>CM060942.1:490480647-492880647 GCA_030765085.1 Allium cepa
TATACACTATGATAGGTAATATGATACCAAAATGATATTTTGTCAAGGGAATTCACTAATAATAAATTTGATAATAAATTGAATAATAAAAAGAGAATAAATTTGTTGAATAATATATGGTTATGATATGTTTATGTCACCCAATATATGTTGCAAAATATGTTAAGTGGAATAAACTAAATAAATAAAAGAGAAGATTATTTAAACAGATAAATATAAACTTAAGAATAGTGAACTTGAATTTTAGTAGAATCCACTTAGCTGAGGATAAATGGATAAAATAAGTGAGTAATTTAAAAATGAATTTATTTGAGAGAAATGTTGATAAAATGAAAGAAAATCAATTTTAGATCGAATGATTATCTATTAATTGAATAAATTGGATTAAACCAAACTATTGAATATTAATTGAAATCTATATGGTTTTGGATAGTTGAAGTTGAAGGTTGAGAAGGAATTAATTATGGTTGATCGAATAGATTTAATAGATGAGTAAGATCATATGAATTTTGTTGAGAAATTTTTGCAATAAATGATTAATGAATTTGAAACAAGTCAATTGGAAAATATAGGGAAATGAAACCAATCAAATGTGAACACAACAAACTTGATTGATTAAATAAAATGAATTGGAATCAATTAATTAAATATAAAAAAATTTAAAATAAAGGTAGTTTATATGGTTTTAAATGAATTGTTGAATTTTGGTATTTGAATCTATTTTTCTTTTTCTGGCTTTTCTATTCTCCTACCTCCTTCCTTTTCGAGGACGAAAAGTTTTGAGTGAGGGAAAGTGTAATGACCCGTCAAATTTAGTGGTTTTAATAATGTAGTTGACTGAATTCTTGTGAAATTTTAAATGATTGAATTTGAAATACAAATTTAATATTTGGAATACATCTATTTAAACATAATAAATGGTAAACTTTCATCTGATAATATCAAAGTTTATTTTCTTATGTAAATTCAATTTTAATTCATCAGTTAAAATTAATGATTATATAATACTTTCCAAATCTGAATATTTTTATATACTAAATTTTAAGTCATCTTTTGAGTGAGATGTCGTATTTCTTTTATCCAAATTTGGACCGTTATTGCTCCGTTTATCTTAATTCCTACGTTTTTGTAGCATTTTTCGATACCGATTATCGACTTTTGGTAGGATGATCGTACCATTGATATTTGTATACCGTTTTGATCATCTTTTCGTGCTGATCTCCCTGGTATATTCATCTTTGTGTTTCGGTGTCCGTTATGCAATGAAAACTACAAAACGGACAGCCGTATCGGTTACGAAATTTCAACCTTTTTGATAGTTATGCCCACTCGAATTTCAAACGGCTAAAGAAACTGCTACTAGTATTTATTTTCGTCGAATCAATGGTCAGCCGTTAATATTACATCATTTCAATACATTGATGGTTCATTCATTATATTGATTCGATTTCGTTCTCTTCTTTCTATTCTTACTGTTGAAAATGTATATAAGCTAACTAAGTTTTATATCTAGTTTATTTTAGTGCCTGCTCGTTCTTCTTCCCCACCCTTTGTTTCTCCCATTTCCCTTCCAACTCACCGACCCCAGTCACCACTCGTGCTCCTTCATCTTCCTCCTCCAGGCTCGCGACACAGTCTCGACCTATCTTCCAGTTCGCCTATCTCCGCCTTTGCTACATCACACATCACCACATCTCCGATTTTGTCCATCAAACCGCATGCTTCCTCACCTCCTTCGTATACTCTTTTCTGTGGCTTCTTTTGTTTATATATTACTGGTAAATTTTTTTAAAACTTTTGGGTTCTCTTGTTTTTTATTTTCTATTGCAGCCTACATGTAGCACATAGTTTTATAGTGTATTATATTATAAAAGTAATGTATATATATAGTTTATTTTAAAATCTTAGTCTGTTGTCCTATTTGCAACTCTATGGTTATATATATGTAGTATAAGATTTATTGTCTACATATACATATACACATACATACATACATACATACATACATACATACATACATACATACATACATACATATATATTGTTCGATTTTATGTATGTGTTGAATTTTTTTGAAATGCTTGTTCGCTCATACATTAGTGTTGATATCTTTTAATAACTTACATTTCTACAATATATATTATAGAAAAAGTATGACATACATTCTACAGTTATATATATATATATATAGTTTTATATTTGCAGACACACATCAAAAATTGGAAGCAATGAATTTATGTATATATTTAGTTTATTTATCTACATATATAGTCTCAGTTAGCTATATATATAAGTTAAGTGATATATTAATATATATAATATGCTTGTTCTTATTTATAAGTCTACACAAGTTTATATATCGGGTTATATTTTATTTTTGAATGAGTCTGTGTAAATTATGTTTTTTGTATGTTAGATATATTCATATCTTTGTGTATATGTCAAGTGTGTGTATATATATGTATGTATGTTTATTTGTATAGCTTGCATTATGGATTGGTTTTGAAATTTTAATGTGTGTCAGTTATATATGTTTAAAAGTGTGTGTAAATTTTGTATTAGGTAATATATATATATATATATATCTGTTAATATATATATATTGATTTTCGAATGTTATAAAGTTAGTTATCTACATATTTTTATACATTTTGATCGATTAGTTATAATAGAAAGGCTTATACCATTATATATATATATATTTGCCAAATGAGTTGTGTGTACATATATTGCTAATAGTATATATATTTTGGCTGTAGTATTGTTATTCATGTGATAATATATGTAATTGTATACGTAAGTGCATGCACTAGTTTATATGTAAAAATATATTTTGTTCACAAACAATTTGGGTCTGCACATATTTTTATCTTTGTTCTTAATTTAGAAATATATTGATTTTGAAAATTTCGTATATATAAAATATAGACTATATAAGTTGTGCAAGGTCTACTAACTTTCCTATGACTTGTTAGGTCATTTATATACTGTAATAAAATTAAATCTGTATTAACTTTATAATATAATAATAGGAATATATATAAGTATATATCTAGTTATACATACAAACTCGCATGAGTATGGATTTGGCTATACATATGGTTTGTATATTCTGCTTACTATTGAGCTGTTGTTATAAAATAAAAGTAGTATTATATATTGATTTTTTAAAATATTATAAAGATTTTTCTAATATATGTTAGACTTTAAATTACACACACACACACACATATATTTATTCTTATGGATTCCTATTATCAGCTCTATTCATCAAATTCGTGCCAATCCTGCTTTGCTTTGAAATTCATGCTTGGATTTGTAACGATCCCAGTTTAATGACGAATTTAAATTTATAATTTAATCGAATTTTTGGATTAAACTATGGATTTATATGAAATTTTCAAATTTAATAGGATGTATATACTAATGTATTTTAAAATTTTGGGTTTGAAGCTCAAAATAAATGTTTTCAGTTGAATTGAATTATAAGTAAAGTGTTTAAAATAAAATAGACTAAAACTACTTATCAATATTGAATATAAATATAAAGTGTAAAATAAAATATATGTATAAATTTAATACCTGATAGTTAAACCAAAAATAGAAATCAAATTTAAGCATTTATGTTAATAATAAAACTATAGGATAATAACAAAAGAAATACAAAGAAAAATCTAAGTACATATGAAATATAGAGTAAGAGGAAAAAAAATAGAATACAAAGCATGAAACAAATATGAAAAGTAAGTGAACAAAATGAGAAACACAAAACTGCAAACATACATAATTTAAACAAGAAAAAAAAAGGTCGTCGCAGTAAACAATTGTCTACAATATAAAACTGCAAACATATGAAACTAAATAAAATCAAATGAATTTTTATACAAGCATAAGTACATACAAATAGAATAGGCTGCAACTAAGAAAGGGAGCATCTGCATTTAATGCTTGAATCTTTAGCATGCCATAATGTATTTATCAGCCCCCAAAACATTATCTTTAGCCACCATAAAATCATTTCAGCGGAGAAACAAAATGTATTAAGGCTTGCAAATGAATACAACAAACAAAATATAATATCCATAAAACTGTATATGCATGATTCACATAGCCTAGTTGTAAATAAAGACAATTAAATTTAATGCTTTCATCTCCTTAACACAAAACATATCTTTCAGCTGAAATAAGATATGCAAAGCACAAGCTTGTAAAAGAAGATAAAATAAAAAGATTAGTATAGCTTGTACACCTAATAGCTCATGCATTTAATGCCAAATCTTTTCAGTGTGTAAAAGATCTTCCCAGCCGAAACAAAGCATTGTTAGTCAACAAAAGAAAATACTTGATAGCCTTCCCCTATACACACTGTCCTCTCTATATATTTATATGCTTATGTCTGCCTTATTTCATTTAGTTCAAAACCAAATTTAGCAAGCTAAAGAAAAATGCAAACTCAACATTGCTCCAGTTCAAAAAAAAAGCAAACTTGAAAAAAAAAAATCAGTTACACCTGAAAGCAAAGCAAAAGTTGCAAATCACCATTTACAAGTATCAAAGGAAAAGCAAAGACAAGATTCAAAGAAACTCAATACTGCAGTTTTAAAAACAGGAAGCAGCCTCTGTTTCAAAACTTTTCAAGTGAGCAAATTTTTAAAACCTATATGTACTTTGATTTGTATGCGATCAGTGTTAGATGGTTGCTTGAGTAATATGTTAGTATGAGTGTGAAATGCTTGAATAAACATATATGATTGTGGATACATTTATGTCTGTTTACAGGCATATGTCTTTGGTTTCAAAGTCTCAGGTTTTAAACTCAATTCAAGAAAACTCATAGTTCATCAACTAATAACATTTAGACCATGATATTTGAAGAAAAGTTGTTCATAATACTCTAATCTAAAATTTTAAAAATAATTTTAAGAGAAAAAAATTAAGTTAATATTGTATAAAATATTATTTACAGTAAAATCACCATGAATCAGTAAATTTGAGTATTTTAATTTTGAATTCTAATCATACAAGCATGTTCGAATTGTAAAATGATGATTTTAGGTGCAAACCCCATGATTTTTAAGTTGCTAAATCTCGAATATGAGTGGGTTGAACGAAAATTGCTTTTTTGTCAAATTCATTCAATCGGTGAAATTAAATCCTTTGAATTTTGGTTAGAAGAAGGACTCGGCATCAAGTATCATGGGAAAAATATTGAAATTTTTTTCTATTTCATAAATTGATGAGTCGAGAACAATGTAGGGTTTAAGGATTGCGAAAAGTGGCAGTTGGGTTTCGAGCTCGTGCACGCTTATCAATGCGTCGAGCGTGGCCGAATCTGGAGGGGAGATACTTGAGACATGGACAGAGGCGTGGATGGAGTGGAGGCAGTGCTGGTGGTCAGAGGCGAGGTGGCGAGTCAATTCTTTGGTTGGAGGTCTGGTTCGAGTGGTTCGAGCTATGCTCGATTTTGATTCCCAGTAAAATTTGGGAATTTGCATGCTCGCGATGCTTGGGGATGCCATCGATGACGTGATGGTGATCGGAATGACGATCGAAAGGGTGGCGGTCAACGGTGCACGTGCACGCGTGCTAGTTGGGTATCACGTGTATCAGTTGTTTTTCCAGAAGAATTTGGAAGGAGAAAAACGAACATACAGGGAGGGGTCTCGGGAGATTTGTAAAAGAACTGATGTGTTTACTCGAGTTTGTGGGTTGATTACCTGATGCGTTCGTTTCAAAATTAAGTTCAAGCTTAACTCACTGGGAAAAAAAAAAGAGGAAGAAGAACGCGGGAGGGAGACGGGGAAGACAGCGGGGAACCCGAGTTTGAACTCGAATCAAGGCATGGGATGTCTCGAGTAGTTTTTCTGTCAAACTGAAAAGTATGTTTTGTTTTTATATAAAAATATATCAAATAAGCACTCGTTTCTCAGTCAGATGAAAAACACTGTAAATTCAAATAATTGTTTAACAATTAAGGTTAAAACTTTAACACAGGTTTTAACTACTTTAGTTAATGCTTAACCGTGTTTTAAAACCTTGTCAATATTTTAATTAAGTAATAAATTTAATTAAGTATAAAGTAATTAACAATTAAGTTTAGTAGTTAATAATGAATTGATTTTCAACTTTAAAGGAAGATTTTTTTAAATGTTAATCAAGTTGAATGATTAATTACATTATAATTGTAAATAGGGATTTATTAATGGTTAAGTGATAAATAAAGGGTAATTAACCACTTAGGTTAATTAATGAATGATTAATAGTTAATTACGTAATTTAATTAAGAATTAAATAAATGAGTAATTAAGTACTTAATTAAATAGTGTGAATAAAGTAATTAAGTAAATAAGACTTAATAATTGATTTAAGATTGATTTGTTAATTTGCTAATTTTGAATGAAACAAGTCATCAATTGATAATTAATGATCAAATTTAAACAGGGTTAAGTAATTAATTCTCAAGTAATTAATTTTAAATTGAATTAATTACAATAAGAGTTAAAGATGATTGCTTGTGGATTATGCATGTAGGATATCTGAATTGTTGTAAAATGGATTGATATTTCTGTTTGAAATTATGATGCCATGAGATGTGAATTACTATGTGCTGGATTTTGATTGGTGAGTTTATTCTGTATATCTATATGAAAACCCTTTAGCCTGTAAAACGGCATTTAAATTTCGATGCGACAGGGAGTCGGATTCCAGTTGGTTATCCGAAACCCACATCGAATCGTAATTATGAACCTTTATGATTGATAAATTTATTTATCTATGAATCTGTGAATGAAGATAAGCGTTATTGATTATATCTCTTATCAATATTGTTTATATCTGTGATGATTGATGTTGTGCACTATTGTGTAAAACCCTGGACCACACTCATACACACACAAATATGGATTTCACGTGGAAATCGGTTAAGTCACAGATTTTTAAATAAGTTTGAATTTGAATTTTAAATTCAAATAGTTTTGGAAATAAATTAAGTTTAATGTGAAAAGCTTTTGAAAAGCTATTTTAAAAATAAAGGTTATTTTTGAATAACTAATAAAGATTTGAAAATTTAATAATTGGATTTAAATTGAAATTTAAATATCTGAAATTGAATTTTATATTCAGTACTTATAATTTAAAAAGGACTTTACAAGTTATATGGGTTTAAACCGTTTTAAGCGTTGATTTGGAAATTTGAATTAAACCAGAGATTGTAACTTGTATAAATGGAATAGGGTTTTTCCGAAATAAAACTATGGTTTCAAAATGATAAAAATCTTTCATATGAGTAATGAACTTTCAATTTATATTAAAAGAATTTCAAGTCTGAATTGAAAATGATTTTTCCAAGTTATGGACGAATCTTTGGAAACAAGTTTTGAAAGCTATGAGATAAATCTTTGATTTAAGGATTTAATGAATTAAATCTAATTGAAATGGAAATTTCTTTGAAATCCGGGAATGAATCTTTGTGAAACTGAGTGAACTGTGTGAAGTAAATCTTTTGTTTAAAGGATTTGAAATGGTAATTGCTTTAAACCATTTGAAAGGAAGTTTGAATCATTAAGTTGTGACTTAATTGAAATCCCATATCCATATGTTTTTAAATGTTGCGCTCACTATTCGGTTTAGCCGGGAGAGGACCATTGTGTCGTATAACCCATTCCGAATATGTGATACGTCGTTATGGATATCATTTGAAGACCGGTGGTGAAGACCGGGTATTTGCGAGAACGATAGGATGACCTATTGATTGTCTCTGCACTGAGTCGCGCCGGTATAGAGATTTCCTAAGTGATGGGAAGTCCGATCGGGATTGTGAATACCCGAATTTGCAAGGGCTTCTTTGGAAATTCCTTCGGTTCTATTCGAACCCGGAATAGACTTGTATGGATTGTATGTCTGACATTACATTTTGAGATATAAAGCAGATTTCTTTCAAATACATTTCTGTTGGTGGCGGAGAATTTATTCTCTTAGCTTAACACCCTTCTCTGAGACGTACGAGCTCAGAGGTTATGTAGTTGAAGGTTACCAGCGATATATTCCCAACTTGGTAATGTGGCATGCTGAGTGCTGCTGATCATTGGTTGATCAAAGCATGGCTTTGTGAAAAGCGTAGCTTTGTGGACGAGACTTCGTCGAGCTTCACAACCCGGTAATGGTCGAAACAGGAATTGTGCGGCAAGGTTTCAGGGGTAGCTCCCCTAGGGTATGACCATTCCTTCTGGAAAAGGGTAGTATCATGGTATGGAGCCCAGATACTTACTCATGTGGACACACTTTATTTATTACTGTGTGATGTTGTTGGTTAGAGAGCTCTCGTATAAAGGTCCCAAAGGACCGAGGGTGGCATATTTGAGGTTTTGTATATTCTTCGGGAAGGGGGGTAGCCGGCCTTGTTTGGCAGAGATCCGGTTAGGTTCTCGGGGCGTCCCGCCAGAGGCGTTCTGATGCAGCAAGGCATATGGGAATTCAAAAGTTAAACCATATTAAGTCGTACACGAGCTTAAGACGTGCATGCTTGATGAGTCGGTCACGGGATAGTGGAAGCATGAGTCGGTGCCGGTTTAACGAAGCTTGGAGGATTTCGAGTCTGATGAGTCGTCCACGACACAACGACTCATCCATGAGTCGTCAACGACTTAACAAGGAACTGGAGAAGGTAGTGCCATATGAGCTGCGACCTATGGTTATACGACCCAAGGAAGGCATGGAGTTGAGTCGCCCAGAGGAGAGTCGTATGGAGTTTTGAAGGCCTTCTTTAAGTCGCTACCGACTTATACTGAGTCGTAGGTCGTTGCCGACCTAGTATGAGTCGTAAGTCGTATAACTTCGTGTGATTTAAGTCGCTGCCGACTTAAGTAGATGAGTCGGATATGTATGAGTCGTGCGAACTGTGTTGATGATAAGTCGGTAACGATCTTGCATGAGTCGTTTGCTTTGTGTTTTGTTGTAAAGAGGTGGAGTCGCGTGTGTTGAGTCGGTCACGACTTAAGCTATGTCGTAAGTCGGCGACGACTTAAGGTGCTGGGTCAGGAAACTCTATAAATAGCGTGTGTGTTGTAATTTTTGTGGTTGTTGATTTTTGAATAAAATTCTCTCTTTTGTTAGCTTTGTGCTTTCATACTAATTGGTAGTTGAGTGTAATCTCCTATCTCCTCTTTCGGTTAATCGAGTGCGCTCGATTCAACGATCGAAGAAGCCGATTCACGGAATCTAGTGCGCTAGATCAACGTGCGAAGAATCGTAGATCTTTGAACACGGTATAGTGCGCTATCAATGTGTTTGAGATAGCTAGAGTTCGGTATCTTTGGATCAACGAACTTGGGCATTTTGGTATCTTCAACTCACCGATTGCTACATTTCATTGATTGAAGTTTTGTTTGATTAATCCGCTGCTTCATTTATTGGTATCAGAGCCATACTTAGCCAATCATAGCTAAGTTGATTCTTGGAGCCAAGTTTTTGAAGCTTTTGAAGTTTGAAGTTGTTCATCGTGTTCATATTGAAGTTGCATCAAGTTTGGAGTGTTTGATCTATTTCATTTTGGATCGAGGAGTTGGAAATTGTTTAGATCTATCTTGTGGAAGTTTTGCGCGCCAAGGGTTGAAGTGTAGAACCTTGCCGAGCTAAGTCTTTGCCGACTTAGGGGTGAACCGAGATAAGTTGATGCAAGCTAGTGGTGATA
Organism: Allium cepa; assembly: GCA_030765085.1. Taxonomy (NCBI): domain Eukaryota; kingdom Viridiplantae; phylum Streptophyta; class Magnoliopsida; order Asparagales; family Amaryllidaceae; genus Allium; species Allium cepa. Next base: position 490,490,336 of record CM060942.1, read on the forward strand.
AGCCGTGAAGTGTCATAGCCGAGACATTGTTGAGCCGTGACTTGTTGATTGTTGTATTGTGTTGAAAGTTTTGAAGTCTTGTGATTGAATTGTGAAGTTTTGTGAAGTTTTCAATCATGCCACCAAGGAGAGCTAATCGTCATCAAAACGTTGAAGCTTTGTATCGTAGAGAAGAAGCCGAGCTTATGGAACAACGTATTAATGAAAAGTTTGATGAAGGCATTGGTAAATTGGAGAAATTGATGAATGATTTGAATCAGAGGAGGAGATCACCAAACTCGAACCATGGAGGAAACCGAGTTTCGCCATCGGTTACGGAAGCGAGGAGGGTATCGCCACATTCTTGTAGAGATAGAAGAGAAACATCAATTTCATCACGAAGAGATCATCATGACTATGCACATGAAGAGAGGAGAAGTCAACGTGAATTTGAACATGAAGCATATAGGGATGAAGAGAGACATAGTCAAAGAAGTATGCATGAACGAAGGGATGATAATGGTCGAGATCGATGTAGGCGTACTTTTGATTTTGTTGAAGAAGGTGATAGAGCTAGTATTCATTATCGAGATCGAGATCAAGTTCGAAATTCTTATCGGGATGTTGAAGATGATAGACGTTGGGAATCGGGAATGAAGATGGAAATTCCGGAGTTTAAAGGCGGAATGGTAGCAGAAGAGTTCTTAGATTGGTTGTCTAATGTGGAAGAGATCTTTGATTTCAAGGAGGTCCCGGAGAATCGAAGGGTGAAGTTGGTTGCTACTAGGTTGAGGGGGAGAGCATTGGCGTGGTGGCAGCAAACTAAACTTACCAGGGAGAGAATGGGGAAGTCAAAGATAGAATCGTGGGATAAGATGAAGAAGTTGATGAGATCTACTTTCTTACCTTACAACTACCAATCACTTATGTACCAGAGGTTGCAAAATCTGAGGCAAGGGACAAAGTCTGTTAGTGATTATGCTGATGAATTTTACCAACTCATTGCCAGGAATGATATTATGGAAACGGAAGAACAGCTAACTGCTAGATTCATTGGGGGATTGAGAATGCAGATCCAGGATATGGTTAATATGTTCGATCCTAGATCCGTTGCAGAAGCACATCAGAAAGCGTTAGCTTGGGAGAAACAAGGAAGACGTGGAGGTGGTGTGTTTACTAATTCCAATAATCAAGCAAGGGGTGTTGGTGGAAGTTCTAATGTTTCTAAACCAGTTTCAAAGCCAGTGGTGAAGGAGGCTGAGAAGGCGAAGGTTAGCAGTGGGTTCAAGTGTTATAATTGTCAGGAGTTGGGTCATAAGAGCAATGAATGTCCGAAGCCGAAGAAGAGAACCATGGTTGCAGAAGTTGAGGAGGATGATGGTGAGGAGGCAGAATGTTCAAATATACTTTATGTTGAGGAGGAAGAAGAATTGTTTGGAGATGAAGGTTGTAATCTTATGATGAGGAGGTCATGTCTTACACCAAAGCAAGAGGAGGATTGTAGTTGGTTGAGAAGCAATATTTTTCAGTCGACATGCACTATTCTGGGGAAAGTTTGCAAGTTCGTTATTGATGCTGGAAGTTGTGATAATATTATTTCTACAGAAGCAGTGAGGAAATTGAACTTGAAGACTGAGAAACATCCTAAACCGTACAAGTTAGCATGGTTAAGGAAGGGTGGTGAAGTGAAGGTGTGTCGAAGAGCTTGTGTTAATTTTTCTATTGGGAAGAAGTACAAAGATGAAATTTGGTGTGACGTTGTAGACATGGATGTGTGTCATCTGTTGTTGGGCAGACCATGGCAGTTTGATAGAGCAGTTCAACATGACGGTCGTGCTAATAGTTACAGTTTCATGTACGAGGGTACTAAAATTACTTTGGTTCCCAAGAAGCAACAGCAAAAGGAGAGCAAGCTAGAAGAGATTGAGGAATTAAAAACTCTGTTGACTTTGAAGGAGTTTGTGAAAGAAGTTGAAGAGGAACCTGAAGTATTTTTGTTGATTGGGAGAGAGAGTAGTGAAGAAGTTGAAATCCCAGAAGCAGCAAAGCCAATTTTGAAAGAATTTGAAGATGTCTTTCCAGAGGAGTTGCCTAAGGAGTTACCGCCACTTAGAGACATTCAACATCAGATTGATCTTGTTCCGGGAGCAGTGTTACCACATCGACCACATTACCGAATGAGTCCGAAGGAACATGAAGAGTTACGAAGGCAGGTGGAAGAGTTGTTGGAACAGGGACGTGTTCAGGAAAGTTTGAGTCCTTGTGCCGTGACAGCATTGTTAGTACCAAAGAAGGACGGAACATGGAGGATGTGCACAGATAGTAGAGCTTTGAATAAGATCACTGTTCGATATAGATTTCCTATGCCGAGGTTGGATGATTTGTTAGATCAATTGAGTGGGGCAACTATATTTTCAAAGATTGATTTGAAGAGTGGTTATCATCAAATTCGAATCAGACCTGGAGACGAATGGAAGACAGCTTTCAAGACAAGAGAGGGGTTATACGAATGGTTGGTTATGCCGTTTGGTTTGTCAAATGCACCTAGTACATTCATGCGGGTGATGAATCAAATCTTTAGACCATTCATTGGGAAGTTCGTCGTGGTTTATTTCGATGATATTCTGATTTACAGCAGAAGTATGGAGGAGCATGTTCTACATTTGAGGGAAGTATTGATTATTCTTCGTGAAGAACAATTTTATGCTGCTACGAAGAAATGTGTGTTTATGACGCATACTGTTTTATTTCTTGGGTATATTGTTTCAGGAGAAGGTATTCAAGTTGACCAGAGTAAAGTTGAAGCAGTCAGGAGTTGGCCACAGCCAAAGACAATTACAGAAGTGAGAAGTTTTCATGGGTTAGCATCATTCTACCGAAGATTCATTCCACACTTCAGTAGCGTGATGGCTCCAGTTACTGATTGCATGAAAGGGAAACAATTTGTATGGTCAGAAGAAGCGGGGGTTGCTTTTGAAAAGATCAAGGAATTGTTGACGTCTGCACCAATTCTTGTTCTACCTAATTTTCAGTTATTGTTTTAATTGCAGACTGATGCTTCGAAGGTTGGTATTGGAGGAGTTCTGAGTCAGAATGGAAAGCCAGTTGCTTATTTCAACGAAAAGTTGACAGGGGCAAAGATGAGATACAGTACATATGACGTTGAATTTTATGCTGTTGTACAAGCTGTTAAGCATTGGAGACACTATCTATTTCAGAAGGAATTCGTTCTTTACACTGATCATGAAGCTTTGAAGCATTTACAGGGGCAGGATAAGATTTCAGCAAGACATGCATCATGGATTGCTTATTTACAGCAGTTTACTTTTGTCGTTAAGCACAAATCAGGGGTGACAAATCGAGTAGCTGATGCTTTGAGTAGGAGGAATCATTTAATAACGACAATGAAGGTTGAAGTGACGGGGTTTGAAATGTTGCCAAAGATGATTAATGAAGATCCTTACTTCGTGAAATATGTTGAGAAAGTGAAGGATGGGAGTACAGATGAATTCATGTTAGTTGATGGTTTTCTGTTTAAAGGAAATCGTTTATGTATTCCGGATTGTAGTTTGAGGATGAAGATTGTGAAGGAGTTGCACAAGGAAGGACATGTGGGCCGTGATCGTACTTTGCAGTTGATTTCACAGTCTTATTTTTGGCCGTCGATGAGAAAAGAGGTTGAAAGGTTCGTGGAGCGATGTCATATTTGCCAAGTTTCAAAAGGAACAGCAACGAATGCAGGATTGTATATGCCATTACCAGTACCATCTAAGCCATGGGTTGATATCAGCATGGATTTCGTTTTGGGTTTGCCTAGAACTCAAGGGGGAAATGATTCGATATTTGTTGTAGTGGACAGGTTTTCGAAGATGGCACATTTTGTTGCTTGCAAGAAGACAGCAGATGCAGTTCGAGTAGCGCAGTTATTTTTCAAGGAGATTTATCGACTTCATGGTTTACCAGAATCTATTGTTTCTGATCGAGATACTCGTTTTCTGAGTCACTTTTGGTTGAGTTTGTGGAAGATGGTGGGAACGAAATTGAAATTTAGTAGTGCTTATCATCCACAAACTGATGGGCAGACAGAAGTTGTTAACAGGTCATTGGGAAATTTGTTGCGTTGTCTTGTACAAGATAATTTGAGAAGTTGGGACATGAAGCTATGCCAGGCAGAATTTGCTCATAATCATGCAGTAAATCGAAGCACAGGATTCAGTCCGTTTCAGATTGTTTATTCAAATTTACCCAGGGGGCCGTTGGATTTGGCAGTAGTACCACAGTCGAAGAGAACAGTTAAACGAGCTGTTGATTTTGTTGATAAGCTGACTGAATGTCATAAAATCGTTCAGGAACGATTGGAGAAATCGAATGAGAAGTATAAGAAGTCGGCAGATTTGAAACGTCGAAATGTTGAATTTAAAGAAGGTGATTTGGTTTATGCCGTGTTAACCAAAGATCGTTTTCCAGTGGGTGCTTACAATAAGTTGAAAGCCAGAAAAGTTGGTCCTGTCGAAATTGTGAAGCGAATTAATGACAATGCTTATAAGTTGAAGCTGCCGGAGGATATTTACACTTCTGACGTATTCAATATTAAGCATCTGGTGCCATATTATGAGGATGAACATTTTGATGAGAAAGAATTTGCAAATTCGAGGTCGAATTTTTCTCAACCAGGGAAGGATGATGCAGCAAGGCATATGGGAATTCAAAAGTTAAACCATATTAAGTCGTACACGAGCTTAAGACGTGCATGCTTGATGAGTCGGTCACGGGATAGTGGAAGCATGAGTCGGTGCCGGTTTAACGAAGCTTGGAGGATTTCGAGTCTGATGAGTCGTCCACGACACAACGACTCATCCATGAGTCGTCAACGACTTAACAAGGAACTGAAGAAGGTAGTGCCATATGAGCTGCGACTTATGGTTATACGACCCAAGGAAGGCATGGAGTTGAGTCGCCCAGAGGAGAGTCGTATGGAGTTTTGAAGGCCTTCTTTAAGTCGCTACCGACTTATACTGAGTCGTAGGTCGTTGCCGACCTAGTATGAGTCGTAAGTCGTATAACTTCGTGTGATTTAAGTCGCTGCCGACTTAAGTAGATGAGTCGGATATGTATGAGTCGTGCGAACTGTGTTGATGATAAGTCGGTAACGATCTTGCATGAGTCGTTTGCTTTGTGTTTTTTTGTAAAGAGGTGGAGTCGCGTGTGTTGAGTCGGTCACGACTTAAGCTATGTCGTAAGTCGGCGACGACTTAAGGTGCTGGGTCAGGAAACTCTATAAATAGCGTGTGTGTTGTAATTTTTGTGGTTGTTGATTTTTGAATAAAATTCTCTCTTTTGTTAGCTTTGTGCTTTCATACTAATTGGTAGTTGAGTGTAATCTCCTATCTCCTCTTTCGGTTAATCGAGTGCGCTCGATTCAACGATCGAAGAAGCCGATTCACGGAATCTAGTGCGCTAGATCAACGTGCGAAGAATCGTAGATCTTTGAACACGGTATAGTGCCCTATCAACGTGTTTGAGATAGCTAGAGTTCGGTATCTTTGGATCAACGAACTTGGGCATTTTGGTATCTTCAACTCACCGATTGCTACATTTCATTGATTGAAGTTTTGTTTGATTAATCCGCTGCTTCACGTTCCCATGTGGCAATAGGAAGTTCCTTAGCCTGACCATTTGTTGGAAAATCCATTCATCCAATACGAGCCTTGTATGGTTTTAGTTGTATTACCTGCCATTCACTTATGGTGGCGCCCCACTGTTTGGATGGTAGCTATAGTAGGCATGGTTCGAAATGTCTATGCTGGCTAAGATTTATATTCTACTTTCGAAATGCTTTTCTGCACTGTGCACTTATAATAATAATATCAAAGAAAGTTTTTTGCGTATCAAGCATATTTGACTATCATAAGGAGAAATCTCCTCCGATTCTGCGTTTGCATTGTGTGTGTGGCGGGAGGCCTTATGGTAGTTTCATTTTCCAAAAGCATTGCGATTTTGAAATTTAAATCTTTGATTATTTTTTTAAAAGACAAACCGTTTTCGTTTGCTCATACCAGTCCCATGACTGACCCGGAGTTTATTGTTCCTTTCCTAAACTCTGGGTGCCCACAAATTTTCCACATGGGCAGTCTAGAGTTTGGTTTTTCAGATAGTTAGGTTCAGTAGATTATATGGAGCTAGTTCAGTCTTTTGGATATGGACTACACTTGTTTATCTTGGAGCAATCTGGATAATGGATCGAGCTAGGAGTTTTGGAGCTTTAACTTTGGAGTTTGGTTTGGTGCTGCAGTATTAGGATTCTGTGAAGACTTATTTCATATTGTATCATGTTCCGTTGTATTTTGTATATGTATATTCTTTGATGTTGATGATTATCATTGTATCATATTGATGTATCGGATATTGTATTCATGTTGTATCAGTGATATCATCTTTTTTTTTCCGCTGTGATATTTATCATCTAATGGGTGTTGCAAGCTCCGGCGATACGAATTCAATGTTGCTATCGGACATCAAGTTCGGGTCGTCACAATTGGTATCAGAGCTGAAGGTTGAGTAAGAATTTTAGCTACGGAGTGTAACACATTAGATGACTCATTAGAGATAGGGTGAAGTATACCCTAGAATGAGTATAACCAGTGGAAAAAAAAAACCCAAATTTCTTAATCTATTCTCTTTATCTGTTGTTATTCTCTAAGATATTTCGTCCGAATGCCTAAATCGATTTTCTTACTATTCACAGTAGTAAGAATGAGTGGAAGAAGAGGACGAAATTGGAGACAGGAAAGTACCACTTCAGCTGGTCAAAGCCCTGCAACGACAGATATCACCATTCAATCTCAATCAAATTTGGCTGATTTACATCAAAATTATTCTAGACTTGGTGGAAAGCCATTCACTGGCAAAGAAACGGTTATCGAAGCACAAGCCTGGGTTCGATCGTGTGAAAAGATTTTCAAAGGGCTAAAGTTAGAAGATGATCAGATGCGATTGATAGCCTCTTGGCAACTCCAGGAAGATGCTTTAATTTGGTGGGAAACTGTTACCTTGGATGAGTCGGCAGATCAATTTACTTGGAGTCGTTTCAAGGAAGTGTTTGAGCAACGATTTATGCCGTCTGCTGGTATCTCTAGAATATACCAGGAGTTTGTGGATTTGAAGCAAGAAAGTTTATCATTTGAGGAATACTTAAATAAATTTATTGAATTATCTCGATTTGGTCCAGAATTGGTGAATAACCCGTTAAAGAAGAATGAAAAGTTTATTCGAGGAATGAACAAGGAATTTCAGGAACGGATGACTGCTCACGTCAAGGAATCTTTTTCTAAATTAGTTGATATGGGCTATAGATATGATACTCTGGAAAAGCAACAAGGTCCGGAGAAGAATGGAAGTACAGGTAAATTGAATTGGAGAAAAAGGAAGTTTGGCAGTAAGAAACCAAAGAAAAATAAAGGAAAGAAGAATATACAGAAGAAAAAGAATAAGGATGTTACTTGTCTCAATTGTTTGGAGAAAGGTCACTATTCAGATAAATGCAAGAATGATTGGAAGCCAGGAATGAGAGAGCCATTTATGAGGCTGGATCAGGAATCTACCGGATGCTATAAATGTTGTAATCCGGGACACAGGATCAACAACTGTCCAGCTTATAAGCAACTCTAGAAAAAAAAAGTATATGCAATCAGAGACGATTCTTCAACCTCAAAGGCTAATGAAGGAAAATAAATTTTATAAGGTAAATTTCTCGTTTATGATTAAATTGTTTGAATTTTTGTTCGACATGAAAACTACACATAGTTTTATTTTCAGCAAATCGTAAATAAGTTAAATCTTGAATCTAAGATCGTAATCGAATCTATTTCTATCTGTTCCATAGGATTTCGGTATAATCTACGAATGGTTAGTTAACCCTTCGAACTAACCAATACCACTGTACACTTCGTAGATCAGATAACCCAATTTTTTCGTAATTGATTGAGTTGTTTTCACATTTATTGTTGATAATTCTGATTTGGTAAGCCAAATGCAGAATTGATATCCAGTTTGATTTGGAAAGATATTTCTCTATCTTTCATCTATCTTTGTTATCTCCTTGACAAATTTCGAGGACGAAATTTCTTAAGGAGGGGAATCTGTAACGATCCCAGTTTAATGACGAATTTAAATTTATAATTTAATCGAATTTTTGGATTAAACTATGGATTTATTTGAAATTTTCAAATTTAATAGGATGTATATACTAATGTATTTTAAAATTTTGGGTTTGAAGCTCAAAATAAATGTTTTCAGTTGAATTGAATTATAAGTAAAGTGTTTAAAATAAAATAGACTAAAACTACTTATCAATATTGAATATAAATATAAAGTGTAAAATAAAATATATGTATAAATTTAATACCTGATAGTTAAACCATAAATAGAAATCAAATTTAAGCATTTATGTTAATAATAAAACTATAGGTTAATAACAAAAGAAATACAAAGAAAAATCTAAGTACATATGAAATATAGAGTAAGAGGAAAAAAAATAGAATACAAAGCATGAAACAAATATGAAAAGTAAGTGAACAAAATGAGAAACACAAAACTGCAAACATACATAATTTAAACAAGAAAAAAAAAGGTCGTCGCAGTAAACAATTGTCTACAATATAAAACTGCAAACATACGAAACTAAATAAAATCAAATGAATTTTTATACAAGCATAAGTACATACAAATAGAATAGGCTGTAACTAAGAAAGGGAGCACCTGCATTTAATGCTTGAATCTTTAGCATGCCATAATGTATTTATCAGCCCCCAAAACATGATCTTTAGCCACCATAAAATCATTTCAGCTGAGAAACAGAATGTATTAAGGCTTGCAAATGAATACAACAAACAAAATATAATATCCATAAAACTGTATATGCATGATTCACATAGCCTAGTTGTAAATAAAGACAATTAAATTTAATGCTTTCATCTCCTTAACACAAAACATATCTTTCAGCCGAAATAAGATATGCAAAGCCCAAGCTTGTAAAAGAAGATAAAATAAAAAGATTAGTATAGCTTGTACACCTAATAGCTCATGCATTTAATGCCAAATCTTTTCAGCATGTAAAAGATCTTCCCAGCCGAAACAAAGCATTGTTAGTCAACAAAAGAAAATACTTGATAGCCTTCCCCTATACACACTGTCCTCTCTATATATTTATATGCTTATGTCTGCCTTATTTCATTTAGTTCAAAACCAAATTTAGCAAGCTAAAGAAAAATGCAAACTCAACATTGCTCCAGTTCAAAAAAAAAGCAAACTTGAAAAAAAAATCAGTTACACCTGAAAGCAAAGCAAAAGTTGCAAATCACCATTTACAAGTATCAAAGGAAAAGCAAAGACAAGATTCGAAGAAACTCAATACTGCAGTTTTAAAAACAGGAAGCAGCCTCTGTTTCAAAACTTTTCAAGTGAGCAAATTTTTAAAACCTATATGTACTTTGATTTGTATGCGATCAGTGTTAGATGGTTGCTTGAGTAATATGTTAGTATGAGTGTGAAATGCTTGAATAAATATATATGATTGTGGATACATTTATGTCTGTTTACAGGCATATGTCTTTGGTTTCAAAGTCTCAGGTTTTAAACTCAATTCAAGAAAACTCATAGTTCATCAACTAATAACATTTAGACCATGATATTTGAAGAAAAGTTGTTCATAATACTCTAATCTAAAATTTTAAAAATAATTTTAAGAGAAAAAAATTAAGTTAATATTGTATAAAATATTATTTACAGTAAAATCACCATGAATCAGTAAATTTGAGTATTTTAATTTTGAATTCTAATCATACAAGCATGTTCGAATTGTAAAATGATGATTTTAGGTGCAAACCCCATGATTTTTAAGTTGCTAAATCTCGAATATGAGTGGGTTGAACGAAAATTGCTTTTTTGTCAAATTCATTCAATCGGTGAAATTAAATCCTTTGAATTTTGGTTAGAAGAAGGACTCGGCATCAAGTATCATGGGAAAAATATTGAAAAAAATTTCTATTTCATAAATTGATGAGTCGAGAACAATGTAGGGTTTAAGGATTGCGAAAAGTGGCAGTTGGGTTTCGAGCTCGTGCACGCTCATCAATGCGTCGAGCGTGGCCGAATCTGGAGGGGAGATACTCGAGACATGGACAGAGGCGTGGATGGAGTGGAGGCAGTGCTGGTGGTCAGAGGCGAGGTGGCGAGTCAATTCTTTGGTTGGAGGTCTGGTTCGAGTGGTTCGAGCTATGCTCGATTTTGATTCCCAGTAAAATTTGGGAATTTGCATGCTCGCGATGCTTGGGGATGCCATCGATGACGTGATGGTGATCGGAATGACGATCGAAAGGGTGGCGGTCAACGGTGCACGTGCACGCGTGCTAGTTGGGTATCACGTGTATCAGTTGTTTTTCCAAAAGATGATGGAAGGAGAAAAACGAACATACAGGGAGGGGTCTCGGGAGATTTGTAAAAGAACTGATGTGTTTACTCGAGTTTGTGAGTTGATTACCTGATGCGTTCGTTTTAAAATTAAGTTCAAGCTTAACTCACTGGGAAAAAAAGAGAGGAAGAAGAACGCGAGAGGGAGACGGGGAAGACAGCGGGGAACCCGAGTTTGAACTCGAATCAAGGCATGGGATGTCTCGAGTAGTTTTTCTGTCAAACTGAAAAGTATGTTTTGTTTTTAAATAAAAATATATCAAGTAAGCACTCGTTTCTCAGTCAGATGAAAAACACGGTAAATTCAAATAATTGTTTAACAATTAAGGTTAAAACTTTAACACAGGTTTTAACTACTTTAGTTAATGCTTAACCGTGTTTTAAAACCTTGTTAATATTTTAATTAAGTAATAAATTTAATTAAGTATAAAGTAATTAAAAATTAAGTTTAGTAGTTAATAATGAATTGATTTTCAACTTTAAAGGAAGATTTTTTTTAAATGTTAATCAAGTTGAATGATTAATTACATTATAATTGTAAATAGGGATTTATTAATGGTTAAGTGATAAATAAAGGGTAATTAACCACTTAGGTTATTTAATGAATGATTAATAGTTAATTACGTAATTTAATTAAGAATTAAATAAATGAGTAATTAAGTACTTAATTAAATAGTGTGAATAAAGTAATTAAGTAATTAAGACTTAATAATTGATTTGTTAATTTGCTAATTTTGAATGAAACAAGTCATCAATTGATAATTAATGATCAAATTTAAACAGGGTTACGTAATTAATTCTCAAGTAATTAATTTTAAATTGAATTAATTACAATAAGAGTTAAAGATGATTGCTTGTGGATTATGCATGTAGGATATCTGATTTGTTGTAAAATGGATTGATATTTCTGTTTGAAATTATGATGCCATGAGATGTGAATTACAATGTGCTGGATTTTGATTGGTGAGTTTATTCTGTATATCTATGTGAAAACCCTTTAGCCTGTAAAACGACATTTAAATTTCGATGCGACAGGGAGTCGGATTCCAGTTGGTTATCCGAAACCCACATCGAATCATAATTATGAACTTTTGTGATTGATAAATTTATTTATCTATGAATCTGTGAATGAAGATAAGCGTTATTGATTATATCGCTTATCAATATTGTTTATATCTGTGATGATTGATGTTGTGCACTATTGTTTAAAACCCTGGACCACACTCATACACACACAAATATGGATTTCACGTGGAAATCGGTTAAGTCACAGATTTTTAAATAAGTTTGAATTTGAATTTTAAATTCAAATAGTTTTGGAAATAAATTAAGTTTAATGTGAAAAGCTTTTGAAAAGCTATTTTAAAAATAAAGGTTATTTTTGAATAACTAATAAAGATATGAAAATTTAATAATCGGATTTAAATTGAAATTTAAATATCTGAAATTGAATTTTATATTCAGTACTTATAATTTAAAAAGGACTTTACAAGTTATATGGGTTTAAACCGTTTTAAGCGTTGATTTGGAAATTTGAACTAAACCAGAGATTGTAACTTGTATAAATGGAATAGGGTTTTTCCGAAATAAAACCATGGTTTCAAAATGATAAAAATCTTTCATATGAGTAATGAACTTTCAATTTATATTAAAAGAATTTCAAGTCTGAATTGAAAATGATTTTTCCAAGTTATGGACGAATCTTTGGAAACAAGTTTTGAAAGCTATGAGATAAATCTTTGATTTAAGGATTTAATGAATTAAATCTAATTGAAATGGAAATTTCTTTGAAATCCGGGAATGAATCTTTGTGAAACTGAGTGAACTGTGTGAAGTAAATCTTTTGTTTAAAGGATTCGAAATGGAAATTGCTTTAAACCATTTGAAAGGAAGTTTGAATCATTAAGTTGTGACTTAATTGAAATCCTATATCCATATGTTTTTAAATGTTGCGCTCACTATTCGGTTTAGCCGGGAGAGGACCTTTGTGTCGTATAACCCATTCCGAATATGTGATACGTCGTTATGGATATCATTTGAAGACCGGTGGTGAAGACCGGGTATTTGCGAGAACGATAGGATGACCTATTGATTGTCTCTGCACTGAGTCGCGCCGGTATAGAGATTTCCTAAGTGATGGGAAGTCCGATCGGGATTGTGAATACCCGGATTTGCAAGGGCTTCTTTGGAAGTGCCTTCGGTTCTGTTCGAACCCGGAACAGACTTGTATGGATTGTATGTTTGACATTACATTTTGAGATATAAAGCAGATTTCTTTCAAATACATTTCTGTTGGTGGCGGAGAATTTATTCTCTTAGCTTAACACCCTTCTCTGAGACGTACGAGCTCAGAGGTTATGTAGTTGAAGGTTACCAGCGATATATTCCCAACTTGGTAATGTGGCATGCTGAGTGCTGCTGATCATTGGTTGATCAAAGCATGGCTTTGTGAAAAGCGTAGCTTTGTGGACGAGACTTCGTCGAGCCTCACAACCCGGTAATGGTCGAAACAGGAATTGTGCGGCAAGGTTTCAGGGGTAGCTCCCCTAGGGTATGACCATTCCTTCTGGAAAAGGGTAGTATCATGGTATGGAGCCCAGATACTTACTCATGTGGACACACTTTATTTATTACTGTGTGATGTTGTTGGTTAGAGAGCTCTCGTATAAAGGTCCCAAAGGACCGGGGGTGGCATATCTGAGGTTCTGTATATTCCCCGGGAAGGGGGGTAGCCGGACTTGTTTGGCAGAGATCCGGTTAGGTTCCCGGGGCGTCCCGCCAGAGGCGTTCCCATGTGGCAATAGGAAGTTCCTTAGCCGGACCATTTGTTGGAAAATCCATTCTTCCAATACGAGCCTTGTACGGTTTTAGTTGTATTACCTGCCATTCACTTATGGTGGCGCCCCACTGTTTGGATGGTAGCTATAGTAGGCATAGTTCGAAATGTCTATGCTGGCTAAGATTTATATTCTACTTTCGAAATGCTTTTCTGCACTGTGCACTTATAATAATAATATCAAAGAAAGTTTTCAACGTATCAAGCATATTTGACTATCATAAGGAGAAATCTCCTCCGATTCTGTGTTTGCATTGTGTGTGTGGCGGGATGCCTTATGGTAGTTTCATTTTCCAAAAGCATTGCGATTTTGAAATTTAAATCTTTGATTATTTTTTAAAAAGACAAACCGTTTTCGTTTGCTCATACCAGTCCCATGACTGACCCGGAGTTTATTGTTCCTTTCCTAAACTCTGGGTGCCCACAAATTTTCCACATGGGCAGTCTAGAGTTTGGTTTTTCAGATAGTTAGGTTCAGTAGATTATATGGAGCTAGTTCAGTCTTTTGGATATGGACTACACTTGTTTATCTTGGAGCAATCTGGATAATGGATCGAGCTAGGAGTTTTGGAGCTTTAACTTTGGAGTTTGGTTTGGTGCTGCAGTATTAGGATTCTGTGAAGACTTTTTCATATTGTATCATGTTCCGTTGTATTTTGTATATGTATATTCTCTGATGTTGATGATTATCATTGTATCATATTGATGTATCGAATATTGTATTCATGTTGTATCAGTGATATCATCTTTTTTTTTTCCGCTGTGATATTTATCATCTAATGGGTGTTGCAAGCTCCGGCGATACGAATTCAATGTTGCTATCGGACATCGAGTTCGGGTCGTTACAGGATTCGTAACTCATTTCAGCGTCAAATGTCTCTAGCCTCGAAAGGTGAGAAATCGCTCACGATTAACGTTCTTATATTTATTAAATTCGATTTCAATTGAAACGACAATTGAAATATTCTACTGTTAGTTATTTAAATTGTTATATATATGCTATTATCTCTAATTGTTCACTTGTGGAATATGACACCCTATCCTGTTGTTTATATTTTATTTATTCACCGATGACATATGCCTGTTGTTATATGTTATATTTTATCGTGTATGTTCTCACTCTGCAAGTTCCCTGTTAGTATAGAGTTCCCTATGGGTTGAAATGATACACACCCGAACGATCTGTAGAATAGGAGAAAATCGTTATTGGTTGAAATGATAAACCCAAGCGATTTTCATTGAATTGAATTTAGGATTGTGGGTTGAAATGATACGTACCCTTATTCATTTAAATTAAGGATTGAAATGATTGATAACCCTATCACTTGACCGTAGGATAGAAAATTTTATACAGACACCGTTGGTCTATATATTTGTGTATATATATATTTTGAAATGATTTCCATGAGTTTTAAAAAGTGATATATACGGTTTTACATAAATATTGATTTCAAATATTATATATATATATTATTTCGTAAAGATTTAAATTTTAGATTTCTAAAGTTATACGTTTTGAATTATAAAAGTTTAAAATTTTAGATCTTGATTTAAAGTGACTAAATGAATATTTCAAGTCTAAAATAAATTTTAGAAAATATTTAGTATATTTGAAGTTTGTGGCTTATTAAATGATATTGGATTTTATTAGTAAATATTTCAAAACTGAATAATAACGAAGTTAAATTTTGATATATATGAAATTATCAAATATAGTTTTGAAAAAATGTTTGAATATTAAAGCTTTGAAATATATTGAAACTTAAATAGTTTATTTTGTGGTTCAAATCTGTTTTTGAAATCGATATAATTTGAAATGATTTATTGAGAAACTGAATTGAATCGAAGTTAAAGAATTGAGATTGAATTAAATTAGAATTTTAGAATTTCGAGTTGATTTGAATTGATTTGTGAAATTTGAGGAAACTGTTTTATTATATAAAGTATTTTTAAATTATTTACTTTATGAATTATTATAATATAAACTATTTTAATATAAACCATTTTTTATTATAAATCATTTTTATATAAACTATTTTATTATATATTATTATTAGTATCTAAATTATTTAAGTAGTAGAAGTTATGATTTCAAAGTTATGGTTTTCCAAAGTATTATAGTTTCAAAGTGTTATGATTTCCAAAGTGTTATAATTTCAAGTGTTTTGGTTTCGAAAGTGTTATAACTTTGAAAGTGATATGGTTTTTGAAAATGGATATTTTTGAAGTGAAAATTTATATCGTATTGACATGGTTTTGAAATGGAAATGATATTTTGGTTTTGAAGTATAAACTACTTTGAAATGACCACAATGTTATAATAACGTTTGGTTGTTCAAGAGGCCCGGATATTGTCATACTCTCTGCCAATACTGAAAACCACTTTAGCAACTATGTATGCGGTGGAGATTCCAGAATGAAGTAGGATGGTTTGGTGACGATTCTATATGGTATTTACGTAGTCCTGACTCCCGTGAGTCATCTTGATGCGACTAAAACATGATCCACGTCGAGCCAAGTAAGATCATTCCTCCTATCGGACACATTTCTTCGATACCATTCTATTGCTTTTGTGATGTGATTGGATGCACCCTTTGATTTGGGAGTGTAGCACTAGGTGGGTGGTAGTATCGGCTATGCATTACCTCTAGTCCGGATACGCGAACGGTATATATATCATGGCATTGCCTCGAGTGCCTTGTCGCATGCCCTATCGCATCTTTTACGAGTTTGTTTTGTACCGTACCTATATGATGTCCTCTGGGTAAACCACCAGTTAACCGAGGAGCGTACGACATTGTATAGACTACGACAATATACAAAATGCGTTAAATGGGATATGAGTAATGTCTTAAAGCTATTTTTATACTTTTACTTTACTATAGACATATCATAATAGCGTATATTACTACATAGTAGATAGTACCATGGATCCTTAGAGGATGGTTGTCCCAAACATCTTTTGAGTTACTTGTATTTCAGTTGATATTTCACTTGATTTAAACTTATTAATATAAGAATGTTAATCCTGACTTGAGTGTTTTGTGTTTTGCTTTACGCTCGGTTCAGACTGATTGATACAGCATTTGAGACTCACCTTTGGAGTTTGGAGCTTCGCTTGGAGATCCAACTGTCGATTCAGCTTTTCCAGTTGATTTGTTCAGTGATGTTATCAGTTTGTATTTGAGACTTTACTGTATTTGAGGTATTCTATTGTATTTTATTTCAACTCTGCTATTTATCCATTCCGCTGCTTATTATTATAATACTCTATGTCTATTATTCTGTGATTGATTTATTTACTGTATATCTGAGTATTGTCAAATTTAAATTAACAATCTTGTATTTCGAGAAATTCAAGTCCGATATGTGCAGATGCGAATGGCACAAAATATTGGGTAGTTACAGAGAGGCCCACTGAAATGAATTTCCCATATAACATTAAAGAAATGCAGTGTTGATGATATGCCAACTCAAGTCATGCAAAAAACCAAGTTTGTATACCTTGGCATAGTACTCGTATAAGCACGTTGACTATGTGGCTATTTCTGCTTTTATTGACCGATGGTATCCCAAAACAAATTCTTTCCATATGCCTTTTGGAGATTGACAACAACATTGGATGGTGTAGCTCAAATTCTGAAAATTCATGTCGTAGGTAGTTGTATTTATGCATAGGGGGATAATTGTAATTTTATTGACCTTTTGATTGATTGTCTTGGTGTTGAGAGGTTGTAGCGAGAGAACAACTAAACAATTCTAATTCTGTGAAGCTCAACTTCTTATTAGAAACATTCAATGAAAAGGAAATTAAAGAAGATGCGAATGAAAGTAATTACATAGTCCTTGCCTGTGCCTATATGCTTTATTTATTGGATTGTACTGTATTCTGTGATAAGTCAGGCAGGAAGGTTCCAGTGAACTATTTGAGATGTTTGGAGAACATAAATCACTTGAATGAAAAAGCTTAGAGCATGGAAGCATTAGCCTTTATTTATCGCCAATTGGGTTTGGCTTCTAGATGGGATGTCAAATAGACGGTCAGTTACTTGACATTGTTAACAGTAAGTGTTTCTATTTTTGTTCAATCAATCTACCCGATAGCAAAAAAATCCAATGAATTTTTCTATAGGCTTGGATTTATGACCATTTTTCTATGCTTCCGAATGTTATTCCTAGTAATTACTGCAATGAAATAATGCAAAGGATGTGTACATGGAAACCAATAAAACAATCTGGTGATATGACTTCGGCTATACTACGTCTTCGGCTAAAGTACGACTTCGAGAACCGCTGGACGATTTTATTGCACAAAATGTAAGGGCGAACATAAATATTATTTTATTACATTAAGATATAATTATAAGTTATTTGTAATTTTAGATATGTTGGGATCCATGTCATACCGTGAGGTCTCATTACCCCTTGCCTGAAGTCACATTTTATAATGGTGTCATTTTGTGTTTTGATATTGTGGAGCCATACTATTCCAATAGAGTGCCACGCCAATTTTGAATTGCTTAGCATATCCTCAAAAATCCAATGGCTCCAAGCAATTGTCGTAGAGGTCCAACCATAACCAATGCAAAATTGAATTTGATAACAGACACTGGTAATCATAAAATTGGAAAGATCACATAATTTCTTTAAATCATGGCCTACTCATATAGTTGATCCTTGGGATTGTACTGTTAATACACACCATGGTATTTTAGTGTGTCACGTCCCACTGTTAAAAATCTGGAGGCGAGGTAAAGTAGCTCAAGGAAAGTTGACAACAATGATAAGTTGGTAAGAAACTATATTTTTTACTCATTTTTTTATGTAACTGAGAATCAAATTAATATGAAAATGCTTTTGTTATTTCAAACTTATGCAGAAAGTTTCTACTGGGGAAGTTGTAGAAAAGTTGAAGAAAAATCTTAAAGTAACTAAATCGAGAACAATTGCTCAGCGTCTTAACGTGGAACATAAAGTAATTGACTTGCTGGAGGAAGTATCGAACGAACCGGATAAACAGGAGAAATGTGCCAAAGTGAAGAATGATTCGAGGAGTTCTACATAATGAAGTATTTTCATATAGTTATAATGTGTATGGTCGTAATTTTTTGTGAACTGATTGGTATTCTATGTGGTTGCTATGTGTATGAACAATTGCTCGGTATTTCGTCTGGTCATGACGTGCATGGTCATAATGTTTTGGTTCTAAAGGATATTTGATGCTAAGCTGATTTGTGTTGAGTATAGTTTGTTTTGATTGTAATGTGTATGATTCACATGGTTGTGATGTGAAATAATAACTAATAGTCCCATTGATGATAGTTTGTATTGAGTGATAATTGTTAGGTGATAATGATGAAGTGTTGAGTGATAATGGATACTGTATTGATGATAGTTTGTAAGGTCGTAATAGTCTCATTAGTGATAGTTTATATTAAGCGATAATTTGTTTTGGTTGTAAATTTTGAATTGCTAAGTGATAATGATGGTATTCATGGTCAATAATCAACTGTTCGGTTGCAATTGGTCGTTCGAATGTGAGAGGTTATTGGTTAGCGAGCACCTGCTTAACTACATAAACATTAAACTTCGTCTGGTCAGTGTTGTACAACCACAATGTCTTACATAATCTTCAGTCATAAATAGCTATTCAAATGGAATATATACTAGACGATCTCTTCTACGACAGTAGAATAAAATAGACAAACAGGAATTCAAAATCGATTACCCAATAATTATTGAAATCAGTTCAAAACAAACAATCGGTGCTTTAAGGTCGATTAGCCATTTGCATGCTTTGGTTATAAAGAGTCATGCAAAATATTTTTTATACTAGATGGTTTCATCAACAACCATGCAGCCTTTACCACCGTACTTCTTTGCAAACAAACCGTGGTTTATAACCGATCGGCTATTAATTGGTATATCCAACTTATTATAATTCCAACTGTGATGTTACACCGTGGTATTCAATTTGTCAAGGCGGCTAACCACCATTCTTTCACACA
Source organism: Allium cepa (assembly GCA_030765085.1). Lineage (NCBI taxonomy): Eukaryota > Viridiplantae > Streptophyta > Magnoliopsida > Asparagales > Amaryllidaceae > Allium > Allium cepa. Next base: position 490,509,626 of record CM060942.1, read on the forward strand.
TTATCATGGTAATGGTCACCGTTAGAATGTATTGATTTATTGGACGACTCTATTTTAAAATGTATGGTTGCAAACAATCATCCTTCCCTTTTTCTCCACGGTTTCAAGCTATTGAACTGTTGATCGCTGCTATTATTTAGACAAGATAATTTTTTTAGCATATATGATACCGATTCAAATTTTCTTTACAAAATTAACTTTTACAATACAAGATGACATAACAATTTGTTTGAACTAAAATTAACCTGAAACATCCATCATGCAAAATTTTCAGGTTTTCTTTACATTTCAATTGTTTAAAAAAAAATTAACATATATACCTGTCATATTTCAAGTTATTTCACATTTCAAGTTAAAAATAAGCATCCTTTTTTGCCATATCTGGTGGGTAAAGTTTCACAAATTCAATTTGCCGATCGACATAAAGTTCGCTTCATTGTTTTGCTTCTTGTAATGACCCGGAATTTTCGAATCAGAAAAACTCCAGATAGTTAGGAAAAGAAGAAAGAGAAAGAAGAAAAGAAAGAACAGAAACACCAAAACACAGAAAATCTCACATTCGCAGCGGATCAAAATATAATAATAAATAATATCAGTTTTACAAAGAAGAACCGTATCAATACCCTTATACAATTATACATCAGAGTTACAACTATTACACAACACAGGACAAATTCGAAAACATGTCCTAGCTAATCAGCAATAATATACACAGCGGAAACCACTCCGTACGTCCCTGCCATCCAGCTCGCCTCCTGAGCTCCAGAACGTCCTTACCTGAAAAGCTGTAGTACTCGGCCTGACTCGAGCATTACATCAAAGTAACACCCTTGTCAGGCTGGAAACTAGCGTGAGTAAACCCAAATAATTTGAAATACTAAGTTCAAACCATAGAAGAAAAAACCCGGGTAACTCGTACCTTACTACGAGTTCCTTACTTGTTATGCTCAACACCTATTCCACAACTCAAATTCTAAGTATTCTAACTTAGTTCAAGGGCCCATATTATTCCATTTCAGTCTACTTACGTCATGTATAAAGAATTTATTACAAATTCTAATCGAAGTAGTTTCGGGTATTTATTAATACCCGACTTCGGGCTCTTCGAAACTAATGTCATCTTAACTTAAATTATTTAAGTGAAATACAATTCAACTTTGAATACAGGATGTCACACTAATTCATCATCAATAGATAACCACATCATCACAGTTTAAATCGAACATATCATATCACATAGCATTACGAACCACATATTAGGGATAACAATTTAGCAAAGGCTTCCAATATCATTCTATTTATCCTTTAATTACATTTACGTAATTAACCCTTAATTAATTTCACAAATTAATTATTCTTAACCCAATACAGTAATTAACCTTTAATTACTTTATTAATTAATTACCAACCATAATTATTAATTACCCTTGATTAATAATAACAGTAATTAACTACCCTTAATTACTTCATCAAATAAATTTATTACTCCCTAATTAATTATCTCTAATTAATCCCCTGATTAATTAACCTTTCAATTATTCCCCCCTAAGTAATTATCCCTTTATTAATTTCACAAAGTAATTTAGTCCAAATTACCTCCACTTTATAACTCATCCCTTTATTAATTACATCTTGTAATTAATTATTAATTACTTTACCAAGTAATTACACTTTTATAAATTTCATCGAGTAATTATTCTTACCAAATTCACTATTGAGTATCCTTAATTAATTAATAAAATTAATTATCTCTAATTAATTCCATTAATTTAGTTACTTGATAATACTTAGTTAATTATCGTCATTAACTATATTAACCAATCCTCTAATTACTTTTCTAAGTAATCAACTATAATTAATCTTTTTTAATTTAAACCCTTAATTACTTAATTAATTAGTCCAAAACATTAATTAATTAACTTATTAATTTATCCATTTTAATTACCTTAAATTATTTAATGAATTACAAACCATTATATCTTAATTAACTTTATAATAAAAATATCATTTTTACTAATGGTTTAATTATCATCCTCAACCACATTTGAAAACATATTACTTTCAAGTTCATTTTTAAATTTCATTTCAAATTAAAGTTTTGAAATAATTACAGATCTAACTTTAACAAATTCAACCAAGTTAAACCCTTTTTAAAATCAAATGATGAAAAACATTTACCTTTATAAAAGAAATTTTTATAAGAAATTTTAAACCAAAACATTTAAATTCAAAACATTTTATAAAATATACATTTTAACATTAAAGCTGTTTTAAACTTTAAATTTCATAAACTTTATTTACTTTAAATCTAGGATGCAAGAGTGAATTTGAATCCATACTTTAAAAAAACTGATTTTAAACTTGTTTCAAATCTTGTTTCAAATTTTACATCCAGTTTAAAATTCCAATCAGACAGGTTTTTTAAGACCTATAAGAAAACAAATTACCCAAGCCATCACCAAAATAGCTCGAGTCAAAACCCTCCTAGCTTCGAGCAACGCCCTAACTTTACTCGAGAAAAACTCGAGTCCCTTCACTGCTTCAACCCAAAACTACCACCAGAAAAAAAGTGCACGGTGCACATGCACCATGACTCCAGCCACTTCCGATCATCCACGCTAGCCTCCTCACATCGGCGATCATCCACCAAACCCATCCCGACCATCAGATCCTCTAAAGCAACTCGAAAACAAAATCGAGCTTCAAATCCTAACTGGAACCAGAAAACAGAACTTGGCAACTCCTCGACCTTGCTCCTTCGACCACTAGCAAGTCAGCACCTCTGGCCAAGCCTTCTTCAACGACCAAGAAACTGATCCCCAGAGTTCTGTTGAACTCGATCATCTATAGGTGTCGAGATGATCAAAATTTCCAGCAATGCCGAAACTAGGTCTACAAACAAAATCAAACAAACATCATCACCACCGTCATCAATACACCCATCCACTATTTTTCCCTTAGTCATTAACCACTCCTCTTCCTCCAGAATGAACCACGACCCTCCAGACTAACGAGATCATCAGAATCTCCCTAAATACCTATTTCTGGTCGAACAAGAAATGCCCCCAAATTCCATTACTAAAAATTGAAATTTTGTTATCAAAAATCAAGTTTAAGTTTTGGCATTTGATTCAGATACTTCAATCCATGAATCATGACAACTGAATTTTAACTTAATTAAAATTTATACTGTTGTTAACTTATTTCCAGAGACCATACAAATTATTTTAACTTAAACAAATTTTTGGACTAAAATCTCTGCTATATAAAACATATTTGGTTTAAGACTTAAGTACAATTAAATATTTGATCAAGAGGAATTGGCTCAAGATCAGATTTAGAACCTGGAAACTAAAATTAGATATAGCATCAAACACATAACAAATGCACACAACCAAATATTCATATATATATATATATACATGCACAGAGATATACTTAAAAATGCATTCACAACATACTTGGTTTCAGAGATAAGCATGCAACATAATCATTTACTGAGAAGTTAAAATAGTATTGTTACTCACTTTTATTTGAAAAGAACAGAGAGCCTGTACATTTCTTTGAACAGAAAGCTTGATTTTAAACTGTTTGTTGAGTTTAATTGGAAAAAAAAAACAAAAAAAAATTTCATTTTAAAATCAAAACAAGAAACTGTTTAGATTGTGAGATATAAATTTTCTTTGAGTGATATTGATCCTGTAACACAAGAGAAATATGTCAATCCATTTTTTCTTCTTCAGAGGTACACATATATTCTATTATACTTTATACATGCAACAGATCATTCATGCATGAAATTATTCCTACAGTCTTGACTTCAAGCATGCCTCAAAATATTGTACTGTTAAACTTAGAGAAGAAGTTTACTCACCAATTTTCTGAAGAGGCAGAGGAACAAGTTTCCTGGAACAGAATGCTTGAAACCTGATGCCCCCTTGAGATTTTCACTTGTTAAAGTCGAACTCGATTTGAATTTGAGCTGCAGTTTTACTTAATTGAAAGCTCGAAGATGATACAGGTCGAAGAAGATATCATGTTACAGCTACAGATTATAAAATGCATTAGAGGCTTTGCTTTGATACACTCCAGATTTACTTGCATGCATTCTTGCAAGTGATTACAGGTTTGAAGAATCATTGTAGATTTGCTTAGAAAGATTGTTTGAGTTCAAATCTTGTTTTCTTAGCTTTTGATTTTTTTTTGAAGAAAAGAAAATAGATAGAGAAAAGTATATGTATTTAGGCTGAAAATTATTTAACAAAAATAAAAGAAAATTAAATCTAAAGATGCTTGTTTTAATGTATAACACTTGTCATTTTACTTACTTAATTTGTTAACATATGTTATAAAGAATGATTATATGCTAACACATGTATTTTTCCATGCATAATTAGATTTTTAAAAGCCTTTAAAATAAATTTTCTAATTTATAAATACATATTTTAATTCATAAAATAAATTCTTTTAAAAGAAAATACCATAAAATAATTTATGTTCTTAATAAAAATCCAATAAAAATACATTTTAAAACCAAAGTATGATTTAAGATATATATAACTATCTTTTGAATTTCAATTTAAATACCCAAATTCAAATTTAAATCTCCAATTAATTTAAACAAATACAATTTCAACTTGCATATAATAATTCTGTCTATGTATATATACAACATAATTACAAATATAAATATTTATTTGATCGGATTCATTTGTTCAATTAAAAATTTCAGTATATTATTTTATTATTATTTTTATTAACCCAATTATTAATTACAATGCCAGAAATTCGGGTTATTACACTTCTTTAATTGCCAATCTTGACCAAAAGCTAGCAATATGTGGGATGGGTGCATTTTCTTTAAGCGTTAATTTGACAAGGTGATAGTTTAGAATATTTGCAAAAATAATGAATAGCTACTCATCTCCTATATTGGACCACTTTAATGTGGAAAAAATGTCAAACTCTGATGGTTGGATATATAAATCACAATTCGATTTGATGCATTTGCAACTAAATATCTCATTGAAGGAAGTTTGTTATATCAAAATTCCTAACACATAAATCCCAATTTTGCATCAATTCTACTAATATCGCCTTCCTTGCTTCTCTCCAATCGAAATTCAATTCCTCAACTAATTCATCTATACAAGGAAATCCACAATAACCATCTCCCAAAACATCTTAGACGTCAACAATATATTAGTGTAGATGACATTTCGGCCAAATTTATCGCTTACTGGCTTCGATAAAATTGAGTTTTACTTTGTTAAGTGTTACCCGGTTGTGAATTTTATTTATACCAAACTTTATCAATACTCTACCTCTTCGGATTTATGGAGTTTGGTAATGGTCAAAATTTCAATATCGTCCATATTCAACTCTATAGTCCAAACACAAGTCCTTGGTTTAATAATCACAATTATTATTAAATGAACTACTTTGGCCAGAGATTCTAACTTTGATTTAACTTATGTTGACCGTGATACCAACCCTATATAACTGAGGAGATAATTCCTCTCATATGTAGTATTTCACTCTTAATACTTCCACTCGAACCAACTTTAGTCATTCGATGGACTCGTGCTATGATTTAATTATAAAAATTAGAGCTTTCATATTTGAAGATCAATAATATTCTTAAGTCGAGAGAAATGCGTAAATTAGTCATATTGATATTTTCTATTTAACCTTAGTTATATTTGATGAAATTAAGGGTATGCCTTAGGGAAATTATGTAATTTTTTACATATATCTAAATCGATAACTAATGTAGTTCGAAATAAAAGGTGTCTTCTTTCTATTGTATACTTGATATATTATGTTATATTAATCGATTAATTTAATTAAAATTATATTTAATAGAAAATCCATAAATGGTATGTTTTGTGATAGTAGTTGCAAAGTGTTGTGACCATGGGTAATTTTGCACAATGAAAATATATACTATTTTAAATGTTCCTAGTAAAGATACATCGAGACTAGATATCGATGCATCCGTTATGTACTTTCAAATGTTGTGCATTGTATTACTCATGACTGCTAGGGACACCTAGGAGTTACGTACTGATAGTTATTGGATAACTATGAAACGACTCACTTGATAGATTCTTGGTTAACATACTAATGACAAAATGAAAATATCGATGCGATTTATTTGCACAATTCTTTCGACTTGAGAATACTTATGATCTTCAATACAAAAGATCCACTTTGATTATAGTCAAATCATGGCATGACATCCATCGAATGACTATAGTTGGGTCGAATATTGAAAGTGAAGCACTATTCAAGGAAGAATTCGTTTCCTTAGTTATATGGAGTTCGTATCATGGTCAAGTTAAAGTCAAAGTCTCTGGCCAAAGTAGTTTGGTTGTTAATAATAATTATTGTTGAACCAAAGACTTTGTCTTTGGACTATAAAGTTAAATGTGGATGATATTGAAATTTTGATCACTACCAAATTTCATAGTCTAAAGTAATATAGTTTTAACTTAGAGAATTGGTGTAAATAAATGTAACGGCCTGTAAATTTCGATAAATAAATTGGTTAATTTAATTAGATCTTTGTAATTAAATTTGGAAAGATTTTTTTTTATAATTTATAAGGAACCAAATGTTAAAAATGAAATGTTGCAATGGTATTAAAATTAAATTTTGACAATTGGAGTGAAATCCCAATAAAGAAATAGTGTTGTTACACTTGGGTATAAAATTTAAAATAAGTAAATTAAAGTAAGCATTTAATTAACCAATGTAATAATATATTGATTAATAGTAACTGAATGTAAATTAAGGTAGTAATGTTAATGCCAGTTGATATGTAACGTCCCGCCTCTATGCTCATGCTAGCAAAGGACAATACGAAGTAATGCCGTCAACTGGTGCGAAGAATAAGGCCGTTGAGGAGCGATCATCCGTGTAATAGCTTTGTTCGAGCACCAATATGTCAGATAATATAACATGCATTTCATTTCAAGAGGAAATCTGACATGCCGATACAAACTCAAAGCTACCACATAGTGGCTATGTGGCCTTCGGAAACAAATATAGAAATAAACATAACTTAAATCAGTCACAGGTATTCATATCACAAAGGCGGAAATAGATATGAATATAACACACAGAAGTGTATATCGGAGTAGTGGTCAAAAAGATCCACAATATCACAAAAGAATAGATACAAGTGCTACACAAAAGAATATGTATATATCAAGGAGTCTTTATCTCATACGTATACAACAAAAACTACAAATCTAATGTAGTTAGCCAAAAGTCAGATAATACTACAAGATGAGGAGTCAAGTAGAAGCACCTGTAACATCTCGGGTCTGACTTGAGTATTATTTAATAAGAAAATAATAGACGGATCAGCCTAGCAATAAATATCAGATAAAAAGAGATAAAATAAGAGATATGACAAAAACGTATGATAATAATAACGCCATACTGTGATAAGTACACATTTGTAAATTAACCAAGAATCATGCAATATAACAAGAGTCTTCTCAAAGATCAAAAGGAATGTCATATTCTTTATATTTATTCACCAAGTCACAATATTGGCAAACATCTCAATGCCATTCGTAAAAGTTGTTGAAACACAAATTCACCAAGGCATAAATATTGATAAAACTTATCAATGTACCCACAAAAATTGGTGAAACACAAATTCTTGAAATCATCAATAGAAATCCAAAAATCAGAAAAAGGGGGAGGCCTATTACAAAACGGGAGCATGAAAACTCACCAACGCGTGTATCACAAAACGGACGCTATTCCATGGTTGCTAACCATTAATTTTGAGCCGAGGCTCCACAAAATGGCCCGAAGACCATGAGTCGCTATCCCACCAATTTTAAGCCGAAGCTCCATAGAAACGGGTTTTAGTCTCTCTCGTTGACAAAGAGACATCGCACAATGCTAGTCTAAATCACAAAATGATCGTCATCGATCATCAAAAAGTGTCAATTACACTAAGCTAGTAAATATATGAGTTTAGCTTCATGTTCCATAATCATTGGCTTAACTTAAGTATTTACGAACAAATTGTAGATCTCCACTCGAAAATTTCACAAGAGTTTCAATTGAACAAGTCCAAAAATTAACCGATGAAGTAAATGCAAGTGTTTCATACCACTTGTTTTACTAAGCCGTTTAATTAGATTTCTCAAACGAATGAGGTAAAGGTTTGTTTATACTAATAGATTGGAAAAAACGGTTTTAATAAACGAGCTTTGTATTAAAATAGTGTTGAAATGGTTTTGATGGAAGAGTTTTGATATTTACTACTAGTATAGAAACCTTTGTATTTTTAAAATGACAAATCACAGAAACGATTACAAAAACAAACAATCACCGAAATTCACATTCGAAGCCATGAATCAAATCCATAGAAATCAATATCGAATCCACCCAAATGGATATTCCCAAAATTTCCAAAAAAAGAAGTCACCAAAGTCGATAAGTAATAACAATAAGTCATATCAACCCGAATCGATTAAAATTGAAAACCCAAACAATTTAGGCAAATTGGGCAGAGATAAGCAGATCCAGACGTCTGAAATTTCCAATTCAGACGTCTGAATCTGGAAAGTTAAATATTTCTAGTTCAATATTCAGACGTCTGAATCATTAAATTCAGACGTCTGAAAATGGCTAATTTTAGCCTATTTCCTCTCGGGTTGAACTTGAGCAATTTCAGATGTCCGAAATTTCTAATTCAGACGTACGAATCTGGAAAATAAATATTCTCCAGTAAAGATTCAGATGTTTGAATCATCAATTTCAGACGTTTGAAACTGAAGCTTTAGGCATTTTCTTGCCTAGGTCAATGATGGCCAAAACATATGGGAAGCGATCCGATGAGTGACGATTACGAGGGGTTTACGCCAACCGACTACCTAATCTTATAGACTCACCAACACACTACGATCAACAAGTCCAACATCCATATAAGGTTTTTCATAGATTTTGGTTTCAAAACACCAAAAATTGAAATATTTACCAAATCGATCCAAATCCAAATCAAATGAACATGAAAAGATGTTAGAAATTCATACCTAACAATCAAAGATAATTATAGACCTAGATGTGAGATAAAAATTTCACTTTTTCAAAAAAACAAGGATGAAGAAGCTATAGAGCAAGGCAAGAACAATCACTCTTCAATTCTAAACCAAGAAGCTTGAATCTAAGCTTAAAAAAACATTTCCTAAGTTAAGGTTTACGAATTTCTGAAATTGAAGGGAGAACGAGTTGGAGAAGAAGAAGAGGATGCTTACCAATAGCTTCTCTTTGGATTTGGAGCTAGAACTTGGATGGCAATGGAACTAGGGCTTAGGAATTTCCTAATCTCTTTTTTCTCGCTCCATTTTGTTTAAGCTTGAAGTGTTAGGAAATAGAAATGAAATAGATGAAGAGTAGTGGGGGTTGAGCTAGAGTTAATAGTTTAGGCTAACGGACCGAAACCCAAACCCAAAGCCCTTAGTGAAAAGGTCGAAATTTTAGCTAACTCCAAACATATCAATATTTATACTCAAAAAGATCGCAAACATCATTCTGAACTCAATGGAAGTGATCTCGAGTCCTAATTTGACTGTTTGCAAAATGTAGCATTTTGTACTATAAATCGACTAATGATGCTATATTTAAATAAAATATTTAAATACACATTCGTAAAATATGCGGGTTGTTGCAGACTCCCCTCCTTAAAAAATTGCGTCCTCGCAATATTTAAGAAGAAAAATAAAAAGTAACAACCATAAAAGCATATCAACACAAAAGAAATTTGAAATAAGAAGTTCACCTTAAAGTGCTCTGGAGAGTAAGTCTGGATGTATTAGCTCGATGAATTCACTATATTCCCAAGAACAATCGTTAGGATTTGAGGACCATTGAACTTTCACAAGAGGACCATCTTTATTTCGAAGGCATTTAACCTCCGAAGCATTGATTCGAATAGGATGTTGCTCATAAGTTAAATTAGGCGAAACTTCAATTTCTTCAAAAACACCGGGCTCAAGAATAGAATCAGAATCTCGAAGGCATTTCCGTAGTAAAGAAACGTAAAACACGTCATGAATAGCAGAAAACTGAGCCGGTAATAAAAGACGATAAGCCACAGAACCAATACGTTCGGTGATGGAAAATGGACCAATATATCAAGATGCTAATTTTCCCGATCGACTGAAATGCACAACACCCTTCATAAGTGAAACACGAATAAACACAAAAGCTTCCACAGAAAATTCTAATTTCGTCCTTCGGTTATCGGTATAGGATTTTTGCCTGCTTTGAGCTTCTTTCATCCTATGGCGGATAAGGTCAATCTTTTCTATGGAATCACAAATAAAGTCTGGACCTAAAACCAGCTTCTCACTGGCCTCAAACCAACAAGAAGGAGATCAGCATGGCCTTCCATAGAGTGCTTAGAAAGGTGCCATACAAATACTAGATTGGAAGCTATTATTATAGTAAAACTCAACAAGAGAAATATGATCTTCCCAACTTCCACCAAAATCAAGAACACATGCACGAAGAAGATCTTTAAGAGTTTGATTTACACGCTTGGTTTGTCCATTGGGCCGAGGATGATAAGCAGTGCTAAAATTAAGCTTCATCCACAAAATTTTTTGAAGACTCTTCCAAATTCCACTAGTAAACAATGGATCACGATCGCTAACAATAGAAGTTGGAACCCCATGCAATTTAACAATTTTTAATAAAAAGTCTGGCCAAAAGAGGTATGGTCCGATTGGACCAAACGGGAATAAAATGGGCGGATTTGGTTAGTTTATCGACTATCACCCAAAGGCTATCATGACCCGAACGAGAATGGGGAAGGCCATCAATAAAATTCATGGAAATTTGATCCCACTTCCAAATTGGAATGTCCAAAGGTTGCAATAACCCATCGGGCCTTTGATGCTCGGCCTTAACTAGTTGGCAAGTCACGCAACGCTTAACAAAGCTAGCAATATTAGATTTCATTCCATCCTAATAATAAAGTCGCTTCATATCCGCCTACATTTTACTACTACTGGGATGAATGATAAATTTAGAATGATGAGAATCTTCTAAAATATCTTTACGAAGATTACTAATATTTGGCATGATAAGTCTTCCAAATTTTCAAATACCGCCACGGGCATCAATATCAAAGTCTTACAAACCTTCAATATCAAATTTATCCCTAAACACTTTGGCTAAGAAGAGCCAATTCGGGATCTAGCTTTGAGCTTCAAGAATGCGGTCTAAAAGAGAAGGATGAGCCTCAAGGCTACATAAAACAAGAGACGAACATAAGTCAGATTCATGATCTCGAATCTCACAAGTGGATAAAGTCTCGAGATCATTCCATTCGGATATCATCATGGAAACAACCGCTTGTTGCTTACGACTTAGTGCATCAGCAACTCAATTCCCCTTTTCGAGAGTATAAAGAATATCAAGATCATAAGACGCAAGGAACTCAAGCCAACTTTGAGAAAATAAATACTTCAAAGATTTATGATCGGTATAGAGAACAAATTTCTCTCCCAAAAGATAATGGCGCCAAAATTCTAAGGGCGAAAACAATAGCCGCGAGCTCTAAGTCATGAGTGGCATATCTAGTCTCGGCGGGCTTTAATTACATAGAAGCATAAGCAATAACGCGTTCCCTTTGCATGAGAACGACACCCAAACCAACACGACTGGCATCGATAAAAACAATAAAATCTTGGTTTCCCTCGGGAATCACAAGAATAGGAGCATCAGAAAGAAGTTCTTTTAATTCTGAAAAGAAGCTTCACCATTTGTCCGACCAAATGTATACTCCTTTCTTTGTCAAGCTAATAAGAGGCACGACAATTTTAGAAAAGTCCTTTATGACCCGATGGTAATGACCTGCCAATCCAAGAAAGCTACGAATTTCCGTCATACTCTCCAGTCTCTTCCAATTTTGAATCGCTTCAATTTTTGAAGGATCTATGGAAATTTCGGATTCGGAAATAATATGACCGAGAAATTTCACATGAGATTGCCAAAAGTGGCGTTTACAAATTTTTTCTTTTAATTGATTGCTCCTAAGAGTTTCCAACACAATCCGAAGATGCTTTTCATGCTCTTCCTCGGTTTTAGAACAAATAAGAATATCATCAATAAAGATGAGAATAAATCGATCAAGGAAGTCTTTGAAATCTCGATTCACAAGGTCAACGAAATAAGTCGGAGCATTTGTTAAACCAAATGGCATAACAAGCCATTCATACGATCCATAACGAATACGGAATGATATCAAAGGAATGCTATCCTCTGTAGTACGAAGCTGATGGAAACCGATTGCTAAGTATAATTGTGAAAAGGCTCTAGCGCCGCTAAGTTGATCGAATTGATCATCAATCCGAGGTAAAAGATATTTATTCTTGATAGCAAGATCATTAAGCTTGCGGTAGTCAACGCAAAGCCTAAGTGTACTATCGAATTTCTTCACAAGAATAGCAGAAGCTCCTTAAGGAGAGGAACTAGAACGAATAAATTGCTCGTTTCCAATTCGGATAATTGTTTGCACATCTCCTCATTTTCCTTATTGGACATACGATAAGGAGGACGAGTAATTGGTAGAGCTCCAGGGATAAGATTAATTCTAAACTCAATTGCTCTCTTAGGTGGTAATCCTAAAACGGGCTCAAACAATCGGGAAATTCACGAACAACGTGAATGAGAGAAATGACATCTTCTTCATCATCATTATCGTCATCATAAGGATTTAAAGAATATAAAGACGCTGCCAAATTGGAATCCGAATCTTTAAGAACAATAGAAATCTGCTTAACAGATTGAGGACGCCGAAGATGAATAGTCCGCTCAGGACATAGGATTTGAGCTTCATAACAGTTAAACCAATCCATTCCCAAAATCATTCCAAAGCCTACGTAACGCATGACATGCAAATCAGCTCGGAAAGAAAAATCACATAAAATAATCTCAACATCACTACCAAGCAAACTGAGTGTTGCGGATCCACCGACCGGATTCCCAATTCTCAAAGAAGTCATTAAAGCAACAACACCTAAAGAAAAAGTATCAACAAGTTCTTTTGATATAAAAGAATGGGACGTACCCGTATCAAAAAGAACTCGAATAGGTTGACCACGAAACATAATAATGCCATCAAGGATAAAATGAGAAATACCTTGACCACGAGAAGTGTTACTAGGAGTTTGCACAATATTTAGCTTTCCTTCCTTCTTGCCTTAAAGTTTGGGACATGCAGATATATAATGGCCCGAGCTTTTGCAATAGCGACAAGAAAGGGGATTTGAACAATTATTAGCATAATGTTCTTTAGAACCGCAATTGTAGCATTACCCTCCAATCGAGGTAGGAGTCTTTTCTATCGGAGTTGATTGCTTCCCTTTCTTGTTGGATAAGGACCCTTGAATTTATTAGGCCTCTTCTTGTTGTTGTTGAAGTTTGGTTTGGCACCCACAATTTCAACATCACTTTCCTTATCTGCCTCTTCAAGTCGAAGAGCGGTATCAATAAGTTGATCAAAAAAACTTCCAATTTCAGAAGTAATGGCTTCTTGAGATTTTTATTTAAGCCATATACAAATTTTTGATTCTTCTTCAATGGGGTATTAATGTACTCAACCCGGTATTTAGAAAGAAATTCGAAAGATGCGACATACTGTAACGACCCGTAAATTCCGTTAATTTAATGTGGTTGAATTAATGAGTTGTGTAATTAAATTTAGTAGAAATAAAAACTTTATTAACAAATATTGAAATGAACGCTAGATTAAAATATATAAATGGTGACTTAAAACCTATTTATTAGTAATTTGGATAAAATTTCAATAAATAAAATGGTGTAAGTATTATACCTGGATATAATTTAAATATGGAAAATATAGGGTAGGCATTAAATTTGTTAATGTAAAGACACATTGTTACTGTAATTGATTTTTAATTAGGGATACGTTATTGCAAGTTAATAATTAATAAACTTGAATGAACCTTTCAATTTAATAAATAAATTCAAATGTTATGACTTAGCGAATGGAATATGATAATAAGAATAATTGCAAATTTTGTATTTAAGGGCAAATTAAATTCTGATAGGTAGTAGTAGTAGTAGTTGTGAAGAATAAATATACAAGTATATTAAAGGTGATAATAGTGAGTTACTAGTAAATTCACTCATTTACCAATAAAGATAATTAGATATGCCTTGATGATAATTAATAACATAACGGAAAGAGAAAATGTATTCGTTATAATATTAATTGAAATTGGATAGGGATTTTAAGTAACAATGTTAATGCAAGGAAAGTAATGCTAAATTAAGTCAATAATAATGAATAATGATAAATTTAAATTTTGTAACACATATTATAAATTACCTGCTTATTTAATGGAATTAGAATCTATAATAAGTGATAATAAAATAAATAAATGTTACACTAATGGAAAATGAAATAACGTTAGTTTAAATGTTGAGTAATTATAGGGTCGTATTTATTATAAGCGTTACTTTAACAATTATGATTAATTGTGAAATTAATACGAGAAGTAGGTAAATAACTATGAATGTAACACGTTATAAATTGATTATGACCTAAACTTAAGTGTAAGTTAAAAGTTGAAATTGAATCTAACCCACTAAATTGGAAACATATTATAATAAATTGGACTCAATTTATAATAAAGGAGTTATTCTAAGAAATTGAAATAAATACTATGATTGGTAAATTAAGTTACTTTAAAATTGAGAAGGGAATTGATTTAAAGAATTATGAATTAATAAGTAAATCAAGATGATGAAGTTTATGAATTATAGAATTTGAATCTTTAATAGTGAGTTAATTTGTTAATTTATAATAGTTGGACTTATTGAAAATAAATGAAATCAAATTTTAATTATTACGTTAAATTAAAAATTAAGTTGAAAATTGGGAAATATTTATGTATTAATTTTAAATCCAATGGTAAACCCTCCTATTTGAAATATATGAATGGAATAATCATTGATTCATTTAATTTAATAGAATTATTAGAAAGTTAATTTATAATTTTGAATTTAATGAAATTGAGAATTAATATTGAAATTTGTAAATGAATGATCTAAATTTACATTTTTAAATTTGTTTAAAATCATTGTAAATGATTGAGGAATCATAAGTGATAAAATTTTCCAATTCTAAAACTGAAATATAAAAATTGGATTTATTTACTAATTCTTAATTTATTTAATTAATATAAAAAATAGCCATTTTGGCCACTGACTCGGATTTCGACGAAACCAGTTTCATCGGATCCGTATCTGTGAATTATTGTAGGATTTCAAGTTTCGTAGCGATCGGACTTGTCGTTTGATCGTACGAACGCGAAACGCTTTGAAATCGATTTAATTGAAATCAATTTGAAATCAATTTGAAAATATTGATTTCAGCATATCTTCTTCATACAATGGAATTTGGATGTGAAACTTTTTCCATCGCGTTCAGAATATGTTAAAACACCTATTTCGATATATAGGTTGACCCAATTTCGTTCCGGAGTCAGAACGGGTTTTTTGGGCCACTTTGGAGTTAGCACGTATATCCAACCCGATCCATCTATTCAAGTTTCTAGCCTACCTACATAAACCCAGTTATAAACCATAGCCTCCATCTATTCGCATTTGTTTGTACGTTCATTTTCTTAGCTCCCCCTTTTCCCAATGGCTGCAAACCAAACCCTAGATCAAATTTCAATTTCAAAATCAAAGTCAAAATTCAAAGTCCTCAGAAAAATCTCAAAAAATTATATATTGAAGATATCGAGGCGCGTGATTTTTTAGAGGTGTTCGTTTTTCGATTTGAGTTTCCATGTGTCCAGAATTTAATGTTTTATCGTCGGCCGTTCATTGTAGTTTTGTCATTTTAACGACGAATCTTCGATCTTGCGACGATCAGAGGCCTTGGGGTTGAAGAGATCGATGAGCTGAGCTCATCCATACGGTTATCTTCTCCTATTGGTGTCTGAATTCACGACAAATTGGTGGTTAAAGGGGGTGCGGTCGCGTTCGTTCGGGCGAACTTGGTGGCGTCGCACGGCAAGGAGAGGGGCGGCGTGAGGTGGCGACTTCACTGGTGGCTTCAGGTCGGAGGGAATTTGCGAGTAGGTGGCGCGGCGTCGCTGATTTGGGTGGCGGCTGCAAACTCTACACGCAAATTTAGGGTTCCTGTAGGGGGAGATGGTCACGTGAAAGGGTGGTACGTTATTTATTTTATATTGTTTTATTTATTTTTAATTTAGATTTCAAATCGTTTAGCGATGATATTTTCCACATACGATCTCCGTTTCACGCGAGATTTTTTTTGTTAGGATCGTAATAAAATTTCAGATCTGTTGACGATATTTTGGACCAATTTGGAGACCGTCAAAATTTTGGTTTTAAATTGGATTTAAATTCAATTTAAATTAAAAAGGTGAGTGTTTTAACCCACTCACAACTTCTAAAAATTTCTTATGTTTGTTAAATTGATTTTAAATATGAGTAGAAATTTATTTATGAATGTTTGGCATGTTTATTCATTTTCACAGTTAAATCGCATTTATTTAAATCAACTGTGAATTAATTTTATTATTGCACAAAAATTTGACAGTTAAAATTTATTTATTTGCATATAAACTGCTAGTTAAACAGTTATTAAATTTATTATTGAATATAAACTGTTAGTTAGTACCTGTCTTTATTACCTGTTATATTTTATATGCTCTATATTGATGTTTGTTCAAATTGGATGATGATTTGTAATAAATGGTTGACAATTGATATTTGGATGAATGAATGTTTATTTATATTAACTACAAGTTGTCATGCATTTCATTTCATTCGGGATTGCGTTTTGAAATGATATACAACCGCATTTTTATTATTAAATTGCGGATTGAAATGATAAATATCCGTATCACTTGACCATAGGGTAGAAAAATGTATACAGGCAGCGCGGTATGTATGTATATATATATCTATATATATATATATATATATAATTATTATTTTTGAAAGGATTTTTGGTTTTGGATAGGTTACGGTTTAATAAATATTAATTTTTGACCATATACAAAATCTTATTTTATGTACATATATGGTTAATTTATTGAATTTAAGCTGTGTATAAATTTGTTAAATAAAATAAACAAGATGAATAATGGAGTTTGATTATTTATATTATATGGTTAAGTACATGTTAAGATATTAAGAATATATAGAGTTTCTAATGTTTTAAATCAATTTATATTGGGAGTTAAGTTGAAAATTCATTTGGAATCGAGCTTAATTGAGAATTTAACTTCATAAGTTGATGAAGAATTTATTAACTTGAAATTTTAAAGGGCATAATATTTATAACTGAAATTTTATTCAAGATGGATTGAATGAATATTTCTAGTATAAATAAATTAGAGGAAATTTTGATAGTTAAAAGTAATTTGAGTTTTATTTAAAATGATTTCGAATTTATTATGCCAATATTTCAAAATAAATAATAGGACTTTAAATTGTTGAATAGAAATTTCCAACCTTAGTTCCAATTGTTTAATATCAAAGTTTGAAATATATTGAAACTGAAGTGGTTTATTGAAACCGAAAGCGATTTTAAATTTATGGATTTTGACTTAATCTTAAATGAAATAAATGGTAAGTCGCGGAAATTATTTTATTTTATAAAGTAATATAAAATAAACTATTTTATTCTATATACTGTTGAATATCCAAAGCCATTCAAGTTTTAGAAGTTATGGTTTTAAAGCTATGAATTTCGAAGTATTATGTTTTGAAAGTTGTAATCCAAATGTTTGGTTTCCAGATATTATAAATTTTAAGCAGTATGATTTTGGAAAAAGAAATATATTTGAAATAAAAATGATATTTTTGAATTGGGTTTTATAAAAATAATATCAAATGATTTTGTTTTGGAATGGAAAGGATATCGTATTTATACGGTTTTGAAATAGATATTTATTTCTAGTTTTGAAAGAAAAATTATTTTTAAAAGACCACGATGTTATAATAATGTTTGGTTGTTAAAGAGACCGGGATCGGAAGTTGTCATACTCTCTGCCAACTCCGAAAACCACTTTAACAACCGTGTACGCGGTGAAGATTCCAGAATGAAGTAGGTTGGTGGCAGCGTTTTCCTGTAAGGTAAATACGTGGACCCAACTCCCGTGAGTTGGCATAAGGTGGCTAAAAAAGGAGCGATCGACGGGTTAATAAGCTAGCACCTTTGATCGGACACTTCCCTTCAATACTATACTCTGACTTTGGATTGATTCTGTGGCCACTTTCACTTTTGATTTCTTTGATTTGGGGGAGTTTGTTCGGGGTAGGCGGTAGCTGCGCGCTACGCGTTACCACCGACCCGGAAGCGTAATTGGTATATCTACCCTAGCATTGCCTAGTTGTGCCGTGTCACCTACCCTATTGTGCCTTGTACGAGTTTGGATTTCTCCCGTAGCCCGTGTGGAATCCTCTGGTGGCTTCCCGATCAGGAGGGACTATGATATTGGATGGACTACTGAGACTATTACGTGTTAAGGGATATATGGGTAACCCCTTAATGCTAAGAAAAAAGTAAGTTTATTTTATAAATAGACACTATTATAATAGCGAAATATACTACATAGTAAATAATTTAACGGATCCTTAAGAGATGTGAATCCCGAGCATCTCTTGAGTTACTGCACTCATATTTAATTCTATTAATTTAACTTACATAAGATCTTTTAGTTCTGACTCGAGTGTTTTGTCTTTCAATTCGCTCGGGTCAATCCGAGCATTTCAGGATTTGAAGATTTTATTCTGGAGGACGAAGACGAAGATTTGTAGTATTACTATCTACTATATTATTCCACTACACTATTTAATTCTGCTGCATTGATATTATTGGTATATGAACTCTGATATTTATTGTATAAAGAAGAATCAAATGTTTTGTAAACAGTTTTATGAACTGTATACTTATTATTATATTTTATCCTTCCGCTGTGAGATTCTGTTTTGTTTTATTTCTTTCTTGTTTTTCTTATTTACCCCGTAACAATCCGCCATTTTGTATGGTTTGAATTGGCACGTGTATCGATTTAAAGCATGCGATAAGGCGGGACGTTACATCTGGTATCAGAGCTTTGGTTTAGCGATAAACCTTAGCTTTGTGGGCCTTAACTCTTTACTAATAGGGTAATAATACCCTATGGGAGTCACTGAGAGTATATATATGAGAGAGCGTATTTGTTAGTGTTATAAAAAAGTTTTAATATTGTGTTAATCTATTTCGTTTTGTATTTATAAATTTTGGTTGATGCATGGGACGCTATGACATCAATAGGGATTTCTAATCATTTAATAGGACAAACTGACATAGTATTTGTTTTTAATATAGGTGAATGAAATAATTTTGCCTATTATATTTTCTATATATAAAATAAAATTTCTCAAATGATATCTATACTACATAGTAAATAATTTAACGGATCCTTAAGAGATGTGAATCCCGAGCATCTCTTGAGTTACTGCACTCATATTTAATTCTATTAATTCAACTTACATAAGATCTTTTAGTCCTGACTCGAGTGTTTTGTCTTTCAATTCGCTCGGGTCAATCCGAGCATTTCAGGATTTGAAGATTTTATTCTGGAGGACGAAGACGAAGATTTGTAGTATTACTATCTACTATATTATTCCACTACACTATTTAATTCTGCTGCATTGATATTATTGGTATATGAACTCTGATATTTATTGTATAAAGAAGAATCAAATATTTTGTAAACAGTTTTATGAACTGTATATTTATTATTATATTTTATCCTTCCGCAGTGAGATTCTGTTTTGTTTTATTTCTTTCTCGTTTTTCTTATTTACCCCGTAACAATCCGCCATTTTGTATGGTTTGAATTGGCACGTGTGTCGATTTAAAGCATGCGATAAGGCGGGACGTCAAATCTGGTATCAGAGCTTTGGTTTAGCGATAAACCTTAGCTTTGTGGGGCTTAACTCTTTACTAATAGGGTAATAATACCCTATGGGAGTCACTGAGAGTATATATATGAGAGAGTGTATTTGTTAGTGTTATAAAAAAGTTTTAATATTGTGTTAATCTATTCCGTTTTGTATTTATAAATTTTGGTTGATGCATGGGACGCTATGACATCAATAGGGATTTCTAATCATTTAATAGGACAAACCGACATAGTATTTGTTTTTAATATAGGTGAATGAAATAATTTTGCCTATTATATTTTCTATATATAAAATAAAATTTCTCAAATGATATCTATATTTGGCTGCAATAGATTTGTTGTTAGGTAATAAAGTGTAAATAATAATAGAAATAAGATTTAGAAATAAAATAAATGAAATTTGGAAATGTAGAACTTAAGTTCCGGGGGTTTTGAAATTTCTTTCGAATAAATTTTGGGATATAATAATATTGTTTATAAGTATTTTCTGATATAAATATTTCAATAAAATTCGGAGAAATTGTTTTAAAGAAGATTTTGGAGAAAATAAGTTTTGTAATTTCCTCTCTGTCGCTGGAAAATAATTTCGGTGATGGCGGCCGCATCATCGACTTTCATTTTCGAGTTTCGAAGGGGAAAGGCCACTGTAGTAGTTTTACTGCAGATTCATTTTTGAAAAAATATATAAATTTTGAATTGTTTTAAATATAATTAGAGATATATAAGTTGTAAGAATATATTTATTGATTATTTCAAAATAATTTGAAATTTAACCCGGTATTAAATTCTTAAATTTCCATTAATTAATTGTTCAATTATTGTAGTGAAATGAAAGGTAAGTAATTAATAATTGAAACCTCTAATGTAGGTAAGAGATTTAAGACTAAGTATAAAGGAAATAAAAGGGAAGTTGAAATTGTAACTTATAAGGAAAAGGTAAAAATTTATTGAAGAATGAATTAATTAAAAAAGAAATGGGAAAACTTGTATAACTTTCAATTACATTCTTAAAGGCATATATATATAACTTACCAAAGATATAAAAGGTTGAAAATGTTAATAAGAAAATGTAATAGATATTATACAAGTAATTAACTTGAGGTAATGAAAATAATTAATGGAATTCCTTAATAAATCAGAATTGATGTGTAGTGTATAAACATAAGTATAATTGAACGCTACTAATTAAATATAATGGGAAGTAGGTATTTTAAGTAAGCAATTATAAACTTAAGTGAATAGGTTGAAGTTAATTATGAATAAAATAAGAAAATTTTGACTATAAACTTAGGTTAATGAATTTGCCTACTAAGAATTAAATTGAATTTGAATAAAATAAATAAATGAATAAAAGAAGAAACTTACATGACATTAAAATGAAAAAAAATTGAATATTGTAAGTGATAAATGAAAATTTTAAGTAATCACTGAATGAATGAAAAGGAAATCAAACAACTAATGTATGAAGTAAAATTAATAGTAGTTAATTTGATTGTTAGTAGGAATTGTTGTTGTTTGGGTAAGATACTTTAAAATTTGGATTTAGGTGAATTAATAATCTATTTAGTTTATCTAAGACCGTTGAGTAAATGATGCGCTGGTAGTTTATTCTTCATTCCGTACAATTTAAAAGTTTTGAACCCGAACAACTATTTGTTTGTTTGATTGAATGGTTGTTTGTAACTGTTGTATATGCTGTTTGTTGAAATTGATGGTTGTTTTATTGATTTGTTGTTAGTAATTGAAACCACTTAAATATTTCACTTTACATAAATTGTTAACCCTTTGAATTTATAAGTGAAATGCAGGATATGGAAACAATTGCTACTGCCTTTGGTTCCATAAATTAAGCGTAAATTGCCTGACAAATAGATACGTTTCGGATTACGGTTTATAACGCTATTTTATATATTTTTCCGGATTGGGATATAATATTTTGGATAATATATGTAATATAATTGTTATCTTTTGATATTATATTTTCTCCTGAGCTCTCCGTACAAAGGAGACTCTGCCGAAATTTTTCGAAAATTTTTGGACTTAGAAATTATTTGAAAATGTTTTTCCAAACTTTATTAATTCAAGTATAGAAAGATATATTGATTATAAAATGAGTATATTTTATTTAAAAGAATAATTTTTTTAATTTGTTGTTATAAAGTTAATATTTTGAATAAGATGTATTGTTTATTTAATTCTTCCTTCTCCCTTCTTTTTCCTTTTCGAGGACGAAAAGTTTTGAGTGGGGGAGAGTGTAACGACCCATAAATTTCGTTAGTTTAATGTGGTTGAATTAATGAGTTGTGTAATTAAATTTAGTAGAAATAAAAACTTTATTAACAAATATTTAAATGAACGCTAATTAAAATATATAAATGGTGACTTAAAACCTATTTATTAGTAATTTGGATAAAATTTCAATAAATAAAATGGTGTAAGTATTATACCTGGATATAATTTGAATATGGAAAATATAAGGTAGGCATTAAATTTGTTAATGTAAAGACACATTTTTACTGTAATTGATTTTTAATTAGGGATACGTTATTGCAAGTTAACAATTAATAAACTTGAATGAACCTTTCAATTTAATAAATAAATTCAAATGTTATGACTTAGCAAATGGAATATGATAATAAGAATAATTGCAAATTTTGTGTTTAAGGGCGAATTAAATTCTGATAGGTAGTAGTAGTTTTTGTGAAGAATAAATATACAAGTATATTAAAGGTGATAATAGTGAGTTACTAGTAAATTCACTCATTTACCAATAAAGATAATTAGATGTGCCTTGATGATAATTAATAACATAACGGAAAGAGAAAATGTATTCGTTAGAATATTAATTGAAATTGGATAGGGATTTTAAGTAACAATGTTAATGCAAGGAAAGTAATGCTAAATTAAGTCAATAATAATGAATAGTGATAAATTTAAATTTTGTAACATATATTATAAATTACCTGCTTATTTAATGGAATTAGAATCTGTAATAAGTGATAATAAAATAAATGAATGTTACACTAATGGAAAATGAAATAACGTTAGTTTAAATGTTGAGTAATTATAGGGTCGTATTTATTATAAGCGTTACTTTAACAATTATGATTAATTGTGAAAATAATACGAGAGGCCTATCACAAAACGAGAGCATGAAAACTCACCAACGCGTGTATCACAAAATGGAGCGCTATTCCATGGTTGCTAACCATTAATTTTGAGTCGAGGCTCCACAAAATGGCCCGAAGACCATGGGTCACTACCCCACTAATTTTAAGCCGAAGCTCCACAGAAACGGGGTTTAGTCTCTCTCGTTGACAAAGAGACGTCGCACAATGCTAGTCTAAATCACAAAATGATCGTCACCGATCATCAAAAAGTGTCAATTACACTAAGCTAGTAAATATATAAGTTTAGCTTCATGTCCCATAATCATTGGCTTAACTTAAGTATTTACGAACAAAGTGTAGATCTCCACTCGAAAATTTCACAAGAGTTTCAATTGAACAAGTCCAAAAATTAACCGACGAAGTAAACGCAAGCGTTTCATACCACTTGTTTTACTAAGCCGTTTGATTAGATTTCTCAAACGAATGAGGTAAAGGTTTGTTTATACTAATAGATTGGAAAAAACGGTTTTAATAAATGATCTTTGTATTAAAATAGTGTTGAAATGGTTTTGACGGAAGAGTTTTGATATTTAGTACTAGTATAGAAACCTTTGTATTTTTAAGGTGACAAATCATAGAAACGATTGTAAAAACAAACAATCGCCGAAATTCACATTCGAAGCCATGGATCAAATCCATAGAAATCAATACCGAACCCATCCAAATGGTTATTCCCAAATTTCTAAAAAAAGAAGTCATCAAAGTCGACAAATAATAACATTAAGTCGGATCAACCCGAATCGATTAAAATTGGAAACCCAAACAACTTAGGCAAATTGGGTTGAGATAAGCAGATTCAAACGTCGGAAATTTCCAATTCAGACGTCTGAATCTGGAAAAATAAATATTTCTAGTTCAACTTTTAGACGTCTGAATCATTAAATTCAGACGTCTGAAAATGGCTAATTTTAGCCTATTTCCTCTCGGGTTAAACTCAAGCAATTTCAAACGTCTGAAATTTCTAATTCAGATGTATGAATCTGGAAAATAAATGATCTCCAGTAAAAGATTCAGATGTCCGAATCATTAATTTCAAACGTCTGAAACTGAAGCTTTGGGCACTTTCTTGCATAGGCCAATGATGGCCAAAACATATCGGAAGCAATCAGATGAGTGACGATTACTGTTGAATGTGCAATTATATGATTTTTGTTTGATGCTAATATATATATATATATATATATATATTCATTTAAATGTATTTGTTAATGTACTGTTTTTTTCATAGATTAAATAAATATTTTCTGAATAAAATAAATAACAGAGAATTTGAATCAAACAGAAATTTTATTCAAACAAATATTTATGACAATTTTTGAATAGTACAAATTTCAAGCTCTCGCTATATATATACACTCAATTTAAATTACAATAGAAATTTGATTAAATTACAATTCACATTTACATAGCACCTCACTACATATTACTCATTCACTCAACTCGTACTGATCTTCAACATTCCAATGTAAATCCAACATCTGAGCAATCTGCAGAAATATACATTGACGCAGTAAAATTGAAAATAAAATATTTTTACAGTGTAAAATAAAATGTGGATTTTGAAAATAATATTTGCCTCAGTTATTTTGGTTGTTCGTCATCATATAATTTTGAATTCATCATACACGAATAGCTTGTGACATACGCAGTGTATCACTGTATATGCCACAAGGCCGTGCACACCAATATATACACTTGATAAAATTACAGGGACAGGTGAGCACCAGCCAAACCCAAAACGCCGGGTTCAACTCAAGTGCAATAAAAATAATGTCAAAATATTAGCACAAGGTCAAACCCGAGCTTTAAAGCTGGATTCAACACAGGTGCAGTTCGAATATACAAGTTTAATAAAATGGTCAGGAGTAAGCCAGTCAAAGTATACAAACATGTACCAGCTCATACATATATGCAGCCTCGACTATAACTCCAAAGTACACATGAAGTATACAAGAAAAACTCAAACCAGACACGAACAATGCTCAAAGCCAATATCAGTGAAACGGCCTCAACAATGAAATAGCTATAAACAACCATACATGAACACTGCAACATGTCAAGACAGTGCACCAGTAATGTTAACAAGCCTCGACCAAAATCAAAATGTACAAATACAACTAAGTTCAAATGAATCTGGACAGAACAAGCTCAAGTGCAGCAGTGAATCACAAACCAAGTGCACAAAAGATACAACATGCATGCAACTGTGAAATTAGAGAGTGCAAGTATCAAACTCGAGCACAAAGGCTATAACTTCAAATGAACATTACAAGGAAATACAGCTCTAGCTGAAACAAATGGCTCAAACAATCTCAAGACCACAAATCTCAACTAAACTTCAAGACACACATGAATTCAACTCAGATGCAAGCACACTCGAGGCACAGTGCACATCAACCCAATGAAAACCAGAAATGTGCTCAAAGCAAATCCAGACCACATGAAGGAACAAACACATGAATGTACTGACGACAAATAAGCAAGCATATGTACCAGTGAAGACCACAAGCTAATCCAAACAACAACGAAGTCAACAATGAACTAGAGATTACAAACTAAAGGCAAAAAAAAATTCAAAACCGAGAAGAATGCACAAACTCGTATAAAACAGTGAATAAACAATATCATCAAGATCAGAGTAGAAAGTAAAATGGGACATGTATCTACACAGTGCATAGCATCATCAATGCAAACCAGATTCAAGCTCAAGCAAAATAGAGGCAATACTCAAGTGCTACCAAAATTCATCGGCTACCAAAATCATGGAACGGTATGGTACAGTTCGAACAATGTCACCAGCATTTTAAGAAATCAAAATGGCCGAAGTAAATACGATCAAAGTGAATGCCGAAGTCACAGAGAAATCAATACCGTGATAGCCAAGGATATTGAACAGCTCAAAATCGAAGCCGTGACAACAAAGCAAAAATATACGATTTTGAAAAGTTCATAAATCATCACAATCATCAATACAAAATCGAATGGCCGAAGGCGAATTCAAATTGATGTATACAAACGAAAATCAAGGATCTCGAATCCTATATAAATAAGTAACATCATTGACAAATTGCAAAAAAATCGAGTTCAAGTAAGCAAAACCAGTAATGCAAAAGGAATAAATTACATACCGAAGGCAAAGTCGAACTCGATCAGATAGAAGCAGCCGTGAGCAACTCAAAGAGATAGTTGATCGACAAAGCAAGGAACTAAATCATCATTCGATCGAGCAACTATTGTCGGCAGCTTCTAATTAGAAGCCCTAATTTGCAATCAAGAAAAAGGAATGAGCACCATTTTTTTCAAGGAAAAAGATACGACCGATTGGAGATAAAAGAAAAGGGGATAATTTGGTTATCTCTATATTTTTATTTGGGCCGGTTTACATTTGGCTTAATAATTTAAAATTAGGGTTCTTTGTTTTCAAATTGTATTTACTTTTGTATTTTCCTTTTTAAACTCTTGTAATTTCTAATCGTGTGACTATGGGACAAACTACGTGGCGTAGTTTGAGAATTCGCAATTCAGTGGCTGTGTTGTGACAAGGTTTTGAGCGTAGAGTTAGGTTAGTCAGTAGCGGGTGTTGCGAGTTTACATGTGTAAGCGTATGACTACTTAATTTCTAGTAGAAACCTTGGGGGCAGCACGTAGGCAGGGTTTTGCCGAAGCTGGGTAAATTCTGTGTCGTTCTATTTCTGCATTTATTATCTGTGCTGTTATAATTTTGATATATCTGTGTTGAAATGATTTTATAAGCTTCCTCAATAATTTATAATTAACAGCATCACCCTATTCGCCCCCTCTAGGATGAAATCAATCCTACAATTATGAGGGATTTACGCCAACCGACTATCCAACCTTAAAGACTCACCAATACACTCTGATCAACATGTCCAACATCCATATAAGGTTTTTCATAGATTTTGGTTTCAAAATACCAAAAACTGGAATATTCACCAAATCAATCCAAATCAAAATCAAATGAACACGAAAAGATGTTAGGAATTCATACCTAACAATCAAAGATAATTATTGACCTAGACGTGAGATAAAAATCTCACCTTTTTCACAAAAACAAGGATGAAGAAGCTATAGAGCAAGGCAAGAACAATCACTCTTCAATTCTAACCCAAGAAGCTTGAATCTAAGCTTAAAAAGAAAAAAACACATTTCCTAAGTTAGGGTTTAGGAATTTCTGAAATTGAAGGGAGAATGAGTTGGAGAAGAAGAAGATGATGCTTACCAATAGCTTCTCTTTGGATTTGGATCTAGAACTTGGATTTGCAATGGAACTGGGCTAAGGAATTTCCTAATCTCTTTTTTTTGTTCAAGCTTGAAGTGTTAGGAAATAGAAATGAAATGGATGAAGAGTAGCAGGGGTTAAGCTAGAGTTAATAGTTTAGGTTAATGGGCTAAAACCCAAGCCCAAACCTAAACCCAAAGCCCTAAGTGAAAAGGTCAAAATTTTAGCTAACTCCAAACATATAACGTTTATACACAGGAAGATCGCAAACGTCATTTTGAACTCGATGGAAGTGGTCTCGAGTCCTGATTTGACTGTTTGTAAAAAGTAGCATTTTGGACTATAAACCGACTAACGATGCTATATTTAAATAAAATATTTAAATACACAATCGTAAAATATTAGGGTTGTTACATGATAAATAACTAATTTAGTGCAATCCTAATTTAATCGAAACAATGGTAAGGTTATAATTACTTGTATTTAGTAAATTGGAATAAATTTCAATAAATATAATTAAATAGTATGTTAATGAAGATTGAATGAAATTTGTTTGATGTAAACAATTGTAACAATTGTTTGGGAATAATAACTCATAAGTGTAATTGGAAGTAAATGGTAACAAAAATTTAATGTTATCTATTTATTTAGCCTGTTAATTTAAATGTGGTAAAAATTGCAATAAATCTAAATTAAATATTTTGTTAATGTGAATTTAGTAAATAATGGGAAATAACATTTACTTTATTCATCATATGATAATTGGGTGAATAAAAGGAATGGAAATTAAAGATTTATTAATTTAATGGAATTTAAATTTAATAATTGAATTAATTGCAATTAAATGGAATTTAAAATTTAATGTGAAATCAAATGCAGTTAATTGACTTAATTTGTGCAGTTAGGGTAGTTTGCTTTGCCATTGAAGATTGTTAATTCAACAGGAAGTAACGAATGTAAACTCTATCCATAATATGGAAATTGATTGAATCAAAACAATTAAAATTCAAGTTTGATTAGTTTATTGGATTTTGAGCTGTAGTAAATGGATTATTGAAATTAAATGAAATAAAATATTACGTTAATGGGAATTAATATGAAATGAAACATGCATTAATGAAATGTAATATAGAACAATGTTAATTATACCCATAAGATGTCAATTTACTGAATAGTAAGATTTTAAAACAAGTAAACAGATTTATTGAGATTTCAATTGATAATTAATAAATTTATTAAAATTGAAACTAAGTGCGGTAATGGGTAAATTTATTAACTTTAAATTGATATCTAAATTGTTTAAAGGGTTGTAATGGTGTAGGAAAACAAAAATTTTAAAATTTTAAAATTTTGGAATTGGAATTTAATATTTGATTTTATTAATTTAATATTTAATTAATTAACTATAAAATATCCATTTTGGCCACTGACTCGGATTTCGACGAAATCATTTTCATCAGATCCGTAACGATGAATTATTGTAGGATTTCAAGTTTCATAACGATCGGGCTGGACGTTTGATCATAGGGGCTTGAAACACATAGAAATCGATTTAATCGAAATCAATTCGAAATAACTTGATTTGAGCATAACTTCTTCATACGATGGAATTTGGGCTTGAAACCTATTCCATCACGTTTAAAATATTCAAAAACATCTATTTTCATATATGGGTTGACCCAGTTTTGTTCCGGAGTCGAAACGGACCTTTCGTGCCATATATTGTTCAATTTTTCCAAACCAAATCGAGCCCATCCGTTCTATTTTGTTCTGCCTATATATACTTTGTTATAAACCCTAGCCTATTTCTTATTCCTCATTCTGTACGTACAATTATATTTGCTTCTCCTCTTTCAATGGCAGACAGAACCCTAGATTCCAATTGTAATTTCCAATAAAATTCAAAGTCAAAAATTAAATCTCTTCAAACTATATCGAATTATACATGGATTTGAAGCTCTCGACGGGCGCAAGTCAAATATATGATTCGTTTCTCAATCTGGGTTTCAGTGTGGCCAAAAATCGATGAACTATCTACGGCCATTCATCATGCCGCGACCAAAATCATCCGATCTTCGAATCTATTTCTGGGTATTTTAGAGAGGACGGAGGGGAGTGCATCTATACGGTTCATTTCGCAAATTTGTGGCCGGATCATCATCAACAATTGGATTAGGGTTTCAGTATCCATGGGTTTTGGCGGCGACGACGAGTATGGGGGGACTGGAGGCCAGGTGGAGGTGCGCCTCGATCTGGTGAGTGCGACTGGGTGCTTGATTGAGGCGTTAGCGGCCTACGGCGGCGAGAATTCATGGTCAACGACGTGTTCTAGAGCAGGCCTGTAGATGTTGCGTTCGAACAGAAGAGGGCAGAGACGAAAGTTCTTGGATGATGTGCCCGTAGTGTACGGATGTTGCTTTATTATTTTATTTAAATTTAATTCAAATTTTTATATGTGCTAATACGAATAACTTTTACATATAAAGTCCGTTTTACACACGATTTTCTCCACTAAGTTCGTATTGAAAATCCGGACATTTCGACTCTGGTTTGGATGTATTCTGAGACTGTTCAAATTTTGGGTTTAAATTGGATTTAAATTCAATTTAAATTCAAAAGGTGAGTGTTTTAACCCACTCACACTTCTAAAATTTCTTATGTGGGTTAATTTAATTTCTGATGCGATTAGAAATTTATTTATGGCTGTTTAGTATATTTTTATCACCATTCCAGTTAAATTGAATTCATTGAATTAAATTTTTATTTAATTTATTTTGCATATAAGCTGCCAGTTAAATTTTTATTTAATTTATTATTGAATATGATCTGCTATTAAATACCTGTTATTTATTATCTGTTCTATATTGATGTTATTGTTTGAATTGGAAGATGATTGTGATCAATGGTTGATGATTGATATTGGATGAATGGATGTGTATTTTATATTATTATAAAATGCAATTTGTTATGCATTTTTATTTCATTCAGGATTGTGGTTTGAAATGATATATAACCGTATTTTATTTTAAATAACGGATTGAATGATAGATATTAATATCACTGGACCATAGGGTAGAAAATTATGTACAGAAACATGGTCTATATCTAAATATTTTGAATATGATTTCTATGGTTTTGGATAGAAATATACGGTTCAATAAATATTTATTTTTTGATATTATATAAATATTATTCTATATATAGTCAAATTCTTGTATTTAAGCTATATATAAATTTGTTTAATAAAAATAAGTTTAAAATGGAGTTTGATTTTATTAAAATAAAATATGGTTAGGTATTTAAATCATACTTTAATATAGAGGTTATAATGATTTAAATAAATTATGGTTGGAAGGTAAATTGGAAATTTATTTGAAATTGAGCTTATTTTGAATAAATTCAATAAGTTGATGTAAAATTAATTAAATTTGAAAATTTAAAAGGTATGATTTTTATAACTGGATTTTTGTTCAAGATGAATTAAACGAATATTTCAAATATAAATAAATTGAAGTAAATATTTAGTTATTTGAAATTTGAGTTTTATTTAAATGATAATGGATTTATTATGCAAATATTTAAAAACTAAATAATAGAACATTGAATTGTTGAATCGTAATTACCAACCTTAGTTTTGAAATTGTTTAATACTCAAAGTTTGAAATACATTGAAATTGAAATGGTTTATTGAAACTGAAAGTGAGTTGAAAGTTATGAATTGAGATTTTTAAAGTGAATAAAATTGTGAAGTCGAAGAAATTATTTTATGTTATAAAGTAATTTTAAATTCAAACTATTTTATTTTATATACTGTTTGAATATCCAAACCATTTAAGTTTTGGAAGTTATGGTTTAGAAGCTATGAGATTCGAAGTATTATGTTTTGAAGGATTATATTTCAAGCGTTTGGTTTCAAAATATTATAAATTTGAAAGTGCTATGATTTTGGGAAGGAAGATATATTTGAAATAAAAATGATATTATATTGATTTGGGTTTATAAAAATGATACCATATCGATTTGGGTTTTTTAACGGAAATGATATCATATTTATATGGGTTTGAAATGGATATTAAATTCTGGTTTTAAAAGTATAATTATTTTGAAATGACTGCGGTGTTATAATAACGTTTGGTTGTTAAAGGGACCGGTATCGGAAGTTGTCATACTCTCTGCCAACTACGAAAACCACTTTAACAACCGTGTACGAGGTGGAGATTCTAGAATGAAGTAGGATGGTTACAGCGTTTCCTTTGAGGTAAATATGTAGACCCGACTCCCGTGAGTTGGAATAAGGTGGCTAAAACATGAGCGATTGACGGGCTAAGAAGGTAGCACATTTTATCAGACACACTCTTTCGATACCATTCTATTACATTGTGATTGTTTGGGGCCCTTTTGATTTTGGAGGCGTGGCTCGATGTGAGCGGTAGTAGCTGCTACGCGTTACCACCGG
Source organism: Allium cepa (assembly GCA_030765085.1). Taxonomy (NCBI): domain Eukaryota; kingdom Viridiplantae; phylum Streptophyta; class Magnoliopsida; order Asparagales; family Amaryllidaceae; genus Allium; species Allium cepa. The sequence goes on from CM060942.1 coordinate 490,541,489, forward strand.
TCCGGAAGCGTATTGGTATATCTACCCTGGCATTGCCTATTTGTGCCGTGTCACCCACCCTAGCGCGCCTTGTACGAGTTTGATTTGTGTCATATCTATGGTGCATCCGCTGGTAGCCTCCCCGATTAGGAGGTATTACGGTACTGTATAGACTATTGGCACTATTACGTGTTAAGGGCTATATAGGTAACCCCTTAACACTATTTTAAAGTAAGTTTATTTTACTAATAGACATTATTATAATAGCGAAATATTACTAGAAAATAGTTTAACGGATCCTTGGGAGATGTGAATCCTGAGCATCTCCTAAGTTACTGCACTTACGTTAGACACTGGATAGGAGATGTCAAGCCCCGTAAACATCTTTGACACCATTCCACTCATATCACTTACAGTTGATTTAACTCACATAAGATCTTTAGTTCTGACTCGAGTGTTTTGTCTTTTCAATTCGCTCGGGTCAGCCTGAGCATTTCAAGATTTTGAGGACCTTATTTCTGGAGGACGAAGACGAAGACGAAGACGAAGAAGAAGATTAAATTACTATTATCTATTATATTATTCTGCATCATGCACTCTGCGGCATTATTATTATTCTCTAGTATGTGTAACTCTGATATGCATTGTATAAGTATAATCAAATGTTTTGTAAAACAGCATCATAAACTGTTTGTTTAATTATTATATTTTATCGTTCCGCCGCAAGATTATTTTTTGTTTTTCTTTCTTTGCTTTTTCTTATTTACCCCATAACAATCCGCCCTTATGTATGGTTTAAGTCTGATGTGTGTGGTTCGTCGTCGATTTAAAGCGTACAAAAAGGTGGGACGTTACATCTGATATCAAAGCTCAGGTTTAGCGATAAACCTTAGCTTTGTGGGGTTTGACTCTTTATTAATAGGGTAGTAATACCCTATGATGAGTCGCTGAGTGTATATATATGAGAGAGCGTATTTATTAGTGTTATAAAATGGTTTTCATATTGTGTTAATTTGTTACGTTTTGTATTTATGAATTTTAGTTCGTGCATAGGATGCTATGACATCAATAGGGATTTCTAAACACTTAATAGGATAGACCGACAAAATATTTGTTTTGAATATAGGTGAATGAAATAATTTTGCCTATTATATTTTCTATATACATAAAATAATTTTTTTATAAAGGTTATATTTGGTTGCAAAATATTGGTCGTTAGGTAATGAAATTATAAATAATAGTTGAAATGAGATTGAAAATAAAATAAATGAAATTTGGGAATTTAGAATTTAAGTCCCGGGGTTTTGAAAATTTCTTTCAAATGATTTTGAGAATATAATAATAATATTGTTAGAAGTATTTTATAATGTAAATATTTCTATATAATTTGAAAGAATTGTTTTAAAGAAACTTTGAAAAGAAATAAGTTTCGTGCTCCCCTTTTTGGTGATGAGCGCACGCATCATCGACGTTCATTTTCGAGTTTCAAAGTGGGAAGGCCACTGTAGTAGTTTTATTACGGATTTATTTAGTAAACAAATATAGATTTTAAATTGTTTTCAATATAGTTGGATATATATAAGCTGTAAATATATACATTTATCAATTATTTTAAAATGATATAAGATGGAGCTTGGTATTTAGTTTATAAGTTTCTATTAATTAATAGTTTCAAATATTGTAGTGAAATGGAACGTAACTAATTAATAATGAGAACTTCTAAATGAAAATAAAAATTTAAATGGTAAGTTATAAATGAAATATACAAGAATTGGACTTTTAACCTGTAAATCAAAAGGATGAAATCTGAAAGATATGATTATTGAATATTTTGCTAATTAAAATAAGTAAGTCAAACTTGTGTAACTTTCAATTATATCCTTAGAAGCATATATTTCACTTACCGAATATTAAAAGTTCTAATGTTTAATAAGAAAATGTAATAGAATATTATACAAGTAAAAATTTGAAGTAATGAAAGTATTCAATGAAATTCTTCAATAAATAAGAAGTTGATGTTGTAATGGTTGTGAACTTAAGTTATAATCGAAGTGTTACTATAATAAAGGTAATAGGAAGTAAGTATTGTAAGTATAAGATTATAAACTTAAGTAAATGAATTAATATGCAAATAAATTGAATTAAAATATGAATACTATGGATAAATGAATGAAAATAAATGAAATTGAGAAATGAATGAATATAATGCAATAAAAAGGGAAAATTTGCAAGATATAATGTAAATTAAAAAGATAAATGATTATATGAAAGAAAAGAAATTAAACAACAAACAGTATGAAATGAAATTAATAAGAATGAACTTAATTTATTGTTTGGATTTGTTGTTTATTTTGGTTTATGGTTGTTTGGGTAAGGATACATTAAATTTGTTTGGATGCATGAGTAATCTAAATTTGTATGGATGTATGAGTAATCTATCTAGTCTCATCTAAGTCTGTTGAGTAAATGGTGCACTAAGTAGTTTATTTTCCATTCTGTACAATTTAAAGTTTGAACTCGAACAACTATTTGTTTTGCTTGATATGAATGAATGATTGATTTGTGTTGATTTTATATGATGGTTGTATGCCTTGTTGCTAGTGATTGTTGTTTATATTGATTTGTTGTTAGTGACTGAAAAACTTTAAATATTTCATTTTATATAATTATTAACTCTTTTTAGACTATATAAGTGAAATGTAGGTTATAAAAGTAATTGCTACTGCTTGGTTTCATAATTAAGCGTAATTGCTCGACAAATAGGTACATTTTCAGATTACGGTTCATAGCGTTATTATATTGTTTTTCCTGTGTTGGGATATATATTATTTTGGAAAATATATGTTGTTTATTGTTATATTTGATATTACATTTTCTCCCAAGCTTCTCCGTACAAAGGAGACTCTGCCGAAATTTTCCGTAAATTTTGGACTTAGAAAATATTTTGAAAATGCTTTCCAAACTTTATTAATTTGTTTATAAAAAGATTTATTGGTTATAAATTGGTATATTTTATCTAAATTACTTAATTTTGTAAATTTATTTGTTTATAAATTTAATATTTCAAGTAAGATATATTGATTTCTTAATTCTTCTTTCCCTTCTTTTTACTTTTCGGGCACGAAAAGTTTTGAGTGGGGGAGAGTGTAACGACCCATAAATTTTGATAAATAAATTGGTTAATTTAGTTAGATCTTTGTAACTAAATTTAGAAAGAAATAATTTTTCTATAATTTATAATGAAGCAAATGTTAAAAATGAAATGTAGCAATGGTAATTAAAATTAAATTTTGACAATTGGAGTGAAATCCCAATAAAGAAATAGTGTTAATTGTCACACTTGGGTATAAAATTTAAAATAAGTAAACTAAAGTAAGCATTTAATTAACCAATGTAATAATATATTGATTAATAGTAACTGAATGTAAATTAAGGTAGTAATGTTAATGCCAGTTGATAAATAACTAATTTAGTGCAATCCCAATTTAATCGAAACAATGGTAAGGTTATAATTGATTGTATTTAGTAAATTGGAAATAAATTTCAATAATATAATTAAATAGTATGTTAATGATGATTGAATGAAATTTGTGTGATGTAAACAATTGTAACAATTGTTTGGGAATAATAACTCGTAAGTGTAATTGAAAGTAAATAGTAACAAATATTTTATATTGCCTATTTATTTAGCCTGTTAATTTAAATGTGGTAAAATTGCAATAATTCTAAATTAAATATTTTGTTAATGTGAATTTAGTAAATAATTGAAAATGACACTTACTTTATTCTTGATACGACAATTGGTTGAATAAAAGGAATGGAAATTCAAGATTTATTAATTTATTGAAATTTATATTTAATAATTGAATTAATTGCAAATAAATGGAATTTAAAATTTAATGTGAAATCAATTGCAATTAGTTGAATTAATTTGTGCAGTTAGGGTAGGTTTGATTTGTCATTTAAGATTATTAATTCAACAAGAAGCAACCAATGTAAACTCTATCCATAATATGGCAGTTGATTGAATGAAAACAATTAAAACTCATGTTTGATTAATTTATTGGATTTTGAGCTGTAATAAATGGATTATTGAAATTAAATGAAATAAAATATTACGTTAATGGGAATTAATATGAAATGAAACATACATTAATGAAATGTAATATAAAACAATGTTAATTTTACCCATAAGATGTCAATTTATTGAATAGCAAGATTTTAAAACAAATAAACGGATTTATTGAGATTTCAATTGATAATTAATAAATTTATTAAAATTGAAAATAAATGCGGTAATGGGTAAATTTATTAACTTTAAAATTGATATCTGAATTGTTTAAAGGGTTGTAATGGTGTAGGAAATCAAAAATGATAAAATTTGTAAATTTTGGAACTGGAACTTAATATTCGATTTTATTAATTTAATATTTATTTAGTTAATTAACTGAAAAATAGCCATTTTGGCCACTGACTCAGATTTCGACAATACTTGTTTCATCGGATCCGTAACAGTGAATTATTGTAGGATTTCAAGTTTCATAACGATCGGGCTGGGCGTTTGATTGTATGAGCTTGAAACGCATAGAAATCGATTTAATTGAAATCAATTCGAAATAACTTGATTTGTGCATAACTTCTTCATACGATGGAATTTAGGCTTGAAACCTGTTCCATCGCGTTTAAAATGTTCAAAAACATCTATTTTAATATATGGGTTGACCCAGTTTTGTTCTGGAGTCGAAACGAGCCTTTCGGGCCATATATCGTTCAATTTTTCCAAACCAAATCGAGTCCATCCGTTCTATGTTGTTCAGCCTATATATACCTTGTTATAAACCCTAGCCTATTTCTTATTCCTCATTTCTGTACGTACAATTCTATTTTCTTCTCTTCTTTCAATGACAGACAGAACCCTAGATTCCAATTGCAATTTCCAATAAAATTCAAAGTCAAAAATTAAATCTCTTCAAACTATATCGAATTATATATGTATTTAAAGCTCTCGACAAGCGCATGTCAAATACATGATTCGTTTTTCAATTTGGGTTTCGGTGTGGCCAGAACTCGATGAACTATCTACGGCCGTTCATCATGCCGCGACCAAAATCATCCGATCTTCGAATCTATTTCTGGGTATTGTAGAGAGGACGGAGGGGAACACATCTATACGGTTCGTTTCGCAAATTTGTGGCCGGATCATCGTTAAAAATTGGATTAGGGTTTCGATAGCCATGGGTTTTGGCGGCGGCAGCGAGTACCTAGCGGGGGGACTGGTGGCCAGGTGGAGGTGCGCCTCGATTAGGTGAGTGCGACTGGGTGCATGGTTGAGGCGTTAGCGGCCTACGGCGCCGAGAATTCATGGTAAACGACGTGGTCAACGACGTGTTCTGGAGCAGGCCTGTAGATGTTGCGTTTGAACAAAAGAGGGCAGAGACGAAGGTTCTTGGGTGACGAGGCTGTAGTGTATGGATGTTGCTTTATTATATTATCTAAATTCAATTCAAATTTTTAAATGTTCTAATACGAATAACATTTACATACGAGGTCCGTTTTATGCGCGATTTTCTCCGCTAGGTTCGTATTGGAACTCCGAACATTTTGACACTGGTTTGGACGGATTCTAGGACTGTTCAAATTATGGGTTTAATTGGATTTAAATTCAATTTAAATTCAATTTAAATTCAATTTAAATTCAAAAGGTTAGTGTTTTAACCCACTCACAACTTCTAAAATTTCTTTTGTGTGTAAAATTAATTTCTGATGTGATTAGAAATTTATTTATGGCAGTTTGGTATATTTTTATCAACATTCCAGTTAAAATGAGTTTATTGTTATTTTGCACATAAGCTACTAGTTAAATTGTTATTTAATTTATTATTGAATATAAACTGCCAGTAAATACGTTTTATTTATTATCCGTTCTATATTGGTGTTATTGTTTGACTTGGATGATGATTGTGATCAATAGTTGATGATTGATATTGGATGAATGGATGGTTTATTTTATATTGTTATAAAATGCAATTTGTTATGCATTGTTATCTCATTCGAGATTGCAGTTTGAAATGATATATAACCGTATTTTATTTTAAATTACAAATTGAAATGATAAATATCCGTATCACTGGACCATAGGGTAGAAAATTATATACAGACACCGTGGTCTATATTTGAAATATTTTGAAATGATTTCTGTGGTTTTGGATAGAAATATACGGTTTAATAAATATTGATTTTTTGATATTGTATAAATATTATTCTATATATAGTTAAATTCTTGTATTTAAGCTATGTATAAATTTGTTTATTAAAAATAAGTTTAATAATGGAGTTTGATTTTATTAAAATTAAATATGGTTAGGTATTTAAATCATACTTTAATATAGAGGTTATAATGATTTAAATAAATTATAGTAGGAAGGTAAATTGGAAATTTATTTGAAATTGAGTTTATTTAAGAATTAAACTCAATAAGTTGATGTAAAATTTATCAAATTTGAAATTTTAAAAGGTATGATTTTTATAACTGGATTTTTGTTCAAGATGAATTAAACGAATATTTCAAGTATAAATAAATTGAAGGAAATATTTAATTATTTGAAATTTGAGTTTTATTTGAATGATAATTGATTTATTATGCAAATATTTCAAAACCAAATAATAGAACATTGAATTATTGAATCGTAATTACCAATCTTAGTTTCGAAATCGTTTAATACTCAAAGTTTGAAATATATTGAAATTGAAATGGTTTATTGAAACTGAAAGTGAGTTGAAAGTTATGAATTGGGATTTAATTTAAAGTGAATAAAATTGTGAAGTCGAGGAAATTATTTTACTTTATAAAGTAATTTTAAATTCAAACTATTTTATTTTATATACAGTTTGAATATCCAAACCATTTAAGTTTTGGAAGTTATAGTTTAGAAGCTATGAAATTCGAAGTATTAGGTTTTGAAGGGTTATATTTCAAGCGTTTGGTTTCGAAATATTATAAATTTAAAGTGCTATGATTTTAGGAAGGAGGATATATTTGAATAAAAATGATATTATATTGATTTGGGTTTATAAAAATGAAATCATATTGAGTTGGTTTTTAAACGGAAATGATATCATATTTATATGGGTTTGAAATGGATATTAAATTCTAGTTTTAAAAGTATAATTATTTTGAAATGACCGCGGTGTTATAAAAACATTTGGTTGTTAAAGAGACCGGGATCGGAAGTTGTCACACTCTATGCCAACTCCGAAAACCACTTTAACAACTGTGTACGTGGTGGAGATTCCAGAATAAAGTAGGATGGTGGCGGCATTTCCTTTGAGGTAAATACGTGGACCCGACTCCCGTAAGTTGGCATAAGGTGGCTAAAATAGGAGCGATTGATGGGCTAAGAAGGTAGCACCTTTTATTGGACACACTCCTTCGATACCATTCTATTACTTTGCGATTGTTTGGGGCCCTTTCAATTTTGGGGGTGTGGCTCGAGGTGGGCGGTAGTAGTTGCTACGCGTTACTACCGGTCCGGAAGCGTAATTGGTATATCTACCCTGGCATTGCCTAGTTTTTCCGTGTCACCTACCCTAGCGCGCCTTGTACGAGTTTGATTTGTGTCGTACCTATGGTGTATCCTCTGGTAGCCTCTCGATCAGGGGGTACTACAGTACTGTATAGACTATAGGCAATATTACGTGTTAAGGGTATATGGGTAACCCCTTAACTTTACTTTAAAGTAAGTTTATTTTACTAATAGACATTATTATAATAGCGAAATATTACTACATAGCAAATAGTTTAACGGATCCTTGGGAGATGTGAATCCCGAGCATCTCCTAAGTTACTGCACTCACATTAGACACTGGATAGGAGATGTCAAACCCCGTAAACATCTCTGATGTCGTCCCACTCATATCATTTATAGTTGATTTAACTTACATCAGATCTTTTAGTTCCGATTCGAGTGTTCAGTCATTTCAATTCGCTCGGGTCAGCCTGAGCATTTCAGGATTTTGAAGACCTTATTTTTAGAGGGCGAAGACGAAGATTTTATTACTATTATCTATTATATTATTCTGCATCATGCACTCCGCTGCATTATTATTATTCTCGGGTATGTGTAACTCTGATATGTATTGTATAAGTATAATCAAATGTTTTGTAAAACAGCTTCATGAACTGTTTATTTTATTATTATATTTTATTATTCCGCTGTAAGATTCTATTTTGTTTTTCTTTCTCTGCTTCTTCTTATTTACCCCATAACAATCTGCCCTTTTGTATGGTTTAAGTCTGACGTGTGTGGTTCATCGTCGATTTAAAGCATAGAAAAAGGTGGGATGTTACAATAAAAGTCACAAACGGGTAATGCTTAATAAAGTGAACCTGGATTTCACTAAAACCAAGTAAGCGATAAATTTGCCCAAAATATTACTCCACCTGCTAAGCGACGTTTATATGTTAATGTTCTAATTGTTTAATATTAATCGATGATCGAATCTACACATGACGAGTCACGCAAATGAAATAATGAATTTTCCTTTGATCAAATGATTTAATTAACTTATAATTATTTTAAATTAATTTAATTAATCAATATTTATGAAATATTAATTGTCAAATCTTATTATGATTTGATGAATAAATATTACTAGATATATTTATAATAGTTATGAATATATCAATCGATATACGATATCGATAAGCGACTAAATTAGATTTAATTTTATAATATTTTATTTGGGCTTAAAATGGGTTTAAAGCCCATGAAGGGGCTGTAAAATTCAGCGATAATGAGTGGTTAATGTGGCCATGAGATGGTGCAACATAGACCTTGAGATGGAGGGCTAAGACGTAAGAGAGTTTGGTAAGGGATGATGTAGGATTTTGGTCCTAAAATATTTCTTACTTCTTCTCTATATAAGCATCTCTATCCTTAACCTTTAGAGAACTTTTGGAAGCCTTAAAGAACTTTTGGAAGCCTCCAACCTGATCCATTGCTGGTCAAATTCCACTCTTCCTCCCCCTAATTTCTCAAGTGCAAATCAAATTAAATCGATTGTTATTCGATAACTGAAGGTCAACGGTTCAAGAACTAATAATCTATTGAATCAGAAAGAGTTTCAAAAGGGAGAAATTATTTTTTTCAAGGCGTTGCTTCAAGGCTTTGGGGTTAAGGTATAATTTTAGCAGATTATAGTTATACATACATAAATACATACATACATAAATACATACATACATACATACATACATACATATATATTATGTTAGTAATGTGACGATTCTGATATGCAAACAATTTTATCACAAAGTAGTTTGGTTATATACATGTATATATTAACGTTTAATTTTTTTTCCTTATATATATATTTGATTAGTTTGGTCATACATAAAAATAATATAATTTGCATTATTAAAATAATATATATTATTTAATTATACACACACACATATTTATATATTTGTATGTTATAATTAATTACAACATTAGACTATGGCTAAAATTAATCATATAAATTTATATAAAAATTATTATAGCAATACTAATTTTCCATAGTAAAAAATAATCTTGTAAATATTTATTGTTATTTAGTATTATTTAAATCAACTTACTACATAAATAAACTACATTTATTCAAATATGTTATGAAAGTTATGTTGATGATAAGCTCTTGGCCAAAAATTAAAAAACATTCTTTTAATTTTTAAAAGTTAATTGTTTAATTTGGTCGAAAATAAATAAATTAATTTAAACAATTTTTATTAAAGTTTCAAAATTATTTTTTATTAATATTTTATTGCTTTTCGAATTAATATTCAATTAAAATGTATTTTAAATTAAAAAATAATAATAAATTATTTGTTGAGATGTGCAATAAGACCTGGTATTTCATATTTATCAAAAAGATAGTTTGTATACAGATATCTTTGTATGTATATTTTGTTATGAATATATTTATGTGTGTGTATTTACTTAAATTAGAAAAAAATATGTATATAATTATTACTCACGGTTTAAGAAAAATTTATAAATAATTTATTTATATAAATCTATTACATAACATGTACATATAATATTAATATTTTATTGATATGAATTTATATATATACATACACACATATATATATTTAATACACTTATATAGTTATATAAATTTATTTTAACAAAACTTAATACATACATACATACATATAATACTTACTTACAAGTAATAGTATGTATGCATACACATATATATTTGGACAACATATACTTGCATATTGTTCACCCGCCTTTTTGCAAGGCCGTGGATAGGCGGATTTAACCACGTCGACTGCTCATTTGTCGATAATGGAATACGATCGGTTGGAGTCAGTTGGATGGGTTGGCGGTCGGTCAGGGATGGATCAATATATGTGGCTCAGTCTAGGTGGTTTGGCAGATGCCGCTCGGTCTGGACGTCAGGCGCCGGTCGGCCCTAGTGATATCCTTCGGTTTGGAAGTCATGAGTCACACGGCATTGAGGTTCGTTGTTGTGGCTCGGCATTGGTGGCATGGCTCGACCTTGGTGAGGTGGTTCGACCTAGATGGGGTCGCTCAGCATTATGGAAGGGTCAGGGTCGTTCGACATTATGGAGAGTTAAGGGTCGCTCGTCATTGTCGCTCGATCGAGGTCGTTCGGCATTGTGTTGAGGCTAGGGTCGCTCGGCATTGTCGCTTGGTCGAGGTCGTTCGGCACTGTGTTGAGATCAGGGTGGCTCGGCATTGCAGTGGCATAGTTCGACATTGAAGGTGGCTCGATATGGCTTGGATCGGCAATATGATGTGGCTCGACGTAGGCCGTTCAGAATGGTTCAATTGGGATGAAAAGTATGGCTCTACTATGGCCTTGATGGGCCCGGACTACTCAGGAAGCTCAGTAACTCGGCATTTGCCTATAAATATAGCATGTGAGGGATCAGAAAGGGGATCTTCTTTTTCGCTCTCTGACTTTCTCCTCTCTAAGGCTAAGGCACTCAGCCATTGTTAAACTTTGGATTATAACTGTAATTTATTATTACAGCAATAAAAAGGAAATTCATGGAGTGGACATCGGCCGAAGTCAGCGGAACCACTATAAAATCTGTTGTTCTTTACTGCTTTCATTTTAATTCTTCTTCTCTTCATATTAATATCCTCCACGTATAATCTATCTGTGAGCTGTGGCAGGTATTTGATGTTTTTACTTAGATTTGGGTGTTAGTGACCAATTTTGGCTCTAACATTTTGGTGCTTTCACTGAGAGATCTAGCACTCGGGAATTTTGGAGCTTGGATTTTGTATTCAAAAGCTTGGGAACTTGGATTTTAGAAAGCAATGCCTAGACCACCCACGAGGAAGCAAGCAGTGGAAAGGAGCAATCGGGAAGGAAGTCAAGCGGCCTCTTCTAGAGCTGGAGAGGATCATGCATCCATCTACATAACTCGAGATGAGATGCAGGTTATGATGAATTCTATGCAGGAGCAGATGATGAAACGGCAAGAGGAGATGATGCAGGCTCTTCTTAGGCAATTTGGGCAATCGAGAACTGCAAGTGCTCAAGGTCTTGGAGCTGGATCAGAAGGACTCAACCAGCAGGCATACGGAGTGATTCGGCAGAGGGAAACTCCCAATCCACAAACAACTAACAATTTGGATGGACCTAGACTCGTGGGCACACCACCGGGTAATGCTGGACTAGTTCATGGAGGGATACCGGACGACGCTACGCAGCCCGACGCCAATAGGAATACAGGAGTACGTGATGAGGAGTATATGCCATAATTTCCTCGTGGAATTAGAGGCCGGTTGGGAACATGGAAAGGGGGCAACCCCTAGTAGGTAACATTGGATTGGTTAACATCATCAGGCAAACCATTCGCGAATATCTGACAAATAGGGATTGGAGGGAGTCAACAAAAGTCCGTTCACCCGGAACATCAGGACAGCTAGGAATCCGCCCGATTTCAAACTCCCCGCTCTGGAAGTATATAATGGAAAGATGGATCCCAGTGATCACTTGATGAGGTACACGAGGCATATGGAAGTGCTGGGGGCAACAGAGCAGGTCATAGCTCGGTATTTCCTTTTGTACATGACCGATATAGCTGCTATATGGTTTAGACAACTAGAGGATGGATCTATTAGGACGTGGACAAAACTGGTGGATAAGTTCTCGAGACAGTTTTGAGTTCACATAAAAAGGTCAAAGAATGTGATGACACTAACTTCGGTCAAGCAGAGGGCGGATGAATCGCTCCGGACTTTCTTAACCCGATTTAATGCAGTAGTCGCTTTGGTTGATCGATCGAATCCATCAATGGTTTTGATGGCTGCTATATCGGGAGTCAAGGATAATTCGGATTTCAAAGTGTCAGTGATATGGGATCCATAACTAGATCTTAGGGAATTCTTTCATGAAGCCGAGAGGTTTCTCCGATAAGAGGATGCATGTCTGGATATGAAATCAAAGGAAGTAAACATGGTTAAGGATGGAGGACCGCCCGGTGAAAGCTCGGGTAAAGACAAGGATAAAGGGAAAATGAAGCGCTGGGGGGAACCAAAATTCTCCACTTACACAGGATTGAATGCAACACGTGAACGGATATTCTTGGATACTCAGGATCACCTTCCTTATCAAAGGCCGGCGAGGAGGGAGCCCTCAGAACGCGAAAGGACATCAAGAACGCACTGTCTCTTTCATGATCTGGATGGGTATGATACTAACAACTGCCGACATCTAAATGATATAATCGAGGAGCATTTAAGGAATGGTCAATTGCGACAATATGTCAAAACTCGGAATGCGATGGTGGAATAGAAGCAGCCACCGTCTACCCTGATCGACGATGGTGTGATGACCAGGAATGGTGGTTAGTTGGTCATCAACTGATCGCAATGGTTTGGAATAAGTAGCAAACTCTATACAGACGGCTAAGTTTCTTACTCATGTATAGGGTCGGAGATAACCCTTAGGCATGCTCTGAGACGATGATAAACCATGATGCCTTATTTTATTTCCTTTTGGCTTGGACATTTGCTTTCTCAATATTGGTTTTGGAGTTCGGTTTGAACTCCCGGTTTTGTTGGTTTTTTGGTTTGGATTTTTGTTTGGATGCTTAATTTTTGATTTGGATTTGGATTTGGATTTTTGATATGGATTTCTAGTTTTTTGGTTGGATTTGGATTTTGTATTGGATTTTAATTGGATTTTCTCTGGATTTTGGCGAAAAGGTCGTCGAGTATGGACTATGCTCGAGAAGGGTCCAGAGAGACCAGAATTTGGCCTAGGACTTAGGCCTCATATTCTCTACTATAAAGGTCTTCGAGTATGGACTATGATCGGCAAGGGTCTGGAGCAGCCAGGATTCAGCTTAGAATTTAAGCCACGACATTATTTGGCGTCCAGGGACACTGAAGTAGGAACACCATGGAATTACTTAACACAGGTCGTCAAGTGTGAATTGCGCTTGGCAAGAACCCGGAGAGGTTGCAGATTTGGATATCGACTATGAACAACTAAGGATTTGGGAACGAACCCGGAATGGTCCCGGATTTGGACATCCACCCGGAGATCTCATGGATGTGGTTATTAGTTATTAAATATGGATGGATTAGAACTCGATTGTCATGTTCAAATTCGGAATTGGATATCGACTCAGAGCAGTCGTAGATTCGGAGAAGGATACGGTGATGGCACTTGGATAAAATGGATTGGATTAGGAATCGGAGAGTATGGGTGTGGTTAACATACGGACTTTGGATATCGGAATTGGCACTATTCAAAACATACCTTCCAATAGAAAGGCATGTTTTGGGGGGCAAATGTTAACCCGCCTTTTTGCAAGGCCGCGGGTAGGCGGATTTAACCAAGTCGACTGCTCATTTGTCAATAATGGAATACGATCGGTTGGAGTCAGTTGGATGGGTAGGCGGTCAGTCAGGGATTGTTCAATATGTGTGGCTTGGCCTAGGTGGTTCGGCAGATGTCGCTCGGTTTGGAAGTCAGGCGCCCGTTGGCCCTAGTGATGTCATTCGGTCTGGAAGTCACGAGTCATGGGGAATTGAGGTTCGTCATTGTAGCTCGGCATTGGTGGCACGGATCGGCCTTGGTGAGGTGGTTCGGCCTAGATGGGGTCACTCGGCATTACAAAGAGGTCAGGGTCGTTCGGAATAACAGGGTGGTCAGGGTCGCTTGGCATTGTCGCTCGGTCGAAGTCGTTCGGCACTGTGTTGAGGTCAGTGTCGCTCGGCATTGTCGCTCGGTCGAGGTCGTTCGACACTGTGTTGAGATCAGGGTTTCTCGGCATTGTAGTGGCATAGTTAGGCATAGGAGGTGGCTCGATATGTTTTGGATCGGCAAGATGACCTGGCTCGGCGTCGGCCATTTGGCATTGTTCGATTGGGATGAAAAGTTTGGCTTGGCTATGACCTTGATGGGCTCGGACTACTCAAGAAGCCTAGTAACTTGGGATTTGCCTACAAATACAGCATGTGAGGGATCAGAAAGGGGATCTTCTTTCTCTCTCTGACTTTCTCTTCTCTAAGGCTAAGGCAATCAGCCATTGTTCAACTTTGGATTGTAACTGTAATCGATTATTACAACAATTAAAAGGAAATTCCTGGAGTGGACGTAGGCCGGAGTCAGCCGAAACACTATAAAATCTATTGTTCTTTACTGCTTTCATTTTAATTTTTTTTTACTTTTGTTCATATTAATATCCTCTACGTATTTTTTATCTGTGAGTTGTGACTGGTATTTGGTGCTTTCGCTTGGATTTGGGTGTTAGTGACCTATATTCTATCTGTGAGTTGTGACTGGTATTTGGTGCTTTCGCTTGAATTTGGGTGTTAGTGACCAATTTTGGCTCTAACGCATATTGGATGAGCTAACATGTTCGTTGCAATGTAAATCCCAACATCTATATACGGGCATGTTATACCTTCCATATGTAGATGTTACACATGCACACACATATATACGTATATACTATACGCGTGTGTGTGTACCAAGATATAAATTAAATATAACCATATAATTTTAAAAAAGATAAAAGATTTTATTTAAATAATATATAGAAATGTTATAAATGAAGCATACTTCATGGGCCCATACAGATCCAATAAGGGGGAAAAAATAATATTCACCCATAACTTCTGCTATGGGCTGGCCCGGTGCCAACAATGGTATCGGAGCTCAATAGCCTATGCGGTCTAAATTAGTCATGTTAGGGTTAACTACTAAGCTCATAGTCCAGATAGTAGGGTGTCTAGAAAGGTCGTGTCTAGGATTTGGTTGGGTAATCAATATAATCTTATCACCTATTATATATATGTTAATAAATTACTTGCATGCTCCTTTGTTATTGATCAAGCTCAAGCCAGCAATGTTATGTGTAGTATTTTAATATATTGAATAGATGAGGTAAGATTACCATATGTATTTATTGAGAAAATTCAATGAAATATAACATACTTAGGCCATCGTGATATGGTTGATACATATAAATAATTTCATTTAGATTTGTTTAGTAAACCCAAGGCCAAAATGAAATTTGGACAAGGTACTAAGGGTTATAAGTTGTATCAAATACAACCGATAAGGAGTTATCCATAATCCATGGAGCTATGACTTTTTGAGTAAACTTAAGGTCAAATTCCAAGATGGACGAATCCTAACACCCACTAGTGAAGTTGAAATACTTTTATATTTAGCTTAGGGTTTTGTGAAATATAAAAACTAATGGGAGCCTTATTAGGAAAATAAAATGATAGCATTTAACATTTCTAATATTATAAGAACATTTTCTATATAATGTAATAATAATCTACGTTGATAAAATTATGCATTTAATACGATTGAGAAAACTTTTATCAATTAAGATATACAATTGAACTAAATTGAAGATTGACAAATAGAAATATAGTATATACTTACCATTAAATACTTCTTGCATGTTAATGTTTTCTATATCCATGCAAGTGCCTAATTTTACAACTACTTATTGTAATTTGGTCACTTAAGTGTTTATTTGGTAGAGTCTACATATTGCATTCTATGAGTTCCAAACTCAAAAACAATGCAAAACTATGGATATTTGATCCATATAAAATTGCATATAAATGTTATATGATGGACAATCACAGTTTTCATTGTATGATATTTGGATGAAATTAGTTCATTTGAAATAAGTAAATAAACCATAATACGATTTCCAGTATTCAATTTGATTAATTATAATAAAGATCACATTGTTTTAAATGTCACACGAGACCAAAACAACAATATAGATCTAAAGAACTTGATCACTTAAATGTTGGATCAATAAGTTTACATAAGGTGCATCATATTTAAAGTCCTTAAATGTTAAGGACGATCATGTGCGTTTTTGTAAAGTGTTCAATATGATATTATAGTAAGGATTTTCTTTGAACGGTTCGATCATTTAGAAAAGAAATCAAATGTATAAGAGTGGGGTAACCTAAGGCACGGTTGGGATGATGAGAGTGAATGGTCACTTTTGCTTCATAAAGAAATTCAAGAACAAGAATTGTAA
The DNA here is from genome assembly GCA_030765085.1 of Allium cepa. Classification (NCBI taxonomy): domain Eukaryota; kingdom Viridiplantae; phylum Streptophyta; class Magnoliopsida; order Asparagales; family Amaryllidaceae; genus Allium; species Allium cepa. Next base: position 490,558,026 of record CM060942.1, read on the forward strand.
AATAATAAGAGATAATACTTAAAATTGGAATAAAAAAAATACAATTTCTATACCAAAACGTATTTTCAAAAAGAAAAATGTTTTTTATAAGATTTATTTCTTTGATTTGAATATATTTGATTAGTAAATTCTTGATTGTAAACCAGTTATAGTAAATGAAATAAATAATATATATTAAGTGGATGAATGGAGCTTCGCATTTCATAAGCTATTATAGTAATGAGAGAAATAGTGGAAGCATATCATATTGCACTTGTTAATTCCATCAAATTATGAAAAATTGATTTCGTGAAACATACCGAACGTTATTTATGAAATAATGACTACTACTTTTCGGTGTCGACTGAAAATAGAAATACTTAGATTTCAATATGCATACTATGAATATTCTTTATGAAATAAAACTATAATATGGTATTTGTTTTCACTACAAAAGCGATGCACTGAAAAATACCGACGTATCTAAAATTATTTACAATTATTTTAGCATTATAGACTAAGTCGCAATTTTGAAAATAATTTTTTTATTATATGATTATGAATTATGTGGTACTGATTAATTATATCTCAAACAATTAAGGGCTATGCACTCATTAAGTGGAAGCGTCATAAGAGTTGATGAACTCTTTGGATTGACACATATAGATGTATACAATTGCAAGTCTATTAATACCAAAATGGTTCCATGTATTTTATTATGTTCACCGATGAGTTATCATCGGCATGAACATATGTATCTGATACGCATGTAGTATGTGTATGATAAGCTCATAGAGTATAAAGCAGAAGTAAACAAAATAACATGCAATACAAAATATATTTGATTTGATTTGAATGAATGGGTGAGTATATTGGAAAGAGTTCTGAACGTACCTAAAAATGAATAAAGATTCAACCTTAAAAGTCACTCCTCCCTATTGTAACAAACAGGCAATCCACACTATTCAAGTTGACAATAAACCACACATGTCCAACCCAAATTGAACGAAAAGACAGATAGTTATAGGAAAGAAGAAGAAAGAAGATGAAGGAAGAAGAGAAGAAGAGAACAGAAATTAAAAACAATCACAGAATCTCACAATCACAGCGAAACAATATATAATTGTAACAACCGTATTTTTGGGTCTACAAATTTGGATATTTAATTTGTTTAAATATTCATATTTGAACTAAATTATAATAAAATCTTTCTTCCAGATTTAGATTCAACTTTTGACGACATATTATTAATTTAATTTTTAGAATTTTTTCATAATTTTTAATTAGGGAAATAATTAAATTTTCACTTGACGCTTTTTGCGGCAATGCCGGTACTTTTGAAACTTCACAGAATAATTTAACTTGTATTTTTATTGTTATTTTATGATTGTGTCACATTGTTATGCGTGACCATATTTTTATTTTTGTCATTCTCCACTCGTACACAAATGTGATTTTTGTGCAGCGTCGACCGGCAAAACTTTTAAAGACAAAAAACACATTAAATTATACACGTAACCTTCTTATCTCATCTGAAATTCGTACTTATTGTTCCTTTAGTGGCTTGAATTTTTGTGGTTGCGGTTAATGTGTGGACTAATAGGTTTGTAAATTATTTTCCTTAGCTCCCAGAGATCTTTGCCTATAAATATCTGTTATTTGTAAAACATAAAAAACCATTTCTTCCCTCTATCACTTATGCACGGAATATGAAGATATATACTTTGTTCTTTGTAAAAAATAAAAAGCAACATAATTTATATTTTCATTCTCTACATGAACACATAGTGGCCTTCCCTTGTTCTTCTCTCCATATTCATTTCTACTTTTGAAAATCAAGGAAAGAAACAACACAGTGAAATCCAAAATTTTATATCAAATTCAATACGCATCTAAACATCATGAAACTTGATTCAGTGGGTTTGTATGGTGTAATGAAAAAGTTATAGGAGTTTGATGGTATTCGACATTGATTTGGGTGGGTTCGGTTTTGTATAGTAATGGGTTGGGGATAAGTTTTGCATTTCGGTCAAAATGAATGGCGAGAGGCTACCTAGGCCTTGCATCTAAGGTCATCATGGGAAGTCGCACCTTTGGTTAAATTTCTATGGGGATGGTCATTGTTGGGGAAATGCAACATTTTAAGTATCGCGTGGCGTTCTTGGAGATGCTTCCTCCATGAAAGCGTCGAGCTCTAAGTAGTGGGGATGACTAAAGTGTGAGCGTAAAGGTGGAACTACAGGTGGAGTCGAATTTGAAAATAATGGGGTTTGGTGGAAGTTGGGGTGCACGACCATGCACGGTTCAATGGTTTTTGGTGTACGCTTTTGAAATGGAGGGAGGAGGAAGAAGCTTGGTTATCAGTTTGGGCATTTTCTTTGGGCCCTGGGCCGTGTTAGTTTGTGGTGAGAGTAGCTCTATTTCTTTTAATTGTTTTTAATGATGATATTGAGTTTAAAAACGTGATATATAGCTCGTTTTAAATCCAATCGACTCGCAAATTTTTGCATTGTGCTCGTATTGACGAGTACGACATTGTAGTGTATCCTGTTGATAGCTTTGGATATGTAAAAATTTATGACATATTTAAACAGATAAAATTTAAGTTATGTTATTTTAATTAATATCATCGTTTAAATTTATATACCTTAGTTATTGATGTTTACTTGGCTAAATAAATTTCTGGTGAGTTAAATGGGATTGAATTTGGTAATTTGACATTTGTTCAGCGGGATAAAACATCATTTCACTAATTAAATTAATTTGGCATTTAATTAGCATAATAAATCCTCATTCTGTTATTTTATAGTTTGGACATCTGATTATATATCGTAAATCGACATCCTGCTTTGAAAAAGTAATATATTAACCAACATTAGTTGAGTGTTGGATTTATTTACATAGTCGTGGATTTTTTAAATATCTGTTATTGACTTAAAAGGTTAATTGAATTATATGGTAGCTTGTTAAGTACCATGGCGATCGTTATGCCTCCTTCAAATTCGAAAAACTAACGATTGTTTTGAAAATTACTTTAAGAATAGTCACTTCTATTATAAGGTTTAGAGGCAATTATTATTTAGTAATCAATTTTAGAAAGTAATAATTATTTAATAATTATTTATTAATAACGTTTCAAAGATAATTTATAGTTGTTTAAAATATGATTTAAAGTTAATTATTTATTAATATGATCCTTAAAATTTGTTTCTTAATGTTATTCAAGAATGTTTAATTACTATTTAAAAGTAATTTAATTATGGTTCAGAAATGTTTTAATTATATTTTACTTGATTATTTAAATGATTTAATAATACGTTAATTTTTAATTAAAGTTAATTAATTACATTGATTTAAGTTATTTAATTATATTTTAAGGATAATTAATTTTTATATTAATATTAGTTGAAGGTAATTAATTGCTGTTTTAATAACATTTTAAAGTTAATTAATTATTATCTTAATATTATTTTGGAGTTAACTTATTAATACAATAATAATGTTTTAAAATTAATTTAATATATTATTAGTGAGATTCTAAAGTTGTTATTTTAAATGAGTAAAGTGAACGGAATAGAGGGATGCTTAAATAATAACTCATTATTTTAAGTTATTTTAAATAATGTATGGTTTATCAAAAGGACTTTACGGACTTGTAGAGTCTATTAAATAAGTTGTTTGAATATGGGAAGAGTTTTATAAATGGTTTGGATATTTATAAAAGGATTTATAAATGAGTTTTAAAGACCTGAAAAGGAGAAGTTTTTTTAGACGGGGTTTAAGCTTCATAAAGAATGTTTTATAATGATATTGGAGATTTATAAAGAAACTTTTTAAACCGTTTTGTTAATATTTATAGAATAAAAGGGATTTGGAAAGAAATGGTTGATCTTCATGGCGAAATTCGAGGGGGAGGGATTGCCTAGAGTTTATTATGGATTCGCTGGAATAGCGACATAACCATTGTGTAAGCTACAATCCATAATTGATATTGAACGGTACTTTCCATATTTATTTTTAAAAGTTTTCAAATTTTTTTGTATTGAAAGCAAAATGGTTTATGAAATTACTTATACCATTGAGATAAGTGTACGATTATTTTAAGTATAGAAACTATAGTGGTTTGTGAATATACTTATCTTGTTGAGATAAGTAAATGGAAGTGATTTCCAAGGTATTTGAAAGGCAATTTTAAAAGAATGGGAACTATTAAATGAGGCTTCGTGATTTCCATGGGAAATATAATCTTTTTTTGGAATGTTTATTTATTTGGTAGTTAAATAACTGACTATCAAATCTTGACCTAAATATGTAATCCTACTTAATTTTGGTGGTAGGGAAATGTTCCCTACTTAACGTCGAACGATTTTAACTCTAGAAATATCCAGGGGAAACACGGGGATTATATGGTGCGATTACCATCAGTGGTATTATATTGTACGTATAAGCTCATTTCATTCTTCTAGGACAAACGATAAGGATATCCGTCCACTTAAATGATTAGGGGGTGATCCCCGCTCTTATGTATTGTCTGTTTTTTCCTAAAGAACCTGTATTGAGCATTCTGGAAATCGACGTTTGGTTTGGTGGAGCACCCAGGAAACGTAAGAGTGCACTCGTAAGAGATGACTCGAACCCATGACCACTCCGAAAAATATATACGGTTCTATGGAGTAGATTCATGAAATATTAAGACGTTGGGATCCATGTGTGGTTCCGGGAACCATTGGGGTGTAGGAATCTAGGTGTGATTCCAAGATCTATTTGAGATGTGGGAATCTATTTGTGATTTCGAGACCCGTTGGGGCATTGGAATCCATGTGGGATTCCGTGATCTATTTAGTGGCGGTGCGTAAGCTAGAATTCCAGACATAGCCTTATCAGCGGGAATGACTAAAATCAAAGATAGGAGACATGACCAGTAGGGTTGGCAAACCAATAGGGTGTAGTTGGCTTCACCTAGACATTACGTAGAGTTGTTATGCATGCATGAGGCAATGCACTCGGTCTTAGAAAGACCACGTATGTTTTTCTTATGGTAAATCCCTAGGGATGTATGCTACTTCTAAAGGATATCTTTGATCCTTGTGTAGGAGGACCATTCCTCCAAGTACTGAAGGCGCCTCCATGGAAATCCTACATAATTAGCAAACGTGCCTTATCGATTTTCGATTATATACGTAATATTGTTGTGATGTACACTCACTGGCATCATAGCTACTTGATTATTATTATTTTTGCCTTTACACAATATTATAATATCACTGGATTTTCTGATGTAAATATTTTATTTATCGTAAGGTTAAAACCTATCCGCGCTTATGTGCGGTGTGGTCTTACAAGACGCCTTTGATTTTAAAGGATTTTACAAGTTAAAATAAATAAAATTCCTTGCGATTTGAGTTTCTCATGTTGGTTTTACCAGACTTACCCGACATTGTTTTCCTATGATGCTCGGCTCAGACCAGGCATATTTCCAGGTTACATAGGTATTTGGGGCTTCAAGACGCAAGCTGGAGGCCTAGAGACGTATTCACGTACATGGTTACTTTTCCATTGCATTTTTGTTGTATTTATCAACAATTATGAGGATAGTTTATTATAACTGTCCGTGCTGAATAGGTTAGTATACTCTGATTGATATCTGTATATACATATATCATAGTTTTGTTTAAGATTTGTTATATATTATAGATTATTCATTCTACAATGAGATCTTGTGTTGTTAGTTTCTTCTTATCTGCTTTCTTCTTTCTTTTTCCCTAACTATCCACCTTTCTATTCATTTTGGGTTGGACATGTATGGCTTATTGTCAGCTTAAACTATACGGAAAGGGTTATTACAATAATATATTAACAATGGTCTTTACAAAGTGAAATTATTATATACATATATATCCATCAAAGTACAACAGCCAATTATAATCATCAGCCTGGACAGTTATAACAACTTGTCCACACAATTGATGATAATTTCAATAACAAGCAGCGAAAAATAAACATGTAGGAGAATACGACTCGAAGACCTCCAACTTGTCTTCTGAGCTCTAATGCATCCAAAGAAATTTTTAAATATGCTTGGCCTGACCCCGAGCATTATAGTAAAATAACACCCGAGTCAGTCTGGAACACCAGGGTGAGGAAACACATCCAACTGGATTATTAAGTTCCAGAAAAACCTTCTGAAAATCAAAAGTACCTCGTAAGACCATGCCGCACATAAACACAGATGGGTTTTTACCTTACGATAACCAAAACATTTCATATGAAGTTCGCAGATATTATAATAACGTCTAGTATAAAAACACTTATTATTTTTAGACGAAATCGTTACATTAATTAAATGTAAGCATAATAGGTGTACAACTAATATCGTAAAGGCTCGTATTGGAGGATGGATTTCATACAATGACTGGACTACTGGGGTACCACCCATCACAGTGCATCTCTAGATAAAATAATATCGAGGTCAAATCAATCGACCCGTGCCTACACAGAACCAACCCATCCTTTACTGGATAGTACCAAATATGATCACCCCTTCAGTAATGGTCCCCGAAGCATACAGATGAGATATAATAGCAACTCTAGATAGGGATGATCATACCCTACTTAGGAGTGACCCACTTGGCTCTACTGCATCTTCCATGTTTTAGTTATACCATTTTGATGAGGCTTGAGGCTATACTTTACCTTTTATATATCACTTACCACTTGGAATGCTAATACTACCTTACACGCAACAATGCAAGACCCGCATTCATCCATGCAAGTTCGTTCTGGGACCGAATGAGACACTTGGGAGCTCCGTCTCCAATTTCATCTTCTTCAAGATGCTTCGCTTTGAAGTTCTTAAGTTGGATCGAAGTGGTTTTCAGATAACATATCCAATCTCGGTCTCTTCAAAACAACATACGATAATTCCCGATAAACTCAACCTCGGTTCTTTAGGAAATAAACAGTCAAAGTTAAGATCGGAGATCACCTCCTAACCGTTAGTTGACGAATATCTTTATCATTATCCTAGAAGAACGAAACGAGATTTATACGCACTGTACATCATCATCAAAAATGACTGTGCTATATAACTCATGTGTTTCTCCTAGATATTTCCAATGTTGCATTTTGGGTTCAATTTCGATAGTCGGTTATTTAACTATCGACTAACAAACATTCAATCATGGATTTAATTTCATAGGGAAAACCAACATTAGTTAAGCACCAAGCAACACCAGGCCTTTATTAATTGATCTTTTATTTAATTCACTTTGTAAATTTTCGTCTCAATTTTTTTTACAAAGAGATATATATATATATATATATATATATATATATATATATATATATCCACAACTGTAACGTCTGCGGATTTTCGTTGCCGAAAAACCGAATAGTTATGGGGTTTAAAAAGAATTTAAAAAGATAGAAAGAGAAGAAGAGAGAAAAGATAGAGAATAGAGGAAAAGGAAAATAGAAAAATTTAAAATAGAAAAAGAGAATAGAAAACAGAGAATTAGAAAATAGAAGATAGAAGAATTTTAAAATAGAACGGACAGAAAGGAAACAAAACAGAACAACAACAGAATCTCACAATTCGCAGCGGAACAACATATAATAATAAATGAATAATCTTTAAACAAAGAACTATATCAGTTATTACATTACATCATATCATCAGAGTGTACAACATCATACAACAACAAACAGTGCAGCGGAAAAAGAATTACTATATAAATTAGTAATACGCCATGCCATCCAGCTTGCCTCCAGCAACTCCTGAATATCCAGAATATCCTGATAAACCTAACTCTTGACTGCCCGTGTGGAAATTGGTGGGCACCCAGAGTTTAGGAAGGAAAACAATAAACTCCGAGTCAGTCATGTGACTGGTGTGAGAACTCAAAACAGTTTATTTAACTTTAAAATCAAAATAGAGGAATATTTTTAAATTCAATTCGCAATGCTTTTAAAAATGAGACTACCATAAGGCCTCCCGCACACACACACATGCAAACGCAGAATCGGAGGAGATTTCTCCTTATGATAGTCAAAGATGCTTGATACGCATTTAAAAGAACATTTGATATTATTACTAGTGCATAGTGTAATAACAAATCATTTCAAAAATAAAGATATAAATCTTAGCCAACATACGACCATTATCGTATGCCTACTATAGCTACTATCCAAACAGTGTTGCGACACCATAAGTGAATAGCAGGTTCTACAACTAATACCGTACAAGTTTCGTATTGGGAATTGGATTTCCAACAAATGGTCAGGCCAAGGAACTTCCCATTGCCACATGAGAATGCCTCTAGATGGACATCCCCGAGAACCAAACCGGATCTCTACCAACACAAGGCCGGGTTACTCCTAACTGAGTAACAACTGACCGAATATGCCATCCCCCGGTCCTTTGGGACCTTTATCCGAGAGCTCTCTAATCAATTCACACAATCATAAAAACAAAGTGTTTCAACATGAGTAAGTATCTGGGCTCCATACCATGATACCACCCTTTTCCAGAAGGAAATGCACATATCCTAAAGGGTGCTACCCCTCATAACCTTGCTGCATCTTTCCTGTTTTGACCATTTCCGGGATGTGAGGCTCGACGAATTCACGTCCACAAAAACATACTTTATACAAAAGCCATGTTTTGGGTCAACAAATGATCAACACAATGATCACTAAGATAGACGATCAAATAAATGATCCTATCACAAATAATCAACACAATGATCATTTCAGCATCACTCAGCATGTCACATTACCAAATTGGGAATATATCGCTGATAACTTCAACTATATAACCTTTGAGCTCGTACGTCTCAAAGAAGGGTGTTAAGCAAAGAATAAATTCTCCGCCACCAACAGAAATATATTTGAAAGAAATCGGCTTTATATCTCAACTTGTAATGTCAGACATACAATCCATACAAGTCTGTTCCGGGATCGAACAAAACCGAAGGCACTTACAAAGAAGTCCTTGCAATCCGGATATTCACAATCCTGATCGGATTTCCCATCACTTAGGAGATCTCTATACCAGGAGCTACCCAGTGCAGAAACAATCGATAGGTCATCCTATCGCTTTCGCAAATACTCGGTCTTCAACACCGATCTTCAAATGCAATTTACAACGACGTATCACATATTCGGAATGGGTTATACGACCCCATGGTCCTTTCCCGGTTAACCCGAATAGTGAGCGCTTATTCAAAAAAATAAGTGTGCATTCAAATTCAACAATTCACATCAAATACCCATTCAAAGGGAAATACTGATAGTCGGCTATTGAACTATCAATGGATATGCATACATCACCAGATTCCAAATAATTTTCCAAATTATTTATTTTCCAAAATATCTTTACAAGATATATAATTTCAACTTCAAAAATAAATCAATATTTATTTTTAACAAATTCCCTTTCACATATAAATTCCATAATGAATTTATATCTCAAAATATCCATGCATATACGATTTCAATTATCCATTTTCAATTTATCTTCAAAAAAAAAGATAAATTCAATATATTCACTTTATATTGGAAAACATTTCCATCCTTATTAAATAAGTAATTCACAATCTTTTATTTTCAACACTTGGAAAATATTCAATATACTTAAATCGAATTAAGTATATATTTCATTCTTTAAGGAAATCATTCACTTAACATATTTATTTGGGTCAAAACGAATGTTGCGTAAAACATCGTTACAACGTCCCAAAATCACTAGTATAGGGATTCGAATTTAAAATAGATATATAAATCCCAATACTATTCAAAAACATTTCCTTTCGGAAATCATTTACTATAACAACAGTGTTATAGTCCACCATTTCCTTCTATTTCTCGAAAACGTCTATTTCAACAATGAATGTTGAAATCTATGGTTTCGAATCTCAACACCTTTTAAAACATCATTAGATCGTTTTAATTCAATTCAAACATCTCATTTAAAACAATTTCTTTAAACATATCATTCACTATTCAAAAACGTGAATATACTTCTTTAACAAATTCCATCCTTTTATTCATTTTAATTCAAAGGATTATTCACTATTCAAATGTGAATATAACTCTATTTCTAAGTTATAACAATTAACTTATCAAAATAAGTCGTTTGCGAACTTATAAAACAACGTTTATAAATTCCATTTCTATTTATTTATAAAAACTTCCTTTTATAAAGTCCTTTATTAACCTATTCCAGTTTATAACTAAATTATAAACTAAACGTTCATATTATAAGTTAATTACTTATAAAACGATTATTTTACAAAATCGTTCTTTTTTTTTTTTAAGACTTTCCAATTTATGAATCTTATAACTTATAAGATCCATTTATTTAACCAATCTATTCTTCAAATAATTTCACCAAATTTATAAATCTTACTATTTATAAATTTCATTTATAACTTCACAAATTTATAATTCTATAAATTTCATTCATTTATGAAATTCATTTTCACTTCATTCAAACACTTATAAAAATTCGTTTTATAATGTCTGTATTTCGATTTATAAATATTCATTTATAAATCTCTTAATATAAATCAGTTTATATTATTATTCTGAAACGTCTTTAATTTCCTTTATAATTTCACCATTTTGATTTATAAAATAATCAAATTTTATAAATCCTATATTTAAACTTTTCATAATAAATTCAAAAATCCAATTTAACTTATTTTATAAAATCATTAACCCATATTTCTCAAAAATCAATCTTTAACTATATTTCTCAAAATCATAATTTTTATAACTTTAAAAATTATAACCTTTATTTATTTAAAATAAATCAGTTTACAAAAATATAGAATAATTTCAACAATCACTTTTAAAATCATTTTAAAATCCCAAAATCTGGGTCCAATGATGCTACACACCAAATAGTCAATCACGACTACAACGATCCATCATATATCGATATGATAATCCATCAAATATCAAAATATCTGAAATCAAATAAAAACTGTTGAGGAATCCAGTTGGATCCCTCCAACCTGTTTTCCTGCATCCAAAAACATTAGCACAATACCAATTTCGCTCCAGTACGAAATTATCGCGGTACATGTTTTTAATAAATATTATCCGCTTAATAACGGCGTAATAGGGTCTCATCCGCTAAACAAAAAAATGCGGGAAATCAACAACTGCAATATATACATATGCCAATATATATATATTGCTATATATATAATATAATACCAATTTCACTGTTTATGAAATATTCGCGGTATATGTTTATATTAAATAACATCCGCTTACTAACGGCGTATAATGTCTATTTTAACAAACAATAAATAACAGTCATCATTCATACATGCATTCAAATATTTTAAATCTAACTATTTAAAATAAAATCGAAATCTATTCGATTGAGTGAGAAGTTCTCACCTTGGTTTTAAATTCCGTTTTAGCTTTTATTTCGAATAAAATTAAACGCGCGTTTAATTTTACCCAAAATTCTCACTAACTCCAAACGACTCCAAACCAACTCCATCGCGTAGTGCTCGTCCATACGATTCCAACGCAACTGAGTTTGCATTTTTTCGACCTCGTATGAAAAAGTTATGCATTTTTGAAGTTACACGTATTTATATAACATAATTTCAACATAAACTTAACTAATTTAAACCCACATCTCAACATCCACCATCCATTCCAGATCCTATGCCTCTCCTTCATCTTCCCCCTTTCACGTTATCATCTCCAGGAAATACACGTAGAGGCCGAACCCAAAAATTAGAACTAGGGTTTGATTTTGCTCGCTCAATACTCGATGAAACTTGATCAAACCAACGCCAACGCGAAGCTCTCGTCGCAAGCTACCTCCACCTGCCACCATGGCCAACTCGGCCCCCCTATGACGCGCGCGCACGCATGAGAACAGCCCACGAACGGCCCCCTCTAGCTCCCTCCACACGACTCCGTTTCCGATCACCACCGTTCACATCGTAGCTCTCACTCCCCTCTCCAACTTTCATGTTGACAACTTCCTCTAATTGTTGACGGATTGGAAGATCTAGAGGGATGAAGTTGGAGCATTTCTGGCCATTCAACTAGGAGGTGGCGGCTGGCTATTATAAATTAGGGTTTAGTTTTTTTATTTTTATTTTTATTTGTGTGTGGTGCTATTTATAAGAAAAGCAAGCGTAAACACTATTCATCCCGGGAATTCCGAACTCCAATTTAGACGCCGTAACCAGCGTTTCTAAGGTTTACCCCGCGTTCCGGACACAATGGAACAGGTTTCGGAAGCTAATTCGGAAGTATGTGCGAGTTATGGCTGTAAACGCTCAATTTGAATTAAACCGATTTCTAGGCGTTTTAATTCGTACCGGACAAACGGTAAATCCAATTGACTTGAAATTTGAAATCTTACAATAATATCACATTACGGATCCGATGAAACTGGTTTCGTCGAAATCCGAGAATTTTTGAAAAATGGCTATTTTGACTCGCCAAATTTAAATTAAAAACGATTCGATGCGTTTCGAGCTGCCACGATCAAACGATAGCTCCAATTGACACGAAAATTGAAATCCGGTAATAACTAACTATTACGGATCCAATGGAACTGGTTTCGTTCAATTCTGAGACTGTTCAAAAATTGACTATTTTACTAGTCGATTTAAATATTAAAATATTCAATTTTCACAGATTAACTTTTAATTCGATTTTAAAAGTTCTAAAATATCGTTCTAACTTCAACATGATAAAATAAAATTTTACAAATCATTTTCAATCATATTTAACTCAATTTTTTAATTATTTCCATAATTTAACATATTAAATTATCGATTTAATAATCCAATTAAATCCAATAATTCAAATAAAAATTTATTTGACTTATAAATTCACTTATAAATATTTAAAATTAATTAAATATTCAAATTTTAATTACTAAAAATTCTGGGTCGTTACAATCTTTCCCCCTTAAAAGAATTTCGTCCTCGAAATTATAAGTAAGAAAGTTACAGAATCTATTTATTTTTCCAAAATTCATAATTAAATTCCTTACAATACTTTACTAAGTTTTCCAAATCATACTTAGTTATCTTTTCAAAAACAACTACTATTGTTTAACTTTCAACTCCAAAATCAAAGTTAAAGTTTTCAAAATTTTCCCAATTTTCTCAAAATTTTTCTAACGCCTTAAATTTTCGGAAAAATTCGCCATAGTCTCCTTTGCGCGGCTCGATCCGAAAAAAAAATGACAGTATATATATCACAAATATACATCTCATCAAGTAATGAGGCATCCCGAAGGGAAAAAAGTGTAAAAGTACGATATTTAATCCGAGATATGTACCTTATATTTTATTAGCAAGCATATACGGCTAATATAGCGCTAAAGCGAACTCCAAATGCGAAGCAAACGCGATCCGCACCTACTAAACTCAACAAACAACATGAGAACATGCACATATGCAAATAATCTCAATATACAACATATAGTAACATAATAACTATATATGTCACTTAGCAAATGCAACCAACAACAAATGCAAACATCAACCAACTACCATTCATAATCAAATGAATATTCATTTATATTCTCATTAATATTAAATGAAATGGGTTTCAATTTAAATCACATTTGATTCATTAACATTGGATTTACTAACATTCATTCTCAATTTTAATTAGTTTGCATTCACTAATTAAATCCAATTCACATTCAATTTTATTCAAATTTATTTACTTTCTAATTTGAATTCAATTACATAGCTTTCAATTTCATTAACACTTAATGAATTACATATAATCAATCAACAATCATATAACAACCAACGTTTATATAATACAATCAAATTCCTTTGCTTATATTCATTCTTGGTTCAACTCCTTAAATTAAATTGATTTCCATTCAATTTATTTAATTAACTTTTTTTCAACTTCCAATAATATTAGATTTAATGAATTTACACTTATATTCATTATTTCATATCAATTATTCACATTCAATTTATTCACAATTCAATTCAATTCCTAAAGTTGAATTTCATTTCATAACTTAAGTTCACATTTATCTAATCCACTTGATTATTTACTTCGATACCAAAATCAATTCCATTCAACAACACTTAAGTTATATTCCATTTAACTTTAAATTTACCATTATTTACAACTCATATTCATATAATTTCACTTCTTATATATATAAGTTTATTTCACAATTGTAAATCACTTTAATTATAATTCAATGCTTATAATTCTTTTGGTTATACAATTATTCTTTTATTTAGATTATTCAAACAACTTAACAATCAACTTATATACACTTTAATAATTCTGAAAAATTATTTCTTTATATATAAAATATAATCAAGGTAAAATTATTGCATTTACCCAATTTTAAAATCAATACTGTGTCGTATTGTTCCATTCAAGTGTTTAGAAACCCCTTCGGCATAGTTTGACTGACCGTGCTGACGAAGGTTCATATGCCACTCAATAAACCAATCATCACAATATAAAACAATTTTATATTCACTAACAAATACGCTCTCATAGCTATTATTACACTCAACTCATTCTAGAGTACTGCTGACTCTATCTCTAACGAGTAATACCCTACAGAACCATGGTTGTCACTTAACCATCAGCTCCGATACCAAATGTAACGTCTGCGGATTTTCGTTGCCGAAAAACCGAATAGTTATGGGGTTTAAAAAGAATTTAAAAAGATAGAAAGAGAAGAAGAGAGAAAAGATAGAGAATAGAGGAAAAGGAAAATAGAAAAATTTAAAATAGAAAAAGAGAATAGAAAACAGAGAATTAGAAAATAGAAGATAGAAGAATTTTAAAATAGAACGGACAGAAAGGAAACAAAACAGAACAACAACAGAATCTCACAATTCGCAGCGGAACAACATATAATAATAAATGAATAATCTTTAAACAAAGAACTATATCAGTTATTACATTACATCATATCATCAGAGTGTACAACATCATACAACAACAAACAGTGCAGCGGAAAAAGAATTACTATATAAATTAGTAATACGCCATGCCATCCAGCTTGCCTCCAGCAACTCCTGAATATCCAGAATATCCTGATAAACCTAACTCTTGACTGCCCGTGTGGAAATTGGTGGGCACCCAGAGTTTAGGAAGGAAAACAATAAACTCCGAGTCAGTCATGTGACTGGTGTGAGAACTCAAAACAGTTTATTTAACTTTAAAATCAAAATAGAGGAATATTTTTAAATTCAATTCGCAATGCTTTTAAAAATGAGACTACCATAAGGCCTCCCGCACACACACACATGCAAACGCAGAATCGGAGGAGATTTCTCCTTATGATAGTCAAAGATGCTTGATACGCATTTAAAAGAACATTTGATATTATTACTAGTGCATAGTGTAATAACAAATCATTTCAAAAATAAAGATATAAATCTTAGCCAACATACGACCATTATCGTATGCCTACTATAGCTACTATCCAAACAGTGTTGCGACACCATAAGTGAATAGCAGGTTCTACAACTAATACCGTACAAGTTTCGTATTGGGAATTGGATTTCCAACAAATGGTCAGGCCAAGGAACTTCCCATTGCCACATGAGAATGCCTCTAGATGGACATCCCCGAGAACCAAACCGGATCTCTACCAACACAAGGCCGGGTTACTCCTAACTGAGTAACAACTGACCGAATATGCCATCCCCCGGTCCTTTGGGACCTTTATCCGAGAGCTCTCTAATCAATTCACACAATCATAAAAACAAAGTGTTTCAACATGAGTAAGTATCTGGGCTCCATACCATGATACCACCCTTTTCCAGAAGGAAATGCACATATCCTAAAGGGTGCTACCCCTCATAACCTTGCTGCATCTTTCCTGTTTTGACCATTTCCGGGATGTGAGGCTCGACGAATTCACGTCCACAAAAACATACTTTATACAAAAGCCATGTTTTGGGTCAACAAATGATCAACACAATGATCACTAAGATAGACGATCAAATAAATGATCCTATCACAAATAATCAACACAATGATCATTTCAGCATCACTCAGCATGTCACATTACCAAATTGGGAATATATCGCTGATAACTTCAACTATATAACCTTTGAGCTCGTACGTCTCAAAGAAGGGTGTTAAGCAAAGAATAAATTCTCCGCCACCAACAGAAATATATTTGAAAGAAATCGGCTTTATATCTCAACTTGTAATGTCAGACATACAATCCATACAAGTCTGTTCCGGGATCGAACAAAACCGAAGGCACTTACAAAGAAGTCCTTGCAATCCGGATATTCACAATCCTGATCGGATTTCCTATCACTTAGGAGATCTCTATACCAGGAGCTACCCAGTGCAGAAACAATCGATAGGTCATCCTATCGCTTTCGCAAATACTCGGTCTTCAACACCGATCTTCAAATGCAATTTACAACGACGTATCACATATTCGGAATGGGTTATACGACCCCATGGTCCTTTCCCGGTTAACCCGAATAGTGAGCGCTTATTCAAAAAAATAAGTGTGCATTCAAATTCAACAATTCACATCAAATACCCATTCAAAGGGAAATACTGATAGTCGGCTATTGAACTATCAATGGATATGCATACATCACCAGATTCCAAATAATTTTCCAAATTATTTATTTTCCAAAATATCTTTACAAGATATATAATTTCAACTTCAAAAATAAATCAATATTTATTTTTAACAAATTCCCTTTCACATATAAATTCCATAATGAATTTATATCTCAAAATATCCATGCATATACGATTTCAATTATCCATTTTCAATTTATCTTCAAAAAAAAAGATAAATTCAATATATTCACTTTATATTGGAAAACATTTCCATCCTTATTAAATAAGTAATTCACAATCTTTTATTTTCAACACTTGGAAAATATTCAATATACTTAAATCGAATTAAGTATATATTTCATTCTTTAAGGAAATCATTCACTTAACATATTTATTTGGGTCAAAACGAATGTTGCGTAAAACATCGTTAGAACGTCCCAAAATCACTAGTATAGGGATTCGAATTTAAAATAGATATATAAATCCCAATACTATTCAAAAACATTTCCTTTCGGAAATCATTTACTATAACAACAGTGTTATAGTCCACCATTTCCTTCTATTTCTCGAAAACGTCTATTTCAACAATGAATGTTGAAATCTATGGTTTCGAATCTCAACACCTTTTAAAACATCATTAGATCGTTTTAATTCAATTCAAACATCTCATTTAAAACAATTTCTTTAAACATATCATTCACTATTCAAAAACGTGAATATACTTCTTTAACAAATTCCATCCTTTTATTCATTTTAATTCAAAGGATTATTCACTATTCAAATGTGA
This sequence comes from Allium cepa, assembly GCA_030765085.1. NCBI lineage: Eukaryota > Viridiplantae > Streptophyta > Magnoliopsida > Asparagales > Amaryllidaceae > Allium > Allium cepa. The sequence continues at coordinate 490,575,376 of CM060942.1, forward strand.
ATATAACTCTATTTCTAAGTTATAACAATTAACTTATCAAAATAAGTCGTTTGCGAACTTATAAAACAACGTTTATAAATTCCATTTCTATTTATTTATAAAAACTTCCTTTTATAAAGTCCTTTATTAACCTATTCCAGTTTATAACTAAATTATAAACTAAACGTTCATATTATAAGTTAATTACTTATAAAACGATTATTTTACAAAATCGTTCTTTTTTTTTTTTTTAAGACTTTCCAATTTATGAATCTTATAACTTATAAGATCCATTTATTTAACCAATCTATTCTTCAAATAATTTCACCAAATTTATAAATCTTACTATTTATAAATTTCATTTATAACTTCACAAATTTATAATTCTATAAATTTCATTCATTTATGAAATTCATTTTCACTTCATTCAAACACTTATAAAAATTCGTTTTATAATGTCTGTATTTCGATTTATAAATATTCATTTATAAATCTCTTAATATAAATCAGTTTATATTATTATTCTGAAACGTCTTTAATTTCCTTTATAATTTCACCATTTTGATTTATAAAATAATCAAATTTTATAAATCCTATATTTAAACTTTTCATAATAAATTCAAAAATCCAATTTAACTTATTTTATAAAATCATTAACCCATATTTCTCAAAAATCAATCTTTAACTATATTTCTCAAAATCATAATTTTTATAACTTTAAAAATTATAACCTTTATTTATTTAAAATAAATCAGTTTCCAAAAATATAGAATAATTTCAACAATCACTTTTAAAATCATTTTAAAATCCCAAAATCTGGGTCCAATGATGCTACACACCAAATAGTCAATCACGACTACAACGATCCATCATATATCGATATGATAATCCATCAAATATCAAAATATCTGAAATCAAATAAAAACTGTTGAGGAATCCAGTTGGATCCCTCCAACCTGTTTTCCTGCATCCAAAAACATTAGCACAATACCAATTTCGCTCCAGTACGAAATTATCGCGGTACATGTTTTTAATAAATATTATCCGCTTAATAACGGCGTAATAGGGTCTCATCCGCTAAACAAAAAAATGCGGGAAATCAACAACTGCAATATATACATATGCCAATATATATATATTGCTATATATATAATATAATACCAATTTCACTGTTTATGAAATATTCGCTGTATATGTTTATATTAAATAACATCCGCTTACTAACGGCGTATAATGTCTATTTTAACAAACAATAAATAACAGTCATCATTCATACATGCATTCAAATATTTTAAATCTAACTATTTAAAATAAAATCGAAATCTATTCGATTGAGTGAGAAGTTCTCACCTTGGTTTTAAATTCCGTTTTAGCTTTTATTTCGAATAAAATTAAACGCGCGTTTAATTTTACCCAAAATTCTCACTAACTCCAAACGACTCCAAACCAACTCCATCGCGTAGTGCTCGTCCATACGATTCCAACGCAACTGAGTTTGCATTTTTTCGACCTCGTATGAAAAAGTTATGCATTTTTGAAGTTACACGTATTTATATAACATAATTTCAACATAAACTTAACTAATTTAAACCCACATCTCAACATCCACCATCCATTCCAGATCCTATGCCTCTCCTTCATCTTCCCCCTTTCACGTTATCATCTCCAGGAAATACACGTAGAGGCCGAACCCAAAAATTAGAACTAGGGTTTGATTTTGCTCGCTCAATACTCGATGAAACTTGATCAAACCAACGCCAACGCGAAGCTCTCGTCGCAAGCTACCTCCACCTGCCACCATGGCCAACTCGGCCCCCCTATGACGCGCGCGCACGCATGAGAACAGCCCACGAACGGCCCCCTCTAGCTCCCTCCACACGACTCCGTTTCCGATCACCACCGTTCACATCGTAGCTCTCACTCCCCTCTCCAACTTTCATGTTGACAACTTCCTCTAATTGTTGACGGATTGGAAGATCTAGAGGGATGAAGTTGGAGCATTTCTGGCCATTCAACTAGGAGGTGGCGGCTGGCTATTATAAATTAGGGTTTAGTTTTTTTATTTTTATTTTTATTTGTGTGTGGTGCTATTTATAAGAAAAGCAAGCGTAAACACTATTCATCCCGGGAATTCCGAACTCCAATTTAGACGCCGTAACCAGCGTTTCTAAGGTTTACCCCGCGTTCCGGACACAATGGAACAGGTTTCGGAAGCTAATTCGGAAGTATGTGCGAGTTATGGCTGTAAACGCTCAATTTGAATTAAACCGATTTAAATCGATTTCTAGGCGTTTTAATTCGTACCGGACAAACGGTAAATCCAATTGACTTGAAATTTGAAATCTTACAATAATATCACATTACGGATCCGATGAAACTGGTTTCGTCGAAATCCGAGAATTTTTGAAAAATGGCTATTTTGACTCGCCAAATTTAAATTAAAAACGATTCGATGCGTTTCGAGCTGCCACGATCAAACGATAGCTCCAATTGACACGAAAATTGAAATCCGGTAATAACTAACTATTACGGATCCAATGGAACTGGTTTCGTTCAATTCTGAGACTGTTCAAAAATTGACTATTTTACTAGTCGATTTAAATATTAAAATATTCAATTTTCACAGATTAACTTTTAATTCGATTTTAAAAGTTCTAAAATATCGTTCTAACTTCAACATGATAAAATAAAATTTTACAAATCATTTTCAATCATATTTAACTCAATTTTTTAATTATTTCCATAATTTAACATATTAAATTATCGATTTAATAATCCAATTAAATCCAATAATTCAAATAAAAATTTATTTGACTTATAAATTCACTTATAAATATTTAAAATTAATTAAATATTCAAATTTTAATTACTAAAAATTCTGGGTCATTACAACAACCCCTATATTTTCAATACTTGGAGAATATCCTTATACTTATCTCAACGCTATAAATATATTCACAAAACCGGAAAGGTTTCATTTCTGTACAACTTAAAAATCAATTACAAATCGCTTACAATCTCAAAATCATCTATAACCTTTTAAAACCATTTATAACCTTTTTATAAATCCATGCAACTATTCACAAAGCTCTGCTTATAAACCTATAAATCCATTTCTAAATTTTCTCTTAATTATCTAAAACCATTTGCAAATCTCCATTCATACATTATAAATGAATCTTGTTTAAGTCCCCAAAACATTTTACAAACTTCTCTTATAAAGCCCAGATCTATTTATAAAACCTTATTCATAAATCTCGAATTTTTTTATGAACAAATAATAATTATTTACTTTAAAACATTATTAATAGTAATAAACATTATAAATAAATAAGTATTAACTTTAAACATCTTAAAAATAGTAATTGATGGATATCAAAACATTCTTAACAAACAAAAATAAATTATCTCCAACATTTTTGTAAATACTAATAATTAATTTGCAAAACTTTATTTATGAATAATTATATTTAATTTCAAACCATACTAATAATTTAAATAATAATCTTTACAAAATATTAAAATGTTTATAAAACACTTTTAAATAGTACTAATATAAACAAACAACTTTTAAAAGATAATTATATTCCTTTGATAAAAATCCATACTTGGTTTCCAACATGATCACTTCCATATTTATAAAATTATATTTATAAATATCTTCTATTTTATGAAACTTTCTTTATAAAATCCCTTTTATTTATGAACCTTATTTATAACTCTATCTTTTTATAAATCTCACTTAGTCATAAAATCCATTCAAAACATAACTTCAACCCATTTGAATGTTGCTCCCTTATTTATGGATTCCTTCTATAAATTCCTTTTTAACTATAAAATCATTTGACAGCTTCCAATTTACCCTCTCCTTTAACTTCCAAAATAGAATCAGCTATTTTCTAAACGACTTTCCACATCGCATAATAAATCCACCTTTATAGATAAATTATAATATATGTCCCTGTATATATATCACTATATATAAAATGATTAATAAATATTTATATTAAAATATTTCTATTTTCCATTTAAAACAATGCCCATTTATTATAAAAGACCGACTTCTCTTCCAAGACCTCAAGAATCTTTATTTACTATACAAAATCACTATTTAAAATATTTTATAATACTATAATATTATAATATCCAAAAATCCTACCTTTGATTTTAAAATAAATTACTTCTTCAAGTAACTCAAGAATAATTATTTAAACATATATAATTTCCCAAATGACTTTAAAATCCCTTTGCAAAATCTATCACAATTTTATGGTATTTTTAAATGCCAAAATATAAGGCCTAGTGCTACTAAAGCACTAAATAAACCAAATCATTTTCATGTCATCCGATACAACATCCAAGCATTATATATCACAATATATATGAAAATTAAAGTCAACTATGTGAGAAATCCCGTTGGAACCCTCCAACATGCCCCCCTTACATCACATACAACATATAATCACAAAAATATAAATCAACCACTTCGAGGCAGGATTCGTACATAAAGGGTCATCTGCTCTTACATGGGAACGTAATAGGGTCTCATCCACCCCAGTAGGCGGGAATATATTCAATCCAACTACTAATAATTAGTAAATTATCCAAACAGTCAATAACTACCAATAATAAATATCCAACCTTCCAATAGATAATTTTTGTTGACTACATAAATTTTATGGTTAACAAAAAAGGTGAGATTAAATCACACTGTTTTAGTAGTCGCCATAATGTTCCCGATCGAATTAAAATTAAATAGTCATTCAGTTTCAACCCAAAGTTATTACTAGCTTCGAATTTGTCCAATCCAACTCCATGGCGTAGTGTTCACTGTTAAGAACGCAATACAACTTGTCACGCTCGAAACGGACCTCGTATGAATTAAATATGGATTTATTAATATTAGAGATAATTAATTAAAAGTTAACACAACTAATCCAACATTTAAATAATTCAAACTTATCTCCTATCTTCCCTCCAGTACGCCTTTCTTCCAGGTCCGCTTCGTTCATTTTTTCTAAATCGCGAACAAAGCTCAATTGCACGCCCCAACTCCTCTGCCGCTTACCTTCCCCCAAGCGCGCAGCATTGCCTGACCCAACGCCACCCTCCATGCGCGTGCTACGTGTGACAATCAAAGCCGCAAACCCAAAAACTACGGCTCGAATGCGAGTGAATCCCGACCACATCGAGTGACGATCCGACGATCCAACTGTTGGTTAAGCTCGTATCGTCATCCTCTACATTTCCCTAGTTGAAGTCGAAGGCTAAATCGATACCTAGAGGCTCCAATCAACTATGGCTATTGATTCCTAGGTTTCTAACGAGGGCTGTTAATTAGGGTTTGCAAATGAAGGAAGTTGAGGGCTAGTTATAGAAAATTTTCATCCATTACTCATCCGTCAAAATTTTGAACTCCAAACTAAGCGTGCCGCCTGGCGTTCTATTTGTTATATCGCTATTCCAAAAATAATGGAATATATACCGGGAGCCATTTCTATCATATACAGAAGTTTAAATCGAATTATATTAATATATATTTATTTAATTAATTTCTATGCATTTCGATCTTGCACACCCAAATGATATGTTCGATCGCCATAAAATTCGGCGGCATATAATAACTCAATATTTTGAATCTAGTGAAACCGATTTATTTGAAATTAGAGACTGTGTCCCTAAAACTATTTTTACACGTTAATTAAAACGAGAAATTTCTAAAATCATCTAAATCACTTTTAACTCCAGTTTAAAAGTTTACTATCTTCCTTCTCAATCGAATAAAATTTAAGTCAACTTTTTAAATTGTTTTTATTGATATAAAATTCAAGATTCAATTATTTATATGATTTTAAATATTAAATATAACAACTAAATTATCAAATAAATCGTTATAATTGAAATTCAAGTTATTTAGCTTATAAATAACTTTTCAATATTTAAAACAAATTAAATATTCTAAATTTAAATGACTGAAATTCTATGTCGTTACATTTATAATTCATAATGATATATTGATAAGCGGTAATCAAACTTTTTTGGACAAAGCTCGATTAATGATGAGTGAACTTGAGTTAAATTCTTTCTATAAGGTGTGTACTTAAGAGTAGTGCACAAGGTTAAATTAATATCATCCAAATAATAGTTTATAAAACCGTAGAAGATAAGGATTTATAAGAAACCGCTATATATCCTAAGTCTAGGAGTTGGCAGGTTGTGGGAGTTAAAAGTCCAAAATGTAATAATTGTACGTAAGGAACTTTTATGAATCGTTCCAAGAGAATTTGGGAATGATAGTCATTAGATGACTAATACATGTTGTGAACATAAATATATTATGAACTAATGCAAAATCAGTTTTATACAAGACAAATCAGAAAAGGTTTACGAATATTCATTCCGTTGCATTGTGAAACAACTGTTGTTTCAAGAAATACCAACTTCACAGTGCATGAATTTTTTTGAGAAATTATACAATCCATTGATAAAATTGATTACAATGGATGAAATGAAATCAATCAAACCTAAATGAAAACATATACATTAGAACATCTAATGAGTATTGTTAACTCCGCCTCGACCATGACTTACCGATCTAGTGCATCAAGAGGTTCCGACCTAACAGTTAGAAGCATGCCGACTTAAGGCCTAAGGGGTATGCCGACCTAACATTCAACGTAGATACCGACCTAACTGCCTTATCAGGGTTACCGACTTAAGGCTCAAAGGGTTACCGACTTAAGGGTTTGAGAGGCATACCGACTTAAGAAATACCGAGTTAAGGCTAAAACAGTGGACGACCTAACGTGGGTACTGGCTTAAGACTCAGAGGATGCCGACTTAATAGGAAGGCCGACCTAAGGCCTAAAAGAGATGCCAACTCAGTGACTTGACCGAGTTACCGATCTAATGTTTTACCAAGCTGGCGACCTAGAATAGTTGCCGACCCAAGTCACAACCGATTTAGGACCAATGTTAGCTCGTTCACGACTCAAGAAAAGGAAGATGAGTTCAATGCAGCTACTCAGCACAGCAGCCTCTTAACTCGTGCACGATTCAGCTCCCAGTTATCTCGGTCACACGACCTAATTTGAGTCGTGAACGACTTAAAGCTATTAAATGCAAACCCGAGGCCGTATTACTAAGAAGGGGTGGTGTTGACTCGGAGGCGACCTAGGACTTGTGCAAGTGAACTCCTGTGAAGCCATGAAGAGGCCAGATGGACCGGCCACGACTCATATTAAGTCGGCTACGACTTAACTTAAATCGGCCACGACTTAGGATTGGCAATAATTCCAGACCGAAACTCTCTATAAATAGGCAACCACCTCCAACATTAAGGGGACTTTTGGCACATTCTCTGGAGAGACCGTTACCTTGCTGCATTGAGAACTCCATCAACACTTAGAGATTTCGAGATCAAAGGAATACTTCAAAGAACTTCACGAAGAAACTACACATCTTCAATTTGAATTCAAGGATTTTAATCGACATAGAAGCTTGAGCTACTTGTTCCAAAACTCTTGTAACTTGAAATATATTGTACTTGAGAAGAATTGTATCAGCTTGTAACGAGATCATTAATAAAAGTACTTAAAGTGGACGTAGGCTATACCCTTAAGCCGAACCACTATAAAATTGTTGTCGTTTCTGCTTTTCTACTGTTTTCTGCTTATAATCCGTTCCCGAGCTTTCGGGTGGTGCTTTCATAGCTATAACTCATACACCGGGGTGTTAGCGTTCAAATTTTAGCGTTAACATTTTTGGTGCTTTCACTGAGAACTGAACTCAGGAAAACTGTCATCATTGCTTCGCAGAGATTTGTAGAAAGAATTTCCTTAAAAACCAGAAGTCTATTTGAAATTATGGCTCCTGGAAGGAAAAGTAGATCTGTCAGATCTGGAAACATTCAAGAGGGAACTTCCGCTTCCCCTATGCCTAATCAACCCACTCCGTCTGTTGGAGTTAAGAAAGCGGAGTTGGATGCTGTGATTCTAGGGCTAAACCAACAGATAAACGCCCAAAATGCACAATTAGAGGCTCAAAGTGCCCAGAATGCTCTGATTCTGAATAAGTTGAACGACTTACTTGGGGCAAACAATCAACCGGCTGGTAATGAAAGGAACTATGCTGGCAACGTTCATGATGTTAATGAAAGGAATGCTCCTGAAAGGGCTACTAGTCCCTTTGAGCAGGCAGTACCTAAGGCCGGTGGATCTAGAACTCGGCATGATGAGGAATATCTTTCTGGAATGGTCCGGCAGATCATGAAAGAAAGTATGCAAAGGGTTGAAGATGAGAAGGAATGGGGTTTCGCCCCAAGCAAAACTCCGTTTACTGAAAGAATCTTAAAGGCGGAATTTCCAAGGAAGTTTGTCCCTCCGACTATCCCAGCTTATAAGGGGACAAGTGACCCAAATGAATTCTTGTATAAATATGATTGGCACATGACAGGTGCCAGAGCCTCGGACGAAATAAAGTGCCGATATTTCCCCGTATACCTGGAAGGTGTGGCTCTACTATGGTTCACCAAGTTGCCAGTCCGATCTATTGATCAGTTTTCAGACTTGACCAGAAAATTCAAGGAGCAGTTTAGACTATATGCTTCGAAGGCCAAGGACATCATGTCACTGTCAAGTTTAGAGCAGAATCCTGGTGAATCTATCAGATCTTTCTTGAACCGCTTTAATATAGCGCTGGCCGAGGTGGACAATGCTGAACCACGAATGATATTGACTTATCTGATGAGAGCTATTGATAAGTCAAGCGAATTTGGGAAATGGTTAAATATGAAAGAGCCAACCTCTCTCGAAAAGTTCTACAAAAAAGCAGATGAATTCATTCGCTTGGAAAGTCGTCCTTTGCCAGTAAAGACAGTGTTGGAGAAAGCAGAAGACAACACTGTCGCTCCACGCAAGAATGAATCGGTGGGGCAAAAAAGGGAGAATAATAATGGGAAGAAACAGGGTAATCTGAAGAAGCCCCGATCCTTCAAGACATCAGAGTATACTCCATTATCACATACGCCGGAGCACATCTACCTTGCCACTAAAGATTCCGTCGATTTCCCTAAACCTATCCCTTTGAGGACCGGGAAAAAAGCCATACAGAGTGGGAAATTCTGTCGCTTCCACAATCAACCCGGTCATGAAACTGATGAATGCCGTCAGTTGAAAAATCTGATTGAAGAGTTGCTAAGAGAGAACAAACTGCAGCAATTTGTGAAGAAGAATAGCAACAATCCTGCATCGTCAAGTCAGGGGCAACAGGTTCCTGTTCATCAGCCCAGGACGGGTGAGAAAGCTACGGGACATGAATCTGGAAGGCCCGTTATCAATGTCATTACAGGAGGGCCTCACCCAGCTGGCAAGAGCTGGGGTGAGATGGAGAGATATTCCAGGGCTTTGAAATATGCTCCAGCCGAAGAAGACGTCTTTGTTTTAGAAGACACTACGCCCCTGAAACAACAGAAAACTTTCAGCGATGATATTGTTTTCAGAGCCAGAGATTCCACAGGTATAGAAGCTCCTACGCTAGATCCCTTGGTCATCTCGGCTGGTATTGGACCGGCCATTGTCAGAAGAGTCCTCATTGACTGCGGAGCATCATGTAATATCCTCTTCAAGAAGACATTTGACCAGATGAAAATCCCTATGATCGATGTACAAGCCTCATCACAAAAGATCGCTGGCTTCACTGGGGAGCCAAAACAACCAATTGGGACCATCGATCTGCTTGTAGAACTTGGGGAAGCAGAAAGGAAAGTGGTCCGCAAGCAAACATTTGTGATTGTCGATGAGTTTTCTGCTTATAATGCTTTTCTTGGCCGTCCAACACTCGCAGCATTCAAAGCTATCCTAGCCCCGTGCTGCCTCACTATTAAATTCCCTACTGACAATGGAGTAGGAGTTATAAAAGGGGATCAAAATGCTGCGCGAGAGTGCTATTTGACAGAGCTGCGAGAGTCAAGAAAAAGAGAAATGGGGAAGGATGCGGCAACCCCAGTCCGCGTCAAAGAACCAAGGGCGGACCCTGCACTGGCGAGCACAGCGGGGCACGGAAAGAAATGGATCCCAGAAAAGCCAGTGCAGGGGAGAATAGAGTGGTACCGGTGGAAACGACAGTTCCGGTACCTGTTGACCCGAAGGACCCAAATAAGGTGTTAAATGTGGGTTCACAGCTTAATGTGTCAATTCAGAATATCTTGATATCTTTCCTGAAAGCAAATCTGGATGTCTTTGCTTGGACTCATGCCGATATGTGTGGAATATCTCCAGAAGTTGCAGTACACGCTTTGAATATTGACCCAAAGTTTACGCCAGTTAAACAGAAAAGAAGAACCCAAGGTCCAGAAAGGTCAGCAGCATTAAAAGAAGAAGTTGATCGACTCATGGAAAATAACTTCATCAAAGAATCTACATATCCAAATTGGGTTTCAAATCCTGTGCTGGTCAAGAAAGCTAATGGAAAATGGAGAGTGTGTATCGATTTTTCTGATCTAAACAAGGCTTGCCCCAAAGATTGCTTCCCGTTACCCAGGATCGATCAACTGGTAGACGGAACTGCGGGACATGAATTGTTATCTTTCATGGATGCCTACTCCGGTTATAACCAAATCATGATGCACGAGCCGGATCAGGAGGATACAAGCTTTATCACAGATGTTGGACTTTATTGCTACAGAGTTATGCCCTTCGGATTGAAAAATGCAGGGGCAACCTACCAAAGACTTGTTAATGCTATGTTCAAACCGCAATTGGGCAAAACTATGGAAGTCTACGTCGACGACATGTTAGTGAAGTCCAGGAAAGCAGCGGATCACATTGAACACTTAGCAGAAATGTTCGCAGTCCTCCGGAAATACAGAATGAAACTTAACCCTCTGAAATGTACATTTGGGGTCGAGTCCGGAAAGTTCTTAGGTTTCATCGTCAGTGCTAGGGGCATTGAGGCTAGTCCAGCTCAAATTACTGCCTTGAAAGAAGTTAAAGCTCCTAGAACAAAGAAGGAATTGCAGAATCTCAACGGAAAGGTCGCCGCCCTGAGTCGGTTCATTTCCAAAGCCACTGATAAATGCATCCCATTCTTTGACGCCCTGAAGAAAGGAAAGAAGAATTTTGAATGGACTTTCGAATGCCAAAAAGCCTTCGATGAGTTGATCCGTCATATGGAAACGCCTCCAATACTTTCTAGGCCAGGCAATGGTGAGGATCTTCTTATATACTTGGCAGTATCATCTCATGCTCTAAGTGCAGCGCTGATACGGGAAGACAAAAGGATTCAACATCCGGTTTACTATATCAGTAAAAGACTCACTGGGGCAGAGATGAATTACTCCAAGTTGGAAAAACTCGCCTATTGCCTACAAGTTGCATCAAGGAAACTGAGGCAATATTTCCAAGCTCATCCTATCAGAGTACTCACTGATCAACCCCTAAAGCAAGTCCTATTTCGCCCTGAAACTTCGGGTCGCCTTCTAAAATGGAACATTGAACTCAGTCAATATGACATCACCTATCACCCCCGAAAAGCAATCAACGGACAAGCTTTAGCTGATTTCATTGCAGAATTCACAGAGAAAGATAATGGTGAGGAAGAAACGATCAATGATTCCCCAATCCAGTGGAAGATGTATGTTGATGGCGCAAGAAATGACTACTGTTCTGGAGCCGGAGTGGTACTTGAAACTCCTGAAGGTCGATCATTATGTTATGCACTAAGATTGGAATTTCCTTCAACAAACAATGAAGCAGAATATGAAGCTCTTATTGCAGGTCTGAAAATCGCTAAAGAGCTAAACATTCGAGCATTACAGATCTTCAGTGATTCTCAGCTTATTGTATGCCAAGTCAAGAAGGAATTTCAAACAAAAGGTGGAAACTTGCCTTCCTACTTGTCAAAGGCTTGGGAACTCCTATGTGAACTCGATCACTATTCAATAAGCCACATTCCTCGGGAAGAGAATATGAAGGCAGATTCCCTCGCAAAGTATTCAAGTTCTGGTGAAGCTCAACTATTGGGATTGGTCCCTGTAGAAGTCCTATCAGCACCAAGTATAGACGAGATGGATATTGACTGGATTATGAATGCATCCCAAGAACAAGAGTCATGGATGACTCCAATACTGGACTACCTACTCAGAGGTTCTCTGCCAGAAAATTCGATAGAAAGACGAAAGCTACTAAGGAAAGCCTCTCGCTATGTAATTCAGGATGGCCGATTGTACAGACGGGGATTCTCAATGCCATTGCTTCGATGTGTATCCCGGGAAGAGTCCAAAACAATCCTAGCTGAGGTGCATGGAGGAGAATGTGGTGATCATTCAGGTGGTCAAACATTAGCAAAGAAAATCCTCCGATACGGATATTTTTGGCCAGAAATTAATCGAGATGCTGCAGATTACTCCCGAAAATGTGACAGATGCCAAAGATTTGCCAAAATTCCTAGAGCACCTTCTACCGAACTCACACAGATGGTCAGTCCATGGCCGTTTGCGATTTGGGGAATGGATCTCATTGGGCCGCTACCAACTGCCAAATCAGGGATTAAATATGCTATTGTTGCAGTTGATTACTTTACTAAATGGGCTGAAGCTGAACCATTGGCTACTATCACTTCTAAGAAATAATAAGCTTTGTGACCAAGAATATCATTTGACGATACGGTGTGCCTCAGAAAATAATCACAGACAATGGTACTCAGTTTGAAAGCGAGGAATTCCAGGATTTTTGCAAACGATTCAAAATCCAGAAAAGCTTTTCGGCAGTAGCTCATCCGCAGGCAAACGGGCAAGTGGAAGCAGTGAACAAGATCATCAAATCAACCATCAAAAAGCAACTCGAAAGAGCAAAAGGTGGTTGGGTCGATAAACTACCACTTGCACTATGGGCATACAGAACTACTCACAAAACTGCAACTGGGCATACTCCTTTTTCGTTAGCATACGGATCGGAAGCAATGATCCCGGTTGAAACAGAGGTCCCTTCACACAGAAGAATCCATTTCAATCAAGCAGAAAATGAGAAGCTACAACTTGAAGCGCTGGATCTCCTTGATGAAAAAAGAGATGAAGCTAACCTCAGAGTTGCAGCTCATCAGCAAAAGATAGCCAGACATTTCAATTCCAAAGTTCGTCAACGCAGCTTTGAAATTGGAGATCTAGTCCTGAAAAGAATTATGACCGCGACAGGTGTGTTTGGGCCAAACTGGGAAGGACCGTATGTAATAGGTCAGAAGCTTCTTGACGGCACATTCAAGCTCACCACTGTTGATGGAGATCAAATTCCAAGGGCATGGAACAGCAACCATTTGCGTCCATACTTTACTTGAAAATTTTGTTGAAACATTTTAAAAAGAATTATGAATGTATGATTCTTGTAATTGAAAGCAATTGTAAAACTGATGCAAGTAAATAATAAAAGAATATAAAGTGGATGTAGGCCCAATTTCATGGCCGAACCACTATAAATCTTGTGTTCCTTATTATTATTATATGTTTGCTTTGTTTTCGATATAAAAATACATAAAATGTATTGCTGAAATGTCGATTTAAATTTTTGCAGACAATGGAAATAAAACTTGCGCATAATAAGACCGAGTGATTCTCACCATCATTCAACAAACAAATTTCAAGTCATAAAGGCCCCGAATTCAAATCCTAGATAGGAAATACTTCAATTGAACGGCTTATGATTTCGATAGAAACGAGCCCTTGCTAATAAATTGAGATTGTTTGAACGAACAAACATCCAATTAGGAAGCTAGTGCCCGTTCTCACGAACTTGCCTGACAATGAAGTACACTTCCTTGGATTAAACAAGCCACTTGCGAGAAAAGGGGAATGAAAACTTGAAAAGAAAAAAAAAGGGATCGCTGAAAAGGCATAAGCAAGTGAACAGAGGAACAACCAAAGCTACCATCAGCAGCACAAGTCCTCTTCGGAGGCACAACTCTTCGGAGGATAAAAGACCTCTAATGGGTCATACGCCACAAAAAAGAAAGTTCTCTACTCAACAAAAAAGATTGGAGGAGTCATGACCCTCCAACCATGAGAGAGTAACTTCCAGGCAATGAAAACCCTTTCTGAGGCACATTTCACCAGGAGCTGAAGTGTTATAGCCGCTCTTCGGAATTTCACTTCACCAGAGTTGAAATGCAAACAAAAGAAAGACCTCTTCGGAGGCACATTTCACCAGGAGTTGAAGTGTAACAGCCGCTCTTCGGAATTTCACTTCACCAGAGTTGAAATGCAAACAAAAGAAAGACCTCTTCGGAGGCACATTTCACCAGGAGTTGAAGTGTAACAGCCGCTCTTCGGAATTTCACTTCACCAGAGTTGAAATGCAAACAAAATAAAGACCTCTTCGGAGGCGCAATTAAGAAGAAAGACCTCTTCGGAAACCTACGTTTCACCGAGATTGAAATAAAACTTCCAAGTGTTGAAACGTGAAAAGGATTTCTAAGGCATAACTCTTTGGAGGTACACGTTTCACCGAGATTGAAATAAAACTTCCAAGTGTTGAAACGTGAAAAATCCCTCCTCAGAGGTACAACTTTCTATATATATATATAAAAAAAAAACCTCATCAAGAGCATACTTTAACTTCCAAAGGAAGAGTAATTTACCTATTATGGAGAATGATCTTCCTCAAAAAAAAAAAGGGGGGTTAAAGTACATTCAGAGGTCCGCTTTGCCACATAGAAGAATTCACTTGGCAAAATATATACATACGCAAAAAGAGAAAGTGATTTCTTCGAAGGACAAAGCGTAGAAACTTATATGAAGGAAGTTGCACTCTACGAAAATTCTCTTCGAGAATGAAGTAATTATTCTTTAGAAAACGAGAGTGCAAGTCCCCTTAAAGTATACGATGTTGCGGTAAGCTCATGGTATAGGGGCAACATGGTATAGTTACATACAAAGCGGTATAACTATGTCGGTAAAGTACGCTCAAACAACATACCACAAGCTCACCACAACATCGTATAAATAAAACTTGTGCAAAAATGAATAATAAATGCATTCTCAAATTCAAACAAAAGTCTGTACAAATAAAGAATCATTTTATTCAATTGCAGATATTGCAGATACAGGTTTCAAAATAATAAAAAAAGCAGGGGCCGGTGCCTGCACAACATCCGACCATTACACAAAAAAGGAATCAAAAAGTTCAACTCTTCATTTCTTCTTGCCGCCTTTAGACCCTTTACCCGGCCGAGTGGTTAGCTTTTCGGGTCTTTCAGGTTGGTCTGAAGGCATAAGGGAAGAAGGGGAGGGAGGTGCAACTGGCGCAATTTCCGGTTCCTCTTCAGTGGTGATAATTTTCTTCCCCCTCCTCTTCGATGTCCCATGCTTCTTTCTTCTCTGCGAAGAAGACCCACTCCCTGGAGTAACGAGAGCGGACAAAACTACGTCGTCAGAAGGAGTCCGCTCCGGAGAGATCTCGCCTCCTTCGAGTCCCTCATCTTTTTGCTCCTGCGAGGCAACAGGGTCATCCAAACCATGAAGAGCCTCAATTTTCTCCTCTTGTGACCCAGGTTGCGAAGCAGAAGGAGGAGTCACCTGAAGAGATGGAGGAGGAATAACCAGAGAAGGCGAAGTCTGCACGGCACTTGTTGTTTCAACTGCAGAAGAAGAAAAATTGAAAATGTTAGTATCTTCCCGAAAGAAGGGAGATATGGGTTCATCGAGATTCAAGAGGTAATCGAGAAGCTCATCAAATTTTTGAGGAATAAGCAGGCAATCCACCTGAATCGGACCAATGTCGAAATTACCTGAAGATGTTGGCTTCGTCAGTTCAATCTCATAATTCTGAGCCCCAATGTCCTCCAAAGCCTCTTCATCAGTAGGGGTGATTACCCCAGTTCTTGTAGGAGGCGGCAAATGAGCACTAGGGCCTGTAATGTCCACCTCGGGAGAAACTAGAGGACGTTCAGAGATGGTAGGCGGTGCTTCTTTTTCAGAACGCTCCTCTTCCGCCATCCCGGCCCGCGCTCTGGCAAGCTGCTCCTTTCCCTTGGCAAGAGCGGCACGGGCTTCGTCATCAAGATAATGCTCTTCAAGGGCTGACTCAGCATATCCAGCACCTTTACCACCGAGCATATCAAGTGCTGCCTCCCAAACTTCAGCCAGTGTGATTTCATACTTGGGGCCTAGAAAGGCAAGGCTGCCACGTCCCAAAACGCTGTGCAAGTAGAAGTCGAATAATGTTGAGCTGATGCTGTTTTTGGTCGCCTCATGAGATTCTTCAGCTGCGATTCTGCCGGCGACAGCCTCATCACGCTCCCTTTCAGTTTTGGCAAGCTGAAGCTTAAGCATTTGTATCTCCGCCTCCTGGGAGTTGTTTTTCTTTCGGAGCTCAGCAATATCAGTAGCATAGCCTTCACTGATTCTTTTTTGTACTTCGAGCCTGTCTTCGGCATTCCTTTGGCTAGCGTGAGCGTCTCTCACTTGTTTCAGGAGCACTTCTTCTTTTTGAGAATAGGAAGTAGAGGAAGCAGCAAGCTCATGTTTCAATTCCTCGACTTTTGCTTCAAGCTCCTCGTTGTAGGAAGCAATGCTCCTCATTTCGGTGTCGTGTTGCCCAACGACCTTTTGCCATTCGGCCTTATCATTTTCCATAGTAAGCATGGCCTCTATGTTGGCACGGTTAACCCTTTGAAGCTCGTCAACAAGTTTTTGCCAGTTCGACATCCTCTCAATATCGAGCTTGACGGCATCAAGATTGCGCAACATGGCAGACTTGTCGATGGGGACCAAGTCTAGGTCGAACCTCACTCCCTTAAGGCACCATTGAGGAAACCGGCTCTGCAGAGTGGCAGGACCCGGTCCAACTTGAAATTTGGGCCTGCTAATTATCGTTTGAATATCTGATTTCCCAAGAGCGGGAGAGTCAGAAGGAATGTCGAGCGAGGCAGGAGTAGTAACTTTCTCAGAAGTAGTAGAGGCCTGCTTTTCACTGTGACGGGCTCGTTTGCTTAAGTCTTCACCCATGTGACCTTTTCCTCGATCGTCATGAGATTTTCTCTTGTGGGAGTCATCGCCTTTTTGCCAAGAATCATGGCGCTCTTCTCTCTCCCTTCTTTCACGATGTTCTTCTTCAGTCCTCCTTTCATGAGCCTTTCGGGCAGCCCTCTCTTCATCCGACTCTCTGTAAGAAGGAAGGTAACGCCTGTAATCATACTGGCTACGCCTCCCGTAGCGCTGGAAATCGTCATAGTACGAGCCGCTGCGCCCCATAGGAGAATCTGGAATTAAAATAATAAGCTTTAGAAATCTTTAAAGTGCAAGAAGATAAGTGCATAGAAGTGATGAGAAATTCTAAGTGTGTGTGTTGTGCAAACTACGCGCATTAATCTACGAACCACTCTTTATTTGGGGAGTGGTTGTGGGTGTAATAGTTAACGTCAACTCTTGAGTCGACGACGACTGTTGCAAAATAGAAGTAGCTTCAACTACTGAAGAAGAAATCCCGGCAGTAGTAGGGTCATCTTTGAAGATCTCTTGTGAAGTAGCGAAGAGGTTGCTCAATCCTTCGAAGGTATCGTCCCTGCTTTGCTTGACAGGACTGGATTTCTTAGCCTTTTCACCAGATTCTTGTGAATGGTGAGAGGATCCCTGAGGCTCTTCTTCCTCGATAACCGGGGCAAGTTTACCAGATGGCCCCGCAACATCAACAGAAGTGGAGCACTTCACCAGCGAAGATTCAGGAGTCTTTATCGGAGAATCGGGGACTTCCGTTGGAACTTCATGAGCATGCATAGAGCGAGAAGTGTGTAGAAGCCCATGTTGATGTAAAAATTCATCCCTCAACAGAAATTTTATGCTCCTCTCTTCTGTGGCCACGGCACTCAACCTCTCAAAAACTTGCTTATGAATTGGGTCTCTAGAAGGGAGAGGAAGTGCTGAAAGGAACAAAGAATGAAATTAGCAACTGAAAGTTCGGATCTCGAAAAAGTTTCAAAACGGAAAAAATAGAAACACTAATCTTACTTCCTACTCTCCAGATGGCATAAAACCCTGGGGGACAGCGGGCAAAGAAAAACTGGTTCAAAAATCCATGAACGCTTTCAGTAAGATCGGAAATGAGCTTGCGGTTTCTGGCACTTCTCACAATAATGAGGGAAGGATGATCTTTACTCTTTGCAAACGAGCACAGATAACGAATTTCTTCAAAACTCGGTAGGCGATCAAGGGTTCTTCTAAACAAAACACATAACCCCGTCAAGATGGCATAGCCATTGGGATGAAGTTGAAACGGAGAGATTGTCAACCGAAGGAGAAGAGTTCGAAGGAAGTCGTTAAAAGGAGGAATCGCCCCACTTAAGCACATTTGGCGATTGACTGCAACAAAGCCATAGGGAGGATTGTCAGCAGTATCACTTGGCCCAGGGAGAAGAACATCACTTTCAGCAAAGCCAAATTGAGTGCGCAGCTGGACAAACGCTCTCGAAGTTAGAATAGTCGAGGTTCTCTCCGGAGGATTCTCTATGGGAACAGCTATCGGAAAAGTTTCTTCCTCTTGAGTTACCACTTCTTCTTCTCGGTGGGAAGTCATTCTACATAAACAACTGGGTATTCAAACATGAAGGTGCACGTTTCCTAAAGTGTGTGAAGTGTTGTGTAAAATCAATCAAGCAGTAAACAAATGTAATTGGAATAAAAGCTAACAAGCATTTGTCAGTTATAAAGTCCAAGATCCATTGTTTTAATATGCAAGTGTAATGTTGATGCAAGCAAATCAGTTCAAGTTAGCGATGCTTTGCATTAATACTTCACTTTAGTTGAATGGTTCACAGCATTTCATACAATGTATTTAAATTGATTACTTTATGTCAGCTAATCTGTCATTTGATGTGGGCAGTCAATGGCAATATATTCGCCTTGGTCTTTGTGATTGTTGTTTTCAGCAGGTTATTAACCTATGAGACAATGTGGTCTATGAAGTAAAGCAACAAGGTTAAAATGATCCAAAATTTAAGCTGTTTAGCACAGTAGATCAAGTTAAGAATTCAAATTGGAACTATGCTTTTAAGTGGGAATTCGAGTTGGGCATCTAAGTATTAAATCGGCTGCGACCCAAGGAATTTCTCGCAAGTTAAGGTTAGGTTTCTGGTTCCTTAAAGCGACAGTTCTTTAGGTCGTGGAGGATAGTAAGAGAGGAAGGCTCTGGTTCAAGAAGTGGTGTGAAATTCTCTAAGTGTTAACTCGGCAGCGGTTTAAGTGTTAACTCGGCAGCGGTTTAAGTGTTAACTCGGCAGCGGTTTAAGTGTCAACTCGGTCACGGGTTGAAGGCTTAACTCAGCTACGATTGAAGGATTAACTCGGCCACAGTTTTAAAGCTTAAATCATTAGAAGATTAGATCGGCAGATTCTCCCAAGAATTAATTCGGCTACGATCTAAGGGTAAGGTCGGCCAAATGTTAATCTACCCAAATTCACTGAGTCGCTTCCGGATTAACATCTCACTACATTCAACCCGTTAACCCAATAACCATTCCATCAACAGCCGCCTTCATTCACGTAATCCAATCACCCAATAAAACAATTTGAAATTGTTACAGATCCGATGTCCTGCCATCAAAGACCATCGAGCCTGAGGCGATAAGCCACCTTCATTGTATCAACGATCATCTCAAGCAACCTAAAACTTCATCAATTACAAAAACAATGGTATTCTTGATGGAGCATCACGCAAAGAGGCGATTCGTGTTCGAGCGACAGGATTCATGAATCGACAGTAATCTACAATCGAAAGAGGAATAGAATCACTTACGCAATGGATGGTAGAGGTTATCGGTGATTAGTTGGAAGGAAATCGCTTCTAGGAACTTGAGAATACTTTAATGGCGGAATCAGGTAAGAGGGTAAGTGACGAAGAAAGAGGAAGAAAGTTAACTTATACCCTGCAGTGGAAAATTTGGAGCAACACATACGGTCTAACTGTTAGGTCGCATACGACCTACCGACCTAAGAGGGGACGGGTTAAGGGCTATCGAAGCACACGACCTAACATTTAGGCGTATACTTCGAGGGGCAAATGTTAACTCCGCCTCGACCATGACTTACCGATCTAGTGCATCAAGAGGTTCCGACCTAACAGTTAGAAGCATGCCGACTTAAGGCCTAAGGGGTATGCCGACCTAACATTCAACGTAGATACCGACCTAACTGCCTTATCAGGGTTACCGACTTAAGGCTCAAAGGGTTACCGACTTAAGTGTTTGAGAGGCATACCGACTTAAGAAATACCGAGTTAAGGCTAAAACAGTGGACGACCTAACGTGGGTACTGGCTTAAGACTCAGAGGATGCCGACTTAATAGGAAGGCCGACCTAAGGCCTAAAAGAGATGCCAACTCAGTGACTTGACCGAGTTACCGATCTAATGTTTTACCAAGCTGGCGACCTAGAATAGTTGCCGACCCAAGTCACAACCGATTTAGGACCAATGTTAGCTCGTTCACGACTCAAGAAAAGGAAGATGAGTTCAATGCAGCTACTCAGCAACGCAGCCTCTTAACTCGTGCACGATTCAGCTCCCAGTTATCTCGGTCACACGACCTAATTTGAGTCGTGAACGACTTAAAGCTATTAAATGCAAACCCGAGGCCGTATTACTAAGAAGGGGTGGTGTTGACTCGGAGGCGACCTAGGACTTGTGCAAGTGAACTCCTGTGAAGCCATAAAGAGGCCAGATGGACCGGCCACGACTCATATTAAGTCGGCTACGACTTAACTTAAATCGGCCACGACTTAGGACTTGGCAATAATTCCAGACCGAAACTCTCTATAAATAGGCAACCACCTCCAACATTAAGGGGACTTTTGGCACATTATCTGGAGAGACCGTTACCTTGCTGCATTGAGAACTCCATCAACACTTAGAGCTTTCGAGATCAAAGGAATACTTCGAAGAACTTCACGAAGAAACTACACATCTTCAATTTGCATTCAAGGATTTTAATCGACATAGAAGCTTGAGCTACTTGTTCCAAAACTCTTGTAACTTGAAATATATTGTACTTGAGAAGAATTGTATCAGCTTGTAACGAGATCATTAATAAAAGTACTTAAAGTGGACGTAGGCTATACCCTTAAGCCGAACCACTATAAAATTGTTGTCGTTTGCTGCTTTTCTACTGTTTTCTGCTTATAATCTGTTCCCGAGCTTTCGGGTGGTGCTTTCACAGCTATAACTCATACACCGGGGTGTTAGCGTTCAAATTTTAGCGTTAACATACATTAAAGAGAAACTTTGAGTTTCTTAACAATGTTAAGAATAAATAATCCTTAGTTGTTTGATTAAACCATTAAGATTATTGACTCTATGATATGGTATTGTAACAACCCTAGTTTGGAGATTACCTTTCTATATTGAATTACAATGATAATTATAATTTAATGTTGTAAATTAAGTTAAAATTGGAGAAATTAAATTGTTTGTTTCGAATAAACAATGAATTTTGGAATTTAAAATATGAAAATGAAATTCCAAGCTATATTCTTTGTTTGGAGTGATAATAAATGGAATATGGGCTTTTAATAATGAAAATGATTTCGCTTTAGAGAAAATACCATAATTATATTAATTATTGTCCATTTGCTTCTTTTTAATAATTTTTAAAAGAAGTATGTAATTTTTAAAGGAGGTTTATTGAAATAAAAAGTGGAAATTAGGTTAAAAATAAGGTTTGGCTATAAATAATGTTTTGAATGGTTTAAAATATTTTTCTAAGTGAGAAATTATTATTTTTTGGAATTTTAGAAGTTAAAAACAATGTTTTATTCATTTATTTGAGTAAATGGTTTTTTGTTAAATTAAGGATTTTAATAATGTAAATGTTTTAAAAATATAAGTTAATATTTTTATATGATATAGAATTTTTTATTTTGTTTGTATATAAGTTTTCATATTTTTCTTGTGTGTAAATTGAGAGAAATGCATTTTGTTTGTGTATATATGTGATGTGATATGCACACATTTATTTGTTAAGTGTTAATTTAAACCTTAAACCATTTATCTCTTTCAATTTTGAACCCAAAAAGCCCATTTAGTCTTGGCCTGATTAAGAAAAGAGGAAAATGGAATTGGCTGTACGTTCAATTCATATAGCCTTATTCCTCCTTCAGCCTAAAAGTAAAGTCAGTAAACAAAATTTCTCAAATTCAAAATTAAGCTCAATCTTCAATTAATCTCACCAAAATTCAAGTCTTTTTGACAGATAAGGATAAATAAAATGTATACAACTCCAAATCATACAATTTCATCGCAAAATCCTTTTACACTAAATAGCTTTCTAATTTTTTTACTATATGTTGTTTGCATGTCCTATATTTGCTTTTTGTAGGTTCAAAAGAGTAATCTCAAACAAAGCTCCTCTCTTCAACAAAATTCTGAGCTTTTATCATCTATCAGCGAGATGAGTTCCTAAAACTCACAAATGCTAGCTGAGAAAAGCTTAACTCGCTTAAAATCGTGCAAATTTGCTCTCTGTAAAAAGTTTTCTGTGCTTGTTTTCTACGTTGATAATCTGATTTCTATTGCTACTTTGGAACCATATAACTTGTGATTTCGGCAATGAAATGCTGCCTGATTTCTTGCATTTGGTAGTTTGCGTGTTGAACTTCATCCCTGTAAAATTTCATTGAAAAATATTATAAGTCAAAAATTGCTCAAAAAATCAGTTTGGGATAGGAAATCAACTCGAAAAAAATTCGTGGCCGAGGACGACAGACCAACCTCCCTGGGTCGACCTATGGACCAAGGAGGTCGACCTCCTGGTCGACCTAGATGCAGCCCTTTTGGCTGCCTTGTCTGCTCCTTAATTAGTGTTTCCGATTTGTTTTTCTACATATTTTGCCATATTTCGAGTTGTTTTTTATTAAAATAAAAGGCCATGATGTCTATCAATAGACTTGCCAAATTTCGATGATTTTGAAATTCAAATACCGGTTTGACTGTTTTTCCGTGTTTTTATTCGTTTACGGGCACAGTTTTCTCCGAATCTTTTTGAAATAATTTTTAAATTAATGGACATTTCAAAATAATTATTATATAATATTTTAAAGTATTTTCCTGTGCAAAAATCTATTATTCTCTACAATAAGGGAATTTTAAAATATAGGTTTTCAAATTGATTTCATAAATTGGTTTTCAAAGCTTGTTTTCCAAATTAAGTTATTTTATATATAAACTACATGTTTTCGCACTATTTGAGCGAATGAGAAGGAGAATTAAACGATTTTGTAAAACACGTGGTATGGGACACATGCGTCTATCTTATCGGTTAATTCCTAACTTGTTAGTTTGATCGTTTTGACATTTGAGTCGAGTTTTACCGATGAGATGAAGCAAACTTTTTAATGCTTTGAGTATGAAATTTACTAGTAGTTAGTAAACCGTTTAGTGCGAATGTGCGGTATGAGACACACGTTAACACGATTCGGGTTCCTGTCCTAGAATTTGTGACACATTTTCCAACGCACCATGTCAGTACTAGACCTTCGGATCATTGCGTTGCGGCGTTTTCCATTGCGGCGTATTTGTCTTCGAGATGTTTCCCATTGCGGCGTTTGCCATTGCGGCGTATTTGTCGTTGTGGCGTATTTGTTGTTCCGGTGTATTGCCTTCAGGCGAGGTACCCAATAGAGATAATAGAACTCGGCAAGGCTTTGGCCACATGCACATGCTAAACTTTTGAGATGATTTCTTTGACTATTTTCCATAGTGTATCGCCCCTTTCCGATATTAGTCCTTTGTACCATTCGATATATATTTATAGCGATTACCTTTTGGGAATTTGAACTCTCAGTAGCTCGATTTCTGAGGTTTGAATTGCTTATACTGGCGTGATTGAGATTTGCCTTTTGGCGACATTATATGAGATTTTCCTTTTGACATTTACTTGAAATTTTATTCTTGGAGATATATTTTCCTTATGGCATGTTTGAGATGGGATCTCCTTATGCACCCTTTGGGTTTGTTGATTTGGCGGGTTTAGGATTTTCCTAAAACATAATTGACATTTTATGAAATGCCGATGATATGAGGCTCGCTACTTTTAGCATTTTATGGGTTGTTTTATCTCTTTTGAGATTATGTGTGTGTGGTGATACCATTCATCACATGAAGTAACCTTACACTTTAAATTGTCCCTTCTCATTTGGGAATATTATCACTTTATCTTCATGATAATATTATAGCTTATTCTCTCAAACTGATTTATTTATCTACACTGACCCGTGTATTCTATACTCAGGTCAGACCGAAGTGTTTCTGGTTGGGTACATTTGGACTTAGCTTATTCTTCTTCCGCATGGACTGTTTAGCTAGCTCTTTTTGTTTTAGCTTTTTGTGCAGCCCTTTTTCTTTGCTACTCAGATATGTATATTCTTTTGACTCGCTTGTATATTATGGTTGCTATACCACTTGGCATGTATCATTTTTTACTCTGTGATGTATCTGTATATGTGTGTGTATATGTGTAATGATCAGCTGTTTTGTGATGTGTTTGGCATTGAGTTGTTGTGTTTTGTTCCGATAGATCCTATAGCCAGCTTTGTATTAAGTATTTATTGGATATGTGCATCCTCTTGAGATAGAAAAAAACATACATATAGCATTTGTCGACGTATTCAATAGATATTTAAGGCAAGGCTATAGATGGTCGCTCTTAACCAGCCCCATTCTCCGCTTTAGCAAATAGCATTACCCAGTAATACTCTTTGTTAATGTAGGTCTCGAGATGGCGCGTCACAGCTTGGTATCAGAGCTGAGTTTAGAAAAAAATATGATAAACACAGAACAAAATCATATGTTACGGTACATCTAAGTGTAATACAAGTGTTACGAATCCCTTAATCATCGTGGCTTTGACCTTTTCTTGTCTTTCGGGTAAATAGAAGTTTGGGAATACGTTTAGGAATGCATTTTAATTCCATAATGTTCCTGATTGAATTAATGATATCTACCCTATGAACAATCTTTATTTTATTTTAAATTTCAGCTTATGGCGGGAAGAGGCAGAGGACATCACTCGGATGCTGGGCAATCTGGCCGCTCACAAACAGATGGTGTGTATATGTCCACCAATTAGTTTATGGAGTTATTTAGAAGTACTCGGCCTCCAGCTCCTATTCCATTGTCTCCTTCGTGCAAGTCTGACTTTGTGCGAATGTGCTGTGATTATTCTCATCTCGGAGGAAAGCTGTTCAAAGGCTTCGGATCCATTCTTAAGGTCCAAGCTTGGGTTTATATGTGCGAGCGCATCTTCTCTTGCATGGATCTTTTTGACCATGACAGAGTTCTTGTAGCTTCTAGCCTGTTGCAAGAGCGTGCCCTTAACTGGTACAAGCTTCTCATAGCCGAGCTTGATGAGTCTACTCTTTCTTAGACTCAGTTTCACGGACGATTCAAACTCAAGTTCGTTCCTGAATCTAAGAAAGCTTTATTGGCCCGTCGCTTCCTCGAGCTGAAACAAGGGAAGTCCTCCATCCTTGAGTATGTTTCATTATTCGAGGCCTTATCTAAGTATGGTCTTGAATACATCCGCACTTCTTATAAGAAGAATATGAAGTTTGTCTCTGGTTTTAAGAAGTATTTAAAGAAGTCTTTGATGCTTTAGCTCAAGCTTTCTCTTAATGAGTTGGTTAACTTGGCGCTTTATCTTGAAGCCATCGAAAAGGAATGCGATAGTGGTGATGAGGTTGTGCTTCGCAAGAACCTCGATAAGAAGAAGTTTCCATTTCATAAGCCAAAGTTTTCCCTTCTAAAACGAAGAAGCCCTTTGGATCTGTCCCTTGGTCTCAGCCTAGTGGAGCTCCTCCTACTCAGAAGAGGTGTTTCAATTGTGTTTCTCTTGACCACATGATTCATGATTGTCCTAAGCCTCTCTTCTATCGTTATTGTGAGAAGGAAGGCCACCGTCTTGCCACTTGTCCTATTGCTCCTAGTAATTCCCAGTTTGGCAAACTGACTGTGGTGGATGCTTTTGGAGGGTCTTCTCAGCACAGGAGTACATCTCCTTCTATCCTTGAAGGCTCTAATTTATTCCATGGCCGTTCTATTCAAGTTCTCTTTGATACGGTGCGTTGCATTCATTTATACCTATTTCTATTTCTTTGGATGTTTCATGCCTTGTTACTTCATTGAGGATTGCGAATCCTATCGGAGGGTCCGCAACCATTAGCATGCTTTGTGATGATGTTGAGATTGTTTTATGTGGATTTTATTTCCGTGCGAATCTGCATGTTATTTCTTATTTGGGTTTTGATATGATTTTGGGTATGGACTGGCTAGTGCGATATGATGCTAGGACTATTTGTTCTAAGAGAGTTTTATATCTTTGACATCCAAATTCGTCAGCTATGCTATCACTTGTTCTGGATAATTCCGAAGTGGCTTTATATTCTCTAGATTCATGAGATGATGATGATATATCTCAGATTCTTGTTGCTTGTGAATGCTCTGATATATTTGAGCCTATTTCGGGTTTGCCATCCAAACGGGCGATTGAGTTCCACGTTGATCTCATTCCAGTTTTGTAGCCAGTTAACGTCCTCCCATGAGAATGTCTAAAAAGGAAAACTAGGAACTCAAGAAGAAGCTTTTGGAGCTGAAGTCCAAGTAGTTGATTCAGTCCAGTTTTTCACCATTGGGTGTTGCGGTCATCTTCGTGAAGAAGTCAGATAGAACTCTTAGGCTTTGCATTGACTTTCGCAAGCTTAACGATTTGACCATCAAGAATAGATATCCGTCGCCTAGGATCGACAATATGTTCGATCAATTGTGTGACGCTAAGGTCTTCTCTCAACTTGACCTTGCCACTGGCTTTCATCAGCTATGAGTTGCGGAAGATAGCATACCTATTATAGCTTTCTGCACTCGACATGGATCTTACGAGTGGCTCATTATGCCATTAGGTTTGAAGAATGCTCCTGCTTTCTTTATTGATCTTATGAATCGAGTAATCCAGGTATGTCTCGATAAGTTCGTCCTTGTGTTCATCGATGACATCCTTGTTTATTCGAGGTCTGAAGCTGAGCAAGCTAATCACTTGAGAATTGTCTTGAGTACTCTTCATCATCATCGGCTTAAAGCCAAATTCTCTAAGTGCCATTTCTGCGAGAATATGGTTAAGTTTTTAGGCCACGGTATTTCTTCCGAGGGCATTTTAGTCTATCCTTCGAAGATCCAAGCCATCTAGAATCGGAAGAGGCATGAGAATGTTCATGAGATTCGCAACTTCCATGGATTGGCAGGTTACTACCGCTGGTTCATTAAGGATTTTTCTTGCATTATGCTTCCTCTCACTAGCCTTACTTGGAAAGGCGTTCGATTTACTTGGTCCGACAAATCTAAAGCTTCTTTTAGCAATTGAAGGAGCTTCTCACTAATGCTCCTATTCCAGTGGTTCATGAAGGGAATCATGATCTTGTTGTCTACACCAATGCTAGTCATTGTGGCCGCGGTGCTGTGCACATGCAGAAAGATTGGGTAGTTTCTTTTGCTTCTAGGCAACTGCGACTGAATGAACTCGCTATGCCACTCATGACCTCGTGTTAGCTGCCATCGTCTTCGTTTTGAAGATTTGAGGACATTATCTATTAGGCGAGCAATTCATTCTCTATACCGATCACAAGTACTTGATATATTGTTTCGCTCAGAAGGAGCTCAATATAAGGCAACAACGTTGGCTCGAGTTCTTTGCCTCCTATGACTTTGATATATAGTACACTTTTGGTAGTGGTAATCGTGTTGCTGATGCGCTTAGTCACAAACATTCGGCTGTTGTTTTTATGATGCTAGCTGAGTTGGATGTTCTAGAGACCTTATCATTTTATGGTATTCGTGATTAAGCTCCATCCTTTTATTCTCCTATTTTATTAATCAACTTGGTAGCTCGACCTAATTTGTTGGATCGTATTGCCGATGCTCAACGTCATAATCCCGTTCTTGTGCACCTTATCCAGATTTGTGGTTTTGAGTCCCGTGATGAGAAATTGCAGGATTTCAACATTGATTCTCATAGGTGTCTTCTTAAGAAGAACCGTCTATTCGTACCTTCTGGTTCTGCACATAGGTGTGACATTGTCAATGATTGTCACCATTCTAAGTATACCATTCATCCCAGCAGTAGTAAGATGTATGCCGATATGCATCGCCTTTATTATTGGGAAGGTATGAAACGTGATGTGGCGAGTTATGTGAGTAAATGCATGACTTGCCGATTCATCAAAGCCGAACATCAATGCCCTTCTGGTCTCCGTCAGCCTCTAGAGATTCCATTGTGGAAATGTGATCAGATTTGGATGGATTTCATTGACGGCCTACCTCGTTTGAGATTGGACCATTCTAGCATTTGGATTATTGTTGATCGCCTCACCAAATCAGCTCATTTCATTCCTATTAAATCTAATAGATATGCTTCTCATTTGACCAAGTTGTATATTAACGAAATTGTGAGACTTCACGGTGTTCCTTATTTGTGACGATGATCCGCTTTCACGAGTCATTTCTGGCAAGGTCTTCAACAAGCTTTGGGAACAATGCTTAATTTCAGCACAGCCTACCACCCACAGTTTGATGGACAGACTGAACAGGTGAATCGTATTCTTGAGGTTCTTTTCCGTGCTTGCATTCTTGATTTCGGTGGTAGTTGGGAGGATCATCTAAATTCTCGTACAACACTAGTTTCCAGTCCGGTATCGGTATGGCTCCTTTCCAAGCCCTTTGCGGAAGGCTATGTCGATCGCATTCATGTTGGTTGGAATCTGTGGAGAAACTTATTCTTGGCCAAGATTCTATTCGTGGTTCTTCTGAGAAGATTATTCTTATTTGTCAGAGAATGAAATAGGCACAAAGCTGCCAGAAATCCTGCACGGACGACCATAGGAAGCCTCTTGAGTTTTCTATTAGTGATCTCGTCTTTATTCGAATTTCTCCTCTGAAAGGGGTTATTTGCATCAATACGACTGGGAAATTGGCTCCTTGCTTTATAGGACCATTTCTTATTACTGAACGTGTAGGCCCTATGGCTTATAAAGTTTCACTTCTAGCTCATCTTTCTGGCATTTATGACGTGTTTCACGTCTCTCAGCTTCGGAAGTTTCTTTGAGAGTCGGATTCTGCTATCAATTCTCCTGAATTGCAAGAGCTTGAAATCTCACCAGACCTATTAATTGTATAGCAGCCTATTCGTTTACTTGCTTCGGAGATGAGGCACCTTTGAAACAAGGACGTGCCACTCGTTAAAGTTCAATGGTCTGCTGATCCCAATGACTGTACTTGAGAAGCCAAAGAGTTTATCAAGCATTTATATCCTAGTTTTCTATCTTCGTATAGAGATGGTGAGAATATCTCTTTATCTCAAGCTTATTTATTTTTCTTTTTGAGTGATGAAATTAAATAGTTGAATACAAATTCTACTCTAGGAATTGAGAGGATGCAATTTTGTTAAGTGGGGAGTCTGTAACAACCCTGGTTTAGAGATTACCTTTCGATATTGTATAATGATAATTATAATTTAATATTGTGAATTAAATTAAAATTGGATAAATTAAATTGTTTATTTGGAATAAATAATGAGTTTTGAGATTCAAAATGAGAAAATGAAATTCCAAACTTTATTCTATTTTGTTTGGAGTGGTAATAAATAGAATATGGGCTTTAAATAATGAGAATCTTTTCATTTTAGAGAAAATACAATAATTATATTAATTATTGTCCATTTTCTTCTTTTAGTAATTTTTAAAAGAAGTATGTAATTTTTAGAGGAGGTACCTATTAGAGATAACAATACTTGGCAAGGCTTCTGCCACATGCACGTGCTAAACTTTTGATATGATTTCTTTGACTATTTTCCCTAGTGTATCGCCCCTTTTCGGGATTGGTCCTTCGATCCATTCGATATATATTTGTGGCGATTACCTTTTAGGAATTTGAAATCTTGGCAGCTCTATTTTTGAGCTTTGAATTGCCTACATTAGCATTATTGAGATTTTCCTTTTGGCGACAATATATGAGATTTTCCTTTTGGCGTTTACTTGAAATTTTTTTCTCCTCTTGGAGATATATTTGCCTTATGGCGTGTTTGAGATGGGATCTCCTTGTGCATGTTTTGGTTTTGCCGATTTGGCAGGTTTAGGATTTCCCCTAAACCTTAATTGATGTTTTATAAAATGCTGATGCTACGAGGCTTGCTACTTTTAGCGTTTTATGGGCTGTTTTATCTCTTTTGAGATTATATGTGTGTGGTGATACCATTCATCACATGAAGTATCCTTATACTATAAATTGTCCCTTCTCACTTGGGAATATTATCACTTTATCCTTTTGATCATATTATCGCTCATTCTCTCAAACTGATTTGTTTAGCTAGACCGATCAGTGTATTTTATAATCGGGTTAGACCGAGGTGTTTCAGGTTAGGTAAATTGGGCTTAGCCTATTCTGCTTTCGCATGGATTATTCTGCTAGCTCTTTCTATTTTAGCTTTTTGTGTAGTCCTTTTTGTTTGCTACTTTGATATGCGTATTCTTTTGACTCGCTTGTATATTGTGGTTGCTATACCACTTGACATGTATCATTTTGTATACTCTGTGATGTATCTGTATACTAATGTGTGTGTATGTGTATGAAGATCTGTTGTTCTGTGATGTGCTTTGTATTGAGTTGTTTTATTTTGTTCAGATATGTCCTATAGCCACCTATGGCTTTGTATTAAGTATTTATTGGATATGTCGATCCTCTTGAGATAGTAAATATATATAGCATTTGTCGACGTACACAGTAGATATTTAGGACAAGGCTATAGATGGTCGCTCCTAAGCAACCATATTCTCCACATTAGCAGACGTTATTACCTAGTAATACTCTTTGTTAATGTGGGTCTCGGGGTGTGGCATCTCAGGTACGATGCGCTAATCCAAAATTAATAATTTCCTAGTATATTATAAAAATATGATTTTGATAGTTGTATCCGTCAGGATATGATCCATTGGCCGCAAATGTGCTTTTATGAGAAAGACAAATGCAACTGGAATATAGTGAGACATACTGATAAAAATATTATTATAAATTTCAATTGTTTAAATTAACGCAATAGATTCACCATTCGATATGCTCAAGTTGGTTCAGATTTTAATCACAAAATTATTACCTAGTGTGACTTTATGTTTTGGTATATATGTGTTGAAATGGAAAGTTCTGAATATAGATATGATTAGTTTGTTTACACGTAACAACTAAAGTGTCTCGAAATCAGTGGGAGCAATATTGAGTTTGTGGGTTTCTGGATACGACCGAGAATGTATACGAAAGTATCATTATGAAAAGCATCAAAGTTGTACAAATGTTTTGGTAGATGTATCAAATAATTTGATTATCAGTCAAAATGCAAAGGAAGCATGTGCTCGTAAGAAAGAAAGTTAAAAGGTACGTAGATTTTTCTAAACCGTAAGTAAACAACACACTACTGATTTTTAACGTTGTACTTGTGTTAAAATCAGTTTTAGTTGTTTTAATACTTAATGTTAGATTTTTAAATTATGTCCTTTGTTGTAAGCATAAAAGATATTAGGAATGTCCCAAAACGATATGCAAGGACACCTTATTAACATGCTTAACACGCAACATGTAAGATGGATTGGCAATGGAAATTATCATACATGTTATGTAGTCTAGGATATCATGGTTTTCTTATGTATTTGATACATGAAGCATATATCAAATCCAAATTAATACCACTAAATGGTTATTTGGAATGTTCTTGTGCATTTACGAAATACTAGAGTATTGTTTACAAAAATAACAAACTCCTTATGAAGGAGTGTTCAGACTCAAACTTCATAAGTGATATTGAATATAATGTTCCAATAATAAATTCAAGTTACGAATCTTGAAGTTTGAAATGTTCCAAACAAAAGACTGTGGGTGTTTCAATGAAAAAGGCTAAGTACATCGCCTCGAATAGTGTCGTAATAAAACAATGTATATAAATATAAATGCACGAATTTATAATAGAGTTGAGGGTAATTCCAAATGCTGAGAATCTCATGACATTATTCTATGATAACAACATCGCGATATAGTTTGTAGTAGAACTTAGGGCTCACTACACATGATAAAGATAGTGTATTAGCATCGAAGAGTTGACAAAGTAGATAATTGAAACATAATAGCATACCCATTCACTAGGGGACTAACCCGATTGATTTTTATGAAACCGATCAGAGAAGTTGGAATAAGATTCAATAATTGACCTCAAGTGTAAGTGGGAGATTGATAGAGTTAGAGGTAATGCCCTAGGGACAATTATGTAATTTGTTACATATATCTAACTAGGTAACCAATCTTATTTGAAAAAAAAGATTTTTTATCATATAATTGATATACTGTGTTATTTAATAAACTAATATAATAAAAGGTATATTTACTAATAAAAAAAAATCAATAAACGGTATGTTTTGTGATAATAGTTACAAAGTGTTTTAACCGTAAGTAAGTTGTCATAATGAAAAACAAATATATTATTTTAAATGTTCCAAGTCAAGATACATTGAGACTGGATATCAATGTATCCATTAAAACTAGAATACGTAACGCTCTTCCAATGTTGGACGGTGTATTACTTATGACTACTGGAGGCACCTAGGGATTACGTACTAATAGCTATTGGTTAACTATGGAATGACTCAATCTTAGTTGTGACGACCGAAACTTTCGGAATTTTGAAATTGGAATATTTAATTGATTTTAAATGTTTAAAAGTTAATTTTTAACTTGAATTCAAATATCACCATTTATTGGGTAATTAACTATTTAATTAAATAATTTGAAGTTGGGTAAAATGTTGAATTTGGAGTTTTAAGCCTGTTAAAAGCAATTTGAAGGCATATAAAATTTATATTGATAGCGTTGGGGATAATAAAAGTTTTAAAATTTAATTTAACAGTTATTCGTCCGGTTTTAAAAATATATCGTTTAAATGGATATTTAAAAATAGCCTCCCGAGGCACAGTCTCGGAATTTGACGAAACCAGTTTCATTGGATCCGTAATATTGTATTATTATTGAATTTCAATTTTTGCAGTGTTTGGAGTGACCGTTTGGTCGTACGATAAGTAAACGTGCTGATAATTAAATCGACATTTAATATAATAACTGGGTTCAAAAAACTATCTTCTCCATACGATAGAATTAGGACTCAAAACCTTTTCCATTGCATTCGGAATAAGGTATAACATTATAAACGCCTAGTGGCACGCCTCGATAGGACGCCAAGTTTTTAAGTTGCGTGTGGTATTCTGGAATTTTTGACAATATCAATTTAATAGTCTGTGTTCAAGTTCAATAGATTTGATGGTATTGTTAATGATAAATTTGAATTGATTAAATATTTTTAATAATATTTAAATGGTAACTTTATCTTTTAAAAGCTAATTAAATTGTTCCCTATTTTATAATGTGTATATACACTTGTATATATTTTAAATAGGTAAACTCTGTTTTAAATTTAACTAATAAAATTTTATGTTTTCAAATTCTTGTACACATTTCAGTGATTTGGAAGCTATGGTTTATTTAATATTAAGCTTTTCAAAGTTATTTAAATAACTATATGGTTTTAAATACTTAAGATAAATGTTTAATAGTTTAAAATTTATTCTAGCTTAAGTTTAAATTTAGAATTTATTAACAAAAATATTTGTTCTATTTTCTTCTAAATATAGCTTGATAAATAATAAAAATAGAAATATTTAAGTAAGAATCAATATAAGAAGTAAAAATAAAATACACCCAAACTACACTTATAAAATTAATAGAATAAATACATGTACATGTAAAGATGCAAGATAATAAGTATTTAAGTTAGAAATAGAAATACATACATATAAGATAAATTCTATAATATTAAATAACACATTTAGCTAAAATCTAACCACATAATAATTATATAAATTCATTTATATTACAAAGTATATTCATGTACAACAAATAAAAACAAAAAATATAATACATTCAAATTGTGGACAAGCTGTGAGACAAAGCAAAAAAAGCAGAAATACCTATTCAGTTATGTGAATTGGATAAGTATAAATACATTCATGAACAAGACAACAAAATAAGTATCCATGTACAAAAAAATTAAAGATAAGTATGACGCTTGAGATGGAAGATAGAATATTCAACTGGATTGGTATGTGGACTAAATGGAACAAAGTAATTAATGCTAGCCAATAATATGTAACTATCAGCCACCAAGATAGAAAAATATCTCTGATGCTAATGGTACAAAGGATATTACCCTGTATTGTACAAATAAAGTGCTGTAACTTGTTTTATATATGGCAACTCCTTATCTCATTTCGTCCATCCAAGTTGAGTACATCTGAAGTAAACACTATCTTAAATAAAATTTCAACTTAAACAAAAGTTCGGCTTCAACAACAATCTAAATCAACAAGAAGATAAGTATTGATATAAGACAAAGGAAAAGAAAATAAATCATAACTGGCAAAGCAATCTTGTATGTTGTCTGTAAGAATATAGGCAAGAACAAAGTAAGGAAAGATATAAACCAAGCAAGCAAAAGAAAGAAACATCTACATATACAAAAATGGGTAAACATGAAACATAAAGTACTTAAGCATTTAATGCTTTCATCTCAGCAAAACAATGAGGTCAATTCGAATTTGTGTAAAAATCTATTCAGCCTCCAGAATAAAATATCTTGCCTGATAAAACGAAAAAAAGTAAGAAAAGCTTGTTCCAGTAACACCTACCCCCTTATACAAACTCTTCTCTATATATATCCTTTTATTTCAGTTTGCTCAAGATAGAAAACCTGAAAATAGTAAGTTTTTTTCTTTTTTTTACAAACTTAAACAACTTCAACTAAAACGAAAACAAGATAGTAATCAAGGAAGATCAAGCCTGCTGCTTTTCAAAACAATGGGCTTTGTTATCTTCTCAGGAACAAAGGTGAGTAACATCACATTTTAAAAGCTTTGGATTTATTTTAGTTGTATGATGAGTTCGGGAATATATGTGTATCGGTATGAAATTTAAATGTTTGATGAATTTTCTGTGTATATATATAGATATGTGAAAAGGTGTATGTGTTTATCTCCTGTAACCTCTCTGTTATCAGTCTTTTATTTTTTTTAGCTCGAGATTCATTCAAAATTCAATATCTCATCACCTAATCTAAGTTAGGATATAAGATTTAAACAAAATCTGTTTGATTTGTTAGTAGTCAAGGTTTAGAAAATTGTTTAAGTTAAAACAAATGGTATTGTCTCTGGAAATGAGAAAAATACAAAGCAATGTCGAAATAAGTCAAAAATTTATAATCATAATTCGCGAATTCAGGTATGAAATCTGAATTAGTGTGGTATAACATGATTTTTTAAAGCAAAAATTTTAATTTTTCGATTAAAGGTTTGAGAGCAGTTCGGGTATGTGGGAATTTCTTCGTTGGAGTGATCTCTGATGATCCTCGGGTTGGTAGAGTTTGGGATCTCGTCTAGTGATGGAGGGATGAGTGTAGATGCTCGGAAAAATATGGCGGTGGTGGGAAGTTAATCAGGGAGGAGGCGACGAGGTTTCAATTTTTTTTAACCTAATTTAAGTAGGCTCCGAAAATTTCATCACGGCGATACATCTACTGGATCGAACGCCAGCAGATTCAGGGGGATGGATGTAGAGGTGTTGACGAGGTCATGGACGAAGGGACTGGTGTTTCGGTGGCCGGAGTTTCGTGAACGACGGCATGACAGGTTTGAGGTGGTTGAACCAGACTTCTGCCCCAGGTTCAAATTTTTGTCTCGAATTAAATTTTCGAGTTGACGTGGTTTCTGGGATCGGGAGTAGATGTATAGGCGGTTGCAGATGTGAGAAGACCACCATAGTTGGTCGGAGGTGATCTAAGGCACCGTGCATGTGCACGGTGCACTCGGTTGTTATGGTGTTTTTTTTTCTGAGGGGAGATTAGTGACTCGAGTTTTTTTTTCTCGAGTTACTCCGGGTTTTACTCGTAGCTTTGTGATTTTTGCTCGAAGCAGTTGGTGGGTTCGCTCGAAGTCCGGTTGGCGTTGGCTCGAAGTACTTTGTTTAGGCTTGAAGTCACCTGGCATATTTCTCGGGTAGTTTAAATTTCAGGTTTTAAAACCTGTAAGCTTCAAATTTTGTTTAGATGGGTTGTAAAAATGTGAAGCAGATAGTAAACTAAGTTCGAAACAAAATTTAATTAGGCTCAAATGAAGTTTGAATCTCAATTTTAAATATCATAAAGTTCTAAAAATTTAAATTATACAGGCACTTTAAAAAGGGGTTAAATAGTTTGAATTTAAAAGTAAAGCTTTAAATAAACTAAAGATTTAAACTTAAGTTTAAATCTGATTCAAATATAAATTTGAATCTTAATTTGGAAATAAAAGAAGTTTTTAAATTTTAATTATTTTAAGCAGTTTGAACAATAAAGTGAATTTTTAAATTGACTTGAATTTAAAATGAAATTGGGTTTTAAATTCTTTTAAACTTCCATATTAAGATAAATAATTCTTTAACTTATGGAACTAAAAGATTTTTGAAATTGTTTGAACCTTGTTAAAATTAAATTATTTTCATTTTAAATCTTAAATTTAAAATGAAATTTTGAAAGTAAAATTTGAAAGTAAATTGTTCTTAAATACCTTGTTAATAGAAGTTTGGTCATTAATAAGAAAATTTGTTTTATCTTTAAATAATAGAAGATTCAATAATTTGTAATTATTAAGTTAGTTAAAAGAGATAATTAATGATTTGGATTAATTTAGTAACTAAAGGTTTAAATTTGTTAATTAAGGTTCAAGATAATTAATTTAGGATAAATTAGTTAATAATTAAGGATCATTAATTAAATAGGGTTTTAATATTCAAATAAATGATTAGTAATTAATTAACTAAATAATTAAGGATTGATTAAGTTATAGTTAACACTTAGTTAATTAAATAATATTGGATTAACTAATGAGTTATTAAAGATAAAATTAATTTGTAATTAATAATGTTGAATCTTAGTTAATTACTTTAGAAAAGTAATTAAAGAACTGTTAATAGTTAATGAAGGTCATTAACTAAGGATTTTAATTTAAAGATAATCAATTGTAGATTGTTTAAGTTAATTAATTAAGTTTAATTAATTTAAATAGCCATTTGAGGGTGTGATAAGTATAATTACTTAGGAAAGTAATTAATGATAATTACTGGATGTAATTAACTGAGGATGATTAATAGTGAAAGTAATTTGAGTATAATTACTTTGTATAATTAATCAAGGGATTAATTAGAGAAATTGATTAAGGGATAATTTATTTATTTCGATGAAGTAATTAAGGGTAGTTAATTACTGAATGGGGTTACTCAGGGTGATTCACAATCCGGTTTAACTGAAGATTAATTACTTAATGTAATTAATTTAAATAGAAAATATAATTAAGGATCATTAATTGTTATAATTAATGATGTAATGGATTATTTGGAAATAATTAATAAATGAATTGATTTATTAATACAATTAATTAAGAAGTAATGTAATTATTTTTAGTAATTTAAAGGTTAACTTCTATATTTGGTTAAAGGAGATTAATTTGTGAAAATGATTAAAGGATAATTACTTGAATATAATTAAAAGTTAATTAATCAATGGTGATAAATTGAAATGAATAATTAGTGGATGATTTATTAACTGATTGATAATTAATTAATAATGATATAAGCAAGTTTAATAATGGTTAAGTAATTAATTTAATTTACTTTAAATTAATTAGAGATGTAAGTAATTAATTTCATTCATTTTAAATTAATTATAGCTGATGTCATTGCTTATGTATGAATGGATGATATTGTTTACCTTGTATGGTTTGATATCTCAGATATGAGATAAGTGATGTTATGTGATGTGGATGTTTTGATTTAAAATATGATGATAATATGGATTATCTGTTTGTGGTGATAATATGAATTATCTATTGATGATGATAATGTTGATTATTTATTGTGATATTATGAATTATCTATCTGTGTGTATATAGATAATTGAATTGAATCGTTTTAAACTTTAAAACAACTTGGCCTTAAAAGATACGTTTTGGATTTCGATGAGATCGGGATCGGGTTTTCCATATTTGAAAGTCTGAAAACCACATCGATCCAAATTAACGACAGGTCATGAATCTGAAGTGAAGATGAAGATTCAGAATGTAAAGGTTATCGTCGTTAACTCTGAGGGTGATTCCAAAATGAGTGTAACGAGATAATGCCTTCGGTTTCGTTCGAACCCGGAACGAACTTGTATGGATTGAATGCTTTCAGAACATCGTCAGGTGGGCGATGAGCATTCTAAGAGATGTGTTCTCTAAAGGTAATCGCTGCCTCAAGCCTCATCAACCGGGAATGGCTAAAACAGGGGAGGTGCAGCAAGGTTAGGTGGGTCATGCCCAAGCAGGACAAGATATTCCCCTGTCTAGATGTCCCTTTTTATTTCGGCTGTGTGGACAGTTGTGAGCTCCAAATGTCGGGGTTGTTTTGTTCGGGATTGTTCAGTAAGGAATGGTTCCGGCCTTGTTTTGTAGGGGGTCGGGAGTGATCCTCGGTATGTTGACCTAGGCCACGTACTGTGATGGGCGGTACCCCAGTAGCCCTGCCATTGTATGGAATCCACAATCCAATAAGTGCCAACGGTTTTGATTGTATTACCCACTTTTGTGGCTAGTATCTGGAATTTAATAATGTAACAATTTCGGCTATTTTATATTTACTTGAAAACCCTAGACACTATTATAATATCACAGAATTTCCTATTAAATGATTTGGTTAGCGTAAGGTAAAAACTTACCATATTTATTTGTGGAAAGTCTTACGTGATACCTTTTGTTTTCAAAGATTTTCAAAGTTAAGCAACTTTAACCTGTTACTCATACCAGACCCATGTCTGACCCGGAGTTTATTTCTGTTTTTCATAAACTCTCGGGTACTCAAATTTTTACGAGTAGCCAAGGGATTCAGGTTAGCTTTGACGACTTTTGAAGGAGCAATGGAGCATGAGGCTTCGGCGTTGTAGATATATATATAGTTCTGCTGTGTTGGTATCTCTGAGCTATTTGTCTGTGTTGTATTGTGTATCGAGTTGTATAACTAGATAGGTATTTATAACTCTCTAATATGTGATGTATTATCTGTATAACTCTGATTGATGTTGTATATTATGTAAATACTTATGTGATTAATATAAATTTATTCATTCCGCTGTGAGATTCTAATGTTGTTGTTCTTTCTTCTCTATCTTTTCTATTTTCTCATCCCTTTCTTTCTTCAAAATGATACAGATTTCTGTGGTCAGAAATTTGGGTCGTCACAGTTGGTATCAGAGCACTAGGTTGAGCGAATACCTAGGCTCTTGAGTGATTTCTTTCTTGAGAGAGCGTATTTGTAATTTTGATATATACATATATATTTATTTCTACCTATTTGATGGGTTACCTATTCGGGTTTTTGCATATAAGTTATAAAGGTAGATAGGGTAGTGGTGTGTGTAACACGATTACCAATGGTTGGAGTTTGAATGTTTGAGGTTGGAAGTGTATCTGTCGAGACTGTAGATCTAATATCGTCTCGAGTAAGTTTTGGATAGTGTAAGGATTTCATCAATCTTTGAAGGAAACCTGTTAAGGTTCGGAGTTCACTTTTGAAGTGTAAGTTTGAATGAGCTAGAGTTGGGATCTGTCGGTTGGACAGAAGTAAGTTGTGATATCTTGATACCTCAGGATGTAGTAGTTGTGTGATGTCTCCGAAGATGTTTCTTTGAAACAAGTTAAGGTAGTGTGTCTGCTTCGGTATTGTGGCTGAGTTCAGTAGAATGTTTCTGTTTGGTTCGAGGTCCGAGTTCCTCTAAGAGCTTTGGATAGGAAGTCTTAGCATCTGTGGCAGCAGTGCAGCTTGGAATGTTCTCGGTGTTGGCAAGAGATCTTATGGCTTAGCGGTTTTTCTGGAATGGAATTCAGAAGTAATTAGGTGGACCCGTTTCTTCGATGAATTGGCTAATTAAGTGTAGGCTGTTCTGTTTGGTAAAGAGAGAACAGTTTTTCTTTGGTATTGGGCTAGCTTGATCGCCAAAGTGACTTGCGATTGTTGAGTTTCTCTTGGGTTTAGAATTTTTCTGGATGTGAGTTTTGTCCGTGTCTGAAGATTGAGTTTGGTATCGACTGGATTCCTGAAGTGGTATACCGTTGGTTCAGCCTAGTAGTAGGATGATTTTTGGAGAATGAGTTTGGTGAAGCAGCTCGAGTTTTGGAGGAACTTCTAAGTTTCTTTTAAAGATATGTGGAACCATAGTTCTATGATGTGTTGTCCAGTTTGTCCTCGAGATCGTCATCAGCATTTTCATCTGCTCTGATTAGAGTTGCGAAGTGGAAGCATGGTGGCAGCTGTTTGGTGTGGAAACAACTAGAATTTGCAGTGTTTTGGATTAGAGAGTTTCTACAGGAATTTTTTTTCCAAGGTTCTGAGGCCAGATTGGGAGTGCACCTGTTTTGTCTTTTCCAGATGGGAGAAGTGAGATCTGTCTTCTAATTTTGGAATAGAGTTTGTGTTTTGAGTTTTGGTTGATCTTGGAAAGATCATTTTGTTGAAATGTTTTTGGTTCAATTTGTTTCTAGGGAGCATCAGCGAGGGTTGAGCTGATCAGTAATGATGTAGGCAACCCAGGATCGTCAGAAGAGTATTGTGAATAAAAGATGGAGATTCGTAGTTAGAGACTTTGTTGTTGTTGGGGTTTTCTTCGATCAGTGGGAACTATAAGATTGGATAAGGTTAGGAAGCTAGCTCCGAGACATTTGGATCTTTTTCTGTTATTCTTTTTAGGATTGGTGTTTGGTCTTCAGGAGTGAATTGCCAATTTTGATAACTGGAATTCAGTGTGTTTCACGTATCTCTGAGAGAGTACGTGTATGAGCTATCTCGGGTTGTAGAACCACCTGTTCATGGAGTTTTGGTTGTTGTGTAAGACTTGTCTATAGTCTGCTATCTTGATTAGTTTTGTAGACCTAGATGGGTGGAAGCTATGTACTTAGTAGTATTGATTGTTTGGATGCTGTAAAGCGAATATTCCGGTATTTATACTTGGGAAATTCGAGAAAATTCTATCCAGAATTTTGTCTGGATAATTAGATTTGTTTAATTGGATGAATTGGTTGCTATGATTGTTAGCATATGATTGAAATATGCTTGTGTTTCAAAATTAAATCTTTAATTAGATTATTAAATTAACTTTGTTTAAAATTTCGGGGACGAAATTCTTTTAAGGGGAGAGGAATGTGATATCCCGGAATTTTTGACAATATCAATTTAATAATCTGTGTTCAAGTTCAATAGATTTGATAGTATTGTTAATGATAAATTTGAATTGATTAAATATTTTTAACAAATATTTAAATGGGTAACTTTATCTTTTAAAAGCTAATTAAATTGTTCCCTATTTTATAATGTGTATATACACTTGTATATATTTTAAATAGGTAAACTCTGTTTTAAATTTAACTAATAAAATTTTATGTTTTCAAATTCTAGTACGCATTTCGGTGATTTGGAAGCTATGGTTTATTTAATATTAAGCTTTTCAAAGTTATTTAAATAACTATATGGTTTTAAATACTTAAGATAAATGTTTAATAGTTTAAAACTTATTCTAGCTTAAGTTTAAATTTAGAATTTATTAACAAAACTATTTGTTCTATTTTCTTCTAAATATAGCTTGATAAATAATAAAAATAGAAATATTTAAGTAAGAATCAATATAAGAAGTAAAAATAAAATACACCCAAACTACACTTATAAAATTAATAGAATAAATACATGTACATGTAAAGATGCAAGATAATAAGTATTTAAGTTAGAAATAGAAATATATACATATAAGATAAATTCTATAATATTAAATAACACATTTAGCTAAAATCTAACCACATAATAATTATAGAAATTCATTTATATTACAAAGTATATTCATGTACAACAAATAAAAACAAAAAATATAATACATTCAAGTTGTGGACAAGCTGTGAGACAAAGCAAAAAAAGCAGAAATACATATTCAGTTATGTGAATTGGATAAGTATAAATACATTCATGAACAAGACAACAAAATAAGTATCCATGTACAAAAAAATTAAAGATAAGTATGACGCTTGAGATGGAAGATAGAATATTCAACTGGATTGGTATGTAGACTAAATGGAACATAGTAATTAATGCTAGCCAACAATATGTAACTATCAGCCACCAAGATAGAAAAATATCTCTGATGCTAATGGTACAAAGGATATTACCCTGTATTGTACAAATTAAGTGCTGTAACTTGTTTTATATATGGCAACTCCTTATCTCATTTCATCCATCCAAGTTGAGTACATCTGAAGTAAACACTATCTTAAATAAAATTTCAACTTAAACAAAAGTTCGGCTTCAACAACAATCTAAATCAACAAGAAGATAAGTATTGAAATAAGACAAAGGAAAAGAAAATAAATCATAACTGGCAAAGCAATCTTGTATGTTGTCTGTAAGAATATAGGCAAGAACAAAGTAAGGAAAGATATAAACCAAGCAAGCAAAAGAAAGAAACATCTACATATACAAAAATGGGTAAACATGAAACATAAAGTACTTAAGCATTTAATGCTTTCATCTCAGCAAAACAATGAGGTCAATTCGAATTTGTGTAAAAATCAATTCAGCCTCCAGAATAAAATATCTTGCCTGATAAAACAAAAACAAAAGTAAGAAAAGCTTGTTCCAGTAACACCTACCCCCCTTATACAAACTCTTCTCTATATATATCCTTTTATTTCAGTTTGCTCCAGATAGCAAACCTGAAAATAGTAAGTTTTTTTCTTTTTTTTACAAACTTAAACAACTTCAACTAAAAGAAAAACAAGATAGTAATCAAGGAAGATCAAGCCTGCTGCTTTTTAAAACAATGGGCTTTGTTATCTTCTCAGGAACAAAGGTGAGTAACATCACATTTTAAAAGCTTTGGATTTATTTTAGTTGTATGATGAGTTCGGGAATATATGTGTATCGGTATGAAATTTATGTTTGATGAATTTTCTGTGTATATATATAGATATGTGAAAAGGTGTATGTGTTTATCTCCTGTAACCTCTCTGTTATCAGTCTTTTATTTTTTTTAGCTCGAGATTCATTCAAAAATCCATATCTCATCACCTAATCTAAGTTAGGATATAAGATTAAAACAAAATCTGTTTGATTTGTTAGTAGTCAAGGTTTAGAAAATTGTTTAAGTTAAAACAAATGGTATTGTCTCTGGAAATGAAAAAAATACAAAGCAATGTCGAAATAAGTCAAAATTTTATAATCATAATTCGCGAATTCAGGTATGAAATTTGAATTAGTGTGGTATAACATGATTTTTTAAAGAAAAAATTTTAATTTTTCGATTAAAGGTTTGAGAGCTGATCGGGTATGTAGGAATTTCTTCGTTGGAGTGATCTCTGATGATCCCCGGGTTGGTAGAGTTTGGGATCTCGTCTAGTGATGGAGGGATGAGTGTAGATGCTCGGAAAAATATGGCGGTGGTGGGAAGTTAATCAGGGAGGAGGCGGCGAGGTTTCAATTTTTTTAACCTAATTTAAGTAGGCTCCAGAAATTTCATCACGACGATACATCTACTAGATTGAACGCCACCAAATTCAGGGGGATGGATGTAGAGGTGTTGACGAGCTCATGGACGAAGGGACTGGTGTTTCGGTGGTCGGAGTTTCGTGAACGACGGCATGACATGTTTGAGGTAGTTGAACCAGACTTCTGCCCCAGGTTCAAATTTTTGTCTCGAATTAAATTTTCGAGTTGACGTGGTTTTTGGGATCGGGAGTAGATGTATAGGCGGTTGCAGATGTGAGAATACCACCATAGTTGGTCGGAGGTGATCTAAGGCACCGTGCATGTGCACGGTGCACTCGGTTGTTATGGTGTTTTTTTTCTGAGGGGAGATTAGTGTACTCGAGTTTTTTTTTCGCGTGTTACTCCGGGTTTTACTCGTAGCTTTGTGATTTTTGCTCGAAGCAGTTGGTGGGTTCGCTCGAAGTCCGGTTGGCGTTGGCTCGAAGTACTTTGTTTAGGCTTGAAGTCACCTGGCATATTTCTTGGGTAGTTTAAATTTCAGGTTTTAAAACCTGTAAGCTTCAAATTTTGTTTAGATGGGTTGTAAAAATGTGAAGCAGATAGTAAACTAAGTTCGAAACAAAATTTAATTAGGCTCAAATGAAGTTTGAATCTCAATTTTAAATATCATAAAGTTCTAAAAATTTAAATTATACAGGCACTTTAAAAAGGGGTTAAATAGTTTGAATTTAAAAGTAAAGCTTTAAATAAACTAAAGATTTAAACTTAAGTTTAAATCTGATTCAAATATAAATTTGAATCTTAATTTTGAAATAAAAGAAGTTTTTAAATTTTAATTATTTTAAGCAGTTTGAACAATAAAGTGAATTTTTAAATTGACTTGAATTTAAAATGAAATTGGGTTTTAAATTCTTTTAAACTTCCATATTAAGATAAATAATTCTTTAACTTATGGAACTAAAAGAGCTTTGAAATTGTTTGAACCTTGTTAAAGTTAAATTGTTTTCATTTTAAATATTAAATTTAAAATGAAATTTTGAAAGTAAAATTTGAAAGTAAATTGTTCTTAAATACCTTGTTAATAG
This sequence comes from Allium cepa, assembly GCA_030765085.1. Lineage (NCBI taxonomy): Eukaryota > Viridiplantae > Streptophyta > Magnoliopsida > Asparagales > Amaryllidaceae > Allium > Allium cepa. The sequence goes on from CM060942.1 coordinate 490,620,121, forward strand.
AAGTTTGGTCATTAATAAGAAAATTTGTTTTATCTTTAAATAATAGAAGATTTAATAATTTGTAATTATTAAGTTTGTTAAAAGGGATAATTAATGATTTGGATTAATCTAGTAATTAAAGGTTTAAATTTGTTAATTAAGGTTCAAGATAATTAATTTAGGATAAATTAGTTAATAATTAAGGATCATTAATTAAATAGGGTTTTAATATTCAAATTAATGATTAGTAATTAATTAACTAAATAATTAAGGATTGATTAAGTTATTGTTAACACTTAGTTAATTAAATAATATTGGATTAACTAATGAGTTATTAAAGATAAAATTAATTTGTAATTAATAATGGTGAATCTTAGTTAATTACTTTAGAAAAGTAATTAAAGAATTGTTAATAGTTAATGGAGGTCATTAACTAAGGATTTTTAATAATTGATTGATGTGATAAATTTTAATAAGTAATTAGATTAATTAGTTTAAAGATAATCAATTGTAGATTGTTTAAGTTAATTAATTAAGTTTAATTAATTTAAATATCCATTTGAGGGTGTGATAAGTATAATTACTTAGGAAAGTAATTAATGATAATTACTGGATGTAATTAACTGAGGATGATTAATATGAAAGTAATTTGAGTATAATTACTTTGTATAATTAATCAAGGGATTAATTAGAGAAATTGATTAAGGGATAATTTATTTATTTCGATGAAGTAATTAAGGGTAGTTAATTACTGAATGGGGTTACTCAGGGGTGATTCACAATCCGGTTTAACTGAAGATTAATTACTTAATGTAATTAATTTAAATAGAAAATATAATTAAAGATCATTAATTTTTATAATTAATGATGTAATGGATTTATTTGGAAATAATTAATAAATGAATTGATTTATTAATACAATTAATTAAGAAGTAATGTAATTATTTTTAGTAATTTAAAGGTTAACTTCTATATTTGGTTAAAGGAGATTAATTTGTGAAAATGATTAAAGGATAATTACTTGAATATAATTAAAAGTTAATTAATCAAGGGTGATAAATTGAAATGAATAATTAGTGGATGATTTATTAACTGATTGATAATTAATTAATAATGATATAAGCAAGTTTAATAATGGTTAAGTAATTAATTTAATTTACTTTAAATTAATTAGAGATGTAAGTAATTAATTTAATTCATTTTAAATTAATTATAGCTGATGTCATTGCTTATGTATGAAGGGATGATATTGTTTACCTTGTATGGTTTGATATCTCAGATATGAGATAAGTGATGTTATGTGATGTGGATGTTTTGATTTAGAATATGATGATAATATGGATTATCTGTTTGTGGTGATAATATGAATTATCTATTGATGATGATAATGTTGATTATTTATTGTGATATTGTGAATTATCTATCTGTGTGTATATAGATAATCGAATTGAATCGTTTTAAACTTTAAAACAACTTGTTCTATTTTCTTCTAAATATAGCTTGATAAATAATAAAAATAGAAATATTTAAGTAAGAATCAATATAAGAAGTAAAAATAAAATACACCCAAACTACACTTATAAAATTGATGGAATAAATACATGTACATGTAAGGATGCAAGATAATAAGTATTTAAGTTAGAAATAGAAATACATACATATAAGATAAATTCTATAATATAAATAACACTTTTAGCTAAAATCTAACCACATAATAATTATAGAAATTCATTTATATTACAAAATATATTCATGTACAACAAATAAAAACAAAAAATATAATACATTCAAGTTGTGGACAAGCTGTGAGACAAAGCAAAAAAAAGCAGAAATACTTATTCAGTTATGTGAATTGGATAAGTATAAATACATTCATGAACAAGACAACAAAATAAGTATCCATGTACAAAAAAATTAAAGATAAGTATGACGCTTGAGATGGAAGATAGAATATTCAACTGGATTGGTATGTAGACTAAATGGAACATAGTAATTAATGCTAGCCAATAATATGTAACTATCAGCCACCAAGATAGAAAAATATCTCTGATGCTAATGGTACAAAGGATATTACCCTGTATTGTACAAATAAAGTGCTGTAACTTGTTTTATATATGGCAACTCCTTATCTCATTTCATCCATCCAAGTTGAGTACATCTGAAGTAAACACCATCTTAAATAAAATTTCAACTTAAACAAAAGTTCGGCTTCAACAACAATCTAAATCAACAAGAAGATAAGTATTGAAATAAGAGAAAGGAAAAGAAAATAAATCATAACTGGCAAAGCAATCTTGTATGTTGTCTGTAAGAATATAGGCAAGAACAAAGTAAGGAAAGATATAAACCAGGTAAGCAAAAGAAAGAAACATCTACATATACAAAAGTGGGTAAACATGAAACATAAAGTACTTAAGCATTTAATGCTTTCATCTCAGCAAAACAATGAGGTCAATTCGAATTTGTGTAAAAATCAATTCAGCCTCCAGAATAAAATATCTTGCCTGATAAAACAAAAAAAAGTAAGAAAAGCTTGTTCCAGTAACACCTACCCCTCTTATACAAACTCTTCTCTATATATATCCTTTTATTTCAGTTTTCTCAAGATAGCAAACCTAAAAGTAGTACGTTTTTTTTTCTTTTTTTTTACAAACTTAAACAACTTCAACTAAAACGAAAACAAGATAGTAATGAAGGAAGATCAAGCCTGCTGCTTTTCAAAACAATGGGCTCTGTTATCTTCTCAGGGACAAAGGTGAGTAACATCACATTTTAAAAGCTTTGGATTTATTTTAGTTGTATGATGAGTTTCGGAATATATGTGTATCGGTATGAAATATAAATGTTTGATGAATTTTCTGTGTACATATATATAGATATGTGAAAAGGTGTATGTGTTTATCTCCTGTAACCTCTCTGTTATCAGTCTTTTATTTTTTTTAGCTCGAGATTCATTCAAAATTCAATATCTCATCACCTAATCTAAGTTAGGATATAAGATTTAAACAAAATCTGTTTGATTTGTTAGTAGTCAAGGTTTAGAAAATTGTTTAAGTTAGAACAAATGGTATTATCTCTGGAAATGAAAAAAATACAAAGCAATGTCAAAATAAGTCAAAAATTTATTATCATAATTCGCGAATTCAGGTATGAAATCTGAATTAGTGTGGTATAACATGATTTTTTAAAGCAGAAATTTTAATTTTTCGATTAAAGGTTTGAGAGCAGTTCGGGTATGTAGGAATTTCTTTGTTGGAGTGATCTCTGATGATCCTCGGGTTGGTAGAGTTTGGGATCTCGTTTGGTGATGGAGGGATGAGTGTAGATGCTCGGAAAAATATGGCGGTGGTGGGAAGTTAATCAGGGAGGTGGCGGCGAGGTTTCAATTTTTTTTAACCTAATTTAAGTAGGCTTCGGAAATTTCGTCACCGCGATACATCTACTGGATCGAGCGCCACCAGATTTAGGGGGATGGATGTAGAGGTGTTGACGAGGTCATGGACGAAGGGATTGGTGTTTCGGTGGTCGGAGTTTCGTGAACGACGACATGACAGGTTTGAGGTGGTTGAACCAGACTTCTGCCCCAGGTACAAATTTTTGTCTCGAATTAAATTTTCGAGTTGACGTGGGTTTCTGGGATCGGGAGTTGATGTTTAGGCGGCTGCAGATGTGAGAAGACCACCATTGTTGGTCGGAGGTGATCTAAGGCACCGTGCATGTGCACGGTGCACTCGGTTGTTATGGTGCTTTTTTTCTGAGGGGAGCTTAGTGTACTCGATTTTTTTTTCTCGAGTTACTCCGGGTTTTACTCGTAGCTTTGTGATTTTTGCTCGAAGCAGTTGGTGGGTTCGCTCGAAGTCCGGTTGGCGTTGGCTCGAAGTACTTTGTTTGGGCTCGAAGTCACCTGGAATATGTCTCGGGTAGTTTAAATTTCAGGATTTAAAACCTGTAAGCTTCAAATTTTGTTTAGCTGGGTTGTAAAAATGTGAAGCAGATAGTAAACTAAGTTCGAAACAAAATTTAATTAGGATCAAATGAAGTTTGAATCTCAATTTTAGATATCATAAATTTCTAAAAATTTAAATTATATAACCACTTTAAAAAGGGGTTAAATTATAACGACCCGCTATTTTGGACTATTCGCATCCGCACATGTCGGACTTGAATAATTCAAAATACCGAGTTGTTAATTTAAATTTGGCAAAACTCAGATATACGGTAAATAAATAATCATAGAATCACAGACACAGAGTAATAATATGCAGCGGAAGTAAAAGAAATAGTAGTTCATGAAGCAACTATATAAATATATAAGATACATCAGAGTTTACAACAGAAGAGTAACACGATACAACAGGTACAAATAAGAATACATCACTAGAATCATCGAATACTGAAAGCAGAATAGATGGCTAGATCTTCAAGCAAAGCTCCAACTCCAAAGGTGAGTCTTGAGTACTGGTACACTTAGTCTGACCCGAGCGTAAAGCAAAACACAAAACACTCGAGTCAGGATTAACATTCTTATATCAATAAATCCAACTCAAGTGAAATAACAATCGAAATACAAGTAACTCAAAGGATGGTGGAATCACCATCCTCTAAGGATCCGTTAAACTATCTACTATGTAGTAGTGTACGCTAAATAGATGATGTCTATCAGTAATATAAAGTACCAAAATAGTGTTAAGGCATTACCATTATCCCCCTTAACACATTTAATAAATGTCATAATCTATACAGCACTGTAAACTCCACCGTAAGCTGGTGGGATATCAGGGAGTACTCCATAGGTAAAACACAAAACAAATTCGTTGTGGTCGCGTATATAGGGATACAAGTATGACAAGGCACATGAGGCAATACCCAAGGTAGTGAATCTACCGTTCGCCTGATCCGGACTGGTGAGAACGCATCGCCGCAGCGATCGCAACACCGCGAAACAACACTCCTGAAATTCCGAGGGTGCACCAATCAATCACAAGTAATGAGTAGTATCGAAGAAGTGTGTTCGCTCGAGGTGGCTAACCCCATTTGGCCCGACACGGCTCCTGATTTTAGTCATTTCCAGTTTGACACAAGTGTCAAGGCTATCCATTTTCGTTCTCTTTCTTCAGTCATCACGTACATCATTCCAACCACTTCATTCTGGATCATCACTACGCGTATAGTTATTAAAGTGGTTTTCGGTTTAGATAGAGAGTATATCCATAACCAATTCTGGTCTCTTTAATAACTTTCGTAATTATTACACCGATTGGTCGTTTAATAAATTTCAAACCAAATCAATTCATAAATCAACATTCCGTTTGTCTTCCTAAATCAATTTCCAAATCCTACGTTTCAAAACTTCTAAATTTCCATTTCAAAATCTATTAACTTGATTTCAACTTTATTTAAACAATTCAAATATTTTTTTCAACTTCGTATATAAATTTCATTCCGAAATCATTTAAAATGGTTTCATTTTCATTGAAATAAAATTAAATTCATTTATCGATTACATTCAATATTCATTAAGTAAATTTGTCATTCGAACAACTTCTATTTAAATTCCAATTCATTTAAATCAATTACTTACGTTCAACTTCATTATATCAAAACTTCAAATTGAAGTAAATTAAATTCGCCAAATCAATTCTTTAAATTACAAGTCTTACGTTAATTTCAATAAATCCCATTCATTTCAATAAATCACATTTTATTTCTTGTTAAAGAAATTCAATTTTCACTCATTTATTGACTTCGTTCCAAATTTCAAACTCAATTAATAAAGAACTAAATTTCACATAATCGAGAGGTTCCAATTTCACTTATTAACTTATATAATTTTTCCAAAACTTTAATAAATTAAGAAACTCAATTTCATTTATTAACGAAGTTCAAATTCACTTACTCAAAGGTTCAATTTCTCTTATCAAAGAATTCAATTTTTATTCAATTATCAAATAATTAAATCTTATTCAATTATTAAATAATTTCAATCTTAGTTATTAATAATTTCAAACTTAATAATCACAAACTTGATTATAAATTCAAACTTAATTATTACATCATTTCCACTTAATTTTGAATTTAAACTTAATTAATATCAAACTTAATTATAATTCCAACTTGATTATAATTTCAAATTTAATTATTAAATGATCTCAAACTTAATAATTCCAAAAATCGATTATTACTAATTCCAAATTATTTATTAATAATTCCAAATTTAATTATTAAATAATTAAATTTCAAACAACGTTCTTTCATCAATTACTACGTTAATATTTGTTTCAGATTTAAATCTTTGCGTTTTCCTTTCAAAAATTCAAATTCCAACTTCATTTCAAAACTTATTCTTTATTCGAATAAAATCATTATTTTATTTTTAAATCAAATTATTGACCAATCGGGTTTTATTAAATTCTCTATCCTAAGTCAAGTTCATTTGGGTATTTATCATTTCAACCCGATTCCCTTTCAATTCAAAAATCAAAGCATAGCAGAGGGAACTGGCAGTGTGATAACAGGGATGGTGTCAAAGTAAATAAACAAGCAATAACAACAATCAATAACGATCCAATAATTTATTCAAATAATCCCGAAATAATCGTATTAATTTGCATTGTTGTTTGTGCGAATTAATATAATTATCTCTAGAATCTACACTATCATTTCATGTAGATTAAAGATTATTACATTACGGTTTTCCACTTGTCGTTCAATTTCAATTTATACTACAACAATTTATTCAATATAAGTTCAATGGTTCAAAGTGTAATTATCACTACTCTACATGTCAATGAATTTAACAGTTTAAAAGAGGTCATATTATACAAATTTAACTAATCAAATTCAACACATATGTCGATTCACATTTTTAAACTATCCTACGTCAAATTCAATTGCATAATGTTTATCACTTATCGCATTTCAATTTACATTCAATATAAACAACAAACAATCAATCATCATCAGCCAAACTGGATTATCATCATATAATTAACAGATAATGGTGTCAGATGTCAAGGTGAACATATACATAAATAACAGTGCAACAAATAACAACAACATATTTCAATTGTCGTTTCAATTGAAATCAAATTTAATAAATAAAAGAATATTAATCGTGAGTGATTGCTCAGCTTCCGAGGCTAGAGAAAATAGACAGTGGAATGAGTTACGGATCCATACACGAATTTCAACGCAAAGCACGATTAGCATGAATTAGACGGGCAAAGCTGAAATTGAGAAATCGATGCAACAATTAGAATCAGTTTTATAGAGACAATAATTATATATTATTATTATTATCATGAAATCAGTATTTAAGTTAAAACACATATAAAAAAATGTGATTGTTATAAGTTAAAGCACCTATATTAAAATCCAACATATATTTATTTTCAAACTAATAAATTAACTTTAATATCAAAGTAAAATCAAAATAAATATATATACATAGGAAAAACAAACTTCACATATATACTGAAACTAAATTATACTTACACAGATTCGTACATATATATATATATATAGGTAACAAAATATACTGCTTATATAACTTGTATATTATAAACAACATATATACGTATCAATATTAGAATTTAAATTCAATATTATAGATTATTGTAGATATGTAATACTGTAAAATCATATATATATATATATATATATATATATATATATATATGCAACACAGATTCTAACCTTTTTAAAATAAAATGTACACATAAAATTTGAAACTATAAACATATATACTAATTGTCACAAAATCTAAAACACTCACACACCTAAACTAGAAATCAACAGGCAAGGGTAGTTTGATGCATTACAGACTTAACATAAAATATTAAAATTGCAACTATCTCAACACATAAACGTGTATATACAAATGATACACATTCACCTTCAAAATACTATTCTACAATATATGTATACACCTTTCAAATCAACAGTTTTAAAATCAAATATATATACACCATGCACATATAATAACATATTATACGCATGGACAACACAAATTCTTTTCATTTAAGACATCTATAAAAACTATCAAATACATATTTTATAATAAAACTAATAATATATATTATACTAACAGATCTATATTAACTATTGACATATATATATAGTAGTAATGCATACCAGATCACTTCATAACACAATATATAAAATACTTATCCATAAAATATGTATATTTTACTTAAAATATCCCTGCCTGAACTATAGATATGCACGTACATTATAATACAATACATAGATATGCAATGCTTTAGGCTTATAAAATACAATACTGTAACTTATAAAACTTTGTAAACAGCAGACGCTATATATATATGGAAAAATGTGTAGAAGCAACTTTTATATATGATGCTATATATATTTAAGCTAGCCTATTATATAAACCACTTAAATCATTTCTTAAAACCCAAAATGTATGTATAGTCAAATATATACTGCACAAAAAAATCAACTTCATTTAAAATATTACACATATAAACTACATAGTGTATATATATTAGAATTCGTAACTATGTATATAACACAGTTATTTTTTTTTAAGTGACAAAATATATAGACATCTACACTGTTATATATATAGGTACAAAACATAAAATGATCAAATCAAAAGAAAATATTCTATAATATACATATATATTTATGCAGTACGAACCAAAAGAGACAACATACTCTTCTCTGCTTATCGAAAATATAATATACACGTAACCAGTTTTATATGTATATATGCTTAAACAGAATCATTTGAAAACAATAAATACCCTTATAAGGAGAGCAACCATGGTTATGGCAAAGGAAAGCATGGAAAGGCTCATCCGCTCGTGTGGCCAGGAAGTGCTGGGTTCAGGGGTGGCAGCCGTGGGGTAGCGAACAAGGCAGGGGAACGCGGGTGAGGTGCTGGGAAACTCGGGCGGAGGAGGCAAACTGCCGAGGTGAGTGGCGAATCCCGGTGACAGGGGAAGGATGACTTTGGCTGTGGCCAGAGTCTAGGTAGAGGGGAGGTTGGGTCAACGAGGTAGGTGGTGCTAGCGGGGATAGCAGCAAACGGCAGAGGTCAGGTGGCGTGGATCTGAAGGGGATGGAAGAATTTCAGAGGAGGGAAGTGAAGGCCGATGAAGGTGCCTGGAAGCATGGTTTCAGGTAGAGGGGATAACGTGGTTCGGTTGTGGGGTGTTGTGGCCTCTGGAGACAAAGCAGATGGTGGCTCATGGGTTGTGGTGGTGGAGAGTTTTGGTCGAACGGTAGTGGAGTTCTAGGCGCGGGATGGTTGGCGGGTGCATCACCTGTGTGGGAGAATGGTTGAGGCGTTTGAGTGGTGTTGGGTACAAAGGGAATGAATAAAAATGAGGGTGAGAGGCTGTTTTAGAAAATAGGAGGAGGAGAGAAAGAGACAGGAGGGGGAAGAGAACAGTGGGAGAAGAAAAGGTTTGCAGGCTAAGAGAGTAAATACAATTTTGAAAATATAATATTTCTCCCGAACCCAAAAGAAATTGAGTGAATTGACATAGGGAATGAAAAAAGTCTACAGCTGAATTCAAGAAGTAATAAAAGCAACAATCCATTGGTTTAAGCATTGGCTAACAAATGGTCACTGAGAAACAAAACGGACCGATACAGTTAACCATTTATTCGGATTCCGCTACGTACCGAATTTCAAAACACAGAACTGAATATAACGCAGAGATCAGCACGACGACACGGTCAAAACGGTATAAAATTATCAGTGGCACGATCGAATTATAAAAATTCGAATTTTTATACTAGTGAAAATGCATGAAAAACACAGAAAATAAGATTGACGGAGCCAAAGATGTCCGAATTTGGAAAAACGACAAACTGACCTCTTTCTCAGAAGATGGTTTAGAATTTTTCAATGTAAAAATAATTTGGTTTTGAAAACGTTTTACTTTCATCGCTTTTTAACTGATTAGATTTGAAGTAAATTTACGCACGAAAATAAACTTCATATTTTTGGACGAAAATTTAACAGTTGCTACGTTTAACTAGACGTATTCCAAATATTAATTTTTTTTTTCAAAATTTTGTTTGTATTTTTATTAAATTTCACACAAATTCAGTTAATTAAATTAATTTAAAACCGTTAAAATATCTGGGTTGTTACATAAATAGTTTGAATTTAAAAGTAAAGCTTTAAATAAACTAGACATTTAAACTTAAGTTCAAATCTGATTCAAATATAAATTTGAATCTTAATTTTGAAATAAAAGAAGTTTTTAAATTTAAATTGTTTTAAACAGTTTGAACAATAAAGCGAATTTTTAAATTGACTTGAATTTAAAATGAAATTGGGTTTTAAATTCTTTTAAACTTCCACATTAAGATAAATAATTCTTTAACTTATGGAACTAAAAGAGTTTTGAAATTGTTTGAACCTTGTTAAAGTTAAATTGTTTTCATTTTAAATCTTAAATTTAAAATGAAATTTTGAAAGTAAATTGTTCTTAAATACCTTGTTAATAGAAGTTTGGTCATTAATAAGAAAATTTGTTTTATCTTTAAATAATTGAAGATTCAATAATTTGTAATTATTAAGTTAGTTAAAAGGGATAATTAATGATTTGGATTAATTTAGTAATTAAAGGTTTAAATTTGTTAATTAAGGTTCAAGATAATTAATTTAGGATAAATTAGTTAATAATTAAGGATCATTAATTAAATAGGGTTTTAATATTCAAATTAATGATTAGTAATTAATTAACTAAATAATTAAGGATTGATTATGTGACGATCCGACTTTCTACTCCCAGAAAATGGCATCATCAATTAAGAAAGGGATAGAAGAAGAAAAGAAAGAAGAGAAAGAAGAAACAACACTAGAATCTCAACAGCGGAACGAATAAATTTTATTAATAACATAAAATATTACATAGTTTACAACCACTATCAGAGTACACAGATATACAACACATACTAGACAGTTATAAACACCTGTCTAGTATTTACAACATAATACAACTCAGAGACAAACACAGATCACACAGCGGAATACTATATATCTAACGTAGAAGCCTCCTGCTCCATTTGCTCCACCATAATTCGTCAAAAGCTAACCTGAATCCCTTGGCTACTCGTAAAAATTTGAGTACCCAAGAGTTTAAGAAAAACAATGAATAAACTCCGGGTCAGACATGGGTCTGGTGTGAGTAACAGGTTAAAGTTGCTTAATTTTTAAAAACCTTTGAAAAGAAAGGTATCACGTAAGACTTCCCACACATAAACATGGAAAAGATTTTACCTTACGCTAACCAAAACATTTGATAGGAAATCCAGTGATATTATAATAGGGTCTAGGATTTTCAAGTAAATAAGAAATAGCCGAAATTGTTACATTATTAAATTCCAGCAACTAGCCACAAAAGTGAGTAATACAATCAAAACCGTTGGCACTTATTGGATTTTGGATTCCATACAATGGCAGGGCTACTGGGATACCGCCCGTCACAGTACGTAGCCTAGATCAACGTACCGAGGAGTACTCCCACTCCCCTGCAACACAAAGCCGGACCCATTCCTTACTGAACAGTTCCGAACAAGACAACCCCGCAGTTGGTATACGTCCAACTGCCCACACAGCCGAAATAAAAAGGGACCTCTAGACAGGGATCAATCTTGCTCTCCAGTGGGAGCTACCCATGAAGCCTTGCTGCACCTCCCCTGTTTTAGCCATTCCCGGTTGATGAGGCTTGAGGCTACGATTACCTTTAGAGGACACATCTCTTAGAATGCTCATCGTCCACCTGACGATGTTCTGAAAGCATTCAATCCATACAAGTTCGTTTCGGGTTCGAACGAAACCGAAGGCGTTATCTCGTTACACTCATTTTGGAATCACCCTTAGAGTTAGCGACGATAACCCTTGCACTCTAAATCACCATCTCGAATCTATAAGCACTATTCCATCAACTCATTATGGGATCACCCATAGAGTTATACTGACGTATAGCCCTTACATCTCGAGTCTTCACTTGCTCCACTTGGATTAACGACCTAACATTTAATTGGAATCGATGTGGTTTTCGGATATCCAAATATGGAAACCCGATCCCGGTCTCATCGAAATCCAAAGCGTGTCTTTTAAGGCCAAGTTGTTTTAAAGGTTTAAAACAATTCAATTTCATCATCTATATGCACACAGATAGATAAATCATAGATTCACACAGATAATTAGCATTATCATCATATCGGATAGACTATATTAACATTATTCAAAAGATAATCTATATCAACATCACAATGCAACCAATGCATCCAAATCACTCAACATTATCTATCTCATATTTGAGATTCTAACCATCCAAAGCAAACAACACCATCCAACCATATAAGAAATGATTGATAATCACACCAAAATAATTAATTTAAAATGAATTAAATTAATTATATCATTCTATTAATTTAAAATAAATTAAATTAATTACTTCACCAATATCAACTTGCTCATATCACTATTGAAAATTTATCAATCACTTAATTAATCATCATCCAATGATTCATTTTAATTAATCATCCCTGATTAATTAACCTTAATTACATTCAAGTAATTATCCACTGATTAATTCCTCAAATTAATTATATTTAACCAATACAGTAATTAACCTTTAATTACTTCATTAATTAATTAACTATAATTAATTACATCAATCCTTAATTAATTACATTAATCAATTACCTTTAATAACTAATTATTGATTAATTAATCTTAATTAATTAATCCTATTTACATTATTAACTATATTAATTAATGATCACTAATTACATTTAAATTAATTACCTTATTTAAATTAATTACATTAAGAAATTAATCATAATTCAAAACATAATTGTTAATCACCCTTGATTAACCCCATTCTGTAATTAACTACCTTTAATTTCTTTACCAAACAAATTAATTACTCATTAATTAATTATCTCTAAGTATTACTTTGATTAGTTGACAAAGTAATTATATTTAAATAACTCAATATCAAATCACTTCCAATTAATTACATACAGTAATTACCCATTAATTACTTCTCTAAGTAATTCCTCTTCATTAAAGTACATTAAGTAATTATCCTTCACAAATCATCAATTGATTATTTTAAATTAATTAAACTGAATTAATTAACTTAAACTAATCAAATTAACTCAATTAATAAGCAATTAATTCCTTAATTAATTCCATAAGTAATTATACTTAATAACTTACACAAATGATTATCATTAAATCAATTAATGTAATTAATAATTAAAATTAATCACATTAATTAATTATTAAATAATCCTTAGTTAATGACCTTCATTAACTATTAACCATTCATTAATTAACCCATTAATTAATCCCTAATTAATTAAATAATTAAGTGTTGATTAAAACTTAATTAATCCATTATTACTTGATTAATTATTAATCATTACTTAAAAACTAATTTTATTTAATTAATTATTCTTAATTACAAGTTAATTATTCAATGAATAATTAATCCTAAACCCTTAAGATTAACCCTTAATTACTTTAAGTAATTATTCATTACATTAATTTATTAAATAAATTAATTATTCATTTAATTACTCTAATAATTAAATGAAATACAAACATTAAATTATCATTTAACTTTAATAAGTTTTAAAATCAATCTAAAACCTTTAATTGATAATAATAATTATTACAAAAGTTAAAACAAATTTCTTCTTAAATTAAAACCATTTAAAATTTTCATTATTATTCAAATTTGTTTTAAACACTTAAATTTATAAACTTTAAATTAATTTTGAAACAAAGATTCAAATCCAAATTTAAATCAAGTTTTACATTTTGTTTAAACATTACTTCATATTTCAATTTCAAATTTAAATTCAAATTCTTTAAAATATTTTAAACAATAAACTCCTTTAGAGTTATTTTAAAGTAAATTTGAATTTAAATACTTCATCATTTCCTACTTTAAGATTCAATTCAACTTGAATCCATAATTTAAATTAGCTTTAAAACTTACTTTAGATTCTTGTTTCCATTTTTAAATTTAGTTTTGAATTTAGTTTTAAATTTTGAAAACAAGACAAGTTTTCAAACTTTAACAAACCAACCCGAGCAAAACACTAAAATATCTCGAGTAACTCGAGCAACAATTCCCTTTTAAATTTATCTTAAAATCAATTTAAATTTCAAATAAAAACAGGTTTATACAAAAACCTGTACTAACAGGTTTACCCCAAACCCTGTAACAAAGTAAATACCTGAGACCTCATCTCCATTACTTCGAGTCCCAATCCCCTTTCCTTCAAGAAAAATCCCAGTTCCACTCGAACATGACTCGAATGTCTTCTTCCCCTACACAGCTGCTGACACATCAAGGTAGCCATGCACCTGCACCACCGCAGCGACCATCTCCGACCTATCGCGACCCCTTATGCAAGTCAACGGCCCTCTCCAAACACCAAATCAACCCTCACTTCAACTACAAAAACCCTAAATCAAAATCAAGCACTCGAGTACCCAAAACAGGAAAATGTCGAATCTGAAGATCATCAGCGTTCTCTCGCCTCCGACCAAAAAAAAGGTACCACCTCCGGCCATAGACTCCCCCACACCCTAGCTACCATCATCCCAAAACAGGAAAAACTCGGTTACCTAATTTGATCACAGTGATCCAATTTCTTAAGCACAGAAAAATTAGGGTTCAAAATTTCAAACCCAAATCACTTCTGCCTTATTGCTTTAATTCATCATCCATTATTTTTCCTACAAACTACACACATTACTCCATCAACAAAAGAAAACACAAGCAACTTCAAACCCGTAGATTGACTGAACCAACCCAATTTGTGTTCTCAGGTTAAACCAAAAATATTCAGTTGAATGCAATCTAAAAATTCATATTATAGTTTTAAAAATCAAGTTAATAATCAAGTAATTTGTTTATAAGCATAAATAAATAAATCTGGAACATTTACATATTGATTTCATAACTTATACTCTGTTGGTTTTGCTTATCCTGTGTCATCACAGCTTCATTCTTATTTTCTTTTCTTTTTATAAGATTAAACTCTAATTTATATTACATAACATACTAGGTTTAAAACCTTAAACTATAACATTGATTGTTTTCTTCCATGAAGTCATGATTTGAACATAACAACAATCTGGAAACTAAAACAGGCAAAACAAGTTCACTGTGCAGCATGCATTCAACATATAAAAAAGTATACCATCAAACTCATCCATTCCAAAAATCACAGGAATAAATCAAACAACTATATTCACTATGTTTATTTTAAAAAAAATGTTACTCACAGGTTTATAAAAGCAGAGCATCCATTGTTAGATGAAAAGCTTCAGATTTGCTCCTGTTTTGCATATGAAATTTTTGAACCTCAACTTGGTTTATAAACTGCAGATTCTTTTAAAACTGCAAATGCTTTTTAAAACATCCATCTTGCTTACTGCAATGCTTCTGATCCTTGTTGTATACATGCTTCCAGAAATAATGCAATTTGCTTCTACTTCTAGATTTATAGTTGCATGTAGGTTTGGATTTTTTTTTCTTAGAGTTGCAAATTGATTTCAAGCCTTAGCATTGAAGAACTACAGGTTTAAATGATTTGAATTATGTATTTCAGAGGGTTTTGAAGAAGATTCAAACAATTTGTGATTTTGTTTATGAGGAGCTTATTTAAAGGAATTCTGTTTTTGCATGTATATGATTTCAAATTTTAGGTGGTTTGAAAAAGATGATTTCAGCTGAAGATTTCTTAAGTAATGGAGAATAGAAAAAGAATAAAATGAGGGAAATTTTTTTTATGTAAGAAATGTTATTTTACTTTATTTTATTTTATTGATTTCATTAAATTAAAAGAAAAACTAAAAGGACACTTGTTTAAATTTAACATTTGTCTCTTTGTTTTAATTAATGGCTTACACATGTCAATTTAAGTATTAGGAGATTAACACATGTATTAAGAATATTTTAGTTTAAAATTGTTTATAAATACTTTAAGCCTTTAAATCTTATTTTATTTCTTGAGTAATATAAATGAATTTGTCTCTTTTTAAATTGAAAAGAAATGAAAACAAACAAATTAAAAAAATATAGCTTATTCAAAAATATTGAAGTATTTATTCTATTAAATTTCAAAACATCAAATTCAAATTTAAAATTAATTTATCAAATCCAATTTTAATAATCACGTTATACATGTGTAGATGCATACATAACTCTATTAAAATTACAAATTAAACAATATTAAATAACTGATAAATGAGATTATAAATTTTCTTTATCACCCAATATATTAAAATCATACGTAAATTGTATTTTAAATTCTTATATAAAAATTTCAAGCAATACTTTAAAAAGAAAATAAAACAAAGCTTAGATGCTAATCAAATTTAACTTCATATTTAAGTTAATTAAAAATATAAATTTAAACAATAAGATTTTCCTTTAATATAAACCATATAATTATTTATTGAATTGCTTTGAAAAGTCAATTCTTAAATCAAATTTTTTATTTACTAAAAATAAACTAGAATTAGAAAATCAATTCATACACTAAATTCAAAATCAAAATTTATCAGCTTACAATATATACAAATATATATATTATGAACAGAAAACAATTTATTTACTTTAAAAAGATAAAATCTTTCAATTTAAATATTTATTAAAACATGATTATTAAATCAAATTCCAAATTTGTTATTAAAATTATTAAATCAAATTAAATTTATAACACAGATTATTAAATTTATGTTGCCCAATTTCCGGGATATCACATTCCTTCCCCCTTAAAAGAATTTCGTCCCCGAAATTTAAAAGCAAAGGTAATTTAATAATCTATCTTAAGATTTTTATTTTAAAACACAAGCATATATTATCAAACATATGCTAACAACCATAGCAACCAATTCAAACAAAACAAATCTAATTATCCAGAATAATTCTGGATAAAATTTTCACGAGTTTCCCCGGTATACATATCGGGATACTCGCTCTATAGAATCTAAATAATCAATACTATTAAGCTATAGAGCTCCTATCCAACTAAATCTACAAAACTAAACAACATATCAGACTACAGACGAGTCTGAATCAACAACCACATCCTCCTGAACCGCTGGTTCCACAACCAGAGATAAACCATACACGTACTCCCTCAGAGATACGTGAAACACATCGAATTTCAGCTATCCAAACTGACAATTCAACTTTAAAAATCAAACACCAATTCTCACAAGAACACAGAAAAGATCCAAAACATCTCGGAGCTGACTTACCCAGTCTTACTTAATCTTATAGCTCTTTAGATTGGAGAAAACTTATTCAAGATCAAATCTCCGACTCCGGAATCCAAATTCCTTCGTCTCTTATCCACAAAATACCTCTGACAATCCTGGGCTACCTCAACTCTCCTGATCAGCTCAACCTTCGCTGATGTCTTTAGAAACAAATTGGACCAAAACAATCCAACAAAAATGATCTCCTCAAGATCAATCCCAAACCAAAAACACCAACTCTACTCCACAAATATCAGAAGTCTAACTTCCTTCTCTTATCCGGAAAAGATAAAACAAAAACATTCCCAAACCGCTTCCGCTGCACAACTCTGATTAATTACTTCTGGGCAATATAAATTTAATAATCTGTGTTAATAATTTAATTGGTTTGATAATTTTCTTTATAATTTTAATTTAAAATTTGTGAATTACATCTTTTAAAGGTTAATAAATATTTAATCTGATAATTGTAATTTATATCATTCTGACAATTTAAATTTGATAAGAATTGTTTTTCAAAAGCTAATCAAATTTTTGTTCTATTTATAATATATACACTTGATATATATTGTGAATAGGAGATCTTTTGTTTTAAATTTAAAAATGAGTTTTCAAATTGTAACATATATGTATGTATAAGTTATAGTTTGATATTGTTTTGAAATTTAATTTTAATCCATTAATAATTGATATATGAATGAATTGTAATTAAAATCTTTGTTTTAAATTCAATAAGACTTTTCAAAAGTTAATTTAGATTAATTCAATTGTTTTCAAAAATATAAGATTTGTTATTTATTTTTAAGATGATAGTTTAATTAGGATTTAATCAAAGTTTTATTTTTGTTTCAAAATGTTTAATTTTAAATGGTTATAAATACAAATGTTTAGATTTGTGAATACATGTATAAGCAATTCATTTGTGTTTTAACTAGTTTATAATACTCTCTTTTAAAGGTAAATTTATATTCACATATATAAGAATTTATTTATTAAGTAACTTAATTAAGAAAGCTTATATTTCCTTTTAAATTATATGAAAATCTATTAAATATACTTAAATACATGTGTAAAACATGTTAATCCTTTTAAATAACACATGTAAGTAAATTAAGCAAGTGAAGACTCGAGGTGTAAGGGCTATACGTCAGTATAACTCTGTGGGTGATTCCGTAATGAGTTTGACGGAATAGTGCTTATAGATTCGAGATGGTGAATCAGAGTGCAAGGGCTATAGTCGTTGACTCTGAGGGTGATTCCAATAACGAGTGCAACGAGATAGTGCCTTCGGTTTCGTTCGAACCCGGAACGAACTTGTATGGATTGAATGCTTTCGGAACATCGTCAGGTGGACGATGAGCATTCTAAGATAGATGTGTCCTATAAAAGTAATCGTAACCTCAAGCCTCATCAACCGGGAATGGCTAAAACAGGGGAGGTGCAGCAAGGCTTCGTGGGTAGCTCCCACTTGAGAGCGAGATTTACAACAAACCTGTAAATTTCCAGTTCATAAGGAAATGAAGTTTTAAAATCTGGGACAGTATTTTTTTAACAGGAATTTAAAACTTAAATTTAAAAAAATAGAGTTTTCAAACTAAGATTTGAATTCCAGTTTTTAAATTTAATTCAAACTTTTTAATGGTAAAATGTTTAACAACTTTAAAGAGTTTACTTAAATTGAATTTAGAGATAAGGTTTTAAAATTTAAAGTACAAGATTTAAACATAAGTTTAAATCTGAAAACAAGATTCAAATTTGAATCATGTTTTGAAAATAAAAGAAGTTTTTTTTTAAATTTTGAAATGTTTAAACAGCTTTTGAAATTGAATCATATTTTAAATATGATTTGTATTATAAATATGGGTATAAATTTCCTCTAAACTTCTTTATAATATGAGAAATTATTTAGCATAAGTTTAAAAAGGTTTTAGAATGTTTTTAAAACTTTGATAGGTTAAGTTTGATTTCATTTTAAATTTAAAATTTAAAATGTAAATTGGAAACAAATTTTAAGATAAGTTGTTTAAAATACTTTATTAAAAGTGCGACGACCCGACTTTCTACTCCTAGAAAATCGCATCATCGTAAAGAAAGAAAGGGATAGAAGAAGAAAAGAAAGAGAAAGAAGAACACAAACAACATCAGAGAACTCACAGCGGAACGAATAAAATATAATAATTAACATAAAATATTACATAGTATCTCATTACATCAGAGTACACAATATAAACAACAGATAATAGACAGTTATAAACTTCTGTCTAACTATACAACTCAAGTACAACAGATACAGGTACAAACAAACACAGCAGAAACATAATATATCTACACGTCGAAGCCTCCTGCTCCATATCTCCTCCTAAATTCGTCAAGCTAACCTGAATCACTTGACTACTCATACATAATATGAGTACCCAAGAGTTTAATAAAACAGAAAATAAACACTCGGGTCATACAGGGGTCTGGTGTGAGTAAACGGGTTAAAATTGCTTAACTTTAGAAAACCTTTGAAAAGAAAAGGTATCACGTAAGGCTTCCCACACATAAACATGGAAAAGTTTTTTCCTTACGCTAACCAAAACATTTGATAGGAAATCCAGTGATACTATAATAGTGTCTGTTATCCCATTTTTTGGACAAAACTGGAATATCAATGTTGTGTGCGTTTCCACCACGAAGAAGCAGCCAGCAAGCGTATACAAGTCGAAGATTTCATTCATAACCCAAGTGCAAAAGCTCATTCGGTATTAAGAAGAATAAGGCTTCATTCGGCAAAGCCTTATTTGGCAATTCAAAGGATCAAGTTCCATTCGGCAGTGAAGGACCATCCGGTATACATGTTCATTCGGCTACGCAAGCCTACGAGCTCATTCGGCACTAATGTCACAAGTTCATTCGGTAGCCACCTCTGCCGGTCCAAACCCACTACCGAATGAACCAAACCTCCCTACCACCGAATCACCAACTCCATTTCCCTTCACACCGAACCAACATGCCACCGGACCAAAGCCTCTTCTCCACGACCGGTCCAAACAAGCACCAAACCAAGCTTCGCCTACCCACCTACCGAACCACCTCACTACCGAATACACACCTACCACCGGTCCACACCTACCACCGGTCCAAGCTCAATGCCGAATGAAGCTCCGCCGAACCAGATGATTGCCAGTCCAGATTGCTTCAGCCCGGGCCCACCAGCAGCTATATACTTCCAAGACCCCTGCCCCCTACCTCATTCTATAAATAGAGGGGCAGGGGTACAACAATGGCGGACAAGTTTGAGAGCTCAAGCCTGGAAGGAACTCTCAAACAACTTTAGATACTTGTAATCAAAACTTTGTACTTGTAATCTAAAGAAAAAAGGAGAATAACATATAAAGTGGACGTAGGCACGTTCTGGCCGAACCACTATAAATCTGTGTGTCTTTTACAGTTTAGTCTCTGCTTTTTATATATTTGCATAAATCACCCAAATCACTAAATACAACATAAAATCAACCAACTCATACGACTTTGGGTGTTTGCGGCCATTTTTTACGCAAACATTTTGGTGCTTTCATTGAGAGGAACCAGCTTCCACTACATCGGATAGAAGTTGAATTTGAAAATCTAAGAGTTCAGATCTAAGAGTTATGACGAGACAAACAAGTAAAAGGCAAAGGCCAGAGAGAAGTGAACACCAAGGAAGTCAAGAGGCTTCCTCAGGAGGGAATCAAGCGTCAATCTTCATCACTAGGGATGAGATGGAGGCCATGATGAGAAGACAAGAAGAGATGATCCAGAACTTACTTCAGCAAATTGGGCAAATTGGAGCACAAATCCAAGGAGCAACTGGAGTTCAGAACGGAGCAGGACCATCTGGCGCAGCACCAGAGCTAGGGGGCACTTACGCAGAGCATGTTGATCCGACCCCGGGAAGTGAGATGGGGGCATCCGAGCCACCTGGTAGCAATAGAGGAATGAACGTTCAGCCAGGGAGGCATACACATGGAAACTCCCGCGGACTTGGGGGGCAGGTCGAAGACAGGGAACGAGAACTACAGCTTGGAGACAATGACAGATTAGCAGAGATGGTTAGAAGAGCTATGATAGGCGGTTTAGTAAACAGAGACTTGGAAGATGTAAACAGGAGTCCTTTTTCTTCTGCGATTAGGATGGCTAGGAACCCACCAGAATTTAAGCTACCATCATTGGACATGTACAACGGGAAAACGGACCCCACGGTCCATCTAACGAAGTATATGAGACATATGGAAGTGCTGGGGGGCATCGGAGGAGGTTATGGCTCGGTGTTTTCCACTGTATTTGACGGACATTGCAGCGTTATGGTTTAGGCAACTGGAGAGCGGCTCCATAGGAACATGGGCAGATTTAACTGAGAGATTCATGAGGCAATTCAGGGTTCATATTGCGAGACCCAAGAATGTGATGACTTTGGCAACCTTGAAACAGAAAACTGGAGAGACTTTGAGGAGCTTTCTAACGCAATTTAATGCGGCGGCAGCATCAGTGGATCGACCAGATCCATCTATGGTCATGATGGCGGCTGTATCTGGAATAGCTGGTAATACAGAGTTCAAGAATTCATTAACCAAGGACCCGCCTATGAATCTGGGAGAGTTCTATCATGAGGCTGAAAAGTTTCTGCGTTTGGAAGATGCTAGTGCAGAAAGAGAGGAAGAGGATGACGTTTACACAATCAAGAGCGGAAACCTACCTGGAAAGGGTGCGGAGACTAGCAAAGGGAAAAGAAAGGCTGAGGATAATGATGACAGGACAAAGTGGCTACGAAGAGAGCCACGATTCACCACCTATTCAGAGCCGACTGAGAGTTTGGAACGGATTTATCAGGATACCAAGGGGCAGGTTCCGTATCGTAGACCAATGCGAAGGGATCCAACCTCTGACGAAAGAAAATTAGATAAGTTTTGTGTATTTCATGAATTGAATGGTCATAACACTAATGATTGTAGGCATTTGAAGGACGAGGTGGAAGGGCTTATCAGGAACGGTATGCTCCTTCAGTATGTGAGGAGGCGAACTCCAGCGGTGGAGCCAGAGCGACCACCCTCTACATCAGCTAGAGGTGACCCTGGATCAGGGCACCATTTGATTATCCATTGATTGCTTGATTAAAATAACGATGAACAAGTCGTAAGCTTCCACTAAAGCAATTAAATCATTTACACATGTGCGAGATCGCGAACGATCTCCAGGCATGCTCTGAATGATCATTGACTGCTTCGGGATGGGAACTTACACTTTGACATCCTTGCCTTGCTTTTGTTTCGATTTGAACATTTGAATTCTTCCTGTTTGGACATTTCTGCTGTAAGGTACTATTGCTTTAACATTTACAATTCTATGAAAAAATTATTTACTTGTATGCCCGTTGGATCGCGAACGGTCCACGAGCACCTATTGCATGGCAACGAACTGCCGAAGTCTTTGATTCGAAAAATTCCCCCAAACAATGACTCCAACACTGATAATATTAAGTCCCCCCGGGCACACTCATTCGCCTCGAACGGCACCCGACTTCGAACAGTCACAATTCGCCTCGAACGGCACCCGACTTCGAACAGTCACAACTCGCCTCGAACGACACCCGATCGCGAACGGTCACAGCTCGCCTCGAACGGCACAACTCGCCTCGAACGGCACAACTCACCTTACCTCAAATGGCTCGATCGCGAACGGTCGTCATTTGAGGTCCGCCACCTGATCACTGACTGTTACACCTTACCTCAAATGGCTTGATCGCGAACGGTCGTCATTTGAGGACTGCCACTTGACCGCACACTGTCGCACCTTACCTCGAATGACTAGATCACGAAAGATCGTCATTTGAAGTTAGGCGCTTGACCTTGAACGGTCGCGTTTCATAACAAATGGCTCGGTCTCGAACGATCGACGCGTGGACTTACCCACTCGACCGCGCACTGTCGCACTTTACCTCGAATGACTCGATCCCGAACGGTCGTCATTTGAAGTAAAGCGCTTGACCTTGAACGGTCACATTTCAGATGACTCGATCCCGAACGATCGACGCACGGATTTATGCGCTTGACCGCGAACGGTCGCACTTCACCTCGAATGACTCGATCGCGAACGGTCGTCATTTGAAGTTAGGCGCTTGACCATGAACGGCCGCGCTTCATCCCAAATAGCTCGATCCCGAACGATCGTCATTTGGGGCCATGTAAAATATCAAGCTCTTTACAGGTTGTCAACATGATATGAACATCCAGCTCATGGCATTACAAAACACGCCTTCCTACCGCAAGGCATATTTTGGGGGGCAAAGTGTTATCCCATTTTTTGGACAAAACTGGAATATCAATGTTGTGTGCGTTTCCACCACGAAGAAGCAGCCAGCAAGCGTATACAAGTCGAAGATTTCATTCATAACCCAAGTGCAAAAGCTCATTCGGTATTAAGAAGAATAAGGCTTCATTCGGCAAAGCCTTATTTGGCAATTCAAAGGATCAAGTTCCATTCGGCAGTGAAGGACCATCCGGTATACATGTTCATTCGGCTACGCAAGCCTACGAGCTCATTCGGCACTAATGTCACAAGTTCATTCGGTAGCCACCTCTGCCGGTCCAAACCCACTACCGAATGAACTAAACCTCCCTACCACCGAATCACCAACTCCATTTCCCTTCACACCGAACCAACATGCCACCGGACCAAAGCCTCTTCTCCACGACCGGTCCAAACAAGCACCAAACCAAGCTTCGCCTACCCACCTACCGAACCACCTCACTACCGAATACACACCTACCACCGGTCCACACCTACCACCGGTCCAAGCTCAATGCCGAATGAAGCTCCGCCGAACCAGATGATTGCCAGTCCAGATTGCTTCAGCCCGGGCCCACCAGCAGCTATAAACTTCCAAGACCCCTGCCCCCTACCTCATTCTATAAATAGAGGGGCAGGGGTACAACAATGGCAGACAAGTTTGAGAGCTCAAGCCTGGAAGGAACTCTCAAACAACTTTAGATACTTGTAATCAAAGCTTTGTACTTGTAATCTAAAGAAAAAAGGAGAATAACATATAAAGTGGACGTAGGCACGTTCTGGCCGAACCACTATAAATCTGTGTATCTTTTACAGTTTAGTCCCTGCTTTTTATATATTTGCATAAATCACCCAAATCACTAAATACAACATAAAATCAACCAACTCATACGACTTTGGGTGTTTGCGGCCATTTTTTACGCAAACAGTGTCTAGGGTTTTCAAGTAAATAAGAAATAGCCGAAATTGTTACATGATTAAATTCCAGCTACTAGCCACAAAAGTGGGTAATACAATCAAAACCGTAGGGTCTCGTAGGGAAAATGGGTTTCCATCAATGGCAGGGCTACTGGGGTACCGCCCGTCACAGTTGAAAGTGCGGTGTGTATACGAATGCACGTGCTAATATAGTACACACGGATCGTGTAATATGGACTATAATATAAATGCGGAAAATAGATGATAGTAGCAAAGTAAAAATAAAAATAGAAAAATCACACCAGAGATTTTTATACTGGTTCGGAGCACCATCCTACGTCCAGTCCAAGACTTCTATCTGGATTTTCACTATTAACTACCTCGCTTCACCCGGAGGAACAGGTTTACAATACCCGAGCAAACTAACGGGATTTCACGCCTCTAATACACTGAGGACTTCAACACTTGCCTCTTACAACACCGAGGACTTCAACACTTGCCTCTTACAACACCGAGGACTTCAACACTTGCCTCTTACAACACAAAGGACTTCAACAACAATGAATATAATTGTTTGTCGACGGTATGTGTTCTTGATAACACAGTTTTGTCACTTGTAGTACAAATTTCCTATAATCTTATCCTCAAAATATACGAATGATGTTTTGTGAAGATTAAGGAAAGTATATTACTTATTGAATCAAAAGATATGAAATAATTTCAATGATTCAATAAGCAATTAAAATAATTGAGAGCTTTTAGAATGCAGGAGTATGTAGAAAGTAAGATCAGAGATTAGAGTAAAAAGCATATACAATCATGTTATTTTAATCAATGATTTAGATGAGTTTATATAGAGAAGAATGGTTGTAACTCTTTGTGACCAGTTGCCATTAAGAGATATGATCTTTGATGAAAGGTAAGAGATGCAACCTTTGGAGAAAGAAGTGTCTTTTGGAAAAATTGCTTTCTGTTTAAAAACGGTCGATAGGTCAAAAAATGACCAGTAGACAGGAATTCAAATATATAGTCGTTATGTGCATGTGTGCACGTTCAGTGTGCAAATTATACAGGAACGGTCGACCGCCTATTTTATGACCGGTCGACCGGTCCCTGTAAAGTTGCACACTAAATGTGCAACTGCAATTTAGTCGTATATATATTGATTTCCTTGAAATGCATGATTATTTGAGGATAGATTTTAACAAGTTTATCACTATTACAATATCAAATAATCAACCTAAAATCTAGAGTACCATATGTAGCTCTTTATAGCCATAATGACCTTGTTTTGTCAATTGCCTTTATTTCTTTGTCAGAAATCAAAACCTTCATAGAACTTGTGACTTCAACATTCTCCCCCTTTTTGATTGATGACAATATATATCTGAAAATCTGAATCTCCCCCTGAGTATGTGATCTCCCTCTTTGAATTTATATATATATGTATGTTCCATATTTACCGAAGTCCATATTTTATTGTAAGCACGTAATTCTATTAAACATATGGAACATTCTTTGAAATTCCAAAATCTATCCTTTTCCTTTGTTTCTCTGAGTACCTGCAAAAAATAATAATAATTTTCGATACCCACTTACTATGTTAGGGTCCGGAGGGTTAGGTCTTTGGAAACCATACCCATTTGGGTGTGGTTGAACCTTTATAAATATAATTTTCATTACAAATTACATTCTTATAATAGTTGCTAATATAAAGTTGTTTATCATGATCAATCATATTAGCTGGAATCCATATCTTAATACTATTAGTCATTAGCTTAGTACTTGTAGAATAATTTCTATCATTTCTAAACAAAGTACTATTATGACTATAATTGGTTTTAAAACTATCTTGATTACTAGTACTAGCACTAAAGTTAGTATACATGAATGCATATCTAGTACTATTTTTACTTTTAGCTTGTTTATAGCCTACACCACTTCTATCATTGTGAGCTTTTGAATTCTTAACATAACCTATTCCCTTCTTATTTGAAGCAGGTTGAGAATTTTCAATAATCCTGGATAAATTTTCTCTCCCTTTATTAAAATTGGAAATATTTTTAGTAATGTCATCAAGCTTAGTTTTGAGACTAGTGTTATCTAACTCAACAATTCTAATTTTTGTTTTTAACTCATGATTGTCAGAAGCTAGAGCATTATTCTTTTCTTTTTGAGCTTCTATTTCTTGACTTAATAGAGCGAGTTGAGAATTGTCTGAATCTTGAATTTTCTCAAGTTCTTCTTCTAATGTTCTCTTCTCGTCTTTAAGCATATCTCTTTCGAATTCTGCTTTCTTCTGATTTTCCAGACCTTCCTTATATTTTCTTTTGAGACTTTTTAAAGTGTCTAGAAGTTCTGAATTTATTTCTATCATATCATCAAAAGTTAGATCACTAACCTCGTTATCTTTTGCCATGAAGCATTTGTTTGTTTGCTCCTTTGATTGTTCTTTATTGCTCTTCCTCTTCTTATTGCCTTGACTAGATCTCTTTGTATCCATTTATTCTAGGATGTTGTTACGATCTCTAGAAAAACCAGGCTCTGATACCAAATGAAAGTGCGGTGTGTATACGAATGCACGTGCTAATATAGTACACACGGATCGTGTAATATGGACTATAATATAAATGCGGAAAATAGATGATAGTAGCAAAGTAAAAATAAAAATAGAAAAATCACACCAGAGATTTTATACTGGTTCGGAGCACCGTCCTACGTCCAGTCCCAGACTTCTATCTGGATTTTCACTATTAACTACCTCGCTTCACCCGGAGGAACAGGTTTACAATACCCGAGCAAACTAACGGGATTTCACGCCTCTAATACACTGAGGACTTCAGCACTTGCCTCTTACAACACCGAGGACTTCAACACTTGCCTCTTACAACACCGAGGACTTCAACACTTGCCTCTTACAACACAGAGGACTTCAACAACAATGAATATAGTTGTTTGTCGACGGTATGTGTTCTTGATAACACAGTTTTGTCACTTGTAGTACAAATTTTCTATAATCTTATCCTCAAAATATACGAATGATGTTTTGTGAAGATTAAGGAAAGTATATTACTTATTGAATCAAAAGATATGAAATAATTTCAATGATTCAATAAGCAATTAAAATAATTGAGAGCTTTTAGAATGCAGGAGTATGTAGAAAGTAAGATCAGAGATTAGAGTAAAAAGCATATACAATCATGTTATTTTAATCAATGATTTAGATGAGTTTATATAGAGAAGAATGGTTGTAACTCTTAGTGAGCAGTTGCCATTAAGAGATATGATCTTTGATGAAAGGTAAGAGATGCAACCTTTGGAGAAAGAAGTGTCTTTTGGAAAAATTGTTTTCTGTTTAAAAACGGTCGACATGTCAAAAAATGACCAGTAGACAGGAATTCAAATATATAGTCGTTATGTGCATGTGTGCACGTTCAGTGTGCAAATTATACAGGAACGGTCGACCGCCTATTTTATGGCCGGTCGACCGGTCCCTGTAAAGTTGCACACTAAATGTGCAACTGCAATTTAGTCGTATATATATTGATTTCCTTGAAATGCATGATTATTTGAGGATAGATTTTAACAAGTTTATCACTATTACAATATCAAATAATCAACCTAAAATCTAGAGTACCATATGTAGCTCTTTATAGCCATAATGACCTTGTTTTGTCGATTGCCTTTATTTCTTTGTCAGAAATCAAAACCTTCATAGAACTTGTGACTTCAACAACAGTACGTGGCATAGATCAACGTACCGAGGAGTGCTCCCACTCCCCTGCAACACAATGCCGGAACCATCCCTTACTGGACAGTCCCGAACAAGACAACCCCGCAGTTGGCCGCGACCCAACTGCCCACACAGCCGAATAAAAAGGGACTTCTAGATAGGGGAAAATCTTGCTCTCCAGTGGGTGCTACCCACGAAGCCTTGCTGCACCTCCCCTGTTTTAGCCATACCTGGTTGATGAGGCTTGAGGTTACGATTACCTTTATAGAACACATCTATCTTAGAATGCTCATTGTCCACCTGACGATGTTCTGAAAGCATTTAATCCATACAAGTTCGTTCCGGGTTCGAACGAAACCGAAGGCACTATCTCGTTGCACTCATTATTGGAATCACCCTCAGAGTCAACGACCATAGCCCTTGCACTCTGATTCACCATCTCGAATCTATAAGCACTATTCCGTCAAACTCATTATGGAATCACCCACAAAGTTATACTGACGTATAGCCCTTACACCTCGAGTCTTCACTTGCTCCACTTGGATTAACGACCTAACGTTTAATTGGAATCGATGTGGTTTTCGGATATCCAAATATGGAAACTCGATCCCGGTCTCATCGTAACCAAACGCCATTTTAATGTCCAAGTTATACTTAAGGGTTTAAACAATTTAACTTATATTTAGGATGATATATAAACAGATAGATGAATCATATTATCATAAGAGATAATTCGTATCAATATTCATCTTCACAAAGCAGCATATCACATAACAGATATATCCAAATCATCCAGTATCAATCCAATATAAAACATCCAATATCAACCAATCATCCAATACCAATTTCCAAATATTGATCATCCAATATCAATTAATTAACCAATATTAATCAATCAACCCATAATAATCAATCATCCAAAACAGAATCGATTATCTCTTAATCAATTGAATTACCATAATCCTTCTTCATTAATTATTATTCCAAATAAAATAAATTAATCATCTCTAATGATCTTCCTTAATTAATCTTCCTTGATTAGTTATCCTTTAATTCGTACAAGTAATTATCCTTAATCATATACAGTAATTAACCCTTTAATTACTATCATTTATTAAAATAATTAATGATCATTCATTAATTAATTAACTATAATTAATTACATTAATTCTTAATTAATTACATTAATTCTTAATTAATTACAATTAATTAATCACATTTAAATTAATTGCTTATATTAATCAACCTTGATTAATATCATTAATCACATTAATTAATGATCCTTATTAATTAATTATACTTTAATTAATTAAATAATTAACTTATAATTAATCAACTCATTAATCATAATCAGTGATTAACAATTTATGATTACTTATTTTAATTAATGAACTTCTTAATTAATTAATTCCTAATTTAATTATATTAATCCTTGATTAATTAATTCAATTAATTAATCTTTAATAACTTCATTAAGTAATTATTAACCAATTTAAATTAACAATTAATCCTTATTTTATTACTTAATTAATTAATTAATTACATTTTAATTAATTACACTTGGTAATTAATCTTAAATTAATCACATTCACTAAATAATTAATCACATTAATTAATTAACTAAAATAAATTAAGTAATTAATTCTTAATTACTAACATAAGTAATTATCTCTAATTACTTCCATTAATAAACTTTAATAAATCTTTTAATTAATTACTTAACAAATAATTAATCTCATCATTAAATAATTCTTAATTATTTAATTAATTAATCATTTCATAATTAATTAACTTAAACAATTATATTAATCAATTCTTTAATTGATATCATTAAGTGATTTAATCAATAATTACTTCAACTAATTACTCCATGAGTAATTATCATTAATTACTTCCATAAGTAATTAACTTCCTTAATTACATCCAACAATTAATCATTAATTACTTTATTAAGTAATCACACTTAATTAATCCATAATTAAGTGATTATTTAAAATTAAATAAACAATTAACTAATTATTTAAAATTAATTAAACAATTAATTAATTAACTTCCTAGATTTAAAAAAAATCCTAAATTAATTAAGAAAACATTATTCTTAATTAAATTTTTAATTATCTACAAATTATTAAGTATTCTTAAATTCATATCCAAATAATTTAACCATATTTATCTTTATAAATAAATTATTTGAATTAAACAAATTTCTAATAACTTAAACAAATTATCTTATTTGGATTTCAAAATCATAATAATAACTTTATTTGAACACAAGACATTTAGAAATAAATTTTTAAATTTTCAAAACACATTAATTATCTAAGTTAGACCCATTCACTTAAAATAAAATTTGGAAACGTTATTATTAAATCATTTCTTTTAAAACTTTGCTTAAAATTTTGATTTAATACCTTAAATTCAAAACACTTCTTTGTAAATTGAATCTCAAAATTTAATTAAATTAATTACTTCCAAATCAATCATCTAAAATATTATAAAATTTGAAAATAGATTCAATTAGTAGTTTTAAAAGTTTGATTTATACTTACTTCAAAGAAACAAGTTTTAACTTTGAAATTTCATTTCCTTATAAAACTTGTTCTACAATACAAGCTTGATCTCAACAACAAATTAAATAACAACCTATCATCTCTGTACTAACCAGAAACGCACAACCCCTGAAAAGCTCGTGTACGAAGCCTGAAACTCACGAGTAAGCCCCGAAGCAAAAAAACAAAGCCACTACTTCGAGTTAACCCCGAGTCATACGCGAGTTCCCACCCGAGTTCCATCATCTTCCCCAACACGAAATCTCCAGCAACCCAAAATTGTGCACACAAAGCACGGTGCACATGCACCTCCACCGCCGACCTCCATTGACCATCGCGATGATTCTCCACAGTCACAAACTCTCTCGCGAGCACTTAGGTGAACCCAGATCCACCCATCAATACACGAGTCGAAATTTCGAACTCGCGCTCGAAATACTGCAGATGACTCAAACCCAAAATCCATCGTCTCCGATGTCGCCTCCACCAGAAAACCCCAACGATCATCTCACAGTATCACTACAACCTCCACGCCTCTATTTCCAAGTCGCGGTCAATCCCGATACCATATCCACATCACAAATCTTTCGGCTACCCAGACAAACAAAAAAACAATGCTAAACCCTACTAATCAAGTTTCTAAAATCTATGTTACATAATTAATCCAATCAATGTTTTTCTAGTGTTAAGTATCAATTAACACAGCTTGGATTCAAATTTCAAAGCCTATAAATCACTCAGTCACACGAATTTGACAAAACCCCCAAATTTAGAAAAATCCAAAATTCATTTTCAACTGTAAGTTAGAAATTCTGATTTCTGTTTTAAAATTCATATCATGCATTATAGATTTAGGATATAAATTTTATTCATCAAAATTCGATCATGATTTACTTGATATAATTATTTGATTTTACTGCATATCCTACTTCCTGCAGTTTTCTTAACTGTTTCATATGCAAATTTATCTTTAACACTTAACTCATATTGAATCTAACTTCCATATTTGAAGATATTAACTCAGCATCACCTTACTGTATTTCAATTTGAAGTTTACTTAGAAATTTTGCTTTGAAATAACAGAGGAGTTAAAAATTTTCTTTTAACAGATCATTTACAGTAAACACACCTGCATGCAAACAACAAACTTTCACAACATACAGGTACTAATCCATATAAATTTAAGCTATAAAATTTTAATACAAGTCAATAACAACACACGCAAGGCAGTAAAATAAGATCAACTGTTTTTAACAAAGTATTTACTCACCTTTATACATGCAGAGCAGAGCAGTATTTCCAGGTTTGAATCTTAAAATCTGTAGAAAACTTTAATTGCTTGTTGATGAAATTGCTGAGTTGAACATCATTTGGTTTGCAGGTTGATAATTCTTTTGCATGCATATTTAATTTTCAACTTGATTCTTCATTTGAATATGCAGGTTTTTCACTTGCAGATTTAGTATGAAGGTTGCAGATTTCCAAGTTGCTATGAAGTATATTGCTTGATTTTGAGTTTGCAGATTTGTTTTTACTTCAGATTTGATTTTGGTTTTTTTTCATGTTTGAAAAAAACTAACTTTCTTTTTCTATAAACATATATTAAAATTAAAATGAAAATAATGCCACATGTTCCTTAATTCAAACAAATGTCACTCCACTTGCTTAATTTACTTACATGTGTTATTTAAAGGATTAACATGTTTTACACATGTATTTAAGTATATTTAATAGATTTTCATTTAATTTAAAAGAAAATATAAGCTTTCTTAATTAAGTTACTTAATAAATAAATTCTTATATATATGAATATAAATTTACCTTTAAAAGAGAATATTATAAAACTAGTTAAAACACAAATGAATTGCTTATACATGTATTCATAAATCTAAACATTTGTATTTATAACCATTTAAAATTAAACATTTTGAAAAATAAATAAAACTGTGATCAAATTCTAATTAAACTATCATCTTAAAAATAAATAACAAATCTTATATTTTTGAAAACAATTGAATTAATCTAAATTAAATTTTGAAAAGTCTTATTGAATTTAAAACAAAACTTTAAATTACAATATCCATTCATATACAAATTATTAATGGATTAAATTTCAAAACAATATCAAACTATAACATATACATACATATATGTTACAATTTGAAAAATTGTTCTTTAATTTAAAACAAAAGCTCTTCTATATCAAATAGATATATTATAAACAGAATAAAAATTTGATTAGCTTTGAAAAACAATTCTTATCAAATTTAAATTGTCAGAAAGATATTGATCACCATTAACAGATTAAATATTTATTAACCTTAAAAAGAATAAATTAGCCAAATTTAAATTAAAATTATAAAGAAAATTACCGAACCAATTAAATTATTAACACAGATTATTAAATTTATATCGCCCAAAATTCCGGGTCGTTACAATCCTCCCCCCTTAAAAGAATTTCGTCCCCGAAATTTAAAAGCAAAGGTAATTTAATAATCCAGTACAGATTTTAATTTGAATTAGCAAAGCATTCCTAACAACCAGTTACTAACATCCATAGCAACCAATCAAACAAACAAACCTAACTAATTATTCTGACACAAATCAGGATAAATCTCTAATACTATCTCGAGTTTCCCAAGATAAATCACCGGGAGACTCGCTCTACAAAAGCCAATAAACTAGCTATACAGCCAAAATTCAGAGCTCCACCCATCTTTAGATCCAAAATATGAAGAGAACATCAGACTACTCTCAAATCCAGCTCAACATCCAACTCCAACTGAACTACAGATTCAATAATCAATCGATGAATCATACACGTACTCCCTCATAGATACGTGATACATAATGAATTCCAGCTATCCAAACTTGCAATTCAATCTTCTCCTATCAAAACATAGATAAGAAATCCTCAAATGCCTCAGCACTAACCAACCAATCTTATCCACTTTCTGTTCTCTTAACCAGAGAATTATAATAACACTTAAGTCTCCAACTTCAAATACCAAACTCCTTATCTCATATCTGCATAACTCAACAGACAATCCAAGGCTGCCAAACTTCTTTCTGATCAGCTCAACCTATGCTGATACTTCCAGAAACAACTAGACCAAAGCAAACAGTTTCTAGATCCTATTCAACAGAAAAGCCTTCCAAAATCCGTCGAAATCCAGAACACAAGTTCTACTCCTCAAGCAATAGCAATCTGAACTTGTTTCCTTCCTTGCACAGCTGCAACCTCGCTTCCGCTGCACAACTCTGATTCAAAATACTGTTGATGAACACGAATAACCACTATATCCGAAAAACTTTGTTCATCAAATCCATAAAAATTTGAGTGACACATCAGACTTGGTCACACATCCTTATAGCAGAAATCCAAACTCATAAACTAGATCGAACCAATCCAACAATATTTCTGAGCTGCTACACCAACTCTTTTCTCCAACAACCACTCAACTATCAGGCTAACTTCCAAAATTGCTTCTGGAACCAAAAAAATATGGAACTCAATTCCAGATGCAGACAAACTTCTGATTACCTTATCAGCTCCTACTTCCACATGAGAATTCTCAGTCTTAACACAGACCACCCAAGATAGCCTAAGAAAATTCCCAACTAATCGCAAGTCACTTTTGCGATCCTACCTAGTTCGTATTCCAAACAAAACTGTCCCCTCTTTACCCATTTAGAACAGCTTAAAGCTTTTCCAAACAAAGGTTAACCCTTCAAGAAAACATCACCACCTTCAGCCTGGACTGCTGAAAGAGAACCACAAGATTCTTGAACCATCGGTGAGACAAACCACACTGCTGCTTCCAAAATCTACCTCGATGATACACCAAAGCTAAAAGATCTCCTCGTCAGCACAACGAACACTTCGAGCTGAAACTGCTACCATAGCTAAGCAAAACTTCTAATCTTAAGGCTTCTCCAAAACCCAAAACCATCAACAAACCACACAACTGACTTCCAAGATGGCAGACAACATCTCAAGAAACTCGGACTCCAAACCAAGCATCCATATCTCGCTTTCCTTAGGGAATAACAAATGAGACCATGTCAAAACAAATAGCTTATAGACCTTAGTCTCATATTCCAAAACAGCCAATCCCCATGCTAAAGATCCAAACAACTTCTATAGTCAAATCTTCTCTTTTGCAGGTAAAACTGCTCCTCAACCACTTCTAATACTGCTTCAAGAGAAAACACATTCAGAAAATATCCAAGGATACTCCATCTCATCACGGAGTTACCAAGATATCATTACTTATTTCTGTACTTCCGACAAATCCAAACACTAGAAAAATTCGCTCATCCGAGCGAAATCCAAACTTACACTTCAAAGACAAACTCCGAATCTTCAAAAAAATTCCTTCGGATATCAGAGAAATCCTTACTCCAAACTACAAATCTTATTCGAGACGATATTAGGTCTACAATCTCGACAAATACTTCCAACCTAAAACATATGGACCTCTTCCATCAGTGGTAGTCGTGTTACACACACACACCACTACTCCATCCATCTACCTCTAAAACTCATGTTGGAAAATCCGAACATATAACCCAATAGATCAGGTAGATATATATATATATATATTACAAGTACGCTCTCTCAAGAAAGACACTACTATAGAGCCTAGGTATTCACTCAACCTAATGCTCCTTAATGAAAGACACACTTCAGAGCCTAATGCTCTGATACCAAGTGCGACGACCCGACTTTCTACTCCCAGAAAATTGCATCATCGTAAAGAAAGAAAGGGATAGAAGAAGAAAAGAAAGAGAAAGAAGAACACAAACAACATCAGAGAACTCACAGCGGAACGAATAAAATATAATAATTAACATAAAATATTACATAGCATCTCATTACATCAGAGTACACAACTTAAATAACAGATAATAGACAGTTATAAACTTCCGTCTAACTATACAACTCAAGTACAACAGATACAGGTACAAACAAACACAGCGGAAACATAATATATCTACACGTCGAAGCCTCCTGCTCCATATCTCCTCCTAAATTCGTCAAGCTAACCTGAATCACTTGACTACTCATACATGATATGAGTACCCAAGAGTTTAATAAAACAGAAAATAAACACTCGGGTCAGACAGGGGTCTGGTGTGAGTAAACGTGTTAAAATTGCTTAACTTTAGAAAACCTTTGAAAAGAAAAGATATCACGTAAGGCTTCCCACATATAAACATGGAAAAGTTTTTCCCTTAGGCTAAACAAAACATTTGATACGAAATCCAGTGATACTATAATAGTGTCTAGGGTTTTCAAGTAAATAAGAAATAGCCGAAATAGTTACATGATTAAATTCCAGCTACTTGCCACAAAAGTGGGTAATACAATCAAAACCGTAGGGTCTCGTAGGGAAAATGGGTTTCCATCAATGGCAGGGCTACTAGGGTACCGCCCGTCACAGTACGTTCTGCAACACAAGGCCGGAACCATCCCTTACTGGACAGTCCCGAACAAGACAACCCCGCAGTTGGCCGCGACCCAACTGCCCACACAGCCGAATAAAAAGGGACTTCTAGACAGGGGAAAATCTTGCTCTCCAATGGGAGCTACCCACGAAGCCTTGCTGCACCTCCCCTGTTTTAGCCATTCCCGGTTGATGAGGCTTGAGGTTACGATTACCTTTATAGAACACATCTATCTTAGAATGCTCATTGTCCACCTGACAATGTTCTGAAAGCATTTAATCCATACAAGTTCGTTCCGGGTTCGAACGAAACCGAAGGCACTATCTCATTGCACTCATTATTGGAATCACACTCAGAGTCAACGACCATAGCCCTTGCACTCTGATTCACCATCTCGAATCTATAAGCACTATTCCGTCAAACTCATTACGAAATCACCCACAAAGTTGTACTGACGTATAGCCCATACACCTCGAGTCTTCACTTGCTCCACTTGGATTAACGACCTAACGTTTAATTGGAATCGATGTGGTTTTCGGATATCCAAATATGAAAACTCGATCCCGGTCTCATCGTAACCAAACGCCATTTTAATGTCCAAGTTATACTTAAGGGTTTAAACAATTTAACTTATATTTAGGATGATATATAAACAGATAGATGAATCATATTATCATAAGAGATAATTCGTATCAATATTCATCTTCACAAAGCAGCATATCACATAACAGATATATCCAAATCATCCAGTATCAATCCAATATCAAACATCCAATATCAACCAATCATCCAATACCAATTTCCAAATATTGATCATCCAATATCAATTAATTAACCAATATTAATCAATCAACCCATAATAATCAATCATCCAAAATAGAATCGATTATCTCTTAATCAATTGAATTACCATAATCCTTTTTCATTAATTATTATTCCAAATAAAATAAATTAATCATCTCTAATGATCTTCCTTAATTAATCTTCCTTGATTAATTATCCTTTAATTACGTACAAGTAATTATCCTTAATCATATGCAGTAATTAACCCTTTAATTACAGTCCATAAAAACAGGATTGCTAGGAACATTTGGATTGCTTGAAATTCTTCATGGAGTTAGTGTTTGCATCTATGAGTATAGGAAAAATAGTAGAAGAATTTATAAATCATTGTGATGTTTGATTTTGGTCAGAGATTGGTTGTAACCTAGTTTTGGGGTTCTTACTAAAAATTGATCACTACATCTTCAATATTGCGTCGGGTCGTATGATTTTTGGGGAGGAGCATGTACAGTGAGTTAGCAAGCTTCGGCCGAAGTGATGGCGATTATTGATGATCGACGGCGATGAATTTGGGGTTTTGCTGATGTTGGTTTTGGGTTCAGACCAAATTGAGCACTCGATTTCGAATCAAGGTGGGAAGCGATGATGGGTTGGTTGTGAACATTTGTAGGATGAAGGAGTGGAGTGTCGGAGGTGTTGACGTTGGTTGGAGGGAAGCCGGCATCAGTGCAGGTTGCACGGTAGTGGGTGTTGTCAATGGGTTTGGGTTTGTTGGGGTTATCTTGTTTTCTCGAAGTAGGTCACGGGGTTTAGGGAAGGTGGCTCGGGTTATAGCTCGTGTGTGATCGGGGTTTGTGTGTAGAATTAACTATCATGTTTTAACAATTTTAGTTTTAACTTAAATAGTTTTAAAATTTAAAATCCTATTTAACCGTGAACTGGAAACTATAAGAAAGAAGAACAGAGTTGTGCTTTGTTCTGGGATTCATGTAAACATGGGTTGAACCCAGATTTTTGTTCCACCTGATATTTAGTTTAAATATAAATAGGTTTTAAAGCTTTTACAAAAAGTTTAAGTTAAATTAAAATTTATTGAAATTGAATTATTTTTATGGATAAATTTGTATAATGTTTTAAATAACTTAAGTAACAATCTTAATATTATTTCAAATCTTATTTTGAAATATAAAGAGAATTTAAGTAATGTTTTATTTAAATTAGTGGAAATGATTTATTAATTTACAATTAAAGATTAAGATAATTTATGAACTTGAAATTAGGATTGTTAAATAATACTTAAAGAAAGTAATTAATGATTTCTTTATAATTTAATTTAATTTATGAATTAAGTTAAATAAAGATTTCAAGATTTATTCAAGATAATATTTTATCTTAAATAATAATTAAGTATTTATAATTTGTAAATAGTTGATTAATTAAAGAATTTTAAGTTAACTAATTTATTTAATTATTATTTTAAAAGGGGTTAATTAAGTAACTAATTAAGTATAATTATTTATTTAATTAACTATTAATTAAGACGATGATTTAATTAATGTCTAATGATTAATTAAATTGTGATTACTTATTAATTAAGTAATTAAGAGTTAATTAAAATAGTAATTAATTAATAAAGGTTTTATTAAGTTTTAATTGGGTTTTCTTAATTAATAATTAAAGAATTATTAAAATAAAATGCTAGTTAATTAAGAATTAATTAACTATTTTTATTTAAGGTTAATTAATTTTAATTAAGGATTAATTAATTTTATTTATGGATTAATTAATACGTAATTAAGACTGTTGATTAATAATTAAGTTTATTAATTAATGATTAAGAGTTGATTAATTAGTTAATTAAGTTTAATTAATTAATCAATAAAAGTAATTAGTAATTAATTACTTTGTATTAAGTATTGATTAATAATTAAGGTTTATTAATTAATATTTGAATATAATTAATCTGTTTATTGAAGATTAATTTGGATTAATGAGTAATAAAGTATGAATTACTCAATTTTGTTTTATGAGATGATTGAAATTAAGCAATTAATTAATTTGTTAATTAATCAAGTATGGTCACTTGATAAATGGTTAAGTAAGTTTACTCAATAAAGTTTTGATAAGGTTAATTACTTAAGATAAGTAATTAATAAATTACAGAGGTAATTGAGTTAGGTAAATTACTGATGGGGAGGTAAATTTTAAATGGGTAATTATTTGTTAAAGTAATTAACGATTTATTACTTGGTGTAATAAATAAATGAATTTATAATGTAATTATAAGTAATTAAGAAGTAATTAAGAATAATTAATTACTGTTTATAGTTGATTAATTGAAAGTAATTCATTTAAGCATGATTAATTAATTAAGAAATAATGTAATTAATTATAGTTATTAATCTATGGAAGTAATTAATTAAGTTCATTAACTGATATAATTAATGAGAATAATTAAGGATTAATTACTTTATTAAGAGTTAATTAATCAAGGTTGATTAGGATTAATTAATTGATTTAACTAATGTTTATTTAAGCAAGATTTATTGTGATGAAGGTAATTAATTTAATTAATTTTAAATTA
Source organism: Allium cepa (assembly GCA_030765085.1). Lineage (NCBI taxonomy): Eukaryota > Viridiplantae > Streptophyta > Magnoliopsida > Asparagales > Amaryllidaceae > Allium > Allium cepa. The sequence continues at coordinate 490,659,708 of CM060942.1, forward strand.
ATTAAGTGATTAGGTAATTAATTTAATTCACTTTAAATTAATTAGAGATAGTTAATTTAATTCAGTTTAAATTAAATATATTGTGGTATGAGTGAATCATTGCTTATGTATGAATGGATGACATTGATTGTCTTGAATGCTGTGTGATCTCAGAAATGAGATAAGTATGGTTGTATGATATGAATGTTTGATTGCATTGTGATGAATACATAGATTATAAATTGGGATGTTGATATATGGATTATCTGTTATGATATTGATTATGTGGATTACCTGTTATTTGATAATGTTGATTATCAATTGTGGCTTGTGAATTATCTATTCTGGGTATATATAGATAGTTGAATTTAACCGTTTTAAAACCTTTAAAACAACTTGGAATTAAAAGACACGCTTTGGATTTCGATGAGATCGGGATCGGATTTCCATATTTGGATATCCGAAAACCACATCGATTCCAAATAACGTTAGGTCGTGAATCAAAAAGGAGCTTTGTGAAGACTCGAGGTGTAAGGACTATGAGTCAGTATAACTCTGTGGGTGATTCCGTAATGAGTTGATGGAATTAGTTCTTATAGATCCGAGATGGTGGATCAGAGTGCAAGGGTTATTGTCATTAACTCTGAGGGTGATTCCGAAATGAGTGTAACGAGATAATGCCTTCGGTTTCGTTCAAACCCGGAACGAACTTGTATGGATTGAATGCTTTCAGAACATCGTCAGGTGGACGATGAGCATTCTAAGTGATGTGTCCTATAAAGGTAATCGTAGCCGCAAGCCTCATCAACTGGGAATGGCTAAAACAGGGGAGGTACAGCAAGGCTTCGTGGGTCGCACCCACTGGAGAGTAAGATTTACCCCTGTCTCGAGGTCCCTTTTATTTCGGCTGTGTGGACGGTTAAATAGCTACAACCGTCGGGGTTGTCTTATTTGGAACTGTTCAGTAAGGAACGGGTCCGGCTTTGTGTTGCAGGGGGTCGGGAGTGATCCTCGGTACGGTGATCTGGGCCACGTACTGTGACGGGCGGTACCCCAATAGCCCTGCCATTGTATGGAATCCAAAATCCAATAAGTGCCAACGGTTTTGATTGTATTACCCACTTTTGTGGCTAGTAGCTGGAATTTAATCATGTAACAATTTCGGCTATTTCTTATTTATTTGAAAACCCTAGACACTATTATAATATCACAGAATTTCCTATCAAATGTTTTGGTTAGCGTAAGGTAAAAACTTTTCCATGTTTATGTGTGGGAAGTCTTACGTGATACCTTTTCGTTCAAAAGATTTTTAAAGTTAAGCCACTTTAACTGTTTACTCACACCAGACCCATGTCTGACCCGGAGTTTATTCTGTTTTTCTTAAACTCTTGGGTACTCAAATTTTTACGAGTAGCCAAGGGATTCAGGTTAGAATTTTAGGTTGGCTTGACAAATTCTGGAGGAGCAATGGAGCAGGAGGCTTCTGCGTATAGCTATAGAGTATTCCGCTGTGTGTTCTCTGAGTTGTTGTATCGAGTTGTATAACTAGACAGGTGTTTATAACTGTCTAGTATGTGTTGTTTTAGCTGTGTATCTCTCATGTATATGATACTATGTAAAGTATTATGTGATTAATAAAATTTATTCGTTCCGCTGTTTAGATTCTGATGTTGTTTCTTTCTTCTTCTCTATCTTTTCTCTTTTTCTATCCCTTTCTTTCTTAAAGATAATGCGATTTTCTGTGGTAAGAAAGTCTAGTCGTCTCAGTTGATATCAGAGCTGCTACACCAGACAAACAACTTAGGAAACAACCTTCTACCCAACTGAATCACCATTATCACTCCTGACTTCAAGTCGATTCAGAACTCAAATTCCAACGCGAGTAATCTCTAATTCTCCTGAAGATATACTCAGAAAAATCTTCAGCAATTCTACATCCTCTAGGGATGCCACAAATTCAAGCAAAGACTATTTAAGATAATAATCAAACTATCTCACGTCACTTTTGCGATCAACCCATCCTAAATTTCTAAACATACTGTTCTCTCTCCACTAATCAGAACAGTTTATCCATAACCAACTAATCCATCTAAGAAACGGGTCCAGTTTGTGTTACAGTGGTATCAGAGCATTAGGTTGAGTGAATACCTAGGCTCTGGAGTGGTGTCTTTCTTGAGAGAGTGTATATGTAATTTTAAATATTTATATATCTATATATATTTATCTATTTCTACCTATCTGTTGGGATTACCTGTTCAGGTTTTCCAATATAGGTTATAAAGGTAGATAAGGTAGTAGTGTTTGTGACATAATTACTACCATTGGTTGGAGTTTATATGTTGAGATTGGAAGTATATCTGTCAAGACTGTAGACCTAATACCGTCTCGAGTAAGTTTTGTTGTGTTGAAGTATTTCATCGATCTCTGAAGGAAACCTGTTAAGGTTCGGAGACATCTTTGAAGTACAGAGTTTGGTGAGAAGGGTTTGGATCTGTTCGGTTGAGCTGGAGCAAGTGAAGGTATCTTGATACCTCAGGAAGTTGTAACAGCATAATGAGATGCAGTGACTATGGATTTTTTTTCCGAAGATGTTTTCTTTGGAACAAGTTTGGGAAGTGAGTCTGCTTCGGTGTTGTGGCTGGATTCAGCAGGATGTTGTGGTGTTTTTGTCTGCTTTGAAGTCTGAGTTTCTCGAAGAACTTTGGATTAGGAAGTTTGGCATTGGTGTTAGCAGTCTAGCTCGGAATGTTCTGTGAGCCGACAGGGAGGTCTTAGATGAGGAATTTCAGAGTTTTCTTTATGGATCTGTAGAACCATATTTCTGGAGGTGATGTCCAGTTGGTGCTTGTGTTCCTTGTCTGTATTTTCTTATCTACTATGGATCAGAGTTGTGCAGCGGAAGCAGTTTGATAGTGTTTCTAATTATCTTTTCCGGATTGGGAGAAGTTTGTAGTTTTCCGCTGGTTATGGAGTAGGATTGTGTTTTGGTTTTGGATGGAACTTGAGATGATCATTGCGTTGGGTTGTTTATGGTTCTGCTTGTTTCTAGAGGAATCAGCTAGGGGTTGAGCTGATCAGTTTGGATGTTGGCAGCCCAGGATTTGTCTGAAACTTTTGTAGATAAGCGAAGGAGGAATTTGGAATTCGAAGTTGGAAACTTCGTTGTTGTTGGGGTTTTCCCTGATTAAAGAGCTATAAGTTTTGGTAAGATTAGAACAGCTAGCTCAGTGATGATTGGATCTTTTCTCTGTGTTTTGTTTGGATTGGTGTTTGGTTTTGCATGATTGAATTGTCAGTTTGGATAACTGAAATTCGATGAGTTTCACGTACCTCTGAGGGAGTACGTGTATGGTCTATCTCTGGTTTTAGAACCAGCAGTTATGGAGTTTGGTTGTTGAGTCAGACTCGTCTGTAGTCTGATATGTTATCTAGTTCTGTAGATATAGATGAATAAGAGCTCTTTTGTTTAATAGCAATGATTGTTTGGAATCTATAGAGCGAGTATCCCGATATTTTTACCGGGGAAACTCGTGAAAGTTTTATCCAGAATTTTTCTGGATAATTAGATTTGTTTGATTTGGTAAATTGATTGCTATGGTTGTTAGCATATCATTGGTATATCCATGTGTTTTAAAATTTAATTTTTAAATAGATTATTAAATTACCTTTGTTTTAAATTTCAGGGACGAAATTCTTTTAAGGGGGAAGGGATGTGATGACCCGGAATTTCTGGCAATATCAATTTAATAATCTGAATTAAAAAATAAATTGATTTGATAATCTTTGTAATAAGATTTGAATTAATTTAATAATTAAATAAAATAAATAGTTGATTGATAGATTTTATCTTTTTAATCTAATAAATTGTTTTCTATTTATAATATATATAGAATATTGTATATATTATATAGATCTTGTTTTAATCTGATTAATAAATAAATCCTATTTTCTATAAAATTTATATCTTTAGTTAAATTGGAAATTATGATTTTATTTAAAATTTAAACTTTTTAAAAGCTATTTAATAAATAAAATATGATTTAAAATACCTAAGATAAATATTAAATGATTTAAAATATGTGTAACTCAAGTTTAAAATTTAAATGAATAACAATGAGATTATTTTGAGTTTCTTTTAAATATAATGTGATAAAATAAATAATTTATTAATAAGAAGACAATTTCTTTTAATAGTTATTTATGGTTATTAAATATTGTTATTTCTAAAAATATAATAATGCATTGTTTTAACAAATAAATTTTTCATAAAATAATTGTTCTTCAAAAAATTTAAATTGTGTAGTTATATTTGTAAATAAACCAGATTTCAAAATTTATTTTGAAACATGAATTCAAAGTTTTAAATCTAAAGTATAATTGTTTTTAATTTATCTTGATTTTGAAATATTTGTATAAGTTTAATTTATAAATATAGTTTGATTTATTTTATTTTAAAATCTATATACATGTAAATAAATGCATGTTAACAAATTAACTAAACTATCTTATATTAAACATCTAACTTAAAATACAAGTTAACTAAATATATAGCTTATTAACTTTTATAATAAGTGTAAACTTTTTTTTTGGAAACACAAATTAACATGTGTTAAGTAATTAACATACTAATATGACAAATGTAATATTGGAGACATGTGGCATTTTTTTTTGGTTTCTTTTTATTTTATTTCAGCTTTTATAAAGCACATTCTCTTCTATCATATTTCTTTTTAAAATTCTAAAGCTAAGAAGCAATGGAAAACAAATTTCTGAAATCAACATTCAAACCAAGTTTTAATTTTTTTGATCAATCTACATTTAAAACAGAAAATTTTTGTTCAAAAGAAAAATTCCTGCAAATCCCTCAAATACCAAAACTAAAACCAATATTTTTTCCTCTGACCAAATCAAACTATCTAAATCTCTCCACAAAGCAAAATCATATTCCCTGTAAATCTATATCCTGTAAAAGAATTTGTAAACAAGAACATGCATGTGCATTTTTCAATTGCAATCTGGAATCTGAAGCAAGTCAGTTTCAAAGCAAATTTGTCTTAAATCTGCATTACTCCAAATCTGGAATTCAAAAGCAGCATGCACACAGTTTAGGTAAGGGCAATGTAATTTTATGAATCCAGAAGCAAGAGCATTTTTTTAAGCAAGATGAAAAACATCAGTAACTCAAGTTTTATAGATGAAGCATGCATGTAAGGTTTATAAATCAACAACAAAAGCACAAGTCTTTTCAAATTTCTGCTCTGCCATCAGACAGGTGAGTAACATTCTGTTTTTAAAGTTTAAAATTTATATAAAAAAAAGTTGCATGATTTAATCTCTGTGATATAATGTGTTGAATGTATGTATGCTTGAATTCATTATGTTGTGACTATAATATGTTTATGTGAGTGAATGTATGAATTATCTGTATGTTTACACATGTATGATGTGTGTATGATAAATATTCCTGTAACCACTCTGTTTCTAATTCAAGCTCTAGTTTTTGATTAAAAATCATACCTCTTGATCAAAGCCGTGTTAAGATTCAAGTTTTAAGCAAAACTTGATTGTTTTATCCTAGAGAAGTTTTGAAGTATTATTTAAGTTAAATAAAATTAGAAATCTTATTGGGTATTTTTAAAAAGCAAAGCAAACTTTGAATAAAGGAAAATCCAAACATTTTAGTTTATAAATCTAGGATCTTAATTTGAATACCTAGACTAAAACAAGATTTTTAAATCAAAAATCAACATTTTAAATCAAAGGGTTTGAGAGCAGTTTTCTATTGAACAGAAAAGTTAATTTGTGTGATTTCTAATGATCTAATGATTTAGGAATATTGGGACTTTGCTAGTGGGTAGAATAGTAACTATTGAAGTAGGGAATAATTATTAATGTTGATGAAAATCAACAGGGAAGTAGCGGTAGTGATCTGGTTTCTGTAGCCCTAGTTTAGCTGGGCATATTGATTTGGTTGGCCCGACCTATAGAGGAGATCGAGTTCAACAAGAACTTGGGAAACGATGGCATGGTGGATGATGAGACTGTGGACGGAGTTGCAAAGCTTATGATGGTCGGAGGAGGGTGGTTTTAGTGTTGACAGGTTTTGGGGAATGCCGGTTTTAATGTTCCAGGTTTTGGAGATTGAATTCTCGAATTCGATTTCGAGAATTGAGTTACAATTTGAGGGTAGTGAAGGGTCGTAGGGTTTGTCGCCGGCGTAGGGAAGCCAATGGAGGTGGCTGGTGATTGCTGGAGGGACGGTGCATGTGCACCGTGCAAAATCTTTGAGCACTGTTGTTTTTTAGGTACTGCGGAAATTTCAACTCGAAGTACTACTCGAGTATTTCTGTGATTTTCCCGAAGTAAAGGATCTGTTTTCTCGAAGCAGATGTTGGGTAGGATGGGGGTTAGTTTAGTACAGGTTTTACAGTAACCTGTTCTTCTATTTTAAATTTTAAAATAAAATTTAAACATTAAATTCAAACGGGAATAAAGTTTTAAAATCTGAGTCATGTTTAAATCTAGTTTGTATTATAGTTTCAAATGATTTTGAAACCTACAAGTTTTCAAATTTGAAAGTGGTTTTCAGATTTTAAATAATAATATAAAAAAATATGAAACCTGACAGTTTCTGAAAATGAACTTTCATTTTAAATCTGAAGACAAATTTTCAACTAGCAGTTGAATTCAAATCTAAGTCCAGATTTCTTAAGGCTCTTTAATCTTAAAGTTTTTTTCTAAAATGAATTTGTATCTTTAAATAAGAAGTTTAAGAATCAAGGAGTAAAGCAAGAATTCAATTCAAGTTTAAAATACAAATGATTTGAATAAGGAATGGTTTCAAGTGTATTGAATTGAAAATCCGAGATTTGAATAAGTTTAAATTTGAATGTTTTCAAACTAGTTTAAATTTAAATTGTTTATTAGAAGTAAAAATTGTTTCAAACAAATATTTAAATTAATTTTCTTTTTGGAATGAAATCATTATAAATAGTTTATAAAGGAAGTTAAATGATTGTTAATTTGAATTTGAAATTTAAATGGTACTGTATTTTAAAACTTATTTTTTTTAAATTAAGTAGATTAAGATTTATCTTATATAAGTTTTATTATAAGTAATAAATGTTATTTACATTTACTTTAAGAAGAATAAATGGAATTTAAAATTTGATAATGCTCTAATAAATATCATTTTTGAACTTTAGATTCAAAAATGGAATTTGAATTTAAATTTTAAATTGCAATATTCTAAGTACACTTTGATATTTATATAACTATTAATAAGGAATGGTTTATCTTAAAAATTATTATTAAGATATTAAAATAATTAAATAAATAAGATAATGAAGAAGTAACTTATTTATTTAATTTATTTAATTAATAATTTGGATTAATTTAAATTAGAATTAATTAAGAATTAATTAAATAATTTATAATAGTTAATGATGGTCATTAACTAAGGTTTACTTGATAATTAATTAATATGATTAATTTCAATAATTAATTAAATTAATTAATTAAAGATAATAAATTGTGGAATTTATTTAAATTCAATTACTTGAATAAAGTAATTAAGATATTAATTACTTAATGTAATTAATGAGTTTATTGAGATTGGTTTAAATTAATTAATTAAGTTTAATTAATTTTAAACATTGGATTTGATAATAATTACTTTATGTAATTAGTATAATTACTCAGTGAAGTAATTAAAGATATTACTGAATGTAATTAATAGATGATATTGGAATTGTGAAATAATTTGGATTAAATTATTTTGTATAATTAATCAAGGGATTAATTAAAGAAATTTATTCAAGGGTAATTAATTTGATAAGTAATTAATAGTTAATTACAGAATGAGATTAATCAAAGGTGATTAATAATTATGGATTAAGTGAGATTAATTACTGAAAGTAATTAATTTAATGGAGTAATTAATTAAATATAATTAAGAATCATTAATTAATATAATTAATGATGTAATTAAGATTTATTAATTAATATTAATTAATCAATAATAAGTAATTAAGGACAATTAATTAATTGTAATTAATTAAGGTTAAATGTAGTTAATTAATTAATGAAGTAATTAAAGGCTAATTACTGTATTTGGTTTAAGGTAATTAATTTTGTGGAATTAATTAAAGTATAATTAATCAGGATTGATTAATTAAGATGATAAATTAGAGGTAAATTAATTAATTAATCTGTAATTAATTAATGATGATATAAGCAAGATTTATGTTGTGTGAATAATTAATTTAATTCATTTCAAATTAATTAAAGATAATGTAATTAATATAATTAATTTCAAATTAATTATAGATAGTATGATTTTAGATCATTGCTTATGAATGGTTGTTATTGGTTGCCTTGAATGGTTTGGAAAATCTCAACTACGAGATTAGTATTGTTGATTGATATGGATGCATTGGTTGCATTATGATATGGATTATCTTTTGATAGTAATAATACGGATTATCTATTGTTGTGATAATGACAATTATCTGTTGTGAATTTATGAAGTATTTATCTGTGTGTATATAGATAATATAATTGAATTGTTTTAAACTCTAAAACAACTTGGACCTAAAAGACAAGCTTTGGATTTCGATGAGACCGGGATCGGGTTTCCATATTTGGATATCCGAAAACCACATCGATCCAAATTAACGATAGGTCGTGAATCTTATGTAAAGAGTGAAGACTCGAGGTGTAAGGGCTATACGTCAGTATAACTCTGTGGGTGATTCCATAATGAGTTTGACGGAATAGTACTTATGGATTCGAGATGGAGATTCAGAGTGCAAGGGTTATCGTCGTTAACTCTGTGGGTGATTCCGTAATTAATGTAATGAGATAATGCCTTCGGTTTCGTTCGAACCCGGAACAAACTTGTATGTATTGAATGCTTTCAGAACATCGTCAGGTGGACGATGTGCATTTTAAGAGATGTGTCCTCTAAAGGTAATCGTTGCCTCAAGCCTCATCAACCGGGAATGGCTAAAACAGGGGAGGTGCAGCAAGGCTTCGTGGATAGGTTCCACTGGAGAGCAAGATTGATCCCTGTCTAGAGGTCCCTTTTTATTCGGCTTAGTGGGCAGTTGTTAGTGCACACCAACTGCGGGGTTGTCTTGTTAGGAACTATTCAGTAAGGAATGGGTCCGGCCTTGTGTTGCAGGGGAGTGGGAGTACTCCTCGGTACGTTGATCTAGGCCACGTACTATGACAGGCGGTACCCCAGTAGCCCTGCCATTGTATGGAATCCAAAATCCAATAAGTGACAACGGTTTTGATTGTATTACCCATTTTTGTGGCTAGTAGCTGGAATTTAATCATGTAACAATTTCGGCTATTTCATATTTACTTGAAAACCCTAGACCTATTATAATATCACTGGATTTCCTATCAAATGTTTTGGTTAGCGTAAGGTAATAACTTTTCCATGTTTATGTGTGGGAAGTCTTACGTGATACCTTTCTTTTCAAAGGTTTTTTTAAAGTTAAGCAACTTTAACCCGTTACTCACACCAGACCCATGTCTGACCCGGAGTTTATCTTTTGTTTTCATAAACTCTTGGGTACTCAAATTTTTACGAGTAGCCAAGGGATTCAGGTTAGCTTTGACGAATATTGAAGGAGCAATGGAGCAGGAGGCTTCTGCGTTAGATATTAGTATTCCGCTGTGTGTTCTGTGTTGTCTCTGAGTTGTATTATGTTTGTAAATACTAGACAGGTGTTTATAACTGTCTAGTATGTGCTGTATATCTGTGTACTCTGATAGTGATTGTAAACTATGTATTATTTTATGTTATTAATATAATTTATTCGTTCCGCTGTTTAGATTCTGATGTGTTGTTTCTTCTTCTTCTCTTTCTTTCTCTTTTCTATCCCTTTCTTTCTTATTAGCGATGCAATTTCCTGGAGCTATGGAAGTTGGGTCGTTACAGTGGTTGTTTTCAAACTTTAACAAACCAACCCGAGCTAAAAACTAAAATATCTCGAGTAACTCGAGTAACAATTCCCTTTTAAATTTATCTTAAAATCAATTTAAATTTCAAATAAAAACAGGTTTATACAAAAACATGTACTAACAGGTTTACCCCAAACCCTGTAACAAAGTAAATACCCAAGACCTCATCTCCATTACTTCGAGTCCCAATCGCCTTTCCTTCGAGCAAAATCCCAGTTCCACTCGAACATGACTCGAATGTCTTCTTCCCCCACACAGCTGCTGACACATCAAGGTAGCCATGCACCTGCACCACCGCAGCGACCATCACCGACCTATCATGACCCCTTACACAAGTCAACGGCCCTCTCCAAACACCATATCAACCCTCACTTCAACTACAAAATCCTAAATCAAAATCAAGCACTCGAGTACCCAAAACAGGAAAATGTCGAATCTGAAGATCATCAGCGTTCTCTCACCTCCGACCACTAAAAAGGTACCACCTCCGGCCATAGACTCCCCCACACCCCAGCTACCATCATCTCAAAACAGGAAAAACTCGGTTACCTAATTTGATCATAGTGATCCAATTTCTTAAGCATAGAAAAATTAGGGTTCAAATTTTCAGACCCAAATCACTTCTGCCTTATTGCTTTAATTCATCATCTATTATTTTTCCTATAAACTACACACATTACTCCATCAACAAAAGAAAACACAAGAAACTTCAAACCCCTAGATTGACTGAACCAACCCAATTTGTATTCTCAGGTTAAACAATTTTTTTTCAGTTGAATGCAATTTAAAAATTCAGATTATAGTTTTAAAAATCAAGTTAATAATCAAGTAATTTGTTTATAAGCATAAATAAATAAATCTGGAACATTTACATATTGATTTCATAACTTTTACTATGTTGGTTTTGCTTATCCTGTGTCATCACAGCTTCATTCTTATTTTCTTTTCTTTTTATAAGATTAAACTCTAAATTATATTGCATAACATACTAGGTTTAAAACCTTAAACTATAACATTGATTTTTTTTTCTTCCATGAAGTCATGATTTGAGCGTAACAACAATCTGGAAACTAAAACAGGCAAAACAAGTTCACTGTGCAGCATGCATTCAACATATAACAGAGTATACCATCAAACTCATCCATTCCAAACATGAAAATCACAGGAATAAATCAAACAACTATATTCACTATGTTTATTTTAAAAAAAATGTTACTCACAGGTTTATAAAAGCAGAGTATCCATTGTTAGATGAAAAGCTTCAGATTTGCTCCTGTTTTTCTTATGAAATTTTTGAACCTCAACTTGGTTTATAAACTGCAGATTCTTTTAAAACTGCAAATGCTTTTTAAAACATCCAGCTTGCTTACTGCAATGCTTCTGATCCTTGATGTATGCATGCTTCCAGAAATAATGCAATTTGCTTCTACTTCCAGATTTATAGTTGCATGCAGGTTTGGATTCTTTTTTTTAGGGTTGCAAATTGATTTCAGGCCTTAGCATTGAAGAACTACAGGTTTAAATGATTTGCATTATGTATTTTAGAGGGTTTTGAAGAAGATTCAAACAATTTTTGATTTTGTTTATGAGGAGCTTATTTAAAGGAATTCTGTTTTTGCATGTATATGATTTCAGATTTTAGGTGGTTTGAAAAAGATGATTTCAGCTGAAGATTTCTTAAGTAATGGAGAATAGAAAAAGAATAGAATGAGGGAAAATGTTTTTATGTAAGAAATGTTTTTTTTTGTTTTTTTTTTTGATTTATTTAAATTAAAAGAAAAACTAAAAGGACACTTGTTTAAATTTTAACATTTGACTCTTTGTTTTAATTAATGGCCTACACATGTCAATTTAAGTATTAGGAGATTAACACATGTATTAAGAATATTTTAGTTTAAAATTGTTTATAAATACTTTAAGCCTTTAAATCTTATTTTATTTCTTAAGTAATAAAAATGAATTTGTCTCTTTTTAAATTGAAAAGAAATGAAAACAAACAAATTAAAAAAAATATAGCTTATTCAAAAATATTGAAGTATTTATTCTATTAAATTTCAAAACATCAAAGTCAAATTTAAAATTAATTTATCAAATCCAATTTTAATAATCAAGTTATACATGTATAGATGCATACATAACTCTATTAAAATTACAAATTAAACAATATTAAATAATTGATAAATGAGATTATAAATTTTCTTTATTACTCAATATATTAAAATCATATGTAAATTGTATTTTAAATTCTTATATAAAATTTTCAAGCAATACTTTAAAAAGAAAATAAAACAAAGCTTAGATGCTAATCAAATTTAACTTCATATTTAAGTTAATTAAAAATATAAATTTAAACAGATAAGATTTTCCTTTAATATAAACCATATAATTATTTATTGAATTGCTTTGAAAAGTTAATTCTTAAATCAAAATTTTTATTTACTAAAAATAAACTAGAATTAGAAAATCAATTCATTCACTAAATTCAAAATCAAAATTTATCAGCTTACAATATATACAAATATATATATTATGAACAGAAAACAATTTATTTACTTTAAAAAGATAAAATCTTTCAATTTAAATATTTATTAAAACATGATTATTAAATCAAATTCCAAATTTGTTATTAAAATTATTAAATCAAATTAAATTTATAACACATATTATTAAATTTATATTGCCCAATTTTCGGGATATCACAGATTAAGTTATAGTTAACACTTAGTTAATTAAATAATATTGGATTAATTAATGAGTTATTAAAGACAAAATTAATTTGTAATTAATAATGGTGAATCTTAGTTAATTACTTTAGAAAAGTAATTTAAGAATTGTTAATAGTTAATGAAGGTCGTTAACTAAGGATTTTTAATAATTGATTGATGTGATAAATTTTAATAAGTAATCAGATTAATTAATTTAAAGATAATGAATTGTAGATTGTTTAAGTTAATTAATTATGTTTAATTAATTTAAATAGCCATTCGAGGGTGTGATAAGTATAATTACTTAGGAAAGTAATTAATGATAATTACTGGATGTAATTAACTGAGGATGATTAATAGTGAAAGTAATTTGAGTATAATTACTTTGTATAATTAATCAAGGGATTAATTAGAGAAATTGATTAAGGGATAATTTATTTATTTTGATGAAGTAATTAAGGGTAGTTAATTATTGAATGGGGTTACTCAAGGGTGATTCACAATTCGGTTTAACTGAAGATAAATTACTTAATGTAATTAATTTAAATAGAAAATATAATTAGAGATCATTAATTGTTATAATTAATGATGTAATGGATTTATTTGGAAATAATTAATAAATGAATTGATTTATTAATACAATTAATTAAGAAGTAATGTGATTAATTTTAGTAATTTAAAGGTTAACTTCTATATTTGTTTAAAGGAGATTAATTTGTGAAAATGATTAAAAGATAATTACTTGAATATAATTAAAAGTTAATTAATCAAGGGTGATAAATTGAAATGAATAATTAGTGGATGATTTATTAACTGACTGATAATTAATTAATAATGATATAAGCAAGTTTAATAATGGTTAAGTAATTAATTTAATTTACTTTAAATTAATTAGAGATGTAAGTAATTAATTTAATTCATTTTAAATTAATTATAGCTGATGTCATTGCTTATGTATGGATGGATGATATTGTTTACCTTGTATGGCTTGATATCTTAGATATGAGATAAGTGATGTTATGTGATGTGGATGTTTTAATTTAGAGTATGATGATAATATGGATTATCTGTTTGTGGTGATAATATGAATTATCTATTGATGATGTTAATGTTGATTATTTATTGTGATATTGTGAATTATCTATCTGTGTGTATATAGATAATTGAATTGAATCGTTTTAAACTTTAAAACAACTTGGCCTTAAAAGATACGTTTTGGATTTCGATGAGATCGGGATCCGGTTTTCCATATTTGGAAGTCTGAAAACCACATCGATCCAAATTAACGATAGGTTGTGAATCTGAAGTGAAGATGAAGATTCAGAATGCAAGGGTTATCGTCATTAACTCTGAGGGTGATTCCAAAATGAATGTAATGAGATAATGCCTTCGGTTTCGTTCGAACCCGGAACGAACTTGTGTGGATTGAATGCTTTCAGAACATCGTCAGGTGGGCGATGAGCATTCTAAGAGATGTGTTCTCTAAAGGTAATCGCAGACTCAAGCCTCATCAACCGTGAATGGCTAAAACAGGGGAGTTGCAGCAAGGTTAGGTGGGTCATGCCCAAGCAGGACAAGATTTTCCCCTGTCTAGATGTCCCTTTTTATTTTGGCTGTGTGGACAGCTGTGAGCTCCAACTGTCGGGGTTGTCTTGTTCGGGACTGTTCAGTAAGGAATAGTTCCGGCCTTGTGTTGTAGGGGGTCGGGAGTGATCCTCGGTACGTTGATCTAGGCCACGTACTACGACGGGCGGTACCCCAATAGCCCTGCCATTGTATGGAATCCACAATCCAATAAGTGCCAACGGTTTTGATTGTATTACCCGCTTTTGTGGCTAGTAGCTGGAATTTAATAATGTAACAATTTCGGCTATTTTATATTTACATGAAAACCCTAGACACTATTGTAATATCACAGAATTTCCTATTAAATGATTTGATTAGCGTAAGGTAAAAACTTACCATATTTATTTGTGGGAAGTCTTACGTGATACCTTTTGTTTTCAAAGATTTTCAAAGTTAAGCAACTTTAACCTGTTACTCATACCAGACCCATGTCTGACCCGGAGTTTATTTCTGTTTTTCATAAACTCTCGGGTACTCAAATTTTTACGAGTAGCCAAGGGATTCAGCTTAGCTTTGACGACTTCTGGAGGAGCAATGGAGCAGGAGGCTTCGGCGTTGTAGATATATATATATAGTTCCGCTATGTTGGTATCTCTGAGTTATTTGTCTGTGTCGTATTGTGTATCGAGTTGTATAACTAGATAGGTATTTATAACTGTCTAATATGTGATGTATTATCTGTATAACTCTGATTGATGTTGTATATTATGTAAATACTTATGTGATTAATATAATTTTATTCATTCCGCTGTGAGATTCTGATGTTGTTGTTCTTTCTTCTCTATCTTTTCTATTTTCTCATCCCTTTCTTTCTTCAAGATGATACAGATTTCTGTGGTCAGAAATTCGGGTCGTCACATTGCGTTTACCAGAACGGTTTGGATTTGAATTTAAACTGAATATTTATACTAGTCAACTGCAGTTAAAATTATCTCACATCAACTGCTTTCCTTTCATTTCGAAATCACTGTAGCCTTTTTTCTTCCCTGTGCTACCCACTATCCTGAAATCGCGCTTCCTGTCTCCCTCTATTCTTTTTAATATCCATGCAACCTTTCACCTCAAAATCAAGTTAAAGAAAACAAATAACGGCCGAGCTTAAGAAATCATCTCCATATTTTTCTTCCCATTCCTCGTTCATATTCAAAATAGATGCCGAGTTTTTCTTTCCTCTCTCGAAATCAATCTCCCTCCTCCTTTTGTTCGAACAACCGAAAAAAAAGAAGAAAGTAGAAATTTCGTATAAAATCAAGGATATTATTCTCCTTCTATTCGAAACCAAACTGAGCTCCTATTTCAAAATCGACTCGGCAAAATTAAAAAAAAGGGATTAATTCACGATCGAGTGGGGTGACTTCGGCTTTTGATTGACGAGAAGAGGCGAAACTAGGGTTAGTGATGGGATGAACTATGGCCGTCGACTCGAGGTGAAAGGGAGGGTTGTCGCGTTGATGGCTAGGGCGCGATGGATCGGTTGGGCTTGGAGGACTGGCGTTCGTGCGGGCGCACGCGAGGCGAATGTGGTCGTCGCTCTCTTCTGGGACAAGGTTGGTGCGAGCTAAGGCTACTGCAGCGATGAGAGGCCGGTCGAGTGGAACTGCGGTGGTCACCAACGCCACATGGAGGAGGCAGCATTCTTCGTTCGTTGGCTAGGCTTGTCCTGGGTAATTTCAGTTCTGTTCCTTTGAAAAAATTATATATATAAATATAAATATATATGAGTACACATACATTTTTATTTTAAATACATAGATATATATAGATAAATGGGGATATATATATACATATATATATACGAAGTTTGGAAAAGTACGGGGATTTTAATGTTGGAAGAGTTTACATAAAAGTTAGATTTTTTTTTAAATCTATATATATTTTTATGAATATATATGTAGTTCAAAAAGAAATTGAAGATACATATGTTTTAAAAGAAAATTTGTTTAACTAAATTATTTTAGTTACTAAATTTTTTTTATTATTTAAACGAAAATTAGTTAAAATTAAATTAATAAATTGTAATTGATGTTTCGATTAGTTCAAATATTAATAAATCATATAATGCTTGTACAATGTCCAAAATTATGAATCGAGCCAAGATTGAAGTGGATGGCAAACAAAATCTAAGGTGAGTTAATCCCACTCATCTGGTTGCTATTTAAATTTAAATGGTTAAATTTAAATAATTGGTCGAATGGTTGAATTTATTTGATGTGCTATATTATATATAGTAGTATATAGTATAGATTAGAGTGATTGATTTCCTGCATTATATAGCGAATGAGACCTTATGCGTCGCATAATAGCGGATGATACTATATAAATCCCATATAACACGATATTCCACCTCAAAGTGGAATTGGAATCTTATACTGTGCTAACATCTGTGGATGCAGAGAAACAAATTAGAGGGATCCAACTAGATTTCTCAAAATTATTTAGATTTTTTAATATTCTATGTTATGAATATTTGATATTCTGTGATGAATTATATTGGTAATTGGAATATTGAATGCTATGGCTTGCTTGAATATATTTCGGTACCCCGAGTTATCAAAATATATAGAATTGAATTTTTGAAAAGAAAATAAAAGAGTGAATTTTTAAGTAAAATAATCATAGAGAATTTGAATAAATTTAAGAATGAATTTGAAAATGTAAAAGTGATTTTAAAATTTTAATAAATAAATTCTATGTATGAAAAGGGGATTTTGAACAAACAGGAAGATAATGAATTTTAACCTTAAGTGTTATTATTTAAAAGAATAAAGTATTTATTCTAAATTTAATATTTAATTTATTGGAAAATATAAAGAAGGAATTTGGGGAAATCTGAAATTGGTATTTTCAGTTAAAAGATTTTAAATCATAATGAAGAAATAAAAATCTGAAGTCAATGAGTTTTGAAATAAAGAAGTAGGCAAAGGAATTTATTTCAAAATGGGGTAAATTGGAAATCAATTTGAAAATTGATTTAAGTGTTTGAAATTGGAAATTTAAAAGAGAATGTGACTATGAAATGTATAAACTGGGTTTATAAAAGCGATGTGATATATCAGTGGATGTTTAGAAGAATAAATTCACGGTGGAAATTTATTAAGTAAATGAGAAAATTTGTTTAAAAATAAATAATGATTTATTTTTAAAGGACGCGAAGATAAGTATATTTCTAGGGGTTGCCAAGTATGCTTTTAACGTAAATTTTAAATATAAGTTATGTTGTTTTAAAAAGCTTGTTTAGAAAATTTATTATTTCTAGATGTTTAAATTCTAAAGTAAACATTTTTCAAAATTTATTATCGTAGTAATTATTTAAAGGTGACTTGGTATTTTGTTTTAAAGGAGAAAATCGTGTTTTATATTTTATAAAGTATTCTCATTTTCTAATATTCTTATAGTATATATTTTTAACAAAGCATTGAAGTAGTTTTCAATTTAAATGTCTAAAGTATATTTTATAATAAAGTGTTTTTAAATTATTTTAAGATCATAAGCTTTGTATTTGGTGTTTTCGGTGGAAATAAACCGTTGGGAATTCATTCCATTAGAAGAGTGTGGTTTGAAAACTATTTTCCAAGGGTTGAAAATGGAAATATATCTTGCGAAGATGTTTTGAGGATTAATAAATAATTTGGTGAAATTATTTATAATTGATGGATGTTTTTAAATGTTAATTGATAGTTAAATAACCGACTATCAATATTGGACAATACGCCGATCATTTCGAAGAGACCGGGATCGGGATTAAATTCTCAAAAATCACTTCGATCCGATTTGTACGTTTTCATGGGAAAAACGAGTTCGGAGTCGAAGACGGAGCAGTGAAGTGCAAGGGCTAGTTGCTACTAATCCTGAGGTGATTCCAAAATGAATGTAGTAGGAGTAGTGCCTTCGGTTCCGTTCGAACCCGGGATGGACTTGTATGGATTGAATGCTTTCAGAACATCGTCAGGTGGACAGTGAGCATTCTAAGAGATGAGTTCTCTAAAGGTAATGCTTAGCCTCAAGCCTCATCAACCGAGAACGACTGAAAATCAGGGGTTATGCAACAAGACTAGGTGGGTTGCGCCCATTAGGGAGAGGCCATCCCTGTCTAGATGTCCCTTTTTATTCGGCTTAGTAGTTCGGTTGTTGATCCCAACCATGGGGTGATGTTACTCGCGATTATCCAGTAAGGGGTAGTCCTCGTCTTGTGTTGCAGGGGATTGGGAGTAATCCTCGGTACGGTGATCTAGGCCACGTACTCTGACAGGAGGTACTGTAGTGCCTAGTCATTAGTTGGAAATCCATTCTCCCTATGTTACTTTACGGTTTTGTTTGCATACCTATTAGCTAGAATTTAATAAATGTAACAATTTTGGCTATTTGAGTAAGTACTTGTATATAGACACTATTATAATATCAGAGGTGTAACAACCCGCATATCTATCGATTGTATATTTAAATATTTTATTTAAATATTTTATCGATACTCGAAAGTTAGTCTGAAAATCTACTTTTTGCATACGGTCGAATTAGGACTCGGGACCGTTTGCGACCTTTTTAAGTATAAGCTTCGATATGTTTGGAGAAAATTGATTTTTGCCACCTTTTCACTTAGGGCTTTGGTTTGGGCTGAACCCATTAACCACTTACTAACTCAGTCCCAACCCCCTATCCTCTTCATTCACTCCTCATTTCCTAACTCTCTCAAGTTCAAGAGAATAATGGGGGAAAAGAATGGAAATTAGAATTCCTAAGCCCTAGTTCATTTGCAAAATCCAAGCTTTAGCTCCAAATTCAAGAGAACCCATTGGTAAGCCTTCTCTTCATCTTCCCCAAATCATTCTCTCTTTGATTTTAGAAATTTCCTAAACCTAACTTAGGTAATGTTCTTCTTTTAAGATTAGATTCAAGCTTCTAGTGTTGAGATTGAAGTGTGGTTGATCTTCCCTTGTCTTCAAGCTTCTCATCATTGTTTTTGGGTTCAAAGGTGAGATTTTTATCTCACATCTTAGTCTATAACTATCCTCGATTGTTAGGTATGAATTACTAACACTTATTCGTGTGCATTTGCTTTTGGTTTGGATTGATTTGGTGAATATTTCAATTTTTAGTGTTTTGGGTTCAATTCTTTAAAAATCATAGCTTTGATGTTTTGATCATGTTTTGTTGTTGAACCGAAGAGCTTATATGGCCGGGTAGTCGATTGGCGTAAACCCTTAGTGCCGATGCTCGACCGATAGCAATATGGAAGAGTTTGGCATTCATTAGATTGGCTTGGGGGGTGCTGGCTACAGGTCCGGCCGATCGAACTCAGGGTCCGGTCGACCGACCTGCTACCCCGAGCATTTCCCAACCTCTGTTAGGAAGTGCAGGTTACCGGTCCGGCCGACCGAACTCAGGGTCCGGTCGACCGACCTGCTACCCCCGAGCATTTCTGTTTTTCTGGTCTGGTCGACCGAGCTCTGCAGCCGGCCGACCGACCTGATGCTATTTTGCCTATTGCGCCTATTTTGCATGGTTTCCAAATTTAATCGATTCGTGTCGTTTCCTATTTGTTGTTATCATTTGTCATTTACTTTGATGACTTATTTTCTTCTGGAATTTTTGGAATATCCGTTTTGATGGATTCGGTATCGATTTCTTTGGATTTTCATTCACGTCTTCGAATGTGAATTTTAGTGATTGATTGTTCCTACAATCTTCTTTGTGATTTGTGACTTTAAAAATATAAAGGTTTTCTATACTAGTAGTAAATATCAAAACTCTTTCTTCAAATGATTTCAACACTATTTTATTACAAAGCTCGTTTTTCTTAAACCATATTCCAATCTATTAGCATATACAAGCCTTTACCTCACTCGTATGAGAAATCTAATTAAACGACTTAGTAAAACAAGTGGTATGAAACACTTGTGTTTACTTCGTCGGTTAATTCTTGGACTTGTTCGATTGAAACTCTTGTGACAATTTTCTAGTGGAGATCTACAATTTGTTCGTAAATATTTAAGTTAAGCTAGTGGTTATGGGACATGAAGCTAAGCTCATATATTTACTAGCTTACTGTAATTGACACTTCTCGGTGATCATGACGATACTTTTATGGTTTAGACTAGCATTGTGCGATGTCTCTTTGTCCACGTGGAGGACTGTACGTCATTTTTATTGAGCTTCGGCTCACCAGGAGGAGCTTCAGCTCAATGTCCGCAATGGGGGACTATACCCTGTCATGAGGAACTTCGGTTCACCAGGAGGAGCTTCGGCTCAAATGTCCGCAATGGGGGACTATACCCTGTCAGGAGGAGTTTTGACTCACCAGGAGGAGCTTCGGCTCAAAGTCCGCAATGGGGGACTATACCCTGTCAGGAGGAGTTTTTGACTCACCAGGAGGAGCTTCGGCTCAAAGTCCGCAATGGGGGACTATACCCTGTCTGGAGGAGCTCCGGCTCATTTTTCTGGGATTGGCCATCCTTTTCTTATGATTTCTGGATTTCGTGTGTTGAATTCTGGAATTTATGTTTCACCAACATTTACGATTGGCATTGATATATATGTCATTTATTGTGGCTTGGTGAATGAAATTAGGAGTATGACATTCCCTTTTATCTTTGAGAAGATCTTTGCGATATTGATTAATCTCTTATTGATTTTTCAATTATTTATTTATCACAGCTTGGCATTGTGATTATTATACGTTTAGTCATATCTCTTATTCTATATCATTTCTTCTGATATTTATAGCTAGACTGATCCGTTTATTATTTTCTTCTTAAATAATACTCGGGTCAGATCAAGATGTTACAGGTGCTTCTGCTTGACTTCTCTTCCAGGGTTATCATATGATCTTTTGGCTAACTACTTAGATTAGTAGTTTATTTTGTTGTATACACTTGAGATATGGACTCATAGATGTATTCTTTTGTATAGCACGTGTTGCTATTCTTTTGTATTATAATGGATCTTTTTGACCACTACTCTGATATACACTTTCATGTGTTAGTTATATATTCATATCTTCTTCCGCCTTTGTGATATGAATTATTTGTGACTGATTTGTGTTATGCTTATTTCTATATTTGTTTCCGAAGATTATTATAGCTACTGTGTAGTAGCTTTGTGTTTGTATCGGTATGTCGGATTTCCTCTTGAAATAAAATGCATGTTATACTATCTGACTTATCGGTGCTCGCGCAAAGCAATTACATGGATGGTTGCTCCTCAACAGCCTTATTCTCCGTGCTAGTTGACAGCATTACACCATAGTGTTCTTGGCTAGCGTGGGTATTGAGGTGGGGCGTCACAGCTTGGTATCAGAGCCAAACTTCGGAACAATATGGAATATTATAACAAGGATCATCGTCCTAAGTCCATCTTTGGAGTCGTGCTTTAGGATTTAATTCGAGTCTTCGTACCGATTCATCCTATTTTCCTTATGATTCCTTGTTTATCTATCAAGATTGCTTGATATTCATTTTGAGAATAACTTTTTTCCTCTTCTTTCTTTCTTTCTTAAAGAAGAGAAATGGTTAGACCAGGCTGTCCCAGTGCCGGTCAATCTAGTGCTACTCCCCAAGATGGTGTTTTTATGTCTGCCCAGCAGCTTCTTGATCTAGTAAAGAACGCTCAAGCAGCCGGTCCCAATCCAGAGCCCACTCATCCTAGATCCAGTTTTGCACGCTTGTGTAGAGACTATACCGATTTGGGTGGAAGGCCATTCATGGGATCCGAGAGTGTTATAGAAATTCAAGCTTGGCTCAAATCATTCGATCATATCTTTTCTCGCATGAACTTATTGATCTGCATCGAGTCCAAGCGACTTCTAGCATGCTCCAAGAAAGAGCGTTAGATTGGTATAAGCTTTTAATTTCGGAAATCGTTGAGGCGGATCTCACTTGGGAGAAATTCCAAGAAAGATTCGAATTGAAATTCGTGTCGGAGGCTGAAAAAGTAACTTTGGACCGGCATTTTATTGACCTTATTCAAGGTGGATCTTCTGTGACAGATTATGTCGCATCTTTCGAATCTCTTTCCAAATACGGGGTTGAATACATTAACACCCCAATAAAGAAAAATCAGAGATTCGTCTATGGCTTGAATAAGAATCTTAAGAAGCCATTACTCCTGAAACTTGAGGTTTCATTTGATCAGCTTATTGATATCGCTCTTCGTCTTGAAGAGGCCGATAGAGAAAGTTATGTCGAGGTTGGAAGTGCCAAACCGAACTCCAACAACAACAAGAAGAGGCTTCCCTTTATTAGGTTCGAGAGTCCTAATCCTAACAAGAGGGCGAAGCAAGAGACTTCTATAGCAAATACTCCCATCCCTAATCGTGGAGAATGCTACAATTGTGGCTCTAGGGACCACTATATAAATAGGTGTCCAAGGCCTATTTCTTGCCGCTATTGCAAAAGTGCGGATCATTATATATCTTTGTGTCCCAAGCGTTAAAGCAAGAGAGAAGGAAAGCTACAAGCCCCTAGCAACTCTTCTCTTAGTCCACGTATTTTACATTCAATCCTTGATGACGTTATTTTATTTCGTGGTCTTCTTATTTGAGTTCTTTTTGATATGGGTTCCACCTCACTATTTTATATCGAAAGAACTTGTTGATTCTTTCCCTTTAAACAATTTTGGCTTGATGTCTTCCTTGAGAATTGCAAATCCGGATGGTAGATCCGCAACACTCAATTTGCTTTCTATTTATGTCGAAATTATTTTATGTGATTTTTTTTTTCGAGCCGATATTTTTTACTTAGGCTTCGGAATTGATTTGTGTTAAAGGATTGGCTTTTTCATTGAAGCCATATCCTTTGTCCCGTGTGGACTATTCATCTTCGACATTTTCAATCCGTTAAGCAGATTTCTGTTTTTTTCCTTTATGATTTTGATTCCAACTTGATGGCATCATTTTATTCCTTAAGCCCACTTATAAGGAAAGTGTTGTTTCTCTCATTCATGTAGTTTGAGAAATTTTCCGGTATTTTTGAATTTGTCTTAGGACTGTCACCTAAGCAATCTTTTGATTAGTGTTAAGGTCTTTTCAGCTCGACCTTGCCACCGGTTTTCATTTGCTACGAGTTGCGGAAGTTAGCATTCCACTTACAGCATTCCGCACTCGTTATGATTCTTATGAATGAATTATTATGTCATTTGGTTTATCCAGCTTATTTCATCCATTTTATAAATCGAATATTCTATGAATATTTCGATGAGACCATTCTTGTATTTATTGATTTTGGATGAAAATAGTAATTTAAAATTTTACAAATCTTTTCCATAAGATTTATTTATATGTAAAATTGGATTTTGTTCTTGAAACGAACGAAGAATGTTCTTAAAGGTTTTTAAGAAACATTCATATAGCAGATGATTTTGTGATTGTATTGCCCGATGAGTGCTTTAAGAATTCTGGTCGATGTGCTTGATCAACGTTGTCGATAGGAATTTCCTAAACGCTTTGATGAGACAATCAGACACGATATATTGACTTGTAAAAATGTAAACTTTTCTAGAAAGATTATTACATAAAGATAAATGTAATTTTCAAAGTTTTAGCTTTTCGAGAAAGAAGATTATTCAAAAGAAATTCTTTCTTTCCGATACTCTTATTCTTGTGTTTCCCGATGGGAACCAAGATTTTATATTTTGTACCAATGCTAGTCATATTGGTTTGGGTGCCGTCCTCTTGCGAAAGAGAAAGATCTACCACTTGTGCTTCTAAATCATTAAAGCCGATCAAGGCTAGGTGTGCCACTCATGATCTAGTGCTCGCGGCTGTTGTACTTTTAGAGTATGGCATCATCATTTTTGGGGAGAAATTTGTTATCCACCTCGATCATAAATCTTTGTAATATTTATTTTCTCATAAGGAACTTCATAATTGGCTCGAGTTCCTTGCTCCTTATGATCTTGATATTCTTTATACCCCCGGTAAGGGTAATCGTGTCACCGATGCACTTGTTGTAAGCAACAAGCAGTTGTTTCAATGATGATATTCGAGTGAAAGGATCTCGAGACTTTATCCACTTGTGAGATTCGAGATCGTGGATCCGATTTATGTTCATCTCTTGCTTTATGTAGCCTTGAAGCTCATTCTTCTCTTTTAGACCGCATTCTTGAAGCTCAAAGGCTAGATCCCGACTTGGCTCTTCTTGGCCAAAATTTTAAGGATAGAATTGATATTGAAGGTTTGAAAGACTTTGATATTGATTCTCGTGGCGGCATTCAAAAATTTGGTATGCCTTATCGTGCCAAATATTAGTGATCTTCGAGAAGACATTTTAGAAGATCCCCATCGTTCTAAATTTACCATTCGTCCCGGTAGTAAAAGGTACGTGGATATGAAGCGACTATATTATTGGGAGGGAATGAAACTTGACATCGCTAACTTCGTTAAGTGTTGCGTGACTTGCCAACTCGTTAAGGCCCGGTGGGTTATTGCAACCTTTAGAAATTCCAATTTGGAAGTGGGATCAAATTTCCATGGATTTTATAGACGGCCTTCCCCGTTCTCGTTCGGGTCATGATAGCTTATGGGTTATAGTTGATAGGCTTACTAAATCCGCCCATTTTATTCCCATTCGGTCCAATCGGACCGTACCTCTTTTGGCCAAACTTTTTATTGAAGAAATTGTTAAATTGCATGGAGTTCCTACTTCTATTGTTAGTGATCGTGATCCATTGTTTACTCGTGGGTTTTGGAAAAGTCTTCAAAAAGCTTTAGGAACGAAGCTTAATTTTAGCACCGCTTATCACCCCCAGTCCGATGGACAAACCGAGCGTGTGAATCAAACACTTGAAGATCTTCTTCATGCTTGTGTGCTTGATTTCGGTGGAAGCTGGGAAGATCGTATTCCTCTTGTTGAATTTTCCTATAATAATAGCTTCCAATCTAGTATTGATATGGCACCTTTCGAGGCACTCTATGGAAGGCCATACCGATCTCCTTCTTGTTGGCTTGAGGCCGGTGAGAAGCTGGTTTTAGGTCCAGATTTTATTCGTGATTCCATAGAAAAGATTGAACTTATTCGACATAGGATGAAAGAAGCCCAGAGTAGGCAAAAATCCTATGCCGATAACCGGAGAAGGAAGTTAGAATTTTTTGTGGGAGATCTTGTGTTCATTCGTGTGTCACCTATGAAAGGTGTTGTACGTTTCAGTCGATCGAGAAAGTTAGCGCCTTGATATATTGGGCCCTTTTCTATCACTGAACGTATTGGTTCCATGGCTTATCGCCTATCATTACCGGCTCAGTTTTCTGCCATGCATGACGTGTTTCACGTTTCTCAATTACGAAAATGTCTTCGAGATTCTGATTCTATTCTTGAGCCCGGTGTTGTGTAAGAAATTGAAGTTTCGCCTAATTTAATTTATGAGCAGCATCCTATTTGCATCATTGCTTCGGAGGTTGAGCGCCTTCGGAATAAAGATGTTCTTCTTGCGAAAGTTCAATGGTTCTCAGATCCTAAGGATTGCTCTTGGGGATCCTGGGAATTCATCGAGTGAACCCGTTCGGACTTACTCTTTCGTGCTCTTTATGGTGAACTTCCTATTTCAAATTTTCTTTTGTGTTTGCGACCTTTTTAAGTATAAGCTTCGATATGTTTGGAGAAAGTTGATTTTTGCCACCTATTCACTTAGGGCTTTGGTTTGGGCTGAACCCATTAACCACTTACTAACTCAGTCCCAACTCCCTCTCCTCTTCGTTCACTCCTCATTTCCTAACTCTCTCAAGTTCAAGAGAATAATGGGGGAAAAGATTGGAAATTAGTATTCCTAAGCCCTAGTTCATTTGCAAAATCCAAGCTTTAGCTCCAAATTCAAGAGAACCCATTGGTAAGCCTTCTCTTCATCTTCCCCAACTCATTCTCTCTTTAATTTTAGAAATTTCCTAAACCTAACTTAGGGAATGTTCTTCTTTTAAGCTTAGATTCAAGCTTCTAGTGTTGAGATTGAAGTGTGGTTGATCTTCCCTTGTCTTCAAGCTTCTCATTCATTGTTTTTGGGTTCAAAGGTGAGATTTTTATCTCACATCTTAGTCTATAACTATCTTCGATTGTTAGGTATGAATTCCTAACACTTATTCGTGTGCATTTGCTTTTGGTTTGGATTGATTTGGTGAATATTTCAATTTTTAGTGTTTTGGGTTCAATTCTTTAAAAATCATAGCTTTGATGTCTTGATCATGTTTTGTTGTTGAACCGAAGAGCTTATATGGCCGAGTAGTCGATTGGCGTAAACTCTTAGTGCCGATGCTAGACCGATAGCAATATGGAGGAGTTTGGCATTCATTAGATTGGCTTGGGGGTGCTGGCTACAGGTCCGGCCGACCGAACTCAGGGTCCGGTCGACCGACCTGCTACCCCGAGCATTTCCCAGCCTCTGTTAGGAAGTGCAGGTTACCAGTCCGGCCGACCGAACTCAGGGTCCGGTCGACCTACCTGCTACCCCCGAGCATTTCTGTTTTTCTGGTCTGGTCGACCGAGCTCTGCAACCGGCCGACCGACCTGATGCTATTTTGCCTATTTCGCCTATTTATCGTGGTTTCCAAATTTAATCGATTCGTGTCGTTTCCTATTTGTTGTTATCATTTGTTATTGGCTTTGATGACTTATTTTCTTCTGGAATTTTTGGAATATCCGTTTCGATGGATTCGGTATCGATTTCTTTGGATGTTCATTCACGTCTTCGAATGTGAATTTTAGTGATTGATTGTTCCTACAATCTTCTTTGTGATTTGTCACTTTAAAAATATAAAGGTTTTCTATACTAGTAGTAAATATCAAAACTCTTTCTTCAAATGATTTCAACACTATTTTATTACAAAGCTCATTTTTCTTAAACCATTTTCCAATCTATTAGTATATACAAGCCTTTACCTCACTCGTATGAGAAATCTAATTAAACGACTTAGTAAAACAAGTGGTATGAAACGCTTGCAATTACTTCGTCGGTTAATTCTTGGACTTGTTCGATTGAAACTCTTGTGACAATTTTCTAGTGGAGATCTACAATTTGTTCGTAAATATTTAAGTTAAGCTAGTGGTTATGGGACATGAAGCTAAGCTCATATATTTACTAGCTTACTGTAATTGACACTTCTCGGTGATCATGAAGATCATTTTATGGTTTAGACTAGCATTGTGCGATGTCTCTTTGTCCACGTGGAGGACTGTACGTCATTTTTATTGAGCTTTGGCTCACCAGGAGGAGCTTCGGCTCAATGTCCGCAATGGGGGACTATACCCTGTCATAAGGAACTTCTGTTCACCAGGAGGAGCTTTGGCTCAAATGTCCGCAATGGGGGACTATACCCTGTCAGGAGGAGTTTTGACTCACCAGGAGGAGCTTCGGCTCAAAGTCCGCAATGGAGGACTATACCCTGTCAGGAGGAGTTTTCGACTCACCAGGAGGAGCTCCGGCTCAAAGTCCGCAATGGGGGACTATACCCTGTCTGGAGGAGCTCCGGCTCATTTTTCTTGGATTGGCCATCCTTTTCTTGTGATTTCTGGATTTCGTGTGTTGAATTCTGGAATTTACGTTTCACCAACTTTTACGATTGGCATTGATATATATGTCATTTATTGTGGCTGTTTTGATTAGCTGTGTATTCAAATTGCGAGGACAGGTTATGATTACTGTCCATTTGTGTGTGATGTATATTCTTATCATGTAATGTATAAACATATATGTTTTTGTGTAAAGATCTGTTATTATCTATTATATTTTATTCCGCTGGGTGGTTAGATTCCGATGTTGTCTTCTATTTTCTTCTTCTACCACTTCTTCTTTTAAACCTAATGTTCGGTTTTCGAGCATCGGGATATCTGATTGTTACAGTTGGTATCAAAGCATTGGTTGGTGATAACCTTGGCTCTGGTGGGGATTACTCATTGAACATAGAGTCCATAGTACTCTAGAATGAGTTTGAGCGTATTAATAGATATGAGCGCGTAATTATTAGTGAATATAAATTGTTTTAATATTGTGTTGACTTATTGGTTGAATGGAATATGAATTCTGATCGAGTAAGTTGGCCGCTATTCGAGAAAAATTTATAAACACTTGACACGATAAATTGACATGGTATTGTTTTAAAAGATGGGTGAATGAAATAATTTTACCCACAATATATTTTGATATAAAAGAAATATTTTCTTAAATTGTTATATTACTTGGATGTTGGATGATAATATTTTAAAAAAATAAGATTATAAAAAATAATTGGAATGACTTGTATAATCAAATGGAAAAATTGTATGAGCATAAATTATAAAAATGAATTGTAGTTAAAATTTGATTTAAATCAAATTTGTAAATTTAAAACCCCGAAGATTTTGGACGTGTTTTTCGAAGTGTTTTGAAGATAAATAGTAGCATTATTATTTTGGAGGCATTTCTGAAAGCAAATTGTTTCAAATAACTTTTGGAAAGGGATGTAGCATTGAACTCACTTCAGTCGTTGGAAAATAACTTCGGTGATGACTGCAGCATTATCAATGGTCATTTTCGAGTTTCCAAGTGACAGATCTGCCAAATTGATTTGTTCAGAAAAACAAATTTGTTTTTGAAAATTTCAAAGGAAATTTGTTGGGGATAAAAACCATGATTGGTTTAAAAATTCGAGAAATGTGATTTTGGGATGATGGTGGTTGTAAAATGATTTAAACCAAAAGCCAGGTATTTTAAATCATGAATCTTTATTTGAATTGGAAATCCTGATAAGATAAGTTATGAACTCATAAAAATTGAGATGATTTTTAAATAAGGAAGGAAAATATGTGCTTTGAATGTTGGAATTAAAATTTAAAGTGAAGAAGTTAATTAAATTTAATTTGGAGAAATATAAATGTGGAAAAATTTAATTGATGGCGATTTGAAAGAAATAAAATTTAATTGAATTAGAATTAACTTAAGCTAAATAGATGGAGGAGAGTTGAATTGAAGTCAACTTAAACAAAGTTTAATGATATTGGGATGGATTTAAATCAAGTGAAAATAAAATTGAATTGAAATATAATTCAGTGAGTTATAGATTATATTTAATGGAATTAAATTCTTAAATAAATAAACTCCGATAGCTATAAAAGAAGTGAAAATGCTTAAATAAAATTAGTAAGTAAATTAATTAATTTGAATAGGTAAGCAAATGAATATTGGAAGGATCATTAATTTATATTGTATTAAGTAAATTTTTGGAAATAAACTTTTATCTGAGATTTAAAATAAATTAGTAAATGTAACTAATTCAAAATAAGTATGGAATCGAAATAAGTTAGAAGAGCAAGTTAAATTTAATGAACTTAAGCTAAGTTTAATACTATTGTGATTGGATTTGAATTAAAGTTGAAATATAATTGAAATGGAATTGTATCACGTGGTGGATACATTAAATGAAATTAAGTTCTTAATAAAATTTAAATGGATTGTGAAGTCAAAAGAATAGTATGAGGTTAGATTTAACTAGAGTTGAGTTAAACAAGATTGAATGGGAAAAAAAATAAGCCAAAATAAAATTGATTTGTATTTTGGGAAATGAATAAAAATCCAAAACTTGAATTATAAAATAGATTGAACTCAAGAAAATTAAGCGAAGTGATTTTTTAAGGTAAAAATCAAATATTGAATTAAAAGTGGGAAATGAACTAATTTTAAAAAATGAGTTAAGTGAGTGTGTTAATGGAATTTTGATTGGTTGGACAAAAAAAATTGGATTATGAGTTAAAAATGGATTTCGTCAAATTAAACTTGAGTTATAAATAAAATTCAACTTGAAAGTGTTAAGTGAATCGAGTTGGATGAAATATGGTGAAATGAAAATGTGAAACAAAGTTTAAAATAGATTGAATGAGTACACTAATTGAATTTAATAGAATGTAATCTAATTGAATATGGAGATGAGCTTTAGTTGCTAACTTAAGTAAATTGTTAAATGGTTATTAGTGAGCTTTATGGAATGGTTTTGAATGGAACCTGTTTGAATAATGAAATGAAATGCAAGTGAATGGATTAGAATTTAAAATGCAATGAAAATGAGAATGCTTGGATTGTGAATAAATTTAAAATGGAATGGAATTTAATATAAATTGTATTGGAATCAATTTAAAATGATTATAAGCTTAAGTAATTGTTTATTCACATAAATATCGTCGAATTTGCATAGAAATAATTGTCGTTTGACGAAAGTGAGATTAAATAAAACTCTATGAATTAATAGAAGTAAATAAAATTGAATTTTGAATTAATTAAAATGAATATAAGTTCGTTTGGTTTAAAAATGAATCTATGCAAGCAAGTGAGTTATAAATCACTTAAATTGAATAGTATGGGTTGAGATTTGATTGAAAGCAAGTGAAATATGTGTCGAAATCTTACAGATGTGCATATGAAAGTATATAACATGCATTGTTATAGAATCCATGCTTTAGCTATTTAAATATAAGTGAAATGCTATAAATGTCATATACTTAGTACATACATGTTTGAATTAAGTAAGTACAGGTACCGAGAAGCCGTTTGGCTGGATTTGGACGCGGTAATTGCTAAAATAATAAGCCGCTTGCTTAAAAATGCTAAATAAAGGTATGCCTACGCAATAAAAATAGGAAATATGAATTGTTTTTGTTTTTCCGACCGTGTGGGTCGATGTATATATATTTGTATCTCTTGTCAAATTGCAAAAGCTCCTTCGTACAAATGAGACTCTGCCAAAAAAATTTGAAAATTTTGCGAGTTAGAAAAATTTTTGGGAAAATTTTTGTTAGCGATAAAACGATTTCAAATTGGAAATTGAAATAAATTAGTGGATGAAACTAATTTAAAATAATGATATGAATCAGTTATAAATGGAAGATAAAATTCAATATTCAAAATTGGAGATAAATTAAATTCATATGGAAATGGAAAAACTAATTTGAATAGAAGTAGATATGAAAACTTCTGTAAGGAAATGTATAAAATGATTTTAAAAGCTATGATAGGATAATATTGCTAAATAGGATATGCAGGTATTATAAAGGGAAAGGAAAATTTGCAACGTCCCGGAAATTTTCGACTTTCGAAAATTCAACATCGATACTCACTTTATCGACTGCCGAGAAATCGAAGGCCGGAAACCCGAAATGTTATGGTTTAAGAAAAAGAAAGAGACAGAAGGAGATAGAAAAAGGATAGAAAATAGGGAGGAAAGAAAATAGAAAATAGAACGGAATAAAAACAACAGAACAACAACAGAATCTCACAATTCGCAGCGGAACAACATATAATAGATAAATGAATAATCTTTAAACAAAGAACTATAACAGTTATTACATTTCATACATTACATTTCATTACATCGGAGTGTACAACAACAAACAACAAATAGTGCAGCGGAAAAAGAAATACTATATACTAGTAATACGCCATGCCATCCAGCTTGCCTCCTGCAACTCCAGAATATCAAGAATATCCTGATAAACCAAACTCTTAACTGACCGTGTGGAAATTGGTGGGCACCCAGAGTTTAGGAAGGAAAACAATAAACTTCGAGTCAGTCATGTGACTGGTGTGAGAACTCAAAACAGTTTATTTATCTTTAAAATCAAAATAGAGGAATATTTTTAAAGTCAATTCGCAATGCTTTTAAAAATGAGACTACCATAAGGCCTCCTGCACACACACACAATGCAGACGCAGAATCGGAGGAGATTTCTCCTTATGATAGTCAAAGATGCTTGATACGCATTTAAAAGAACATTTGATATTATTACTAGTGCATAGTGTAGGAAAAATTCATTTCGAAAGTAGAATATAAATCTTAGCCAACATACGACCATTATCGTATGCCTACTATAGCTACCATCCAAACAGTGGTAACCACCATAAGTGAATGGCAGGTTCTACAACTAATACCGTACAAGGTTTCGTATTGGGAATTGGATTTCCAACGAATGATCAGGCCAAGGAACTTCCCATTGCCACATGAGAATGCCTCTGGAAGGACATCCCCGAGAACCAAACCGGATCTCTACCAACACAAGGCCGGGTTACCCCTAACTGAGTAACAACTGACCGAATATGCCATCCCCCGGTCCTTTGGGACCTTTATCCGAGCGCTCGTAATCAATTAACACAATCATAAAGTGTTTTCAACATGAGTAAGTATCTGGGCTCCATACCATGATACCACCCTTTTCCAGAAGGAAATGCACATACCCTAAAGGGCGCTACCCCTCATAACCTTGCTGCATCTTTCCTGTTTTGACCATTCCCGAAGTGTGAGGCTCGACGAAGTCACGTCCACAAAAACATACTTTATACAAAAGCCATGCTTTGGGTCAACAAATGATCATAGAAATGATCACCAAGATAGACGATCAAACAAATGATCCTATCTCAAATAATCAACACAATGATCATTTCACAGCAACACTCAGCATGTCACATTACCAAATTGGGAATATATCGCTGATAACATTCAACTTCATAACCTCTGAGCTCGTACATCTCAGAGAAGGGTGTTAAGCTAAAAGAATAAATTCTCCGCCACCAACAGAAATATATTTGAAAGAAATCTGCTTTATATCTCAATTTGTAACGTCAGACATACAATCCATACAAGTCTGTTCCGGGCTCGAACAGAACCGAAGGCACTTACAAAGAAGTCCTTGCAATCCGGATATCCACAATCCTGATCGGATTTCCCATCACATATGGAGAACTCAATACCGGAGCAACTCGGTGCAGAGTCAATCGACAGGTCATCCTATCGCTCTCGCAAATACCGGGTCTTCAACACCGATCTTCAATGCTATCCATTACGTCGTATCACTATTCGGAATGGGTAATCCGAATAACAAGCGCAATAATTTAAAAATAAGTGTAGCATTCAAATTCAAGCAAATCACAACAAATACCTTTCAAAGGTAAATATTGATAGTCGGTTATTGAACTATCAATGGATATGCACACATCACCAGATTCCAAATAATTTTTCAAATTATTTATTTCCCAAAAATATCTTTACAAGATATATAATTTCAATATCTCAAAAATAAATCAATATTTATTTTTAAACAAATTCTCCTTTTCATTTATAAATTCCGTAATGAATTTATATTTCACAATATCTATGAATATATGATTTCAATTATTCATTTTCAATTTAGCTTCAAAAAGATAAATCTCAAAATATTCACTTTATATTGGAAAACATTTCCATACTTATTTATTCATAAGTAATTCACAAATTTTATTTATTTTCAACCTTAGGAAAATATTCAATATACTTAAATCGAAATTAAGTATATATTTCATTCTTTAAGGAAATCATTCTCTTATCCATATTTGTTTGGGCCAAAACGAATGTTGCGTAAAACATCGTTACGACGTCCCAAAATCACTAGTATAGGGATTCGAAATTAAAATAGATATATAAATCCCAATACTATACAAAACATTTCCTTTCGGAAATCATTTACTATAACAACAGTGTTATAGTCCAGTATTTCCTTCTATTTCTCGAAAACGTCTATTTCAACAATAAATGTTGAAATCCATGGTTTCGAATCTCAACACATTTTAAAACATCGTTAGATCGTTTTAATTCTATTTAAAACATCACATTCAAAACAATTTCTTTAACATATTATTCACTATTCAAAAACGTGAATATACTACGTTAACGAATTTTATCATTTCTATTTATTTTATTTCAAAGGATTATTCACAGTCAAAAATGTGAATATAACTCCATAAATAAGTTATAACAATTTACTTATCAAAATAAGTCGTTTGCGAATTTATAAAACAACGTTTATAAATTCCATTTCTATTTATTTTATAACTACTTCCTTTATAAATTTCCTTTATTAACCTATTTCAAATTATAACTCAATTATATACCAAAATTCATATTATAAGTGAAATACTTATAATTTATGTAACGATCCTGAATTTTAATTTATTTTAAATTGATAATTAAATGAATTTTTGAATAAAAAATTTGTAAAATTAATTATAAATAGATGCGAGTTTCCCCGAGTTCAAATATATTCTATATAAATCATTTAAATTTTTAAGTATTGTATATACATGTATATATGTGAATATATATATATATGTATGTATGTATATTTGGGTATATATGAGTCAATTTGAAATTATAAAATCTTGTGTGTGTGTGTGTATATATATATATATTTTGATTTGAATTTAAATCTTAGATGAATGGTTTAATAAATATTTGGGTTATAAAATAAATTAAGAAAAATATATATATATATAGTAACTCATAAATAATTTTAAAAGTAAAATTTATGATAAGTATTTAAACTAAAAATAGAAGTAAAATAAATATTTGAGTTATAAATAGAGATAAATAAAAGTTAAGTATGGAACCAAATAAATATATATAAAACATCTATGTACAAAACAAAGTTATGGAATTTCAATTATATTTTAAAGTAAGTAGACAAAATAAAAATAAATAAACTAAACAAAGTAAAACTTAACAAACAATTTACGTTGTGTTTTAAAATCAATGAAACCCAATGGATTTTTTTATAAGCACAAGTACATATGTGCATACTTGTACAAAACAAACAAGGTATACATACATAATAATAATAAAATAAAAAAAATTTAGTATAAGTGATGGGTTGTAAAAAAAGAAAGGACTTGCATTTTATACCTCAGCACAACTTTGTATCATCTCAGCCGAAATATGTTGAAGCCTTATCAATAAACAAATGTAATGCAAATAAAGTAAGTATGCAGGCTTGAGATAAAAGAAGCAAGGACATATCAGCCAAAGTTAACAAGAGTTACAAAATATATACATTCAAGTACCAAAACATTTAATGCTAGCATAAACAAGTTATTCAAAATATTATCAAATGTTTTCAGCAGAAAACAAGAAGTATGTAAAAGAAAAATCAGGCAAAGAAAAAAAAAAGTGTTGTCTGTAGGATATATACAGGAACAGGTAAAAAGATTTAACACATACAAAATAAGATATGCATGAAAACATAAAGGATAAAGCATTAAATGCTTCCATTCCTTAGCAGCCATGCCTATTTTAATAAATAATATAAACACCCTGTACAAGATATGGTATCACTTGTACCAGCAAAGAAATGCAAGCCTGCATACATCTTCTATATATCACTCAATTTCTTCTTTTTAGTTCGTTCATTCTTTGCTGTGTAAAACTGAAATGAATACCATCTTAGAAACTGAATCAAAAGCATGCAAAGTATTTTGCTTCTCTGTTCAACAATTTCATGCTCTGTTCTTCTCCACTTCATACTTCCAGGTGAGTAACTTTAAAAAAAAAAAAAAAAACTAATGAATGAATCTGTTGAATGCTTATTGGTGAAAGATCTTGTAAGTATATCTGTTGGGCTTCTATGTGTATATTTAAAAGGGGATGTATTGTTACAGGCTTTGGTTTACAAGTGTTCTGTCTAAAGTTTGAACACTGGAATTGATTCAAAAAAAAAAAAAAGAATTCATTTTCACCTAAACAACTAGATGTTTAGTGTTGACATTAAAACAAAATAAGTTTGTTACACTATAAATTTTAGTTTAAAAATTTGTTTTAAGTAAACAAATTTGTGTTGTCACTGGAAAGGCTAAAACTACAGAACCATCTTCAAATATGTTAAATTTCGAGTTTCTTAATTTACAAATTCATGAATATAAATTGAATTCGTATTCAAAAATTTGATTTTTAAAGGTTGTATCATGATTTTTAGAGATAGGGATAGGGAGCACTAAGGGTTTGTTCGATTTTCGTATTTTGGGTCGCCACGGTCGGTCTCGTTGATCAGAGGGTTCGGGGCTTGGGCTGGAGGTGGAGGAGCGAACAGGGAGTATGGGAAAAATGTTGTGATGGTCGACCAATGACCATGGAAGCGGCGGCGATGGTCTAAAGTTTTTAAACCTAGTTTTTGAGGTGCCAAGGTTTTCGTGTCATTCGACGTCGATGGTCGATCGAGTGCCGTGGGGTCTTGGGTGGTGGAAGCTGGGGCGTAGACGGAGGTCTGGGCGGAGGTGCGGTGCGTTCTGGTGGTCGGAATTTTGAAGGCGACGTGTTGACAGAGATTGGTGGTGTTTCAGTTCATGGGTTCCAGGCTCGAGCTCGAACTCAATTTCAAATTCGAGGTGATGGGGAAGTTTGGGTGGTCGTGAATTGATCTAGGGATGATCGTCGACTTGCTCGACGTCGTGGCGGTGCCGAAAGATCGCCAGTGGCAATGTGCACGTGCACAGTGATGAGCGTGTGTCAGCAAATGTTGCTTCGAGGCAACTCGAAGTGGAGCTCGAGATTTTTGTGATTAGACTCGAAAACTTTGGGTTGTTGCGTGTGTGTTGCCTGGGAAATTTAATCACAGGTTATAGAAATTTTATCGTGCTGTTGAAATTTAAATAACAACATAAACTAAAAAAAAATGAAAAGGGGGAGAAGAACTGAGAAAGAGAAGAACAGGGAAGGGGTGAGAGAGAGTGACACGGGAGAGACACGAGGGGAAACTCGAGTTTTCTCGAGTAAGAAATGATGCGGTCTCGGTGCTTTCCCAGAATAGCCGTGAATAATGATTTTTGTACAAGTGTTTAACTTAGTTAATTAAGTAATGTTAGTTAGTATTAAGTTAATATGTAACTTAAAAGTTTAGTAAGGAAAGTTGTAAAGATAGTTAATCAGTTTAAGGTAAGAAAATTTAATTTATTACTTTAAGTAAGTAAATAAACAAACTAATCAAGTTAATTTAAATGATTTATTATGAAGTTGGTTTAAAGGTTAATTTAATTAATAAGTAATTAAAGAATGATTTATTTAATTATAGATAAATAATTAGATTAATTTATAATTAGAAATGATTAATAATGAATTAATCTAAGATAATTTCTTAAGAAAGTGATTAAGAAATATTATTAGTTAATAAGGATAATTAACTAGGAATTATTAAGTAATTAAATTAATGTGATTAATTTTGATGATTCATTAGATTAAATTAATTAAGATAATCAATTGTAAATTGTTAATTACTTAATGAAAGAAATTAAGGGGTTAATTACTAATTGTAATTAAACTTGAATATTTTGATTAAATTAATGATAAAGATAAATTGGTAATTCATGATTTGTTATTATGAGATGATTGCTTAATGATAAGTAATTAAAGAGTAATTTTCTTGAAATAATGAATTAAGAAGTTAATTAATTATATAATTGGTTCAAGAGTCGATTTAATTAATATGATTGATTAAGAATAATTTAATTAATTGAAGTGTTTGATAAATTAATTTATATCAAATGATTTGAATTAAGAAACCAGAATGGGATGATAAATTCATAAGTAATTTAATTTTATTTACTTGGAAATAAATTGAATTGATTGTCCTCTCTGATCTGTAATATCTTGTTCTGTGAATTGAGCTATGTGAAATTTACTCATTTACTTATGTACATTTGTGTATTATCTGTGAATCTGTGAATGGAAGATAAGCGTTATAATTTATATCGCTTATCGAATATATTGTCGTATTTGATCTGTCATGATTGTATGATGTTGCACTATTGTGTTAAAACCCTGAACCACACCATACACACACAATTATAGATTTCACGTGGAAATCGGTTAAGTCACAGATAATTTAAATGTAATGTTTTTGAAATTAAAGTTTTAAATTTCAAGTTAAGATTGAAAATGGATTTGGGTTAAAGGTTAAAGCTTTTGAAATGGGGTTTTTAAGATAAAAACTATTTTGAATAACTTGGTAAAGTTTCAATTTAAATAATACAAATTTTGTAATTGAATTCCATGATTTGAAAATTATGATTAAGGATGTTATAAAGGTGTTTATATGAAGTTAAAACATTTTAAAATATTGGTTTGAGAATTTGGATTTAACCCAAGGGTTTCAACTTGTATAAATGAATCAGATTTCCAAAATGAAAACTGTTGTTTTCAAATGACAAACACTTTTAGATAAGAACTGAGATTCCAGTTAATTAGGGGAATTTCAAGATTAAATAGAGAAATGATTTTCCTAAGTTATGAATGAATTCTTTTTGAAAGCTATGAATTAAATCTGTTTATTTTTAACAGATTTAAATTGATGATTTGTTTAAATCAAATTGAAATGAAATTGTTTTGAAGGCTATAAGTTAAATCTTTGATTTAAAGATTTAACGAGTTAATCGAATTGAAATGAAAATTGATTTGGAAAAATCTGTGAATGAATCTTTTATTTAAAAGATTAAAA
Source organism: Allium cepa (assembly GCA_030765085.1). Lineage (NCBI taxonomy): Eukaryota > Viridiplantae > Streptophyta > Magnoliopsida > Asparagales > Amaryllidaceae > Allium > Allium cepa. Next base: position 490,698,223 of record CM060942.1, read on the forward strand.
TGTGAAAATTGTTTAAACCGTTAAAGGTTGTGAAAATGAATCTTTTTGTTTAAAGATTGAAAATGGTAATTTATTTAAACCATTTGAAGAAAAGTTTTGGGAAATAAGTTGTGACTTAATTGAAATCCCAATATCCATATATTTTTAAAATATTTTCGCTCACTATTCGGTTTAGCCGGGAAAGGACCTTTGTGTCGTATAACCCATTCCGAATATGTGATACGTCGTTATGGATAGCATTTGAAGACCGGTGATGAAGACCGGGTATTTGCGAAAGCGATAGGATGACCTATCGATTGTCTCTGCACTGGGTAGCTCCTGGTATAGAGATTCCCTAAGTGATGGGAAATTCGATCGGGATTGTGGATATCCGGATTGCAAGGACTTCTTTGGAAGTGCCTTCGGTTCTGTTCGATCCCGGAACAGACTTGTATGGATAGTATGTCTGACATTACAAGTTGAGATATAAAGCCGATTTCTTTCAAATATATTTCTGTTGGTGTCGGAGAATTTATTCTTTTATCTTAACACCCTTCTCTAAGACGTACGAGCTCAGAGGTTATATAGTTGAAGGTTATCAGCGATATATTCCCAATTTGGTAATGTGACATGCTGAGTGTTGCTGTGAACTGATCATTGTGTTGATTATTTATGATAGGATCATTTGTTTGATCGTCTATCTTGGTGATCATTTCTATGATCATTTGTTGACCCAAAGCATGGCTTTTGTATAAAGTATGTTTTTGTGGACGTGACTTCGTCGAGCCTCACACCCCGGAAATGGTCAAAACAGGAAAGATGCGGCAAGGTTATGAGGGGTAGCTCCCTTTAGGGTATGTGCATTTCCTTCTGGATAGAGGTGGTATCATGGTATGGAGCCCAGATATTTAACCTATGTGGTTACTGCGAATTTATTACTTTGTGGTTGTTGGTTATCGGGATCCCGTGAGAAAGGTCGTTTACGATCGGGGAATGGCGTGCTCGTGTCAGTAGTTACCCAGTTAGGGGTAACCCGGCCTTGTGTTGGCAGAGTTCCGGTTTGGTTCTCGGGGATGTCCATCCAGAGGCATTCTCATGTGGCAATGAGAAGTTCCTTGGCCTGACCATTTGTTGAAAATCCAAAGAAACAATACGAAACCTTGTACGGTATTAGTTGTAGAACCTATCATTCACTTATGGTGGCGCCCCACTGTTTGGATGGTAGCTATAGTAGGCATAAATGCGAAATGCCTATGCTGGCTAAGATTTATATCTTTACTTTTGAAATGATTCTTCTACACTATGCACTAGTAATAATATCAAATGTTTCTTCTTAATGCGTATCAAGCATCTTTGACTATCATAAGGAGAAATCTCCTCCGATTCTGCGTTTGCATTGTGTGTATGTGCGGGAGGCCTTATGGTAGTCTCATTTTTCAAAAGCATTGCGAATTGACTTTAAAATCTTTTGTTGATTGTTTAAAGATAAACTGTTTTTGTTGCTCACACCAGTCCCACGACTGATCCGGAGTTTATTGTTTCTTTCCTAAACTCTGGATGCTCATTATTTTCTACACGAGCAGTCTAGAGTTGGGTTTTTCAGATAGTCAGATTAGTAGGTTATCTGGAGTTAGTTCAGTCTTTGGTTCGCACCAGTCTTGCCTAGCTTGGTGCATCGTTATTGGGAGTTCGAGCTATTGCTGGATTGATTTTTGGAGATGGAGTGGCAGTTCTCAGAGTTCTCTTTTGAAGACTATTTTAGAGTTATTTGTTCTGCTGCTAGATGTTATCTATCGTTTTCTTTTCCGCTGCTATTTTATTGTATCATATCTCTGATGTATATTGATATCTATTGGATCATCTGTTGTATCAGATATTGTATTAAAGCTGTATATCAATGTATTATTCTTTTATTCCGCTGTGTTATTTACTTAATGTTGTTATAAGCTCCGGCGAATCGGATTTGAACGGTCGAATCTATGGCATTCGAATACGATATGAAGTATGGATGTCGATTTTTGAGCGGGCAAAATCCGACATCGTTACAATTTATTCGTTTACAAAAATTGTTCTTTTAAACTTCCCAATTTATAAATCTTATAACTTATAAGATTCCTTTATTTACCCAAATCTAGTCTTTTAATAACTTTACAAATTTTATAAACCTACCGCTTATAAAATTCCATTTATAACTTCACCGTTTATAATTCTATAAATTTCATTCATTTATGAAATTCATTCACAATTCATTTTAACACTTATAAAAACTCGTTTTATAATTCAAATATTCTAATTTATAAATATCCATCTTATAATTCTTTTATATAAATCAATTTATACTATTATTTCAAAACGTCTTCAAAGTCCTTTATAATTTCATCATTTTGATTTATAAAATAATCAAATTTTATAAATCCTATTTTTTAACTTTTTACAATAAATCCAAAAATCCCAATTTAAACTCTTTTTATAAAATTATTAACCCATATTTTCAAAAATCAACTTTTAACTATATTTCTCAAAAATCATAATTTTTATAACATTAAAATTATAACGTTTATTTATTTAAAATGGATCAATTCCAAACAAATAGTATATTTTCAAAAATCACTTTAAAAATCATTTTAAAGCTCCAAATTTGGTCCAATGATGCTACATACCAAATAGCCAATCACGACAACAACGATATCATATATCGATATGATAATCGATCAAATATCAAAATATCTGAATTCAAATAAATACTGTTGAGGAATCCAGTTGGATCCCTCCAACCTGTTTTCCTGCATCCACAAACATTAGCACAATACCAATTCCGCTCCAATACGGAATTATCGCGGTATATGGGATTTAAAATATTATCCGCTTAATAGACGGCGCAATAGGGTCTCATCCGCTATACAAATGCGGGAAATCAACAACTGCAATATATACATATGCCAATATATATTGCTATTATATATAATACCAATTTCACTGTTTATGAAATATTCACGGTATATGTTTTTAATAAATAACATCCGCTTACTAACGGCGCATAATGTCTATTTTAACAATCAATAGATAACAATCATCATTCAAACATGCATTCAAATATTTTAATTTAACTATTTAAAATAAAAATCGAAACTGATTCGATTGAATGAGAAGTTCTCACCTTGATTTCAATTTCGCTTTAGCGATTTATTTCGAATAAAATTAAACGGACGTTTAATTTTACCCAAAATTCTCACTAGCTCCAAACGACTCCAATCGAATTCCATAGCGTAGTGCTCGTCCATACGATTCCAACGCAACTGGTTTCGCGCGTTTTCGACCTCGTATGAAAAAGTTATGCATTTATGAAGTTACACGATCTATAACTTATAAATTTACAATTAACTTTTATTTTTTTAAACCTAAATAATATCTGTCGTTCGATCTGGTCTCCCTCCATCAGGCCGTGCGCACAACCCCCCCCCCCCCCTTCATCTTCTCTTCGTTCATCTACAGGCAAAAGGAACGCAACCAAGAACCCATTCTTCAAAACTAGGGTTCCACTTTGCAACCACCTCGCTCGACGAAACTTCATCAAACCACCTCCATTCGAACGCCCTTCGCAAGAGCCACGTTCGGCCTCCATCTTGGTGAACTCGGCTGCCATATGAGCCTCGAAATGCGCGCGCAACTTCAGGTCTTTGAGCTCCAATTGCCATCAATCCGTAGCGTATTTTCCGATCATAGCCGTTGGATTTATAGAACGTGTTGTGCTCTACAAGATTGTAGTTGGGGGCTTCTGACGATTGTTGATGGATTGAGAGATCGGAGGGGAAGAAGTTGAGAAAATTTCGGCCTTTGGTTCTGGGGGTGGCGGCTGAATATTAGGTTTAGGTTTTTATTTTTTTATTTTTTTTTTTAGAGAGAGAGGGGGCTATTTATAGAAGAATGAACGACACTATTCATTCCGGAAATTCCGAACTCCGATTCACGTGCCGTAACCAGCGTTTCTAGGGTTTACCCCGCGTTCCGGACACAATGGAACAGGTTTCGGAAGGTAATTTATAGCAATAAACGTTCAATTTAAATTAAACCGATTTAAACGATTTTCTAGGCGTTTTAGCTTGTACCGGACAAACGGTAAATCCGATTGACACGAAATTTGAAACCATACAATAATATCACATTACGGATCCGATAAAACTGGTTTCGTCGAAATTCAAGACTTTTTGAAAAATGGCTATTTTAACTCGCTAAATTAATATTAAAAACAATTTCGATACGTTTCGAGCTGCCACGATCAAACGATAACTCCGATTGCTACGAAAATTGAAATCCGGTAATAACTAACTATTACAGATCCAATGGAACTAGTTTCGTCAAATTCTGAGACTGTTCAAAAATTGACTATTTTCACTAGTCGATTTTAATATTAAAATATTCAATTTTCACAATTTAACTTTTAATTCGGTTTTAAAAGTTCTAAAATATCATTCTAACTCCAACATGATAAAATAAAATTTTACAAATCATTTTCAATCATATTTAACTCAATTTTCAATTATTTCCATAATTTAACATATTAAATTATCGATTTAATTATTCAATTAAATCCAATAATTCGAAATAAAATTTATTCGACTTATAAATTTCACTTATTAATATTTAAAATTAATTAAACATTCAAATTTTAATAAATTAAAATCTTGGGTCGTTACAAAATTGGTTTTGATTTCAGAAGATAAATTTGAGTTGCTTGACAAAAGGGTATGTGTTTAAATTTCTGTATGAAATTTGATTGGGTTTTAGATCTATCCACTTGGCCTTTTGTTTTCTTTTGGAATTTGGGAGCCCGTAGAGGCATTTTGTAGTTGTATCGAGGTAGCCACGCTAAGGAGACGCCGGTGAATTTTTTCGGAAATTTAGAGAGTTAGAAATTTTTTGAGAAATTTTTGATAATTTAAATTTGGATTTAAATTTAAATTTTAATAAGTGGAGTAAATAGTGTTGTTGGAAACTATGGAAGGTTTTGGGAAGTTGGTTGAAGTAATAGCGGGTCTTTAATAAAAGATATGTTATGGCAAGTTGATAAAACTGTTTGGTTTTGGAAAATAGTAATGGGTATTGGATCATTCTTCCTAATTAGTAATTTCGGGGACGAAATTCTTTTAAGGGGGAGGAATGTGACGACCCGAATTTTTTGGATGTTTGAAATCGGAATATTTAATTGGTTTTAAACGTTTAAAAGTTAATTTTTAACTTGAATTCAAATATCACCGTTTATTGGGTAATTTAACTATTTAATTAAATAATTTGAAGTTGGGTAAAATGTTGAATCTGGAGTTTTAGGCCTGTTAAAAATAATTTGAAGGCTTGTAAAATTTATATTGATAGTGCTGAGGATAATAGAAGTTTTAAAATTGAATTTAACAGTGATTCGTCTAGTTTTAAAAATATATCATCTAAATCGATATTTAAAAATAGCCTTCCGAGGCATAGTCTCGGAATTTGACGAAACAAGTTTCATTGGACCGTAATATTGTATTATTATCGGATTTCAATTTTCGCAGTGTTTGGAGTGACCATTTGGCCGTACGATAAGTAAACGCGCTGATAATTAAATCGAAATTTAATATAATAACTGGGCTCAAAAAGCTATCTTCTCCATACGATCGAATTAGGACTCGAAACCTTTTCCATTGCGTTCGAAATAGGGGTATAGCAATATAAATGCCTAGCGGCACGCCTCAATAGGAGGTCAAGTTTTTAAGTTGCGTTTACCGGAACGGTTTGGATTTGAATTTGAATTGAATATTTATACTAGTCAACTGCAGTTGAATTTATCTCACATCAGCTGCTTTCCTTTCATTTTGAAATCACTATAGCCTTTTTTCTTCCCTACGCTACCTACTATCCTGAAATCGCGCTTCCTGTCTCTCTCTGTTCTTTTTAATATCCACGCAAGCTTTCACCTCAAAATCATGTCAAAGAAAACAAATAATGGCTGAGCTTAATAAAACGTCTCTATATTTTTCTTCCCATTCCTTGTTCATATTCAAAATCAACGCCGAGTTTTCCTTTCCACTCTCGAAATCAATCTCCCTCCTCCTTTTGTTCGAACAATCGGAAAAAAAGAAGAAAGAAGAAATTTCGTATAAAATCAGGGATACTCTTCTCTTTATTCGAAACCAAACCGAGCTCCTGCTTCAAAATCGACTCGGCAAAATTAAAAAAAAGGGATTAATTCACGATCGAATGGGGCGACTTCGACTTTTGATTGACGAGAAGAGGCGAAACTAGGGTTAGTGATGGGATGAACTACGACCGTCGACTCGAGGTGAAAGGGAGGGTTATCGCGTTGATAGCTAGGGCGCGATGGATCGGTAAGGCATGGAGGACTGGCATTCGTATGGGCGCACACGAGGTGAATTAGAGGCAGTGGTCGTCACATTTTTGGTTCAAGGTAGGTGCGAGAGAAGGCTACTGCAGTGATGAGAGGCCGGTTGAGTGGAACTGCAGTGGTCATGGATGCCACGTGGAGGAGCCAGCATTCTTTGTTCGTTGGCTACGCTTCTCCTGGGTAATTTCAGTTCCGTTCCTTTGAATGTATATGTATATATGAATATATATGAATACACATACATTTTTATTTTAAATATATATAGAGATAAACGGAGAAATATATATATTTAGATAAACGGAAGATCTTATTTTATATTTTATAAAGTATTCTCATTTTCAAATATTCTCATAGTATATATTTTTAATAAAGTATTGAAGTAGTTTTCAATTTAAATGTTTAAAGTATATTTTATAATAAAGTGTATTTAAATTATTTTAAAATCTTAAGCTTTGCATTTGGTGTTTTCAGTGGAAATAAATAGTTGGGAATTCATTCCATGAGAAGTGCGTAGTTTGAAAACTGTTTTCAAAGGGTTGAAAATGGAAATATATCTTACGAAAATATTTTGGGGATTAATAAATAATTCGGTGAAATTATTTATATTTGTTGAATGTTTATAAATGTTAATTGATAGTTAAATAACAGACTATCAATATTGGATAATGCGCTGATCGTTTCGAAGAGACCGGGATTGGGATTAAATTCTCAAAAACCACTTCGAACCATTTTGTACGTTTTCGTGGGAAAAACGAGTTCGGAGTCGAAGATGGAGCAGTGAAGTGCAAGGGCTAGTTGCTACTAATCCTGAGGTGATTCCAAAATGGATGTTGTAGGAGTAGTGCCCTCGGTTCCGTTCGAACCCGGGACGGACTTGTATGGATTGAATGCTTTCGGAACATTGTCAGGTGGACGATGAGCATTCTAAGAGATGTGTTCTATAAAGGTAACATTTGGCCTCAAGCCTAATCAACCGGGAATGACTGAAAATTAGGGGTTTTCATCAAGGCTAGGTGGGCAGCGTCCATCAGGGTGAGGTCATCCCTGCCTAGATGTCCCTTTTTATTCGGCCTAGTGGTGCGGTTGCTGATCCCAACTGTGGGGTGATCTTACTCGGGATTATCCAGTAAGGGGTAGTCTTGGTCTTGTGTTGTAAGGGACTGGGAGTAATCCTCGGTACGGTGATCAAGGCCACATACTGTGACAGGTGGTACCCAGTGCCTAGTCATTAGTTGGAAATCCATTCTCCCTATGTGCCTTTACGGTTTTTTTTGTATGCCTATTAGCTGGAATTTAATAAATGTATCAATTTCGGCTATTTGAATAAGTACTTGTATATAGACACTATTATAATATCAGAGGATTTTATAAAAAGTGTTTTAGCTATCGTAAGGTAAAATCCCAACATCTTTATTTGTGGCGTGGTCTTACGAGATGCTTTTGATTTTCAAAGGATTTTGAAATTTTAATAATCAAATTGAGTGTGATTTTCTCGCGCTAGTATTCTAGACTAACTTGGGTGTTATTTAATTATAATGCTCGGGTCAGTCCGAGTATTATAGGATACATGAAAGGATGCAATGGAGCTTAAGAGATAGCTGGATGGCGATACGTACTTCCGTACTTGTTTAGATATTACGCTGTGTTGATTAGTTGTGTATTCAGATTGTGAGGACATGTTATGATTACTGTCCAGTTGTGTGTTATGTATAATTTGATGATGTAATGTATAAACATATTTGTTTTTGTGTAAAGATATGTTATTATCTATTATATTTTATTCCGCTGCGATGGTTAGATTCTGATGTTGTTTTCTATTTTCTTCTTCTACCTCTTCTTCTTTTAACCCTAATGGTTCGGTTTTTCGAGCGGCGGAAAATCGGGTTGTTACACTTAGTTTCCTATTTAAGGTCAAACAGAAAAATCGATGTGATTGATTTACACAGTTCTCTTTATTTGAGAATATTGTTTGTGATGGCCCGAATTTTCCGACATTAAATTTTGAAAATGGTTTTAAATATTTGATTTGGAATATAAGTTGATTTTTGAATATGAAGATTTTTGTTGAGATTATAGAACGAATTTAAATTTCAAATATAATGAATTATCGAAATACGGAAATGGCGAATAATTGAAACTAGAATCGAATATGAATCAAATCGATTTCTAATGTTGATGTAAATTCTATTTGAATTAGTATTGAGTTAGTAAGTTATTAATTTTTTAAAATGTCGATTTAAGCGACACGTTAATATAGCGATCTAGGGGACAGTTTTGGAATTTAAAGAAATTAGTTCTGTTGGATTTGTAACAATGTATTATTACTGCAATTCAAATTTCATAGTGTTTGGAGTTACCGTACGGTCATCTGATCTGAAAATGCCTGAAAATAATTTAATTTAATTTAATTTAAATAGTCGATATAAAAAGTTATCTTCTCCATACGATCGAATTGGGCCTCGAAAATTCTTCCATTGTGCTCGGTATAGGAGTATAACATTAGAAACGCCAGGCGACATGCCTCGATAGGGATTCGAAATAAATATCGAGATATTTTGAAATTTGATAGAATATATTTATATAGATTTAACCTTCGACCCACATTTTTTCAATTCGAGCAAGCCTATCACTGAGATGCAGACCTATTTTGCTCATATAGCCACCATCTCCTGTTTTAAAATTGCATGCTTTTCCCCTTTTCTCCTGCTCTTCAATTCCAAATCAACGCTTGAGAAAAAGAGACGATGGTCTCGCGATCAAAGTCGGGATGGTAATGGGGAGAAACGAGGCCCGCATGCATGAGGGGATGGTGCGACATTTTATGATCGAGGGGGAGTGATACGATGTTAAGGATCGTGAGGAGCCGCAATGTGGAGGGCCAAACGCGTGGGCGGGCACTTGGAGGTGGGGTGTGCACGCAAGGTCAGTAGTGATGGCCATCGACGTGGAGATGGTGGAGCGATTCTGGAGTCACAGTCATTCCAGGTAGAGTGATGGATTGAGAGCGGCACGTTACATCTAGGGTGTTGGCTTATAGCGTATGCACGCGATGTTGGGATGTGGCAAAGTTCGTTTATGGGGTGGGCGCGACTTTGACTGGAGACGAGTCAGGCTAGGACTACGGTGTAGCCTGATGGTAAGCGAGGAGGTGATGCTTACTGGGAAGGGGTTGCGATTTCTGCTTGAGGTAATTTTGAAGAAGGAAATGTAATTATTTTAATTAAATTTAATTAAATTTATGCCTGAGGTAATTCGAAAATTACAAATATGAGGCCCAAAAATCAAGAATTCAGTCACGATGGATTCGTCGTTGCGAAATGGACAATCTAGAATTAGTTTAGGATTTTTCGGAGTCAACTGGGATTTAAAAAAAAATTAAAATCTAGATGTTCAGAAAATTACAAATCACGGCGAGTAAATCTTGCTATTTTTGGATTACTGGATTTAATTAATAATAATTAAAATTGATTATTGGGTGCTTGGATGAATTTATAAATTATTATCAGTTTGGATGTCATATATATATATATATATATATATATATATATATATATATATATATTGGCAAAGCCAACGGAGTTGAATGAACCCATACCATTTATTGATCCGCCATGGGAAATGAAACATGCAAAATAGTTGCAACAAACAAAATTTGGATTTTATATATATATATATATATATATATATATATATATATATATATATATAACAATGTATATATTAGTAGTTGGATATATTTCCCACCATTGGAGCGGATGAGACCCTATGCGCAACACATAATAGCGGATGACCCTAAATTACCGCGATATCTCCCTCGAAGTGGGATTTGTATTTTATGTTATCTGACATCTATGAATGCAGGGAAACAGGTTGGAGGGATCCATCTGGACTCCTCAAATATTGATTGGTTTACATATATAGTAATATATGATGGAACAAAATAATCTATTATAAATTGTTGCGTGATTTGTTTTAATGGATGCTATAGTAGCTCTAGCCTTAATTTTGGTATTTCAATACCATAAATATCATATTTTAATTAAAATAATTAAAAGTAGATTTGGATATAAAAATATTTATATAAAAGTTTGGATTATTTTAAAAGAAAATTGATTTGGATAAAATAATGATTTGGTTGTGGGGTTGTACTTAACTATTCGTAAAATGTTTTAAAAAGTGATTTTAAATAATTTATATAAAGGGCTTTTTAAATAATATTCTAGAAAATATGAAAAGAAGTTGAAATCGATATAAAAAATAAATTTGGAACATAAATGGAATTTATTAAGTTATAGGTTTATAAAATGAGATTTTAAAAATGAGATTATTTTCTTACAAACAAGCAAGCCCAAAAAGGTTTATAAATTTATAAACGATGTTTATAAATATGGAAAATGATATTAGTTGATAAATTATGAATATAATTTCACAGGGTAAATTTATATCGACATATGGAAATAAGTTTTTTGGGGGAAAAATAGTGGATTCTATTTTAAAATGTGAGAATGGCTAGGGAATCAGAATGAAATCGGTGTGTTGTGTATCGAGAGGGATTTATAAATTCAAATTAGTTATTGAGATTTTAAAATATTTCTATTATGAAGTAAAGTTTGTTTAAAAAGGAAAATTTCATTGTTAAACTATGTAATTTACAGCTAGTTAATATTGGAATTCTTCGAAAAGTGGATTTTTCAAATATTTAATATTAATTAAAATAAATTCTAATTTTTATAAGCATCTTTGAAAATTTATTTGTTTTATTTAAAAATGAATCTGAATTGAGTTATTGATGTTATTTAAAGTGCTTTTAATATTTTAAATAATTACTCAAACATGTTTTTAAAAATAAATTATTATTCTTTAAAAATAATTATCCTATATATATAGAGTTTTGAAATAATTGAAGTTTATTTATAAATCTTCTCGAGATTTATAAACGAGATATTTAATAGGTGTGATTTTATAAGAAGAATTCTCAAAATGGAATTCAGGGAAGCTTAAGGAAATTTCCAAAGTATTTAAAATATAGAAACTTCAAAAGATGAATTAAAATTCATATCGGAAGTTAGAAATGGGTAGTTGGAAATATAGACAAGGGTAGTCGATTTTGGAAATATTAATGGAAATTTACTTAAGGATTTCGAAAACTTATAGAAGCCGTTATAAATGAATTAAGGGATTTACAATTTAAATGGAAAGGATTTTGAGAAACATGAAATAAATGGAATATTTCTTAAATATTGGAAATAAATGATTTTAGGAAATATGCATATAAATATACCTTAGTATTGGATGGAAAGAATTTGAAAATATTTAATTTCGAGATTATTATTATAGAAATATTTTCAAAGTGTTGAATTATAAATGGAACCGAGGAAAAAATATTCTAAGTAATGATATGATTCGAAAATATCCCATTATGGATATAAATATTTGAAATTGTTTTTCAATTATTAAATATACTTGGAAGAGAATTGTATATACATCTTTGTAAAGATATTTTGAAAGGATTTGTAATATGGGCATAGTGACTGCGTATGGATGTTATTTGATAGTTAAATAATCTATTATCAAATTTGGCCGAATTCTTTGATCGTTTCGAAGAGGCCGGGATCGAATTTGATTATCTGAAAACCACTTCGATCCGATTTGTGCATTGCGAATTGGGATATCGTGAAGATAATGAAGATGGTGATTTTGAATATTCGGTTTGTTCAGACCCAGAACAATTTTTATGGGTGAATGCCCTCAACACACTGTCATCGGAGGGCAATGAGCATTCTAAGTATAAATTCCTTGAAAGACAATCGTAGCCTTAAGCCTCATCAATCAGGAATGACTAAAACAGGGGAGATGTAGTAAGGCAAAGTTGGTCACACCCAATTAGGGTATGTTATCACTTTTCTAGATACACTCCGATATGTTATAAAATTATGAATATGCCTGTGCTCGAAAAATAGAGTGCTTGATAACAGTGGGAACTCCCGGGGTGATAACATATTCTGTACATTCCAGGTTAGTGGTAGGTCGGTCTTGTATAGGCAGGGCATCTCGGTGAGGTTCTTGGTACATTTTTCTAGAGGTGTGCTGTGACGGGAGGTATCCCAGTAGCTCAGTCATTGTTTGGAATCCAATATCCATTACAAGCCTCTAAAGTTTTGATTCTAGAGCCTAGTATGCCAGAATTTAATTAATGTAACAATTTCGGCTATTTTAATAAGTATCTATATTTAGATACTATTATAATATCACTAGATTTTCTATAAAAGATGTTTTGGTTGTCGTAAGGTAAAAATCCATGTGTTTATGCTTGGGGTGGTCTTATTGGATGCTTTGTTTTTCAAAAGATTTTGAAAGTAGTAATAATTCAAATTAAATGTGTTTTTCTCACGCTAGTTTTCCAAACTGAATTGGGTGTTATTTTATTTTAATGCTCGGGTTAGACCAAGTATTACAGATTCAGGTTAGGTTGCTGTGGAGCTCAGGAGACGAGTTGGATGATAGAGACGTATTCCACGTACTTGAGTATATTCCGCTGTGTTTGTTAGACTGTATAGTCAGCTCTGGTGAGGACAAGTTATAATAACTGTCCATATTGATTTGTTGATTGTTGTACTTTGATGATGGTATGTATAATAAAAGTTATAGTTCTTTTTGTATAAAGATATATTTCTATCTATTATATATTGTTCCGCTGCAACTGTGAGATTATGTGTGATGCCCTACCTTTATACTCAAGCTAGCCAAGGCCACTACGGAGTAATGCCATCAACTAGCGCGAAGAATAAGGCTGTTGAGGAGCGACCATCCGTATAGTTGTTTTGTGCGAGCACCGATATGTCAGATAGTATAACACGCATTTCATTTCATGAGGATATCCGACATGCCGATACAAACTCAAAGCTACTACACAGTGGCTATGTGGTCTTTGGAAACAAATATAGAAATAATCATAACATAAACCACTCACAGATATCCATATCACAAAGGCGGAAATAGATATGAATATAACGCATAGAAGTGTACATCAAAGTAGTGGTCAAACAAGATCCACAATATCACAAAATAATAGATACAAGTGCTAGACAAAAGAATATGTATACATCAAGGAGTCTCTATATCAAATGTATAACAACAAAAAACTACCAATCTAATGTCGTTAGACAAAAGTCAGATGATGATCCCTGATAAGGAGTCAAGCAAAAGCACCTATAACATCTCGGTCTGACCCGAGTATTATTTAATAAGAAAATAATAAACGGATCAGCCTAGCTATAAATATCAGATAAAATGAGATAGAATAAGAGATACGACGAAAACGTATGATAACAATAATGCCATACTATGAAAAGTATACATTTAACAACAACAAAATTCATACAATATCTCAAAAACCTCATAGCATCAAAAAGAATGTCATATTCTTTACCATATTCACCAAACCAAAAATATTGGCTAACATATTAATGCCAATTATAAAAATTGTTGAAACACAAATTCTAGAAATCATCAATTAGAAATCCAGAAATCACAAAAAGGGGGAGGCTATCATAAACAGGAGCATGAAAACTCACCAAAACGTGTATCACAAACGGGACGCTATCCCATGGGCGCTAACCATAGAGCCGAAGCAACGACGTAGTACAGCGGTTTGCCCAAGGAACCTAAAACTCGAATAATTCGGAACAACGACGTAGTACAACGGTACGCCCGATAAACCAGATAAGCCGGAACAACGAAGTAGTACAACGGTACGTCCGATGAACCGAACTACATAAAAGAACACGGGTCGCTAGCCCACAAGAATGAGTCAAAACTCCAAAGAATGCATAGGTCATTAGCCTATAAAAGAAATGAGATGAAACTCAATAAAATGAGGTATAGTCCCCTACATGGACAAAGAGACATCGAATGTTGCAAGTCTAATCACAAAATGATCATCAATGATCAATAGAAAGTGTGAATTACAGTAAGCTAGTAAATAAATGAGTTTAGCTTCATGTCCCATAATCACTGGCTTAACTTAAATATTCACAAACAAATTGTGGATTTCCACTCATAAATTGTCACAAGAGTTTCAATCGAACAAGTCCAAAAATTAACCGACGAAGTAACTCAAGCGTTTCATACCACTAGTTTTACTAAGCCGTTTAATTAGATTTCTCAAACGAATGAGGTAAAGGTTTGTGTATACTAATATATTGCAAAACGGTTTTATAAATAAGATTTGTATTAAAAATTGAGTTGAAATCATCTTTGAGAAAGAGTTTGAATATTTACTACTAGTATAGAAACATTTGTATTTAAAAGTGACAAGTCACATAAATGGTTGTAGAAACAATCAATCGCCAAAAATTCACATACGAAGACGTGAATCAAATCCATAGAACTCGATTTCAAATGCATCAAAATGGATTTTCTCAAATATCCCGAAGAAGTCAACTAATTCGATAATAAATGATAACAACAAATCGAATCAACTCGAATCGACAAAAATTGGAATCTCAAGCAAAATAGGCAAGTTGGGCTGAAGCATGCAGGTAAGTTGACTGGACACTAAGTTTAGTCGACTAGCCCAATGGCTGGAACACTCTCGGGTTCCAGGTCAGTCGATTGGACTCAGAGAGCCAGCCGAATGGAACCTGTTTCCCAAAATTTCCAATCCATCACAATAAAGGGCAAACTCTCAACAATTTGCGATCGGACGAGCATTGGGCACTAGGGGTTTATGCCAATCGACAATCTAGCCCTATAGTCTCTTCGATACACCACCAAAAGCATGTTCATACATCAAAGATAGGATTTTTTTTAAGTTTTTGACTTCAAAACACCAAAAATTGAAATGTTCACCAAATCAATTTAAATCAAAAGCAAATGAACATGAATAGATGTTAGGAATTCATACCTAACAATAATGATAGTTATAGACATGGATGTGACATAAAAATCCCACCTTTTACACAAAAACAAGGAAGGGGAAGCTTGAAAACAAAGGAGGGTCAACCACTTTTCAATCCCAACTCTAAAAGCTCCAATCTAAGATCATAAGCCCAAGTTTCCCAAATTAGGTTATAGGGAATTTCTAAAATTGGAGAGAGATTGAGATAGAGAAAAAGAAGGAGATGTTTACCTAAGCTTCTCTTTGATTTTTGGAGCTAAAACTTGAATTTGCAAAGAAGCTAGGGCTTGGGAATTTTAATTTCCAATCTCTTTCCCCATTGTTCCTAAGCTTGAAGTGTCAGGAAATAGAAATGAAATGGATGAAGAGGAGTAGGCATGGAGCTAGAGTTTTAAGTTGGGGTTAATGGGCTGAAACCCAAACCCAAAGCCCTAAGTAAAAAGGTCGTAATTCTAGCTAACTCCAAACATATCGATGTTTATACTCAAAAAGGTCATAAACGTCATTTTGAACTCAACGGAAGTGGTATCGAGTCTTAATTTGGCTGTTTGCCAAGAAAAATAGCTTTTCGGACTATAATCTGACTAACGACGCTATATTTAAATAAATATTTTAAACACAATCATAAAATATGCAGGTTGTTACAGACTCCCCTACTTAAAGAAATTACATCCTCGTAATATTTAAGATGAATATAAAAAGTAACAGCAATAAAAGCATATCAACATAAAAGAAATTTGAAATAAGAAGTTCAACTCAAAAAGCACGAGAATGTAAGTCCGGATGTGTTTGCTCGATGAATTCTCTTAATTCCCAAGAGAAATCCTTAGGATTTGAGGACCATTGGACTTTCACAAGAGGGACATCTTTATTTCGATGGCGTTTAACCTCCGATGCAAAGATACGAATAGGATGCTGCTCATAAGTAAAATTAGACGAAAATTCAATTTCTTCAACAACACCGGACTCAAGAATAGAATCGAAATCTTGTAGGCATTTCCATAGTTGAGAGACGTGAAATACATCATGAATAGCGGAAATCTGAGCCGGTAATAAAAGGCGATAAGCCACGGAACCAATGCTTTCGGTGATGGGAAATGGACCAATATATCGGGGTGCTAATTTTACCGATTGACTAAAATGCATAACACCCTTCACAGGTGAAACACGAATACACACCAAATCTCCCACAGAAAATTATAATTTCCTTCTTCGGTTATCGGCATAGGATTTTTGCCTTCTTTGAGCTTCTTTCATCCTATGGCTAATAAGGTCAATCTTTTCTATGGAATCATGAATAAAATCAGGACCTAAAACCAGCTTCTCTCCGGCCTCAAGCCAACAAGAAGGAGATCGTCATGGCCTTCCATAGAGTTCCTTAAAGGGTGCCATACGAATACTAGAGTGGAAGTTATTATTATAGGAAAACTCAATAGGAGAAATACGATCTTCCTAGCCTCCACCAAAATCAAGAATACATGCACGAAGACGATCTTCAAGAGTTTGATTCACATGCTCGGTTTGTCCATCGGACTGAGGGTGATAAGTGGTGCTAAAATTAACCCAAAGCTTTTTGAAGACTCTACCAAAATCCACTAGTAAATAATGGATCACGATCGCTAACAATATTAGTAGGAACTCTATGTAATTTAACAATTTCTTTAACATATAGTTTGGCCAAAAGAGGTACGATCCGATTGGATCGAACGGGAATAAAATGGGCGGATTTGTTAGTCTATCAATTAGCACCCATAGATTATCATGACCCGAACGAGAACGGGGAAGATCATTAATAAAATCCATGGAAATTTGATCCCATTTCCAAATTGGAATGTCCAAAGGTTGCAATAACCCATTGGGCCTTTGATGTTCGGCCTTAACGAGTTGGCATGTCATGCAACGCTTAACAAAGTTAGCAATAACGGATTTCATTCCATCCTAATAATGAAGTCGCTTCATATCCGCGTACATTTTACTACTACCTGGATGAATGGTAAATTTAGAACGGTGAGAATCCTCTAAAATATCTCTACGAAGATTATCATTATTTGGCACGATAATTCTACCAAATTTTCGAATACCGCCACGAGCATCAATATCAAAATATTTTGAACCTTCAATATCAATTTTATTCCTACAACTTTGGCTAAGAAAAGCCAATTCGAGATCTTGCTTTTGAGCTTCAAGAATGAGATCAAAAAGAGAGGGATGAGCCTCAAGGCTACATAAAACGAGGGATGCACATAACTTGGATTCACGATCTCGAATCTCACAAGTGGATAAAGTGTCGAGATCATTCCACTCGGATATCATCATGGAAACAACCGCTTGTTGCTTACGACTAAGGGCATCGACAATAAGATTTTCCTTTCCCGGAGTATAAATAATATCAAGATCATAAGATGAAAGGAATTCGAGCCAATGTTGTTGAGCAAATTAAGTTCCTTTTGGGGAAATAAATACTTCAAAGATTTATGATCGGCGTAGAGAATAAATTTTTCTCCCAAAAGATAATGGCGCCAAATTCTAAGGGCGAAAACAATAGCCGCGAGCTCTAAATCATGAGTAACATATCAAGTCTCGGCCCACTTTTATTGTCTAGAAGCATAAGCAATAACACGATCCCTTTGCATAAGAACGGCTCCCAAACCAACACGACTAGCATCGGTATAAACAATAAAATCTTGGTTCCCTTCAGGAATCATAGAAACAGGAGCATCAAAAAGGAGTTCTTTTAATTTCTGAAAAGAAGCTTCACATTTGTTCGACCAAATGTATCTAACTCCTTTCTTTGTCAAGCTAGTAAGAGGCACGACAATTTTAGAAAATTCCTTTATGAACCGATGGTAATAACCCGCCAATCCAAGAAGGCTACGAATTTCCGTCACACTCTCCGGTCTCTTTCAATCTTGAATCGCTTCAATCTTTGAAGGATCCATGGAAATTCCAGATTCAGAAATGGTATGACCAAGAAATTTCACACGAGATTGCCAAAAGTGGCAGTTGTAAAATTTTGCTTTCAATTGATTTCTCCAAAGAGTTTCCAACACAATCCGAAGATGTTTTTCATGCTCTTCCTCGATTTTAGAATAAACAAGAATATCATCTATAAAAATGAGAACAAATCGATCGAGGAAGTCTTTGAAAACTCGATTAATAAGGTTCATAAGGTCAATGAAATAAGTCGGAGCATTCGTTAAACCAAATGGCACAACAAGCCATTCATACGATCCATAACGAGTACGGAATGATGTCAAAGGAATGCTATCCTTTGCAATACGAAGCTGATGAAAACTGGTTGCTAAGTCTAACTATGAAAAGACTCTAGCACCGCTAAGTTGATCGAATAAATCATCAAACCGAGATATTGGATATTTATTGTTGATAGTAAGATTATTAAGCTTGCGGTAGTCAACGCAATGCCTAAGTGTACTATTGGATTTCTTCACAAAAATAGCAGAAGCTCCCTAAGAAGAGGAACTAAAACGAATAAATTGCTTCTCTTCCAATTCGGATAATTGTTTGTGCATCACCTCATTTTCTTTATTAGATATAGGATAAGGAGGACGAGTAATAGGTAAAGCTCCACGAATTAGATTAATTCTGAACTCAATGGCTGGCTTAGGGGGTAATCCTAAACCAGGCTCAAATATATCGAGAAATTCCCAAACAACGTGAATGAGAGAAATGACATCTTCCTTATCATCATTATCATCATCATGAGGATTTAAAGAATATAAAGATGCTACCAAGTTGGAATCCGAATATTTAAAAACAATAGAAATCTGCCTAACAGATTGAGGATGTCGAAGATGAATAGTCCGCTTAGGACATAGGATATGGACATCATAATGGTTAAGCCAATCCATCCCCAAAATCATTCCGAAGCCTAAGTAACGCATGACATGCAAATCGGCTTGGAAAGAAAAATCACATAAAATAATCTCGACATCCTTGCAAAGCAAACTAAGTGTTGTGGATCCACCAACCGGATTCGCAATTCTAAAAGAAGTCATTAAAGCCATAATACTTAAAGAAAAAGTATCAACAAGTTCTTTTCATATAAAAGAATGGGATGTGCCCGTATCAAAAAGAAGTCGAATAGGTTGATCACCAAACATAACAGTGCCATCAAGGATAGGATGAGAAATACTTTGACCGCGAGAAGTGTTACTAGGGGCTTGCACAACATTTAGCTTTCCCTCCTTCTTGCTTTGAAGTTTGGGACATGAAGATATAAGATGACCCAAAATTTTGCAATAGCGACAAAAGAGAGGTTTCAGACATCTATTATCATAATGGTCCTTAGAATCACAATTGTAGCATTGCCCACTAATAGGGGAAGAAGTCTTTGCTACCGAAGTTGCTTGCTTTCCTTTCTTGTTGGGATTTGGGCCTATGAATTTAATAGGCCTTTTCTTGTAGTTGTTGAAGCTCGGTTTGGCACCCGCAACTTCAACATCGCTCTCCTTATTTGCCTCTTCAAGTGGAAGAGCGATATCAATAAGCTGATCGAAAGCAACTTCTAATTTCAGAAGTAATGGCTTTTAAGATACTTATTCAAGCCATAGAAAAACCTCTGATTTTTCTTCAATGGGGTTTTTATATATTCAACCCCGTATTTAGAAAGATATTCGAAAGATGCGACGTAGTCTGTCACAGAAGATTCACCTTGAACAAGGTCTATGAAACGCCGGGCCAAAGTTTCTTTTTCAGCTTTCGGCATAAATTTTAATTCGAATTGTTCCTGCAATTGCTCCCAAGTAAGATCTGCTTCAACAATTTTAGATGTCAGAAGCTCAACCAATCTAATGCTCTTTCTTGGAGCATACTAGAAGGCACTTGGACTTGTTGAAGATTAATAAGATTCAAGCGAGTAAAGATGCGATCGCATGTTCTAAGCCAAGCTTGTACTTCAATAACGCTTTCAGAACCCTTGAATGTCTTCCCACCCAAGTTGGTATAATCATTGCACAAGCGTACAAATCCAGATTTTGGGTGAGTAGGCTCTGGAATGGGTCCGACAGCTTGAGCCTTATTTAAAAGATCAAGAAGCTTTTGAGCTGACATAAATCCTCCATCTTGAGGAGTAGCACTTGATTGGCCGACACGGAGACGACCTGGTCTAATCATTTCTCTTCTTTAAGAAAGAAAGAAAGAAGAAGAAAAACGTTATTCTTAGAATGAATATCAAACAATCATGATTGATAAAACAAGGCATCACAAGGAAAATATGATAGAACGGGTCCAATGATTCAAATAAAAATCCCAAGGCACGACCCCTAAGAAAGAATTAGGACAATGATCCTTGCTAAATTATTCCACATTGTTTCGAAGTTTGGCTCTCGTACCAAGCTGTGACGCCCCACCTATATACTCACGCTAGGCAAGGACACTACTGAGTAGTGCCATCAACTAGCGCGAAGAATAAGGCTGTTGAGGAGCGACCATCCACGTAATTGTTTTGTGCGAGCACCGATATGTCAGATAGTATAACATGCATTTCATTTCATGAGGAAATTCGACATGACGATACAAACTCAAAGCTACTACACAGTGGCTATGTGGTCTTCGAAAACAAATATAGAAATAGTCATAACATAAACCAGTCACAGATATCCATATCACAAAGGCGGAAATAGATCTGAATATAACACATAGAAGTGTACATCAGAGCAGTGGTCAAATAAGATCCGCAATATCACAAAATAATAGATACAAGTGCTAGACAAAAGAATATGTATACATCACAGAGTCTCTATCTCAAATGTATAACAACAAAAACTACCAATCTAATGTAGTTAGACAAAAGTTAGATGATGATCCTTGATAAGGAGTCAAGCAGAAGCACCTGTAACATCTTGGTCTGACCTATGTATTATTTAATAAGAAAATAATAAACGGATCAGTCTAGCTATAAATATCAGATAAAATGAGATAGAATAAGAGATATGAAAAAAACGTATGATAACAATAACGCCATATTATGAAAAGTATACATTTAATAACAAGAAAAGTTATACAATATCTCAAAAATCTCATAACATCAAAAAGAATGTCATATTCTTTACCATGTTCACCAAACCACAAATATTGGCTAACATATCAATGCCAATCATAAAAATTGGTGAAACAAAAATTCTAGAAATCATCAATTAGAAATCCAGAAATCACAAAAAGGGGGAGGCCTATCATAAACGGGAACATGAAAACTCACTAACACGTGTATCACAAACGGGACGCTATCCCATGGTCGCTAACCATAGAGCCGGTGCAACGATGTAGTACAACGGTACGCTCGAGGAACCTGAAACTTGAATAATTCAGAACAACGACGTAGTAAAACGGTACGCCCGATGAACCTGATAAGCCGGAACAATGACGTAGTACAACGGTACGTCCGGTGAACCGAACTCCATAAAAGAACATGGGTCGCTATCCCACAAGAATGAGTCGAAACTACAAAGAATGCATAGGTCATTAGCCTATAAAAGAAATGAGACGAAACTCAATAAAACGAGGTATAGTCCCCTACATGGACAAAGGGACATTTCATATTGCAAGTCTAATCACAAAATAGTCATCAATGATCAATAAAAAGTATGAATTAAAGTATGCTAGTAAATAAATGAGTTTAGCTTCATGTCCCATAACCACTGGCTTAACTTAAATATTCACGAACATATTGTAGATCTCCACTCATAAATTGTCACAAGAGTTTCAATTGAACAAGTCCAAAAATTAACTGACGAAGTAAACTCAAGCGTTTCATACCACTAGTTTTACTAAGCCGTTTAATTAGATTTCTCAAACGAATGAGGTAAAAGTTTGTGTATATTAATAGATTAGAAAACGGTTTTATAAACAAGCTTTTTATTCAAAATAGAGTTGAAATCATCTTTGAGAAAGAGTTTGAATATTTACTATTAGTATAGAAACATTTGTATTTAAAAGTGACAAGTCACAGAAATGATGCAGAAATAATCAAACGCCAAAAATTCACATACAAAGACGTGAATCAAATCCATAGAACTTGATTTCGAATCCATCAAAATGGATTTTCTCAAAAATCCCGAAAAAGAAGTCATCAAAGTCGATAATAAATGATAATAGAAAATCAGATCAACTCGAATCGATAAAAGTTGGAATCTCAAGCGAAATAGGCAAGTTAGGCTGAAGCAAGCAGGTCAGTCAACTGGACACTGAGTTCAGTCTACTGGCCCAATGCCTGGAAAACTCTCGGGTTCAAGGTCAGTCGACTGGAATCAGAGAGCTAGTCGATTGGAACCTGTTTCCTAGAATTTTCAGCTTATCACAATGAAGGGCAAACTCTCAACAATTTGCGATCGGACGAGCAATGGGCGCTACAGGTTTATGCCAATCGACAACCCAGCCCTATAGCTCTTCGATACACCACCAAAAGCATGTTCATACATCAAAGCTAGGATTTTTAAAGTTTTTGACTTCAAAATGCCAAAAATTGAAATGTTCACCAAATCAATTTTAATCAAAAGCAAATGAACATGAATAGATGTTAGGAATTCACCTAACAATAATGATAGTTATAGACATGGATGTGAGATAAAAATCTCAACTTTTACACAAAAACAAGGAAGGAGAAGCTTGAAAACGAAGGAGGATCAACCACTCTTCATTCCCAACTCTAAAAGCTCCAATCTAAGATCATAAGCCCAAGTTTCTCAAATTAGGTTATAGGTAATTTCTGAAATTCGAGAGAGATTGAGATGGAGAAAAAGTAGGAGATGATTACGTAAGCTTCTCTTTGATTTTTGGAGCTAAATCTTGTATTTGCAAAGAAGCTAGGGCATAGGAATTTTAATTTCCAATCTCTTCCCCCATTGTTCCTAAGATTGAAGTGTTAGGAAATAGAAATGAAATGGATGAAGAGGACTAGGGGTGGAGCTAGAGTCTTAAGTTGGGATTAATGGGCTGAAACCCAAACCCAAAGTCCTAGGTAAAAAGGTCGAAATTCTAGCTAACTCCAAACATATCGATGTTTATAATTAAAAAGGTCGCAAACGTCATTTTGAACTCAATGGAAGTGGTCTTGAGTCCTATTTTGACTGTTTGCCAAGAAAAATAGATTTTCAGACTATAATCCGACTAACAACGCTATGTTAAATAAAATAATTAAATACACAATCTTAAAATATGCGGGTTGTTACATTATGTGTTGTTTCTGTCTTCTTCTATCTTTCTTCTATCTTTCTTCTTCACCCTTAATGATCTGGTATCTCCGACGCTTGAATATTCGACATGCTATACAATGAACGTATTGATGTTGATTTTCGAGGGTCGAAAATCCTGAGCCACTATATTTGGGGTCAGAGTTGAAGGTTAAGCAAGAACCTTGGCATTGGTGGGGATTACTTATCAGAGATAGAGTTAGTGTACCCTAGAATGAATTTGTGTGTATTATAGATATAAGCGCGTATCTGTTAGTGAATATAAATGTTTTACACTATTTTTGTTGATTCATTGAGTGGCTTATGAATTCTGGTCAGCACAGTCCGTACAACTGTATCGATAGGGGTTTCTAAACACTTGAATAGAGTAATTTGACATAGTATTGTTTTGAAATGGGGCAAATGAAATAATTTCATCCAATTATATTTTGATAGAAGAGAAATAACTTTTTGAAATTATTACAGTATATTGATGTGTTTGGATTATATAACCAAATAGAAAGTGTATAAATATGATTTATACAAATGGGTTAAAATTAAAAAGTGACTCAAACCAGAATTTGAAAATTTAGATCCCGAAAAGTTTTGAAAATATTTTCCATAGTGTTGTAAAAATAAAATAGCATTATTTTGAAAGGTTTCTTGATAAAAAAATCGTTTTAAATGAATTTTGGAAGTGGTAAGGTACTAAACTCACTATGGTCGCTGGAAAATAATTCTAGTGATGACTGCAGCATCATCTGTATTCATCTTCGAGTTTTTCAGTGATGGACTGCTACCGTAATAATTTGATATAGATATGTTTGTTTGGAAACAAGTGTTGTTTTGAAAATTCTAAAGGGAATTTGTTTTGGATAAAACCAAGTTGATTTTGAAAATTCCATAGGAATGGTTTGTTGAACCAAAAAACTAACTATATATATAAATGTGTGTGTGTGTGTGTGTTATGTTTGTGATTTCAAAATGATTTGAAATAAATACTGGTGTTTGAATTTTGGAATTCTTATTTAAATATTTTAAGAGAAAAAATTATCAAGGAATAAGTTTTTGAACTTATAAATTGAGAATGGTATTAATAAGGAGAGAAAGTGTGAAAATTGAATTTTGGGATCTAAAATTTAACTTGAGTAAGTTTAAATGGATTGAATGAATTGAGATTTAACTTAAGATAAGTTAAGTAGAATTTAAATGGGAAGTGAGGTAATATCAAATTGTATTATATATAAATTTTGAATTGTAAAATGGATATATAACGATTAGTTTCAATTATTGAATGGTGTATGAACTCGAGTATGAATTTCATGAAAATGTAAATAAATGAGTTGTAAAGCTTATAAAATTAAAGTTAATGGAAATGGCTAAACTATAAAACAAAATGAATCCACTGTATGAGTAGTATGATAGGAATCTTAACCTCACTTTATTAAGTATTATTGTATAGGGATATACCAGTATCGAGAAACCCTGCACGCAATTAAGTTGGCAACAATATATTTGAATGGAAATAATAAAACATAATTTAAGTTGATGTAACTTGAAATGAAATTTACTGACTATATGTATAAAGGCATGTACGTTTTTGTTACTGTATTTCTAGAAAGTTAGGCTAGTTGACAAGATAATTTGGTGGTGGTGTTGATGTTCATGCTTGCTGAAACATACACAGCCATTTATATACTTGAAATGTATATATATAAGAAAAATTGTCTAGCAGCCTGCATTAGTAGTAGCGACTTATACTATTCTTTGTTGTAGCATCAGCAGTAAATAAAATTACTTCATGGTTTCATCTATAGTCAGTATATAAACCATATGCCTTTATCGTCATCACTATTGCTACTTCAAAATTGATAGATTATGTGTAGATATAGGGTTAAAAAAAGTAGGAGTGCATACATGGAAACATCTTTTAAGGTCGGGTCGAAGCCGATCCTTGAACGGTGGCATAAGGTGGTGCTGTTTTAGGCAACAATGCCCAGACGTCGACACCATCGACCGGATAGTTTTGAAATCTTGGCAGTGATACCAACATTTTTCCCAAGTGCTAGTTTTGTTCATTTTCTTCCTCCCCTTGATCATTTACCTTGCTTCGATGATCTGGAACTGAATCACACTAAAGATACAACATATAACACAGTGGTTCTATAATCAAATTATTTGAGATAAAGATAGATAGACTTTAAAGTTACTATAAATAAATGTTCAAATTTCTGAATATTGCCAGAGTCAATGTTCTGCTACTTTTCTTTTCTTTTGATTCTTTGCATTGTTTGGATGATCCAATAATATTTTGATCCAATAATTTAAGACATTATTAGGGTGGAAAGCAGTTACAACTTACTATAAATTAAGTTTATATTTCCCAAACTTTATGACTATGAATTTTATTGATGTAATGCTTGTTTTAAAGTGTATAGTGATGATTGTAGTAGTTCATGTACTTTCGGTTTCATGGCTGGTCCTCTTCCTAGCCTATCCATGCCATGTACATTTGTAACTAAGCATAAATTTTCATTGCAAAGTATAAATTGGAGAAAGTTAGACCTCATAACTGACAGTGAGACCGAGTGGCTTAATATTAGTCTAGATATTTATATACCTAAGAATTTAAATATTTTACCTCTAAAGGTTCCATAAGTCTTTCCTTATTAATTGATTTAAGTACTTTATCATAGAATATTTGTGAAAGGTAGTTGAGTGACTACAAGTTTGAATAAAAATAAATTGCTTATGGATTATTAGAAATCAAATAAATGGTATATAAATTGATTGAAATGAATAATCGAATAATGGAACCTTATAATTTCTTATTAATACATATTTAGCATGCTGATTTATGCAAATATTGTGTTTAACAAGTTAAATGAGTAAAATGTTATTAAATTTCATGTTTTGGGACTTATGTGTTTAGATTGAGTAAGTATAGGTACATGGAGGCTATTAAGCTAGATTTGGGTTGTGAAATTTCATATAAACTAATCTCAATCGCTCAATAATGCTAATATAAGGTATGCCTATGCATTAAAAGCAAAAATAAAATAAATATAGATATATATTATGTTTTCTGACGGTACGGGTTGATATATATATATATTTTTATCACTTTTGCAATATTGCAAAAGACTCTCCGTACAAAGGAGACTCTGCCAAAAAAATTAGGGTGTTAGAAAAATTATGAAATTTTTTGTTTATTGAAATTTGTTTTCGAATTGGAACTGAAACAAAGGTTTTAGTTTAGGAATGGAAACAAATTGTTTTGGTTAGAATTAATGGATTTAGAAAAGTGACATATCGAGTTTAAATTTAGGTGGATTTTTTGAAAAGTAATGGGTTTGGAACAATTTTCCTATCTTACCAATTTCGAGGAAGAAATTCTGTTAAAGGGGGAGGAATGTAACGACCCGGGTTTCCGACATTTAATTTTTAATATTTAAATGGTTTTAAATATTTGATTTGGAATATAAGTTGATTTTTGAATATGAAGATTTTGGTTGAGATTATAGAATGAATTTAGATATCTTATATAATGAATTATTGAAAAAAGGAAATGGTGAATAATCGAAATTGGAATCGAATATGAATCGGGGTAATTTATAATGTTGATATAAATTCTGTTTGAATTAGAATTGAGTTTTCCAGTTTTTAAAACTAGAATTTCTAGTAATTCCATCAATTTTTAAAATCGTCAATTTAATCGACACGTTAATATGACAATCCAGGGCACCGTCTCAGAATTTGACAAAACCAGTTCTATTGGATTTCATATTTCATTGCATTTGGAGTTACCTTTTGGTCTTGTGATTTGAAAATGCCCAGAAATAATTTAATTGAATTTAATTTAAATAGTCGATTTAAAAAGCTATCTTCTCTATACGATCGAATTAGGCCTCGAAACTAATTCCATTGCGTTTGGAATAAGGGTATAACATTAGAAATGCCGGGCGGCACGCCTCGATAGGGATTTGAAACAAATATCTAGATATTTTGAAATTAAATATAATATATTTATATCGATTTAACCTTCGGCCATCATTCTTTCAATTCGAGCCACCCTATTATTGAGAAGCAGACCTATTTTGTTCGTACAACCATCATCTCTTGTTTTAAAAATGCATGCTTTCCCCTCTTCTCCTGCTCTTCAATTCAAAATCGACATGTATAAAAAAAAAGAAGTTGATCTCGTGATCAAAGTGCGATGGCGATTGGGGGAAACGAGGCTCGTGCGTGCGAGATAATGCGGCGGCCTCTAATGATCGATGGGGAGTGATTCGATGCTAAGGATCGTGAGGAGCTGCGATGTGGAGAGGAGAATGCACGGGCGAGCGCATGGAGGTGCGGTGTGCGCGTAAGGTCAGCGATGATAGCTATCCATGTGGAGATGGTAGAGCGATTCCGGCGTCGCGATTGTTCCAGGTAGTGTGATCGATCGAGAGCAGCACGTCAGATGTAGGGTGCTAGCTTAGAGCGTGCCCGCGCGATGTTGGGATATGGCGATGTTCGTCTATGTGGTGGGCGCGACTTCGACTGGAGACAAGTCAGGCTGGAACAGTGGTGTAGCCTAATGATAACGAGGAAGTGATGCTTACTGGGAAGTGGTTGCAATTTCTACCTGAGGTAATTGGAAAGAAGGTAATGTAATTATTTTTAATTAAATTTAATAAAGATATAATTAGTAAATATAAAAATCGTTAACTTGTATAATTCGAAAATAATAAATACGAGGCCAAAAAATCACGAATTCAGTCACGATGGACTCGTCGCTGCAAAATGGATAATCTGGAATTAGTTTGGGATTTCTCGGAGTCAGCTGGGATTTTAGAAATTTTAAAATCTAGACGTTCGGTAAATTAAAAATCTAGGTGAGTAAATCTCACCCTTTTTGGATTGCTGGATTTAGTTGATAATAATTAAAATTGATTATTGGGTGCTTGGTAGAATTTATAAATTATTATCGGTTTGGATGTTATGTTATATATGTATAGTAGTGTATATATTAATAGTTGGATATACTTCTCACCGTTGGAGCGGATGAGACCCTATGCGCCCCGCATAATAGCGGAATCCTAAATTACCGTGATATCCTCCTCGAAGTGGGATTGGTATTTTATGTTATCTAACATCTATGGATGTAAGGAAACAGGTTAGAGGGATCCAGCTGGATTCCTCAAATATATTGTTTTTCATATGTAGTATTATATGATGGAATTGAATAATCTGTTATATATATAGTTTTGTGATTTGTTTTATTGGATGCTATAGTAGCACTAGCCTTAATTTTGGTATTTAACTACAATAAATATCATATTTTGAATTAAAAGGAATTTAAAGTAGATTTGGATATTGAAATATTTATATCGAAATTTTGATTATTTTAAAAGAAAATAGATTTGGATAAAATATTGATTTGGTTTTGGGGTTGTACTTAACTATTCATAATGTTTTAAATAGTGATTTTAAATAATTTATATAAAGGGGTTTTTAAATGATAATATGAAAAATAGGAAAAGAAGTTGAAATCGATATCAAAAATAGATTTGAAATATAAATGGAATTTATTAAGAAATAGATTTATAAATGAGATTTTAAAAATGATTTTTTTTTCTCTAAACAAGTAAACCCAAATAGGTTTATAAATTTATAAACGATGTTTATAAATAAGGGAAATGATATCGGTTGATAAATTAGATATATAATTTCACAGGATGAATTTATATCGGGATATGGAAATAGATTTTTGGGAAAAAATAGTGGATTCTACTTTGAAATATGAGAATGGTTAGGGAATCAGAATGAAATTGGTGTTTTGTGAATCTAGAGGGATTTATAAATTGAAATTGGTTATTTAGATTTTAAAATTTTATTTTTATTAAAATGTTAAGTTTGTTCAAAAAGGAAAATTTTATTATTAAACTATGTAATTTAAAACTAATTCATACTCGAATTCTTCAAAAAGTGGATTTTTCAAATATTTAATACTAATTGGAATAAATTATAATTTTTATAATCAGCTTTGAAAATTTATTTGTTTTATTTGAAAATGAATTGGAATTGAGTTATCGATGTTATTTAAAGTGGTTTTAATATTTTAAATAATTGCTCAAACATGTTTTCAAAAACAAATTATTATTCTTTAAAAAAATTATCCTATATATATAGAGTTTTGAAATGATTGAAGTTTACTCATAAATCTTCTCGAGATTTGTAAACGGGGTTTATGTACTAGGTGTGATTTTATAGAAGAAATTCTCAAAATGGAATTCAGGGAAACTTAAGGAAATTCCTAAAATATATAAAATATAGAAACTTCGAAAGATGAATTAAAATTCATAAGGAAAGTAAGAATGGGTAGTTGAAAATATAGACAAGGGTAATCAATTTTGGATATATTAAAGGAAATTGACTAAGGGATTTCAGGAACCTATAGAAGCCGTTATAAATGAATTATGGGATTTATAAGTTAAATGTAAAGGATTTTAAGAAATAGGAAATAAATGGAATATTTCCTAAATATTGGAAATAAAATGATTTTAGGAAATATACTTACAAATATTCCAAAGTATTGGATGGGACAAATTTAAAAATATTTAACTTCGAGATTATTATTGTAGAAATATTTTCAAAGTGTTGAATTATAAATGGAACCGAGGAAAGAATATTAAAGTATCGATACGATTTGAAAATATCCCCTTATGGATATAAATTGTAGCAACCCGAATTTTGGTCCGGATTTTTCGCAAAATGCTAAAACCAAAGCCTACTGAAGCCCGAGTTAGGTATCTGGTATCATGCAAATAGGCAAAGATAAATATACCAGAGCTTAATTAGTTATCTCACAGCGGAATTGACTAAAATATAATAGTAAGTAAATACTCAACAAAATAATAACACTTTCTAAGAAAGTGTCGTAAAGATGAGAAATCTCTGCCATCTACCTAACTTGTAGGATGTAATGAGGAGGAGGTCAGAACAAAAGTTCTAGTGAACGAATAAATTATATTTCTAGGCTTAACTCTATATACATCCTTTTATTTCCATTTACTCTTTTATTAGGTTCACTCGGTTACAATACTCTCGCCTCTATTCATGAACCGTGCCCATCTACTCCATAGTAGATTAAAACCTAATAAATAATATATACATGTATGTGGCTATATGCCCAATGATCGTATTGGTCGTAGGTACTACACATAGTACCTCCTGTATCCTCCTCGCAGAGGACTCCATCGTCTTTCTCCTATAGCATTTTGTGACTACATCTACAAAAGATAACTTCGTGAGGCCTACAATACCGATGTTTCGTCTTCTACTATGAAAATGTAAAATTGCGTCCGCACCAGTCTATACTAATGCTCGGACATTCACAACTTATCACCCAGTGCATACATTGAGGACTATATGTAATTGTTTTGTCTACTCTCTGAATCCCATCAATAAGGTCTACCTTGTTCATACTTAGTCGGGGATTTTCTGTATCTATGAAGGACAGCTTCGTTAGGCCTACAATACAGATATTCTAGTTGGTCCGTCTCTTTTCTCATCGTGGCTACGGCCTCACGCAGCCACTACTCAACTAATCGAAAGACTTCTAAATAGTTAAGTAGCCGTGCCCTACTACAAACAATCTAACATCCAATTGGCGGTGCCCCTCCATCCAATGTCTCGATAGTTAAAAATCATTGGCATGTTGGTTTAACTCTAGCCTTTCCCGAAATCACTCTTGATGTTGGCCAATATCCACATGCAACAACATTCACCTTACGTACAAAACCTGGGCATATGAATACCCTACTCCGAACATCAAGTCCTTCGGACTGCCTACAAAGGTCAATTTGTTAGGCTTATAATGAAAATGCAGTCAAGGCATACTCTCTTGATGGAACACATACAGGCTTGCCTCCGGAGATGCAACTTCGATAGGCCTATCCATAGAGCCATCCTAGAGTATCCCCACATCCCGTTGAAGTCTCTTACTTCCTTTTAGCCCAAAAACTCTAAGTTGGACGTGCTTCTCCATTGCAGGAATCCGTGATGAACTACTTCGTTAGGCACTTCATCATTTGGGCTGCTCCAAACGCAATTTGATTCTTTTACTAGACCATAAGTCTAACCTTTTAATTTTCGTTTTGGTTGCTTTCTTGCCTTGTTGGCTACTTATTTTACTTAATTAACATATTCTTTCCCTCGTCTCATTTCTACTTATTGTGCGATTACGACAGATCTAATAGGGAATACTGTTAGTATGAGCCACATTCATTATCCTTCTTATTTAACTTAATATATAAATTTTTAAGTTCAAAGAAATAAGCCAATTTTTTTTGTTATGATATAGAATAGAATTTCCTTTAATTCTCTAATTGCATAATTCACTTATCATAATAATTGCCTATTTAAATAGCCTGCGCAGTGATACAGACTTAGGCTCATTAATTATTACACCCTCAAATTCTTGATCAATAATTTTCTTGTTTTAGTTCATACTTCACTTTATTGTCTTCTATTTTAGGAAGTAATTCTATTTTATTTGGTTGGTTATGAAAAATATATAATCCATTTAAGCGGTTTCTCTATTTTACACTAGCTTCCCTTTTTATTTCTTTTATTCTTACGGTTGCATTTATCGCTTTCTTTTAGATGTTAAGTTATGGAAATGTATTATATTCTCTAAGGCGAACAATTAATCTAATAATTACTCCTAAATTAAATTTTCCCATTTTAATGTGATTTATTACAGTAATTCTATTCTTCAAACTTTTATTATTTTACATCTTCATTTTAGTGTTTTTAATTATTTAATCCATATTTGCTTTCGATCTATTCTAATCCATACGCGAGGAAAAAGGACGGGACAAAAGAAAACCGACGCTTGCATAAAATCCTAAACGTAGAAAAAGATGTAAATAAGGCATAGAAAATAGTATATAAACACTAATATTGTAAATAAACTGCAAGTTTTTTTGTAGTTCAACATAATTTAATCAATATGATTAATTACTGAATAAAATTTTCTAAATGGGAATTTAACGATAATATATCTTAAGCTTAAAAGATATATAATCAATCCACTCACCCGTCGTCCTTAGCTTCGCTTGTTCTCTACTTGGCTCCACAGTCCTTCTAGATCCCTTTCTTCTAAGGTGTATACTATTTTAATTTAGAAGATCTTCTCCCTAGAATTTTTTAGGGTTCAGCCTTAGGCAATGAACCCATGTGAGGAAATCTAATTATGAGAAGATAGCTAGGCCAAGAGTCCTATTTGTATTGAAGCTTGGGGACCTCAGACCATTGGATTCGTGGATTGAACTTGGAGCCACCACGTCACCGGGCAAATTGGAGCCATCCGATCGAAGAACATATGGCTCAGACCGTGAAAAAACAAGAAAATGCATCACTGTACGTATCTAGATGAATTTTTGTCCAGGCTGTGCGCTAGTCGATCGGGCGGTTGACCGCCCATAGTAAGCGGTCGACCAGGCGGTCGATCATTGCGCCTACTGGGTCAACCTACTGATTGGCCTATATTTGCTTTATTATATATTTTTTCTCTAACGACCCGATTTTTCGACCCCGAAAGTCGACATCGATACATCCACGATATCTAATGTCGTACAGTCGAATACCGAAAAACCGAACAGTTAGGGTTTAAGAAGAAGAAGATAGAAGAGGAACAGAAACAACAAACAGAGTCTCAAATTTCGCAACTGAACAATATACAATAGATAAATTAATATCTTTAAAGAAAAAGCACTATATCGGTTTATACATATATTATCAGAATGTACAACAACACAACAGCGGAAAAAAAATATTACATATACTTGCGATACGCCTTGCCATCCAGCTTGAACATCAGATCTCCATAGTGTATCTTTTCCGACTTCGCTCTAGAATAATGCTAACCTGACTCTAGGCTACCCGTGTGGAAAATTATGGGCACCCAGAGTTTAGAAAGGGAACAATAAACTCTAGGTCAGTCATGAGACTGGTGTGATATCTTAAAAACAGTTATTTTCACAAAAAAGGGAAAAGAAATCCGCTGTGCTTTTGGAAAATGAAACTACCATGAGGCCTTCCCGCACACACACAATGCAAGTGCACAATTGGAGGAGATTTCTCCTTATGATAGTCAAACATGCTTGATACGTAAAATCATTTTTGATAATAATATTATTAATGCATAGTGTAGAAAACCTTTCGAAAGTATAATATTAATCTTAGTCAGCATAGGTACCATTATATTATGCCTGCTATAACTACCTCCAGAGGAGGCAAGTTATACAATTGCACTCGTAAAGGGCTCGTATTGTTTCTTTAGATTTCCAACAAATGGTCAGGCTAAGGAACTTCCTACTACCACATGGATATGCCTCTGGAGGGACTCCCTGAGAACTTAACCAGCTCTCTGCCAACACAAGGCCAGGTTGCCTCTATAACAAGGTAACTACTACACGAGTATGTCATCCCCCGTCGTTTGCGACCTTTATCCGAGGATCCACAACCACAAAGCAACAACCACAAAGTATAATAACTTTGCAGCAACAACATAGATAAAATATCTAGGCTCCATATCATGACACTACCCTTTTCCAGAAGGAAATGACATACCCTCGGGGGCGCTACCCTAAATAACCTTGCCGCATCCTTCTTGTTTCGACCATTTTCGGGATGTGAGGTCCGACGAGGTCTCGTCCACAAAGCTACACTTTTCACAAAGCCATGCTTTGATCAACAAATGATCAGCATCACTTCGTATATCACACTACCAAATTGGGAGTATACCACTAATAACCATCAACTACATAACCTCTGAGCTCGTATGTCTCAGAGAAGGGTGTTAAGCTAAGAGAATAAATTCTCCGCCACCAATAGAAATGTATTTGATAGAAATCAGCTTTATATCTCAAAGTGTAATGTCAAACGCACATCCATACTAGTTCGTTCTAGGATCGAACGGAACCGAAGACACTTCAAAGAAGCCCTTGCAAATTCGGATATTCACAAATCACATACGGAATCCCCATCACAAAGGGTGATAAAATCTCTATACTGGAGCAACACGGAGCAAAGACATTCGGCAAGTAATCCTTTTGTTTTCGAAAATACCCAGTCTTCAACACCATCTTCAAATGCAATCCCATTTCGTCATATCACTATTCGGAATTGGTTTTATGACACAAAGTGCTCTCCTGGCTAATCCAAATAGCGAGCGCTTATTTTTAAAAATAAGTGTTACATTCAGATTTCGAACAAATCACAACCAATATCCACTTTGATCTTTTAACTAAAAGATCCATCACAATCACAAAGGTTCGATGTGGTTTTTGAATATCCATTTGGAATGCGACCCTCGGTCACATCGAAATTTAAATGACATTAAAAGGCCAATATTGATAGTCGGCTATTTAACTATCAATCGTCGCTTTGATACCATGTTATAACGGTCTAGGATTTTAAACCATCGACAGCAGTCACCCTCGACTGGTAGGCTTTTCAACTATTCCAACCCCACCATGGCATACAATGATACCCTGCCTCTGCTTTTACGGCTAGCCTTTCGACTTCTTCACCTACCCGGTTAATCAACTCCTCCCTAGGGGCATGTAGTGGTTCACGCTTTGCATTTGATGGCAAACGAGAGACTCTTAACCCTACATGTCCCTGGGGAGGGGTTGGTTAACTAGGTAGGTGAAGAAGTCGAAAGGCTGGCCGTAAAAGCAAGGGTAGGGTACCATTGTATGCCACGGCGGGGCTGGGATGGTTAAAAATCCGACCAGTCGAGAGTGGCCGCTGTCGATGGTTGAAAAGCCTAAACCGTTGCAACACCTTTAATACACTTATATGCTATTTAACAACCATATCCATTTTTATTCAATTTAACCTGCAACGACCAGATTTTTCGACGCCCGAAAGTCGACATCGATACATCCATGGTATCAAATGCCGCACAGTTGAATGCTGGAAAACCGAACCGTTAGGGTTTAAGAAGAAAAAGATAGAAAAAGAATAAAAACAATAAACAGAATCTCACATTTCGCAGCGTAATAATATACAATAGATAAATGAATATATTTAAAGCAAAAACACAATATCAGTTTATACATACATTATCAGAGTGTACAACAACACAACAGCAGAAAGGAAATATTACATATACTAGTGATATGCCTCTCTATCCAGCTTGAACTCCAGATCGCCATAGTATATGTTTTCTGACTTCGCTTTGGAATAATGCTAACCTGACTTTAGGCTGCCTGTCTGGAAAATCATAAGCACCCAGAGTTTAGAAAGGGAATAGTAAACTCCAGGTCAGTCATGGGACTAGTGTGAGATCTTAAAAACAGTTATTTTCACAAAGAAAGGAAAAGAAATCCACTATGGTTTTGGAAAATGAAATTATCATGAGGCCTCCCCGCACACACACAATGCAAGCGCATAATTGTAGGAGATTTCTCCTTATGATAGTCAAACATGCTTGATACGCAAAATCCTTTTGATAATATTATTATTACTGCATAGTGCAGAATACCTTCGAAAAGTGTAATATTAATCTTAGCCAGCATAGGTACCATTATATTATGCGTACTATAGCTACCTCTTGAGGAGGCAGGTTACACGATTGCAATCGTAAAGGGCTCGTATTGTTTCTTTGGATTTCCAACAAATGGCCATGCTAAGGAACTTCCTACTGCCACATGGGTACGCCTCTAGATGGACGCCACGAGAACTTAACCAACTCTCTGCCAACACAAGGCTTGGTTACCTCTGTAACTAGGTAAGTACTACATGAGTATGTCATCCCTCGGTCGTTTACGACCTTTATCTGACGATCCTCAACCACAAAGCAACAACCACAATGTATAATAAATTTGCAGCAACAACATAGGTAAAATATCTGGGCTCCATACCATGATACTATCCTTTTCCTGAAGGAAATTACATACCCTCAGGAGGTGCTACCCCCAAATAACCTTGCCACATCCTTCCTGTTTCTACCATTTTCGGGGCGTGAGGTCCGACGAGGTCTCTTCCACAAAGCTACACTTTTCACAAAGCCATGCTTTGATCAACAAATGATCGGCAACACTTCGTAATTCACACTACCAAATTAGGAGTATATCACTAATAACCATCAACTACATAACCTCTGAGCTCGTACGCCACAGAGAAGGGTGTTACGCTAAGAGAATAATTCTCCGCCACCAACAGAAATGTATTTGGTAGAAATCAGCTTTACATCTCAAAGTGTAATGTCACACACACATCCATACAAGTCCATTCCGGGATCGAACGGAACCGAAGGCACTTCAAAGAAGCCCTTGCAAATTCGAATATTCACAAATCACGTCCGGAATCATTACTAGATGATAAAATATCTATACCGGAGCAACTCGGTGCAAAGACATTCGACAGGTAATCCTTTCGTTTTCGTAAATACTCGGTCTTCAACACAATCTTCAAATGCAATCCCATTTCATCGTATCATTATTTGGAATGGGTTTTATGACACAAAGTCCTCTCCCGGCTAATCCGAATAACGAGTGCTTATTTTTAAAAATAATTGCTACATTCAAGTTTCAAACAAATCACAACCAATTTCCACTTTGATCTTTTAAACAAAAGATCCATCACAATCACAAAGGTTCGATGTGGTTTTTGAATATCCATTTGGAATCCGATCCCTGGTCACATCGAAATTTAAATGACATTAAAAAGGCCAATATTGATAGTCGGTTATTTAACTATCAATAATCATTCACAACAATCGCTGGATTTCCAATAATTTTCCCCCAATTATTATTTTTGAAATATCTTCACAAGATTTAATTTTAACACTTCAACTATTTGAAAACAAATTTCAAATCACTTTTCACCTTTAAACCTTTTGAAAACAAATTTCAAATCACTTTCCCACATTTCAATACTTTGTAAACAAATTTCCAATCATTTATTCTTACGCGGAAAACATTTTCAAATATTTTTTTATTTCCCCTGGAAATCTGCCGAGTTCAAATACTTTAAAATAATTTAGATTACTTATCCAAACACATGTACCTGGAAATATTTTATGTAAAAACTATTTTTTTTAAAAACACTTTATTTTAGAATATTAGTTATGAAAATATTATATCAATATCTCAGATAAAACTTCAAGTCCAAACTAATTTTAAAATAAAATAAGTAGATAGAGCATAAATATTCAAATAACTATTTTCTAATCAAATATCAATTTAATCTTTTTAAAATGATCCCTTCTATACTTAATTAAATAAATCTTTACTTTAAAATTTAAAACAATTCCCAAAATATTCTCTCCGACAACATTCTTTTAAAACCAAATCTAGAACTTTTAATTTTATTTCAAAAGCTATTTTTTTAAAAATATACTCAGCTTACTAGGGAAAGTACACCTTCCATTCTAAAATGGTCATTCAAATCAATTTACAAATCTTTCTGGGATTATTTTAAATTTACATCCCAAATCCATAAATTCCTTTCCACACTTTTTAAAAAATAAAACAATATTTATTTTTAAAACAAATTTCCATTTCCTTTTTAAATTCCCATTGTGAATTCAAATTCTTGAATATTTACTTATATATTTTTTAAATCGATTTCAAAATTCATTTACAAACACCAAATCAATTTCCAAATTGATTTAAAATTTTATTTTAAACACCAAATCAAATTCCAAATTGATTTCTAAATTTATTTCAATCAACAAATCAATTTTCATATCAATTTCCCAAAGGTTTATTTTTAAACACCAAATTAATTTTTCAAATTGATTTCTAAAATCTTTTCAAACACCAAATTAAATTCCGAATTTAATTTCTAAAATTTATTTCCCTTTTTCTCTTCCAAATTGTCTAAAATCCATATTTTAAATAAAATTTTTCAACTTTTTAACAGTATTACCCAAATCCATTTATAAAAATCCTTCTCCATAATTTTTGAATTTATTCAATAGGATTTCAAAATAAAACCTTATCCTTTTAAAATTCCTTATTTTAAATTTGTCCTATTTTCAAAAAAAAAATTTCTATAGACTTTCTACTTGAATTTCAAAAATATAATTTTATTTATTTCTGGTATCCTACGATAAGAAAAAAATATCCGGCTAAACTATAGCCTTTAATTGATTTCAATCACAATATAATCACATAGAGATTATAAAAAATTCAACATAACATATGAAACAAATTCAAATGTTTGAGGAATCCAGTTGGATCCATCCAACCTGTTTTCCTACATCCACAGATGTTAGCACAACAATTAAATACCCATTCCACTTCGAGGTAGAATATCGCGGTGTATGAGATTTATAAAATATCATCGCTATTATGCGGCGCATAAGGTCACATCCGCTATCATAATGCGGGAAATCAATCACTCCAAATACATATATAATACCAACTCCACTTCGAGATGGAATATCGTGGTATGTGGGTTTCATATAACATGAAAAAAATATAGCCGCTTCCTTTTCAAATTGAAATTCCTTTTCAACATTATTTCTCTGATCAAAAAGAAAAAAAAATGAAAATCAAATCGTTAGAAACAATGGCCGCTATTATTGTTGCCTCCTATGTCTATAATAAAAAAAATCGATTCGAACAAAGTCTCAACTTCACGGCGATTGGGATCTCGATTTTATGAAGGATGGTTAATGTGATGACGTAGGCTAAAGGCAGCTTGGAGCGACGATGCGGTGATTTCGATCTCGGCATAGCAATGAGGCGCATCGTCTCGCACGCGCATGCGGGGAAGTGTGGTGCTCGAAGCTTCAACTCGAGTTCGACAGGTCTGGATGGCCGAGTTTGTCGTGATGTTTTCGAGCGCAGTGATGGGAAGACGAGATTTTCCAGTAAGGTATTTTGATATTGTTTCAATTTAATTACACACACACAGATATATATATGTATATATATATATATATGTCTATACATTTTACAGAAATGAATAAGGGCAGGAAAAAAATATGTATCTTACAGGAAGCAGAAAAAATAGTTAAAGTAAATTCTGTTTTTGATTTAATAAAAATATATGGTTTTTGAAAAACAAAAAATTTAATTTATGTAAATAAATTTTGAAAATAAAAGGAAATTTATGCAAAATTAGTTCTTGAAATCTAAGGATTATTTTTGGTTTCATGTTGAATAATAATTATGCATGTACACATTGGAAAATAATTATTAAGGGAAATTAAGTTTTAAATTTAATTTTTAGTTAAATAAATTTATTTAAAAGAAATTGGTTTGAAATAAAATCATTGGATAATTAAATTACCAAACAAAAATTGATTATTCGATTATTTTGAATATTAATGAATTGTATAAATGTTTATACAAGTTTTAAAATGGAGAAACAAGCCGAAATGGAAATGATTTGGAATGGACTGCAAATTAAAGGTGAGATCTTCTCACTCAATCAGATTTTTCTGATTTAATTTTAAATAGTTAGATTTAAAATTTATCTTGATTGTGTGCTTAGATAATAAATTATTATCAACTGTATTGATTTAGACCCTATGCGCCGCATAATAGCGGATGTTATTATATTAAACCCATATAACACGATATTCCACCTCGATGTGGAATTGGTATTATATATGTATTTGGAGTGATTGATATCCCATATTATAATAATGGATGAGACCCTATGCACCGCATAATAGCGGATGATATTTTATTAATCCCATGTACCTTAATATTCCACCTCGAAGTGGAATGAGTATTTAATTGTTGTGCTAACATCTGTGGATGATGGAAAACGGGTTGGAGGGATCTAACTGGATTTCTCGAACATTTGAATTTGTTTCATATGTTGTATGTTGAATTTTTACAATCCTTGTGTGATTATATTGTGATTGAAATCAATTGAAGGCTATAGTTTAGCTGGATATATTTTTGGTATCGTGGAATACTAGAAATAAATAAAATTAGATTTTTGAAATTCAAGTAGAAAGTCTACGGAAAAATTTATTTTTGAAACTTGGATAAATTTAAAAGAAGGAATTTTAAAAGGATAAGGTTTTATTTTTGAAATCCTATTGAATAAATTCCAAAAATATGGAGAAGGTTTTTTATAAATGGATTTGGGTAATACTATTCAAAAGTAGAAAATTTATTTAACATATAGATTTTAGATAGTTTGGAAGAGATAAAGGGAAATAAATTTTAGAAATTAAATTTGGAATTTAATTTGGTGTTTGAAAAGATTTTAGAAATCAATTTGAAAAATTAATTTGGTGTTTAAAATTAAGCCTTTGAGAAATTGATATGAAAATTGATTTGTTGATTGAAATAAATTTAGAAATCAATTTGGAATTTGATTTGGTGTTTAAAATAAAATTTGAAAATCAATTTGTAAATTGATTTGGTGTTTGTAAATGATTTTTGAAATCGATTAAGAAAATATGTATCAATGGATATTTGAGAATTTGAATTCACAATAGGAATTTAAAAAGGAAAGGAAAATTTGTTTTAAAAATAAATATTGTTTTATTTTTAAAAAAGCGTGGAAAGGAATTTACAGATTTGGGACGTAAATTCAAAATAATTCAAGAAAGATTTATAAATTGATTTGAATGAACCATTTTAGAATGGAAGATGTACTTTCCCTAGTAAGCCGAGTATTTTTTTTTAAAAAAATGCTTTTGAAATAAAATTAAAAGTTCTAGATTTGGTTTTAAAAGAATATTATTGGAAAGATTATTTTTGGGAATTGTTTTAAATCTTTAAAGTAAAGATTTATTTAATTAAGTATAGAAGGGGTTATTTTAAAAAGATTAAATTGATATTTGATTAGAAAATAGTTATTTGAATATTTATACTCTATATACTAATTTTATTTTAGAATTAGTTTGGACTTGAAGTTTTATCTGAGATATTGATATAATATTTTCATAACTAATATTCTAAAATAAAGTGTTTTTTAAAAAGAAAAATAGTTTTTACATTAAAAATTCCCAAATATATGTGTTTGGATAAGTAATCTAAATTATTTTAAAGTATTTGAACTTGGCAGATTTCCAATGAAAATGAATAAAATGTTTGGAAATGTTTTTGTGTAAGGAAAAATGAATGGAAATTTGTTTTCAAAGTATTGACATGTGGAAAAGTGATTTGAAATTTGTTTTCAAAAGATTGAAAGGTGAAAAGTGATTTGAAATTTGTTTTCAAATAGTAGAAGTGTTAAAATTATACGTGGTGAAGATATTTTAAAAATAATAGTTGGGGGAAAATTATTTGAAATCCAGCGATTATTCTGAGTGATGATTGATAGTTAAATAACCGACTATCAATATTGGCCTTTTTAATGTCATTTAAATTCAATTTGACCGAGGGTCGAATTCCATATGGATATTAAAAAACCACATCGAACCTTTTTGATTGTGATGGATCTTTTGTTTAAAAGATCAAAGTGGAAATTGGTCGTTATTTGTTTGAAATCTAAAAGTAACACTTAATTTTAAAAATAAGCGCTCGTTATTCTGATTAGCTGGAAGAGAACTTTGTGCAATAAAACCAATTCCGAATAATGATAAGACGAAATAGGATTGCATTTGAAGATGGCGTTGAAGACCGGGTATTTTAGAAAATGAAGGGATTACCTGTTGAATGTCTCTTCACCCTGTCGCTCCGATATAGAGATTTTATCAGCCTTTGTGATGGAGATTCCGGACGTGATTTGTGAATATCCGAATTTGCAAGGGCTTCTTTGAAGTGCCTTCGGTTCCGTTCGATCCCGTAATGGACTTGTATGGATGTGTGTCTGACATTACACTTCAAGATAGAAAGCTAATTTCTATCAAATATATTTCTATTGGTGATGGAGAGTTTATTCTCTTAGCTTAACACCCTTCTCTGTGACATACGAGCTCAGAGGTTTAGTTGATGATTATTAGTGATATGCTCCCAATTCGGTAGTGTGACATACGAAGTGTTGCTGATCATTTGTTGATCAAAGCATGGCTTTGTGAAAAGTGTAGCTTTGTGGACGAGACCTCGTTGGACCTCACACCCCGAAAATGGTCAAAACGAGAAGGATAAGGCAAGGTTATTTGGGGGAAGCGCCCCTTAGAGGTTATGTCATTTCCTTCTGGAAAAGGGTAGTATCATGGTATGGAGCCCAAATCTTTTTCTTATGTTGTTGCTGCAAATTTATTATACTTTGTGGTTGTTGCTTTATGGTTGAGGATCCTCAGAGAAAGGTCGCAAACGACCAAGGGATGACATACTCGTGTAGTACTTATCTAGTTACAGAGGTAACCCGGCCTTATGTTGGCAGAGAGTTGGTTAAGTTCTCGGGCGTTCCTCCAGAGGCGTACCCATGTGGTAGTAGGAAGTTCCTTAGCCTGACCATTTGTTGGAATCCAAAGAAATAATACGAGCCCTTTACGATTGCAATTGTATAACCTTCCTCCTTAGGAGGTAGCTAAGCAGGCATAATATAATGGTACCTATGCTGGCTAAGATTAATATTATACTTCCGAATGGTTTTCTGCACTATGCACTGATAATAATATTATCAAAATGGATTTTGCATATCAAGCAAGTTTGACTAACATAAGGAGACATCTCCTCCAATTATGCGCTTGCCTTGTGTGTGTGCTGGGAGGCCTTATTCTAGTTTCATTTTCCAAAAGCATAGCGGATTTCTTTTTCTTTCTTTGTGAAAATAACTGTTTTTAAGATCTCATACCAATCACATGATTGATCTGGAGTTTACTGTTCCCTTTCTAAACTCTGGGTGCCTATAATTTTCCACATAGGCAGCCTAGAGTCAGGTTAGTATTATTCTGGAGCAAAGTCAGAAAAGATATACTATGGAGATCTGGAGGTCAAGCTGGATGGCGAGGCATATCACTAGTATATGTAGTATTTCCTTCCGCTGTTGGTTTTTTACACTCTGATAATGTACGTATAAACTGATATAGTGTTTTTGCTTTAATGATATTCATTTATCTATTGTATATTGTTCCGCTGCGAAATGTGAGATTCTGTTTATTGTTTCTGTTCTTCTTCTATCTTCTTCTTCTTAAACCCTAACGGTTCAATTTTTCGGCATTCGACTGTGCGAAATTGGATACCATGGATGCATCGATGTTGACTTTCGGGCGTCGGAAAATCGTGTCGCTACATTTTCTTTCTGTTACTTATTCTTTTTCGTTCATAACTTCTTCATATTGGTTTGAATTTTGACGGGTTATATATGAAAACTGATCAAAAAATCGCCTCGGACGCAATGGTGCAAGTTTCGAAGCATATTCTTAAAATTCCATAGTTATTTATTTCATTGCTTATCGTCATTCATTCAATTCTAACTATGTAAAAATGCGGGGTGTTACATTCTCCCGCCCTTAGGAAATTTCATTCCCGAAATTTGACAAGGGTAAAATTTATGTAATCCCTCACATTAACTACTACCATTTAGTGTACTTCCAATTTTATTACCATCCTTGATTTTGTGCAAAAGTGCTTTTCATGACAAGATATATGCATGTACATGAATTTCTAAGTGGTACCTCGTATATGAATGCTTCTTATTTTAAAAGTTTTCTTTTAAAACATGATGCACACAACCTAAATATACTTGCAATTTCTATATGAATGTAATTTTTCGAAAAAATTAAAATATTTTTGACACAATTATTCTTACACACCTATTAAATAGGGATGTAGTTTAACCAATTCTTCGTCCAAATCGTAGCACAAAACTTTTAATATATGAATCTTAGAAAAATCTATTTTTCTGAACTCGATTTCTTATGTCAGAAAGAAGGTAGAAACGGAAAAACTTCACATTTCTCCATTTTACTTTTGCATACCCCTCTCTCCGTGCATGGAACTTATGT
Source organism: Allium cepa (assembly GCA_030765085.1). Classification (NCBI taxonomy): domain Eukaryota; kingdom Viridiplantae; phylum Streptophyta; class Magnoliopsida; order Asparagales; family Amaryllidaceae; genus Allium; species Allium cepa. Next base: position 490,742,538 of record CM060942.1, read on the forward strand.
TGTTATCCTATAAAATCTCTACTTTCTTTCTCAAGCACAGTTTACACAGGAAATTATCTCTTTATAAAATTTTCTATTGGCATTTCTGTCGCTTTCTTTAAATTTATTATTTTCCTTATAGTTATCTCATTCTGCTTTTACTTTTTATAATAACATCTTATGTTCTTATTCTCTACTTGTGAACACCAAAAAAATAAAGAGAGAAAAAAAAATTAGCACTGCTCTATTACTACAACAGAGTTTACATATGCTTACATTAGAGTACAATTTTATATCTAAAGAGAAAAGAAACCCTACAACATTACGATGCTAGATAGGCGACACAAGTAGGCTAACACAGCTTTCATCTCGGGCTAGGAGGCCTAGGACCCTGTCTCCTGACACAAGAAGGCCATAATAAAGAATCTAAATAGCTAAGGCACTCCTCCTATCGCCTAGTGCTCGTCACAATCTCCTATTGCATTTTACCTAATTCCTATTGTGTCCTAACCAACTCATACGTCCTCGCAGAAGCTCCGCGTGCCCCTTATGAGCCACTCTTGCCCTTGGCAATGCTCCTAAATTGGTCATCGTAGCTCGACGGTGGAGAGGGCTGAGTGGATTCAGCTCTCTCTCCCCCAAGATCCATATACCCACATACTCTGCATCGTGGGCTCTAACGTCTAAGCAGACCATGGTGACTCTACATGCCCAACGCCGCCTCCGAATGGTGGCAAAGGAAAGTGCCATGGCTCGTGAAAGTACTATGGTGCTTAGGAATGTGGCCCGTGCTCCTACTCCTCCGGTGGAGCCTGTATCCGTTCTAAACCTATATTCATCCTCCTAGAGTGGATGAATCACTCATGGGGTGGGCCTGCTCACAGTAAGTCTTTCTCTCCATCTCAACTCCGGCCCACCTAAAGACATGTGCCAATGGTGACAATATATCATAGCGGAGCGGCGAAGTCCCTCCGCGGTCATGTACTAGGTCATAATTGTCCTAGCCTAGTTCCTGCAAGCCTCCGAATATAGCGTGGGCGGCCTTCCTTACCAGGAGTCGATCTGATCATAACTCCCTATCTTGGGGAAAAGGTTATGCTGCAAAATGCGTATAACCTACCTAGCTAATGGGTGCAACTGTCCAACGCGCTAGTTGGGGTGCTATGGATCTACTAAAATCTAGTGTAAGATGGCCATGTCCGTCATCTCAATATGTCCTATCTCTAACCCATGTCCTCTAACATCTAAAATACTCGTTAGTTGGGCCTCAAAAAGTACTATCCTCACTCCCTTGACCTCTGAGTGGAAGGCCAACTCCTCATCCTCATCACTAGTATGTAAGTTAGCATCGACAACACGCACTAAACTGGTATATTCTCACCACTCAATTGTCTCATGGCTCTAAATTTGTCGCAACCCTGTGTCCAAAAAGAGCATCCCTAAAGCAGTGACCGAAAAATTAGAAAACTTCACCGCACTTCCTTGCAAAATCTAGTAAGTGGCAATATCAGATTAAGACTGCACAATCCTTCTATCACTTTAGCATCACGCTATTTGTAATGCCCCACACCAAGACCCACGTTAGCAAAGAGTATTACAATGTAAAACCGTCTGCTAATACGGAGAATAGAGCTGGATAGGAGCGACCATCTATAGCCTTGCCTTAACTATCTATTGAATACGTCGATAAATGTAGCATTTTTTTTCATGTGGATCGACGTATCCAATAGATACTTAATACAAAACTATAATAGCTAAAAGTTCTAACAGAACAAAATATAACAACTCAAATGCAAGCCACAACACAGAATAGTAGGTCATCACATACATGTACACATATTTAGATACATCATGAGTCTACAAAATGATACATGTCAAGTGGTATAGCAACCACAATATACAAGCGAGTCAAAAGAATATACATATAAGAGTTACAACCAAAGAGGACTACACAAAAAGCTATAACAAAAGGAGATAGCAGAATAGTCCATGCGGAAGGAGAATATGCTAAGTCCGAATGTACCTAACCTGAAACACCTCGGTCTGACCCGGGTATAAAATACACGGGTCAGTCTAGCTAAAAAAATCAGTTAGGTAAGCTAAATGATGATGAACATGCAAGGTCATAAAGTACAACAAATATCTCTAAAAGAGATTACTCGATCATCTAACAAAAGATGAATCATAACAAGCCTTATATCATAAGCAACTCAAATAAACAAAGAATATGAATATCCCAAATCATGCCAAAAAGGCAAATATCAAATACCAATAAAGGTAACATAAGTTTCCACAAGGTAATTGCTATGTATCGAGTGGTTCAAAAGACCTACTCCGAAAGGCGATACTCTAGGGAAATATAAATATCAATGAAACAAAACATGCACGTGCTCAGTACTGTATAAACAAGGATCCACATGCCCGAAGGCGACAAACCCAAGTACATCTCGAGCGGCGACGAAGGACCAACTCCAAAAGCGATACTATAGGGCAACAAACCCGAAGGCGGCAAACCCAAATATCTCTCGAGCGGTGACGATGGACCAACTCCAAAAGCGATACTGTAGCGCAACAAACCAGAAGGCGACAAACCCAAATATCTCTCGAGCGGTGACGTGGACCAACTCCAAAAGCGATACTATAAGGCAACAAACCCGAAGGCAACAAACCCGAAGGCACAAACCATAGTGGCGAAGGTCCGGAGGCCCAGTACTGAACACCACTAACTGGCAATATGTGTCACAAACTCTCCGAAAGGAACTCAAAAAGTGTTAACGTGTATCCCATACACATGTTCGCACTAAATGGTTTACTAACCGTTAGTCAATCCTACACTCAAAGCAGTATAAATTTTACCTCATCTCATTGGTAAACCAGACCCGAAGGTCAAAATGATCAAACGAATAGATTAGGAATTAATTGGAAAGATAAACGCACGTATTCCATAGTACGTGTTTCACCCAATCATTTAATTACCTTCCCACTTTGTTCAAAGTGCAAAAGAGTGTAATTTTACTCAGAAAATAATTTCGAATGAGTTTAGAAATCATTTGAAAACACTTTGGAAATTGCCTTTGAAATTCTCCTATTATGGAGTAAATAATTTAATACTTAAAAATAATACTAAATAATAATTTCACAGGACAATTTGTTTGAAAACACTTTATAATGCTTTATAAAACCCGTGCACAAAATCTAGAGAGAAAACTCAAGAATTTGGGAATATATCAGAAAAAGCATGAAATTATTCCAAGTATAAAAAATTAAAAAACCGATGAAAACACGCTGCGAACCCAAGTTCAACAGCAGGTTTGGACCTGAAAAAAGAGTCCAAATGACAAGAAATTTGGTAGAAGTATTTCTTAACATTCCTACTCCAATCTGCAAAAATATTCACACAATTATGCCTTAAAACGAAGAAACTGCATCATTTCGAAGTTGGACCAAAACCACTATAAACTGCTATGTGAAAACAGCGAAAGGTTCAACTTCGATGATGAGTTCGAAGGGGAAAATGGACTCAGATCTTGGTGAAATTTGGTAGGAGCATAGACTAATGCTTCCACTTCGATCTGCAAGAAGAATCCTTCAAATCTGATTTGAAACGAAGAATTTGCGTCGTTTCAAAGTCGGACCAAAACAATGTTTAAAATACTGAATTACAGCAAGCTGCGAGTACAAATTCGACAACAGTTTGGAAATAGCAAACCAACCCAGATTGTCATGAAATTTTACGAGAATGTAACTCAACACTCCTACTTCAACCTGCAAAAAGAGTCACTCAAATCCGATTTGAAGTATATGAGTTATGATGTCACAAATATGGACTCAGGCCATGTTTGCAACAGTTCAAAAACCAAAAATGTACAGGCGTGAAACCATCCTAGGTTCAACTTTCAGGCATAAAAAAGAGAAACAAATGACATCGGATTGAGCTCAAAATTGATAAGCATATACTAGAAAGCATAATCTTTCAAAAAAAAAACATCATTGAATTGCATTAAGAAATAAATGAGTTATGTTGTCTCAAACATGGACTCAGACCATGTTTGCAGCAACACAACAAAATGTGCACAGAAAATTTTTAGGTCGTGCATTGATTTTGCAGCAACGGTTTGAACACTCAAATGAAAATATTTTTCAACCAAATATTGCAGAAATGAAGTTCATCATATTAGCTTGACTCAGAAAAAGATCTGGCAGCATTTCATTGCCGGAGATGGAAGTTATGGATAGCCAAAGTTGGCAGTTCAGGCCAGAAACGAAAATAGACTATACATTGAATAAACTTATACATATGCAGCAAAATGAAGCAATTTCATAAGCAAATTAGCTAGTATTTGTGAGGTATTGTTCTCACCTTGCTGATTTGTTGCAAAAGCTTGGAATTTTCCTCAAAGTTGAAGCTTTTGGCAAGGTTAGAGCTTCCAAAGACTTGTAGAAAGAAAATGAAGAACATGCAAAACAAAGAAGAGATTGTTACATAAATACCCAACAATTTTTTTTGATTTTGATGAAATATTCAGTTTTGGAATGGCTTGCCTTTAGATTTACGTCTTAGATTGAAGAATTTATAGTTTGCATGAATTAATTTTTGAGTTTGAAAGCTTTGATTTTGCATAGTGGTGGAGTTTGGTTTCATACAGCTTGAAGAGGAAGAAGATGAGGTTTTGGACGTATAGTACATAATATTCTCACTTCCTCTATCTGATTAAAAGCACTAATAGGCATTGGACCCAATAATTAAGAGAGAATTAACTAGGCTAAGTGAATTTATTTAACACTTAAAACCAAATATGTATATTTTTACACTATATTATCAAACAAATGTTATTTTCTTCAAATTTTCACACAATTAAAATATGTAACCTTGCATACTTATGAAATAACATATTTTACACTATATAAAAAGATTAATTTTTTTATTAAATCCTTTATTTTAAAAAAATACGTAATTTTCACAAATAAATGGACAAAACATTATTTTTAACTTCTAAAATTCCACAAAAATATTTTTCTTGCTTAGAAAAATATAACTAACCATTCTAAACCCAAATTTATAACTAAAATTCATTTTTAAATCAATTTCCACTTTTTTTGTTTGATGAACAACCTTTAAAAATCAAATACTTCCAATTATAAGAAGTAATTGGCAACAATTAATACAATTATTGCATTTTCTCTAAATAAAAACTATTTTCCATTTGTTACTAACCCAAACAGATAAAATAAAGTTTCAAACTTTATTTTCTCATTTTAGTTTCCAAAATTCATTGTTTATTTCTAATAAACAATTTAAAATCTTCAATTTTACCTTAATTTGCAATATTAAATTGTAACTACCGTTATAATTTAATATTAATAGGCAATCTCCAAAATAAGGGTTGTTACAGACTTCCCCTAGCAACTAACCCTATGTATTGTACTTGTAAATGCATAGAATTAATCGAGCAATCTTATCTTGGTTTTCTATCATCTTGTGTTAAGGGTGAGAAGTTTTAAACTCGAGCTTATCTATCTTCCTTTGATTGATAAAATAATTATCTTGAATATAAACTCTTCTCTAGAAATTGCGTGAACGCAATTAAGTTAAGGGGGGAGTATGTAACAACCCTTATTTTAGAGATTACCTATTAATATTAAATTATAATGGTGGTTATAATTTAATATTGTAAATTAAGATAAAATTGAAGATTTTAAATTGTTTATTTGAAATAAATAATGAATTTTGAAAACTAAAATGAGAAAATAAAGTTTGGAACTTTATTTTATTTGTTTGGGTTAATAACAAATGGGAAATAGTTTTTATTTAGAGAAAATGCAATAATTTTATTAATTATTGCCAATTACTTCTTCTAATAATTTTTAAAGAAGTATTTGATTTTTAAAGGTTGTTTATGAAATCATTTTCTAGAGAAGTATTTGATTTTTGATTTGATAAACAACCTTTAATAATCAAATACTTCTTTAAAAATTATTAGAAGAAGTAATTGGCAATAATGAATACAATTATTGTATTTTCTCTAAATAAAAACTATTTTCCATTTCTTATTAACCCAAACAAATAAAATAAAGTTCCAAACTTTATTTTATCATTTTAGTTTCCAAAATTCATTGTTTATTTCAAATAAACAATTTAAAATCTTCAATTTTATCTTAATTTACAATATTAAATTATAACTACCGTTATAATTAAATATTAACAGGTAATCTCCAAAATAAGGGTTGTTACAGACTTTCCCCCTTAACAAAATTGCGTCCACGCAATTTCTAGAGAAGAGTTTATATTTAACATAATTATTTCATCAATCAAAGGAAGATAAATAAGCTTGAGTTTAAAAGTTCTCACCCTCAACACTAGATGATAGAAAACGAAGATAAGATTGCTCGATTAATTCTATGCTTTTCCAAGCACAATACATAGGGTTAGCGGACCACAGAATTTCATAAGCGGAACATTCTTATTTCGAAGGTGTCCAATCTTCGAAACAACTACACGAATAGAATTCGGCACAATACACAAGTCGGTGAGACTCGTGATTATGCAATACAAGAGAATTAACAATCGAGATTAAATCTCGAAGATACAACAAAATTGGGTTACCTAGAACATATCATGAATACCCAAAACTAAAAAGAAAACGATGCATGAAAGTAATCGAACCAAGGTATTCAGTAATAGTAGATGGTCCTGTATAACTGGGAGCCAACTTACCGAATATACTGAAACTCACTTAACTCCTTTAAAGGAGTAACAAAAATAAGCACAATCACCAATAGAGGATTCAACAAAAGATAGGTGGTATTTCAAGGTACCACCATAACGCATGACTGCATGAATGCAAGTCATCACAAGAATCGCAGTCAAGACACACAAGAATGTATTACAAGAAATTTTCTCAATTTTTTATTTTATTTTTTTGTATAAGAGTTTTAACTCAAATCAATTTTCTTTTATACACAAAACTCAAACCTCAATACTTGAATTTTTTTTTAAAATCCCTTACTTAAGTTTTCAACTCAATCATCTTCACTTTAAATTAAAGTAAATTAAATTAGAGTTGTTCCATACACAAATTCCAAATATAAATATACTACAATAAGCAATATTTTTTCCACTAAATTTATCGAATTTTAAACCATTTACTTTATGATTTAAAAGGACACTTATTAGACCCTTCATCGATGGCTCTAAATATTCATTATATAAATTTTCTGAAATTTTTTCTAAGTGTTTAATTTTTCGAAAAATTTGGCGGGGTCTCCTTTGCATAGGGGGCCCTATGCAATTTTATAAATATGAATTATATATATGCACCGACAAAAATGTTAGAACACAATATATATATATATATATATATATATATATAATTCTTAACACATAAACACTTAGCAATTCATATCTTTCATTTTAAGCGTTTAAATGCAAACATGCTTACTTTTATACTTACTATTTGCTAATTAATCATTCAAATATCCTCTTGCACCTGCACTAATTTATTGAAGCATATTAGCATGCACTTATAAACATATGAAGCATTAAAATCATAGTTTAAATAAGATAACAACTCAAAACTCCATAATTTTCAAATTTATGTCTGCTACAAAGACTCAGGCTTTTGACACAGTAAAAATCATAATCTAAAAATACTCATAAAATAAAGGTTATTCTATTTGGTCCAAGCTTTCCAGCGATATAAAGATCATCAAAATTGGATTGGGATTTTGAAAGTTATGCCCAATTCACTTTCAACTTTAAACTCAGAAATTATAAAAGAGGACAGAGATGTCCATCAGTTTTCAAACTCATTTTTGAACGACCAAACCTCAAAATTTTCAAAAATGATACAAAGATGATTTCTAGCTTACTAAAAGTACTCTTTTTGCAAAAATAATGAACTCATTTGGATTTGTAAATCACAAGTTATCACTGTTTTAAAACAACACTTTTCAATCAAATTTTTTCGAAACAAGACCTTTTATTGTCAAAATTTTCAAATAATTATTAAAACCAAACTACATAATAATTTTTTCTTCAAAAATCTTATCTTGTTGCTCTGTTTGTTATTATTTCTAGCTTTTCACAAAAAAAATTCATTTTATAATAAATGAATCTTTTATATTCAATTTTCACTTGATCCATAAAGCTAAGCATTTATTTTATTATCAGTAAGAACTTGCCAAGGTTTATACTTAGTTCAAATTTGTTTTCAATTGAACTTCACAAATACATAGTTAACAAGTTTTTAACACTATCTAAATTCATAACCAAACTTACTCTAATGGTTTTGCTCCTTATTAAATTTCATGCTAATTCAAAAGCACCAAATTAGCATTTTCTTAAATTTTCCCAAAGGCATACTTTTTGTCACTTGTTACTAATCAAATGATTAAATGTTTAAACTAATCTTAATAATTATCCTTTTACTTTTTACTAAACCTCATTCCAATCAATATTTTGGTTTTCTAAACAATTAATTTTCTTAATTTGAATACTTTGTTTTATTAATCACTATCACATGATATTTTCTTCCAATTAAGGAATTTCCTTAATTAAAATTATTTGTCGTATAAATGAATTAACATATGGTAATATTTTCCAAAATACTTTACCCAAAGGCTTACTTAAGCATTCTAAATTTTCCATGTATGTAAAATTTCACAAACATTTACTATAACCAATAATGAATACAATTTATTTAAATGAAACCATATTCAAATTTTCCAATTATCAGTTTATAAAATGATAACATCTAACTAATACATTTGTAGTGAATGACATTTCAAGGACTGCAAAGTTGACCAAGATCAACATTTCCTCTCCATTGCCCTCTATGTCACACTATGTCGATAAGTCCTTAAGTATATATATAAAATACTTATCTCAAATGGCAATTTAGCATTTTCAAAATCTTTGCATTATCAATATATTTTTGCATTCAACATCCATACTAGTAAATATTATTTATTGCCATTTCAAAAGCATATATCACATCTCCTTAAACGTTTAGGAATCCCTATCGATGACGCTGGGAATCGACCGGCATTCTTAAAATACTTATTAGCCAATTGACACAAGAAATTATAAAACCTGTTTTGATATAGGAAACTTAAACTTGGTTGTAACATTGTTTATTTTCAAAACATAAAACGTTTTCTGATTATACAACCATACAATCAATTCATAAAACAATCAAGTTATATACATAAGTAAATCTCTTCTTAGAAAGATTTTCCATTCACATGGATGCTTTCTTTCCAAAAAAAATTCTTTTATTAATTTTACTTCTTTAAAATGCATCCATGAAATTCTTAAACATTAAATTTTTATTTCAATTTAACCTTTGGTTAAATACCACTTATGGATTAAATTTCATTTTCAAAATTTAATCTTTCTAATAATTCTTGTGGTAGCTACAACTAGAAGACACCACAAGTTCTTATCATTTGCATTGAATAGGTTTCTAACTCTTAATTATATCACCTACTCAATATTATTTCAACAATTACTATGCTAACACACATTCACGCAATTATCAGTCAAACAAGCATTTATTAAAAACAAAGCATTAAATTTGCCCAGAAAAAACAGTCACACTATTTCCGTTGCGCAACTTTAATCACTAAGGATCAAAACACATAATTTAAATCTAAGCGATCTGAGGTCTAATTTCTACTATTTTAAAAATAGTGATATTTTAAACCCTTATAATGTTTTCAAATTTATTATACATTCTAAGAAAATGAAAAGACTAAAGGCACGATTGAGGAATATGATAGTAGGAAACTATGTTATCACTTGTATTATACTTGGATGTACTGTAATATGTGTTTCTATTCTGTGTTTATCATATTTTGTTCTGAGCTCAGCTCTGGTACCAACTGTAATGCCCCACACCGAGACCTAAATTGGCAAAGAGGATTACAAGGTAATACCATCTGCTAATATGGAGAATAGAGCTGGATAGAAGCGACCATCTATAGCCTTGTCTTAACTATCTAATGAATATGTCGATAAATGTAGCATTTTTTCATGTGGATCAACGTATCCAATAGACACTTAATACGAAACTATAATTGCTAAAAGATCTAACAGAACAAAATATAACAACTCAAATGCAAGCCACATCACAGAACAGTAGGTCATCACATACATGTACAAATATTCAGATACATCACAGAGTATACAAAATGATACATGTCAAGTGATATAGCAACCAAAATATATAAGCGAGTCAAAGAATATACATATCAGAGTTACAACCAAAAAGGACTACACAAAAAGGTATAACAAAAGGAGATAGCAGAATAGTCCATATGGAAGGAGAATATGCTAAGTATGAATGTACCTAACCTGAAACACCTCGTTCTGACCCGGGTAAAAAATTCACAGGTCAGTCTAGCTAAAAAAATCAGTTAGATAATCTAAATGATAATTGTAACGACCCAGAATTTCTATTTATTAAAATATGAATATTTAGTTGATTTTAAATATTAATAAGTAAGATTATAAGTCGAATAAATTTTATTTCGAATAATTGGATTTAAGTGGATAATTAAATCGATAATTTAATAGTTGAAATTTCAGAAATAATTGAAAATTGGGTTAAATATGATTGAAAATGATTTGTAAAATTTTATTTTACCACATTGGAGTTAGAACGATATTTTAGAACTTTTAAAATTGAATTAAAAGTTTATTTGTGAAAATTGAATATTTTAATATTTAATTATCGATTGAAAAATAGCCAATTTTGGAACAGTCTCAGAATTGGACAAAACTAGTTCCATTGAATCCGTAATAGTATGTTATTATCGGGTTTCAATTTTTGTAACAATCGGAGTTTTCGTTTGACAGTGACAGCTCGAAATGCATCGAAATTGTTTTAATATTAATTTAGCGAGTTAAAATAGCCATTTTTCAAACAGTCTCGGATTTCGACGAAACCAGTTTCATCGGATCCGTAATGTGATATTATTGTAAGGATTCAAATTTCAAGTCAATCAGATTTATCGTTTGTCCGGTGCAAGCTAAAACGCCTAGAAATTAGTTTAAATCGGTTTAATTAAAATCAATCGTTTATTGCCATATCTCACACAGATGATCGAATTAGCTTCCGAAACCTATTCCATTGTGTCCGAAACACGGGGTAAACCCTAAAAACGCCGGTCACCGTGCGTAAATCCGAGTTTTGAAAAGCCGGATGAATAGTGTTTGTTAAATTTCTATAAATAGGCCCATTTATTCAAAAAAAAAAAGAAACCCTAATTCTCTAAGCCAGCCGCCACCTTCAAGTTAATGGCCGAAATCATCTCGTTTTTCCCTCTTAATCTCATCCAATCCGTGAATAATTTGAAGAAACTTTCAACTAACAAATTATAGAGTGCAACGAGAGCTTTATATCCGTACGGTGATGATGGGGTTTAGCGTCGCGTGGAGGAGAGCAAGTGGCCGCGTACGTGCGTGGTTCGAGCACGTTTCTCGAGGCAGAATGGAGGCCGAGCTCTGCCATATTGTAGCCGAGTATGGGTTTTGGCCGTGGCATCGATATGGCGCTCTCTGATCGTGGTGGAAGTGCTTGATTTCGTCGCGATAATTCGATGAGGGACGGCGGCTATGGGTTATGTTGGAACATGGGAACCTGGTGATGAAGGAGAAGGCTTGCACGGCCTTGATTTCGAGTAGGCAGATCCAACGGCCCTGATTGTTTAGGGTTTGTAAATAGAAATTTAATTTGTAAATTTATATATATTAATTCGTGTAAACTTTGAAAAATTATATCTTGTTCAGACGAGGTCGAAAAAATACGAAACAAGTTGCGTTGGGTTCGTATGGACGAGCACTTCGCAATGGAGCTGGATTGGAAGCGATTGGAGTCGGTGAAAATTTTGGGTAAAATTAAACGTCCGTTTAATTTTATTCGAAATAAACGCGGAAAACTAAATTGAAAGCAAGGTGAGAACTTCTCACTCAATCGAATCGGTTTCGATTTTAATTTTAAATAGTTGGATTTAAAATTATTGATTGGATGTTGAATGATGATTGTTATCTATTGATTGTTAAAATAGACATTATGCGCCGTTAGTAAGCAGATGTTATTTATTAAAAACATATACCGCGAATATTTCACAGTACAGTGAAATTAGTATTATTTATGTACTTGGAGTTGATTTCCCGCATTATATAGCGGATGAGACCCTATTGCGCCACCTGTTAAGCGGATGATATTTTTATAAATCCCATATACCGCGATAATTCCGTACTGGAACGGAATTGGTATTGTGCTAATGTTTGTGGATGTAGGAAAACAGGTTGGAGGGATCCAACTGGATTCCTCAACTGTATTGATTTATTTACAGATATTGTGATATTTGTTGATTATCATATCGATATGTGATATTTGGATGTCGTGATTGACTATTTGGTGCTGTTGCTCATCGGATCCATTTTTAAAGTTTAAAAATAACCATTTTTATTTTAAAAGGACTTTTAAAAATGATTTTTCAAAGTATACGTTTTATTAAATTTTTGAATTGATTCATTTTAAATAACTAAAACGTTATAAATTTTTATGTTATAAAAATTAAGATTTTTGTGAAATATAACCAAAAGGTGAATTTTGAGATAAGTAGTTAATAAATTTATAAAATAGTTAAATTGGGATTTTTTGAATTATTTGAAAATGGGTTATATGAAAGATGTATAAATTTGATATTTTAAAATTAAAAATATTGGAATTATAAAACGAATTTTTATAAGTGTTAAAATGACGTATGAATGAATTCATAAGTGAATGAAAATTTATAGATTTATGAATTGTGTAGTTATAAAATGAATAGATGTTGTAAGACAAAAGATTTTAAGGAATTAACTTATAAATCGGATTTTTGCATTTAAATTGAAATCTTTGATGAAGCAAAAATGGTTTATAGTTGAGATTTATAAAATATATATTTTATAGATCGAAATAATAGAATTTTAAAAGGAGTTCTATTAATGTTGAAAATAGGGTTACAAATGAAATCTTATAAGTAATAAGATTTATAATTTGTGAAGTTTTAAAAGAAAGATTTTGTAAATAAATGCATTATAAGCATTTAACTTATAATATGGACTTTTGGTATATAATTGAGTTATATAAATTAAATTGGATTAATAAAGGAGATTTATAAATCGAAGCTTATAAATAGAAATGGAATTTATAGACATTGTTTATAAATTTGAAATCAATGGAATTTGATAAATTGAAAGTTGAAATTGGTTAAGGAAGTATATTCACAATTTAAGTATAGTGAATATATTATCAAATTAAATGGATATGCTTGGAAAAATGAATATTATAAAATGAAGTTAATCGTTTTGACGATGTTTTTAAATGTATTATTAATCGAATACATAGATTTCAACATTCATTGTTGAAATAGACGTTTTCGAGAAATAAGGAAATGGTCGACTATAACACTGTTGTTATAGTAAATGGTTTCCGAAAGGAAATATTTTGTATAGTATTGGGATTTATATATCTATTTTAATTTTGAATCCCTATAATAGTGATTTTGGGTCGTCGTAACGGTGTTTTATGCAACATTCGTTTTGACTCAAATAAATGTGTTTAAGTGAATGTTTTCCTTAAAGAATAAAATATATACTTAATTTCGATATTAAGTATATTGAATATTTTCTAAGTATTAAAAATAAATGGATTTGTGAATTACTTATTAATAAATAAGTATGGAAATGTTTTTCCAATGTGAAATGAAACGTTTTGAGAATTTATCTTTTTGAAGATAAATTGAAAATGAATATTAGAAATTGATTTAAAATCATATATTCATAGATATTTTGGAATGTAAATTCACTATGTAATTTATAAATGAAAAGGGGAATTTTTTTAAAAAAACGTTTATTTATTTTTGAACTGTGGGAATTAATTAATGGATTTGAATCGTAAATATAAAGTAAATCGTTAAGGATTTATTTAATTGGTTAAATGAACCATGTTGAAATGAAAGTATTTCCGCGTAAGGAAAATGTCTGAAATTTGTTTTCAAAAGTGGTAAAGGTGAAAAGTGATTTGAAAATTTGTTTTCAAATGTTGAAGTGTGGAAAATATATCTCTTGTAAAGATATTTTGTAAAGTAAATAATTTGGGAAAATATTTGGGATTTGGTGATGTTGAACATGCCTATTGATAGTTAAATAATCTGACTATCAATATTTACCTTTAAATAGGTATTTGTTATTATTTCTTGAATTTGAATGCCATACTTATTTTTTAAAATAAGCGCTCACTATTCGGGTTAGCCGGGAAAGGACCGTGGGGTCGTATAACCCATTCCGAATATGTGATACGTCGTAATGGATTGCATTCGATGACCGGTGTTGAAGACCGGATATTTTTGAAAACGGAAGGATTACCGTTGAGTTGCTCTGCATCGGCTGATCTCCGATATAGAGGTTTTATCACCCTTAGTGACGGGAAGTCCGAACGTGATTAGAAATTATCCGAAATGCAAGGACTTCTTTGTAAGTGCCTTCGGTTCTGTTCGAGCCCGGAAAAGACTTGTATGGATTGTATGTCTGACATTACAAATTAAGATATAAAGCTGATTTCTTTCAAATATATTTCTATTGGTGGCGGAGAATTTATTCTCTTAGCTTAACACCCTTCTCTGAGACGTACGAGCTCAGAGGTTATGTAGTTGAAGGTTAGTAGTGATATACTCCCTATTTGGTAGTGTGGCATGCTGAGTGTTGCTGTGGGATGATCATTGTTTGATCATTTGTGATATGATCATTTGTTTGATCATTTATCTTGGTGATCATTACTTTGATCATTTGTTGACCTAGAGCACAACTTTTGTATAAAGCATGGCTTTGTGGACGAGACTTCGTCGGACCTCACACCCCGGAAATGGTCAAGACGGGAAGGATGCAACAAGGTTATTAGGGGGTAGCGCCCCTTTAGTGTATGTCATTCCTTCTGGATAGAGGTGGTATCATGGTATGGAGCCCAGATACTTAACCTATGTTGTTGCTGCAAATTTATTGCTTTGTGGTTGTTGGAAATCGAGGATCCTCGGATAGATCGATTACGATCGGGGGATGACATATTCGTGTCAGTAGTTACCAAGTTAGGGGTAACCCGGCCCTGTGTTGGCAGAGTTCCGGTTTTGTTCTCGGGTCGTCTTTCCAGAGGCGTACCTATGTGGCAATGGAAAGTTCCTTGGCCTGACCATTTGTTGGAAATCCAAAGAAACAATACGATCTTGTACGGTTTTAGTTGTATAACCTACCATGGAATGTGGCGGTAACCTGCTATTGAACATGGTAGTTATAGTAGGCATAAGTGCGAAATGCCTATGCTGGCTAGGATTTACATCTTTATTTTCGAAATGATTTTTCCTACACTATGCACTAGTAATAATATCAGATGTTTCTTTTTAATGCGTATCAAGCATCTTTGACTATCATAAGGAGAAATCTCCTCCGATTCTGCGTTTGCATTGTGTGTGTGTGCGGGAGGCCTTATGGTAGTCTCATTTTCTAAAAAGCATTTCGAATCTATTTTAAAAAAAATTATCCTGTACTTTGTTTTAAAAAAATAAATAAATAAAAATAAACTGTTTTAGTTCTCATACCAGTCACATGACTGACTCGGAGTTTATTATTTTCCTTCCTAAACTCTGGGTGCCCACCAATTTCCACACGGGCAGTCTAGAGTTAAGTTATCAAGATATTATGGAATTCAGGAGTTGCTTGAGGCAAGCTGGATGGCATGGCGTATTACTAGTATATAGTATTTCTTTCCCGCTGTTTGTTGTTGTTTGTTGTTGTACACTCTGATGATGTAATGTAATGTAATATGAGGTAATGTAATAACTGATATAGTTCTTTTGTTTAAAGATTATTCATTTATCTATTATATGTTGTTCCGCTGCGATTGTGAGATTCTGATATTGTTCTGTTGTTTCTGTTTTGTTCTATCTTTTTCTCTCTCCTTCTACCTCTTTCTTCTTCTTTAACCCTAAAGACTCGTAAATTTGTTCCTCTTTGGCTGGGTTGGTGTGGAATGTTGCCAGCTCAAAGGAGTACGGATTTGCGGTTCTTCACAATAATGAACATGCAAGGTCATAAAGTACAACAAATATCTCTAAAAGAGATTACTCGATCATCTAGCAAAAGATGAATCATAACAAGCCTCATATCATCAGCAACTCAAATAAACAAAGGATATGAATATCCCAAATCATGCCAAAAAGGCAAATATCAAATACCAATAAAGGTGACACAAGTTTCCACAAGGTAATCGCTATGTATCGAGTGGTTCAAAAGACCCACTCCGAAAGGCGATACTCTAGGGAAATATAAATATCAATGAAACAAAAGATGCACGTGCTCAGTACTGTATAAACAAGGATCTACAAGCCCGAAGGCGACAAACCCAAGTATCTCTCGAGCGGCGACGAAGGACCAACTCCAAAAGCGACACTTTAGGGCAACGAACCCGAAGGCGACAAACCCAAGTATCTCTCGAGTGGTGACGATGGACCAACTCCAAAAGCGATACTATAGGGCAACCAACCCGAAGGCGACAAACTCAAATATCTCTCGAGCAGTGACAATGGATCAACTCCAAAGACGATACTATAGGGCAACAAACTCAAAGGCAACAAACCTGAAGGCACAAACCGTAGTGGCGAAGGTCCGTAGGCCCAGTACTGTACACCACTAACTGGCAATATATGTCACAAACTCTCGGAATGGAATCCGAAAAGTGTTAACGTGTGTCCCATACCACATGTTCGAACTAAACGGTTTACTAACCGTTAGTCAATCCTACACTCAAAGCAGTACAAATTTTACCTCATCTCATTGGTAAACCAGACCCGAAGGTCAAAACGATCAAACGAATAGATTAGGAATTAATTGGAAAGATAAACGCACATATTCCATAGTACGTGTTTCACTCAATCGTTTAATTACCTTCCCACTTCGTTCAAAATGCAAAAAGTGTAATTTTACTCAGAAAATAATTTGGAATCAGTTTAGAAATCATTTGAAAACACTTTGGAAATTGCCTTTGAAATTCTCCTATTATGGAGTAAATATTTTAATACTTAAAAATAATACTAAATAATAATTTCACAAGCCAATTTGTTTGAAAATACTTTATAATGCCTATAAAACCTATGCACAAAAACTAGAGAGAAAACTCAAGAATTCGGGAAAATATCAGAAAAAGCATGAAATTATTCCAGGTATAAAAAATAAAAAAACCGGTGAAAACACGCTGCGAACCCAAGTTCGTAGCAGGTCTAGACATACAAACAGAGTCCAATTGACATGAAATTTTGTAGGAATATTATTTAATATTCCTACTCTAATCTGCAAAAATATTCACATCATTACGACTAGAAACGAAAAAACGGCGTCGTTCCGAAGTTGGACTAAAACCATTATAAACTGCTGTGTAAAAACAGCGCGAAGGTTCAACTTCGATGATGAGTTCGAAGGGGTGAATGAATCCAGATCTTGGTGAAATTTGGTAGAGCATAGATTAATGCTTCTACTTCGATCTGCAAAAATAATCGTTCAAATCCGATTTGAAATGAAGAATTTGCGTCGTTTCAAAGTCGGACCAAAACAAGGTTTAAAACAATGAATTATAGCAAGCTGCAAGTACAAATACCACAGCAGTTTAGAAATAGCAAACCAGCCCAGATTGTCATGAAATTTTATGGGAATGCAATTCAACACTCCTACTTCAACCTGCGAAAATAATCACTCAAATCCGATTTGAAGTGTATGAGTTATGATGTCTGAAACACGGACTCAGGCCATGTTTGCAACATTTCAAAAACCAAAAATGTACAGGTGTGAAACCATCCTTGGTTCAACTTCCAGGCATAAAATAGAGAAACAAATGATATCGGATAGAGCTCAAAATTGATACGCATATACTAGAAAGCGTCATCTTTCGAACAAAAAAAAACATCATTGAATTGCAATAAGAAATAAATGAGTTATATTGTCTCAATCATGGACTCAGGCCATGTTTGCAGCAACACAACAAAATGTGCACAGAAAATTTTTAGGCCGTGCATTGGTTTTGCAGCAACGGTTTGAACACTCAAATGACAATATTTTTCAACCAAATATTACAGAAATGAAGTTTAACATATGTGCTTGACTCGAAAAAAGATCTTGCAGTATTTCGTTGCCGGAGATGAAAGTTATGGATAGCCAAAGTTTGGACTTTAGGCCAGAAATGAAAATTGACTATACATTGAATAAATTTATACATATGCAGCAAAATGAAGCAATTTCATAAGCAAATTAGCTAGTTTTTGTGAGATATTGTTCTCATCTTGCTGATTTGTTGCAAAAGCTTGGATTTGCCTCAAAGTTGAAGCTTTTAGCAAGATTAGAGCTTCCAAATACTTGTAGAAAGCAAATGAAGAACATGCAAAACAAAGAAGAGATTGTTACATAAAAACCCAATAATTTTTTTGATTTTGATGAAATATTTAGTTTTGGAATGGCTTACATTTAGATTTACGTCTTAGATTGAAGAATTTATAGTTTGCATGAATTAATTTTTGAGTTTGAAAGCTTTGATTTTGCATAGTGGTGGAGTTTGGTTTCATACAGCTTGAAGAGGAAGAAGATGAGGTTTTGAACGTACAGTACATAATATTCTCACTTCCTCTATCTGATTAAAAGCACTAATCGGCATTGGACCCAATAATTAAGAGAGAATTAACTAGGCTAAGTAAATTTATTTAACACTTCAAACCAAATATGTACATTTTTACACTATATTATCAAGAATCTTCAATTTTATCTTAATTTACAATATTAAATTATAACTACCGTTATAACTTAATATTAACAGGTAATGTCCAAAATAAGGGATGTTACACTATTCCTATGGTGTCAGTTGGGGAGAGAGGTGGACTAAAGAGGGTCTTAGATACATGGAGAAAAACTTTAAGAATTGCAAAAAAGATGTATGGCTCCGAGTAGATCCCACAACACGCTTCAGTTTGGCACTAAATGTGAGCGAAGCATTGGAATTTTTGAGGTGGTTGGGGGGTTGGGAGGTGTGGTTTTTGGGTGTGGTTGCTGTCTTCGAGAGGTGGAAATAAGAATGAGGAAGGAGAGAAGGGGCACACGTTTATACGCGTTCGAATGAACTAAGGCGATCGACCCGCCTTAGTAACAGGTCAACCGCAAGTTCGATCGCTTTGTTGACCGGGTCGGCCTGTTTTTTCTTTTTGTGTTGGCGCATCATGTTCCTCCCCCTTGACTAATAACGCCACTTCCAGGTTGTCTGAGTTGTAGTTACGATTTACGCTAAATAGCCCCATCTACTCTCCACCCTCCAAGTGGAGTCTTAACGCGTTCCATCCTTCAAATGAACCTATATTAATATCCATAAGCTTGCTCCACCTTAAATCATCTAACCCATAAAAATTCTTTTTTCAAAACAGTTTTAATTTCTTTACAGCCAGAGAAATATTTTTACGTGCTTATATAAGGATTTTAAAATACGTTTAACTTGGCTAAGACATATGTCGCGTAAAACATCGTCACTACAACCCAAAATACTAGTTTTCAATTATAGTCTATATTGTTCTAAACTGTTCTCTATTTTAAAATTCAAAAATTTTTGAAGTTTTTTCTGTAAAAACCAAGAATTTTGGGCAATATCAATTTAATAATCTGTATTAATAATTAATTTGATTTGATAATTTTTCTTTATGATTTTAATTTAAATTGGTAAATTTAATCTTTTAAAGGTTAATAAATATATAATCTGTCAATATTGATTTATATCTTTTTAACAATTTTAAATTGATAAGAATTATTTCTTTCAAAGCTAATAAGATTTTATTCTATTTATAATGTATATATTTGGTGCATATATTGTGAATAGGAAAATCTTTTTTTTTTAAATTAAAGATGTATTTTCAAATTGTAATATATATGTATGTATATATTATAGTTTGAAACTTTGTTTAAATTCAATATTTTTCAAAAGTTAATTTAAGGTTAAAATATAAGATAATTATTTATTTTTGGATATGATAGTTTAAAAAGGATTTAATCAAAGTTTTATTTGTTTTCTTTAAAGTGTTTAAATTTAAATGGTTATATAAATATATGTATAAAGTTATTAATAAACTTTCTTTTAAAAATTATTTCTTAAACACTAAATATAAATGTTCTAGATTTTAAATTACATGTATAAAGATTTATTTGTATTATAACTAGTTTCGTAATATTTTCTTTAAAGAGTAAATTTATATATACAAACATAAGTATTATTTATATAATGAAGTAAGTAAGTAAGTTTATATTTACATTTAAATTAAATAAAAATTTATTTAAAAATACTTAAGAAAACATGTATAACCATATTAGCACCTCTTATAAACATTTGTTGATAAATTAAGCTATATAGTGACAAGTATCTTTATTTTAAAATTTACTTTCTTCTATTTTAATAAACATAACATAATTCATTTATACATAAAGAAATTTGTTCCTCTTTCAATTTCCAGTCTTTCTTCTTCTCAAATTCTTTTTCTTCCTTCATTCTTTCACGAATTAAAGAGCAAATCAAAACTAAAATTAAAACCTGCAAACAAAGTTCTTCACAACATTTCAAACCTGCAACTTCAATCTATAATGCAAAGGGATGATCAAGATCAGTTTCTACACTTTAAAAACAACACTTAAATCAAAGTTTTTGGAGCATGCAAGAATTCAATTTCATCAGCAAGTCAATTTGAAGGCATGCAGTAAGATTTTCAACAGCAAAGCAATTTTAAAACAACTCAGATTTCAAGCCTGGAAAAAAAATATAGGAACTACTCTGCTTTGTTCTCTACTCTACAATCATTTAAAAACAGTTTTGATCGTATTGTAGCTGAATTTATTTTTGCATGTGATGAATTTGGCTATGATTATGAATATTTGTTTACGTGAATACTATTGTGTATGCATGATTGAGGGTATGGAATGTCTGATATAGATGAACCTGTAAAGTTCATCTCTGTATATTTACAGGAGTTGTTCTTTTTAAAGAAAATACAAAAATCTTCAATCTAAACCTTATTTGAACTTGATTAAACTATATATTAATGTTTGATAGTAATTTTAAGAATAGTTTCTGTAAATTTAAATTTACAAATAATTTTAAAATGGAAAATACAGTCAAATTTTGATTCATGTCAGAAAATCAATAACCTTAATTCTTGTATTGGATTGTATAAATGGATTAGATGTTAAAATGATGATTTTTAACATGCAACTCATAATTATTAAATTGATATTCAAGTGGGAATTTAGTGTTGAAGGGATTTAGCAATTGGGTGAATTACCGATTATCAACTCGGTAATGTGATTTGAAATCTGGGTCAAAGCTAGCTTGTGAGTTGTTGATGAGGGGAAAAATGCTTCATAATTTTTCCAATGGACAATTTGTTCTGATTAGATTGATTTAGGGTTTTAGCTTGTCTTTTTGTTCGGCTTGGATGTTGAAACTTTGCAACATGAGATGTGGACCGGAGGTGTTCGCATTTGAGGGAATTGAAGCTCGTGGACGTGGCGTTTCGATGGTGGGGTCGGCGAGGTCTAACGGCGTCGTGGTGATCGGCCGTGGGTGGTTTTGGGGAAGTGACAGCTGCAGTTATTCGAGCTAATGGTCGAATTTTGATTCGTTGGTGGATTCTTGAATCTGGGTTCGTAATCTTGCTCGCGTGCGATGTATGACCGTTGCTGATGGTCATGACGACCTACGGTGGCCGGAGGCAGTGGCGCACGTACACACGTGTACGCTGTGCAATTGGGAATCTTGGTTTGGGGAAGACGAGTTTCAGCTCGAAGTTTTTTCGCGTTTCCCTCGTGATTGACTCGAAGTTTTGGATCTGGGTTTTTGCTTCGGGACTGACTCGTGTTATTTGGGTTTCGAACTCGAGTATTTTTGTTTGTGGGCTTCTAGGTTAATACTATATAATGTTAAAGTGCCAATTCAACTTGTTGTTGGATAAATGAAACTAAACTTTAAATTATAAAACAAGTTTATAAAAGGAAACAAATTTATAAGTTAAACTTGTTCTTTGATGTAAAACTAAATCAAACTTTTAAAGTATTAATTGAATTTATTTTCAAATTTAATACTTTTTAAGATGTTTGCTTTAGAAAGTAATTATCTTAATTAAATTTTGAATTTTTAATCTAGAAGAAGCGTTTTGAATTTAAAGTATTAAATCAAAGTTTATAGTAAATTTTAAAATAATGTTTATAAAAACTAAAGTTTTCAAATTTTATTTAAAATGAATAAGATTGAATTGATAATTAAAGTGTTTTAAATTTTAAATTTGATTCCTAAATGCCTTATTTTCAAATAAGGTTATTGTTATAATTTTGGAATACCAAATAGAATAAATTGTTTTTAAGTTATTGAAATTTGATTTAATTCAAATAATTAACTTCTGAAGATAAATAAGGGTAATTTATTTTGTTATGAATTTAAAAGTACCTAATAAATATGATTTTATTAAAAAGTAAAAGATTAATTAAGATAAATGATTTTCTTAATTAATTAAGGATTTTGAAATACAAGAAGTTAATTAATTAATTATTTAATTAATTTTAAATGATTAGTTAATTGTTTGTTTAATTTTAAATAGTCACTTAATTATAATTAATAAAGTGTAATTACTAAATGAAGTAATTAATGATTAACTATTAAATGCAATTAAGGAAAGAGGAAATTACTTACGGAAGTAATTAAATGGAAGTGATTAATGGATAATCACTTGATGTTATTAATTAAAGGATTAATTAATATAATTGTTTTGTAGTTAATTAATTATAGAGTAATTAATTAACTAAAGAATTAAGGCTTATTAATGATGGGATTAATTACTTGTTAGGGTAATTAATTAAAAAAATAATCATCTAATGAAAGTAATTAGAGATAATTACTTATATATGTAATTAAGGGCTAATTACTTAGTTAATTTTAGTTAATTAATTAACGTGTTTAATTAATTAATTAATGTGATTAATTTAAGGTTTATAACTATGAGTAATTAACTAAAATATAATTAATTATTAAAGTAAATAATTTAGGTTTATTAATTAAGTAATTGATTAATAATTATTTAATGGAGTAATTAAAGATTAATTAATTAGAATAATTAATCAAAGATTAATATAATTAATTAAGAACTTAATTAATTAAAATAAGTAATTACAAGTTGTAATTACAGTTTGTAATTAATGAGGTGATTAATTACAAGTTAATAATTTAATTAATTAAAGGGTTAATTAATTAATTAATAAGGATCATTAGTTAATAAAATTAAGGAAATTAATCAAGGTTGATTAATAAAAGTGATTAATTAAAGTGTGATTAATTAATTGTAATTAATTGAGCTTAATGTAATTAATTATAGTTAATTAATTAATGGAAGTAAATGAAGGTTCATTAATTATTGTAATTAATGATAAGTAATCAAAGGTTAATTACTGTATATGGTTAAGGATAATTACTTGAATGTAATTAAAGGATAATTAATTAAGGGAGATTAATTAAGGAAGATAATTAAGAGATTATTAATATGTGATATTTGATGTTTTATATTTGATGTTTGAATGAAGTTGGATGATTTGGGTGTAATATCTCTAACATGTGATATGTTGCTTTGTGAGATGAATTGTTGATATGAATTATCTATCGTGATAATGTCCCTTAAGTACAACTTGGACTTTAAAATGGCGTTTGGATTCGGTAAGACCGGGATCGGGTTTCCATATTTGGATATCCGAAAACCTCATCGATCCAAATTAAATGTTAGGTCGTGTATCCAAGTGGAGTTCAAGTGAAGACTCGAGGTGCAAGAACTATTCTTCGTCAGTATAACTCTAGGGGTGATTCCGTGTTGAGTTTGATGGAGATAGTACTTATGGGTTCGAGATGGTGATTCATAGTGCAAGGGCTATGGTCGTTTACTCTGAGGGTAATTCCAAAATGAGTGCAACGAGATAGTGCCTTCGGTTTCGTTCGAACCCGGAACGAACTTGTATGGATTGAATGCTTTCAGAACATCGTTAGGCGGTCGATGAGCATTCTAAGAGATGTGCCCTATAAAGGTAATCGCAGCCTCAAGCCTCATCAACCAGGAATGGCTAAAATAGGGGAGGTGCAGCAAGGCTAGGTGGGTAGCACCCATTTCAGAGTGAGGTCATCTCTGTCTAGATGTCCCTTTTATTTCGGCTTAGTGGGTGGTTGGTCGCACCAACCATGGGGTGATCTTACTCGAGACTGTCCAGTAAGGGGTGGTACCGGCTTTGTGATGCAGGTGATTGGGAGTAATCCTCGGTACTGTGATCTAGGCCACCTACTCTGACGGGCGGTACCCCGGTAGCCCTGCCATTGATGGAAACCCATTCTTCCTACGAGACCCTACGGTTTTGATTTGTATTACGCACTTTTGTGGCTAGTAGCTGGAATTTAATGAATGTAACAATTTCGGCTATTTTCTATTTACTTGAAAACCCCGGACACTATTATAATATCACTGCATTTCCTCTCAAATATTTTGGTTAGCGTAAGGTAAAAACTTTTCCATGTTTATGTGTGGGAAGTCTTACGTGATACCCTTTCTTTTCAAAGGATTTTCTAAAGTTAAGCAATTTTAAATCGTTTACTCACACCAGACCCCTGTCTGACCCGAGTGTTTATTTTCTATTTTATTAAACTCTTAGGTACTCATATTATATATGAGTAGATGAGAGATTCAGGTTAGCTTGACGAATTCTGGAGGGGATTTGGAGCAGGAGGCTTCATCGTGTAGATATATCATGGTTCCGCTGTGTTTATGTTGTGTCTATATCTTGTGATATCTTGAGTTGTATAGTTAGACAGATGTTTATAACTGTCTAAATGTATTGTATAAGTTGTGTACTCTGATGTAATATGATACTATGTAATATTTTTGTGATATATTATATTTCATTCGTTCCGCTGTGAGTGTCTTATGTTGTTGAGTTTCTTCTTTCTTATCTTTTCTTCTTCTATACCTTTCTTTCTTAATTCATGATGCGTTTTTCTGGAGATAGGAAAACGGGTCGTGGCAGGCTGGTATCAGAGCATTAGGTTGAGCGAATACCTAGGCTCTGGAGTGGTGTCTTTCTTCGGAGAGCATACTTGTATTTTACATATAACTATATATATATATATATATATATATATATATATATATATATATATATATCTACCTGATTTGTTGGGTTATCTGTTCGGATTTTCCAACATAAGTTTTAGAGGTAGATGGAGAAGTGGTGTGTGTGTAACATGACTACCACTAATGGAAGAGGTCCATATGATGGAGGTTGGAAGTATATTTGTTGAGACTGTAGACCTAATACCGTCTCGAGTAGGATTTGTAGTTTGGAGTAAGGATTTATCTGATCTCCGAAGGAAATATTTTAAAGATTCGGAGTTCATCTTTGAAGTGTAAGTTTGGATCTGTCGGAAGTGCAGAAGTAAGTGATGGTATCTTGTTAGCTGCGTGATGAGATGCAATACCCATAGGTATTTCCGAAGATGTCTTCTTTTGAAGCAGTTTAGAAGTAGTTGAGGAGCTTTCTTTACCTGCCGCAGGAAAGACTCGTCTGTGTAGAAGTTGTCTGGATCTCTAGCAAGGAGGTTGGCTATTTTGGAATATGAGACTAAGGTCTATGAGTTGCTTCGCTTCATCATGGTCTCATTGTCATTCCTTAAGGAGAGCGAGATGTTGATGCTTGGTTTGGAGCCTGAGTTTCTTTTGGGATGACTGCCATCTCGAAGATTCTGTTGTGTAGTTTGTTGATCATTTTGGGGTTCGAGGAGCCTTTGGATTAGGAGTCTTTGATTAGATGTGGTAGTAGTGCAGCTCGAAGTGTTCGGTGTGCTGACAAGAAGGTCTTTGGCTTTGCAGTATCATCGAGGTAGAGTTTGAAAGCAGCAGTGTGGCCTGTTTCTCCGATGGTTAAGGAATCTTGTGGTTCTTCTTTCTGCAGTACGGGCAGATGGTGAATGTTTCCTTGAAGGGTTAACCTTGTTTGGAAAAGTTTAAGGCTATTTTAATTGGTTAAGAGAGGGCGGTTTCTTTGGAATCTGAATTAGGTAGGATCGCAAAAGTGGCTTGCGATTAATTTGGGAATTTACCTTGGGCAATCTTTTGTTTGAGATTGAGAGTTCTCATGTATAAGTGGGAGCTACTGATGTAATCAGATGTTTGTCTGCGTCTGGAATTGAGTTCCATATTGATTTGGTTCCAGAAGCGGTACTGGTAGTTAACCTGGTAGTAGGAGGGTTCTTGGAGAAGGAAGAGTTGGTGTAGCAGCTCAATTTTTTTTTTTTTTGAATTTGGATTGCTCAGATCTAATTTTTGAGTTGGATTCTGTTATAAGGATGTGTGACCGAGTCAGATGGGTTACTAAGATTTTATGGATTTGATGAACAAAGTTTCCCGGATATATTGGATAAGTTTGTACTCGTGTTCTCAATAGTATTCTCATCTATTTCAGAATCAGAGTTGTGCAGCGAAAGCGAGGTAGCAGATGTACGAGGGAGGAAGTAAGTTCAGTTTGCTATTGCCTGGGAAGTAGACCTTGTGTTTTGGATTTCGACGGATCTTGGAAGACCTTTCTGTTGGATAGGATCCAGGAACTGATTTGTTTTGGTCTAGTTGTTTATGGAAGCATCAACCTAGGTTGAGTTGATCAAGAAGATTTGCAGCCCAGGATTGTCTGTTGAGTTATGCAGATATGAGATAAGGAGTTTGGAATTCGATATTGGAAACTTCATAGTGTTAAGGTTCCTCTGGTTAAGAGAGCAGTAATTGCATAGGATTTAATTGCCAATTTGGATAGCTGGAATTCATTTATTTCACGTATATCTAAGAGAGTACGTGTATGATTCATCGTTGGTTGTAGAATTTGCAGTTCTGTGGGATTTTGGAAGTTATGCTAGACTTGAGTATAGTTTGATGTTCTGTTCAAATTGGTGGATCTAGAGGAGTGAGAAGCTCTGGATTATAGTGGTATAGTTAGTTGAGCTTTTGTAGAGCAAATCTCTCAGTGATTTATACTTAGGAAACTCTAGATAGAATTAGAGATCTATCTTGATTTGTGTCATGATAATTGGTTAGGTTTGTTTGTTTAATTGATTGTTGTGGTTGTTAGTAACTGGATAATAGGTATGCTTTGCTGTTTGAAATTAAAATCTTTGATGGGTTATTAAATTACCTTTGCTTTTAAATTTCGAGGACGAAATTCTTTTAAGGGGGGAGGATTGTAACGACTTGGAATTTTGGGCAATATCAATTTAATAATCTGCATTAATAATTAATTTGATTTGACAATTTTTCTTTATAATTTTAATTGAAATTGGTAAATTTAATCTTTTAAAGGTTAATAAATATATAACTTGTCAATATTGATTTATATCTTTTTAACAATTTTAAATTGGTAAGAATTATTTCTTTCAAAGCTAATAAGATTTTATTCTATTTATAACGTATATATTTGGTATATATATTGTGAATAGGAAAATCTTTTTTTTTAAATTAAAGATGTATTTTCAAATTGTAATATATATATGTATGTATATGTTATAGTTTGAAAATTTGTTTTAAATTCAATATTTTTCAAAAGTTAATTTAAGGTTAAAATATAAGATAACTATTTATTTTTGAATATGGTAGTTTAAAAAGGATTTAATCAAAGTTTTATTTGTTTTCTTTAAACTGTTTAAATTTAAATGGTTATATAAATATATGTATAAAGTTATTAATAAACTTTCTTTTAAAAATTATTTCTTAAACACTAAATATAAATGTTCTAGATTTTAAATTACATGTATAAAGATTTATTTGTACTATAACTAGTTTCATAATATTTTCTTTAAAGAGTAAAATTATATATACATACATAAGTATTATTTATATAGTGAAGTAAGTAAGTAAGTTTATATTTACATTTAAATTAAATAAAAATTTATTTAAAAATACTTAAGAAAACATTTGTAACCATATTAGCACCTCTTATAAACGTATGTTGATAAATTAAGCTATATAGTGACAAGTGTCTTTATTTTAAAATTTACTTTCTTCAATTTTAATAAACATAACATAATTCATTTAAACATAAAGAAATTTGTTCCTCTTTCAATTTCCAATCTTTCTTCTTCTCAAATTCTTTTTCTTCCTTCATTCTTTCATGAATTAAAGAGCAAATCAAAAATGAAATTAAAACCTACAAACAAAGTTCTTCACAATATTTCAAACCTGCAACTTCAATTTGTAAAGCAAATGGATGATCAAGATCAGTTTCTACACTTTAAAAACAACACTTAAATCAAAGATTTTTGGAGCATGCAAGAATCTAATTTCATCAGCAAGTCAATTTAAAGGCATGCAGTAAGATTTTCAACAGCAAAGCAATTTTTAAACAACTCAGATTTCAAACCTGGAAAAAAATATAGGAACTGCTCTGCTTTGTCCTCTGCTCTACAAATTAATGGTGAGTAAATCACTTTAAAAACAGTTTTGATAATATTGTAGCTGAATTTATTTTTGCATGTGATGAATTTGGCTATGATTATGAATATTTGTTTACATGAATACTATTGTATAGTCATGATTGAGGGTATGGAATGTCTGGTACAGATGAACCTGTAAAGTTCATCTCTGTATATTTACAGGAGTTGTTCTTTTTAAAGAAAATACAAAAATCTTCCAATCTAAACCTTATTTGAACTTGATATGTGAATGAAAACTGTATATTAATGTTTGATAGTAATTTCAAGAATAGTTTCTATAATTTAAATTTACAAATAATTTTAAAATGGAAAATACAGTGAAATTTTGATTCATGTCAGAAAATCAATAACCTTAATTCTTGTATTGGATTGTATAAATGGATTAGATGTTAGAAATGATGCTTTTAACATGCAATTCATAATTTTTAAATTGATATTGAACTGGGAATTTAGTGTTGAAGGGTTTTGACAATTGGGTGAATTGCCGATTATCAACTCGGTAATGTGATTTGAAATCTGGGTCGAAGCTAGCTTGTGAGTTGTTGATGAGGGAAAAAATGCTTCAGAATTTTTCCAGTGGCCAATTTGTTCTGATTAGAACGATTTAGGGTTTTAGTTTGTCTTTTTGTTCGGCTTGGATGTCGAAACTTTGCGACATGAGATGTTGACTAGAGGTGTTCGCATTTGGGGCAATTGAAGCTTGTGGACGTGGCGTTTCGATGGTGGGGTCGGCGAGGTCTACGGCATCGTGGTGATCGATCGTGGGTAGTTTTGGGGAAGTGACGACTATAGTTAGTCGAGCTAATGGTCGAATTTTGATTCGTTGGTGGATTCTTGAATCTGGGTTCGTAATCTTGCTCGCGTGCGATCGTATGACCGTTGGTGATGGTCGCGACGACCTACGGTGGCTGGAGGCAGTGGCGCACGTACACACGTGTACGCTGTGCAACTGGGAGTCTTGGTTTGGGGAAGACGAGTTTCAGCTCGAAGTTTTTTCGCATTTCCCTTGTGATTGACTCGAAGTTGTGGATCTGGGTTTTTTCTTCGGGATTGACTCGTGTTATTTGGGTTTCGAACTCGAGTATTTTTGTTTGTGGGCTTCCGGGTTAATACTATATAATGTTAAAGTGCCAATTCAAATTGTTGTTGGATAAATGAAACTAAGCTTTAAATTATAAAACAAGTTTATAAAAGGAAACAAATTTACAAAAGTTAAACTTGTTCTTTGATGTAAAAGTAAATCAAACTTTTAAAGGATTAATTGAACTTATTTTCAAATTTAAAACGTTTTAAGATGTTTGCTTTAGAAAGTAATTATCTTAATTAAATTTTGAATTTTTAATCTAGAAGAAGTGTTTTGAATTTAAAGTATTAAATCAAAGTTTAAAGTAAATTTTAAAATAATATTTTTAAAAACTAAAGTTTTCAAATTTTATTTAAAGTGAATAAGATTGAATTAGATAATTAAAGTGTTTTAAATTTTAAGTTTGATTCCTAAATGCCTTATTTTCAAATAAGGCTATTGTTATAATTTTGTAATACCAAATAGAATAAATTATTTTTAAGTTATTGAAATTTGATTTAATTCAAATAATTAACTTATGAAGATAAATAAGTACCTAATAAATATGATTTTGTTAATAAGTAAAAGATTAACTAAGATAAATGATTTTCTTATTTAATTAAGGATTTTGAAATATTAGAAGCTAATTAATTAATTATTTAATCAATTTTAAATGATTAGTTAATTATTTTTTTAATTTTAAATAATCACTTAATTATAATTAATTAACTGTAATTACTAAATGAAGTAATTAATGATTAACTATTAAATGTAATTAAGGGAAGAGGAAATTACTTATGGAAGTAATTAAATGGGAGTGACTAATGGATAATCACTTGATGTTATTAATTAAAGGATTAATTATAATTGTTTTGAAGTTAATTAATTATAGATTAATTAATTAACTAAAGAATTAAGGCTAACTAATGATTGGATTAATTACTTGTTAGGGTAAATAATTAAAAGAATAATCATCTAATGAAAGTAATTAGAGATAATTACTTATATAAGTAATTAAGGGTTAGTTACTTAGTTAATTTTAGTTAATTAATTAATGTGATTAATTAATTAATGAATGTGATTAATTTAAAGTTTATTACTAAGAGTAATTAATTAAAATATAATTAATTATTAAAGTAATTAATTTAGGATTATTGGTTAATTAATTGATTAATAATTATTTAATGAAGTAATTGAAGATCAATTAATTAGAATAATTAATCAAAGATTAATATAATTAATTAAGATGTTAATTAATTAAAATAAGTAATTACAAGTCATAATCTAATTAATGAGGTGATTAATTACAAGTTAATTATTTTATTAATTAAAGGGTTAATTAATTAATAAGGATCATTAGTTAATAAAATTAAGGAAATTAATCAAGGTTGATTAATAAAAGTGATTAATTAAAGTGTGATTAATTAATTGTAATTAATTGAGGTTAATGTAATTAATTAATGGAAGTAAATGAAGGTTCATTAATTATTATAATTAATGATAAGTAATTAAAGGTTAATTACTGTATATTGTTAAGGATAATTACTTGAATGTAATTAAAGGATAATTAACCAAGGGAGATTAATTAAGGAAGATCATTAAGAGATGATTAATAAATTGATTGGCAATAAATCAATGAAGCAGGATTAAGATAATCCAAGTGATTAAAGGATAGTAATTAATTTAATTAAATATTAATTAAATTGATTAAGAGTTAATCAATTCCGCTATGGGTGATTGATTAATATTGGATGTTTGATATTTGATGTTTGAATGAAGTTGGATGATTTGGGTGTAATATCTCTAATATGTGATATGTTGCTTTGTGAGATGAATGGTTGATATGAATTATCTATTGTGATAATGTGATTCATTTATCTGTATATATCATCCTGGATATAAGTTTAATTGTTTAAAACCCTTAAGTACAACTTGGACATTAAAATGGCGTTTGGATTCGGTGAGACCGGGATCGGGTTTCCATATTGGGATATCCGAAAACCACGTCGATCCAAATTAAACGTTAGGTCGTGTATCCAAGTGGAGTTCAAGTGAACACTCGAGGTGTAAGAACTATTCTTCGTCAGTATATCTCAGGGGGTGATTCCGTGATGAGTTTGACAGAGATAGTACTTATAGGTTCGAGATGGTGATTCAGAGTGCAAGGGCTATGGTCGTTGACTCTGAGGGCGATTCCAAAACAAGTGCAACAAGATAGTGCCTTCGGTTTCGTTCGAACCCGAAACAAACTTGTATGGATTGAATGCTTTCAGAACATCGTCAGGCGGACGATGAGCATTCTAAGAGATGTGTCCTATAAAGGTAATCGCAGCCTCAAGCCTCATCAACCGGGAATGGCTAAAATAGGGGAGGTGCAGCAAGGCTAGGTGGGTAGCACCCATTTCATGGTGAGGTCATCCCTGTCTAGATGTCCCTTTTATGTTGGCTTAGTGGGTGGTTGGTCGCGCCAACCACGGGGTGATCTTACTCGGGACTGTCCAGTAAGGGGTTGTCCCGACTTTGTGATGCAGGGGATTGGGAGTAATCCTTGGTATTGTGATGTAGGCCACGTACTGTGACGGGCGGTACCACTGTAGCCCTGCCATTGATGGGAACCCATTCTTCCTACGACACCCTACGGTTTTGATTTGAATTACCCACTTTTGTGGCTAGTATGTAACGACCCAGAATTTTTATTAATTAAAATTTGAATATTTAATTAATTTTAAATATTAATAAGTGAATTTATAAGTCGAATAAATTTTATTTTGAATAATTGGATTTAATTGGATAATTAAATCGATAATTTAATATGTTAAATTATGGAAATAATTGAAAATTGGGTTAAATATGATTGAAAATGATTTGTAAAATTTTATTTTATCATATTGAAGTGAGAATGATATTTTAGAACTTTTAAAATCGAATTAAAAGTTAATTTGTGAAAATTGAATATTTTAATATTAAAATCG
Organism: Allium cepa; assembly: GCA_030765085.1. Lineage (NCBI taxonomy): Eukaryota > Viridiplantae > Streptophyta > Magnoliopsida > Asparagales > Amaryllidaceae > Allium > Allium cepa. Next base: position 490,775,159 of record CM060942.1, read on the forward strand.
ACTAGTGAAAATAGTCAATTTTTGAACAGTCTCAGAATTGGACGAAACTAGTTCCATTGGATCCGTAATAGTTAGTTATTATCGGATTTCAATTTTCGTGTCAATTGGAGTTATTATTTGATCGTGGCAGCTCGAAACGCATCGAATTGTTTTTAATATTAATTTGGCGAGTTAAAATAGCCATTTTTCAAAAAGTCTCGGATTTCGACGAAACCAGTTTCGTCGGATTCGTAATGTGATATTATTGTAAGGTTTCAAATTTCGTGTCAATTGGATTTACCGTTTGTCCGGTACAAATTAAAACGCCTAGAAAATCGTTTAAATCGGTTTAATTTAAATTAAACGTTTATTGCCATAACTCGCACAGATGATCGAATTAGCTTCTGAAACCTGTTCCATTGTGTCCGGAACGCGGGATAAACCCTAGGAACGTCAGTTTCGGCGCGTAAATCGGAGTTTGGAAAATCGAAATGAATAGTGTCGTTGAAATTTTTCTATAAAAGCCCCTCAATATCACAATTTGCAAAAAAAATAAAAGGGTAGGGTTTCATCATGTTCAGGCCGCCACCTTCATAGAAATCAAAGGCTGAAACAACATCATCTTCTCCCCTCAATTTCTCTAAATCTGTAGATAATTAGAAGAAGTGTTTAACATGAAAGTTGTAGAGCGTCTCGAGCTCGTTAGATCCATACGGTGATGATGGGTTTTGGAGCAACAAAGTGGAGTGAAATGACCTGCGTTCATCTACAGTTTGGCACGCGTTTCGAGGCTATAAGGGGGGCCGAGCTCTATGAGCTTGAGGCCGAGCATAGTAGTGGTGATGCTCTTCGAGATGAGAGGTCCTGATCGTGTTCAAATCGCTCGAATTGGTTGCAATAATTAACCCTAATATGGATGAATGGGTTCTATGGTGCGGCGGCTATGTCCTGTAGGATACGTGAGTGGAAGATGAAGTTATGTGCGGCCAAGATTGCAAAGGAGATGGATCCAGTGGCTGTAGTTGAGCTAGGTTTAAAAATAGTTAAGTTATATTGTAAATTGTTTATAAAAAATTTGTGTAATGTTCAAATATTCATAACTTTTTCATACGAGGTCGAAAACGCGTGAAACCAGTTGCGTTGGAATCGTATGGACGAGCACTATGCGAAAAAATTGGATTGGATTCGTTTGGAGTTAGTGAGAATTTTGGGTAAAATTAAACGTCCGTTTAATTTTATTCGAAATAAATCGCTAAAACGAAATTGAAATCAAGGTGAGAACTTCTCACTCAATCGAATCAGTTTCGATTTTATTTTAAATAGTTAGATTTAAAATATTTGAATGCATGTTTGAATGATGATTGATATCTATTGATTGTTAAAATAGACATTATGCGTCGTTATTAAGCGGATGTTATTTAATAAAAACATATACCGCGAATATTTCATAAACAGTGAAATTGGTATTATATATAATAGCAATATATATATATATATATATTGGCATATGTATATATTGGAGTTATTGATTTCCCGCATTTTGTTTAGCGGATGAGACCCTATTGCGCCGTCTATTAAGCGGATAATATTTAATAAAAACATTTACCGCGATAATTTCGTACTGGAACGGAATTGGTATTGTGCTAATGTTTGTGGATGCAGGAAAACAGGTTGGAGGGATCCAACTGGATTCCTCAACAGTATTTATTTGATTTCAGATATTTTGATATTTGATGGATTATCATATCAATATATGATATCGTTGTTGTCGTGATTGACTATTTGGTGTGTAGCATCATTGGACCAAATTTGGAACTTTAAAAATGATTTTTAAAGTGATTTTTGAAAATATAAAATATTTTTGGAATTGATTCATTTTAAATAAATAAACGTTATAATTTTTATGTTATAAAAATTATGGTTTTTGAGAAATATAGTTAAAAACTGATTTTTTAGAATATGATGCTAATGATTTTATAAAGTTGTTAAATCGGAATTTTTGAATTTATTGTGAAAAGTTTAAATATAGGATTTATAAAATTTGATTATTTTATAAATCAAAATGGTGAAATTATAAAGGAGATTAAAGATGTTTTAAAATAATAGTATAAATTGATTTTATAAAGGATTTATAAATTGATATTTATAAATTAAAATATTTGAATTATAAAACGAGTTTTTATAAGTGTTAGAATGAATTGTGAATGAATTTCATAAATGAATGAATTTCATAAATGAATGAAATTCATAGAATTATAAACGGTGAAGTTAGAAATGGAATTTTATAAGCAGTAGGTTTATAAAATTTATAAAGTTATTGAAAGAAATATTTGGATAAATAATTGAATCTTATAAGTTATAAGATTTATAATTATGAAGTTTAAAGGAACGATTGTGCAAACAAATAAATTATAGGTGTTTAACTTATAATATGAATTTTGTTTTATAATTGAGTTATAAATTGAACAGGTTAATAAAGGGATTTATAAACGTTGTTTTATAAATTCGCAAACGACTTATTTTGATAAGTAAATTGTTGAAACCTATTAATGGAGTTATATTCACGTTTTGACTGTGAATAATCCTTTGAAATAAAATGAATAGAAGTAATGAAAGTTGTTAACATGGTATATTCACGTTTTTGAATAGTGAATAATATGTTAAAGAAAATGTTTAGATTAGATGTTTTAAATAGAATTAAAACGATCTAACGATGCTTTAAAATGTGTTGAGATTCGAAACCATAGATTTCAACATTCATTGTTGAAATAGACGTTTTCGAGAAATAGAAGGAAATGGTGGACTATAACACTGTTGTTATAGTAAATGATTTCCGAAAGGAAATGTTTTGTATAGTATTGGGATTTATATATCTATTTTAACTTTGAATCCCTATACTAGTGATTTTGGGTTGTCGTAACGATGTTTTACGCAACATTCGTTTTGGCCCAAATAAATATGTTTAAGAGAATGATTTCCTTAAAGAATGAAATATATACTTAATTTCGATTGAAGTATATTGAATATTTTCCAAGTGTTGAAAATAAATAAAATCTGTGAATTACTTATGAATAAATAAGTATGGAAATGTTTTCCAATATAAAGTGAATATTTTGGGAATTTATCTTTTTGAAGATAAATTGAAATGAATAATTGAAATCGAATATTCATAGATATTTTGGATTATAAATTCACTAAGGAATTTATAAAAGAAAGTGGAATTTGTTAAAAATAAATGTTGATTTATTTTTGAAGTGTGAAAATTATATATCTTGTAAAGATATTTTGGAAAATAAATAATTTGGAAAATTATTTGGAAACTGGTGATGTGTGCATATCCATTGATAGTTCAATAACCGACTATCAATATTTCCCTTTGAATGGGTATTTGATGTGATTTGTTTGAATGTGAATGCCACACTTATTTTTGAATAAGCGCTCACTATTCGGGTTAACCGGGAAAAGACCATGGGGTCGTATAACCCATTCCGAATATGTGATACGTCGTTATGAATTGCATTTGATGACCGGTGTTGAAGACCGAGTATTTGCGAAAGCGATAGGATGACCTATCGATTGTCTCTGCACTGGGTAGCTCCTGGTATAGAGATTCCCTAAGTGATGGGAAATTCGATCGGGATTGTGAATACCCGGATTGCAAGGGCTTCGTGAGAAGTGCCTTCGGTTTTGTTCGAGCCCGGAACAGACTTGTATGGATTGTATGTCTGACATTACAAATTGAGATATAAAGCCAATTTCTTTCAAATATATTTCTGTTGGTGGCGGAGAATTTATTCTTTTAGCTTAACACCCTTCTCTGAGACGTACGAGCTTAGAGGTTATGTAGTTGAATGTTATCAGCGATATATTCCCAATTTGGTAATGTGACATGCTGAGTGTTGCTGTAAATGATCATTGTGTTGATTATTTGTGATAGGATCGTTTATTTGATCGTCTATCCTGGTGATCATTTCTATGATCATTTGTTGACCCAAAGCATGGCTTTTGTATAAAGTATGTTTTTGTGGACATGACTTCGTCGAGCCTCACACCCCGTGAATGGTCAAAACAGGAAAGATGCGGCAAGGTTATGAGGGGTAGCCCCCTTTAGGATATGTGCATTTCCTTCTGGAAAAGGGTGGTATCATGGTATGGAGCCCAGATACTTACTCAAGTTGAAAACACTTTATGATTGTGTGAATTGATTGCGAGCGCTCGGTTGAAAGGTCCCAAAGGACCAGGGGATGGCATATTCGGTCAGTTGTTACTCAGTTAGGGGTAACCCGGCCTTGTGTTGGTAGAGATCCGGTTTGGTTCTCGGGGATGTCCATCCAGAGGCATTCTCATGTGGCAATGGAAGTTCCTTGGCCTGATCATTCGTTGGAAATCCAAAGAAACAATACGATCTTGTACGGTATTAGTTGTAGAACCTATCATTCACTTATGGTGGCGCCCCACTGTTTGGATGGTAGCTATAGTAGGCATAGTTCGGAATGTCTATGCTGGCTAAGATTTATATTCTACTTTCGAAATGAATTTTTCTCTACACTATGCACTAGTAATAATATCAAATGTTCTTTAAAATACGTATCAAGCATCTTTGACTATCATAAGGAGAAATCTCCTCCGATTCTGCGTTTGCATGTGTGTGTGTGCGGGAGGCCTTATGGTAGTCTCATTTTTAAAAGCATTGCGAATTGAATTTAAAAATATTCCTCTATTTTGATTTTAAAGATAAATAAACTGTTTTGAGTTCTCACACCAGTCACATGACTGACTCGGAGTTTATTGTTTTCCTTCCTAAACTCTGGGTGCCCACCAATTTCCACACGGGCAGTCAAGAGTTAAGGTTTATCAGGATATTCTGGAATTGCTGGAGGCAAGCTGGATGGCATGGCGTATTACTAGTTTATATAGTATTTCTTTTTCCGCTGCACTGTTTGTTGTTGTTGTTGTTATACACTCTGATGATATGATGTAATGAAATGTAATGTATGTGACGTAATAACTGATATAGTTCTTTGTTTAAAGATTATTCATTTATTATTATATGTTTTTCCGCTGCGAATTGTGAGATTCTGTTATTGTTCTGTTGTTTTTTTCTTTCTGTTTCGTTCTATTTTAAAAAAATTCTTTTTTCTTTTCCCTCTATTTTCTATCTACTTCTTTCTTTTTATTTTTCTTTTCTTTCTTAAACCATAACATTTCGGGTTTCCGGCCTTCGATTTCTCGACAGTCGATAAAGTGAGTATCGATGTTGAATTTTCGAAAGTCGAAAATTTTCGGGACATTACATTTGGTATCAGAGCATATGGTTAAGCGACAACCATGGTTCTGTTGGGTATTACTCATTAGAGATAGAGTCAGTAGTACTCTAGGAAGAGTTTGAGTGTAATAATAGCTATGAGAGCGTATTTGTTAGTGAATGTATAAAATTGTTTTATATTGTGATGATTGGTTTATTGAGTGGAATATGAACCTTCGTCACCACGGTCTGTACAACTATGCCGAAGGGGTTTTATAAACACTTGAATAGAACAATTCAACATAATATTGTTTTAAATTGGGTAAATGAAATAATTTTGCCTTGATTATATTTTATATATAAAGAAATAATTTTTCAGAATTATTTAAGTGTATATAAGTTGATTGTTAAGTTGTTTGAATAATCTAAATAAAAGAATAATTGTATAAGTAAAATGAATTTTAAGAATTGAATTATAATTAAAGTGATTTACAATTGTGAAATAAACTTATATATATATAAGAAGTGAAACTATATGAATATATTTATGAATATGAGTTGTAAATAAAAATGAATTTAAGTTAAGTAAAAACAAGTGATGTTATTAAATGGAATATAACTTAAGAAATGTTGAATGAAGTTGATATGGAATAATGAATATAAGTGTTAATTCATTAAAATCTTATGTTATTTGGAAGTTGAATAGTTGAATGAAAATCAAATTAATTAAACCAATTGATAAGCAAAGGAATTTGGTTGTAATTAATATACATTGATTGTTATATGGTTGTTAGTTGATTGATTGTATATAATTCATTAAGTATTAATGAAATTGGAAGCTAAATTAATTGAAATTCAATTGGAAGTTAAGTGAATCTTAAATAGAATTGAATTTGATTTGGAAATGAACCAACTTGAATATGAATTAGTGAATATAAACTAATTGAAAATGAATGTTAGAAACATCCACTGTTAATAAATCAAATGTGATTAAATTGAAAACCTATTTCATTGAATATTAATGAGAATATGAATGAATATATATTGGTTTTGGATGATAGTTGGTTGATGGTTGAATTTATTGTTTTATTGCATTTGCTATGTTGACATATATAGTTATTATGTTGCTATGTGTTGTATATTGGTACTATTGTCTATCTACATGATTCTCATGTTGTTTGTTGAGTGTTTAGTAGGTGCGGATCGCGTTTTCTTCGCATTTGGAGCTCGCTTTCGCGCTATATTAGCCGTATATGCTCGCTAATAAAATTATAAGGTACATATCTCGGATTACATACCGTACTTTTACACTTTTTCCCTTCGGGATGCCTCATTACTTGATGAGATGTATATTTGTGATATATATACTGTCATATTTTTTTTCGGATCGAGCCGCGCAAAGGAGACCATGGCGAATTTTTTCGAAAATTTAAGGCGTTAGAAAAATTTTGAGAAAAATTGGAAAATTTTGAAAACTATAACTTTGATTTGGAATTGAAAGTTAAATGATATAGTTTGGTTTTGAAAAGATAACTAAGTATGATTTGAAAACTTAGTAAAGTTATTGTAAGAAGTTTAATTATGAATTTATGGGAAAGTTAATAAATTCTATAACTTTTCTCACTTAATAATTTCGAGGACGAAATTCTTTTAAGGGGGGAAGATTGTAACAACCCAGAATTTTTATTAATTAAAATTTGAATATTTAATTAATTTTAAATATTAATAAGTGAATTTATAAGTCGAATAAATTTTATATTGAATAATTGGATTTAATTGGATAATTAAATCGATAATCTAATATGTTAAATTATGGAAATAATTGAAAATTGGGTTAAATATGATTGAAAATGATTTGTAAAATTTTATTTTATCATATTGAAGTTAGAATGATATTTTAGAACTTTTAAAATCGAATTAAAAGTTAATTTGTGAAAATTGAATATTTTAACATTAAAATCGACTAGTGAAAATAGTCAATTTTTGAACAGTCTCAGAATTGGACGAAACTAGTTCCATTGGATCCGTAATAGTTAGTTATTACCGGATTTCAATTTTCGTGTCAATCGGAGTTATTATTTGATCGTGGCAGCTCGAAACGCATCGAATTGTTTTTAATATTAATTTGGCGAGTTAAAATAGCCATTTTTCAAAATGTCTGGGATTTCGACGAAACCGGTTTCATCGGATCCGTAATGTGATATTATTGTAAGGTTTCAAATTTCGTGTCAATTGGATTTACCGTTTGTCCGGTACAAATTAAAACGCCTAGAAAATCGTTTAAATCGATTTAATTTAAATTGAACGTTTATTGCCATAACTCGCACAGATGATCGAATTATGTAACGCTTCGATTTTTTGTTGCCTAAAAAACCGAATAGTTATGGGTTTTAAAAAGAATTTAGGAAAAGAAAAAGTAGAAGAAGAGAGGAAAGAAGATAGAACATTTTAAAATAGAAGGAAGAGAGAAACAGAGGAAAAGGAAAAACAGAAGAAAATAGGACGGAACAGAAAACAACAGAACAGTAACAGAATCTCACAATTCGCAGCGGAACAACATATAATAATAAATGAATAATCTTTAAACAAAGAACCATATCAGTTATTACATCACATTACATTACATCATATCATTAGAGTGTACAACAACAACAACAACAGTGCAGCGGAAAAAGAAATACTATATAAACTAGTAATACGCCATGCCATCCAGCTTGCCTCCAGCAACGCCAGAATATCCAGAATATCCTGATAAACCTTAACTCTTAACTGCCCGTGTGGAAATTGGTGGGCACCCAGAGTTTAGGAAGGAAAACAATAAACTCCAAGTCAGTCATGTGACTGGTGTGAGAACTTAAAACAGTTTATTTATCTTTGAAAACAAAATAGAAGAATATTTTTAAATCAGTTCGCAATGCTTTTAAAAATGAGACTACCATAAGGCCTCCCGCACACACACACATGCAAACGCAGAATCGGAGGAGATTTCTCCTTATGATAGTCAAAGATGCTTGATACGCATTTAAAAAGACATTTGATATTATTACTAGTGCATAGTGTAGGGAAAAATTCATTTCGAAAGTAGAATATAAATCTTAGCCAACATACAACCATTATCGTATGCCTACTATAGCTACCATCTAAACAGTGGTGACCACCATAAGTAAATGGCAGGTTCTACAACTAAAACCGTACAAGTTTCGTATTGTTTCTTTGGATTTCCAACAAATGGTCAGGCCAAGGAACTTCCCATTGCCACATGAGAATGCCTCTGGAATGACATCCCCGAGAACCAAACCGGAACTCTGCCAACACAAGGTCGGGTTACCCCTAACTGGGTAGCTACTGACACGAGCACGCCATTCCCCGATCGTAAACGACCTTTCTCACGGGATCCCGAAAACCAACAACCACAAAGTAATAAATTCGTAGTAACCACATAGGTTAAATATCTGGGCTCCATACCATGATACCACCTCTATCCAGAAGGAAATGTACATACCCTAAAGGGTGCTACCCCTCATAACCTTGCCGCATCTTTCCTGTTTTGACCATTTCCGGGGTGTGAGGTTCGACGAAGTCACGTCCACAAAACATACTTTATACAAAAGCCATGCTTTGGGTCAACAAATGATCAACACAATGATCACCAAGATAGACGATCAAATAAACGATCCTATCACAATAATCAACACAATGATCATTTCAGCAACACTCAGCATGTCACATTACCAAATTGGGAATATATCGCTGATAACTTCAACTATATAACCTCTGAGCTCGTACGTCTCAGAGAAGGGTGTTAAGCTAAAAGAATAAATTCTTCGCCACCAACAGAAATATATTTGAAAGAAATCGGCTTTATATCTCAACTTGTAATGTCAGACACACAATCCATACAAGTTTGTTCCGGGATCGAACAAAACCGAAGGCACTTACAAAGAAGTCCTTGCAATCCGGATATTCACAATCCTGATCGGATTCACCATCACATATGGAGAACTCTATACCGGAGCAACTCGGTGCAGAGTAAATCGACAGGTCATCCTATCGCTCTCGCAAATACCGGGTCTTCGACACCGATCTTCAATGCAATTATAACGACGTATCACATATTCGGAATGGGTTATACGACCCCATGGTCCTTTCCCGGTTAACCCGAATAGTGAGCGCTTATTCAAAAATAAGTGTAGCATTCACGTTCAAACAAATCACATCAATTACCCATTCAAAAGGAAATATTGATAGTCGGTTATTGAACTATCACTGATATGCACACATCACCAGTTTCCAAATAATTTTCCAAATTATTTATTTTCCAAAATATCTTCACTAGATATATAATTTCAATACTTCAAAAATAAATCAATATTTATTTTTAAACAAATTTCACTTTCTTTTATAAATTCCTTAGTGAATTTACATTTCACAATATCTATTGATATACGTTTTCAATTATCCATTTTCAATTTATCTTCAAAAAGATAAATTCTAAATATCACTTCATATTGGAAAACAATTCCATACTTATTTAATAAGTAATTCACAAATTTTATTTATTTTCAACACTTGGAAAATATTCAATATACTTCAACCAAAAATAAGTATATATTTCATTCTTTAAGGAAATCATTCACTTAAACATATTTATTTGGGCCAAAACGAATGTTACGTAAAACATCGTTACGACAACCCAAAATCACTAGTATAGGGATTCGAAATTAAAATAGATATATAAATCCCAATACTATACAAAACATTTCCTTTCGGAAATCATTTACTATAACAACAGTGTTATAGTCCACCATTTCCTTTTCATTTCTCGAAAACGTCTATTTCAACAATTAATGTTGAAATCTATGGTTTCGAATCTCAACACATTTTAAAACTTCGTTAGATCGTTTTAATTCTATTTCAAATATCACATTCAAAACAATTTCTTTAACATCTTATTCACTATTCAAAAACGTGAATATACTACGTTAACACATTTCATTCTTTTATACATTTTATTTCAAGGGATTATTCACAGTCAAAATCGTGAATATAACTCCATTAATAGGTTACAACAATTTACTTATCAAAATAAGTCATTTGCGAATTTATAAACAACATTTATAAATTCCATTTCTATTTATTTATAAATAAAAAACTTCCTTTTTATGAATTCTTTTATTAACCTATTCCAGTTTATAACTCAATTATAACTCAAAGTTCATATTATAAGTTAAATACTTATAAAACGATTATTTTACAAAATCGTTCTTTTTAACTTCCCAAATTATAAATCTTATAACTTATAAGATTCATTCATTTATCCAAAATCATTATTTTAATAACTTAATAAATTTTATAAACCTACTGCTTATAAAATTCCATTTATAACTTCACCGTATAAAATTCTATAAATTCCATTCAATTATGAAATTCATTTTCACTTCATTCAAACACTTATAAAAACTCGTTTTATAATGTCCATATTTCAATTTATAAATATCCATTTATAAATCTCTTAATATAAATCAATTTATATTATTCTTTTTAAACGTCTTTAAATTCCTTTAAAAACTTCTTCCTTTTGATTCATAAAATAATTAAATTTTATAAATCCTATATTTCAACTTTTCATAATAAATTCAAAAATTCCGATTTAACTATTTTATAAAATCATTAGCATCATATTCTCAAAAATCAGTTTTTAACTGTATTTCACAAAAATCATAATTTTTATAATATTAAAAATTATAACGTTTATTTATTAAAATGGATCAATTCCAAAAATAAAGTATATTTTCAAAAATCACTTTAAAGTCATTTTAAAATCCCAAAATCTGGGTCCAATGATGCTACACACCAAATAGTCAATCACGACTACAACGATATCATATATCGATATGATAATCCATCAAATATCAAAATATCTGAAATCAAATAAATACTGTTGAGGAATCCAGTTGGATCCCTCCAACCTGTTTTCCTGCATCCACAAACATTAGCACAATACCAATTTCGCTCCAGTACGAAATTATCGCGGTATATGTTCTTATTAAATATTATCCGCTTAATAACGGCGTAATATGGTCTCATCCGCTAAAAAATGCGGGAAATCAATAACTCCAATATATACATATGCCAATATATATATATATATATTGCTACTATATATAGTACCAATTTCACTGTTTATGAAATATTCGCGGTATATGTTTTTAATAAATAACATCTGCTTACTAATGGCGCATAATGTCTATTTTAACAATCAATAGATAACAATCATCATTCAAACATGCATTCAAATATTTTAAATCTAACTATTTAAAATAAAATCGAAACTGATTCGATTGTGTGAGAATTTCTCACCTTGATTTTATTTTCCGTTTTAGCGATTTATTTCGAATAAAATTAAACGGACGTTTAATTTTACCCAAAATTCTCACTAACTCCAAACACCTCCAAACCAACTCCATCGCGTAGTGCTCGTCCATACGATTCCAACGCAACTGAGTTTGCATTTTTTCGACCTCGTATGAAAAAGTTATGTATTTTTGAAGTTACAGGATTTTTTATATATACAAATTACAACAAATTATATAATTTTAAACCCTCACTTAATCACCACCGTACGTTTGTGAGATTTGCATCAGGGCCGTGCGTATGCTTTCTCTTCTTCTCCTCATTCACATACGCAACCTACAGGCCGAACCCAACATCAACTTCAAACCCTAATTCACGCGAGCAAGATACTCAACTTCACATCGATCAGCAGGTGCCAAATTGAAGCCCTCGCCAAGAGCCACCATCGGCCATAGCCGCCTGCAGCTCGGTTCACCCTAGGGCCCTCAAATTTCATGCGAACGGCCGGCCTTCATGGCATGATTCCCCTCAATTTACAGCTCCATATACGATCATACCCGTTGAACTAGTAGATCTCGATGTGCTCTACGATTCTCCAGTTAGAAGTTCGTCGAATCGTTGCACGGATTTGAAGAAATTTGGAGATGAAGATGGGAGCTTTCTGGTCGTTCATGGGGAGGGTGGCGGCTGCGTTATGGCTAGGGTTTTGTTTTATTTTATTTTTTTTATTGGTGTGAGGGCTATTTATAGAGAAAAACGAAACACTATTCATCCCGGAAATTCCGAACTCCGATTTACGCGCCGTAACCAGCGTTTCTAGGGTTTACCCCGCGTTCCGGACACAATGGAACAGGTTTCGGAAGCTAATTCGGAAGTATGGGCGAGTTATGGCTATAAACGCTCAATTTGAATTAAACCGATTTAAGCGATTTTCTAGGCGTTTTAATTTGTATCGGACAAACGGTAAATCCAATTGACTTGAAATTTGAAACCTTACAATAATATCACATTACGGATCCGATGAAACTGGTTTCGTCGAAATCCGAGACTTTTTGAAAAATGGCTATTTTCACTCGTCAAATTTAAATTAAAAATAAATCGATGCGTTTCGAGCTGCCACGATCAAACGATAACTCCGATTGACACGAAATTTGAAATCCGGTAATAACTAACTATTACAAATCCAATGGAACTGGTTTCGTTCAATTCTGAGACTGTTCAAAAATTGACTATTTTCACTAGTCGATTTTAATATTAAAATATTCAATTTTCACAAATTAACTTTTAAATCGATTTTAAAAGTTCTAAAATATCATTCTAACTTCCATATGATAAAATAAAATTTTACAAATCATTTTCAATCATATTTAACTATATTTTCAATTATTTCCATAATTTAACGTATTAAATTATCGATTTAAAAATCCAATTAAATCCAATAATTCAAAATAAAATTTATTTGACTTAAAAATTCACTTATTAATATTTAAAATTAATTAAATATTCAAATTTTAATTTCTAAAAATTCTGGGTCGTTACAATCTTCCCCACTTAAAAGAATTTCGTCCTCGAAATTACAAGTAAGAAAAGTTATATAATCTATTAATTTTCCCAAAATCCATAGTTAAACTTCTTACAAGACTTTACTAAGTTTTCAAATCATACTTAGTTATCTTTTCAAAAACAACTTCTATTGTTTAACTTTCAACTTCAAAACAAAGTGAAGTTTTCAAAATTTTCCAATTTTCTCGAATTTTTTTCTAACGCCTTAAATTTCCGGAAAAATTCGCCATAGTCTCCTTTGCGCGGCTCGATCCGAAAAAAAAAATGACAGTATATATATCACAAATATACATCTCATCAAGTAATGAGGCATCCCGCAGGGAAAAAAATGTAAAAGTACGGTATTTAATCCGAGATATGTACCTTATATTTTATTAGCAAGCATATACGGCTAATATAGCGCAAAAGCGAGCTCCAAATGCGAAGCAAACGCGATCCGCACCTACTAATCACTCAACAAACAACATGAGAATCATGTATATATGCAATAGTATCAATATACAACATATAGCAACATAATAACTATATATGCTAACATAGCAAATGCAACAAACAACAAATGCCAACATCAACCATCAACCAACTATCATCCAACAAATTCATAACCAATATATATTCATTCATATTCTCATTAATATTCAATGAAATAGGTTTTCAATTTAATCACATTTGATTCATATACAGTGGATGTTCTTTACTAACATTCATTTTCAATTAGTTTATATTCACTAATTCATATTCAAGTTGGTTCACTTCCAAATTAAATTCAATTTTATTCAAGATTCACTTAACTTCCAATTGAATTTCAATTAATTCAGCTTTCAATTTCATTAACTCAATTTCATTAACACTTAATGAATTATATACAATCAATCAACTAGCAACCACATAACAATCAATGTATATTAATTACAACCAAATTCTTTTGCTTACAATTGGTTTAATTAATTGATTTTCATTCAATTATTCAACTTTCCAATAACATTAGATTTTAATGAATTAACACTTATATTCATTATTTCATATCAACTTAAATCACATTTAATTGATAAATATTCAATCCATTTCAATTTCTAAAGTTGAATTTCATTTATATAACTCAAGTTCATTTCTATCACTTGGTTTTACTTAACTTACTTTGATACTAATATCAACTTCATTTAACATATCTTAAGTTACATTTCATTTTACTTTAAATTCATTTTTTTCTTACAACTCATATTCATAAATATATTCATATAGTTTCACTTCTTATATATATAAGTTTATTTCACAATTGTAAATCACTTTAATTATAATTCAATTCTTATAATTCTTTTTGCTTATACAATTCCTTTATTTAGATTATTCAAACAACCTAACAATCAACTTATATATTCTTTAATAATTCTGAAAAATTATTTCTTTATATATAAAATATAATCAAGTAAAATTATTTCATTTACCCAATTTAAAACAATACGGTGTCGAATTGTTCTATTCAAGTGTTTAGAAACCCCTTCGGCATAGTCTTGCGGACCACGCTGACGAAAGTTCATATGCCACTCAATAAACCAATCATCACAATATAAAACAATTTTATATTCACTAACAAATACGCTCTCATAGCTATTATTACACTCAAATTCATTCTAGAGTACTTCTGACTCTATCTCTAATGAATAATACCCAACAGAACCATGGTTGTCGCTTAACCATAAGCTCTGATACCAAATGTAATGCTTCGATTTTTCGTTGCCTAAAAAACCGAATAGTTATGGGTTTTAAAAAGAATTTAGGAAAAGAAAAGGTAGAAGAAGAGAGGAAAGAAGATAGAACATTTTAAAATAGAAGGAAGAGAGAAACAGAGGAAAAGGAAAAACAGAAGAAAATAGGACGGAACAGAAAACAACAGAACAGTAACAGAATCTCACAATTCACAGCGGAACAACATATAATAATAAATGAATAATCTTTAAACAAAGAACCATATCAGTTATTACATCACATTACATTACATCATATCATCAGAGTGTACAACAACAACAACAACAGTGCAGCGGAAAAAGAAATACTATATAAACTAGTAATACGCCATGCCATCCAACTTGCCTCCAGCAACGCCAGAATATCCAGAATATCCTGATAAACCTTAACTCTTAACTGCCCGTATGGAAATTGGTGGGCACCCAGAGTTTAGGAAGGAAAACAATAAACTCCAAGTCAGTCATGTGACTGGTGTGAGAACTCAAAACAGTTTATTTATCTTTGAAAACAAAATAGAAGAATATATTTAAATCAATTCGCAATGCTTTTAAAAATGAGACTACCATAAGGCCTCCCGCACACACACACATGCAAACGCAGAATCGGAGGAGATTTCTCCTTATGATAGTCAAAGATGCTTGATACGCATTTAAAAAGACATTTGATATTATTACTAGTGCATAGTGTAGGGAAAATTCATTTCGAAAGTAGAATATAAATCTTAGCCAACATACGACCATTATCGTATGCCTACTATAGCTACCATCTAAACAGTGGTGACCACCATAAGTAAATGGCAGGTTCTACAACTAAAACCGTACAAGTTTCGTATTGTTTCTTTGGATTTCCAACAAATGGTCAGGCCAAGGAACTTCCCATTGCCACATGAGAATGCCTCTGGAAAGACATCCCCGAGAACCAAACCGGAACTCTGCCAACACAAGGCCGGGTTACCCCTAACTGGGTAACTACTGACACGAGCACGCCATTCCCCGATCGTAAACGACCTTTCTCACGGGATCCCGAAAACCAACAACCACAAAGTAATAAATTCGTAGTAACCACATAGGTTAAATATCTGGGCTCCATACCGTGATACCACCTCTATCCAGAAGGAAATGTACATACCCTAAAGGGTGCTACCCCTCATAACCTTGCCGCATCTTTCCTGTTTTGACCATTTCCGGGGTGTGAGGTTCGACGAAGTCACGTCCACAAAACATACTTTATACAAAAGCCATGCTTTGGGTCAACAAATGATCAACACAATGATCACCAAGATAGACGATCAAATAAACGATCCTATCACAATAATCAACACAATGATCATTTCAGCAACACTCAGCATGTCACATTACCAAATTGGGAATATATCGCTGATAACTTCAACTATATAACCTCTGAGCTCGTACGTCTCAGAGAAGGGTGTTAAGCTAAAAGAATAAATTCTTCGCCACCAACAGAAATATAATTGAAAGAAATCGGCTTTATATCTCAACTTGTAATGTCAGACACACAATCCATACAATTTTGTTCCGGGATCGAACAAAACCGAAGGCACTTACAAAGAAGTCCTTGCAATCCGGATATTCACAATCCTGATCGGATTCACCATCACATATGGAGAACTCTATACCGGAGCAACTCGGTGCAGAGTAAATCGACAGGTCATCCTATCGCTATCGCAAATACCGGGTCTTCAACACCGATCTTCAATGCAATTATAACGACGTATCACATATTCGGAATGGGTTATACGACCCCATGGTCCTTTCCCGGTTAACCCGAATAGTGAGCGCTTATTCAAAAATAAGTGTAGCATTCACGTTCAAACAAATCACATCAATTACCCATTCAAAGGGAAATATTGATAGTCGGTTATTGAACTATCACTGATATGCACACATCACCAGTTTCCAAATAATTTTCCAAATTATTTATTTTCCAAAATATCTTCACTAGATATATAATTTCAATACTTCAAAAATAAATCAATATTTATTTTTAAACAAATTTCACTTTCTTTTATAAATTCCTTAGTGAATTTACATTTCACAATATCTATTGATATACGTTTTCAATTATCCATTTTCAATTTATCTTCAAAAAGATAAATTCTAAATATCACTTCATATTGGAAAACAATTCCATACTTATTTAATAAGTAATTCACAAATTTTATTTATTTTCAACACTTGGAAAATATTCAATATACTTCAACCAAAAATAAGTATATATTTCATTCTTTAAGGAAATCATTCACTTAAACATATTTATTTGGGCCAAAACGAATGTTACGTAAAACATCGTTACGACAACCCAAAATCACTAGTATAGGGATTCGAAATTAAAATAGATATATAAATCCCAATACTATACAAAACATTTCCTTTCGGAAATCATTTACTATAACAACAGTGTTATAGTCCACCATTTCCTTTTCATTTCTCGAAAACGTCTATTTCAACAATTAATGTTGAAATCTATGGTTTCGAATCTCAACACATTTTAAAACTTCGTTAGATCGTTTTAATTCTATTTCAAATATCACATTCAAAACAATTTCTTTAACATCTTATTCACTATTCAAAAACGTGAATATACTACGTTAACACATTTCATTCTTTTATACATTTTATTTCAAGGGATTATTCACAGTCAAAATCGTGAATATAACTCCATTAATAGGTTACAACAATTTACTTATCAAAATAAGTCATTTGCGAATTTATAAACAACGTTTATAAATTCCATTTCTATTTATTTATAATAAAAAAACTTCCTTTTTATGAATTCTTTTATTAACCTATTCCAGTTTATAACTCAATTATAACTCAAAGTTCATATTATAAGTTAAATACTTATAAAACGATTATTTTACAAAATCGTTCTTTTTAACTTCCCAAATTATAAATCTTATAACTTATAAGATTCATTCATTTATCCAAAATCATTATTTTAATAACTTAATAAATTTTATAAACCTACTGCTTATAAAATTCCATTTATAACTTCACCGTATAAAATTCTATAAATTCCATTCAATTATGAAATTCATTTTCACTTCATTCAAACACTTATAAAAGCTCGTTTTATAATGTCCATATTTCAATTTATAAATATCCATTTATAAATCTCTTAATATAAATCAATTTATATTATTCTTTTTAAACGTCTTTAAATTCCTTTAAAAACTTCTTCCTTTTGATTCATAAAATAATTAAATTTTATAAATCCTATATTTCAACTTTTCATAATAAATTCAAAAATTCCGATTTAACTATTTTATAAAATCATTAGCATCATATTCTCAAAAATCAGTTTTTAACTGTATTTCACAAAAATCATAATTTTTATAATATTAAAAATTATAACGTTTATTTATTAAAATGGATCAATTCCAAAAATAAAGTATATTTTCAAAAATCACTTTAAAGTCATTTTAAAATCCCAAAATCTGGGTCCAATGATGCTACACACCAAATAGTCAATCACGACTACAACGATATCATATATCGATATGATAATCCATCAAATATCAAAATATCTGAAATCAAATAAATACTGTTGAGGAATCCAGTTGGATCCCTCCAACCTGTTTTCCTGCATCCACAAACATTAGCACAATACCAATTTCGCTCCAGTACGAAATTATCGCGGTATATGTTCTTATTAAATATTATCCGCTTAATAACGGCGTAATATGGTCTCATCCGCTAAAAAATGCGGGAAATCAATAACTCCAATATATACATATGCCAATATATATATATATATATATATATATATATTGCTACTATATATAGTACCAATTTCACTGTTTATGAAATATTCGCGGTATATGTTTTTAATAAATAACATCCGCTTACTAACGGCGCATAATGTCTATTTTAACAATCAATAGATAACAATCATCATTCAAACATCCATTCAAATATTTTAAATCTAACTATTTAAAATAAAATCGAAACTGATTCGATTGTGTGAGAAGTTCTCTCCTTGATTTTATTTTCCGTTTTAGCGATTTATTTCGAATAAAATTAAACGGACGTTTAATTTTACCCAAAATTCTCACTAACTCCAAATGACTCCAAACCAACTCCATCGCGTAGTGCTCGTCCATACGATTCCAACGCAACTGAGTTTGCATTTTTTCGACCTCGTATGAAAAAGTTATGTATTTTTGAAGTTACACGATTTTTTATATATATAAATTACAACAAATTATATAATTTTAAACCCTCACTTAATCACCACCGTACGTTTGTGAGATTTGCATCAGGGCCGTGTGTATGCTTTCTCTTCTTCTCCTCATTCACGTACGCAACCTACAGGCCGAACCCAACATCAACTTCAAACCCTAATTCACGCGAGCAAGATACTCAACTTCACATCGATCAGCAGGTGCCAAATTGAAGCCCTCGCCAAGAGCCACCATCGGCCATAGCCGCCTGCAGCTCGGTTCACCCTAGGGCCCTCAAATTTCATGCGAACGGCCGGCCTTCATGGCATGATTCCCCTCAATTTACAGCTCCATATACGATCATACCCGTTGAACTAGTAGATCTCGATGTGCTCTACGATTCTCCAGTTAGAAGTTCGTCGAATCGTTGCACGGATTTAAAGAAATTTGGGGATGAAGATGGGAGCTTTCTGGCCGTTCATGGGGAGGGTGGCGGCTGCGTTATGGCTAGGGTTTTGTTTTATTTTATTTTATTTATTGGTGTGAGGGCTATTTATAGAGAAAAACGAAACACTATTCATCCCGGAAATTCCGAACTCCGATTTACGCGCCGTAACCAGCGTTTCTAGGGTTTACCCCGCATTCCGGACACAATGGAACAGGTTTCGGAAGCTAATTCGGAAGTATGGGCGAGTTATGGCTATAAACGCTCAATTTGAATTAAACCGATTTAAGCAATTTTCTAGGCGTTTTAATTTGTATCGGACAAACGGTAAATCCAATTGACTTGAAATTTGAAACCTTACAATAATATCACATTACGGATCCGATGAAACTGGTTTCATCGAAATCCGAGACTTTTTGAAAAATGGCTATTTTCACTCGTCAAATTTAAATTAAAAATAAATCGATGCGTTTCGAGCTGCCACGATCAAATGATAACTCCGATTGACACGAAATTTGAAATCCGGTAATAACTAACTATTACGGATCCAATGGAACTGGTTTCGTTCAATTCTGAGACTGTTCAAAAATTGACTATTTTCACTAGTCGATTTTAATATTAAAATATTCAATTTTCACAAATTAACTTTTAAATCGATTTTAAAAGTTCTAAAATATCATTCTAACTTCCATATGATAAAATAAAATTTTACAAATCATTTTCAATCATATTTAACTATATTTTCAATTATTTCCATAATTTAACGTATTAAATTATCGATTTAAAAATCCAATTAAATCCAATAATTCAAAATAAAATTTATTTGACTTAAAAATTCACTTATTAATATTTAAAATTAATTAAATATTCAAATTTTAATTTCTAAAAATTCTGGGTCGTTACAAATTAGTTTCCGAAACCTGTTCCATTGTGTTCGGAACGCGGGATTAACCCTAGGAACGTCAGTTTCAGTGCGTAAATCGGAGTTTGGAAAATCGAAATGAATAGTGTCGTTGAAATTTTTCTATAAAAGCCCCTCAATATCACAATTTGCAAAAAAAAAAAAGGGTAGGGTTTCATCATGTTCAGGCCGCCACCTTCATAGAAATCAAAGGCTGAAACAACATCATCTTCTCCCCTCAATTTCTCTAAATCTGTAGATAATTAGAAGAAGTGTTTAACATGAAAGTTGTAGAGCGTCTCGAGCTCGTTAGATCCATACGGTGATGATGGGTTTTGGAGCAACAAAGTGGAGTGAAATGACCTGCGTTCATCTACAGTTTGGCGCGCGTTTCGAGGCTGTAAGGGGGGCCGAGCTCTATGAGCTTGAGGCCGAGCATAGTAGTGGTGATGCTCTTCGAGATGAGAGGTCCTGATCGTGTTCAAATCGCTCGAATTGGTTGCAATAATTAACCCTAATATGGATGAATGGGTTCTATGGTGCGGCGGCTATGTCCTGTAGGATACGTGAGTGGAAGATGAAGTTATGTGCGGCCAAGATTGCAAAGGAGATGGATCCAGTGGCTGTAGTTGAGCTAGGTTTAAAAATAGTTAAGTTATATTGTAAATTGTTTATAAAAAAATTGTGTAATGTTCAAATATTCATAACTTTTTCATACGAGGTCGAAAACGCGCGAAACCAGTTGCGTTGGAATCGTATGGACGAGTACTACGCGATGAAATTGGATTGGAGTCATTTGGAGTTAGTGAGAATTTTAGGTAAAATTAAACGTCCGTTTAATTTTATTCGAAATAAATCGCTAAAACGAAATTGAAATCAAGGTGAGAACTTCTCACTCAATCGAATCAGTTTCGATTTTATTTTAAATAGTTAGATTTAAAATATTTGAATGCATGTTTGAATGATGATTGATATCTATTGATTGTTAAAATAGACATTATGCGCCGTTAGTAAGCGGATGTTATTTAATAAAAACATATACCGCGAATATTTCATAAACAGTGAAATTGGTATTATATAGAATAGCAATATATATATATTGGCATATGTATATATTGGAGTTATTGATTTCCCGCATTTTGTTTAGCGGATGAGACCCTATTGCGCCGTCTATTAAGCGGATAATATTTAATAAAAACATATACCGCGATAATTTCGTACTGGAACGGAATTGGTATTGTGCTAATGTTTGTGGATGCAGGAAAACAGGTTGGAGGGATCCAACTGGATTCCTCAACAGTATTATTTGATTTCAGATATTTTGATATTTGATGGATTATCATATCGATATATGATATCGTTGTTGTCGTGATTGACTATTTGGTGTGTAGCATCATTGGACCAAATTTGGAACTTTAAAAATGATTTTTAAAGTGATTTTTGAAAATATAAAATATTTTTGGAATTGATTCATTTTAAATAAATAAACGTTATAATTTTTATGTTATAAAAATTATGGTTTTTGAGAAATATAGTTAAAAACTGATTTTTTAGAATATGATGCTAATGATTTTATAAAATAGTTAAATCGGAATTTTTGAATTTATTGTGAAAAGTTTAAATATAGGATTTATAAAATTTGATTATTTTATAAATCAAAATGGTGAAATTATAAAGGAGATTAAAGATGTTTTAAAATAATAGTATAAATTGATTTTATAAAGGATTTATAAATTGATATTTATAAATTAAAATATTTGAATTATAAAACGAGTTTTTATAAGTGTTAGAATGAATTGTGAATGAATTTCCTAAATGAATGAAATTCATAGAATTATAAACGGTGAAGTTAGAAATGGAATATTATAAGCAGTAGGTTTATAAAATTTATAAAGTTATTGAAAGAAATATTTGGATAAATAATTGAATCTTATAAGTTATAAGATTTATAATTATGAAGTTTAAAGGAACGATTGTGCAAACAAATAAATTATAGGTGTTTAACTTATAATATGAATTTTGTTTTATAATTGAGTTATAAATTGAACAGGTTAATAAAGGGATTTATAAACGTTGTTTTATAAATTCGCAAACGACTTATTTTGATAAGTAAATTGTTGAAACCTATTAATGGAGTTATATTCACGTTTTGACTGTGAATAATCCTTTGAAATAAAATGAATAGAAGTGATGAAAGTTGTTAACATGGTATATTCACGTTTTTGAATAGTGAATAATATGTTAAAGAAAATGTTTAGATTAGATGTTTTAAATAGAATTAAAACGATCTAACGATGCTTTAAAATGTGTTGAGATTCGAAACCATAGATTTCAACATTCATTGTTGAAATAGACGTTTTCGAGAAATAGAAGGAAATGGTGGACTATAACACTGTTGTTATAGTAAATGATTTCCGAAAGGAAATGTTTTGTATAGTATTGGGATTTATATATCTATTTTAACTTCGAATCCCTATACTAGTGATTTTGGGTTGTCGTAACGATGTTTTACGCAACATTCGTTTTGGCCCAAATAAATATGTTTAAGAGAATGATTTCCTTAAAGAATGAAATATATACTTAATTTCGATTGAAGTATATTGAATATTTTCCAAGTGTTGAAAATAAATAAAATCTGTGAATTACTTATGAATAAATAAGTATGGAAATGTTTTCCAATATAAAGTGAATATTTTGGGAATTTATCTTTTTGAAGATAAATTGAAATGAATAATTGAAATCGAATATTCATAGATATTTTGGATTATAAATTCACTAAGGAATTTATAAAAGAAAGTGGAATTTGTTAAAAATAAATGTTGATTTATTTTTGAAGTGTGAAAATTATATATCTTGTAAAGATATTTTGGAAAATAAATAATTTGGAAAATTATTTGGAAACTGGTGATGTGTGCATATCCATTGATAGTTCAATAACCGACTATCAGTATTTCCCTTTGAATGGGTATTTGATGTGATTTGTTTGAATGTGAATGCCACACTTATTTTTGAATAAGCGCTCACTATTCGGGTTAACCGGGAAAAGACCATGGGGTCGTATAACCCATTCCGAATATGTGATACGTCGTTATGAATTGCATTTGATGACCGGTGTTGAAGACCGAGTATTTGCGAAAGCGATAGGATGACCTATCGATTGTCTCTGCACTGGGTAGCTCCTGGTATAGAGATTCCCTAAGTGATGGGAAATTCGATCGGGATTGTGAATACCCGGATTGCAAGGGCTTCGTGAGAAGTGCCTTCGGTTTTGTTCGAGCCCGGAACAGACTTGTATGGATTGTATGTCTGACATTACAAATTGAGATATAAAGCCGATTTCTTTCAAATATATTTCTGTTGGTGGCGGAGAATTTATTCTTTTAGCTTAACACCCTTCTCTGAGACGTACGAGCTTAGAGGTTATGTAGTTGAATGTTATCAGCGATATATTACCAATTTGGTAATGTGACATGCTGAGTGTTGATGTAAATTATCATTGTGTTGATTATTTGTGATAGGATCGTTTATTTGATCGTCTATCCTGGTGATCATTTCTATGATCATTTGTTGACCCAAAGCATGGCTTTTGTATAAAGTATGTTTTTGTGGACGTGACTTCGTCGAGCCTCACACCCCGTGAATGGTCAAAACAGGAAAGATGCGGCAAGGCTATGAGGGGTAGCGCCCTTTAGGATATGTGCATTTCCTTCTGGAAAAGGGTGGTATCATGGTATGGAGCCCAGATACTTACTCATGTTGAAAACACTTTATGATTGTGTGAATTGATTGCGAGCGCTCGGTTGAAAGGTCCCAAAGGATCGGGGGATGGCATATTCGGTCAGTTGTTACTCAGTTAGGGGTAACCCGGCCTTGTGTTGGTAGAGATCCGGTTTGGTTCTCGGGGATGTCCATCCAGAGGCATTCTCATGTGGCAATGGGAAGTTCCTTGGCCTGATCATTCGTTGGAAATCCAAAGAAACAATACGATCTTGTACGGTATTAGTTGTAGAACCTATCATTCACTTATGGTGGTGCCCCACTGTTTGGATGGTAGCTATAGTAGGCATAGTTCGGAATGTCTATGCTGGCTAAGATTTATATTCTACTTTCGAAATGAATTTTTCTCTACACTATGCACTAGTAATAATATCAAATGTTCTTTAAAATACGTATCAAGCATCTTTGACTATCATAAGGAGAAATCTCCTCCGATTCTGCGTTTGCATGTGTGTGTGTGCGGGAGGCCTTATGGTAGTCTCATTTTTAAAAGCATTGCGAATTGAATTTAAAAATATTCCTCTATTTTGATTTTAAAGATAAATAAACTGTTTTGAGTTCTCACACCAGTCACATGACTGACTCGGAGTTTATTGTTTTCCTTCCTAAATTCTGGGTGCCCAACAATTTCCACACGGGCAGTCAAGAGTTAAGGTTTATCAGGATATTCTGGATATTCTGGAATTGCTGGAGGCAAGCTGGATGGCATGACGTATTACTAGTTTATATAGTATTTCTTTTTCCGCTGCACTGTTTGTTGTTGTTTTGGTTATACACTCTGATGATATGATGTAATGAAATGTAATGTATGTGATGTAATAACTGATATAGTTCTTTGTTTAAAGATTATTCATTTATTATTATATGTTGTTCCGCTGCGAATTATGAGATTCTGTTATTGTTCTGTTGTTTTTTTCTTTCTGTTTCGTTCTATTTTAAAAAAAATCTATTTTCTTTTCCCTCTATTTTCTATCTACTTCTTTCTTTTTCTTTTTCTTTTCTTTCTTAAACCATAACATTTCGGGTTTCCGGACTTCGATTTCTCGGCAGTCGATAAAGTGAGTATCGATGTTGAATTTTCGAAAGTCGAAAATTTTCGGGACGTTACATTGTAGCTGGAATTTAATGAACGTAACAATTTCGGCAATTTTCTATTTACTTGAAAACCCTAGACACTATTATAATATCATTGGATTTCCTATCAAATGTTTTGGTTAGCGTAAGGTAAAAACTTTTCCATGTTTATGTGTGGGAAGTCTTACGTGATACCCTTTCTTTTCATAGGATTTTCTAAAGTTAAGCAATTTTAAACCGTTTACTCACACCAGACCCCTGTCTGACCCGAGTGTTTTTTTTTTGTTTTACTAAACTCTTAGGTACTCATATTATATATGAGTAGATGAGAGATTAAGGTTAGCTTGACGAACTCTGGAGGAGATTTGGAGCAAGAGGCTTCACCGTGCAGATATATCATGGTTCCGCTGTTTTTATGTTGTGTCTATATCTTGTGATATCTTAGGTTGTATAGTTAGATAGATGTTTATAACCGTCTAATATGTATTGTATAAGTTGTGTACTCTGACGTAATATGATACAATGTAATATTTTTGAGATATATTATATTTCATTCATTCTGCTGTGAGTGTCTGATGTTGTTGAGTTTCTTCTTTCTTATCTTTTCTTCTTCTATACCTTTCTTTCTTAATTCATGATGCGTTTTTCTGGAGATAGGAAAACGGGTCGTGACATTTTCTCTCCAACTTCCCATATTTGTATAGCTGTAAACTTTTAAAGTTAAAACTTGAAAGTCTTCCAAAAATTTATATTCAAATTCTTAAGAGTTTAATTGCTGGGCTAGACTACAAAGCGGCATTATAATTTACTTTCACCTTTCTAAATATCCCTTACTGAATCCAAAAATCGTCACCATATAAGGACTTTTAGCTTTTGGAATTCCTTCATTCCAAGTTTAGATATGCAGAGTTGTTTTCCAAACTTTTTCTAACTATTGGTTTAATCAAACGAAAGGACTTCTCTTTGTGGTTTTAAGAGTATACATATTTTTATATAAAAAATACAAATACTCACTATCTGCCCAGGAATCTAAACCTTGGCTTTGATACAAAATGTAACAACCCAAATTCCAGTGATCCGGATTTTTTGCAAAAATGTTAAAAATCCAATTCCATTGAAGCCCCAGTTAGGTATCTGTATCTTACAAATAGGCAAAGATAAATATATCAGAGCTCAATTAATTATCTAACAGCGGAATTGACTAAATATAATATTAAGTATATACTCACCCAAATAATAACACTTTATAAGAAAGTGTCTAAAGCTGAGAAGTCTCTGCTATCTACCTAACCTGTAGGATGTTATGAGGAGGGGGTCAAAATAAAAGTTCTGGTGAATAAATAAATTATATACTTCTAGGCTTAATTCTACATATATCGTTTTAATTCTATTTTCTCTTATATTATGTTCATTTGGTTACAATACTCTCACCTCTGTTTGTGAACTGTGCCCATCTACTCCATTGTAGATTAAAATCTAATAATTAATACATACATACATACATGTAGTTTTAAGCCAAATGACCATTTTGGTCCTAGGTACTACCCATAGTACCTCCCGTATCCTTCTCGCAAAGTACTCCATCTTCTTGCTCTTATAGAATTTTGTGGCTACATCTATAAAGGTGAACTTCATGAGGCCTACAATACCGATGTTCCATCGTCTACTACGAAAACGTAAAACTACATCCGCACTAGTCTATACTAATGCTCGAACATCCACAACACATCACCCAGTGTATACATTGAGGACTATATGTAATCGTTATGTCTATTCTCTGAGTCCTATCAACAAGGTCTACCTTGTATGAAACTCAGTCTGGGATTTCCTATATCGGTAAAGGAAAACTTCGTTAGGCCTACATACAAATATTCTAGTTGGTCTGTCTCTTTTCTCATTGTGGCTATGACCCCACGCGTCCACACCTCAACTAATCAAAAGACTTCTAAAGAGTTAATTGGTCGTACCCTACTGCAAACAATCTAACATCTCGTTTGTGGTGCCCCTCCATCCAATGTCTTGATAGTGAAAGAATTATTGGCCTGGTTGTTTAACTCTAGTCTTCCCCAAAATCGCTCCTGGTCTTAATGTTGGCCGATAACTACCTACGACTATCCTTCACCTTACTTGCAAGTACTAGACATACGAATACCCTACTCTGAACACCAATCCCTTCTGACTTCCTACAAAGGTCAGCTTCGTTAGACCTATAATGTAAATGCAGTCAAGGCATACTCTCTTGATGGAACACCTACATATCTGCCTCCAAGGATGCAGCTTCGTTAGGCCTACCCAGAGGATCATCCTAGAATATCCTTACGTCCCGTTAAAGTCTAGCACTTCCTTTTATCCCCAAAATTCTAAGTTTGAAGTGCTTCTCCATTGCTTGAATCCATGATGAACTGCTTCGTTAGGCGCTTCATCCTTTGGGCTGCTCCAAATGCAATTTGATTCTTTTACTACACCCTATGTCTAATCTTTTTTTTTGCATTTAGGTTGCTTTCTTACTCTGTTGGCTACTTATTTAACTTAATTAGCATATTATTGCCCTCGTCTCATTTCTAATTATTGCGAGATTACCATAGGTCTAATAGGGAATACTGTTAGTATGAGCCACATTCATTATCTTTCTTATTTAACTTAATATATAAATCTTTAAGTTCAAAGAAATAAGCCTCTTCTTTGTTGTGATATAGGATTTCCTTTAATTATCTAATACAACATAATTCACTTATATCATAATAGTATCCTATTTGAATAGTCAGCGCAGTAAATGCAGACTTAGGCTCATTAATTTTTACAGCTTCAAATTCTTAATTAATAATTTTCTTGTTTCAATTCATACTTCACTTTATTGTCTTCTATTTTAGGAAGTAATGCTATTTTATTTGGTTGGTTATGGAAACTATATAATCCATTTCCATATCTTAATATTGGATAATACTATAAACAATAATCCGTAACCGTAAGATATTTCTTTTACTGTTTTGGAGTGGTGTAAAATACAATGGTTTCTCAATTTTACACTAGCTCCCCTTTTTATTCCTTTTGTTTTTATAGTTGAGTTTATCGCTATCTTTTAGATGTTAAGTTACGGAAATGTATCATATTCCCTAAATCGACCAAGAAATCTAATAGTTACTCCCAATTTAACATTTCCCATTTCATTTTAGCATTTTTAATTATTTAATCCATATTTGCATTTAATCTATTCTAATCCATATGCGAAGAAAAAGGAGGGATAAAGAAAACCGACGCTTGCATAAAATCCAAAATGTAGAAAAAGATGTAAATAAGGCATAGAAAACCCTATATATACACTAATACGGTAAATAAACTGCAAGTTTTCTTATTGTTCAGCATAATTTAATTAATATGATTAATTACTAAATCAATTTTCTAAAAATATATCATAATCTTGGAAGATTTATAAATAGATCCATTCACCCGTATACTTTAGCTTCGCTTGTGCTCCGCTTGGCTCCATGGTCCTTCTAGATCCCCTTCTTCCAAGGTGTATAATATTTCAATTTAAAAGATCTTCTCCCTAGATATAATTTTCATTTTAGGGTTCAGCGTTACGCAATGAACCCATTGGAGGAAATCTAACTATGAGAAGAGAGCTAGGCTTAGGGCCCTATTTATATTGGAGCTTGGGGACCTCATACCGTTAGATTCTTGGATTGAACCTGGAGCCACCACGTCACAGGGCAATTTGGAGCCGTCGTTTCAAACAACATATGGCTTAGTTCGTGCAAAAACAAGAAAATGCATCACTGCACGTACTTGGATGAATTTTCATCCAGGCTATGTTTGGCTCGACCGGGCGGTCGGCCGCCCTTAGCAAGCGGTCGATCAGGCGGTCGATCATTGCACCTATTGGGTGGACCTACTGGTCGGTCTATATCTGTGTTATATTTTTTTCATTCGGTTACTTATTATGTTTCATTCTTAACTTCTTCATATTGGTTCGGATTTTGACAAGTTATATATGGAAACTTTTCAGAAAATCGCCCCGAACGCAATGGTACAAGTTCCAAAGCCATATTCTTAAAATTCCATAATTATTTAATTTCATTGCTTGTCATCATTCGTTAAATTCTAACTATATAAAAATGTGGGGTGTTACATAAATATTCGAAATTGTTTTTCAAATATTAAATATATTGGGAAGAGAATTGTATATATATCTTTGTAAAGATATTTTGAAATGAATGTTTTGAAAGGGTTTGTAATATGGCCTAATGACGGCTTATTGATGTTATATGATAGTTAAATAACCGAATATTAAATTCGGCCAAATTCGTTGATCGTTTCAACGAGACTGGGATCGGATTAGATTGCCCGTAAACCACTTCAATCCAATTTGTGCATTATGAATAGGGATATCATAAAGATAATGAAGATGGTGATTCTGGTGATTCAGTTTGTTCAGACCCAAAATAACTTGTACGCATGAATGCTATCAGTACATTGTCATTGGAGGACAATAAGCATTCTAAGTATAAATTCCTTGAAAGGTAATCGTACCCTCAATCATCATCAACCGGGAATGACTAAAGCAGAGAAGATGCGGCAAGGCTAAGTGGGTCGCACCCAATTAAAGTATGTTATCACTTTTCTAGATACCCTCGAATATATTATAAAATTATGGATATGGTGGTGCATGAGAAAGAGAGCACTCGATAAGGGTGGGAACACCCTGGGTGATATCATATTTGGTACTATCCTGATTAGGGGTAGGTCGGTCTAGTGTTGGAAGGGGATCCTGGCACGGTCCTCGGTACATTTTTCTAGAGGTACACTATGATGGACGGTACCCCCATAGCCCAGACATTCTATGGAATCCAATATCCACTATGAGCCTTTATGGTTTTGATTGTATAGCCTAGTATGTTGGAATTTAATTAATGCAACAATATCGACTATTTTAATAAGTATTTATATTTAGACACTATTACAATATCATTGGATTTTCTATAAAAGATGATTTGTTTATCGTAAGATAAAAATCCATCGTGTTTTTGTGTGGTGTGGTCTAACGAGATACCTTTATTTTTCATAGGATTTTGAAAATAGTAATAATTCAAACTGAGTGTGTTTATCTCATGCTGATTTTCTAAACAGACTCGCATAATATTATTTTATTATAATGCTCCGTTCACACCGAGTATTACAAATTCAGGTTAGGATGCTATGGAGCACTGGAGTCAAGTTGGATGCTAGAGACATATTCCACGTACTTGAGTATATTCCACTGTGCGTGTCAGACTGTATAGTCAACTTTGGTGAGGACAAGTTATAATAACTGTCCATATTGATTTGTTGATTATTGTGCTCTGGTAATGGTATGTATATCACAGTTATAGTTACTTTTGTATAAAGATATGCTATTATCTATTATATATCATTCCACTGCGATTGTGAGATTATGTGTTGTTTCTATTTTCTTCTATCTTTCTTCTTCACCCATAATGATATGTTATCTCCAACGCTTGAATATTCGACATGCTATACAATGAACGTATTGCCGATTATCGAGGGTCGAAAATCCATGGTCGCTACGTTATTAGTCTTCAATATGAAAGATCAACTTTAATCATAGTCAAATCATGATACAATGTCCATTGAGTGACTATAGTTGAGTTGAGTTGAAATATTGGAAGTGAAGCACTATTCAAGAGAGGATGTATCTCCTCAGTTATATGGGTTTACTATTAAGTTCAACTCAAGTCGATGTCTTTGGCCAGAGTAGTTTAGTTAATAATAATTGTTATTGTTGAACCAAGGACTTTGTTTCTAGACAATAAAGTTGAATGTGGTCGATATTGAAATTTTGACTATTACAAAATTCCATAAGTCTAAAGTGATATAGTTTTGATGAAGAGAATTAGTGTAAATAAAATTCACAAATGCATAATGCTTATTAAAATAAAATTAGATTTTACCAAAACCAAATAAGTGATAAATTTGACCAAAATGTCGCACCACCTACTAAGTGACATGTGAACGTTAATATTCAAATAGTTCGATATTAAATGCTGTCCGAAATTACAGCTGACGAGTCATACAACCGAAATGATGAATTCTCCTTTGACCGAATGATTTAATTAATTTATAATTGTTACAAATTAATTAAATTAATATGTGTTTATGAAATGTTAATTGTAAAATTTGATGAATAAAAATTATTAGATATACATATAACAGTTATAAATTTATCAATCCATATACAATATTGATAAGTGATTAATTAGATTTACTTGTTTAATATTTTATTTGGGCTCAAAATGGGTTAAAAGCCCATGAGGGGTTGGAAAATTCAACTATAACGAGGGGTTAATGTGGCTATAAGATGATGCAACATAGACTTTGGGATGGAGAGACAAGATGGAAGAGAATTGGCAAATGATGATATAGGATCTTGATCCTAAAATACCTCTTAATTCTCCTTTATATAATCATCTCTATCCTCAACCTTTAGAGGAATTTTGGAAGCCTCTAACCTAATATATCATGGGCCGAATTCCCTTCTTCTATCTCGTTAATTTCTCAATTACATAACAAATCAAACTGACTACTATTCGATAGCTAAAGGTTAATGGATCAAGGACTAGCAATCTGCTAAATCGAAAAGTATACCACCACGTAAAATCAACCCTAATTAAATACAAAAATTAAGAGAAATTCAATTAATCAGGGTAGGGACAATTTTTTATTATATAAAAGTTGAAATTTTACCATGAAAGTTATTTTGTTGCATTTGTGGCGAAATTCTGATCTGTTTTCATATATAATATGCTGAATATGGAGCTCGAATGAAGAAGTTATGAGCATTTGAAGTTTTCAGATTTAAATTATTTTAACTCGAATTTAAATTAAAATGATTAATAAAATTTAAAGTTTGAGTTTCAAAAATTAACTATGATTTGACTTGGGGGTTAAGTAAACGTTTAGATTAACAATTAACGTTAAAAGTTAATTAGGGAATTAAATAATCAGGCAACGACAACAATCAAACATTCCAAAAATTAAAAGGAAAGATCGACCCCTTGACCTCTACCGATCGACCCTTAGTGGTCGACCGGTGATGCTGGTGCGATCGACCGCTCCTATACAGGTGGCGGCTAGGATTTTCTATTTTAAATGCTCTAGATTTATCAGTTTCAATCTATTTTCATATTAGTTTGTGACGGTCCAGACTCGACCTTCGAAAATCGGCACCGAATACGACACTCGTATTCAAATGCCGCAGATCCAAACGTCGAATCTGGTTTGCCGGAGCTTATAACCCATCAAGTATAACAACACAGCGGAAGAATAGAATGAATATCATTGATATACAACTTTCGATACAACAATGATACAATATGAAACAATATCAGAGATGCATGATAACAATGCTACAGCAGAAAAACAATATGATATAGCAGCAGAATAACAAATTACCAAAAGATAACTCCAATCCAATGCTCCAAGCTATAACTCCAAACAACTAGCTTGAACCACCTACACGTTGCACCAAGCTAAGAAAGGTCAGTTCGTGAATCCGAAGACTCTAAAGAATTCCAAAGAGAAAGCCGAAAGCAACTGAATCGATATCTATATCTACTATCTGAAAAACCCAACTCTAGACTGCCCGTGTGGAAAATAGTGGGCACCCGGAGTTTAGGAAAGGAACAATAAACTCCGGGCCAGTCATGGGACTGGCATGAGCAAACAAAAACAATTTAATCTTTAAAAACAACAAAAGAATTTAAAATTTGAAATCCGCAATGCTTTTAAGAAAATGAAACTACCATAAGGCCTCCCACCACACACACAATGCAAACACAGACTTGGAGGAGATTTCTTCATATGATAGTAAAAAAAATGCTTGTTACACGAAATCCTTTGATATTATTACTATAAGTGCATAGTGGAAAACATTTCGAAAGTATAATATTAATCTTAGCCAGCATAGACATTTCGTACTATGCCTACTATAGCTACCATCCAAACAGTGGGGCGCCACCATAAGTAGATGGCAGGTTATACAACTAAAACCGTACAAGGCTCATATTGGATGATTGGATTTCCAACAAATGGTCGGGTGAAGGAAATTCCCATATAAAAAAATGGAAAGCCTCTGGGAGGACGTCCTCGAGAACCTAACTGGATGCTACACAAGGCCGGGTTACCTTTCAAATGGCTAACCGGATCTCTGCTGCACAGTTAAATCACAGCTTAAAGCGCAAACCTATCATTCAAATGGTTAAAACAAATTACCATTCCCAATCTTCTAAACAAAAAAGATTCATTTCATAAACCTTCAATGGATTAAACAATTTCCACACTTAAATCTTTTAAACAAAAGATTAACTTTTAAGACCCCTTTCAATTTTAAACAAGGTTCACCAATATTTGACAAAGATTCATTCATAGCCTTTCAAAATAATTCCATTTCAAGTTGGATTAACTCATCCGGTCTTTAAATTAAAGATCATTTTATAGCTTTCAAATCCATTTCGAAGGATTCACTCACAACCTTCAAAACAATTACAGTTTCAAATCTTTTATATACAAAAGATACACTATTTAAAAATCCTCCTCAAATTCAAAATAGGGTTCAACTATCTTCCACAAAGATTCAATTATAGCTTTCAAAGCCATTCTATTTCAAAATGAAAATATTTTCATCATCACGTGGAAAATTCTTTCCTTATATAAAAGTTATTATTATTTGAAATCACTTTTTTCCGTTTTGGAAAACCCGATTATATTTGCACGAGTTAAAGCGTTTCAGATATAAACTTGGGTTAAATTTAAATTCTCAAAACCATACTTTTAAAATGGTTTAAAAACACATAAAAACACATCTATAGCTTGTATAACCTTTTTTTATCATAACTACGAAACATAGAATTCAATATCAGATATTGAATTCCAATTTAAATCAAATTACTAAAATTTCAAATCTTTATTAAATTATTCAAAACAACTTTCATTTTTAAAACACCCTTTCAAAAGTTTTTTTTTCATTTTAAACCCAATTCATTTTCGAAACCATTTGAATTTAAAATTCAAATTCAAAACTATTTTAAAAATCTGTGACTTAACCGATTTCTTCGTGAAATCCACATTTGTGTGTGTATACTGTAGTCTAGGGGTTTACACACAATAGTGCAACAATAATCATCACATCACAGACTCAAACACAGAAATATCGATAAGCGGTATAACTCATAACGCTTATCTTTATTCACAAATTCATAGAATCCGACTCCCTGTCGCGTCGAATTTCAAATGCCATTTTACGGCCAAGGTGTATTAACACCGAAAACATATCACAGATATCTCAGATCACTACACAGCATATTTCACAACATAGAACATTACAGTCCAGGGATAACAATCAGTGCAAGGAAATACAATCATTCATAAGAAAACCAAGCATACAATAATCATTTATAAACAGCATCAATTAATTGTGTGTAAATTAAATGTTTAAATTGAATTATCACTGATATTTACAATATCTCATCACAGAATATTTCAGACATCATACAACATATATCAACCAAATTCAGCCATTCAATTCAAAACAATCATCCATAAGCAAGCATATCTCTAATTCAAATTTTAATTAATTTAATTAATTCAAACTAAATCAATTACTTAAGAATTAATCACTTTACTTTGCTTGACCAATCATTAATTAATTTATCACAATCATTTAATTAATTTATCACTTCTTAATCAACGTCATTATCAATTAATTAATCTTTAATTAATTAATTAACTAATTACCCTTTAATTATTAATTAATAACTCTAATTATTCATTATTAAAACTTGATTAAAAATTTATCATTCCTTAATTAATTACTAATTAACCCTTAATTTACAATTAATTAATCTTAATTAATTGCTTAATTAATTCCAAATTAGAAATTAATTTATCTTAATTACTTAATTAATTATAATTAATTAACCTTAATTAATTAATTAATTAATCTTTAATCATTAATGAACTTCTAATTATAAATTAATTAATGTTTAATTACTTAATTATTTAACCCTAATCATTTAATTAATTAATTCTTAACCACTAATTAATTAATCACTAATCACTTAATTAATTAATTACTAATCATTTACTAATTAATCTTTATTTATTTAACTAATTATTTAATAATTATAATTTAATTTAATTCTTAATTATCAATTAATTAATCCATAACTAATTAATTAGACCTTAATAAATTAATTAATCTAAAATCATTAATTAATTTAACTTTAATTACTTTATTAATTAAAGTTATCTTTAATCCATAAAAACTTAATTAACTTTCAAAACAAATCAATTACATTAATTACTTAAAATTATTACATATTTAAAACATTTCCATTTTATTAAAACTTAATTACTTTTATAAATTCAATTAACATCTCAAATTTAGTTATCAAAGTATATAATTCTTAATCTAAGGTTTAAGTAAACTTTTTGAAAGAAAAAGAATTATTTAAGAAAAGATTTAAAACAAGTTCCATTTTAAAATTTCAAAACTTGCTTTTAAAACATAATCTTAGTCTTTGCTTCGGGTTAATCTCGATCCTTACTCGAGACTGCTTCGAGTCTTCTTCATCTTCTTCTTTTTTTTCCTATTTCTTTTAGCTAAGTTAAAACTTAAATTTCAAGTAATCTGGAAGATAGCAAACACACACGAACCAGGCACGCACCAAACTACAACGTCACCCCGTGTAAAAACGCGAGCCAGAACCTCCCCTACACGATCATCACTTCGAGTCACCCTAACACCAACCCTCTTTGACACAATACTAACATCGTGCACGTCCACGTGCACACGCACCACCGCCTCCGCCGCCACCAGCGATACCACGCGCAAACCCCCCATCGGCCACTGACACGACTCCGACCTTCGACCAGCTATTGTGCGACCTAAATCAAAATCGAAGCAGTTCGCACCTATTACCTGGAACAACGCTTCGCCTGAAAGTTCACCATGAAATTCCGGCCACATCACCACAAGGCCTCCACGCTACTATCCCCTAAATCATTCGTAACTCGATCCACTACATGTCTCCCAATCACTCCATTTTCGAACGCAGCCAAAACACTGAGTTAAACCCTAATTCCCCCAAATTCAAATTCCTCGATGATCAATTACCTTCTCCACTATTTTTCTTAGGTTCACCGATCACTATACATGCTCCAATCCAAGCCACGACCTTCTGAATCCACCTAGTCACCAATATTTGCCCAAAAACAGTCATCAGGTCATCATCAAAATATTTCTCCAAACCCCAAACTAAAAATCCTTATTTTTACTTTAAAAGTCATGTTTTACAGAGTTGATTCAAGATATAAAATTGAATCATCAATTATCATACTTGATTTTATCATATTTTTTAAAATTTCTGCTGAATCATCTTGTCTCAGAAGATATTCAAACCAATTTAATTTGAATAAAATTTTAAACTTTAATTTGTGATTATATAAACATACTTTATTAGAAAACTCAAGCCTAACAGTGATTTGTTAAAGAAAATTTGAATTTCTGGTATAGTTTTTACTCTATAATTTGGAAACAGAGAGGAAATCAGACATATTCAACATGCACATTCAATACAACATGTATATAAAGATTTTACAAAAATATGTACATGCAAGACATCAAACATATCAAAAATTCACATGCACAAATTTTTATTTACTAAAGCTTTTCCAATTAAAAGTTTACTCACCTTGTATTGATGAAGACAGAGGAACTGATTTTGATTTTTTTGAAACTGGAAACTAGTTTTGTTTGTGAATCTGATCTATAGCTTTTATCAGCACTTGAATCTGTGCCTCAGTTGTTTTGAATTTGAGAAGATGATGAATTTTCAGTCTTTTCTTTCCTCTTTGCATTGTAATTGGTTGCTTTTGATTTTTCTTTTAGATGGAGAGTAAAAGAATGGAATGAACTGATTTTTTTTAAACATGATTTTAAATTTTAATTTAAATCAATTTGCCACTTGTCTCATTTAGTCTAAAATAAACTTACACTTATTTTACAAATGTCTTAATATAATTCAAAATGGTTACACTTGTTATTTTCAAACAAAATGATGTAAAGACCTCTCCTCTAATTTATTTACACATTATGTTTTATATCCTTATGTTAAAATAATTTATTTTCAATCATTTTTCACATTAAAATTGTAATTTAGTTCAATACATTTACATATATACGTTTATGTATTTTACATTCATTTTTTTATTATCATTTCTATTTGCACAACTTTTAAAGGAAAAGGAACGATTTGAAAATCTAAATTACATCTTAACAAATGATCACATTTATTTATAAGATATTAAATATAGAATTTCAAATCCACAATTAAAATTTTGAAATCAATGTCCAAATGAACAAATATCCTATTAAATTTGAATTTTTTTAAATTAATTTACAATTTTATTCAAAAATTTATTTTAATTATCAATTTAAATTTAATTAAAAATCGGGATCGTTACAGATTTCCCCTCTTAAAAAAATTTCGTCATCGAAATTTGTAAGGGAGACAACAAAGAATATAGAGAGATAGAGAGATGAATCACCGGATCAAATTGAATATCTATTCTGCATTTGGCTTACCAAATTAGAGTACTAACAATAGATACAAGAATGAATCTATTTAACACTTTACGAATTACAAAGGTCATCCAGATCTACGAAGTATGTAGGGCATTGGTTAGTTCGAAGGGATAACTAACCGTTCATAGAATTTATTTGGACCCTAAAGAAACAAATAAATGAATTTAATCTTCCAAAATTCTCAAACACTGGGCGTGGATTTCAAGCTCAATTCGGAATCCCCAAAGAATAGATAGATATATGGATACAATCCAAAACTTTTAGTTTAAACAATCAAAATATACCTACCAACCATAGCAACCAAAGCAAATAATTCATCCAATACAAACAATCCTGAACCATTTGGAGTTTGTGTCCCATGCAAATATATCAAAGCTTCTTCCTGGAGCTGCCAGGAATCATCAAAGAATTGAAAAGACGAATTAAAGGAGACTGATAGAGAAAGATTGTCTCCGCTATTGCAGAGTATCGACCATTTGTAGTCGTACTCCCCTGTCCCCTATCTCGTCCTCTTCTTGCACTCATACTCACTATCAATGGATAGTAAGAGAATTTACCGAGGCATTCGAATGGATATCTTAGAGATATACTCATTCTAATGTATACTTCACCCTATCTCTAATGAGCTACTTAATGTGTTATACCCCTGAGCTAAAGTTTCAACCTTCAACTCTGATACCAAATGCGATGACCCTGACTCGACCTTCGAAAATCGACACCGAATACGACACTCGTATTCAAATGCGCAGATCCAAACGTCGAATCTGGTTCGCTGGAGCTTATAACACATCGAGTATAACAACACAGCGGAAGAAAAGAATGAATACATTGATATACAACATTCGATACAAAAGTGATACAATATGAATCAATATCAAAATAAAAGATAACAATGGTACAGCGGAAAAACAATATGATATAGCAGCGGAAAAACAAATAGCCAAAAGATAACTCCAATCCAATGCTCCAAAGCTATAACTCCAAACCACTAGCTTGAACCACCAATACGTTGCACCAAGCTAAGCAAGGTCAACCCGTGAATCCGAAGACTCCAAAGAATTCCAACGAGAAAGTCGAAAGCTACTGAATCGATATCTATATCTACTATCTGAAAAACCCAACTCTAGACTGCCCGTGTGGAAAATAGTGGGCATCCAGAGTTTAGGAAAGGAACAATAAACTTCGGGTCAGTCATGGAACTGGTATGAGCAAACAAAAATAGTTTTATCTTTAAAAACAGCAAAAGAATTTAAAATTTGAAATTTGCAATGCTTTTAAGAAAATGAAACTATCATAAGACCTCCCACCACACACACAATGCAAACGCAGACTGGGAGGAGATTTCTTCTTATGATAGTCAAAAATGCTTGATACACGAAATCCTTTGATATTATTACTATAAGTGCATAGTGGAAAACATTTCGAAAGTATAATATTAATCTTAGCCAGCATAGACATTTCTTACTATGCCTACTACAACTACCATTCAAACAGTGGGACGCCACCAAAAGTAGATGGCAGGTTATTTAACTAAAATCGTACAAGGCTCGTATTGGATGATTGGATTTCCAACAAATGGTCGGGCAAAGGAAATTCCCATATAAAAAAATGGAACGCCTCTGGCGGGATGTCCCCGAGAACCTAACTGAACTCTGCTACACAAGGTCGGGTTACCTTGGTAACTAGGTAACTACTGACACGAGTATGCCACCTCCCGGTCGTTATCAACCTTTATCCAAAGCACTTCCCAACCGACAACCATAAAGTAATAAGTTTGCAGCAACCACAAAGTAAATATCTAGGCTCCATACCATGATACCACTTATAATCCAGAAGGAAATGGACATACCCTCAAAGGGCGCTACCCTCAAATAACCTTGCTACCACGATTCTTGTTTTGACCATAAACGGGTTGTGAGGTCCGACGAAATCTCGTCCACAAAGCTATGCTTTTTCACAAAGCCATGCTTTGATCAACAAATGAACAAAAGAACTCAGCATGTCACACTTCCAAATTGGGAGTATATCACTAATAACCTTCAACTACATAATCTCTGAGCTCGTACGTCTCAGAGAAGGGTGTTAAGCTAAGAGAATAATTCTCTGCCACCAACATATATGTATTTGAAAGAAATTAGCTTTATATCTCAGTTTGTAATGTCAGGCATACAATCCATACAAGTCTGTTCTAGGTTCGAACAGAACCGAAGGCACTTTCGAAGAAGCTCTTGAAATCCGAATAATTTCTAAACACGTCCGGACTTCCATCACAATGGGTTCTCAAATCTCTATACCGGGACCATTCGGTGCAGAGACATTCGACAGGTCATCCTTTCGCTTTCGAAAGTATCCGGTCTTCAAATGTTATCCATATCATCGTATCATTATTCGGAATGGGTTATATGACACAAGGTCCCCTCCCGGCTAAACCAAATAATGAGCGCAATATTTAAAAACATATGGATAATGGGATTTTAGTTAAATCACAGCTTAAAGCCCAAACCTTTCATTCAAATGGTTAAAACAAATTACCATTCCTAATCTTTTAAACAAAAAGATTCATTTCATAAACCTTCAACGGATTTAACATCTTCCACACTTAAATCTTTTAAACAAAAGATTCACTTTTAAGACCCCTTTCAATTTTAAACAAGGTTCACCAATCTTTAACAAACATTCATTCATAGCCTTACAAAACAATTCCATTTCAAGTTAGATTAACTCATCCGATCTTTAAATTAAAGACTCATTTTATAGCTATCAAAACCATTTCCAAGGATTCACTCATAACCTTCAAAACAATTCCCGTTTCAAATCTTTTATATATAAAAGATACACTATTTAAAAATCCTCTTCAAATTGAAAATAGGGTTTAACTATCTTTCATAAAGATTCAATTATAGCTTTCAATGCCATTCTATTTCAAACTTGAAAATCTTTTCATCATAATGTGGAAAATTCTTTCCTTATATAAAAGCTATTATTATTATTTGAAACCACTTGTTTTCGTTACAGAAAACCCGATTATATTTGCACGGGTTAAAGCCTTTCAGATATAAACTTGGGTTAAATTTAAATTATCAAAACCATACTTTTAAAATGGTTTGAAAACCCATATAAACACATTTATAGCTTGTATAACCTTTTTTCGTCACAAATGCCAAATATAGAATTCAATATCAGATATTGAATTCCAATTTAAACCAAATTACTAAAATTTCAAATCTTTATTAAGTTATTCAAAATAACTTTCATTTTTAAAACACCTTTTCAAAAGTTTTTTTTCATTTTAAACCCAATTCATTTCCAAAACCATTTGATTTATAATTCAAATTCAAAACTATTTTCAAAATCTGTAACTTAACCGATTTCCTTGTGAAATCCATATTTGTGTGTGTATAGTGTAGTCCAGGGGTTTACACACAATAGTGCAATAATAATCATCACATCGCAGATTCAAACACAGAAATATCGATAAGCGGTATAACCCATAACGCTTATCTTTATTCACAAATTCATAGATAAAATAAATGATTAATCACAAAGATTCATCATTATGATTCGATGTGGGTTTCGGATAACCAACTGGAATCCGACTCCCGGTCGCATCGAATTTCAAATGCCGTTTTACGGCCAAAGTGTTGAGTCACAAGTTTTATGAAAGTTTTGATTTCTGACAAATAAGGCGATCGACAAAACAAGGTCATTAGAGCCACATATGTTACTATAGATTATAGGTTGATTATTTGATATTGTAATAGTTAAAAACTTGTTAAAATCTATCCTCAAATAATCATGCACCTCAATATAATTGATATATATACGTTTTATAGCATTGCACATTCATTGTGCAAATTAACAGGAACCGGTCGACCGGTTAATAATCATACGGTCGACCGTTTCTGTGAAAAATGCACAAAGAACGTGCACACATGCACATAACGTAATATATTTTAAATTCCTGTCTACTGGTCATTTTTAACCTGTCGACCGTTTTTGAACAGAAAGCAAGTTTTCCAAAAGACACTTCTCTTCTCCAAAGGTTGCATCTCTTACCTTTCACCAAAGATCATATCTCTTAATGGCAAAGAGTTACAACCATTCTTATCTATATAAACTCATCCAATTCGTTGATTAAATAATAACGATTTCATATATTCTTTTAATCTAATCTCTAATCTTAATTCTGCATTATAAAAGCTCTAAATTATTTATTGAATCTTTGAAACTATTTCATATCCTTTGATTCAATAATATACTTTCCTTAATCTTTTCAAAACATCATATCGCATACTTTGAGGATAAGATTATAGGAAGGGTGTACTCCTAGTGACAAATCCGTGTTTTCAAGAACACAAGTTGTCAACAACAATTGTATTTGTTCTTTTGTTGAAGTCCTCTGTGTTGTAAGAGGCAAGTGTTGAAGTCCTCAGTGTATTAGAGGCGTGAAATCCCGTTCGGTTGTTCGGGTATTGTAAACCTGTTCCTCCGGGTGAAGCGAGGTAGTTAATAGTGAAAATCCAGATAGAAGTCTGGGACTGGACGTAGGACGGTGCTCCGAACCAGTATAAAAATCTCTGGTGTGATTTTTCTTTTTTTTTATTTACTATGCTATTATCA
This sequence comes from Allium cepa, assembly GCA_030765085.1. Taxonomy (NCBI): domain Eukaryota; kingdom Viridiplantae; phylum Streptophyta; class Magnoliopsida; order Asparagales; family Amaryllidaceae; genus Allium; species Allium cepa. The sequence goes on from CM060942.1 coordinate 490,817,686, forward strand.
TCTATTTCCGCATTTGTATTGTAATCCATATTACACGATCCGTGTATACTATATTAGCACATATAATTGTATACACACCGCACTCTCAATTGGTATCAGAGCACGGTCATCATATAACCGTAACACAGTTATTTGATATATTATAGTAATATGGCAAATAACGTAAGTACTAGCTCTCAAAACACCACTTACATGGAGGGTCAATCAACACAGAGACCTCCATTTTTCAATGGTCTTAACTATAGTTATTGGGCAACACGTATGTCATTCTTTATGCAATCAAATAACTATAATGCTTGGAATGCCACTCAAAGAGAAATAGTGAATCCAACAACTGATTATTCAGAATGGACTGCAGCTGAGAAAACGGCAGCAGCTGTAAATGCAAGAGCAATAAATATGTTGTTCTGTGCATTAGACCAAAATGAATATAACTGTGTTAGTATCTGCACTACTGCATATCAAATTTGGCAAACACTAAAAATCACTCATGAAGGTACTAACAAGGTTAAACAAGCCAAAATAGCCATGCTGAAAAGTCAATTTCAAAATTTCAAAATGAAACCAAATGAGACAATCAATGACATGTATTCACGGTTTCAAACTATTCACCATGCACTTATTGGCTTAGGACAAAAGTATTCTGATTTCGATGTTGTTTCAACAGTCCTACATTCTCTGACTAGTTGGGAAGGAAAAGTATTAGCAATCGAAGAAGCTAATGACCTTTCCGTCATGAAGCCAGATGAATTGATAGGAAATTTAATGTCCTATGAAGCAAATTTGCAGGCTAGAAAAGAACAGAAGGAAGAAAAGAAAAATGTAGCATTTCATGTTGAGAAAGATGAAAATGAATCAGATTCTGAAGACGAAGATTTGGCATTCATTGCGAAAGGATTCAAAAAATTCCTAAAATATCGAAAAGCCAGTCGTTACAATAAAAGGAAACCTGGATCAAATAAACCATCTTCATCTGCTATAGAATGTTTCAACTGCCACAAAAAGGGACACATGCAGAAAGATTGTCCAGAACAAAAGAAGAAGTCAGAAAATGACAAATTCAAATATAAAAAGGACAAATCTAAGAAACGAGCTTTCTCAGTAACATGGGATGATTCAGAGTCATCTTCATCAGAAAGTGAAAGTGATTCAGAGAATGAACAAGCTAATGTTTGTTTTATGGCAACAGAAGATGAGGTACAAATTCCTACATTTGATGAATTACTTGATATTAATGCTGAATTGATAGTCAAATATAAAGACATAAAACGTCAATTAAAAGTAGTCAAAGCAGATTTAAGTAGAGCAGAGCTTGAACGAGATATGTTAAAAGATGAGAAGAAAATATTAGAAGAGGAACTTGAAAATATTCAAGAATCATCATCTAATGTTGATTCTCAAATATCCCTTTTGAGTCAAGAAATAGAAACTCAAAAAGAGAAAAATAATGCTCTCACTACTGAAAATCATGAGCTTAAAGCAAAAGTCAAAATTCTAGACCTAGAAAAAGCTAGCTTACAAACAAAGTTTGATGACATTACTCAAAATGTTTCTAATTTTAACAAAGGTCGAGAAAACTTGACAAAAATCATTGAAAGTTCACAATCTATTTCAGATAAACAAGGATTGGGATATAACAAACAAGAAACCAAGAAACATCTTGGAAATAAAAGGAAAAAGAAAGTACAAAAAACTGAAGCTAAGAAAAATCTTAGCTTATTATATTCCAAACCAAAACCAGTTGTGAAATTTCAAAAGAAAAATGTCAAGACTATCAAAATATGGGTTCCTAAAACAAATAATAATTTGATTAGGAACAAATACATTCAGCAATTCATGAATACTGTGCATTTTATTAACAATTATATATATAAAGGGGATACCGGACCCAAATGGGTTTGGACTCCTAAGACCTAACTCTTAGGACCCTATAAAAAGTGGGTACCATGGACTTAATTCTATTTTTTGCAGGTCCCACTTAAGAAAAGAGGAAAGTGGATATTGGACAGTGGTTGCTCAAAGCACATGACAGGAGACAAGAGTTTATTAACAAATATTACATATTCAGATGGTGGCTCCGTCACTTTTGGAGACAATTCAAAAGGCTATATCATCGGCAAAGGCGATGTGAGCAATTGCGGTACATCTAACTTACCTCTTATTACTAATGTCATGCTAGTTAGAAATTTGAAACACAATTTGCTAAGTATTAGTCAGTTATGTGACAAGGGTTTTATTATTTCATTTTCAAATAATAAGTGTAGTATTCTAGATAAAGACCATAATTTGGTTTTCGAAGGTTATAGAGACAGAAATATATATATTTTGAATAGGAACATTAATCATAATTCAGATATGTGTCTTGTGGCTAATGACAATGATCCATGGCTATGGCACAAACGCTTCTGTCATATAAACTTCAGAACTATTGACAAGCTAGCCAAAAACAATCTAGTTAGAGGACTACCCAAAATGAGTTTTAAAGTTAACAACATTTGTGACGCATGTCAAATAGGAAAATTAACCAAATCATCTTTTAAATCCAAGAAAGTCATATCAACATTACAACCACTTGAGTTACTACACATGGATTTATTTGGACCTACTAGAGTTCAATTAATAAATCACAGTCAATATGTGCTTGTAATTGTTGATGATTTCTCTCGTTATACATGGACAATTTTCTTAAAAAATAAAAGTGATACTTTCGATCATTTTAAATCTTTCGTCAAAAGAATTCAAAAATCAAAAGGGATTAAAGTTAAAAATATAAGAAGTGATCATGGCGGAGAGTTTGAAAATAATGAATTTGAACAATTTTGTACAAAGAAAGGTATATATCATAATTTTTCGTTTCCCAGAACTCCACAACAGAACGGAGTTGTAGAACGGAAAAACCGAACTTTACAAGAATGTGCAAGAACATTATTGAATGGAACCACCTTACCAAAACATTTTTGGGCAGAAGCTGTGGCAACTGCCTGTTATGTTTTAAATCGTGTATCCATAAGACCTCTTACCAAGAATACTCCTTATGAATTATTTAACAAAAGGAAGCCTAAAATCTCATACTTCAAAGTTTTTGGATCGAAGTGCTTTATTTTAAATACAAAAGACCAGCTTGGCAAATTCGATCCAAAGGCCGATGGAGGAATATTTGTCGGTTATTCGGAACGAAGTAAGGCCTATCGGATATTTAATAAACGAACCAAAACTATTGAAGAATCACTTCATGTCTCTTTTGATGAAATCTATCAGCACCCTCACACTATATCAGATGATGACGAATCAATAGTCACTAACAATCAAATCATCATAATTATTGATTCTGACTCAGAAATAGTTATTGAGAATATTCCTCAAATATGTGAGTTACAATCACCACCAAGAATATTAAGAGACCATCCGCCTCAAAATATAATCGGTGAAATAACATCACATGTCAGAACAAGGAGTCAACTCAATCAAATGGGTCATGTCGCTTTTCTCTCAAATATCGAACCTAAGAATCCAAAAGAAGCTGCTACAGATGATTACTGGATCATTGCCATGCAGGAAGAACTAAATCAGTTTGAGCGCAATGACGTTTGGGAACTTGTTCCAAGACCAACTGATCAGTCAGTAATTGGTACTAAATGGGTCTATAAAAATAAGGCTGACGAACAAGGCAATATCACCAAAAATAAAGCAAGATTAGTAGCACAAGGATATAATCAGGAAGAAGGTATCGATTATGAAGAAACTTTTGCACCAGTTGCTCGACTAGAAGCTATTAGAATCCTATTATCTTTTGCTTGTCACCATAATTTCAAACTTTATCAGATGGATGTCAAAAGTGCTTTTCTCAATGGATTTATCAAAGAGAATGTCTATGTCGAACAACCTCCTCTGTTCGTACATGAAAAATATCCTGACCATGTGTTCAAACTTAAGAAAGCTCTGTATGGGTTAAAACAAGCACCTCGTGCTTGGTATGAACGACTACGTAGCTACCTTATTAACTCAGGATTTCAAATAGGCAAAGTCGATCAAACTTTGTTTATTAAACATTCTCGAAAAGATATTCTAGTTATCCAGATATATGTAGACGATATCATCTTTGGTTCAACAAACGATAAATTCTGCAAAGAATTTGCAAATATTATGACCAAAGAATTCGAAATGTCTCATATGGGAGAACTATCTTATTTTCTTGGACTTCAAATAAAGCAACTTTCAAACGGAATTTTTATTAATCAAGAAAAATACTGTGAAAACCTTATCAAACGCTTCGGATTAGAAAATACATCTGGTAAACCAACTCCTATGAGTACAACTACACATCTTGACAAAGATGAAAGTGGTAAGAATGTTGACCAGAAATTGTATCGAAGCATGATCGGTTCTCTTCTTTATCTTACAGCTAGTCGTCCAGATATAATAATGAGTGTTTGTTTATGTGCTCGTTTTCAAGCCGATCCAAAGGAATCACATCTACGAGCAGTAAAACGTATAATTCGTTAACTTAATAATACCAAGGATTTCGGTCTTTTTTATCCAAAAGAATGTCCATTTGAATTAGTATCATTAGTGATGCTGATTTCGGTGGCTCACGAACGGATAGAAAAAGTACAAGTGGTACGTGCCATTTTATTGGAGAATCACTTGTCTCTTGGTTCAGTAAGAAACAGAATTGTGTTTCACTATCAACATGTGAAGCTGAATATATATCAGCAGCTCTTGCTTGTACTCAAGTACTATATATGCAACAAACACTTCAAGATTTTGATATTCACTTATCAAATTCTATTATATACTGTGATAACACTAGTGCTATAAATCTCTCTAAAAATCCAGTAAATCACTCCAGAACCAAACACATTGATATCCGTCATCATTTCCTTCGAGATAATATTGACAAAGGAAATATATGTCTTGAATATGTTCATACTGACAATCAATTAGCAGACATTTTTACTAAGCCTCTTCTCGAATCTAATTTTATTAGATTACGAAGAGAGCTTGGTTTAATTTCAAGAAAAAATCTTGACTAAGAAATTTCTAAAAGAACATCTTCTTGTTAGTTATTCTTTAGTTATTCTCTTTAGTTATCCTTTAACTACAACTATTACATAAACTATATTTTTTACATTAAATATAAGCCACTGCTTTATTTAATGGTTAAATTCACTTTACTTATTTTTTTTTTGTGATCATTCTTTACTTTCTTATCTTATAAAATCAGTTTTTTTTTTTTTTTTTTTAAAAAAAAAAGGGAAGCTATTTTTAGACTTACAAAAAAATTTTCTGCTTATATTTTCTTGGTTAAAATTTCTCAGTAACTCACATCCATAGGTTATACATAACAAACTTATATATAAATTTACAAACATTTTATATTTTGTTCATCTTTTCTTTTTATCAAACCATAATATTCTCTACAACGTACACTATGGCCCACATTTGTGACAAATGTGCTCAAGAAACATACATTTCAATTACGAGTTCTGAGTCGGAGGAATTTTATTCTCCTACAACTCCAAAACAAAAATCAAGTTGTCATCATCAATGCTCTTGTATGTCTGATAAAACTCCAAATTCAAAACGAGTGAAGCGGACACTATTCTATTCTCCTCGTACCAAAGCTCAAATCGATGAGATACACCACTACCAGAAACACCAGATAGACCTTCAGAGACAACTCCATTACGGGCAAAGTCAACTTTATCACGAGCAACAACGGACGTCGGCACGATTGTCTGTTTTAGAAAAGTTGGCAACATTTTTCTGCGGTTCCAACAAACATGACGTGCATGAACCAATGCCGTCTAGGCCATCAACATCTAAAAGTCCTAACTCATGGGATCGGAACTATGAGAAGAATGAAGGAGCTCAGAAACAATGGAGTCCATGGTCGAAACGTATTGAAGGAAACAACGATAATTCTAATGACGAACTTTCTCATTAGACTTATATATATGGTTTTCATATCTTTATCTATCTCTTGTGTAATGAAGGTTATATTTTGTATTTCGTATAAAATATAAATAATATAGGTTGATATATGATAAAAACTTGAAATATAAACTGAAATATCACAACAGACCAAGACCGGTCGACCGCCCCTGTTATAATCGGTCGACCGTTTGCTCTCTGGTTGAAAACGGTCGACCGGCCAAAAACAGTAGGTCGACCGGTTATCGTATTTTCAGTTTTTTTATATAAACCTATACGTTACTTTTCCCTCTACCCTCATTCACTCTTTACTCAAACTATTCTCTTACCCCAAATCACAAACCCTAGTTCCCATTCTTCAAATTCCCAAATCACAAATCCTCCAACAATGGCTCCTCCTCAAAAGAAATCAAAGAAAGGAGCAACCTCTGAAACTTCATCTCTTACCATCTCCGTCAAAAATTGGCTTCAAACTCCAATTGCTGTAACAAGATGGAATCAAATGACAAATTACAAGTTTCATCCAGGCTCTTTCATCAAATTTGACGATTTCACGGCTTACGGAATTCGGAGGTTAGCCAATAATGCCAACATTACTCCATTAATAGATTTTTCTGCAAATAGTGTGGAGATAAATCATTTGATGATCAAATTATTTTACGCCAACATGAATCTTGATGAATATCAACCTGATAATCCAAACGGCGTCATCTGGTCTATGGTCTGTGGGAAGCAAATTTTTCTTACTCATGCTAGAATTGCCTCTATACTTGGTATACCAAATCGAGGCGAAGAGTTTTCATCTACCTTCTGTGAAGTTTTCACTCGAAATAGTACCAGTCATCAGTTTATAGAAGACAATAGCGATGGCACTAAGTCTATTGGACTTCGCCCGACAGCCAGGTTACTTCATCGGGTCTTGATGCATTCTCTTTTTCCTAGACTTGGAAATTATGATGCAGTGTACAAAGAAAATTTCAAGGCACTCTATGCTATCTATGGTGAAATCCAAATCAATTGGGTTCACATGCTTTTTGATGAAATTCTCAAGGTAAATAACTCAACCCGGCCTCATTTCTTTTACAATGAATATATCATGAGACTTTTGTTAGCTTGTGGGGTCAATCCTCCTGATTCTGCAACCTCAAAACCAAAATGCATTGATTCCATCACCATCAAGCGAATGAAGCTTCCTCCACCTTATCTTGAAATTATGCCTTTCGAAGAATGGCAACAAAGAGGACCAAGGAAACAACGAGCAACTTCATCTCGTCCTCGTTCCGATGAAGTAAAACTTTTAAAATCAAAGTCATCAACAAAAGAATCACTTGAAATAATCGCGCGTAACCAATTTTTGCTTGAATCACGTCTCAAGCGCATGGACTCTAAAATCGATAAGCGCTTCAATAAGGTCAAGTCATTCTTTGGTATGCTATGGGATGCTATATCTTGTTCCACATCCACCTTTGTTCAAGCACAAGACCCAGGAAAACGTCCTGCTGCTCCAGTTTTCACCTGGACATCATCTGACGAGTCTACAGGAATGAGTGGTCATGGACATGGTGAATCATCTAGAGGGCACAATGATGAGGAAGAAGAAGATGATGATGATGATAACGATGATGATGATGAAGAGGAGATACGATCTGCTTCATCCTAGATTCTATTATGTTTTAGCTCTTTAATTCATCGACACTTGTACTAAATAGTGTCGTTATTTATGATTTTCAATTGACATTATGTTCTGTAGTAAACTCTGTTATGCTTTTGATGTGTTAATAATTTATTTTTCTATTCATATCATATTCATTCTATGCATATCATATTCTAGTATCTGTTACTCCTTTTTGTCGATGACAAAGGGGGAGAAAGGGCTAACAATTGCTTGCAGGAGCATACATTTATAAGAATTCAAAGAGAAAGAGATCACGTACTCAGGGGGAGATTCATATTTGCAGATATATATTGTCATCAATCAAAAAGGGGGAGAATGTTGAGTCACAAGTTTTATGAAAGTTTTGATTTATGACAAATAAGGCGATCGACAAAACAAGGTCATTAGAGCCACATATGTTACTATAGATTATAGGTTGATTATTTGATATTGTAACAGTTAAAAACTTGTTCAAATCTATCCTCAAATAATCACGCACCTCAATATAATCGATATATATACGTTTTATAGCATTGCACATTCATTGTGCAAATTAACAGGAACCGGTCGACCAGTTAATAATCATACGGTCGACCGTTTCTGTGAAAAATGCACAAAGAACGTGCACACATGCACATAACGTATATATATTTTAAATTCCTGTCTACTGGTCATTTTTTAACCTGTCGACCGTTTTTGAACAGAAAGCAAGTTTTCCAAAAGACACTTCTCTTCTCCAAAGGTTGCATCTCTTACCTTTCACCAAAGATCATATCTCTTAATGGCAAAGAGTTACAACCATTCTTATCTATATAAACTCATCCAATTCGTTGATTAAATAATAACGATTTCATATATTCTTTTAATCTAATCTCTAATCTTAATTCTGCATTATAAAAGCTCTAAATTATTTATTGAATCTTTGAAACTATTTCATATCCTTTGATTCAATAATATACTTTCCTTAATCTTTTCAAAACATCATATCACATACTTTGAGGATAAGATTATAGGAAGGGTGTACTGCTAGTGACAAATCCGTGTTTTCAAGAACACAAGTTGTCAACAACAATTGTATTTGTTCTTTTGTTGAAGTCCTCTGTGTTGTAAGAGGCAAGTGTTGAAGTCCTCAGTGTATTAGAGGCGTGAAATCTCGTTCGGTTGTTCGGGTATTGTAAACCTGTTCCTCCGGGTGAAGCGAGGTAGTTAATAGTGAAAATCCAGATAGAAGTCTGGGACTGGACGTAGGACGGTGCTCCGAACCAGTATAAAAATCTCTGGTGTGATTTTTTATTTATTTACTATGCTATTATCATCTATTTCCGCATTTGTATTGTAATCCATATTACACGATCCGTGTATACTATATTAGCACATATAATTGTATACACACCGCACTCTCACAAAGGGTATTTACACCGAAATCATATCTGACGCAGCGGATAATAACAAAACGATATAGATCGATGAAAGTAGCAAACGGTGGATTGAAGATACTGAAATGCCCAAATTCGTTGATCACAAAGATACTGAATTCTAGCTATCTTCGACACGTTGATCGCGCACGATACCGTGAAAGAAGATCTACAATTCTTCAAACGTTGATCAAGCGCACTTGATACCGTGAATTGGCTTCAACGATCGTTGATTCGAGCGCACTCGAATAACCGAAAGTGGAGATAGGAGATCACACTCAACTACCAATTTAGATGAAAGCACACAGCAATCAGAACAAAGTTTTATTCAACAATCAACCACCTTACAAATGACCCAATATGCCTATTTATAGGCGTCACAACTCAAAACATCACAACAGAAACACACCCGACCTATCATAAGTCGTCCACGACTCATCACATAAAGACCATACGACTCACGACTTAAGTTAGGTCGTACACGACCTATCATCCAGCGACTCAACGAGTTACAACACAAAATTACAATCACGCGGCCAAAGATACAACGCACACGACCTACGACTTAAGTACAAACAGAGATTTACTCGCGACTTAATAGTTACAACACAAGAATACACGACTTAAAATAATAAGACTCAACGACTTAAAAGACGCGACTTAGTCAGCAGCGACTCAACAAACACAACGACTTAAGTCAGTACATATATACAACACACGGTCAACGACTTAACAGTATATACAATACACGACATAAGCAACAGATGACTTAAGAACATAACGACTTAATGAATACAACGACATACGACTTAAGCAAGCCGCGACTTAACGACTTAAAATGATGCGGCTTAACAGAGTAGCTTCTGCACCGCTTCACGCGATCTAACTAGGTCGTAACTCGTTGCAGCGACTTAAGGAAACAGTGATATCTGGATGACCTAAGTTAGGTCGTTCGCAGTCAACGACGTTGGGCTTAGGTCGTACGCGACCTAAGACTCTGTTAACTCGTGTCGTCTCTTCGTTAGCTCGCGTTGCTTCTCCCTTAGCTCCTATAGCTATAGGTCGTAAACGACCTAAAGTAACCGAACGACTTAAGCCTTTATTAGGTCGTAGACGACCTAAAACTCCCTTAGGTCGTGGCCGACTTAACCCTTGTGCAATTGTAGATCGCGCTGCATCATCCTCTCCCGGTTGACAGAAATTCGACCTCGAATTTTCACCATCTTCTTCCACATCAAGCTCATTTTCACAATACGGAATTAAGTATTTGATGTTGAAAACGTCAGAAGTATAAAACATCATCGGGTAACCTCAGCTGATATGCATTCTCATTGATTTTTTTTCAAAATTTCAACTGGACCAATTTTCCGCGCCTTCAATTTATTGTACGTTTCCACTGGAAAACGATCCTTCGTTAGTACAGCATATACTAAATCTCCTTCGTTAAATTCAACACTTCTTCTCTTCAGATCTGCCGATCGTTTATACTTCTCATTCGCCTTCTCCAATCATTCCTGAACGATTCTATGGCATTATGTCAACCCATCCACAAAATCAACAGCCCGCTTAATTGTCCCCCTCGGTTGTGGCACTATCACTAAATACAACGGCCCCTTTGGCAAGCTCGAATATACAATCCGAAATGGACTGAAACCCGTACTACAGTTGACAGCATGATTATGAGCAAACTCCGCTTGACACAATTTCGAATCCAAGCTCTTCAAATTGTCCTTCACAAGACATCTTAATAAGTTTCCTAATGACCTGTTAACCACCTCCGTTTGTCCATCAGTTTGCGGATGATAAGCACTACTAAAATTCAGCTTCGTTCCGACCATCTTCCACAAACTTAGCCAAAAATGACTCAAAAAGCGAGTATCTCTATCTGAAACAATAGACTCTGGCAACCCATGAAGTCGATAGATCTCTTTGAAATATAACTAAGCAACATGAACAGCATCTGCCGTCTTCTTACAAGCAATAAAATATGCCATTTTCGAAAATCGATCCACCACAACATATATAGAGTCATTTCCCCTTTGAGTTCTCGGCAAACCCAACACGAAATCCATGCTAATGTGTACCCACGGTTTTGTAGGAACAGGTAATGGCATATACAATCCCGCAGTTGTAGCTGTCCCTTTCGAAACCTGACAAACATGACATCTATGCACAAACCTTTCAACCCCTTTCCTCATTGACGACCAAAAATAAGATTGAGAAATTAACTGCAAAGTATGATCTCTACCCACATGGCCTTCTTCATGTAATTCTTTGATAATCTTCATTCTCAAACTACCTTCTGGTACGCACAATTGATTCCCCTTGAACAAGAACCCATCTACCAACACGAATTCATCAGTACTCCCGTCCTTGACTTTCTCAACAAATTTCATAAAGTAAGGATCTTCTTCAAGCAACTCTAGCAATAGTTCAAACTCTGTCACTTCAACTTTCATTGTCGTCAACAAATGATTCCTCCTGCTCAATGCATCAGCCACATGATTCGTCACCTCTGATTTTTGTTTAACAACAAAAGTAAACTGTTGTAAATACACGACCCATGAAGCGTGCCTAGCTGAAATTTTGTCCTGCCCTTGCAAATGCTTCGAAGCTTCATGATCCGTATAGTGAACAAACTCCTTCTGAAACAGGTAATGTCTCCAGTGCTTCACAGCTTGAACAATTGCGTAAAACTCAACATCATAAGTGCTATATCTCAACTTAGCTCCAGACAACTTCTCACTGAAATAAGCAACTGGTCTTCCTTTCTGACTCAAAACTCCACCAACCCCAACCTTCGATGCATCAGTATGTAATTCAAACAACAACTGAAAATCCGGTAAAACTAGAATTGGTGCTGTCGTCAATAGTGTTTTGATCTTCTCAAAAGCAACCCCTGCTTCCTCTGACCACTCAAACTTCTTTCCTTTCATGCAATCGGTTACTGGTGCCATCACACTACTAAAATATGGAATGAATCTTCGATAGAAAGATACCAATCCATGAAAACTCCTCACTTCAGTAATTGTCTTTGGTTGTGGCCAACTCCTGACAGCTTCTACTTTACTTTCATCCACTTGAATTCCTTCCTTCGATAGAACATATCCCAGAAATAAAACACTGTCCGTCATAAACACGCACTTCTTTGCTGCTGCATAGAACTGCTCTTGACGTAGAATCAACAGTACTTCACGCAAATGCTGGACATGCTTTTCCATACTCCCACTGTAGATCAAAATATCATCAAAGTAAATAACCACGAACTTCCCAATGAATGGTCTGAAAATCTGGTTCATCACTCTCATAAAAGTACTTGGTGCATTCGATAAACCAAACGGCATAACCAACCATTCGTATAAACCTTCCCTGGTTTTGAAAGCAGTTTTTCATTCATCACCTGGTCTAATACGAATCTGATGGTATCCACTCTTCAAGTCAATCTTTGAGAATACAATAGCCTCACTCAACTGGTCAATCAAATCATCAAACCTTGGCATAGGAAATCTATATCTCACAGTGATCTTGTTTAGAGCCCGACTGTCCGTACACATTCTCCACGAACCATCCTTCTTTGGCACCAATAAAGCTGGCACTGCACAAGGACTCAAGCTCTCCTGAACACGCCCCTGTTCTAACAACACCTCCACCTGCCTTCTCAGTTCCTCATGCTCTTTAGGACTCATTCTGTAATGTGGCCTATGTGGTAATACTGCCCCTGGCACAAGATCAATCTGATGTTGAATATTCCTCAACGGTGGTAACTCCGTTGGCAACTCTTCAGGAAACACATCTTTGAATTCTTCCAATATCGGTTTTATTTCCTCTGGGATTTCAACAGATTCAGTCGTTTCACGTCCGATCAACAAAAACACCTCTGGACTCTCCTCTACTTCTTCCATAAATTCCTTCAAAGTCAATAAAGTCTTCAACTCCTCAATCTCTTCTGACTTGCTTTCTCCTTGCTGTCTCTTCTTTGGTACTAAAATGATCTTGACACCTTCAAACATAAAACTGTAGCTATTGGTCCGACCGTCATGTTGCACTGCTCGATCATACTGCCATGGTCTTCCCAAAAGCGAGTGACAAACATCCATCTCCACAACGTCACACCAAATCTCGTCTTTATACTTCTTCCAAATAGAAAATGGAACTTGAACTCGCCTGTCCACCTTCACCTCTCCTCCTTTTCTCAACCACGCTAACTTGTAAGGATTTGGATGCTTCTCCATTTTCAGCTTCAACTTTCTCACAGCTTCGGCAGAAATAATATTGTCACAGCTTCCAGCGTTAATCACAAATTTACAAACCTTTCCTAGAATAGTGCATGTTGACTGAAAGATGTTACTCCTCAACCAACTAGCTTCTTCTTCCTGCTTCGGTATTAAACAAGACCTCCTCATCATTAGATTACATCATTCATCTCCCGACGCAACATCATGTTAATCCTCCTCAACTGGACTAGAATAACCTTTCCCAACATCCTCACCTTCAACTTCAGCAATCATAGTTTCTTTCTTCGGCTTCGGACATTCATTACTCTTGTGACTCACTTCCTGGCAATTGTAACATTTGAAACTATTGTTGACCTTCGCCTTTGCAACTTCATTCACAACTGGTTTACTGACAGATTTAGAAATATTGGAACTCCCACTAGTACCTTTGTTCTAAATATTGGAACTTGTAAACACACCACCTCCTCGTCTTTCCTGCTTCTCCCAAGCCAACGCTTTCTGATGTGCTTCGGCTACAGATCTAGGATCAAACATATTCACCATATCTTGAATCTGCATCCTCAACCCTCCAACAAATCTAGCAGTCAGCTGTTACTCTGTCTCCATAATGTCGTTTCGAGCAATCAGTTGATAAAATTCATCAGCATAATCACTAACAGTCTTTGCCCCTTGCCTCGGATTCTACAACCTCTGGTACATAAGTGATTGGTAATTGTAAGGTAAGAATGTAGGCTTCATTAATTTCTTCATCTTCTCCCATGACTCAATCTTCGACTTCCCCATCCGTTCTCGTGTAAGTTTGGTTTGCTGCCACCACGCCATAGCTCTCCCCCTCAACATAGTAGCAACCAACTTCACTCGACGATTCTCCGGAACTTCTTTGAATTCAAAGATCTCTTCAACATTAGACAACCAATCAAGAAATTCTTCTGCTACCATTCCACCTTTAAATTCTGGAATTTCCATCTTCATACCCGATTCCCATCGACGATCATCATCTATATCCCTATATAAATTTCAAACTTGGTCTCGATCTCGATAATGAAAACTAGCTCTATCACCATCTTCATCAAAATCAAATATTCATCGATATCGATTCCGTCTTTCTTCATCTCTATGATCATGCATGGTCCTTCTACCTTGTCTATCCATATCGGGATGTGATTCATTTTCGAACTCACGTGGAGTTCTTCTCTCTTCATTTCTATAGTCATGGTGATCTCTCCTCGATGAAATTGATGTTTCTCTTCTTTCTCTAAAAGATTATGGCGATACCCTTCTCGCTTCCGTAACCGATGGCGAAACTCGGTTTCCTCCATGGTTCGAGATTGGCGATCTCCTCCTTTGAGTTTGATTCATATCAATCATCAACTTCTCTAGCTTTCCAATACCTTCATCAAATTTCTCATTAATACGTTGTTCCATTTGCTCGGCCTCTTCTCTTCTATACAATGTTTCAACATTTTGATGACAATTAGCTCTCCTTGGTGGCATGATTAAATCAACACAAACACATCAAAACTTCACAAATCTTCTACTCAAACTTGAACAACAAGTCACGGCCTTCACTTAACTCGGCTCAACACACTTCAACTTCAAACTTCAAACTCGGCTTGAACAAGCAAGATGATGCACGGCTCAAAGCTTCAACAAGATGAACTTCAACTTCAAACTCCTTGGCTCCAAGTCTCGGCTTAGCTATGATTGGCTAAGTCTAGCTCTGGTACCAAAACTGACGCAGCGGATAATAACAAAACGATATAGATCGATGAAAGTAGCAAACGGTGGATTGAAGATACTGAAATGCCCAAATTCGTTGATCACAAAGATACCGAATTCTAGCTATCTTCGACACGTTGATCGCGCACGATACCGTGAAAGAAGATCTACAATTCTTCAAACGTTGATCAAGCGCACTTGATACCGTGAATTGGCTTCGACGATCGTTGATTCGAGCGCACTCGAATAACCGAAAGTGGAGATAGGAGATCACACTCAACTACCAATTTAGATGAAAGCACACAGCAATCAGAACAAAGTTTTATTCAACAATCAACCACCTTACAAATGACCCAATATGCCTATTTATAGGCGTCACAACTCAAAACATCACAACAGAAACACACCCGACCTATCATAAGTCGTCCACGACTCATCACATAAAGACCATACGACTCACGACTTAAGTTAGGTCGTACACGACCTATCATCCAGCGACTCAACGAGTTACAACACAAAATTACAGTCACGCGGCCTAAGATACAACGCACACGACCTACGACTTAAGTACAAACAGAGATTTACTCACGACTTAATAGTTACAACACAAGAATACACGACTTAAAATAATAAGACTCAACGACTTAAAAAACGCGACTTAGTCAGCAGCGACTCAGCAAACACAACGACTTAAGTCAGTACATATATACAACACACGGTCAACGACTTAACAGTATATACAATACACGACATAAGCAACAGACGACTTAAGAACATAACGAATTAATGAATACAACGACATACGACTTAAGCAAGCCGCGACTTAACGACTTAAAATGACGCGGCTTAACAGAGTAGCTTCTGCACCGCTTCACGCGACCTAACTATGTCGTAACTCGTTGCAGCGACTTAAGGAAACAGTGATATCTAGATGATCTAAGTTAGGTCGTTCGCAGTCAACGACCTTGGGCTTAGGTCGTACGCGACCTAAGACTCTGTTAACTCGTGCCGTCTCTTTGTTAGCTCGCGTTGCTTCTCCCTTAGCTCCTATAGCTATAGGTCGTAAACGACCTAAAGTAACCGAACGACTTAAGCCTTTGTTAGGTCGTAGACGACCTAAAACTCCCTTAGGTCGTGGCTGACTTAACCCTTGTACAATTGTAGATCGCGCTGCATCAATATCACAGATATCACAAATCAATACCCAACATATTTCACATCACGAAACATCACAGTCCAGAGATAACAATCAATGCAAGGCAATACAATCATTCATAAGCAAACCAAGCATACAATAATCATTTATAAACAGCGTCAATTAATTGTGTGTAAATTCAATGTTTAAATTGAATTATCACAAATATATACAATATCTCATCACAGAATATTTCAGACTATCATCCAACAGATATCAACCAAATTCAGCCATTCAATTCAAAACAATCATACATAAGCAAGCAGATCTCTAATTCAAATTTTAATTAATTTAATTAATTCAATTTAAATCAATTACTTAAGAATTAATCAGTTTACTTTGCTTAACCAATCATTAATTAATTTATCATAATCATTTAATTAATTTATCACTTCTTAATCAACCTCATTATCAATTAATTAATATTTAATTAATTAATTAATTACCCTTTAATTATTAATTAATAACTCTAATTATTCATTATTAAAACTTGATTAAAAATTTATCATTCCTTAATTAATTACTAATTAACCCTTAATTTACAATTAATTAATCTTAATTAATTGCTTCATTAATTCCAAATTAGAAATTAATTTATCTTAATTACTTAATTAATTATAATTAATTAACCTTAATTATTTAATTAATTAATCCATAATCATTAATTAACTTCTAATTATAAATTAATTAATGTTTAATTACTTAATTAATTAACCCTAATCATTTAATTAATTAATTCTTAATCACTAACTAATTAATCATTAATCACTTAATTAATTAATTACTAATCATTTATTAATTAATCTTTATTTGTTTAACTAATTATCTATTAATTTTAATTTAATTTAAGTCTTAATTATCAATTAATTAATCGATAACTAATTAATAGGCCTTAATAAATTAATTAATCTAAAATTATTAATTAATTTAACTTTAATTACTTTATTAATTAAAGTAATCTAATCCATAAAAACTTAAATAACTTTCAAAACAAATCAATTACATTAATTACTTAAAATTATTAAATATTTAAAACATTTCCATTTTATTAAAACTTAATTACTTTTATAAATTCAATTAACATCTCAAATTTAGTTATCAAAGTATATAATTTTTAATCTAAGGTTTAAGTAAATTTTTTGAAAGAAAAATTTTTATTTAAGAAAAGATTTAAAACAAGTTCCATTTTAAATGTTCAAAACTTGCTTTTAAAACATGATCTTAGTCTTTGCTTCTGGTTAATACCTATCCTTACTCAAGACTGCTTTGAGTCTTTGTAACAAGCCGCATATTTTACGATTGAGTATTTGAATATGTTATTTAAATATTTTATCGTTAGTCGGATTATTGTGTGAAAAATTACTTTTTGCATACGGTCGAATTAGGACTCGAGACTACTTCAATTGAGTTCAAAATGTCGATTGCGATCTTTTTGAGTATAAACTTTGATATGTTTTGAGTTAGTGGAATTTTGCCACTTTTTCACTTAGGGCTTTGGTTTAAGTTGAGCCCATTTACCCCACTTATTAGCTCAGCCCGAACCCTCTCCTCTTCATTACTTCACTTCTAATTCCTAATACTCAAGCTTTTGCAACAATGGGGAGAGGAATGGGAAATTAAAATTTCAAAGCCTTAGTTCCATTAGCAAATCCAACATCTAGCTCCAAACTAATAGAAGAAGCCTTGGTAAGCCTCCTATCCTTCTTCTCCAACTCATTCTCTTATCAATTTTCAAAAATTCCTAAACCTAACTTTGGGAATGTTCTTCTTTTGAGCTTAGGTTCAAGCTCATTTGGGTTGTGTTGAAGTGTGGTTGATTCTTCCTTTGCTTTCAAGCTTCTCCTTCATTGATTTTGTGAAAAGGTGAGATTTTTATCTCACATCTAGGGTTATTTCTATCTTTGAATGTAGGGTATGAATTCCTAACACTTATTTATGTGCATTTGCTTTTGGTTTGGATTGATTAGGCGAATATTCCAATTTTTAGTGTTTTGAGTTCAAATCTTTAAAAATCATAACTTTGATGTTGGAACATGTTTTTGGTGACGCATCGAGGAGCTAATAAGACCAGGTGCCCGATGGGCGTAATCCCCTAGCGTCCGTGCTCGACCGTTTGCAAATTAAGGGAGTTTGCACCTCATTTGAAATAGGGTAGGAAGTGCAGAATACAGGTTCGGCCGACCGAACTCAGTGGCCGGTCGACCGACCTGCTACCAGAGCACTTCTCGGTTTCTGGTTCGGTCGACCCACTCCGGTCAACTGACCTGATCCTATTTCCCTGTTTGCCTATTTATGCTCGTTTGGCTTTGTTTTTCCAATTGTTAATCGATTCTTCTTCTCCGAATAGTTGTTATCACCTTTGTCGACTTTGATAACTTCTATTTTTGGAATTTTTAGGCATTTCCACATTGATGGATTCGGTATCGATTTCTTTGTATTTCTATTCACGTCTTCGTATGTGAGTTTTAGTGATTGATTATTCCTACAATCATTTTTGTGATTTGTCACTTCAAAATATAAAGGTTTTCAATACTAGTAGTAAATATCAAAATTCTTTCATCAAAACAATTTCAAAATGATTTTATTACAAAGCTCGTTTCTTAAACCGTTTTCCAATCTACTAGTATATACAAACCTTTACCTCACTCGTATGAGAAATCTAATTAAACGACTTAGTAAAACGAGTGGTATGAAACGCTTGCATTTACTTCGTCGGTTAATTCTTGGACTTGTTCGTTTGAATCTCTTGTGAAAATTTTCTAGTGGAGATCAACAATTTGTTCGTAAATATTTAAGTTAAGCTAGTGGTTATGGGACATGAAGCTAAACTCATATATTTACTAGCTTAGTGTAATTGACACTTCTTGATGATCTATGATGATCATTGTTTTTTATTTAGACTAGCAATATGCGATGTCTCTTTGTCTATGAGGGAGACTAAATCCCGTTTATGTGGAGCTTCGGCTTAATTTGGTGGGGTAGCGACCCATGGTCTTAGGATCGTTTTGTGGAGCCTCGGCTCAAAATTAATGGTTATCAACCATGGAATAGCTTTTCGTTTTTTGATACACGTGTTAGTGAGCTTTCATGCTCCCATTTTGTGATAGGCCTCCCCCTTTTTGTGATTTATGGATTTCTATTGACGATCTTTGGAATTTGTGTTTCACCAATTTTTGTGGTTTCATTGATAAGTTCTATCAACTATTGTGCATTGGTGAATTTGTGTGTCATTAACTTTTGTGATTGGCATCGATGCAACTGTCAATATTTATGGTTTGGTGAATGAAATAAGGAGTATGACATCCCTTTTGATCTTTGAGAAGATTCTTGTGATATTGATTAATCTCTTGTTGATTTTCAATTACATACTTATCACAGTATGGCATTGTGATTATTATACGTTTTGTCATATCTCTTTTTCTATATCATTTCATCTGATATTTGTAGTTAGACTGATCTGTTTATTATTTTCTTATTAAATAATACTCGGGTCAGACCGAGATGTTACAGGTGTTTCCACTTGACTCCACTTCGGGGGATTACTATTCCAACTTTTGGCTAACTACTTAGATTAGTAGTTTTTGGTTGTATACATTTGAGATATAGACTCATAGTTGTGTACTTATTCTTTTTTGTCGCACTTGTAACTATTCTTTTGTGATATTGTGGATCTTGTTAGACCACTACTCTGATGAACACTTTTATGTGTTATATATATTCATATCTATTTCCGCCTTTGTGATATGGATGTCTGTGATTGATTTGTGTTATGTTTATTTCTATATTTGTTTTCGAAGAATATATATAGCCACGGTGTAGTAGCTTTGAGTTTGTATCGGTATGTCGGATTTCCTCCTGAAAAAAATGCGTGTTATACTATCTGACAAATCGGTGCTCGCACAAAGCAATTACACGGATGGTCGCTCCTCAAAAGCCTTATTCTTCGTGCTAGTTGATGGCATTACACCGTAGTGCTCTTGGCTAGTGTGGGTATAGAGGTGGGGCGTCACAGCTTAGTATCAGAGCCAAACTTCGGAACAATGTAGAATAATTTAACAAGGACCATCGTCCTAAGTCCATCTTAGGAGTCGTGCCTTAGGATTTAATTCGTATCTTCGTACAGTTCTATCCTATTTTCTTTTATGATTCCTTATTTTATCAATCATTAATGTTTGATATTCATTTGGTGAATAACATTTTTCTTTTCTTTCTTCTATCTAAAGGAAGAGAAATGGTTAGACCAGGCCGTCCCAGCGTCGGTCCATCTAGTGCTACTCCCCAAGATGGAGTTTTTATGTCTGCCCAACAGCTTCTTGATCTAGTAAAGAATGCTTAAGCAGCCGGTTCTAATCCGGAACCTACTCATCCTAAGTCTGAATTTGCACGTTTGTGCAATGATTATACCAATTTGGGTGGGAAACCATTCAAAGGTTCTGAAACCAATATTGAAGTCCAGGCTTGGCTAAGATCATGCGATCGAATCTTTTCTCGCATGAATCTTATTGATCTTCACCTAGTTCAGGTGGCCTCTAGTATGCTCCAAGAAAGAGCAATAGACTGGTACGAGCTTCTGATTTCTGAAATTAATGAAGTGGATCTTACTTAAGAGAAATTCCGAGAACGCTTCGAATTAAAATTTGTGCCAGAAGCTGAGAAGGTGACATTGGCTCGTCGTTTCATAGACCTTGTTCAAGGTGAATCTTCCATGACAGATTATGTAGCATCCTTCGAATCACTATCTAAATACGGGGTTGAGTACATAAACACCCCATTGAAGAAGAACCAAAGATTTGTCTATGGCTTGAACAAAAATCTCAAGAAGCCGTTACTTCGTAAATTAGAAGTTTCTTTTGATCAACTCACTGATATCGCTCTTCGTCTGGAAGACGCGGATAGGGAAAGTGCTGTTGAAGCGGTGGGTACCAAACCAAACTTCAGCAACAAGAAAAGGCCTAATAAGTCCAAGGGTCCTTATCCCAATAAAAAGGGGAAATCAGCATCTTTGGCAGCAAAGACTTCTTCCTCTAGTAGTGGGCAATGCTACAACCGTGGTTCTAAGGACCATTATGCAAACAAGTGTTCAAAGCCCCATTCTTGTCGCTATTGCAAAAGCCCGGATCATTATTTATCTTCTTGTCCAAAACTTCAAGGAAAGAGGGAGGGAAAGCTTAATGTTGCTCATGCTCCTACCAACACTTCTCATGGTCAAGGTATTTTTCATTCTATCCTTGATGGCATTATTATATTTCGTGATCAACCTATTCGAGTTCTTTTTGATACGGGTGCATCCCATTCTTTTATATCAAAAGAACTTGTTGATACTTTTAAGTGTTGTTGCTTTAATGACTTCTTTGAGAATTGCGAATCCGGTTGGTGGATCCGCAACACTTAGTTTGCTTTGTAAAGATGTGGAGATTCTTTTATGTGATTTTTCTTTCCTAGCTGATTTGCATGTTATGCATTACTTAGGCTTTGGAATGATTTTGGGAATGGATTGGCTTAACCGTTATGAAGCTCATATCCTATGTCTTGAGCGGACTATTTATCTTCGACATCCACTATCTATTAATCAGATTCCTATTGTACTTAAAGATTCGGATTCCACTTTGACTGCATCTTTATATTTTCTAAATCCTCACGATGACGATAATGATGATGAGGATGATGTCATTTCTCTTATTCACGTTGTTCATGAATTTTCCGACATATTTGATCCCATTTTAGGACTACTACCTAAGCGAGCAATTGAGTTTAGAATTAATCTAATCCCCGGAGCTCAACCTATCACTCATCCTCCTTATCGCATATCCAATAAGGAAAATGAGGAGATGCGCAAACAATTATCCGAATTGGAGACGAAGCAATGTATTCGCTCTAATTCCTCTTCATGGGGAGCTTCGGCTATTTTCGTAAAGAAATCAGATGGTACTCTTAGACTTTGCGTTGACTACCGCAAGCTTAATGATCTTACTGTCAAAAATAAATATCCGTTACCTCGGATTGATGATCTATTCGAGCAACTTAGTGGTGCTAAAGTCTTTTCACAATTGGACTTGGCAACCGGTTTTCATCAGCTTCGTATTGCAGAGGATAAGATTCCTTTGACATCGTTCCGTACTCGTTATAGATCTTATGAATGGCTCGTTATGCCATTTGGTTTGACGAATGCTCCAGCTTATTTCGTAGACCTTATAATTGAGTTTTCAAAGATTTCCTTGATCGATTTGTTCTCATCTTTATTGACGATATTCTTGTTTATTCAAAAACCAAGGAGGAGCAAGAAAAGCATCTTCGGATTGTGTTGGAAACTCTTAGGAGTAATCAATTAAAAGAAAAATTTTCTAAATGCCACTTTTGGCAATCTCGTGTGAAGTTTCTTGGTCATATTATTTCCGAATCCGGAATATCAGTGGATCCTTCAAAGATTGAAGCCATCCAAAATTGGAAGAGACCAGAGAGTTTGACGGAAATTCATAGTTTTCTTGGATTGGCTGGTAATTATCGCCGTTTTATCAAAGACTTTTCTAAAATTGCCATGCCTCTTACTAGCTTAACAAAGAAAGGTGTTAAATATATTTGGTCGGACAAATGTGAAACTTCTTTTCAGAAATTAAAAGAACTCCTTTTCGATGCTCCTATTCTTGTGATTCCCGAAGGAAACCAGGATTTTATTGTTTATACTGATGCTAGTCGCGTTGGTTTGGGTACCGTTCTTATGCAAAAAGAACGTGTTATTGCTTATTCTTTAAGGCAATTGAAGCCAGCCGAGACTAGATATGCCACTCATGATTTAGAGCTCGCGACTATTGTTTTCGCCCTTCGTATTTGGCGTCATTATATTTTGGGAGAAAAATTTATTTTCTACACCGATCATAAATCTTTGAAATATTTATTTTCTCAAAAGGAACTTAATTTGCATCAACAATGTTGGCTCGAATTTCTTGCATCTTATGATCTTGATATTCTTTATACTCTGGGAAAGGGAAATTGAGTTGCCGATGCATTTAGTCGTAAGTAACAAGCGGTTGTTTCTATGATGATATCCGAATGGAATGATCTCAGAATTTTATCCACTTCCGAGATTAGAGATCGTGAATCCAATTTATGTTCATCTCTTGTTTTATGTAGTCTTGAGACTCATCCTTCTCTTTTAGACTGCATTCTTGAAGCTCAAAAGCTAGATCCCGAATTGGCTCTTCTTGGCCAAAATTTGAGGGATAAAATTGATATTGAAGGTTTGAAAGACTTTGATATTGGTTCTCGTGGCGGTATTCGAAAATTTGGTAGACTTATCGTGCCAAATATTAGTGATCTTCGTAAGGACATTTTAGAAGATTTTAATCGTTCTAAATTTACCATTAATCCCGGTAGGAGTAAAATGTACGCGGATATGAAGCGACTTTATTATTGGGAGGGAATGAAATCTGATATTGCTAACTTTATTAAGCGTTGCATGACTTGCCAACTTGTCAAGGCCGAACATCAAAGGCCCGATGGGTTATTGCAACCTTTAGACATTCCAATTTGGAAGTGGGATCAAATTTCCATGGATTTTAAAGATGGCCTTCCCCGTTCTCGTTCGGGTCATGATAGCTTATGGGTGATTATTGATAGACTTACAAAATCCGCCCATTTTATTCCCGTTCGGTCCAATCGGACCGTACCTCTTTTGGCCAAACTTTTTATCAAAGAAATTGTTAAATTGCATGGAGTTCCTACTTCTATTGTTAGTGATAGTGATCCATTGTTTACTAGTGGATTTTGGAAGAGTCTTCAAAAAGCTTTGGAAACGAAGCTTAATTTTAGCACTGCTTATCATCCTCAGTCTGATGGACAAACCGAGCGTGTGAATCAAACTCTTGAAGATCTTCTTCGTGCATGTGTCCTTGATTTTGGTGGAACTTGGGAAGATCATATTTCTCTTGTTGAGTTTTCCAATAATAATAGCTTCCAATCTAGTATTGGTATGGCACCTTTTGAGGCACTCTATGGAAGGCCATGCCGTTCTCCTTCTTGTTGGCTTGAGGCCGGTGAGAAGCTGGTTTTAGGTCCAGATTTTATTCGTGATTCCACCGAAAAGATTGATCTTATTCGTCATAGGGTGAAAGAAGCCCAAAGTAGACAAAAATCCTATGCCGATAACCGGAGAAGGAAATTAGAATTTTCTGTTGGAGATCTGGTGTTTATTCGTGTTTCACCTATGAAGGGTGTTGTACGTTTTAGTCGATCGGGAAAATTAGCGCCCCGATATATTAGGCCATTTCCTATCACCGAACGTAATGGTTTCATGGCTTATCGCCTTTTATTACCGGCTCAATTTTCTGCTATTCATGACGCGTTTCACGTTTCTCAATTACGGAAATGCCTTCGAGATTCTGATTCTATTCTTGAGCCCGGTGTAGTGGAAGAGATTGAAGTTTCGCCTAATTTAACTTTTGACCAACATCCTATTCGAATTATTGCATCGGAGGTTAAATGCCTTAGAAATAAAGATGTACCGCTTGTTAAAGTTCAAAGGTCCTCAAATCCTAAGGACTGCTCTTAGGAATCTAGAGAATTCATCGATCGAACACATCCGGACTTACTTTCTCTTGCTCTTTGAGGTGAACTTCTTATTTCAAGTTTCTTTTGTGGTGAATATGCTTTCATGGTTGTTACGATATATTCTCTTCTTAAATATTACGAGGACGCAATTTCTTTAAGGAGGGGAGTCTGTAACAACCCGCATATTTTACGATTGAGTATTTAAATATTTTATTGTTAGTCGGATTATAGCCCAAAAAGTTACTTTTTGCATACGGTCGAATTAGGACTCGAGACCACTTCCATTGAGTTCAAAATGTTTATTGCGATCTTTTAGAGTATAAACTTTGATATGTTTGGAGTTAGTGGAATTTTGCCACTTTTTCACCTAGGGCTTTGGTTTGGGTTGAGCCCATTTACCCCACTTATTAGCTCAGCCCCAAACCTCTCCTCTTCATTACTTTATTTCTAAGTCCTAATACTCAAGCTTTTGCAATAATGGGGAGAGGAATGGGAAATTAAAATTTCAAAGCCCTAGTTCCATTAGCAAATCCAACATCTAGCTCCAAACTAATAGAAGAAGCCTTGGTAAGCCTCCTCTCCTTCTTCCCCAACTCATTCTCTTATCAATTTTCAGAAATTCCTAAATCTAACTTGGGGAATGTTCTTCTTTTGAGCTTAGGTTCAAGCTCATTTGGGTTGTGTTGAAGTGTGATTGATTCTTCCTTTGCTTTCAAGCTTCTCCTTCATTGTTTTTATGAAAAGATGAGATGTTTATCTCACATCTAGGTTTATATCTATCTTTGAATGTAGGGTATGAATTCCTAACACTTATTCATGTGCATTTGCTTTTGGTTTGGATTGATTTGGTGAATATTCCAATTTTTAGTGTTTTGAGTTCAAATCTTTAAAAATCATAACTTTGATGTTGGAACATGTTTTTGGTGATGCATCGAGGAGCCAATAGGACCGGGTGGCCGATGGACGTAATCCCCTAGCGTCCGTGCTCGACCGTTTGCGAATTGAGGGAGTTTGCACCTCATTTGAAATAGGGTAGGAAGTGCATAATACAGGTTCGGCCGACCGAACTCGATGGCCGGTCGACCGACCTGCTACCAGAGCACTTCTCGGTTTCTGGTTCGGTCGACGGACTCAGAAAGTCCGGTCAACCGACCTGCTCCTATTTCCCTGTTTGCCTATTTATACTCGTTTGGCTTTGTTTTTCCAATTGTTAATCGATTCTTCTTCTCCGATTAGTTGTAATCACCTTTGTCGACTTTGATAACTTCTATTTTTGGAATTTTTAGGCATTTCCACTTTGATGGATTCAATATCGATTTCTTTGGATTTTTATTCACGTTTTCGTATGTGAGTTTTAGTGATTGATTGTTCCTACAATCATTTTTGTGATTTTTCACTTCAAAATATAAAGATTTTCAATACTAGTAGTAAATATCAAAATTCTTTCGTCAAAACAATTTCAAAACTATTTTATTACAAAGCTTATTTCTTAAACCATTTTCCAATCTACTAGTATATCCAAACCTTTACCTCACTCGTATGAGAAATCTAATTAAACGACTTAGTAAAACGAGTGGTATGAAACGCTTGCATTTACTTCGTCGGTTAGTTCTTGGACTTGTTCGATTGAATCTCTTGTGACAATTTTCCAGTGGAGATCAACAATTTGTTCGTAAATATTTAAGTTAAGCTAGTGGTTATGAGACACGAAGCTAAACTCATATATTTACTAGCTTAGTGTAATTGACACTTCTTTATGATCTATGATGATCATTGTTTTTTATTTAGACTAGCAATGTGCGATATCTCTTTATCTACGAGGGAGACTAATCCCCGTTTCTGTGGAGCTTCGGCTCAATTTGGTGGGGTAGCGACCCATGGTCTTAGGACCGTTTTGTGGAGCCTCGGTTCAAAATTAATGGTTAGCAACCATGGAATAGCTTTCCGTTTTGTGATACACGTGTTGGTGAGCTTTCTTGCTCCCGTTTTGTGATAGGCCTCCCCCTTTTTGTGATTTCTGGATTTCTTTTGATGATCTCTGGAATTTTTGTTTCACCAATTTTTGTGGTTTCATTGATAAGTTCTATCAACTATTGTGCATTGGTGAATTTATTTTTCATTAACTTTTGTGATTGGCATCGATGCAATCGTCAATATTTATGGTTTGGTGAATGAAATAAGGAGTATGACATCCCTTTTGATCTTTGAGAAGATTCTTGTGATATTGATTAATCTCTTGTTGATTTTCACTTACATACTTATCACAGTATGGCATTGTGATTATTATACGTTTTGTCATATCTATTATTCTATATCATTTCATCTGATATTTATAGTTAGACTGATCCGTTTATTATTTTCTTATTAAATAATACTCGGGTTACACCGAGATGTTACAGGTGCTTCCACTTGACTCCACTTCGGGGGATTACTATTTTAACTTTTGGCTAACTACTTAGACTAGTAGTTTTTGGTTGTATACATATGAGATATAGACTCATAGTTATGTACTTATTCTTTTATGTCGCACTTGTAACTATTCTTTTGTGATATTGTGGATCTTGTTAGACCAATACTCTAATGAACACTTTTATGCATTATATATATTCATATTTATTTTCGCCTTTGTGATATGGATGTCTGTGACTGATTTGTGTTATGTTTACGAAGAATATATATAGCCATTGTGTAGTAGCTTTGAGTTTGTATCCGTATGTCGGATTTCCTCCTCAAAAAAAATGCATGTTATACTATCTGACATATCGATGCTCGCACAAAGCAATTACACGGATGGTCGCTCCTCAACAGCCTTATTCTCCGCGCTAGTTGACGGCATTACACCGTAGTGCTCTTGGCTAGTGTGGTAATAGAGGTGGGGCGTCACAGTCTTCTTCATCTTCCTCTTTTTTTCCTATTTCTTTTAGCTAAGTTAAAATTTAAGTTTCAAGTAATCTGGAAGATGGCAAACACACACGAACCAGGCACGCACCAAACTACAGCATCACCCCGAGTAAAAACGCGAGCCAGAACCTCCCCTACACGCTCATCACTTCGAGTCACCCTAACACCAACCCTCTCTGACACAATACTAACATCGTGCACGTGCACGACGCACCGCCGCCGTCGCCACCACCAGCGACACCGCACGCAATCCCCCATCCGCCATTGACACGACTCCGACCTTCGACCAGCTATTGCGCGGCCTAAATCAAAATCGAAGCAATTCGCACCCATTACCTGGAACAACGCTTCGCTTGAAAACCCCTCAATCCCACGATGCCGACCATCGTTCGCCATGAAATTCCGGCCACATCACTGTAAGGCCTCCACGCTACTATCCCCTAAATAATTCGTAGCTCGATCCACTACATGACTCCCAGTCACTTCATTTTCGAACGCGACCAAAACACCGAGTTAAACCCTAATTCCCCCAAATTCAAATTCCTCGATGATCAATTACCTCCTCCACAATTTTTCTTAGGTTCACCGATCACTATACATGCTCCAATCCAAGCCATGACCTTCTGAATCCACCCAGTCACAAATATTTGCCCAAAAACAGTCATCAGGTCATCATCAAAATATTTCTCCAAACCCCAAAATAAAAATCCTAATTTTTACTTTAAAAATCATGTTTTACAGAGTTGATTCGGATATAAAATTGAATCATCAAATTATCACACTTGATTTTATCATATTTTTTAAAATTTCTACTGAATCATCTTGTCTCAGAAGATATTCAAACCAATTTAATTTGAATAAAATTTTAAACTTTAATTTGTGATTAAATAAACATTCTTTATTAGAAAACTCAAGCCTAACAGTGATTTGTTAAAGAAATTTTGAATTTCTGGTTTAGTTTTTACTCTGTAATTGGGAAACAGAGAGGAAATCAGACAGATTCAACATGCACAGTTCAATACAACATGTATACAAAGATTTTACAAAAATATGTACATGCAAGACATCAAACATATTAGAAATTCACATGCACAAATTTTTATTTACTTAAACTTTTCTAGTTAAAAGTTTACTCACCTTGTATTGATGAAGATAGCGAAATAGATTTTGATTTTTTTTGAAACTGGAAACTAGTTTTGTTTGTGAATCTGATCTATAGCTTTGACCAGCACTTGAATCTGTGCCTCATTTGTTTTGAATTTGAGAAGATGATGAAGTTGCAGTCTTTGCTTTCCTCTTTGCATTGTATTTGGTTACTTTTGATTTTTTTTTAGATGGAGAGTAAAAGAATGGAATGAAATGATTTTTTTTTTAAACATGATTTTAAATTTTGATTTAAATCAATTTTCCACTTGTCACATTTAGTTTAAAATAAACTTACACTTACTTTACAAATGTCTTAATATAATTCAAAATGGTTACACTTGTTATTTTCAAACAAAATGATGTAAAGACCTCTCCTTTAATTTATTTACACATTATGTTTTATATCCTTATGTTAAAATAATTTATTTTCAATCATTTTTCACATTAAAATTTTAATTTAGTTCAATTCATTTACATATATACATTTATGTATTTCACATTCATTTTTTTATTGTCATTTCTATTTGCACAACTTTTAAAGGAAAAGGAATGATTTGAAAATCTTAATTACATCTTAACAAATGATCACATTTATTTATAAGATATTAAATATAGAATTTCAAATCCACAATTAAATTTTTAAAATCAATGTCCAAATAAACAAATATCCTACTAAATTTGAAAAAATTCAAATTAATTTAAAATTTTATTCAAAATTTTATTTTAATTATCAATTTAAATTTAATTAAAAATCAGGATCGCTACATAGTTCTAGTGCGTTCCAACTACTATAAATAAGACACTAGAGCCCTAACTTTTATTCACTAATATTTTTGGATCATCAGCGAAGCCCTGTCAAATCATCTCTTCTTAGATTCAGAAAACTCCATTTGGGTTTTGGGTAAGAAATCCTAATCTATCTTTATTTATTATTTAATTTCTATACTTCTTCTCCTCCAACTTTTCTGAATAATACACACACACACACAAATTCCTTATTGTATTTGTCAAAAAGAAGAGATTTTAACATTGCAAATCCGAAGGGAAGCAATGTTAAGGACCAACTACGAGTGACAATCTTAATGTTTTTTTATTTTAGTAGCTGAATAGTATAGTTTGGATTTCATATATGTCTTAGGGAGTTTTGGAATATGAAAACACAATAATAAAAATCCTTAAAATTCCCCCAAATAGAAATGTCAATTCTTAGGATTGATATCTTAGGATTGATACCTTCTATTCCACTTCTTATTCTTCTTCTCCAGATCCAATTAAGAGATTTAACTGAGAAATGGCGTGTCAAGCACGAATCTTTGTTCGTAGTTTATAATGCCTATTAATGAAAGTTAATAGGATTTTCATTATCTAAATTCATGTAAAAAAGTTGAATAGAGCATAGAATTGATTAAATTGTAAGTTTCTATTTTTGGTTCATTAGTTGTTTTAATATGAGATAAGTTTGATTTAGATTCCATATACAAGTCTATTTATTGCAATTTTAGATATGAATATTTAATCCTTGTTGTGGATATTGGAATTTGGACATTATTGGTAAAATGTAAAAAAAAGGAACGACTTGTATTATTGTGGCCAAAAAGGAATTGATATCTAAAGTTAGTTAGGGCGTAATCTCCGCACGCATAAAACAATAAGTGCGTACTTTTTTATTTATTAATTAGCGTAATAAATGTATAATTATAACATATAATTGCAAATTTAATTAGGTAATGATTTTCATTAAATCCCCTTAGGAAAGTAGTTAATATTTTAAGGCATAATAAGGAAGATTCCTTATAAGGCCTTAATTATGGAACTGTGAGATAAGTACTATATAAAGAGTTTTAAACTATGGCTAAGTCATAGGGATGTGAGATCAATCAAAAGGCACACTGAAGCCTGCATAACTAATCTGGCTACCAACAGCGTGACCTGGGGTTGATATGAGACATATCCCATGATAAATATTTATCATGACGCGAGGTTAGCCTCAAATTCTATAGGGTAAATCTGCCCAGCGAATCTAGCTACCAGTTCCTACGAATACTCAGGCTATTATGAGATGTCATGATAAATACAGGTCATAATACGAAGGGTCTGCTTTGGGGTCTTAAGGTATTAAGTGTTTGTTTTGTGAGCCTGGCTCTTTCCTCAAATGAAGTATTAGGTGGTCGGGTTTGGGTTTAGGCATAGTTAAGGATATCTCAAAAAGGTCCGCTTCAATAGGAAGTATTAAGTGTCCGAAGAGATTTCCGTACAATGTCATCTATATAGATACTTATATGGAGTCCACCTTGGGTGTAACAGCCCGGAAATTCCAAACCAGAAATTTCCAGATGGTTAAAGAAAAGAAGAAAGAGAAGAAAGAAAGACAGAAAACTCAAACTCAGAATCTCACATTCGCATCAGATAAAATATAATATCACATAAATAATAGTTATACAAAGGAAACTGTATTTGTCAAATTACGCTTTAATAGAGTACAACAAATTTACAATCACAGAACAGATAAATCAATCTGTTTCATATACTATAATATATCACATCAGAAGATCTCCAGACGTTCCTGCTCTCCAGCTTGCCTCCTGAGCTCCAGAACGTCCTTACCTGAAATTATGTAATACTCGGTCTGACCCAAGCATTACATCAAAGTAACACCCGGGTAAGGGTGGAAACCAGCGTGAGTAAACCCATCTAATATGGAATACAAAACATACAACTTAAATAAACCCGGGTACTTGTATCAATTTCAAATTCACAAATGGTTACAGACGTCACTTATTTCATCCTTCAATTTCTAAGTACCAAATCTTAGATTAAATGGTCCAATTCACTTTAATCGTTCTATTCCAGCCTATTGGTTTCACAGATCAATCTATAAAGAATCGAAGTGGTTTCGGGTATTTACCAATACCCGACTCCGGTCTCTTCGAATCCAATGTCATCTTAAACTAAGCTATTCAATTAAAAACAATTCAACTTTTATTTTTGGATAACACTTTTTACATAGGAATTCATAATTGATAAATAATCATATTATCACCATCCATCCAACATAGCATATTACAAAGCAACTCATATCAGAGATATCAACCAATTCAAAGTATTCATCATTATTCAATCATTGATAATCAAGATTTATCACTTCCATTAATTTCATTAATTAATGATCCACTAATTACTTTTATTAGTTAATTATTCTTAAATTTCATTTAATACTTACCTCTAATTTAATTACATTTATTAATCAACCTTGATGAATCACACTCAGAAATTATTTTTCCTTAATTTCTCCATCAATTAAACCAACCCTTGATTAATTGTTAATTAATCCTTTAATTACACTGAGTAATTACCGCTTAATTTCTTCCACCAAGTAATTACCCTTAAATTACTTTCCATCAAGTAATTTCCTTTAAATAATTACATCCAGTAATTAGCCACTAATTACTTCTCTTAAGTAATTATACCTCATTAATTACCTTAAGTATTTATACTTAACTCAACATCCAATGATTAACTTTAATTAATTAAACTGAATTAGTTAACCAAAATTAACCATATCCAATTAATTAATCAAACTGAGCAATTAATTTCTTTGATTACTTCATTAAGTAATTACTCATAGTAATTCTTTACCTTAAGTAATTAACCTCTTAATTACTTATTGCTTAATTATTTCTATCTTTATTTATCTTGATTAATCAATCCTTAATTATCACCTTTAAGTAAATTAAGTAATTAGCCTTTAATTAATAATACAAGAAAATTATTCTTCGCCCATTTAAATAAATTATTCTTTCCCTATATTAATTACTCAAATTTTATTATCCTGCAATCACTTTGTAATTAATTATCCTTCAAACTCATTAATTAACTAATCCTTAATTAAGTAATCCTTTAATTAATTACCCTAAGTAATTAATCCTTGAAAAATTTATCTTTTAACTACTTATATCAAGTAATTATCACCTAAGCAATTAAACCTAAGTACTTAATTAATTTATTCTTAATTATGAATTAATCAAATCTCTAATCAATTAATTCATAATTAATTAAACACCCTTAAAAATCATTAATTCATTACATAAATTTTTTACTCTTAAATTCTTTATTAATTTAATTAGTTCTTAATCATCCAAGAATTTAATTAATCATAAGATAAACCATTTATCCCATAATTATCTTACTCGGTTAAATCATTTAATTAGAGTTTTAAAATAACTTAAGACTTTTAACTTAAGAAATTTAAGCTAAACAAATTATAGTATCTTTAAACAATCATTTAAGACATTTATACTATAAAGGAATAAATTTTAAGATAGGGTTCAAACTAGATTAAATTTTGAATTTATAAACCTATTTAATTTTTAAACTTGAAATTTGAACAGGATTTACTTCGGATCAACCCCGAATAATATTGATCCTTTAACCGAGCCTATTGCTTCCTTCAATTATTCTATTATCAGTTTAGAACTTGGATTTATATGAACTGGAAATCCTGGTACACAAACTCCCAATCTAACCTGAAATGTTTTCGAGCACTAACCCAATTTACTTGTGAATTACATCGTGCAAAACAGCTTTCCACCCGAAGACCAACTCGTCTTCCTCAATGGCCCAAAACTTCGAGTTTCCCCCTGATACAAACAATCTAGCGTGCACTGGTGCACGTGCACCACCCCACGGGTGGCGCTCGGGCCTACTCAATCGTCGTCGACAAAACGACGTTGACAACTCTACCGAATCCTACTACAAATTCCCCAAAACAAAAACAAATTTGGAAAATCACTGGTCGAATCCACTGGAACACATCACCCCGACCAAGATCTGTCTCGTCCAAACTCCTCTAACCACCAGAGGTCACGGGACATCACCCAGAGCTACGCCGTCGTACCATGCTCCTCTTCCCCATGACTGGCTCCCCTCCGATGCATCGACAATGGCACGACAGCCCAATAGTCCTCCTTCATCAAAAACTGAAAAAAAACCCTAGTTCATCAAACTGTCGTCGCCACAGTAGCTTAAAAATTCCATGTCCATTCTTAATGAATCCGCCTCCCTCCAGGCTATCTTTCTCCCTGAACATGATATCTCAAGGTCTTCCGATCAACAGAATTTACTTCAAACCGAAAATCCATTCGTCATGTCATTTTTCTTGAATTAAAATCCTAAAAATATTGATTATAATTTTAAAAATCCTAGTTTTTGATGGCAAAACAGATTATACACTTGAATCAGCTAATTTTGGTAACCGAGATTTTGATGGGTTTTAAAAACCACTGTTCTTCTTACTTCTTTGTTAAAATTGGTTCCAGATTGACCTTGAAAATCTTTTTAAAATTTATACCCTGTTATCACCAACAAATTTTGTATAAACATCATGTTCTAAGGTAGATCAGAGAAGGGAAATTAAATCTTTTTTAGATTTTTAAATCCTGAACAATCAGAACAAAACAAAAACTTTGCAAACAGGCATGCACGCCAAATCAAGTTCATATATATACTCATATGATCACATAAAGCAACCATGTAACCACTGATTACTAATTTACTTCAAGATCTCAGCATGCAAAAAAACTAGAAACAGATTAAAGGATTTTATACTCACCTAATTTCTAGAAACAGAGAGAAAACTACAGGTACTTCATTATCTGGATTGAAACAAAGGGCTTCGATTCTGATCTGCTTCTAGATTTATACATGAAAACAGGCTTTGAAAAAACTGACATTTGCACTTGAATTTGATTTTATTTGTTTAGCTTTTGGATCTGAGTTGGATCTTTGTTTGTGAAGCTGATCTCTTTCTGATTTGAAGATTTGAAACAGTTTGATCTGTATCTTGTTTCAGGTTTAAATCATTGATTCCTTTTTTTCTTTTCTTTTTTCTTTTGACTTGAAAGAGAATAGAAAAGGAATAGAACAAGTAATGCAGGGAAATTCATAACTTGATTTTGTGAACTTTGAGCAAAAGAAATATTGACACTTGTATTATTAGCTAGCTATTTAATTTACAAATGTTAATATAAGATCCAATTTTCCTACACTTGTCTTTACCAAATTTAATTTGTTAAATATTAATAAAATTTTCATATTCTATTTATCTTATGTTTATAATATTATATATGTTTAAATGTATGTTAAAATATTTGTAAAAATACATGTATTAGTGATTATAATATACTTATATATTTTAAAGTTTCAAAATAAAATTTCCAAATCAAAATATAAATATACACACTTCATATACTTATATATGTATATACTTAAAGTTTTTCAACACTACAAAGTTTGCATTTATCTATTGATGAAATTTATTAATTCACTATCATTTTCAGATATTGTAATACAATATTTATTATAGTTACAAATCCATATATATGCATTTTTAATTAGTAGAATTTATTTGTTCAATCTACAAATTATTATATTAATAAGTTTAATTCTACTAATAACCAATTAATTCAGATATCCCGAAAATCCGGGTTTTCACATTCCTTCCCCCTTTGAGTCTTTTCGTCCTCAAAAAGGAACGAAGCCAAAACTTTATTAAAATGCTTTTATCAGAAAAATTATTCTTTGACCATTTTTAAAACACTTTGAAAAAAAATCTATATAATATTATAAAATAGTTTTTATGAAAATACTTTTTATAACTTCAGTCCATCCTTGTTCTCACAGAAACTCGGTCATACGTTGATCAGGTGTACGACTGAAAATCTATAATTACTTAGCAGACCCGTTTTCAACACCTAGTGAAAATACTTGAAAAAAAAAATTATTGAAAATATTGAAAGCATTTTGAAATCGAGGAAATATCTTTAGTGAGAATGCTCTGGAAATCATCACCCTTATCCATGGTCACAGTTACATTCGAGGGTTACGTTGCCATTGCAGCAAAAGTCCATGTAACTGCAGGCTCTCCTCGGCCTCTCGATTACGCCATGGAACCCACACAACAGATCACGGTTACATTCCACGGTTACGTTGCCGTCACAACAAAAGTCCATGTAACTGCAGGCTCTCAGCGGCCTCTGATTTTCGCTGTCGAAATGAAACTTCTCCACTCCTATATAGGTCGTAGTCTACCGATATAAAATCAAATGCAGACTGTTGGCTCTCAACGGCACACACGACTTTCGCTATGTTATACCATAGGTCGCAGTCTACCGATATAAAATCAAACGCAGACCGTTGGCTCTCAATGGCACACACGACTTTCGTTATGTTATCACAGATCGCATTCTGCTGATATAAAATCAAACGCAGACTGTTGGCTCTCAACGACACACAGGACCTTCACTATGTTACCATAGATCGCAATCTACCGATATAAAATCAAACGTAGACCTTGGCTCTCAGCGACGCACACGACTTCCGCTATGGTAACCTCTACTCAAGATCCCCAGGAACTAGTTTTGTCCGTACTCCTCACAAGATCAACTTTAGAACCACCCCCCCCCTTGGGGCTCAAGGCAGCACCACCTGGTGGTACTCCTGAGAAGTTCATTTCAAGGGAGCGCCTTTTCCCCCAGAGCCATAATCAAAACATTTTATGCTATACATATATAGTATCTTTAAATCATACACCTAGTATAATCTCGTACAAAGCTCCTTTACACAAAATCGATTATTCCAAAATCGATAATTCTCAAACTAGGCTTTCCAAATTCTCATATTGATTTTACCTAAAAATCAAAAGCCTTTCCAAATCCAAAGGTTCCCAAAACCTTTTCTAAAATCCTCATAAGATCCTTTATATATATATATATATATATATATACAGATATATATAATTTTTAAAACCTTGGATCATTTCAAACTTGTATAAAACTCTTTTATACTTCAAACATTTTCAAAAAAACCTTTTCTTCTGGTAAAAGATTCAACAAGTGGAATTTAATTTTATAAAACAAAGATATTTAACTTTGTTTACTCAAAAATCAAATATTCAAATTTGATTACTCTTTTCAATATCATTTCATTCAAATCCGTACGATGTACACATATCATTCGTACGCTATACCAATATGATCGCTCACTCGATCACACAATTTCACTTCCGAACTAGTATCGTCCACCCGACTTCCTAGTGCGGACATAGATCTAGTTTCTTGATCGTAAACCGTTATTCTCCTTGCATAGCCATAACTATGATAGAGAACATCCAGAACCAATCAACAATCCATATCCAGGTTCGCCGTCGAAAATCGAGTGAAAAATCCCACTCGGATCGATAAAACTATCTCGAAATTCTACGCTCAAATCTGGATCAAATCACTATGCGAATAGAATATCATATATACACCCTACGTATTTATCTCACTTGGTTATTAGCCAAATCAATTCCATTTCTATTCACATTCACTTTGGTTTTCATTCACTTACTCATAATTGTTTCAATCCATTTGGATTATCACCTCTATTCTTATCTCGACTGGGTAATCAACCAATAACAGTTTGAACTCTGTCCAGTATAACTTTAGAAAATAACTTGAAAAGTTAAAGAAATAGATAAGTAGTTGAAAAATAATTACTAGTTTGTAAAATAGCTGTAAAATAGTTCGGTAATTGGAAAATAGTCATAGAAATTTTAAATAATTGCAAAATAGCTATAAAATAGTAATTAGTAGTTGAAAATAGTAATTAGTTTATAAAATAGTTAGAAAATTGTTAAACAGTTTCAAAAATAATTGTAAAACAAGTATAAGATAGTTTGGCTTTTAAAAGAAAGGTTGTTTGTATAATGAATAGCTTGGAAAAATAGGTTTATATTAAAATAATTTATATTAAAAAAAGTCCAGAGTCAAAACTGTTCACTTCCCAATCTTCATTCTCAATCAATTCAATTTAAATTTCCTCTTCCATTTAAATTGACCCAATTCCAATTTTAAATAACTCCAATTTCCATTGGACTTGATTTATTCCCAATTCAAGTTGAATTAATTCTCAATTTCTTTTCAATTTAAATCAAATTCCATTTGATTTTAAACATATTCAACTTTAATTATAATTCCATGTTATTCCAATCACTTTGGACTAATATCCATTCAATTGAACTCACTTCAATTCCAATCCATTTCAACTCCAGTTTGAATTAATCCCAATTTCAAATTCCATTTCCAAATCAAGTTGAATTATTCTTGATTTCCTCCCAAATTTAATTCAAATTCCATTTCTAAATCAAGTTGAATTATTCTTGATTTCCTCCCAAATTTAATTCAAATTCAATTTGAATTCAAAACTATTCAATTTTAATTACAATTCCCAATTATTCAAATCAATCTGATTCCAATTTTCCATTTGAATCTTATACTCATACATCTTCAATCACAATTTCAATCAATTCAAAACAAATTCAGTTTGAACTAATTTCAAATTTCAAATTTAAACCATCTTGAATTATATAAATTCAAGTTAGTACTTCAAATATTGATTTAATTCCTTTAAATAAATTTACCTTTTTATCCCAACAATGGATTACCATACTCCATTTCTCATTCATTTAAACAAATCCAATTCACAACTTAAATATTTTTAACAACAATAGGATGATATCATCTAATTCATCTTAAAACATCCATCAATTTACAATTTCCAGATCTCAAACCCATTTTGAGATCACACAAACTCCCAATTCACATTAACCATTTAACTCCCCAAATTAAATTCTATTTACATCTTGAAATTCCTAAATCATGTTGATCATTCCAACTTATTTAACTTTTTCCCAAGTTAAACTCAATTCACTTAATCTAGTCAACCTTACCCAATTTGAACTTCCATTTCAAGTTTTAAACTTCACATAAATAATCTTCCCACTTATTAAGTTCAAAAACTTTCACTTTGGGTATCATAACTCATTCCAAATTGAAAACTCAATATTTAGAGTTTATTTCAAACTACCTTTGATACTATGTATATCCACCTATATACTTATTAATTTTCTTCTACATACCAAGTTACACTTTAAAATTTTAAACCACCTTCGGTTTTTAATTTAAAACAAATTCCTTTAAATTTTCAAACAACTCTTTGTTCGAAATAGGATCATTTCATTCAAATGCATTAAATAATATTATTTATTATTTCTTTAAATTAATTACATCTTTAATTAATTCCAATTAATCACATTTGGTAATTAACTTATTTCTTAATTACGTTCATTTAGTAATTGTCCTTTAAATTACTTGCCTCTAGTCACTTCATTAAGTAACTCCCTCTTTATTTATCATTTCCAATTATTATCCATTAATTAAATAAAGTTTAATTAATTACATAAATTAATTGATTATCCTTATCCTGAAACCTTTCCCAAATTTAATTTCAGTTTGGTTGTATTTCTATTACTTCTTAATTTAATTCTTACTATTACTTTTAATTTAATTAATACTACAACCAATTTCCTTAATATAATAGATAATCTATTTCTTATATAAGATTCATTTACTTTTGAAATCATTTAAAAACCTTTATATAAGAAAATAAGAAGTACGCTCTCTCATATTTATATACTCAACTCATCCTAGGGTATCACTTACCCTATCCTTAATGAGTAATCCCACCGGAGCCAAGGTTCTCGCTTAACCTTCAGCTCAGATACCAAATGTAACAGCCCGGAAATTCCAAACCCGAAATTTCCAGATAGTTAAAGAAAAGAAGAAAGAGAAAGAAAGAAAGACAGAAAACTCAAACTCAGAATCTCACATTCGCAGCGGATAAAATATAATATCACATAAATAATAGTTATACAAAGGAAACTGTATTTTTCAAATTACGCTTTAATAGAGTACAACAAATTTACAATCACAGAACAGATAAATCAATCTGTTTCATATACTATAATATATCACATCAGAAGCTCTCCATACGTTCCTGCTCTCCAGCTTGCCTCCTGTGACGCCCCACCTCTATGCTCACAATAATAAAGAGTATTAAAAGAAATACTGTCTATTATTATGAAGAATAAGGCTGGATAGGAGCGGCCATCCGTAGTTAGGCCTTACACTAGTATTGGTTATCTCGATAGGAGTGGTATATTTTTTTTTTTCATCTCTTATTTATTTACTCCCATCGACATGCCCAATTCTAGTATAAAACGAACTACGATGGTTCGTAATAGTTTAGGACAATACATATAATAATAACATAGATAAAGTAAATGCGGAACACAGATGTAACAGAAAGTCTCATATATATATAACTGATGTCAGTTGATATACATGTGATACAATACATATGATACAACTACAACTGTCGACTCTGGAAGTTACATATACAAGTAAATTATCGTATATAATATACATGAATACATATCTTCCTATACAAATACGCTGACTACTAAAATGACAACGACTACTCCAAAAGATATGAAGAGACTTCATAGCTCTAGCAGCAATCCAAAGTAAGATATCAACAACCTGTAAATACTCGGTCTGACCCGAGTATTAAATTCAAAAGAAAATAATACACGGGTCAGTCTAATTCAAACTCAGTTATTAGTGCATAGAAGCCATAACAATTAAATATGAATAGACGACAGTCAAAGTAAATTCACCTATCCGATCCTTTTAACAAAGAAATCGGATAACGGTAAATATAACACTTAACAGTGTTAAACAATAATCAGTAGATTCAAATTTTCAACATAGATAGATAGAAGGACTATTAATGAAAAAATTTAGAAAACAACAAAATCGTCGTTTTAATTCAAATCAATTTAAACAATTGAAATATCATTTAAAACATTAATATCGATTGGCTGCAGTGCACGCACGCGTGCACTGCCTTGCCAATACAGTGTGGAAATACACAAAAGCTCTATGAAAACTCATAGACGAACATATGGTCAAACCCAAGTTTTAAAACTGGATTCAACTCAGCTCAAAGTAAAACCAAAGTGTCAGTGACCACTCAAACCAGTTCAAACGTGAAACAAATGCAAAATTGACAAATGCAAAAACCAGTGATGCAATGCAAATCAAAACAGAGACTACAATGCCACTGCAGATCCAAATAAGTGCCGAAGTCAACAATAACAGCAGTATACAAGTACAGGCCGCAACAAAATGCAACAAAAGCAAGCCGAGGCTCAGTGGTGAAGCAGCAACAATGAACCAGAGCCAAGAATACATGTACTCGAGGCAATATGCACAAGTGAAAAACCAAAATGGCACAGCAATACCAAATGACAACAGTAAATCAGACGAAGACATGTACAAATATGCAAAGCCATATGAAGTGATGTACACTGGAATATACATGAGCAACCAAATACAACTACAAATGGCATCAGGAATTTCAAATTAAACAGAAGTCAAGTATTTAAGCTGGGCAATACTCAAGTACAAAATCAATGCAACTCAATATCCAAACAAATGCAAATCATAAAGGCTGCAGGTGAAACAAGGTCACTACAGGAACGAACTGGCATAAACATGACAACATGAAATTGGAAATTAGCCAAGTTAAAATGCTAATGAACTCGACAGCTACATAGATGATGGAGACATGGTGATGGAAGTGCAGTGAACTTCATAACACAGCAGCATTAAAAGTAGTGTTTCAGAGAATATGCAACCTGAAAGGCACGATGGCAGTAAGGTGCTGACTGGGAACAAACTACAAAGACATCAAGTATGTCTAAAGTTAATGCAACTGATCCTTAAGTGAATGGTATCAAGTATATGAAATGTACTTGTAAACACTGAGTAGTGTAACCATGTGAATGCAAAGCAAATCAGACTCAAAGAGGAATGAAACTGGTTTAGGCAAGTGCATCAATAATTGTCACAGCCCCAACAATGAAGTAGTTCTAAAATAACCATATATGAATACAGTCTCGACCAAAACAGCACCAGCCTCGTCATGAAGCTAATGCAAACACTAAAGTGCAGTGCAACTCAATGATGCAGCATTTTTAATATGTACCAATATGCTAAGCAGACCAGAAAAATTAGACTCAACTACCAGGATGAATACAATGTCAAAGCACAGAGCAACCCAGTGTCAACAACAATGCAACAGTGCCAAGATATATCCCAAATGCAACTGCACCACTAAATGCAAATTATATCAAACAGTGACACTGCCAATGCAAGGAGATCAAATGAGGTGTTCAATGCAACTTGGACCAACAGCACATGTATGCTGTGATAAATGGACAACTAAATAAAACTGGACATTGTAACTTATGAATGCAAAGTGCTATATAGTGCAAACACAATGGGTGAAAAATGCAACTACGACAATCAGTACTGAAGCAAAACGAAAAGGTATATTGCTTCTTCAAAACAAAATGCTGGACAATGCAAACCCATGAATCACAATATTGCAAATGAACAGAGGCAACAAGAATGGTCATAAACAGTGCAACAAGGACGACTCCAAAATGCATCAGTGAAGCAAATGAACAATGCATTCGAACAGTAACACTCGATCATGCAGTATAATTAAGCAGACCATGCAACAACAACAAAATAAAATGTAACAGAGATGAACAGAAGTGCCACAGTGGTTAGAGAGTATGAGATGCAGACAACACCAAGTTCGAGCCAGCAAGGACTCAGCAATGTCAAAGAAAATTAGAACTACAAATTAAGTTCAAGTGACAAAGACATGAAGTCACAATGCAACTGTCAACTTCAGTTTGAAAATGAAACAGGTTAAGGAATGAAGTATAACAAGTGCAACAGGCTATACTGCAGAGTGAAGACTACAATACCAAAAGGTAAGTGCACAACAAAAGGAAACAAGTATCAGACTATCAAATGTACCAGAATATCTAGAGTGAATACAACGAACACAGAGCTACTAAATGCAGCATGGAACTACAGAAATACGACCCAACCAGACCAACTCAAGTACAATGCAGACAATTCAACTGTCTCAACATCGACTCAAGGCAGAAAACGTCAACAACGAACAAAAATCAAATCGAAGCAGAGACATCGAAAACGAACAAGCAAACGAATTCGAACAGTTTGAATAAGATGTGAGTACATAAATTACTCACCTTTGCAAATGAAAAGCATGACTCCTCAGTTCGAACGATCTCGAGTTGAAGCCGTGGCCCTCAAGAGACGAACGATCAACGCGGCAAGGGAACGTGAATCATCCTCTCGATCGAACACCAAGACGGCGTCTTTGAATTTTGGATAACCCTAATTGCCGAAGATTGAACGAGCGCAGCTATTATTCGATGCGAGGATAATTGGAGGAGGAACGAACAACCGGACGAACGAACTAGCCCTAAGTTCAGAAAGAAGACGAGGCCGCCATTTCTGATTTTCTTCCTTCGATTAATTTTTAGGGTTGCGAAAATAAAACAAGAAAGGGGACGGGTCATCTTCTATATACGACCCATTATCAAAAACATGGCCCAAAAATTCTAAGTCCCCAAACCCTTCACCCAATTTCTTAAAAGAATTTAAACCGAATTTAAAAACTTCAATTAGCAATTAGCTAGCACAATAATTGTTTAATGATGATTATAAATTGGGCAAAACCCCAGATTGTTACAGACTCCCCTCCTTATAAAAATTGCGTCCCCGCAATTTTCATAATTAAGGTCGCCAATAACAATTATTTTTCTAACATAATCTGGTTAAGCTAGAAAAATAAAGATAGAGAATTCAAATTCCAAAGAAATCTTTTAATTTCAATCAAAGAAATTCAAAATTTCTCAACAAAATTTAACAATCAATTAGATAATCAGGAAACAACTAAACTGGATAAATGCAATTATCAGCAATATTCATTTATCAATAAGATAATTAGAATACAGAAATCACAAAACAGCAATATCTAATTATCGATACGATAATTAGAAGGCAGCAAAATCTAATTATCAACAGAGAAAATTAGAAAACACAAATCACAAATCGCAAAACCGCAAATATCTAGCTAGCATAACGGTAATCAGAAACATCAAATCTCAAATCAACAAATATTTGATCATCTCAGTCGATAATCAAATGTCAAATCAACAGATATTTGATTATCTCAGGCGATAATCAAATTTCAAATCAATCAAATATTCAATTATCAAAAACGATAATTAAATCTCAAATCAACAAATATTTAATTATCTCAAGCGATAATCAAATTAATAATTATTTAATTATCAAACAACGATAATCAAATTTCAAATCAACAAATATTTTATTATCTCAAGCGATAATTAAATCTCAAATCAACAAATATTCAATTATCAGAAACGATAATTAAATTTCAAATCATCAAATATTTAATTATCTCAAGCGATAATTAAATCTCAAATCAACAAATATTCAATTATCAGAAACGATAATTAAATTTCAAATCATCAAATATTTAATTATCTCAAGCGATAATTAAATCTCAATTCAATAAATATTCAATTATCAGAAACGATAATTAAATTTCAAACCATCAAATATTTAATTATCTCAAGCGATAATTAAATCTCAAATCAACAAATATTCAATTATCAGAAACGATAATCAAATCAACAAATATTCGATTATCAAAAACGATAATCAAATCAACAAATATTCGATTATCAAAAACGATAATCAAATCAACAAATATTCGATTATCAAAAACGATAATCAAATCAAC
Source organism: Allium cepa (assembly GCA_030765085.1). NCBI lineage: Eukaryota > Viridiplantae > Streptophyta > Magnoliopsida > Asparagales > Amaryllidaceae > Allium > Allium cepa. The sequence goes on from CM060942.1 coordinate 490,862,026, forward strand.
AAATCAACAAATATTCAATTATCAAAAACGATAATCAAATCTCATATCAACAAATCCAATTGCCTGCAGATAATTGGAAACAACAAATATCTAGAATCAATTAAGATAACTAGAAAATCAACATAAAAGGTGGATCGATCCCAACAAATGGCAAGTTTTAGCTATGCCGCACGTGCATCAACATATGGCCGAAGCCTACCAAGTACCCAACATAATTTTGGCGCCCAACAAATGACCCGAAGGTCCAACAAATGACCCGAAGGTCCGGTACTGGTATTGACCCGAAGGTCCAACATATGACCCGAAGGTCCAACATATATTCAATTAACGAGTCCGGAATTAACCGAAAAAGCAAACGCACATGTCCCATACCATGTGTTTTACTAAATCGTTTGATTCTCTTCATCGTTTCCTTGAACGTGTGAAATCATCAAAATCATCAAACCGCAAATGTTTCAATTAACGAGTCCGGAATTAACCGAAATAGCAAACGCTCGTGTCCCATACCACGAGTTTTACTAAATCGTTTGATTCTCTTCATCGTTTCCTTGAAAGTGCAAAATTGTGTATTCAAAAATAACATTTCACATTCTCAAACGGACAAGTCCGGAGTTAAGCGAATCAGTAAAAGAAAGGGGTCATAATCCTCGATTTTGCTGAAACGTTTAAATCGCTTCCTCATTCTTTTGAAAGCGCAAAATGTAAAACTTCTGAAAACAATTTCATTTATTTCATAAAAGTATTAATCTACATTCTCAAACGAATAAGTCCGGAATTAAGTGAATCAGTAAAAGAAAGGGTTCATAGTCCTCGATTTTGCTGAATCATTTAAATCTCTTTCTCATTCTTTTGAAAACGTAAACTGAAAAATTTTGAAAACAAATTTTATTTTAAAACGCTTTTTATAATCACGTGATTAAAACAGCAACATAAGTAGCAAATTCGAAAAGAAATTGCACTTCTCAAAACACCGTAAAAAAAAGGATCTCAAATCAGCATTGCGGAATAACCGCTTGAAAATCCACTTTAAAATTTGACGGTTACTGAAGTCAAAGCGATAGTAATTTTTAAATGTCAAAATCTCATCAAAATAATTTGCATCAAAATATAATATTAGTGAATTTTCATTCATTAAAAATGTCAACAAAACACCATGCTTCAAAAACATAACATTGATGTAAAAATCCCGTTATAAGAATAACGGCAACAAAATACGTTTCATAACCAAGCATCGGTTCAACGTAAAATTAATGTAGTAACGTGCAACTTGAATTTGCACGTATGCTACAAAATGAACAAAAAAATCATTCGAATATATCTTCAATGAAGATAATTCAAAACAGCAAAATCTAATCAACATGTGATTAGCATCAAAGGAAACCAGCAAAAATTTCAACAAAACCACATAGCTGCAATCGCCTCGAATCCTCAAATCGGATTCGAAATTTTTAAAGAAACAAAATAAACACAGCCATGTAAACAACAAATGAAAATTTAATTCAATTTCATATTTTGATTTTTTTTTTAAATCAAAATAATTATCATCTGTACTCAGCGAAGCAGTCACACTGTTTTCGCTGCGCACTCTGATAAACAAAGCACAAATCAATCAATCATCAAAACACCAATTCACTTTTATTTTTAAATAAAGATATTTAAAAATTTCATCAAAATTTCAAAACCTTAGTTTTGACACAAAACACAACTAAAAACATCGACAAATAGTTGTAACACATGTTCCATCTAAGTTATGTTTTATATTATGTCCATAAACCCCAAGCTCTGATACCAACTGTGACGCCCCACCTCTATGCTCACAATAATAAAGAGTATTAAAAGAAATACTGTCTATTATTATGAAGAATAAGGCTGGATAGGAGCGGCCATCCGTAGTTAGGCCTTACACTAGTATTGGTTATCTCGATAGGAGTGGTATATTTTTTTTTTCATCTCTTATTTATTTACTCCCATCGACATGCCCAATTCTAGTATAAAACGAACTACGATGGTTCGTAATAGTTTAGGACAATATATATAATAATAACACAGAAAAAGTAAATGCGGAACACAGATGTAACAGAAAGTCTCATATATATATAACTGATGTCAATTGATATACATGTGATACAATACATATGATACAACTACAACTGTCAACTCTGGAAGTTACATATACAAGTACATTATAGTATATAATATACATGAATACATATCTTCCTATACAAATACGCTGACTACTAAAATGACAACAACTACTCCAAAAGATATGAAGAGACTTCATAGCTCTAGCAGCAATCCAAAGTAAGATATCAACAACCTGTAAATACTCGGTCTGACCCGAGTATTAAATTCAAAAGAAAATAATACACGGGTCAGTCTAATTCAAACTCAGTTATTAGTGCATAGAAGCCATAATAATTAAATATGAATAGACGACAGTCAAAGTAAATTCACCTATCCGATCCTTTTAACAAAGAAATCGGATAACGGTAAATATAACACTTAACAGTGTTAAACAATAATCAGTAGATTCAAATTTTCAACATAGATAGATAGAAGGATTATTAATGAAAAAATTTAGAAAACAACAAAATCGTCATTATAATTCAAATCAATTTAAACAATTGAAATATCATTTAAAACATCAATATCGATTGGCTGCAGTGCACGCACGCGTGCACTGCCTCGCCAATACAGTGTGGAAATACACAAAAGCTCTATGAAAACTCATAAACGAACATATGGTCAAACCCAAGTTTTAAAACTGGATTCAACTCAGCTCAAAGTAAAACCAAAGTGTCAGTGACCACTCAAACCAGTTCAAACGTGAAACAAATGCAAAATTGACAAATGCAAAAACTAGTGATGCAATGCAAATCAAAACAGAGACTACAATGCCACTGCAGATCCAAATAAGTGCCGAAGTCAACAATAACAGCAGTATACAAGTACAGGCCGCAACAAAATGCAACAAAAGCAAGCCGAGGCTCAGTGGTGAAGCAGTAACAATGAACCAGAGCCAAGAATACATGTACTCGAGGCAATATGCACAAGTGAAAAACCAAAATGTCACAACAATACCAAATGACAACAGTAAATCAGACGAAGACATGTACAAATATGCAAAGCCATATGAAGTGATGTACACTGGAATATACATGAGCAACCAAATACAACTACAAATGGCATCAGGAATTTCAAATTAAACAGAAGTCAAGCATTTAAGCTGGGCAATACTCAAGTACAAAATCAATGCAACTCAATATCCAAACAAATGCAAATCATAAAGGCTGCAGGTGAAACAAGGTCACTACAGGAACGAACTGACATAAACATGACAACATGAAATTGGAAATTAGCCAAGTTAAAATGCTAATGAACTCGACAGCTACATAGATGATGGAGACATGGTGATGGAAGTGCAGTGAACTTCATAACACAGCAGCATTAAAAGTAGTGTTTCAGAGAATATGCAACCTGAAAGGCACGATGGCAGTAAGGTGCTGACTGGGAACAAACTACAAAGACATCAAGTATGTCTAAAGTTAATGCAACTGATCCTTAAGTGAATGGTATCAAGTATATGAAATGTACTTGTAAACACTGAGTAGTGTAACCATGTGAATGCAAAGAAAATCAGACTCAAAGAAGAATGAAACTAGTTTAGGCAAGTGCATCAATAATTGTCACAGCCCCAACAATGAAGTTGTTCTAAAATAACCATATATGAATACAGTCTCGACCAAAATAGCACCAGCCTCGTCGTGAAGCTAATGCAAACACAAAAGTGCAGTGCAACTCAATGATGCATCATTTTTAATATGTACCAATATGCTAAGCAGACCAGAAAAATTAGACTCAACTACCAGGATGAATACAATGTCAAAGCACAGAGCAACCCAGTGTCAACAACAATGCAACAGTGCCAAGATATATCCCAAATGCAACTGCACCACTAAATGCAAATTATATCAAACAGTGACACTGCCAATGCAAGGAGATTAAATGAGGTGTTCAATGCAACTTGGACCAACAGCACATGTATGCTGTGATAAATGGACAACTAAATAAAACTGGACATTGTAACTTATGAATGCAAAGTGCTATATAGTGCAAACACAATGGGTGCAAAATGCAACTACGACAATCAGTACTGAAGCAAAACGAAAAGGTATATTGCTTCTTCAAAACAAAATGCGGGACAATGCAAACCCATGAACCACAATATTGCAAATGAACAGAGGGAACAAGAATGTTCATAAACAGTGCAACAAGGCCGACTCCAAAATGCATCAGTGAAGCAAATGAACAATGCATTCGAACAGTAACACTCGATCATGCAGTATAATTAAGCAGACCATGCAACAACAACAAAATAAAATGTAACAGAGATGAACAGAAGTGCCACAGTGGTTAGAGAGTATGAGATGCATACAACACCAAGTTCGAGCCAACAAGGACTCAGCAATGTCATAGAAAATAAGAACTACAAATTAAGTTCAAGTGATCAAAGACATGAAGTCACAATGCAACTGTCAACTTCAGTTTGAAAATGAAACAGGTTAAGGAATGAAGTATAACAAGTGCAACAGGCTATACTGCAGAGTGAAGACTACAATACCAAAAGGTAAGTGTACAACAAAAGGAAACAAGTATCAGACTATCAAATGTACCAGAATATCTAGAGTGAGTACAACGAACAAAGAGCTACCAAATGCAGCATGGAACTAAAGAAATACGACCCCACCAGACCAACTCAAGTACAATGCAGACAATTCAACTGTCTCAACATCGACTCAAGGCAGAAAACATCAACAACGAACAAAAATCAAATCGAAGCAGAAACATCGAAAACGAACAAGCAAACGAATTCGAACAGTTCGAAAAAGATATGAGTAACATAAATTACTCACGTTTGCAAATGAAAAGCATGGCTCCTCAGTTCGAACGATCTCGACTTGAAGCCGTGGCTCTCAAGAGACGAACGATCAACGCGGCAAGGGAATGTGAATCATCCTCTCGATCGAACACCAAGACGACGTCTTTGAATTTTGGAAAACCCTAATTGCCGAAGATTGAACGACCGCAGCTATTATTCGATGCGAGGATAATTGGAGGAGGAACGCACAAACGTACGAACGAACTAGCCCTAAGTTCAGAAAGAAGACGAGGCCGCCATTTCTGATTTTCTTCCTTCAATTAATTTTTAGGGTTGCGAAAATAAAACAAGAAAGGGGACGGGTCATCTTCTATATACGACCCATTATCAAAAACATGGCCCAAAAATTCTATGTCCCCAAACCCTTCACCCAATTTCTTAAAAGAATTTAAACCGAATTTAAAAACTTCAATTAGCAATTAGCTAGCACAACGATTGTTTAATGATGATTAAAAATTGGGAAAAAACCCCGGGTTGTTACACCTCCTGTGCTCCAGAACGTCCTTACTTGAAATTCAGTAATACTCGGTCTGACCCAAGCATTACATCAAAGTAACACCCGGGTCAGGCTGGAAACCAGCGTGAGTAAACCCATCTAATATGGAATACAAAACATACAACTTAAATAAACCCGGGTACTTGTATCAATTTCAAATTCACAAATGGTTACAGACGTCACTATTTCATCCTTCAATTTCTAAGTACCAAATCTTAGATTAAATGGTCCAATTCACTTAAATCGTTCTATTCCAGCCTATTGGTTTCACACATCAATCTATAAAGAATTGAAGTGGTTTTGGGTATTTACCAATACCCGACTCCGGTCTCTTCGAATCCAATGTCATCTTAAACTAAGCTATTCAATTAAATACAATTCAACTTTTATTTTTGGATAACACTTTTTACATAGCAATTCATAATTGATAAATAATCATATTATCACCATCAATCCAACATAGCATATTACAAAGCAACTCATATCAGAGATATCAACCAATTCAAAGTATTCATCATTATTCAATCATTGATAATCAAGATTTATCACTTCCATTAATTTCATTAATTAATGATCCACTAATTACTTTCATTAGTTAATTATTCTTAAATTTCATTTAATACTTACCTCTAATTTAATTACATTTATTAATCAACCTTGATCAATCACACTCAGAAATTATCTTTCCTTAATTTCTCCATCAATTAAACCAACCCTTGATTAATTGTTAATTAATCCTTTAATTACGCTGAGTAATTACCACTTAATTTCTTCCACTAAGTAATTATCCTTAAATTACTTTCCATCAAGTAATTTCCTTTAAATAATTACATCCAGTAATTAGCCACTAATTACTTCTCTTAATTAATTATACCTCATTAATTACCTTAAGTATTTATACTTAACTCAACATCCAATGATTAACTTTAATTAATTAAACTGAATTAGTTAACCAAAATTAACCATATCCAATTAATTAATCAAACTGAGTAATTAATTTCTTTGATTACTTCATTAAGTAATTATTCATAGTAATTCTTTACCTTAAGTAATTAACCTCTTAATTACTTATTGCTTAATTATTTCTATCTTTATTTATCTTGATTAATCAATCCTTAATTATCACCTTTAAGTAAATTAAGTAATTAGTCTTTAATTAATAATACAAGAAAATTATCCTTTTCCTATTTACATAAATTATTCTTACCCTGTATTAATTACTCAAATTTTATTATCCTGTAATCACTTTGTAATTAATTATCCTTCAAACTCATTAATTAACTAATTCTTAATTAAGTAGTCCTCTAATTAATTACTCTAAGTAAATAATCCTTGACAAAATATATATTTTAACTACATATATCAAGTAATTATCACCTAAGCAATTAAACTCTAATTACTTAATTAATTTATTCTTAATTATGAATTAATCAAATCTCTAATCAATTAATTCATAATTAATTAAACACCCTTAAAAATCATTAATTCATTACATAAATTTGTTACTCTTAAATTCTTTATTAATTTAATTAGTTCTTAATCATCCAAGAATTTAATTAATCATAAGATAAACCATTTATCCCATAATTATCTTACTCGGTTAAGTCATTTAATTAGAGTTTTAAAATAACTTAAGACTTTTAACTTAACAAATTTAAGCTAAACAAATTATAGTATCTTTAAACAATCATTTAGGACATTTATACTATAAAGGAATAAATTTTAAGATAGGGTTCAAACTAGATTAAATTTTGAATTTATAAACCTATTTAATTTTTAAACTTGAAATTTGAACAGGATTTACTTTGGATCAACCCCGAATAATATTGATCCTTTACTCGAGCCTATTGCTTCCTTCAATTATTCTATTATCAATTTAAAACTTGGATTTATATCAACTGGAAATCCTGGTACACAAACTCTCAGTCTAACCTGAAATATTTTCGAGCACTAACCCAATTTACTCGCGAATTACATCGTGTAAAACAGCTTTCCACCCGAAGACCAACTCGTCTTCCTCAATGGCCCAGAACTTCGAGTTTCCCCCTGATACAAGCAATCTTGCGTGCACTGGTGCACGTGCACCACCCCACGGGTGGCGCTCCGGCCTACTCAATCGTCATCGACAAAACGACGTTGACAACTCTACCGAATCCTACTACCAATTACCCAAAACAAAAACAAATTTGGAAAATCAATGGTCGAACCCACTGGAACACATCACCCCGACCAAGATCTGTCTCGTCCAAACTCCTCTAACCACCAGAGGTCACGAGACATCACCCAGAGCTACGCCGACATACCACGCTCCTTTTCCCCATAACCGGCTCCCCTTCGATGCATCGACAATGGCGCGACAACCTGATATTCGTCCTTCATCAAAAACTGAAACAAACCCTAGTTGATCAAACTATCGTCACCACGGTAGCTTAAAAATTCCATGTCCATTTTTAATGAATCCGCCTCCCTCTAGGCTATCTTCCTCCATGAACACGATATCTCAAGGTCTTCCGATGAACAAAATTTACTTCAAACCCAAAACCCATTCATCATGTCATTTTTCTTGAATTAAAATCCAAAAAATATTGATTATAATTTTAAAAATCCTAGTTTTTGATGGCAAAACAGATTATACACTTGAATCAACCAATTTTTGTAACCGAGATTTTTGATGGCTATTAAAAACCACTGTTCTTCTTACTTCTTTGTTAAAATTGATTCCAGATTGACCTTGAAAATCTTTATAAAATTTATACCCTGTTACCACCAACAAATTTTGTATAAACATCATGTTCTATGGTAGATCAGAGAAGGGAAATTAAATCTTTTTCAGATTTTTAAATCCTAAACAATCAGAACAAAACAAAAACTTTGCAAATAGGCATGCACGCCAAATCAAGTTCATATATATACTCATATGATTATATAAAGCAACCATGTAACCACTGATTACTAATTTACTTCAAGATCTCAGCATGCAAAAAAACTGGAAACAGATTAAAGGATTGTATACTCACCTAATTTCTGGAAACAGAGAGAAAACTACAGGTACTTCATTATCTGGATTGAAACAAAGGGCTTCGATTCTGATCTGCTTCCAGATTTATACATGAAAACAGGTTTTGAAAAAAACTGACATTTGCACTTGAATTTGATTTTATTTGTTTAGCTTTTGGATCTGAGTTGGATCTTTGTTTGTGAAGCTGATCTCTTTCTGATTTGAAGATTTGAAACAGTTTGATCTGTATCTTGGTTTAGGTTTAAATCTTTGACTCCTTTTTTTCTTTTCTTTTTTTTGACTTGAAAGAGAACAGAAAAGGAACAGAGCAAGTAATGCAGGGAAATTCATAACTTGATTTTGTGAACTTTGAGCAAAAGAAATATTGACACTTGTATTATTAGCTAGCTATTTAATTTACAAATGTTAATATAAGATCCAATTTTCCTACACTTGTCTTTACCAAATTTAATTTGTTAAATATTAATAAAATTTTCATATTCTATTTATCTTATGTTTATAGTATTATATATGTTTAAATGTATGTTAAAATATTTGTAAAAATACATGTATTAGTGATTTTAATATACTTATATGTTTTAAAGTTTAAAAATAAAATTTCCAAATCAAAATATAAATATACACACTTCATATACTTATATATGTATATACTTAAAGTTTTTCAACACTACAAAGTTTGCATTTATCTATTGATGAAATTTATTAATTCACTATCATTTTCAGATATTGTAATACAATATTTATTATAGTTCCAAATCCATATATATGCATTTTTAATTAGTAGAATTTATTTGTTCAATATACAAATTATTATATTAATAAGTTTAATTCTACTAATGACCAATTAATTCAGATATCCCGAAAATCCGGGTTATCACATTGGGAATAGGTCTTAAATGGTCAAAGTCTGCCTATTTCCCTTAAAAGGTATTAAGAGGCTTAGGTTTTATCTCTCGTTTCAATAGATATTTGTGACACGCAATTTGGGTTATAGGATTTAGAAACCTGCTTTGGGAATTATACGTATTAAGTTGTTAATTGTGGACCCACCCCCTTTCCTTCTATGAAGTATTAAAGGGTTTAATTATGTAGGACATGTTCTTATTTACTTAAATTGCACAAGTATTGAAGTGTAAGGCACAAGATTTTTATTCACTAGACGTTTGATGTTCTGGCTCCTTCCCCATTACAACATGTGTTAGAGAAAGATTGATGATGCTTGAAGATGATGAGAGTGGGGCTTGTTATAGTTATTATCTATGTTTTCATGATATTTCCTATTTTATATATGAAATGTATTTTTGAACAAAATGTTGTAATGGTTGTTGTTATGTATTTGACATTTGTAATGATTTGAAATAAATGGGTATTATTATTATTATTATTATTTTATTCCTTCTGCTATGAATTTTGAAAGAATAGATAGTTCTATATATTTTTTCTTTTTACCAACCAATAGCTAGCGTTGGAATGGGCCTTTTTGGTGTCCGAATTTAGGCTCGTTCCGAGATGGGTTGTTACATTTGGATCAGAGACAAAGGTTATCCACTTAACAGGGAAAGTGCATGTATGAGTGGTGTATTTGTTATTTTTGGAAATATTTTTCAAAAATCTTACTATGTATAAAGATATATAATTATTTTGAATTTACACCCGACTCTATAAATTCCTACCATATGAGTAGCTGCTACCATATTTCGAAAGGGTGGACGAAGAAACTATGAGCTGGAAAAATAAATAGAGTTGAATTTATACTTCTTTGTTGGACTTAGACTTCCTTATCATTGTGGACCCTATATATTAAGTGATAGGGATAGGAATTGTAGAAGGAAAGATTGTAAATATAAAAATTGATAGGTAATGAATGAGAAATAAGCGAGGAGCTACAAATAGATTAATGAGACCATTAAGGTAATTATGGGAAGATAAGGAAGAAGTAAAATAGGTAAAGTTGAATAAGTTAATAAATGTCTTTAAAAAACGTCCGTTAAGGTAGCAACCATTTAATATAGATAAAGTGACATTTACGAGAGTGGTAAGTATAAATGTTAGGTAATAGTCAGATATTATAAGGAATAGCATTTGTATGGAAGTAAGGGATATAGTAGTGAAATAAGCTTCTGTAAGAAGGTATAGATTATCACCACAAAGGGATAATTGGATTTTTAAGATGATTGACTAGGGAGTTCCAAGGGAAGAACAATCAACGGCCTCTTTTTAAATCCTACCCATTAAGATAGAAATTGGTAAAATGATTTTTGAAAACTCCTTGAAAGTTTTGAAAGAGCATTCCAAAAGAGAATTAAGTGAAAATATTATGTGTTGTAACCTGAATTTTTGATACAAAGTGATTTTTGACAAATTTAGATATATACTACCATTGCAAAAAGTTTAGAAGAAGCGATGAAGCATTTTAAAAACAAATGGTGGATGATTTTTTATTACTTGAAAAGTTGAAAAAATAGAAAGTTCTCATTTTTTAACTTTTCAATTTAAAATTTGTTGAATTAAAAGTTTTCAATTTTTAGATTCTCCATTTTTGGATTCTTCTATTTTTTATGAATTTTTCTACTTTATGAATTTTGGAAGCTGTTATTTTGAAAAGAGCAAGGAAATTTTGAGATCATAATTTATAAATAGTTGAGTTAGAAAATTCTAATTTAAAGGGATTTTATATTCTTAAAGTCCTTAGTTTAAATTTATTAAACCAAAAGTTTTTGGTCCAAAGATTTTTTTTATTATGGATTTTTATTTTGAAATACATGATTTTTCCTACTTTATAAAATTAAAGGTGCTTTTCCTTAAATTTTTTTAAAAAGGGTATACAAATAGGAAAGGTACTTGATCAAAATAGGATAGAAAGAATAGAATGATAAGAATGTTCGATAAGGTAGAAAGGAGGAACATTCCTGTATATGAAAATGCAGAGAATGATAGTCGAATTTAGATGGCAATAGAATTCAAAATTTTAGATTAATGGATTAGAAGAGGAGTAACAGGAATAAGATAGGAGCTATCATTGTCTACTCCATCTTTCCATCGTTTAAACTTATAAAAGGTATCTTTGATAATTTAAAGGATCTGAATGATGATTATAATTTAGGTATTTTTGGAAAGACAATTGTGTAAAGATGAGAATTTTATATATGCATTTTTCCTAACTCAAATTCACAACTTGTTTGAATAAGAATATTATTGGAACTGATAAGCAAAGGGTTACAAAGGACTTTAACATTTCTACACAATGTTACAAAAAGTGTTTGTCAAATAAAAATATATTTTAAGTAATAAGGCAATATATATTTATCTATATTTTAGAAATCACCATTATTTTGGAAATGATAATCCGTGTAACTAGAAAAATCTTTGGAATAATAAAGGTCTAATTTATTATTTTAGAATGATGATTGAGTTTTGAATGTTTTATATTAAAGATTCTATTTTCGAAAGGAGTAAGTCTTTGTTATAGTAAGACATTACAAAGGAAAGTTTTCCATAATTTCTTTTTGAAAACCAAGCAGTCTTTGAATTCTATGAGTTGAAAGTCTAACTTTTAAAAATATAAATATTTGTTTAAGTAAGTTTTAAAAAGAGAAATTAAATTCTTGGTAAAGGTTTCTAAGTTCATATTTTTAAAGAGGGAAATTTGAATTTGGTATTTCGTGTTTGTGAAATTATAAGTTTTACAAGAAATGAGGTAATTAATGTTGATTTTGAATTTGATAAAAATAGTTTATTTAAAACTATTTTGTATGATTACTAAAATTCTGGGTTCAATAGTAGATAGGGATGGCGACCAAGGTAGGACAGATTATGGTTTTTAGGATACGAAAAAAATAGGAATAGAGTGTGCAACCTGATCTGAGATTTGAAATCAGTCCTGAATCACTATTTGAAGAAGTTCTTAAAGTTGTTAAGATATTCTAGATCTGTAATTGAGTTATAAATTAGGTTTCCCATAGAATATGAATTTCTATATTTTAATTTTGGATCAATTTTCGTGTAATTTCCATAAATTATCCAATTTCGAATTACGTATAAAACCGCGTTGTTTGAAGTAACAAAGAATAAACTAAAAGGAAAGAGACGTGTAAGAGATGGATATTCTTTCCATCCTTTGCACTGTCTATTTCAATAAAAAGAAAAGAAACAATTCCTTGCAATTTCAAACAAAGAAAAATATCACTTATGGTTAATTTATGAGAAATTACGATGGTAATCTATTTGGGGATAGATTTGATAAATTAAAATATCGAAATATGTATTCTAGTTTTAGAAATTAGTAGTTAGAAATATATACACATATAACCATGCTTAATGAATATAATATATAACGATAACATAGATTATGACTATATGCGTATTACTTAGTAACTAATGAATTATGGACATTAATTACAAATTTAACGAGTGATGAATTTGTAATTAGTGAGAGGAAAAAGGAATTAAATGGGGACTGATTAAGGAGACTTGATATCGCATTTATCTAAGAAAGAAATTTGAATGGATTATGGAAACCTAAAGAAGATTGAAGGGGTTAAAGAAGGATTAATTAGGAATGGTCCAATTTTGACAGTAGATCAACTACTATGAATACATTAACTAAGGAAATGGATGGACCACATATATTAGAAGTCGAAAAGAAAAATTAAGAACGTGGGTAATAATGGAATGACATATTTAGGAATACCCATATTAATTTAGTAGGGAATATTAGGACCTCGACACCGATCATACCACTTGATAATTAATGGTAGCTCGTAGCAATTTTTTATATTGGAATTCTCAGGTTGTAGTCACTCGTTGTCTCCCTTAGCTATTGGAAGTGTACGGTGTGGTATAAGATATATCCATGTTTTACTCCTACGTTGACTTTATGAATGAGACTTAAACCACTTGATATATGTTGGGAAGAAAAGTAAATATGGAAATTACATGGGGACACTTAACTAGCAATAAAATATAGATAAGATTGGAAGTTAATGAGGAAACTAGATTGCCAGCCTATAGTGAACAAATGTTTCGGTCCCAAAAATTTAGGATTTTAGGACACATAAGAAATTTATCTCATAGAATATCACCATTCAAGAAAAAGAGAAAATATATTGGAATGTGAAGAGAATTTCCTTCCAATTAAGGATTAAGAAGAGGGCATTTGAATTTACCATTAGAAGCAATGAAACCAAAGCTTCTCCAGCATAGCTTCATGGAGTTGCGGTTTGCATCATTAGTGATAGAGACCCTTAGTTGCCAGCAAATTTTGGAGGAGTTTGCTGGCTGCTTTAGGAACTTCGTTAATTTGAGCATCACTTAGCAATTGAAGATCGACGAATAAACCAAAGGAATGGATGGGAACTAGGAGGATTTGTTGAGAGTTTGCATCATAAACTTTGGACGATATTAGAAGCAGAACTTACCCTTAGTAGAATTAGCATATAGTAGTAGTCACCAATAGATTATTGGTATGGCACCCTTGAAGTAATTTTTGGAAGGCCATACAAATCGCCAAATTATGGGTGGGAAACCACTAACAAATTATACTCGAACCAAATTTGGGTTGCTAGATTTTGAAAAGTCAAAGTTGATTATGCAACATGTGAAGATCGTAAGATTTGGATAATTGGAAAAGTTGGCACGAAGATCAATTGGGCCTTTCCCAACATGAGGAAAAATAAGAAAATTTGGAAGTTGATTAGAGTCCATGATGTTTTGCATTTGAGAAAATGCCTTCAAAGAATATAGATTGTGGTAGAGCCGAATTAATTAGAGAATTATGAGATGGAGCCAATAGCATTCCATGCCATGACATGCATTGTGGAGCATGAAATTAGGACGCTCCACAATAAAGAAATTAGACTGGTCCAAGTACAATAGGAAGAAAATCCAATGGAAGGCATGAGGACTTCTCGTCCTTAGCCTTTCTCTAGTAAATTTTCTTCTGAAAATTAGGATTTTGGTTGCGTCATGGTTGCTAGATTGGATGGTAGGAGATGGTTGCCACACCTTTTCACCATCATTTTACACTTATATAGTAGTTTTATCCATGTATAGGGTATTTTCATAGCATGATCACACACTTACGCTAGGATTAAGCTCATTTTAGTATGTTAGCAGCACATAATCACATTGCACTTTGGCTGAGTAGATGGTTATGTAGATAACTTGGTTGTATAAATGTTATTACACATTATACTATTTGGCCCTTGAAAAATTTCGAGATGTAATCCATATAATGGAGGGAGAATGTAACATCATGTAAAATCAACCCTAATTAAATGGGTAAATCAAGAGAAATTCAACAAATTAGCGTAGAGATAAAAATGAAATTTTTTATATAAAAGTTGGAATTTGACCAATAAAGTTATTATGTTGCGTTCGTGGTGAAATTATGATTCGTTTTCATATATAATGTGCTAAAAACGGAGCTCGAACAAAGAATTTATGAGAATTTGGTGCTTTCAGATTTAAATTAGTTTAATTCGAATTCAAATTCAAATGAGTAGTTAAATTTAAAGTTTGAATTTCTTTTGATTAGACTTGGGAGTTCAGTAAATGTTAAAGTTAACAATTAACATTTAAAATTAATTAGGGAATAAAATAATCAGGCAACGGAAACAATCAAACGTTCCCAATAGTAGACGGATAGGTCAACCCCTTACCTCTATCGTTCGACCCCTAACGGTCAATAAATGGCATGGAGACCGCTCCTATACAGGTTCTTATTTTAAACACTCCAGATTTATCCATTTCAAGTTATTTTCATCCTATGGTTCTGGTGTGTTTCAATCACTATAGAAAAGATCCTAGACCCCTGACTTTTATTCACAGATAGTTTGGAAACATCAGTGAAGCTCTATCAATTTATCTCTTCTTAGATTCAGAAAACTCTGCTAGGGTTTCAGGTAAGAAAACCTAATCATTATTTTTTATTATTTAAATTCTAAACCTCTTCTCCTCCAACCTTTTTGAATCTAATACATATATACAAATCCTTTATTGTATATATAAAAAAGAAGAGATCTGAAGGAGATTATAATGGGCACTGCAAATCCAAATAGAAGCAAGGCTAAGGACCAACTGTGAGTTGAAATCTTAGTTTTTCTATTTTAGTAGTCGAATAATATAGTTTTGATTTGATATATACCATGAAAACATCATATTAAAAATCCCCAAAATCCCCCCAAAGTGGAATGTCAATGCTTAGGATTGGAATCATAATTATTTTGCGTTAAAATAATGGAGTTTTTTGTATTTTGTAGTTTATGTATTCTACCTTTTATTCCACCTTTTATTCTTCTTCTCCAAATCTGATTAATTGACTTAATTGAGAATTGGTGTGTCAAGCACGAATCTTTACTCGTAGTTTAAACTGTCTATTTCTATATAATTGAATAGATTTTCCCTTATCTAAATTCATGTAAAAGAAGTTGAATAGAGTGTAGAATTGATTAAATTGTAAGCTTCCATTTTTCGTTTGTTCAATTGTTTTAATATGAGATAAGTTGGATTTAGATTCAGTATACAAGTCTATTCATTGAAATTTTAGATATGAGTACTGAATCTTTGTTATGGATATTGGAACTTGGACATTATTGGTACAATAGAAGAAAAATGAAAGGCTTGTATTATTATGGTTAAAAAGAAATTGACATTTAATGTTAGATAGAGTGTAATCTCCGCATGCATAAAATAATAAGTGTATATTTATTTGTATATTAATTAGCGTAATAAATGTATAATTATAACATATAATTGCGTTGTCAATTAGGTAATGATTGTCATTAAATCCCCCTTAGGAAAGTAATTAATATGTTAAGGCGTAATAAGGAAGATTCCTTACAAGGCCTTAATCATGGAAAGGTGAGATGAGTATTATATGTAGAGAGTATTCAAATTATGACTAAGTCATTTTGTTGTGAGGTCGGCCAAAAGGCACAAAGAAGCCTGCCCAGCTAATCTGGCTACTAGTAGTGTGACTTTGGGGCTGAAGTGAGAAATCTCCTATGATAAATATTTATTATAGTGCGAGGTTAGTCTGTAACGACCGAGAATTTCTGTCAATTAAAATTTGAATATTTAATTAATTTTAAATATTAATAAGTGAATTTATAAGTCGAATAAATTTTATTTCGAATAATTAGATTTAATTGAATAATTAAATCGATGATTTAATATGTGAAAATACAGAAATAATAGAAAATTGGGTTAAATATGATTGAAAATGATTTGTAAAATTTTATTTTATCATATTGGAGTTAGAATGATATTTTAGAACTTTTAAAATCGAATTAAGAGTTAATTTGTGAAAATTGAATATTTTAATATTTAATTATCGACTGTGCAATTAGCCAATTTTCGAACAGTCTCAGAATTGAACGAAACTAGTTCCATTGAATCCGTAATAGTTTATTATTACCGGATTTCAATTTTCATAGCAATCGGAGTTATCGTTTGATCGTGGCAGCTCGAAACGCATCGAAATTGTTTTTAATATTAATTTAGCGAGTTAAAATAGTCATTTTTCAAACAGTCTCGGATTTCGACGAAATAAGTTTCAACGGATCCGTAATGTGATATTATTGTAAGGTTTCAAATTTCGTGTCAATCGGATTTACCGTTTGTCCGGTGCAAGCTAAAACGCCTAAAAAAATCGTTTAATCGGTTTAATTTTAAATTGAACGTTTATTGCCATAACTCGCACAGATGAACGAATTAGCTTTCGGAACCTGTTCCATTGTGTTCGGAACGCGGGATAAACCCTAGAAACGCTGGTCACCGCGCGTAAATCAGAGTTTGGAAAATCCAAAATGAATAGTGTTTCGTTCGATTTTCTATAAATAGACCCTTATCTCTTCACAAAATAAAAAAAAATATTAGGTTTTAAAAACCCTAGCCGCCAGTAACTAAACCAAGGGCCGAAAATGTCAACTCTTTCCTCCTCGATTTCTTCCAATCTACAAGTTATTGCGCGAATTTTTCAACTGCAATGTTGTAGAGCTCCGCGAGCTCTACAAATCCAACGGCCAGGATCGCTTGAAGTCGAACGAATCAATGGCAAACTGAGTTCAAACGTGTGTAGTTCGTTCAAGACACTGGTGGCAGCCGAGCTCCCTCATATCTTGGCCGATCATGTGTCTCGTGTAGGCGAAGGGGATGGTGGTCCCTGATCGAAGTAGAAGTGGGCGAGGTGGTCGCGGCCTTCAAGTTTTGTTCGCGTGTTTGGGTTCCTGATGCTCGTGCTTTGCCTGATGATGGAAGGAGAAAGAAGGTGCGGTCATGATGGGAAGATGATGGATCCTACGGCCAGCAATTGATGTAGGTTAAAATAGAAAATAAAAGTTGTAATTTATATGCTTTAAAAATTCGTAAACTTGTAAAAATCATATCTTTTTCATACGAGGTCGAAAACGCGCAAAACCAGTTGCGTTGGAATCATATGGACGAGCACTACGCTATGGAATTGGATTGGAGTCGTTTGGAGTTAGTGAGAATTTCGGGTTAAATTAAACGTCCGTTTAATTTTATTCGAAATAAATCGCTAAAACGGAATTGAAATCAAGGTGAGAACTTCTCACTCAATCGAATCGGTTTCGATTTTAATTTTAAATAGATAGATTTAAAATTCTTGAATGCATGTTTGAATGATGATTGTTATCTATTGATTGTTAAAATAGACATTATGCACCGTTAGTAAGCGGATGTTATTTATTAAAAACATATACAGCGAATATTTCATAAACAGTGAAATTGGTATTATTTATGTACTTGGAGTTGATTTTCCCGCAGTATATAGCGGATGAGACCCTATTGCGCCGTGTATTAAGCGGATAATATTTTAAATCCCATATACCGCGATAATTTCGTACTGGAACGGAATTGGTATTGTGCTAACATCTTTGGATGTAGGAAAACAGGTTGGAGGGATCCAACTGGATTCCTCAACAGTATTTATTTGATTTCAGATATTTTGATATTCGTTGATTATCATATTGATATATGATGTCGTTGTTGTCGTGATTGACTATCTGGTATGTAGCATCATTGGGCCAAATTTTGAAATTTTAAAAGGATTTTTAAAGTGATTTTTGAAAAGTATACGTTCATAAAATATTTTTGGAATTGAATGTCATTATAGATAAATAAACGTTATAATTTTAGTGTTATAAAAAATTATGATTTCTGAGAAATATAGTTAAAAGTTGATTTTTGAAAATATGCGCTAATGATTTTATAAAATAGTTTAATCGGGATTTTTGAATTTATTATAAAAAGTTGAAAATATAGGATTTATAAAATTTGATTATTTTATAAATCAAAATGGTGAAATTATAAAGGGGATTAAAGATGTTTTAAAAGAATAATAGTATAAATTGATTTATATAAGAAATTTATAAATTGATATTTATAAATTAAAGTATTGGAATTATAAAACGAATTTTTATAAGTGTTAGAATGAATTGTGAATAAATTTCGTAAATGAATGAAATTTATAAAATTATAAACAGTGAAGTTATAAATGGAATTTTATAAGCAGTAGGTTTATAAAATTTGTAAAGTTATTTGAAGAATAGATTTGGTTAAATAAATGAATCTTATAAGTTATAAGATTTATAATTTGGAAAGTCTTAAAAAGAACGATTTTGTAAAATAATCGTTTTATAAGCATTTAACTTATAATATGAACCTTTGGTTTATAATTGAGTTATAAATTGAAATAGCTTAATAAAGGAGATTTATAAAAAGAAAGTTGTTATAAAATAAATAGAAATGGAATTTATAAACATTGTTTTATAAATTCGCAACGACTTATTTTGATAAGTTAAATTTTATAACTTATTTATGGAGTTATATTCACGTTTTAGACAGTGAATAATCCTTTAAAATAAAATGTATAGAAACGATGAAATCGGTTAACGAGCATATTCACGCTTTTGAATAGTGAATAATATGTTAAAGAAAATGTTTTGGATTTGGTGTTTTAAATAGAATTAAAATGATCTAACGATGTTTTTAAATGTGTTGAGATTCGAAACCATAGATTTCAACATTCATTGTTGAAATAGATGTTTTCGAGAAATAAAAGGAAATGGTGGACTATAACACTGTTGTTATAGTAAATGATTTCCGAAAGGAAATGTTTTGTATAGTATTGGGATTTATATATCTATTTTAATTTCGAATCCCTATACTAGTGATTTTGGGTTGTCGTAACGATGTTTTACGCAACATTCGTTTTGGCCCAAATAAATATGTTTGAGAGAATGATTTCCTTAAAGAATGAAATATATACTTAATTTCGATTTAAGTATATTGAATATTTTCCAAGTGTTGAAAATAAATGGATTGAGAATTACTTAATAAGTAAGTATGGAAATGTTTTTCCAATGTGAATTGAATGTTTTGAGAATTTATCTTTTTGAAGATAAATTGAAATGAATAATTGAAATCGTTATTCATAAATATTGTCAAATATAAATTCACTACGGGATTTATGAATGGAAAGGGAAGTTGTTTAAAAATAAATATTGATTTATTTTTGAAGTGTGAAAATTATATATCTAGTAAAGATATTTTGGAAAATAAATAATTTGAAAAATTATTTGGAATCTAGTGATGTGTGCATATCCATTGATAGTTCAATAACCGACTCTGGTGGCGAAGAATTTATTCTTTTAGCCTAACACCCTTCTCTGAGACGTACGAGCTCAGAGATTATGTAGTTGAAGGTTATCAGCGATATATTCCCAATTTGGTAATGTGATATGCTGAGTGTTGCTGTGAAATGATCATTGTGTTGATCATTTGTGATAGGATCATTTATTTGACCATTTATCTTTGTGATCATTTCTATGATCATTTGTTGACCCAAAGCACAGCTTTTGTATAAAGCGTGGCTTTGTGGACGTGACTTCGTCGAGCCTCACACCTCGGAATGGTCAAAACAGGAAAGATGCAGCAAGGTTATGAGGGGTGGCTCCCTTTAGGGTATGTGCATTTTCTTCTGGAAAAGGGTGGTTTCATGGTATGGAGCCCAGATACTTACTCATGTTGAAACACTTTATTTATGATTGTGTGATGTTGATGACGAGCGCTCGGTTAAAGGTCCCAAAGGACCGGGGGATGGCATACTCGTGTCAGTAGTTACCCAGTTAGGGGTAACCGGCCTTGTGTTGGCAGAGATCCGGTTTGGTTCCCGGGGACGTCCTTCCAGAGGCGTTCTCATGTGGCAATGGGAAGTTCCTTGGCCTGACCATTCGTTGAAAATCCAAAGAAACAATACGATCTTGTACGGTATTAGTTGTAGAACCTATCATTCACTTATGGTGGCGCCCCGCTGTTTGGATGGTAACTATAGTAGGCATAGTTCGAAATGTCTATGCTGGCTAAGATTTATATCTTTATTTTCGAAATGAATTTTTCCTACACTATGTACTAGTAATAATATCAAATGTTCTTTTTAATGCGTATCAAGCATATTTGACTATCATAAGGAGAAATCTCCTCCGATTCTACGTTTGCATGTGTGTGTGTGCGGGAGGCCTTATGGTAGTCTCATTTTTAAAAGCATTGCGAATTGACTTTAAAAATATTCCTCTATTTTGATTTTAAAGATAAATAAACTGTTTTGAGTTCTCACACCAGTCACATGACTGACTTGGAGTTTATTGTTTTTCTTCCTAAACTCTGGGTGCCCACCAATTTTCACACGGGCAGTCAAGAGTTAAGGTTTATCAGGATATTCTAGAGTTGCTGGAGGCAAGCTGGATGGCATGGCGTATTACTAGTATATAGTATTTCCTTTCCACTGTTTGTCGTTGTTTGTTGTTGTACACTCTGATGTAATGAAATGTAATGTAATGTAATAACTGATATAGTTCTTTGTTTAAAGATTATTCATTTATTTATTATATGTTGTTCCGCTGCGATTGTGAGATTCTGATGTTGTTCTGTTGTTTTCTTTCCGTTGTATTTTCTTGTCTCTCTATTTTCTACCATTTCTTCTTCTTTTTTAAACACTAATGGTTCATATTTCTATTCATCTTGAGTTAATCTATGGAGATTAGTGTATATTCAAGGGGTACGGAAAAGCGGACTATTACATTTGGTATCAGAACATATGGTTAAGCGACAACCATGGCTCTGTTGGGTATTACTCATTAGAGATAGAGTCAGTAGTACTCTAGAATGAGTTGAGTGTAATAATAGCTATGAGAGCGTATTTGTTAGTGAATATAAAATTGTTTTATATTGTGATGATTGGTTTGTTGAGTGGTATATGGATTCTGGTTAATACGAGTAATTAACGTTGTTGATAGGGATCTCTAAACACTTGTATAGAACAATTCGGCACAGTATTGTTTTAAATTGGGTAAATGAAATAATTTTACCTTGATTATATTTTTATATATAAAGGAATAAATTTTCAGAATTATTAAAGTGTATGTAAGTTGATTGTTGGTTGTTGAATAATCTAAATTAAAGAATAATTGTATAAGCAATAGAATTATAAGAATTGAATTATAATTAATGTGATTTACAATTTGCGAAATAAACTTATATATATAAAAAGTGAAACTATATGAATATATCTATGAATATGAGTTGTAATAAAAATGAATTTAAAGTTAAATGAAAATTTACTTTAGAAATTGGAATCTGAATTGATTTATAAGTGGGAATTTAAGTTATGTAAAACCAAGTGATGTTTATAAAATGAAATATAATTTAAGAGATATTGAATGAAGTTGATATTGGTATCGAAGTAAATTAATGAAGTGAAGTCATTAAGAATATGAACTTGAGTTATGTAATGAAATTCAACTTTAGTAATTGGATTGAATGAATGGATTGAATATGTAAATCAATTGAATGTAAATTAAGTTGATATGAAATAATGAATGTAAGTGTAATTCATTAAAATCTAATGTTATTGGAAGTTGAAAGATTGAATGAAAATCAATTTAATTGAACCAATTGAAAGTAAGGATGTTAAACCAAATTGAATGAATATAAGCAAAGTAATTTGGTTGAAATTAATATACATTGGTTGTTATATGATTGTTAGTTGATTGTGTATAATTCATTAAGTGTTAATGAAATTGAATTAATGAAATTGGAAGCTAAAGTAATTGAAATCCAATTGGAACTTAAGTGAATCTTAAATAGAATTGAATTTGATTTGGAAGTGAACCAACTTGAATATGAATTAGTGAATATAAACTAATTGAAAATGAATGTTAGTAAAATCCAATGTAAATGAATCAAATGTGATTAAATTGAAAACCCATTTCATTGAATATTAATGAGAATATGAATGAATATTTATTGGTTATGGATGTTAGTTGAATGCTAGTTGGTTGATGGTTGAATATATAGCTTTCGTTGCATTTGCTATGTTGGCATATATAGTTATTATGTTGCTATACTTTGTATATCGATACTATTTTCATATATACATGTTTCTCATCTGTTTGTTGAGTGTTTAGTAGGTGCGGATCGCGTTTGCTTCGCATTTGGAGCTCGCTTTCGCCTTATATTAGCCGTATATGCTCGCTAATAAAATATAAGGTACATATATCGGATTAAATATCGTACTTTTACACTTATTTCCCTGCGGGATGCCTCATTACTTGATGAGATGTATATTTGTGATATATATACTGTCAATTTTTTTTGGGATCGAGCCGCGCAAAGGAGACTATGGCGAATTTTTTCAAAAATTTAAGGCGTTAGAATATTTTTGAGAAAAATTGGAAAGTTTTGAAAACTTTAACTTTGATTTGGAATTGAAAGTTAAACAATAGTAGTTTGGTTTGAAAAGATAACTAAGTATGATTTGGAAACTTAGCAAAATATTGTAAGAAATTTAACTATGAATTTTGGGAAAGTTAATAGATTCTGTAACTTTTCTTACTTGGTAATTTCGAGGACGAAATTCTTTTAAGGGGGGAAATATGTAACGACCCAGAATTTCTGTCAATTAAAATTTGAATATTTAATTAATTTTAAATATTAATAAGTGAATTTATAATGCGAATAAATTTTATTTCGAATAATTAGATTTAATTGAATAATTAAATCGATAATTTAATATGTGAAAATACAGAAATAATAGAAAATTGGGTTAAATATGATTGAAAATGATTTGTAAAATTTTATTTTATCATATTGGAGTTAGAATGATATTTTAGAACTTTTAAAATCGAATTAAGAGTTAATTTGTGAAAATTGAATATTTTAATATTTAATTATCGACTGTGCAATTAGCCAATTTTCGAACAGTTTCAGAATTGAACGAAACTAGTTCCATTGGATCCGTAATAGTTTTTTATTACCGGATTTCAATTTTCGTAGCAATCAGAGTTATAGTTTGATCGTGGCAGCTCGAAACGCATCGAAATTGTTTTTAATATTAATTTGGCGAGTTAAAATAGTCATTTTTCAAACAGTCTCCGATTTCGACGAAATCGGTTTCATCGGATCCGTAATGTGATATTATTGTATGGTTTCGAATTTCGTGTCAATCGGATTTACCGTTTGTCCGGTGCAAGCTAAAACGCTTAGAAAATCGTTTAATCGGTTTAATTTTAAATTGAACGTTGATTGCCATAACTCGCACAGATGACCGAATTAGCTTTCGAAACCTGTTCCATTGTGTTCGGAACGCGGGATAAACCCTAGAAACGATGGTCACCGCACGTAAATCGGAGTTTGGAAAATCCAAAATGAATAGTGTTTCGTTCGATTTTCTATAAATAGACCCTTATCTCTTCACAAAATAAAAAAAAATTAGGTTTTAAAAACCCTAGCCGCAAGTAACTAAACCAAGGGCCAAAAATGTCAACTCTTTCCTCCTCGATTTCTTCCAATCTACAAGTTATTGCGCGAATTTTTCAACTGCAATGTTGTAGGGCTCCGCGAGCTCTACAAATCCAACGGCCAGGATCGCTTAAAGTCGAACGAATCAATGGCAAACTGAGTTCAAACGTGTGTAGTTCGGCACGTATTTCAAGACACTTGTGGCAGCCTGTCTCGTGTAGGCGAAGGGGATGGTGGTCCCTGATCGAAGTAGAAGTGGGCGAGGTGGTCGCGGCCTTCAAGTTTTGTTCGCGTGTTTGGGTTCCTGATGCTCGTGCTTTGCCTGATGATGGAAGGAGAAAGAAGGTGCGGTCATGATGGGAAGATGATGGATCCTACGGCCAGCAATTGATGTAGGTAAAAATAGAAAATAAAAGTTGTAATTTATATGCTTTAAAAATTCGTAAACTTGTAAAAATCATATCTTCTTCATACGAGGTCGAAAACGCGCGAAACTAGTTGCGTTGGAATCGTATGGACAAGCACTACGCTATGGAATTGGATTGGAGTCGTTTGGAGTTAGTGAGAATTTCGGGTAAAATTAAACGTCCGTTTAATTTTATTCGAAATAAATCGCTAAAACGGAATTGAAATCAAGGTGAGAACTTCTCACTCAATCGAATCGGTTTCGATTTTAATTTTAAATAGTTAGATTTAAAATTCTTGAATGCATGTTTGAATGATGATTGTTATCTATTGATTGTTAAAATAGACATTATGCGCCGTTAGTAAGCGGATGTTATTTATTAAAAACATATACCGCGAATATTTCATAAACAGTGAAATTGGTATTATTTATGTACTTGGAGTTGATTTTCCCGCTGTATATAGCGGATGAGACCCTATTGCGCCGTCTATTAAGCGGATAATATTTTAAATCCCATATACCGCGATAATTTCATACTGGAACGGAATTGGTATTGTGCTAACATCTTTGGATGTAGGAAAACAGGTTGGAGGGATACAGGTTGGAGGGATCCAACTGGATTCCTCAACAGTATTTATTTGATTTCAGATATTTTGATATTCGTTGATTATCATATTGATATATGATGTCGTTGTTGTCGTGATTGACTATCTGGTATGTAGCATCATTGGGCCAAATTTTGGAATTTTAAAAGGATTTTTAAAGTGATTTTTGAAAAGTATACGTTCATAAAATATTTTTGGAATTGAATGCCATTATAGATAAATAAACGTTATAATTTTAGTGTTATAAAAAATTATGATTTCTGAGAAATATAGTTAAAAGTTGATTTTTGAAAATATGCGCTAATGATTTTATAAAATAGTTTAATCGGGATTTTTGAATTTATTATAAAAAGTTGAAAATATAAGATTTATAAAATTTGATTATTTTATAAATCAAAATGGTGAAATTATAAAGGGGATTAAAGATGTCTTAAAAGAATAATAGTATAAATTGATTTGTATAAGAAATTTATAAATTGATATTTATAAATTAAAGTATTGGAATTATAAAACGAATTTTTATAAGTGTTAGAATGAATTGTGAATAAACTTCGTAAATGAATGAAATTTATAAAATTATAAACAGCAAAGTTATAAGTGGAATTTTATAAGCAGTAGGTTTATAAAATTTGTAAAGTTATTTGAAGAATAGATTTGGTTAAATAAATGAATCTTATAAGTTATAAGATTTATAATTTGGAAAGTCTTGAAAAGAACGATTTTGTAAAATAATCGTTTTATAAGCATTTAACTTATAATATGAACCTTTGGTTTATAATTGAGTTATAAATTGAAATAGCTTAATAAAGGAGATTTACAAAAAGGAAGTTGTTATAAAATAAATAGAAATGGAATTTATAAACATTGTTTTATAAATTCGCAACGACTTATTTTGATAAGTTAAATTTTATAACTTATTTATGGAGTTATATTCACGTTTTAGACAGTGAATAATCCTTTAAAATAAAATGTATAGAAACGATGAAATCGGTTAACGAGCATATTCACGCTTTTGAATAGTGAATAATATGTTAAAGAAAATGTTTTGGATTTGGTGTTTTAAATAGAATTAAAATGATCTAACGATGTTTTTAAATGTGTTGAGATTCGAAACCATAGATTTCAACATTCATTGTTGAAATAGATGTTTTCGAGAAATAAAAGGAAATGGTGGACTATAACACTGTTGTTATAGTAAATGATTTCCGAAAGGAAATGTTTTGTATAGTATTGGGATTTATATATCTATTTTAATTTCGAATCCCTATACTAGTGATTTTGGGTTGTCGTAACGATGTTTTACGCAACATTCGTTTTGGCCCAAATAAATATGTTTGAGAGAATGATTTCCTTAAAGAATGAAATATATACTTAATTTCGATTTAAGTATATTGAATATTTTCCAAGTGTTGAAAATAAATGGATTGAGAATTACTTAATAAGTAAGTATGGAAATGTTTTTCCAATGTGAATTGAATGTTTTGAGAATTTATCTTTTTGAAGATAAATTGAAATGAATAATTGAAATCGTTATTCATAAATATTGTCAAATATAAATTCACTACGGGATTTATGAATGGAAAGGGAAGTTGTTTAAAAATAAATATTGATTTATTTTTGAAGTGTGAAAATTATATATCTAGTAAAGATATTTTGGAAAATAAATAATTTGAAAAATTATTTGGAATCTAGTGATGTGTGCATATCCATTGATAGTTCAATAACCGACTCTGGTGGCGAAGAATTTATTCTTTTAGCCTAACACCCTTCTCTGAGACGTACGAGCTCAGAGATTATGTAGTTGAAGGTTATCAGCGATATATTCCCAATTTGGTAATGTGATATGCTGAGTGTTGCTGTGAAATGATCATTGTGTTGATCATTTGTGATAGGATCATTTATTTGATCATTTATCTTTGTGATCATTTCTATGATCATTTGTTGACCCAAAGCACAGCTTTTGTATAAAGCGTGGCTTTGTGGACGTGACTTCGTCGAGCCTCACACCTCGGAATGGTCAAAACAGGAAAGATGCAGCAAGGTTATGAGGGGTGGCTCCCTTTAGGGTATGTGCATTTCCTTCTGGAAAAGGGTGGTTTCATGGTATGGAGCCCAGATACTTACTCATGTTGAAACACTTTATTTATGATTGTGTGATGTTGATGACGAGCGCTCGGTTAAAGGTCCCAAAGGACCGGGGGATGGCATACTCGTGTCAGTAGTTACCCAGTTAGGGGTAACCGGCCTTGTGTTGGCAGAGATCCGGTTTGGTTCCCGGGGACGTCCTTCCAGAGGCGTTCTCATGTGGCAATGGGAAGTTCCTTGGCCTGACCATTCGTTGAAAATCCAAAGAAACAATACGATCTTGTACGGTATTAGTTGTAGAACCTATCATTCACTTATGGTGGCGCCCCGCTGTTTGGATGGTAACTATAGTAGGCATAGTTCGAAATGTCTATGCTGGCTAAGATTTATATCTTTATTTTCGAAATGAATTTTTCCTACACTATGTACTAGTAATAATATCAAATGTTCTTTTTAATGCGTATCAAGCATATTTGACTATCATAAGGAGAAATCTCCTCCGATTCTGCGTTTGCATGTGTGTGTGTGCGGGAGGCCTTATGGTAGTCTCATTTTTAAAAGCATTGCGAATTGACTTTAAAAATATTCCTCTATTTTGATTTTAAAGATAAATAAACTGTTTTGAGTTCTCACACCAGTCACATGACTGACTTGGAGTTTATTGTTTTTCTTCCTAAACTCTGGGTGCCCACCAATTTTCACACGGGCAGTCAAGAGTTAAGGTTTATCAGGATATTCTAGAGTTGCTGGAGGCAAGCTGGATGGCATGGCGTATTACTAGTATATAGTATTTCCTTTCCACTGTTTGTCGTTGTTTGTTGTTGTACACTCTGATGTAATGAAATGTAATGTAATGTAATAACTGATATAGTTCTTTGTTTAAAGATTATTCATTTATTTATTATATGTTGTTCCGCTGCGATTGTGAGATTCTGATGTTGTTCTGTTGTTTTCTTTCCGTTGTATTTTCTTGTCTCTCTATTTTCTATCATTTCTTCTTCTTTTTTAAACCCTAATGGTTCGTATTTCTATTCATCTTGAGTTAATCTATGGAGATTAGTGTATATTCAAGGGGTACGGAAAAGCGGACTATTACATTTGGTATCAGAACATATGGTTAAGCGACAACCATGGCTCTGTTGGGTATTACTCATTAGAGATAGAGTCAGTAGTACTCTAGAATGAGTTGAGTGTAATAATAGCTATGAGAGCGTATTTGTTAGTGAATATAAAATTGTTTTATATTGTGATGATTGGTTTGTTGAGTGGTATATGGATTCTGGTTAATACGAGTAATTAACGTTGTTGATAGGGATCTCTAAACACTTGTATAGAACAATTCGGCACAGTATTGTTTTAAATTGGGTAAATGAAATAATTTTACCTTGATTATATTTTTATATATAAAGGAATAATTTTTCAGAATTATTAAAGTGTATGTAAGTTGATTGTTGGTTGTTGAATAATCTAAATTAAAGAATAATTGTATAAGCAAAAGAATTATAAGAATTGAATTATAATTAATGTGATTTACAATTTGCGAAATAAACTTATATATATAAAAAGTGAAACTATATGAATATATCTATGAATATGAGTTGTAATAAAAATGAATTTAAAGTTAAATGAAAATTTACTTTAGAAATTGGAATCTGAATTGATTTATAAGTGGGAATTTAAGTTATGTAAAACCAAGTGATGTTTATAAAATGAAATATAATTTAAGAGATATTGAATGAAGTTG
Source organism: Allium cepa (assembly GCA_030765085.1). NCBI lineage: Eukaryota > Viridiplantae > Streptophyta > Magnoliopsida > Asparagales > Amaryllidaceae > Allium > Allium cepa. Next base: position 490,891,139 of record CM060942.1, read on the forward strand.
ATATTGGTATCGAAGTAAATTAATGAAGTGAAGTCATTAAGAATATGAACTTGAGTTATGTAATGAAATTCAACTTTAGTAATTGGATTGAATGAATGGATTGAATATGTAAATCAATTGAATGTAAATTAAGTTGATATGAAATAATGAATGTAAGTGTAATTCATTAAAATCTAATGTTATTGGAAGTTGAAAGATTGAATGAAAATCAATTTAATTGAACCAATTGAAAGTAAGGATGTTAAACCAAATTGAATGAATATAAGCAAAGTAATTTGGTTGAAATTAATATACATTGGTTGTTATATGATTGTTAGTTGATTGTGTATAATTCATTAAGTGTTAATGAAATTGAATTAATGAAATTGGAAGCTAAAGTAATTGAAATCCAATTGGAACTTAAGTGAATCTTAAATAGAATTGAATTTGATTTGGAAGTGAACCAACTTGAATATGAATTAGTGAATATAAACTAATTGAAAATGAATGTTAGTAAAATCCAATGTAAATGAATCAAATGTGATTAAATTGAAAACCCATTTCATTGAATATTAATGAGAATATGAATGAATATTTATTGGTTATGGATGTTAGTTGAATGCTAGTTGGTTGATGGTTGAATATATAGCTTTCGTTGCATTTGCTATGTTGGCATATATAGTTATTATGTTGCTATATTTTGTATATCGATACTATTTTCATATATACATGTTTCTCATCTGTTTGTTGAGTGTTTAGTAGGTGCGGATCGCGTTTGCTTCGCATTTGGAGCTCGCTTTCGCCTTATATTAGCCGTATATGCTCGCTAATAAAATATAAGGTACATATCTCGGATTAAATATCGTACTTTTACACTTATTTCCCTGCGGGATGCCTCATTACTTGATGAGATGTATATTTGTGACATATATACTGTCATTTTTTTTTTGGGATCGAGCCGTGCAAAGGAGACTATGGCGAATTTTTTCAAAAATTTAAGGCGTTAGAATATTTTTGAGAAAAATTGGAAAGTTTTGAAAACTTTAACTTTGATTTGGAATTGAAAGTTAAACAATAGTAGTTTGGTTTGAAAAGATAACTAAGTATGATTTGGAAACTTAGCAAAATATTGTAAGAAATTTAACTATGAATTTTGGGAAAGTTAATAGATTCTGTAACTTTTCTTACTTGGTAATTTCGAGGACGAAATTCTTTTAAGGGGGGAAATATGTAACGACCCAGAATTTCTGTCAATTAAAATTTGAATATTTAATTAATTTTAAATATTAATAAGTGAATTTATAATGCGAATAAATTTTATTTCGAATAATTAGATTTAATTGAATAATTAAATCGATAATTTAATATGTGAAAATACAAAAATAATAGAAAATTGGGTTAAATATGATTGAAAATGATTTGTAAAATTTTATTTTATCATATTGGAGTTAGAATGATATTTTAGAACTTTTAAAATCGAATTAAGAGTTAATTTGTGAAAATTGAATATTTTAATATTTAATTATCGACTGTGCAATTAGCCAATTTTCGAACAGTTTCAGAATTGAACGAAACTAGTTCCATTGGATCCGTAATAGTTTTTTATTACCGGATTTCAATTTTCGTAGCAATCAGAGTTATAGTTTGATCGTGGCAGCTCGAAACGCATCGAAATTGTTTTTAATATTAATTTGGCGAGTTAAAATAGTCATTTTTCAAACAGTCTCGGATTTCGACGAAATCGGTTTCATCGGATCCGTAATGTGATATTATTGTATGGTTTCGAATTTCGTGTCAATCGGATTTACCGTTTGTCCGGTGCAAGCTAAAACGCTTAGAAAATCGTTTAATCGGTTTAATTTTAAATTGAACGTTTATTGCCATAACTCGCACAGATGACCGAATTAGCTTTCGAAACCTGTTCCATTGTGTTCGGAACGCGGGATAAACCCTAGAAACGATGGTCACCGCACGTAAATCGGAGTTTGGAAAATCCAAAATGAATAGTGTTTCGTTCGATTTTCTATAAATAGACCCTTATCTCTTCACAAAATAAAAAAAAAATTAGGTTTTAAAAACCCTAGCCGCAAGTAACTAAACCAAGGGCCAAAAATGTCAACTCTTTCCTCCTCGATTTCTTCCAATCTACAAGTTATTGCGCGAATTTTTCAACTGCAATGTTGTAGGGCTCCGCGAGCTCTACAAATCCAACGGCCAGGATCGCTTAAAGTCGAACGAATCAATGGCAAACTGAGTTCAAACGTGTGTAGTTCGGCACGTATTTCAAGACACTTGTGGCAGCCTGTCTCGTGTAGGCGAAGGGGATGGTGGTCCCTGATCGAAGTAGAAGTGGGCGAGGTGGTCGCGGCCTTCAAGTTTTGTTCGCGTGTTTGGGTTCCTGATGCTCGTGCTTTGCCTGATGATGGAAGGAGAAAGAAGGTGCGGTCATGATGGGAAGATGATGGATCCTACGGCCAGCAATTGATGTAGGTAAAAATAGAAAATAAAAGTTGTAATTTATATGCTTTAAAAATTCGTAAACTTGTAAAAATCATATCTTTTTCATACGAGGTCGAAAACGCGCGAAACTAGTTGCGTTGGAATCGTATGGACAAGCACTACGCTATGGAATTGGATTGGAGTCGTTTGGAGTTAGTGAGAATTTCGGGTAAAATTAAACGCCCGTTTAATTTTATTCGAAATAAATCGCTAAAACGGAATTGAAATCAAGGTGAGAACTTCTCACTCAATCGAATCGGTTTCGATTTTAATTTTAAATAGTTAGATTTAAAATTCTTGAATGCATGTTTGAATGATGATTGTTATCTATTGATTGTTAAAATAGACATTATGCGCCGTTAGTAAGCCGATGTTATTTATTAAAAGCATATACCGCGAATATTTCATAAACAGTGAAATTGGTATTATTTATGTACTTGGAGTTGATTTTCCCGCAGTATATAGCGGATGAGACCCTATTGCGCCGTCTATTAAGCGGATAATATTTTAAATCCCATATACCGCGATAATTTCATACTGGAACGGAATTGGTATTGTGCTAACATCTTTGGATGCAGGAAAACAGGTTGGAGGGATCCAACTGGATTCCTCAACAGTATTTATTTGATTTCAGATATTTTGATATTCGTTGATTATCATATTGATATATGATGTCGTTGTTGTCGTGATTGACTATTTGGTATGTAGCATCATTGGGCCAAATTTTGGAATTTTAAAAGGATTTTTAAAGTGATTTTTGAAAAGTATACGTTCATAAAATATTTTTGGAATTGAATGCCATTATAGATAATAAATGTTATAATTTTAGTGTTATAAAAAATTATGATTTCTGAGAAATATAGTTAAAAGTTGATTTTTGAAAATATGCGCTAATGATTTTATAAAATAGTTTAATCGGGATTTTTGAATTTATTATAAAAAGTTGAAAATATAAGATTTATAAAATTTGATTATTTTATAAATCAAAATGGTGAAATTATAAAGGGGATTAAAGATGTCTTAAAAGAATAATAGTATAAATTGATTTGTATAAGAAATTTATAAATTGATATTTATAAATTAAAGTATTGGAATTATAAAATGAGTTTTTATAAGTGTTAGAATGAATTGTGAATAAACTTCGTAAATGAATGAAATTTATAAAATTATAAACAGCAAAGTTATAAGTGGAATTTTATAAGCAGTAGGTTTATAAAATTTGTAAAGTTATTTGAAGAATAGATTTGGTTAAATAAATGAATCTTATAAGTTATAAGATTTATAATTTGGAAAGTCTTGAAAAGAACGATTTTGTAAAATAATCGTTTTATAAGCATTTAACTTATAATATGAACCTTTGGTTTATAATTGAGTTATAAATTGAAATAGCTTAATAAAGGAGATTTACAAAAAGGAAGTTGTTATAAAATAAATAGAAATGGAATTTATAAACATTGTTTTATAAATTCGCAATGACTTATTTTGATAAGTTAAATTTTATAACTTATTTATGGAGTTATATTCACGTTTTAGACAGTGAATAATCCTTTAAAATAAAATGTATAGAAATGATGAAATTGGTTAACGAGCATATTCACGTTTTTGAATAGTGAATAATATGTTAAAGAAAATGTTTTGGATTTGGTGTTTTAAATAGAATTAAAATGATCTAACGATGTTTTTAAATGTGTTGAGATTCGAAACCATAGATTTCAACATTCATTGTTGAAATAGATGTTTTCGAGAAATAAAAGGAAATGGTGGACTATAACACTGTTGTTATAGTAAATGATTTCCGAAAGGAAATGTTTTGTATAGTATTGGGATTTATATATCTATTTTAATTTCGAATCCCTATACTAGTGATTTTGGGTTGTCGTAACGATGTTTTACGCAACATTCGTTTTGGCCCAAATAAATATGTTTAAGAGAATGATTTCCTTAAAGAATGAAATATATACTTAATTTCGATTCAAGTATATTGAATATTTTCAAAGTGTTGAAAATAAATGGATTTGAGATTACTTAATAAGTAAGTATGGAAATGTTTTCCAATATAAAGTGAATATTTTGAGAATTTATCTTTTTGAAGATAAACTGGAAATGAATATTTGAAACCTATTGAAAATCGTATATCAGTAGATATTGTGAAATATAAATTCACTAAGGAATTTATAAAAGAAAGTGGAATTTGTTTAAAAATAAATATTGATTTATTTTTGAAGTATTGAAAATATATATCTTGTAAAGATATTTTTGGGAAATAAATAATTTGGAAAATTATTTGGAATCTGGTGATGTTGTGCATATCCATTGATAGTTCAATAACCGACTATCAATATTTACCTTTGAAAGGTATTTGTTGTGATTTGTTTGAATTTGAATGCCACACTTATTTTTGAATAAGCGCTCACTATTCGGGTTATCCGGGAAAGGACCTTTGGGTCGTATAACCCATTCCGAGTATGTGATACGTCGTTATGGATTGCATTTGAAGACCGGTGTTGAAGACCGGGTATTTGCGAGAGCGATAGGATGACCTGTCGATTGACTCTGCACCGAGTTGCTCCGGTATAGAGTTCTCCATATGTGATGGGGAATCCGATCAGGATTGTGGATATCCGGATTGCAAGGACTTCTTTGTAAGTGCCTTCGGTTCCGTTCGAGCCCGGAATAGACTTGTATGGATTGTATGTCTGACATTACAAATTGAGATATAAAGCTGATTTCTTTCAAATATATTTCTGTTGGTGGCGGAGAATTTATTCTCTTAGCTTAACACCCTTCTCTGAGACGTACGAGCTCAGTGGTTATGTAGTTGAAGGTTATCAGTGATATATTCCCAATTTGGTAATGTGACATGCTGAGTGTTGCTGTGAAATGATCATTGTGTTGATCATTTGTGATAGGATCATTTATTTGATCATTTATCTTTGTGATCATTTCTATGATCATTTGTTGACCCAAAGCACAGCTTTTGTATAAAGCGTGGCTTTGTGGACGTGACTTCGTCGAACCTCACACCTCGGAATGGTCAAAACAGGAAAGATGCAGCAAGGTTATGAGGGGTAGCTCCCTTTAGGGTATGTGCATTTCCTTCTGGAAAAGGGTGGTATCATGGTATGGAGCCCAGATACTTACTCATGTTGAAACACTTTATTTATGATTGTGTGATGTTGATGACGAGCGCTCGGTTAAAGGTCCCAAAGGACCGGGAGATGGCATACTCGTGTCAGTAGTTACCCAGTTAGGGGTAACCCGGCCTTGTGTTGGCAGAGATTCGGTTTGGTTCTCGGGGACGTCCTTCCAAAGGCGTTCTCATGTGGCAATGGGAAGTTCCTTGGACTGACCATTCGTTGGAAATCCAAAGAAACAATACGATCTTGTACGGTATTAGTTGTAGAACCTATCATTCACTTATGGTGGCGCCCCACTGTTTGGATGGTAGCTATAGTAGGCATAGTTCGAAATGTCTATGCTGGCTAAGATTTATATCTTTATTTTCGAAATGAATTTTTCCTACACTATGCACTAGTAATAATATCAAATGTTCTTTTTAGTGCGTATCAAGCCTATTTGACTATCATAAGGAGAAATTTCCTCCGATTCTGCGTTTGCATGTGTGTGTGTGCGGGAGGCCTTATGGTAGTCTCATTTTTAAAAGCATTGCGAATTGACTTTAAAAATATTCCTCTATTTTGATTTTAAAGATAAATAAACTGTTTTGAGTTCTCACACCAGTCACATGACTGACTTGGAGTTTATTGTTTTTCTTCCTAAACTCTGGGTGCCCACCAATTTTCACACGGGCAGTCAAGAGTTAAGGTTTATCAGGATATTCTGGAGTTGCTGGAGGCAAGATGGATGGCATGGCGTATTACTAGTATATAGTATTTCCTTTCCGCTGTTTGTTGTTGTTTGTTGTTATACACTCTGATGTAATGAAATGTAATGTAATGTAATAACTGATATAGTTCTTTGTTTAAAGATTATTCATTTATTTATTATATGTTGTTCCGCTGCGATTGTGAGATTCTGATGTTGTTCTGTTGTTTTCTTTCCGTTCTATTTGCTTTTCTCTCTATTTTCTACCTTTTCTTCTTCTTTTTTAAACCCTAATGGTTCGTATTTCTGTTCATCTTGAGTTAATCTATGGAGATTAGTGTATATTCAAGGGGTACGGAAAAGCGGACTATTACATAGTCCCAAACTCTATAGGGTAAATCTCTCCAGCTAATCTGGCTACCAGTTTCTACGCATAGTCGGGCTAATGTGAGATGTCGTTATGAGTATGGGTCATAATACAAAGGGCCTAAATCGGGGTCTTGGATTATTAAGTGGTTGTTTGAGGATCCACATCTTTTCCACAAATGAAGTGTTAAATGGTCGGCATTGAGTTTAGGCATAGTTAATGATATCTCAGAAAGGTCCACTTCAATAGGAAGTATTAAGTGTCTAAAGAGATTTCCGTGCAATGTTAGCTAGATAGATACTTATGTGGGGTCCGCCTTGGGAATGGGTATTAAATGATGAGGACCTAACTCGGTTGAGGTCTTAAATGGTCAGAGTCTGCCTATTTTCCCATAAAATTATTAAGTGGTTTGACTTTTATCTCTCACATTGTTAGGTATTTATGAAGTGGGGTTTGTCTTATGGGATTTAGAAACCTGCTTCGAGAATAGAAGGTATTAAGTAGTTGATTGTGGATCCTCTTCCTTTCCTTGTATGATGTATTAAATGGTTAATTATGTAAGACATGTTCTTATTTATATCAAACTTCCCAAGTATTGAAGTAGTAAGGCTCGAGATTTCTATTCACCAAACAATTGTTGTTCTGGCACTCTTCTCATTACAACACAGGTTAGAGAAGGAGTGGATGATGTTTGAAGATGATATGAGTTAAGCTTGTGGCAGTTATTACCTATCTTTTTATGTTATTTCCTACTGTACCCATAAAATGTATTTTTGAACAAAATTTTGGAACGGTTGTTATTATGTATTATGACATTTGAAATGATTTGAAATAAATGGGCACTATTTTTGTTATTATATTTTATTCCTTCCGCCGTGAGTTTTGGAAGAATAGATTGATAACATCGTAGTTTTTCTTTTATCAACAAACAGCCAGCTTTGGAATGAGCCCAAGTTTAGATGAACCTTTTCTGGGTTGGAATTTAGGTTGTTCCGGGATAGGCTTTTACAACAAGAATTTCAAAGAGGATAAATTATCTTTTTAGGGTGTACTATAAGACTTTGGGATTAAGGCATGTTTTTTTGGATTATAGTCAATAATTTTTGGTATAACGTTTTATTTTATACGTGTGTGTATATATTATATTATTAGTCAGGTGATAATTCTGATATCTAAGTAACGTTGTCGCAAAGTAGTTTTGTTGTGTGTGTGTATCAGATTAGCGCAGTCATATATAAATATATTATTATTTTATATTTTATTAAATTAATATATGTTATTTAATTACATATGTATATGTTATAATTAATTACAACATCATAATGTGATTATAATTAGTCATATAATTATATATATAAATTATTATGGTAACAATATTTTTCGATAGTAAAAAATATATTTTATATAAATATTATTATTATTTGAATCAATTTACTACATAAATAAATTTTATTAATTCTAATATGTTGTGAAATTATTTTATAAATTTATGTCAATAGCGGCTAAGCCCTCGACAAAAAAACTATTTTTAAAAATTAATTGTTTAATTCGACCAAAAATAAATAAATCAATTTAAAATTAATTTAAACTGAAAAAATGCAAAAAAAAAATACAACCACAAAATATCATTTAGGATTTACTAGAAATTTAAAATTTGAAATAAAGTTTCAAAATAGGTTTTTCTTGTTAATATTTTATTATTATTTTTTGATAGCAAGAGTTATACTTCCTTCAAGCGGAGCACCATTATGATGTCTTAGGGGCTCGAACCCGTGACATCTAGTACGTCTGTCTAAAGCATCAAATCTCTAACCACTTGAGCTAGAGGTCATGACATTATTTGATTAATTTTTAATTGAATATTTAATTAAAATGTATTTTAAAATTAAAAAATAATCAATTATTTTCCGAGCAGTGTGTAAGACCTGATATTTCATATTTATCAAAAATATATTTTGTATTTTATAAGTATATGTGTGTGTGTGTGTGTGTGTACGTGCAAATTTTTTTGGAATACATTTGTGCGTGCATATATATATATATATATATATATATATATATATTTAAGTTAAGAAAAAATATATTAAAAAAATTATATGTATATATATATGTATTACTCATGGTTTTTTAAAAAATTGTTTTAATATTTATATGTAAATCTGTTACATAATATGTACGTATAATATAAATATTTCATTCATATGATTATATATACATATACATAAATATATACACACACACACACACACTCTTATATACTTATATAGATTATCTAAACAAAACTTAATACATATATATATTTACAAATAATAGTATATACATACATACATATATTTGCATATTGGATGAGCTAACATGTCCATTGAAATGTAAATCCCCACATCTATACACGGGCATGTTATGCCTTGCACGGTTTGATATGTTACACACACACATGTGTGTGTGTATATGATACACGTGTGTGTTGATCAAGACATAAATTAAATATAACTATGTAATTTATAATTTTCAATAAAATAAAATGTTTTGCGTAAATAACACTTAGTAGTGTTCTAAATAAGTTGACTTCTTATGCCCAATAAAGATCCAATAAGGGAATTTTTTTTGAAATTCACCCATAATTTCCGCTGCGGGCTGGCCTAGTTTCAATAATATTAACCAACAGAAAACTATCAAATGGGCCACTGCTTAGCTATCTAATAACTGCCAGTACGTAACCCCTTGATTTTTCCAACAATCATGAGTTATACACTATCCAACATTTGGAGAGCGTCACATACTCTAGTCTCAACAAATGCATCGATATCTAGTCTTGATTCATCTTGACTAGGAATATTTAAAATGATGTGTTTATTATATTATGATACAATACTCATGTTACAAATACTTGTAATTACTATCACAAACACACTATTTATAGATTTTATGTTAAGTATATTTTAATTAAATATTTAATTATTCGTAACATATTATAACAAATATACAATAGGAAAAACACCTTTATTAAGAACGAGAACTTATTACATAGTTAATTTATTTACAATAAATTACAGAATTGCCCCTTGGCCATACCCCAAACTCCATCAATCTTCCACTTGCACTTGGGGCTAATTATGGAAAATCAATCAAATCCCTTCAATCAGGTTCTCGATAGCTGACCAAGGTATACCCTTAGTGAATAGATTTACTATGTTGTCCCTGTAACAACCATAATTATTGATTTACTTAATGAATTAATGAAAGGACTAAGTAAGCCAAATAAGAAGAAAACGGGGCAATGAATTAATAAAAGAGTATGAGGGCCTAAGCCTAAATTGCTATGGAACAATTAGCTTACTCATTTCCATTCATTCATTTTATTATACTAAAAATAAAATAAAAACAAGAGAGGAACATTAATGGTGGTAGCCAAAAGAGAGCAAATAAAAAGAAGATAAAGGAAATAAAAGATAAAGTGGGATTAAAAAGACTAAAGCAAGATATTTTAAAGATCTAGGTGAGTAATACTAAAATCACTTTTACTGTTCCTAACTATTTAGTATCGGTTGATTTTTTATAGTTTTATATATGATAGAGATTCACATGGACTTTCATTAACAAGCAAAACGAATGTTTAGGAGAAAAACACACAAACATAAGATATTTTGATGTGTTTCCCTGCTCTAAAGATTTTGTTATATATACTATAAAAGTTTAATATGGTGTTTTAATCATGATTTTAGAAATATTTCTTAGTTTGAGAGGTTTCCAACGTTGAAATAATTTATTATGAAATTTTGAAGGAGAATAACTAGAAGATAAATAAGGAAAACATCTGAAAAATCAAAAGAAAGAAAAAAGTATATTTAAATAATTATCCATGAATTTTTCTGGAATTTTAATAAGGTTTCTATGAAGAAAAATAAGCCAATATAGGACGTATACTGCGATCGCTTATAATTTAAAATTATATGGGAAAACAAGTGTGATAAATAGCAAACCGGATCCAAATAAAAGCTGTGAAAACCCACAAATCCGTACTCTTTGAATCGAAAATAAACCACACATTTCTGATCCAAAAAGCACAGACTAACAGAAAGTCAGGAGAAAGAAAAGAAGAGAGAAGAAGAGAAGAGAAGAAAGAGAGAAGATAGAACTAAACAGAACAATACAGAATCTCACATCGCAGCGGAAAACATATAATATCATATCAATGATCTAACAAAACAAAAACTATATATATACATCAATTAGAGTTCAACAATAAAAAATAATTGTTAGTCTGGACAGTTATAATAACCTGTCCTCACAATCGCCGATAATATAAACAACTAAGCACATCGAATAATCAAAACAAACCGATACATGTATACGAAATGAAGATCTTCAGCTCTCCTGCTAAAGCGTCAATAGCACCAATTTGAACCTGTAAATATACTCGGTCTAACCTGAGCATTGAAAGGGAAGAATGCCCGGATCAGTCTGGTAAACGAGCATGAGAAACACATTCAGATGAATTTATTAAATTACCAAACTTTTCCTTTATCAAAATAAAAGTATATCGTAAGACATGCTCAAACATAAACACATACATGTTTTTACCTTACGATAACTAAAACATTTCATATCAAATCATCTGATAATATACTAGTGTCTATTGCACAAATAATATTCAAAATAGCCGAAATTGTTACAATTATTAAATTTCAGCATACTAGGCTCTACAAGTAAAATGGAAGGTATGTAGTTGAGTTTGAATTTCCATACAAATGACTGAGTAAAGGGACTACCTTCTGAATGGGTACACCTCTAGACCGATGTCCCAAGGCATAGAATATCTGCCCTTTACCAACACAAGACCGACCCTCCTCTATAACTAGATGGTACCGAATATGCCATCTTTCGGTCGTTACCCACCTTTACCGAGGGCCCTCAAAGCATACAAACCACAATAATCAGATACATGACGTCATAGCGTGTAAAGGTATCTCTAGAAGAGGATGATCATATTCTACTTGGGAATGACCCACTTAGCCCTGCTGCATCTAACCCTGCTTTTGTCATTTTCGATTGATGAGGCCTGAGCTAACGATTACGTTTCACATATCACAAATCACGTCACTTTGAATGCCACATGGCATTTCCATTGACTACTAATTGCCTTCCACAAAAATACAACCCTTATGCTCATACGTCTCAAGGAGGGTGTCAAGTTAAGAGAAGTTTCCTTCTCCACCACCACTAATGTACGTTTGTAAAAACCAATGTACATAATCTGTAGAAATACAACGTCAGACAAACATCCATACAAGTTGTCCAAGAACAAGACAAACTGAAGGTACTTTCCTACCACATCCTGTCGGGAAATCCCTAGGATTAGCAGCGAATAGTCCTTCCATTGGATATTTCATAATGAAAAGACCACTTCTATTATATGTATATTGGGATTTTAACTTCAAACGATCAACAAGCAATCTCCCACTGTGAAAATCCTAAATATCAATGTCATCACAACAACCTGCACAATCGCTGCATATATATTGGACCAAATTGGTTTTTGGTTAAATCAAATCCCGGTCTCTTCACATTAACAATGCAAAAGCGTTTCTCAACCTCACATAGAAACTAAATCTCATAGACTTATCACGTCTCCAACTTTCAACTTGCTTTCCTTCGGGCCAAGAAGGAAGCTTGATAGATTGGAGTAATATTATGCACTACACGAATCAACGTCCTCAACACATACGATAATCAAGCCTACATAGAAGGCTACATACTAAGTGTACGACTAAATAGTTTCCACATCAAGTCGAGGAACTAAAAGTGCCAAATTTGATATTCATTTATTTAACTATCAAAGCAACAACCAAATATTTAGCACCATATGCAATCACTGGGGCCTTTTAATTAATCTTTTATTAATAAATCACTTGTTAAGTATTACTTCAAATTATCTTTAAAAAGATATATTCTCAAAACCATCTCAACATTTAAATATTGGAAAACACTTCCATATACTAATTCAATAATAAGTAATTCACAATTCATTTTATTTTCAATACTTAGAAAATATTACATATATTTAAATCAGGATTAAGTATAAATTTCCCATTCTGTAAGGAAAACATTATCTTTAACATATTTATTCATGTCAAAATGAATTTTCATAAAACGTCGTTACGAAAACCCAAAATCACTAGTATAGGGGTTCGAAAATAACATAGATATATAAATCCCATATATACTATACAAAACATTTCCTTTCGGAAATCATCTACTATAACAACTATGTTATAGTCCATCATTTCCTTATTTCTCGAAAATGTCTATTTCAACAATGAATGTTGAAACCTATGGTTTCAATACTTAAAACATTTTAAAACATCTTTAACCGTTTAACTTCATTTAAAATATCACTTTCCAAAAACATTTACTTAACTTAAAAGATTATTCACTGTCCAAAATCGTGAATATAGTTCATTTACCAAATCCAACATTTCTACGCATTTATTTAAGAATTATCCACTGTCCAAAAACGTGAATTTAATCCTTTAATAAACTAAAACAATTAACTTATCAAATTTAATTGATTTCACATTTATAAAATAATCACATTTATATTTTATAAAAACTTCTATTTATAAATCTCCTATGTTAACCAATTCCATTTGTTTCATTTATATACCAGAAATTCAAATAATAAGTTAATTACTTATATTGAGACTTGGTTCTGATTCATGACACAAACCTATCGCTACGACTTACAGATTTGACGACTGTTATGAAAAAAAGAGAATATATACTACAAGGAGACGAGACTTCAAAACCGGTGCATCAATTATATTTTTTTTGAGTCTTAGGTCAACTATAACGTCCCACCTTTTTGAATGCTTTAAATCGACGGCAAACCACACACGTCAGACTTAAAGCATACAGAAGGGTGTATTGTTATGGGGTAAATAAGAAAAGGCAAGGAAAAAAATAGAATCTTGCAGCGGAACGATAAAATATAATAATCAAATATACAGTTCATGAAGCTGTTTTACAAAATATTCGATTATATTTACACAATATATATATGAGTTGCACATACCAGCGAATAATAATTAATGCAGCGGAATACAGTGTGTAGTAGAATATAAAACTAAATAATAATAGATCTTCGTCTTCGTCCTCCAGAATAAAATCTTCAAATCCTGAAATGCTCAGGCTGACCCGAGCGAATTGAAAAGACAAAACACTAGAGTCAGAACTAAAAGATCTTATGCAAGTTAAATCAACAGAAATAAATATGACTGCAGTAACTTAAGAGATGCTCGGGATTCACATCTCCTAAGGATCCTTTAAACTATTTACTATGTAGTAATATTTCGCTATTATAATAATATCTATCAGTAAAATAAACTTACTTTTAAATAGCGTTAAGGCTTTACATTTTCCACCTTAACACGTAATAGTGCCAATAGTTTATACAGTACCGTAATACCTCCTGATCGTGAGGCACTAGAGGATATTCCATAGGTACGACACAATTCAAACTCGTACAAGGCGCGCTAGGGTAGGTGACACGGCACGCAAAGCAATGCCAGGTAGATATACCAATTACGCACATGGGCTGGTGGTAACGCGTAGCACGCAGCTACCGCCCACCTCAATCCACACCTCGAAATCAAAAATCAAAAGTGGCTGTCGAATCAATCCAAAAGTCAGAGTATAATATCGAAGGGATGTGTCCGATAAGAGGTTCTACCTTCTTGGCCCGAGATCGCTCCTGTTTTAGCCACCTTATGCCAACTCACGGGAGTCGGGTCCACGTATATACCTTAATAGAGCGTCGTCACCATCCTACTTCATTCTGGAATCTCCACCGTGTACACGGTTGTCAAAGTGGTTTTCGGTATCGACAGAGAATATGCCCCTATCCGATCCCGGTCTCTTCGCCAACCAATCGTTATTATAACATCTTGGTCATTTCAAAATAGTATATACTTTAAAAACCAAAATATCACTTCCATTTCAAACCATATCCTTTATTTCAAAGTAACATATACTTCAAAACCCAATTCAATAATATATCATTTCCATTTCAAAACAATTCAATAACATATCATTTAAATAAAACCCATTTTCCAATCACTAAATCTTCCTTTAATTTATATAAACTTGAAATATTCTTTTAAATCATCTTAAACCCAAACCACATTTTGAAGTCATATTCTAAATCTTCAATTGCTATAGGTTTCAACTCAATATATTCAACGATAATTCTTTAAATTAATTAAATTTTCAAATAAATTCATTTCAAAACCATAATACTTTCAAGGTTATAACAACTCCAAAACAAAACACTTTTAAACCATAATACTTTAAAATACTTTAATTTCGATAAAACATTTCAATTTTGACATATTTCAAGTCTTTAAATATTCCATGATTTCCAAACCAAATCTGATAATCTCATATATATCTTAACTCAATTTTCTATAATTTAGTTTAGAAATATTTATTTATTATATCCAATATCTTTTAAATAAAGCTCAAACTTGAAACATTTGTTAATCACCCTAAACACTCATCATGTTATTAAATCGTTCCCTTTTAAAATCTCAAATTTAATAAGTTCCAGATTGATTTAATTAAATAACATTCTTAATTAAACCATGTTTTAAAATTGACTTCAAATCTATCTTCTCAACCTTAATTTATCAATATCATTATAAACTCTATATATATAAAATATAATTTAAATAAGTACTTAACCATATTATCTTTTTAATAAAATCAAATATTATTATTAAAGTTATTATATAAATGAGCAAATTTATACATAGCCTAAATTTAAGAATTTAACTATATATAAAATAATATTTATATAATATCAAAAATCAATATTTACAAACCCATATATTTCTTTCCAAAACCATAGAAATCATTTCAAAAATATTTATATATAGACCAATGGTGTCTGTATATAATTTTCTATCCTATGGTCAAGTGGTACGGTTATTTATCATTTCAATCCACAATTTAAAAATAAAAATGCGGTTGTATATCATTTCAAACCGCAATCCCGAATGAAATAAAGTGCATAACAATTTGCAGTTTAAAACAATAAAAAATACAACATCCATTCATCCAATATCAATCATCAGCCATTCATTACAATCATCATCCAATTTAAACAATAACATCAACATAGAGCATATAATTGATAACAGGTAATTACTGATAGTTTATATTCAATAATAAATTAAACAATCTATCTAACTGGCAGTTTATATGCAATAATAAATTAAATAACAATTTAATTAAGTAAATTAAATTTAACTGAGATGATGATTAAAAATATTCCAAACAATCATAAATAAATTTCAAAACACATCATATATCAATTTAACAAACATAAGAAATTTTATAAGTTGTGAGTGGGTTAAAGCACTCACCTTTTGAATTTAAATTGAATTTAAATCCAATTTAAACCCAAAATTTGACTAGTCTCGGAATCCATCCAAACTAGCGTATGAATGTCCGGAATTTCGATATGATCCTAATAAAAGAAACCCCGTGTAAATCGGATATCGTGTGTAAAAGTTATAGCATTAAAACGAGTTGAAATTGAATTAAAATAAAATAAAACAAACATTCATATACCTTGCCACGTCATCACATATTCCCGCATCTCACGTTCGAGAAAACCCGAACCCCCCTGAACAACGCGTGCGCAACAAAACTGCCGCCGCCATTGCCTCGTACGTGCCACCTCACCGATCACCTGCTCCGCTCTCACTCATGCCAACGCACCATTAGAGGACGCCCCGACCCCCTAACATCATCGGCCTCGAGAACCACAGCAGCGGCCGCCTAAAATCTAAAACCCAGGTAAATTTTTGGTAAAATCCAACCATCAGGTCGCCAAGCGAACACCACCGATGAACTCCCCTCCATCCACTCTTCAAAACCCAGAAATGGTTCGTCGATCCGTCGTTGTTCATCGATGCACGATGAACGTCCGAAAATGGTTCTTTGATTTTCGGACAAACAGTGATTCAAAACCAAAAACGAACTACGGATCTAAGATGCGTACATCGAGAGCTTCGATATATAATTATTCTGAATTTTTTTAAGGAGTTTGAAATTTCACTTTGATTTTTGAATCGCAATTGGATTTGGAATTGTCGACCATTGAAATGAGAAGGTGAAGAGGAATTGTACAAACAGACAAATGAGAAATAGAAGAAGGCTAGGGTTTATAACAAGGTATATATAAGCAGGGTTGAAAAAGAATAGATGGACCCGTTTAATAAACGCGCTGAACGATGAAGGCCCGAAAAGCCCATTCTAACTCCGGAATGAAATTGGGTCAACCCATATATCAAAATAGATATTTTAAAATATTTTAAACGCGATGGAACAGGTTTCACATCCAAATCCATCGTACGGAGAAGTTATGCTAAAATAAAATTATTTCAAATTGATTTCAGTTGATTCCAATTTCATTTAGTTCAAGGCGTTTCGAGTCCGTACGATCAAACGACAAGTCTCTTCGTTACAAAACTTGAAATCTTGCAATAATTCACCGATGCGGATCCGATGAAACTGGTTTTGTCGAAATCCGAGTCAGTGGCCAAATTGGCTACTTCCCATTAATCAAATAAATTGATAATTAATTAATTAAATCAAATTTTCAATTTTAATTCGATAATTGACAAATTTCAACACTTTTAATTTCTGAATCATTTACAATGATTTAAAAAAAATTAAATGTCGAATCAACATTGATTCATTCATCAATTTCTGTGTTAAATTTCATTTTTCTTACATTTAGAAATTATAAATTAATTCACAATAATTCCAATTAATTTACTTTTCAATCTA
Organism: Allium cepa; assembly: GCA_030765085.1. Lineage (NCBI taxonomy): Eukaryota > Viridiplantae > Streptophyta > Magnoliopsida > Asparagales > Amaryllidaceae > Allium > Allium cepa. Next base: position 490,908,663 of record CM060942.1, read on the forward strand.
TTATTCAATTTATTGATGTCAAATGGATGTAATTAACCTTGGACTCAACATCAATAACATTAATATTCTCCACTTTCAACTAAATTTTCGACTAATGAAATAGTTAAATATTTAATTACATTCATTTGCAATTAATCCAACTATTACTATAGTTCAAATCCCAATAAATTGATACATCTTGATTTCCATTCTTCTTATCCAACCAATTGTTTTAATTAATCGGGATTTCACTAATTAAGTCAATTACTACAGTTGCTTTCAAATTAAATTCTATGAACTAAACAAATAGGTAATTTATAACAATTGTAACCATTAAACTCTAATTAACTTTAAGTTTATTACTTTCAAACCAATATTATAATTACTTGCAGAACATTAATTTTATTCAATTGCCATTTATTAAAATTTAAATTTATTAATTAATTCAATGCTTACATTTGTTTTCATTATTCAATTTGTAGCTAAGTATAACATCTACATTATTTCCATTGATTTGAATTAAATTCCCGTATTTATACTCTGCCTATTATTGCTTTATAAACTAGTTACTATTGTTTACCTTTCATTTACTTGTCATATCCTCATTCCATTATTGTTACCTTTATTTATATTCAATAAAATTTAATTTCAATTCCAATTCAATTAACAATTCAACATGCAACCTATAATAATTATTTACAAGCCAATGTTATGCTTAAGTTTCTTATACTTCAACCAATTGTCATATTATGAATGGAATTAACATTAATTTTAAATATTATCTTAATTTACATTAACATAAAAATTAATTACCTTTAATGAAATTTATTGACCTGCATAAGCTTTATTACCTAAATTTACATTAACAAAACGTTAAATTTAGATTTATTGCGATTGATTACCAAAATTTATTTAACACGTTAAATAAATGAACAACCTATATTCATTGTCACCTATTTTCTTTTAATTGCATTTATAAGTTTGTTACTTATCAACCCATGTTATAATTCAAATTCACTGTAGTATCAAATTTCAATTCCTTACAATAAACCCATTTATTATAAATTTGCATACCAGTTAATTAGTTTCAAGTAAATAGATTGATTCAATTCAACTCTTTTATTAAGTCTATATTAATCAATATAATATTTCATTGGTTAATTCAAAGTTTACTTTTATTATTTATTTTCCATTTTATACCCCAGTGCAACAATTCACATTATTTCATTATTTTGTGATTTCACTTCAATTTGTCAATAATTAGCTTTAATAACCATTGCTACACTTTATTCTTAACATTTACTTCATTATAAACCATAAATTTTTTATTTTTCTATTCTTCCTAGATTAAATTTCAAAATCGAATTAAATTAACCAATTTTAATTATTGAAAATTTATGGTTCGTTACATCAACTTTGTTAAAATCTCTCCTCAGTTACGTACATATTAGCTTATATATTTAATCATTCTATTTTTATATTTTATACATATATAAGCATTTATTAAATTATAAAAGTAATTAAAGTTATATATATTTCTATATTTGTGTAAACTGTGCATATTGCACAAATTTCACCAGGTCAGTCGACTGGACCAGACTGACCCACAGGTCCAGTCGACTGACACTGGAAAATTTGTGCAACATGCATAAGTGCATATATATGCGGATATATATTTTAAAAATTATTTAGAATATTCAATCGACTGACCCAGAGGCTCAGTTGATGAATTTCTACAATAGCTACTTTTCGAAAAGACACGACTTTTTGTGAAGAGATATGAACAACTACGAAAAGACTTGGATGCAACACTTCAATCGAAACTCTGCACCAACAGTCGCTACTTTCTAACCATTATAAATACATACTCAAACTTGACTCCAAATAACAAATCACAATTGAGTTTTCTTATCTCTCTGAACTTAACTCTCTGGAATCTATTTGCAATAATACTTTCAATTATTTTGCATTAAAGCAATATTATACATTTTTATTCTTCATAAACTTCAAATATATATATTTGTACTCGAGGGGAAGATTGTAGGAAGGGTATACTACAAGTGACAAATCCGTGTTATTAGAACACACAAGGTCAAAACAATATTTTGTATTTGTTGAAGTCTTGTTCTGCTACATAGGCGTGTGAAGTCCTCTCCGGCTGCTACGGCGAAATCCTGTTCTGCTGCTCAGGTCCCTGTTAGGCCGGTCAGGGGTTGTATAGACCTGTTCCTCCGGATTAAGCGAGGGCTGTTGTTTTAGTGATATTCCAGAAGGAGTCTGGGACTAGACGTAGGACGGTGCACCAAACCTGTATAAAAATCTCTAGTTTCATTTTACTATACTGCTTTTTATATTCCGCACTATTTACAGTATTACTATCGTCACTATACTCTGTATTATCATATATCCATATTACACGATCCATAGCTCACTTTCAACTTATAATTCTCTTTATTTTAGTAATTCATTCTTTTATAACTGTTTCAGTTATATATGTATAAATCGTATTTATTATAAAATCCATTTATAACTTCATTTCAACATTTACCAAACTCCTTATAATTCCATTACTTCGATTTATAAAAGTTTGATTTTATAATCTTATTTATAAGCCATTTATAATAAATTCCAAAAATCTCAATTCAACTTGTTTTACAAATTAATCAACTTTATATTTCAAAAATCATATTTTGATTATATTTCACAAAAATCATAATTTTTATAACATAAAAATTATCACATTTTTTTTAAAAATAAATCCATTTACTTAACAATTCAAAATTCAACAAAACATATATTTCCAAAATCACTTGAAAATCCTTTTTAACTCAAAATCACCACTTTAATATTTTTAAATTACCAAAATAAGCCCAATGCTGCTGCAACACTAAATACATCAATCACGGCATCCACAACATCATATATCATATGATAATTATATACATCACAATATATATAAATAAAACCAAAATTGGTGAGTAATCCAGTTGGATCCCTCCAGCCTATCACCTGCAACAAATGTACATATTAGAAATATACGTACAATGTCCGCTTCGAGGCAGATGCGTGTATAAAGGGTCATCTGCTCATACACGAGAACATATAGGGTCTCATCTGCTCCAATAGGCAGGAATATATCCAAATGCCAATCAAATAGATAATATATCATGTCTCATCCAAACAGTCATCAATTAGCATAAAATAAATTATTTCTCGCTTATATAAAAATATAAGTGAGTCAGAGTTGTACTCACCTTGGTTCCAATAGCAGTCGTAATGTTTTATTCCGAATAAAAATAAACATCTGTTTAATTTTATCCAAAATTTACACTAGTTCCAATCAACTCCAAACCAGCTCTAAAACGTAATGCTCGTCAATGCAGACGCAACGCAACTTGTTTCATCAAAAACGGACCTCTTATGAAGAAGCTACGGTATTTTAAAGTTCGTACGATTTTATATATAATAATTTTACAATCTTATTTGTTTTATATCAAACCCTAGGAAATTGTGGACGTTGATTTCCCTTTCATCGGATCATAGCCGCACAAGCTGTCTTCTTCTCCATTCATTTCCAGGCAACTTCGTATGTGAATAAACCCACTCGGCTGCCACTTCTCTCGAATTTTCATGACTTATACGAACATCTTCATGTTGATTGAACGCCACCACTTCAAAGCTTCAACACACGTCTACCTACAGCCACGAGCACGTTGAGCTCGGTCGTGATTCTTCCTCGAATAATGCGTGCAAAGGTTGAATGAACACGGTCAATTTGCAGACGATCTACCATGAAATAGCCGATCTTGACCGTTGGATTTCTCGAGCTCGAGGAGCTCTACAACATTGTAATTGATTATTTTTGATGAAAGTGAATGGATTAGAAGAGATCGAGGGAAGAATGTTGGTTATTTTCGGCCATTGGAAATATTAACGCCGCAGGCGGCTAACCCTAGCTAGGGTTTGAGTGCAAATGGAAAAAACAACGTCCTTTTGTAGAAAATTTGACAACACTATTCATCAGAAAAGTTTTCAAACTCAAAATGAAGCGTGCCGCCTGACATTTATAATGTTTTACCCCTATTCCGAACGAAGTGGAATATATATCAGGAGCTAATCGATCGTATTTGGAAGATAGGTTTTCGAATCGAATTATTTAAACTTAAAATTCACTTAAACGAATTTCTATGCATTTTAGCTTGCCTCAGACAAACTGTAAATCTGTAAATCCGATTGGTACGAAATTTAAAATCTTACAACAATATACCATTATGGATCCAATGAAACTAGTTTCATCAAAATCCAAGACTATTTGAAAAATGACTATTTTTACACGTTAATTAAATATTAAAATATTCAATTTCTACAAATCAACATTTAATTCAATTTTAAAAGTTCTCTAACATCATTCTAATTCAAATTAATTTAATTCAACTTTATAAATCATTTTTATTCACATAATTCAAAAGCCAATTATTTCCAAATTGAAAATATTAAATTAAGAATTTAATTGTCCAATTAAATTCACTATATTCGAAATATAAGTTATTAAGCTTATAAAATTAACTTTTAAATATTTAAAATTATTTAAATGTACAAATTTCAAATAACAGAAATTCTGGGTCCTTACATTCTCCCCTACTTAAAAGAATTTCGTCCTCGAAATTACCAAGTAAGAAAAAGTTACAAAATCCATTAACTTTTAAAAACAATTCTTTCAACTAGATTACCAAATCATTTAAACCTTTTTACTTTTCCAAAATCCATTGGTTAAACATCTTATAAAAAACTTCTCTAAATTTTCAAATCCATTCATAGTTATCTTTTCAAACCCAACTAATATTGTTTCAAATTTTAAATCAAAAGCAAGTTTAATTATCAAAATATTTTCCAATTTCTCAAAAAATTTCTAACGCCTTAAATTTTCAAAAATTTCACCAGCGTTTCCTTTACGCGTTTCGATCATAGTAGGATCATAACTATATATATATATATATATATATATATATATATATATATATCATAAATATATATCTCATCTTCGAGGATGAGGCATCATGTAGGGGAAAAAGTGTAAAAGTATGATATGTAATCAGAGGTATGCAACTTATATGTTATTAGTGAGCATATACTGCTAATATAGCGCGAAAGCAAGCTCCAAATACGGGGCTAGCACGATCCGTACCTACTAAACACTCAATAACAAACGAGTAACATGTATGTATGAAAGTAATACCAATATACAACATATAACGATACCAAACTATATATGCCAATATTGCAAATGCAATCAAAAGCAACAGATCCAACCATCAAACAACTACCATCCATCTAACAATCAATGAATATCCAACATTACCAAATTAATTTACTTCGCATATATTCAAATTGGTTTAACACATTTACTTTCAATTGGTTTAATATCAAATTGACTTTCATTCAATCTCCAATTTCATTAGCTTTTAATAAATTAACACTTACATCAATTATTTCATATTTTGTCTACTAATCTATTTCATTATGTGACGACCCAGAATTTTTGGCAATATCAATTTAATAATCTGTATTTATAATTAAATTGATTTGATAATTTTCCTTTATAATTTTAATTTAAATTGGTAAATTTAATCTTTTAAAGGTTAATAAATATTTAATCTGGCAGTATTGGTCAATATTGGTCAATATCCTTCTAACAATTTAAAATTAATAAGCATTATCTTTCAAAGCTAATAAAATTTTATTCTTTTTATAATATATATATTTGGTATATATATTGTGAATAGGACGTCTTCTGTTAAATAAAAGATGTATTTGCAAATTGTAATATATATGTATGTATATGTTATAGTTTGAATTTGTTTTGAAATTTAACATAATAATTCTCAAAATTTATGTTAAAAATATTTTCTACTTGAAATGTATGCATATTTGTATAGAGTGAAGTTTGGTTTGAATTTGATAAAAGAAATTTCAAAATTTTAATATATATATGAATTGTAATTTGAAGAGTATAATTTAATATAATACTTTTCAAAGAATATTTGGAATTTTAATTTATATCTCTTAAACAATAAAGATAAATGTTTTAGATTTTAAAATACATGTGTAAGAATTTATTTGTATTATAATTAGTTTTATAATATTTTCTTTAAAAGGTAAATTTATATATACATATAAATTAAGTAAATTAAGTATGTAAGCTTTATATTAACATTTGAATTAAATAAAAATTTATTTAAAAATACTTAAGGACGTGTATTAATATCTTATGACATCTATGTAACATATGTAAGGCAATTAAGAGATATAAGTGACAAATGTATGTTTTAAAAACAAGTGTCATATCTTAAATTTTTATTTTCTTTAATCTTTCATAATTTAGTTCATAAAAGCATACATTCTTCTTCAAATTCTTTTTCCTATTTTTAGCTGAAGCAAAAAGAATTCCAAACTAAAATCTTGTAAAAAAACTTTTCACCCATTTCAAATTTTTCCCAAATCCAATAACCTATTTTCTAATCTGGAAAAAAACATCAATGCAACAAATTAAGCTTTAACCTGAGGGTTTTCAAGCTAAATTGAAGTTTAACAGCAAGTTTCAACACTTAAATCAACAATTTATAGGCATGCAAAGGATTTCAACAGCAAAGAAAATCAAAGCACTTTCCAGATAAAAATTAAAACCCGCTCTGCCTTTTCAAAAATGGTGAGTAAATCTTCTCTTTAAAAAACGGATTTGAACATGTTATTAAACATAGATATTTGTGATGATTTTTACAGTAGTATAGTTGCAGATGTGTTGTGAAGATGATTACATGCATGTATATAAAGATGATATGCATGTATGGTGACTGTATTTATATGTATAAGTATGCTCTCTATTGTTTACAGGTTTGGATCACTCAATTAATTCAAAATCTCAACATACAATCAATATAAAGTCTTGGTTTGCAAATGAAAAATGATTGAATTGGTGTAACACCATTATAAAAAATAATCCCAGTAATTTATAATTAATATTTATCTCGAATTTTTAAAATAGCAGTAATATATATATTTGAGTCAAAAATCAATAAACTCAATTCTAAGTTTGGATTGCATGAATGAATTCGTGATGGGAAATCTCGAATTTTAACACTCATTTCATGATTTTTAATTTGATAGTCTGTTGGAAATTTTGAAATGAACGCTTTTGGCAATTTGATGAATTGCCGATGATCAACACGATGGTTGGGCCCGAATTCATGGTCGAAGCTAGCTATAGTATCGTTGATGAAGAGAAAAATACTCTCGAATTTTTCCTATGGCCGAGATGATCAGAATCATTCGAAGTAGGGTTTGGGCACTCTGGTTTTTGGCATGGCTTTCTGTTGGAATTTCGACGTCATTACGCGACCGTGGTGTTCGCGTGTTGAGGGATGGTGGCACAATGATGCATCGGTGATTTGGAAGCGATGCTGGAGTTTCCAATCGGCGAGATCATCAGAGGCGAGGATTTTTAGGGGATCATGTTGCTTTAAATATTTGAGCAATGGTCGATTTTTTTCGATTCGAGTTTGGATTTTTTTTTCTAGGTTGGTGTAAGGGTGGTCGAGGCCTTGGGTGATTGGTCGACGATCGGAAAGATGGTCGGAGGAGAGTGAATGTGAAGTACATGTACACGCGTGTATGTTTATGCACTGGGAATAATGGAGTTTGGGGAAGATGAAGGTCGACTCGGAGTGATTCTCTTGATTTCCTGATGTCGACTCGAAAATTTTTGAGTTTGTGTTTGACACGAGGCTAGCTCGAGTTTTTGGAGTGTTCGACTCGGGTTTGACCCGAGACAATTTCCTGTTCTATTCAAAGCTTAAGTTTTTATAAAAGGAAACAAATTTATGAATTTAAAACTTGTACTTTTGAAATAAATGATAATCAAACTTTCAAAATTGTTAATTGAATTTATTTTCAAATTTAAAATGTTAAGATGATTGCTTTTGGAAGTAATTAACTTAATTAAATTTTGAATTTTAATTCAAAAGGGGTGTTTTCAATTTAAAATATTAGACAAAAGTTTTTAAGTAAATTTTAAGTAATTTTTTAAAAACTAAGTTTTCAAATTATAGTGAAAAGGATAAGTTTTAAAGATATAATAATTAAGCTTTCAGAGATAAATATTTGTACAATTTAAATTAAACGATTTGAAAAGTTTCAAAGATTTTAAAGTCTAAATTAGATGATTAAATTGTTTTAAATTTCAAATTGATTGCTAAATGCTTTATTTTCAAATAAGGTTATTGTTATAAATTTTGTAAACCAATAAAATAGTTTGTCTTTAAGTGATTAAGATTTGATTAATTCAAATAATTAATTTGTGAAGATAAATAGGGTTAATTTATTATTGTTATGAACATAAGAATACTTAATTAATATGATTGATTAATAAGTAAAAGTTTAATTAAGATAAATTATTTTCTTAATTAATCAAGGATTTTTTTAATATAAGAAATTAACTAATTATTTAATTAATTTTAATGATTAGTTAATTGTTGGTTAATTTAAAATAATCACCTAATTATGAATTAATTAAGTGTAATTACTTAATGAAGTAATTAGTGGATGATTAATGAATTTATGAGGAAGTAAGTGATTTTTTAATTGGATAATTAATTAATGTAATTAATTCTAGGTTAATTAATTAGTCTAATTAATTTAAGATAATCACTTTATAATTAATTGAGTAAAATTACTTAATGAAGTAATTAATGGTTAATTACTGAATGTAATTAAGAAAAGAGAAATTACTTATGGAAGTAATTAGTGTATAATTACTTGTGGAAGTGATTAAGGGATGATCACTTGACGATTATTAATTAAAGGATTAATTAATATAATTGAGTTGAAGTTAATTAATTAAAGATTAATTAATTAATTAAAGAATTAAGGGTAATTAATGATGGGATAAATAACTTATTAAGGTAATTTATTAAAAGATTAATTAACTAATAAAAGTAATTAGAGGATAATTACTTATGGTAGTAATTAAGGGTTAATTACTAAGTTAATTTGGTTAATTAATTAATGTTATTAATTAATTAATTAATGTGATTAATTTAATATTAATTACAAAATGTAATTAATTAAAATGTTATTAATTAATAAAGTAATTAATTATGGATTATTAATCAATGTAATTAATTAATTATTACTTAATAAAGCAATTAAGGATTAATTAATTAGTGCAATTAATCAAAGATTAATATAATTAATTAAGAAGTTGATTAATTAAGATGCGTAATTACAAATTTGTTAATTACTGTTTATGATTAATTAAGACTAATTAATGAGATGGTTAATTACAAATTAATTATTTAATTAATTAAAGGGTTTATTAATTAATAAGGACCATAAATTAATATAATTAATGATATTATTCAAGGTTGATTAATGAAAGTGATTAATTAAAGTATAATTAATTAATTGTAATTAATTAAGGATTAAGTGTGATTAATTATAGTAAATTAATTAATGGAAGTGATTAGGATCACTAATTAATGTAATTAATGATAGTAATTAAAGGGTTATTTACTGTATATGGTTAATGATAATTAATTTGTGTAATTAATTAAAGACTAACTACTTGAATGTAATTAAAGGATAATTAATCAAGGAAGATTAACTAAGGAAGATCATTAAGAGGTGATTAATTAATTAATTTGTAATTAATTAATTTTAAGTATGCAGGACTAAGGTAATCCAATTGATTAAGAGAGAATCAAACCTGCTTATAGATGATTGATTTATATTGGATGATAGATATTGGGTGATTGATTAATATTGGATGATTTGGGAGTGATATCTCTGATATGTGATATGTGCTGCTTTATGAGATGATTGGATGACATGAATTATCTATTGTGATAATTTGATTCATCTATCTATTATATTATTCTAAATATAAGTTTAATTGTTTAAACCTTTAAACACTTGGACAATAAAATGGCGTTTTGGATTCGGTGAGACCGGGATCGGGTTTCCATATTTGGATATCCGAAAACCACATCGATCTAAAATAAACGTTAGGTCATGAATCCAAGAGAAGAGCTTAGTGAAGACTCGAAGTGTAAGGACTATTCGTCTGTATAACTCTGAGGGTGATTCCGAGATGAGTTTGACGGAGATAGTACTTTCAATTTCGAGATGGTGATTACGCAAGGGCTATGGTCGTTGACTCTGAGGGTGATTCCAAAATGAGTGTAACGAGATAGTGCCTTCGCTTTCGTTCGAACCCGGAACGAACTTGTATTGATTGAATGCTTTCAGAACATAGTCAGGTGGACGATGAGCATTCTAAGATAGATGTGTTCTATAAAGGTAATTGCAGCCTCAAGCCTCATCAACCAGGAATGGCTAAAATAGGGGAGGTGCAGCAAGGTTAAGTGGGTCATGCCCAAGTAGGATGAGATTTACCCCTGTCTAGAGGTCCCTTTCTATTTCGGCTTAGTGTGTGGTTAGTCGCGCCAACCATGGGGTGGTCTTGTTCGGGACTATCCAGTAAGGGATGGTTTCGGCCATGTGTTGCAGGGGATTGGGAGTAATCCTCGGCACGATGTCTAGGCCCCTTACTGTGATGGGCGGTACCCGAGTAGCCCTGCCATTGATGGAAACCCATTCTTCTTAGGAGACCCGATTGTTTTGATTGTATTACCCACTTTTGTGGCTAGTAGCTAGAATTTAATGAATGTAACAATTTTGGCTATTTTATATTTACTTGAAAACCCTAAACACTATTATAATATCACTGGATTTCCTATCAAATGTTTTGGTTAGCGTAAGGTAAAAACTTTTCCATGTTTATGTGTAGGAAGTCTTACGTGATACCTTTCTTTTCAAAGGATTTTCTACAGTTAAGCAATTTTAATTTGTTTACTCACACCAGACCCCTGCCTGACCCGTGTGTTTATTTTCTGTTTTATTAAACTCTTGGGTACTCATATTATGTATGTGTAGTTGAGGGATTCAAGTTATCTTTGACGAATTCTGGAGGAGTTTTGGAGCAGGCGGCTTCAGCGTGTAGATATATTATGGTTCTCTGTGTTAGTGTTATGTCTATTGTATTGATGTACTTGAGTTGTATGATAGACAGATGTTTACAACTGTCTAGTATGTATTGTATAGGTTGTGTAACTCTGATATATATGATCCTATGTAATATTTTATGTGATATATTATATTTCATTCGTTCCGCTGTGAGTACTTGATGTTGTTGAGTTTCTTCTTTCTTATCTTTTCTTCTTTTATCCCTTTCTTTCTTAAATCATGATGCATCTTTCTGGTGATAGAAAGACGGGTCGTGACAGTTGGTATCAGAGCATTAGGTTGAGCGAATACCTAGGCTCTGGAGTGGTGTCTTTCTTGAGAGAGCATACTTGTAATTTTTATTTATAACTATATATTTATATATCTACCTGATTTGTTGGGTTACCTGTTTGGGTTTCCTAACATAAGTTTTAGAGGTAAATGGAGCAAGTGGTGTGTGTGTAACACCACTACCACTAATGGAAAAGGTCCATATGTTGAAGTTGGTGGTATATTTTTCAAGACTGCAGACCTAATACCGTCTCGAGTGAGATTTGTAGCTTGGAGCAAGGATTTCTCTGATCTCCGAAGGAAATATTTTAAAGATTCGGAGTCCATCTTTGAAGTATTAGATCGGTTGCGCTCGAGTGAGCGGATTTTATAAAGTTTGGATCTGTCGGAAGTGAAAAAGTAAGTTATGGTATTTTGACAGCTGTGTGGTGAGATGCAGTATCCATGGGTTTTTCCGAAGATGTTTTAGAAGTGTTAAGGAGCAGCCTTTACCTTCCGTAGGGAAGATTCGTCCGTGTAGAAGTTATCTGGATCTCTAGCAAGGAGGTTGGCTGTTTTGGAATATGAGACTAAGGTCTATAAGTTGCTTCGCTTCGGCATGATCTCATTGTCATCCCTTAAGGAGAGCGAGATGTTGATGCTTGGTTTGGAGCCCGAATTTCTTGAGAGATTGTCTTCCTTATCGAAGGGTCTTTTGTGTAGTTTGTTGATGGTTTTGGGGTTCGAGGAGCCTTTGGATTAGAAGTCTTTGGTTAGCTGTGGTAGCAATTTCAGCTCGGAGGTGTTTGTGTGCCGACAAGAAGGTCTTTTGGCTTTGCAGTATCATCAAGGTAGAGTTTGGAAGCACCAGTGTGGCCTGTTTCTCCGATGGTTCAGGAATCTTTGTGCAGTCCGAGCAAATGGTGAATGCTTTCTTGAAGGGTTAACCTGGTTTGGAAAAGCTTAAGGTTGTTCTAATTGGTAAAGAGAGGCTAGTTTCTTTGGTATCCGAACTAGGTAGGATCGCAAAAGTGACTTGCGATTAATTTGGGAATTTATCTTGGGCAATCTTTTGTTTGAGACTGAGGGTTCTCATGTGGAAGTAGGAGCTACTAAATTAATCAGAAGTTGGTCTGCATCTGGAGTTGAGTTTCATATTGAATTGGTTCCAGAAGCAATGCTGGTAGTTAGCCTGGTAGTAGGTTGGTTCTTGGAGAAGGAAGAGTTGGTGTAGCAGCTCAGGAATTTTTGGAATTTGGATTGGTCAGATCTAGTTTTTGAGTTGGATTCTGTTGTATGTTTGTGTGACCGAGTCAGACGGGTCACTAAGATTTTGTGAATTTGATGAACAAAGTTTCCCGGATATATATTGGATAAGTTGTACTCATGTTCATCAACAATATTCTCATCTATTTCAGAATCAGAGTTATGTAGGGGAAGCGAGGTAGCAGCTGTGCGTGGAAGGAAGCAAGTTCAGTTTGCTATTGCTTGGGAAGTAGAGCTTGTGTTCTGGAGTTTGACGCATCTTGAAAGACCGTTTTGTTGAGTAGGATCCAGAAACTAGTTTGTTTTGGTCCAGTTGTTTCTGGAAGCATCAACATAGGTCGAGCTGATCAGGAAGAAGATAGGCAGTCTAGGATCGTCTAAAGATTGTGTGGATAAGATGGATAAATTTGGAATTCGAAGTTGGAGACTTCATTGTTGTTAAGATTTCTCTAGTTGAGAGAACTGTATGATTGGGTAAGTGTGACGACCCGCCAATCCGTACTCCTTGAATATACACTAATCTCCGTAGATTAATTCAAGATGAACAGAAATACGAATTATCAATGTTTTAGAAGAAGAAAAAGTAAAAGAAGGAGAGATAAGAAGATAGAAAATAGAGAGAAGAGAGAAAAGAAAATAGAAAGAACAGAAAGAAAATAGAACATAGAACGGAACAGAACACAACAATATCAGAATCTCACAATTCGCAGCGGAACAACATATAATAGATAAACGAATAATCTTTAAACAAAGAACTATATCAGTTATTACATTACATCACATTTCATTACATCATATCATCAGAGTGTACAACATCATACAACAACAAACAGCGGAAAAGAAATACTATACATAATAATACGCCATGCCATACATCTTGCCTCCAGCAACTCCAGAATATCCTGATAAACCTTAACTCTTGACTGCCCGTGTGAAAATTGGTGGGCACCCAGAGTTTAGGAAGGAAAACAATAAACTCCGAGTCAGTCATGTGACTGGTGTGAGAACTCAAAACAGTTTATTTATCTTTAAAATCAAAATAGAGCAATATTTTTAAAGTCAATTCGCAATGCTTTTAAAAATGAGACTACCATAAGGCCTCCCGCACACACACACAATGCAAACGCAGAATCGGAGGAGATTTCTCCTTATGATAGTCAAAGATGCTTGATATGCATTAAAAAGAACATTTGATATTATTACTAGTGCATAGTGTAGGAAAAATTCATTTCGAAAGTAGAATATAAATCTTAGCCAGCATAGACATTTCGAACTATGCCTACTATAGCTACCATCCAAACAGTGGGGCGCCACCATAAGTGAATGATAGGTTCTACAACTAATACCGTACAAGATCGTAGTGTTTCTTTAGATTTCCAACGAATGATCAGGCCAAGGAACTTCCCATTGCCACATGAGAATGCCTCTGGATGGACATCCCCGAGAACCAAACCGGATCTCTACCAACACAAGGCCGGGTTACCCCTAACTGAGTAACAACTGACCGAAATATGCCATCCCCCGGTCCTTTGGGACCTTTCAACCGAGCGCTCGTAATCAATTCACACAATCATAAAGTGTTTTCAACATGAGTAAGTATCTGGGCTCCATACCATGATACCACCCTTTTCCAGAAGGAAATGCACATATCCTAAAGGGCGCTACCCCTCATAACCTTGCTGCATTTTTCTTGTTTTGACCATTCACGGGGTGTGAGGCTCGACGAAGTCACGTCCACAAAAACATACTTTATACAAAAGCCATGCTTTGGGTCAACAAATGATCATAGAAATGATCACCAGGATAGACGATCAAACAAATGATCCTATCACAAATAATCAACACAATGATCATTTAACAGCAACACTCAGCATGTCACAATACCAAATTGGGAATATATCGCTGATAACATTCAACTACATAACCTCTGAGCTCGTACGTTTCAGAGAAGGGTGTTAAGCTAAGAGAATAAATTCTCCGCCACCAACAGAAATATATTTGAAAGAAATCTGCTTTATATCTCAATTTGTAATGTCAGACATACAATCCATACAAGTCTGTTCCGGGCTCGAACAAAACCGAAGGCATTTACAAAGAAGTCCTTGCAATCCGGATATCCACAATCCTGATCGGATTTCCCATCACATATGGAGAACTCTATACCGGAGCAACTCGGTGCAGAGTCAATCGACAGGTCATCCTATCGCTCTCGCAAATACCGGGTCTTCAACACCGATCTTCCACGTTATCCACTACGTCGTATCACTATTCGGAATGGGTAATCCGAATAACGAGCGCAATAAATTTAAAAATAAGTGTGCATTCAAATTCAAGTAAATCACAACAAATACCTTTCAAAGGTAAATATTGATAGTCGGTTATTGAACTATCAATGGATATGCACACATCACCAGATTCCAAATAATTTTTCAAATTATTTATTTTCCAAAATATCTTTACTAGATATATAATTTTCACACTTCAAAAATAAATCAATATTTATTTTTAAACAACTTCCCTTGCCATTCATAAATCCCGTAGTGAATTTATATTTGACAATATTTATGAATAACGATTTCAATTATTCATTTCAATTTATCTTCAAAAAGATAAATTCTCAAAACATTCACTTCACATTGGAAAAACATTTCCATACTTACTTATTAAGTAATTCTCAATCCATTTATTTTCAACACTTGGAAAACATTCAATATACTTAAATCGAAATTAAGTATATATTTCATTCTTTAAGGAAATCATTCTCTTAAACATATTTATTTGGGCCAAAACGAATGTTGCGTAAAACATCGTTACGACAACCCAAAATCACTAGTATAGGGATTCGAAATTAAAATAGATATATAAATCCCAATACTATACAAAACATTTCCTTTCGGAAATCATTTACTATAACAACAGTGTTATAGTCCACTATTTCCTTCTATTTCTCGAAAACGTCTATTTCAACAATAAATGTTGAAATCTATGGTTTCGAATCTCAACCCAATTAAAACATCGCTAGATCGTTTTAATTCTATTTAAAACATCACATTCAAAACAAATTCTTTAACATATTATTCACTATTCAAAACGTGAATATACTTTGTTAACCAATTTCATCCTTTTATTCATTTTATTTCAAAGGATTATTCACAGTCAAAACGTGAATGTAACTCCATTAATAAGTTTCAACAATTTACTTATCAAAATAAGTCGTTTGCGAATTTATAAAACAACGTTTATAAACTCCATTTCTATTTATTTTATAACAACTTCCTTTTATAAATTCCTTTATTAACCTATTCGATTTATAACTTAATTATAAACTAAAGGTTCATATTATAAGTCAAATACTTATAAAATGTTTATTTTACAAAATCGTTTTTTAAACTTCATAATTATAAATCTTATAACTTATAAGATTCAATTATTTATCCGAATATATTCTTTAATAACTTCACAAAATTTATAAATCTTACTATTTATAAATTTCATTTATAACTTCACCATTTATAATTTTATAAATTCCATTCACTTATGCAATCCATTTTCACTTCATTCAAACACTTATAAAAACTCGTTTTATAATTCAAATGTTTTAATTTATAAATATCAATTTATAAATCCTTTATAAAATCAATTTATACTATTATTTTAAAGCATCTTTAATCTCCTTTATAATTTCACCATTCTTTTGATTTATAAAATAATCAAATTTTATAAATCCTATTTTTTAAACTTTTCACAATAAATTCTAAAATCCCAATTTAACTATTTTATAAAATCATTAACCCCATATTTTCAAAAATCAACCTTTAACTGTATTTCTCAAAAATCATAATTTTATAACATTAAAATTTATACGTTTATTTATTTATAATGGATCAATTCAAAAAAATATTTTATAAACGTATACTTTCAAAAATCACTTTAAAATCATTTTAAAATCCCAAAATTTGGTCCAATGATGCTACACACCAAATAGTCAATCACGACTACAACGATATCATATATTGATATGATAATCAACAAATATCAAAATATCCATAATCAAATAAAAACTGTTGAGGAATCCAGTTGGATCCCTCCAACCTGTTTCCCTACATCCACAAACATTAGCACAATACCAATTCCGCTCCAGTACGGAATTATCGCGGTATATGGGATTTAAAATATTATCCGCTTAATAGACGGCGCAATAGGGTCTCATCCGCTAAACAAAATGCGGGAAATCAACAACTCCAATATATGCATATGCCAATATATATATATTGCTATTATATATAATACCAATTTCACTGTTTATGAAATATTCGCGGTATATGTTTTTAATAAATAACATCCGCTTACTAACGGCGCATAATGTCTATTTTAACAATCAATAGATAACAATCACCTTCAAACATGCATTCAAATATTTTAAATCTAATTATTTAAAATAAAATCGAAACTGATTCGATTGAGTGAGAAGTTCTCACCTTGATTTCATTTCCGTTTTAGCGATTTATTTCGAATAAAATTAAACGGACGTTTAATTTTACCCGAAATTTTCACTAACTCCAAACGACTCCAATCCAATTCCATCGCGTAGTGCTCGTCAATACGATTCCAACGCGACTGGTTTCGCGCGTTTTCGACCTCGTATGGAAAAGTTATGAATTTAATAAGTTTTACACAAATTTTATAATTAAAATTTACAACTATATTTAAAATTTTAACCTAAGAGAATCTGGGCCGTAGGACGCACCCCGTCCCCCCTTCTTCACGTTTCTTCCCCAGTAATAGCCGTAACTGACGTTCCTAAGGTTTATCCCGCATTCCGGACACAATGGAACAGGTTTCGGAAGCTAATTCGGACATCTGTGCGAGTTATGGCAATAAACGTTCAATTTAAATTAAACCGATTTAAGCGATTTTCTAGGCGTTTTAATTTGTACTGGACAAACGGTAAATCCAATTGACACGAAATTTTAAACCTTACAATAATATCACATTACGGATCCGATGAAACTAGTTTCGTCGAAATCCGAGACTGTTTGAAAAATGGCTATTTTAACTTGCCAAATTAATATTAAAAATAATTTCGATGCGTTTCGAGCTGCCACGATCAAACGATAACTCCGATTGACACGAAAATTGAAATCCGGTAATAACTAACTATTACGGATCCAATGGAACAGGTTTCGTCCAATTCTGAGATTGTTCAAAAATTGACTATTTTCACTAGTCGATTAAATATTAAAATATTCAATTTTCACAAATAAACTTTTAATTCGATTTTAAAAGTTCTAAAATATCTTTCTAACTTCAATATGATAAAATAAAATTTTACAAATCATTTTCAATCATATTTAACTCAATTTTCAATTATTTCCATAATTTAACATATTAAATTATCGATTTAATTATCCAATTAAATCCAATTATTCAAATTAAAATTTATTCGACTAATAAATTCACTTATTAATATTTAAAATTAATTAAATATTCAAATTTTTATTAATTAAAATTCTGGGTCGTTACAGTAAGATTGGATGGCTAGTTCTGAGGCATTTGGTATTCTTATCTGTCTTTTTGATAGAGTAAGTTCTTTTGTCTATAAGATTGAATTGGCAGTTTGGATTGTAACGACCTAGAATTTCTATTAATTAAAATTCATATACTTAATTAATTTTAAATATTAATAAGTGAAATTTATAAGTCGAATAAATTATATTTTAAATAATTAGATTTAATTTGACAATTAAACCGATAATTTAATAGTTGAAATTGCAGAAATAATTGAAAATAGGGTTAAATATGATTAAAATTGATTTGTAACATTTTATTTAATCATATTGGAGTTAGAACGATATTATAGAACTTTTAAAATTGAATTAAAAGTTAATTTGTGAAAATTGAATATTTTAATATTTAATCGACTAGTGAAAATAGCCAATTTTTAAACAGTCTCAGAATTGGACGAAACTATTTCCATTGGATCCGTAATAGTTTGTTATTATCGGATTTCAATTTTCATAGCAAACGGAGTTATAGTATGATCGTGGCAGCTCGAAACGCATCGAAATTGTTTTAATATTAATTTGGCGAGTTAAAATAGCCATTTTTCAAAAAGTCTCGGATTTCGACGAAACTAGTTTCATCGGATCCGTAATGTGATATTATTGTATGGTTTCAAATTTCATGTCAATCGGATTTACCATTTGTCCGGTGCAAGCTAAAACGCCTAGAAAATCGTTTAATCGGTTTAATTTTAAATCGAACGTTTATTGCCATAACTCACACAGATTACCGAATTAGCTTTCGAAACCTGTTCCATTGTGTCCGGAATGCGGGGTAAACCCTAGAAACGCTGGTCACCGTGCGTAAATCAGAGTTTGGAAAATCCAAAATGAATAGTGTTTCGTTCAATTTTCTATAAATAGACCCTTATCTCTTCACAAAAAAAAATTAGGTTTAAAACCCTAGCCGCCTCCATCAGAAACCGAAGGCCGAAAACAACCCACGTTCTTCCCTCCAAATCTCTCAATCCATCAAGTATTAGCAAAAAGTGTCAACTAACAAATTGTAGAGGGTGGTGAATACGTGATATCCAACGGTGATGATCGGAAAATACGCTACGGATTGGTGGCAATTGCAGTTGGAAGGTCGCGCGTTTGGGTTCGTGCGTCACGTCGAAAAGGGGACCGAGCTTCCTCATACTTGGACCGAAGGTGGAGCTCGCGTGGGGGGTTGAGGTGGTGGTCATTGATCTCTGCAAAGATGAACGTGGTGGTCCTGAAAATTGAAGAAGTGATGGCGGCTAGGTGGGTTTGTGCGTGTACTGGGTACGCGCGTGAAGATGAGGAGAAGGAGTTGGGGTCGGCCGAGATTCAATGCTAGCAGATCCAACGGCCCGTGTTGATTTAGGTTTATAAAATAAATAAAAGTTGTAAATTTAGTTTATATAAAATCGTGTAAACTTGTAAAAATCATATTTTTTTCATACGAGGTCGAAAACGCGCGAAACCAGTTGCGTTGAAATCGTATGGACGAGCACTACGAAATGGAATTGGATTGGAGTCGTTTGGATTTAGTGTGAATTTTGGGTAAAATTAAACGTCCGTTTAATTTTATTCGAAATAAATCGCTAAAACGAAATTGAAATCAAGGTGAGAACTTCTCACTCAATCGAATCGATTTCGATTTTAATTTTAAATAGTTATATTTAAAATTCTTGAATTCATGTTTGAATGATGATTGTTATCTATTGATTGTTAAAATAGACATTATGCGCCGTTAGTAAGCGGATGTTATTTATTAAAAATATATACCGCGAATATTTCATAAACAGTGAAATTGGTATTATATATAATAGCAATATATATATATATATATATATATATATATATTGGCATATGTATATATTGCAGTTGTTGATTTCCCGCATTATATAGTGGATGAGACCCTATTGCGCCGTCTATTAAGCGGATAATAATTTATGAATCCCATATACCGCGATAATTCCGTACTGGAGCAGAATTGGTATTGTGCTAACATCTTTGGATGCAGGGAACAGGTTAGAGGGATCCAACTGGATTCCTCAACTGTATTGATTTATTTACAGATATTTTGATATTTGTTGATTGTCATATCGATATATGATATTTGGAGGTCGTGATTGACTATTTGGTGCTGCTGCATCATCGGATCCATTTCTGAAGTTTTAAAAATAATGATTTTGGTTTTAAAAGGAATTTTAAAGTGATTTTCGAAAGTATAAGTTTTATTAAATTTTGAATTGTTAAAATAAATAAACTTTAAAATTTTTAATGTTATAAAAGTATGGTATTTATGAAATGTAAGTGAAAAGTGATTTTTGAAATAAATAGTTAATAAATTTATGAAATGGTTTAAATTGGAATTTTTGGACTATTACAAACAATTTTTATAAAAGATTTATAAAATGGACATTTATAAATTAAAAATATTGGAATTATAAAACGAAGTTTTTATAAGTGTTAAAATGAAGTATAATGGATTCATAAGTGAATGAGAATTTATAGATTTATAAATTGTGAAGTTATAAAATGAATAGATTTTGTAAAATAGAAGATTTATAAGTAATTATCTTATAAATCGGATTTTGGCATTTAAATGAGATATAAATGGAATTTGTTAATAATGAGATTTATAAATCGAAGCATATAAATAGAAATGGAATTTATAAACATTGTTTATAAATCCGAAATCAATTGAATTTGATAAGTTGGATATAGGAATATATGAAAGGAATTATATTCACGATTTTGGACAGTGAATATATTATTAAATGAAATGGATATGTTTTTGGGGAAGGAACATTATGAAATGAAGTTAATGATTTTAAAGACATTTTAAATGCATTAAGTATCGAATACATAGATTTCAACATTCATTGTTGAAATAGACGTTTTCGAGAAATAGAAGGAAATGGTGGACTATAACACTGTTGTTATAGTAAATGGTTTCCGAAAGGAAATGTTTTGTATAGTTTTAGGATTTATATATCTATTTAAACTTTGAATCCCTATACTAGTGATTTTGGGTCGTCGTAACAATGTTTTACACATTCGTTTTGGCCCAAACAAATGTGTTTAAGAGAATGATTTCTTAAAGAATGAAATATATACTTAATTTTCGATTTAAGTATATTGAATATTTTCCAAGTGTTGAAATTGAATGGATTTGTGAATTACTTATGAATAAATAAGTATGGGAATGTTTTTCCAATGTGAAATGAAATGTTTTGAGAATTAATCTTTTTAAAGATAAATTGAAAATGAATAATTGAAATCGCATATTCATAAATATTTTGGAATGTAAATTCACTATGGAATTTATAAATGAAAAGGGGAATTTGTTTAAAAGTAAACGTTGATTTATTTTTGAAGTGTGGGAATTAATTTACGGATTTGGAACGTAAATATAAAGTAAATCGGTAAGGATTTATTTAATTGGTTTAAATGAACCATGTTGAAATGAAAGTATTTCGCGTAAGGAAAATGTTTGAAATTTGTTTCAAAAAGTGGTAAAGGTGAAAAGTGATTTGAAAATTAGTTTTCAAATTTTGACGTGTGGGAAATTTTATATCTAGTAAAGATATTTTGGAAAGTAAATAATTTGGAAAATTATTTGAAATTTGGTGATGTTGAGCATGCCTATTGATAGTTAAATAATCCGACTATCAATATTTACCTTTAAAATAGGTATTTGTTGTGATTTGTTTGAAATTGAATGCCACACTTATTTTTGAATAAGCGCTCACTATTCGGGTTAGCCGGGAAAGGACCTTGGGGTCGTATAACCCATTCCGAATATGTGATACGTCGTTATGCATTGCATTTGATGACCGGTGTTGAAGACCGGATGTTTGTGAAAACGGAAGGATTACCATCGAGTTACTCTACATCGGCTGATCTCCGATATAGAGGTTTTATCACCCTTAGTGACGGGAAGTCCGGTCGTGATTAGTGAATATCCGGATTGCAAGGACTTCTTTGGAAGTGCCTTCGGTTCTGTTCGATCCTGGAACAGACTTGTATGGATTGTATGTCTGACATTACAAATTGAGATATAAAGCTAATTTCTTTCAAATATATTTCTTTTGGTGGCGGAGAATTTATTCTCTTAGCTTAACACCCTTCTCTAAGACATACGAGCTCAGAGGTTATATAGTTGAAGGTTATTAGTGATATACTCCCAATTTGGTAGTGTGGCATGCAGAGTGTTGCTGTGAAATGGTCATTGTTTGATCATTTGTGATATGATCATTTAATTGATCATTTATCTTGGTGATCATTTCTATGATCATTTGATTGACCCAAATCATGGCTTTTGTATAAAGTGTGGCTTTGTGGACGAGACTTCGTCGGACCTCGCACCCTGAAAATGGTCAAAACAGGAAGGATGCGGCAAGGTTATTAGGGGTAGCACTCCTTTAGTGTATGTCATTCCTTCTGGATAGAGGTGGTATCATGGTATGGAGCCCAGATATTTAACCTATGTTGTTGCTGCATATTTTGCGGTTGTTGGAAATCGAGGATCCTCGGATAGATCGGTTACGATCGGGGGATGACATATTCGTGTCAGTAGTTACCCAGTTAGGGGTAACCCGGCCTTGTGTTGGCAGAGATTTGGTTTGGTTCTCGGGACGTCATTCCAGAGGCGTTTCCATGTGGCAATGGGAAGTTCCTTGGCCTGACCATTTGTTGGAAATACAAAGAAACAATACGATCTTGTACGGTTTTAGTTGTATAACCTGCCATGGAATGTGGCGGTAACCTGCTATTGAACATGGTAGCTATAGTAGGCATAAGTGCGAAATGTCTATGCTGGCTAAGATTTATATCTTTACTTTCGAAATGAATTTTCCTACACTATGCACTAGTAATAATATCAAATGTTTCTTTTAATGCGTATCAAGCATCTTTGACTATCATAAGGAGAAATCTCCTCCGATTCTGCGTTTGCATTGTGTGTGTGTGCGGGAGGCCTTATGGTAGTCTCATTTTTAAAAGCATTGCGAATTGACTTTAAAAATATTCTTCTATTTTGATTTTAAAGATAAATAAACTAATTTGAGTTCTCACACCAGTCACATGACTGACTCGGAGTTTATTGTTTTCCTTCCTAAACTCTGGGTGCCCACCAATTTCCACACGGGAAGTCAAGAGTTAAGGTTTATTCAGGATATTCAGGAGTTGCTGGAGCAAGATGGATGGCATGGCGTATTACTAGTATATAGTATTTATTTTCCGTTGTTGATGTTGTTTGTTGTTGTACACTTTGATGATGTAATGAAATGTAATAACTGATATAGTTCTTTGTTTAAAGATTATTCATTTATTTATTATATGTTGTTCCGCTGCGAATTGTGAGATTCTGATGTTGTTCTGTTATTTCTTCTGTTCTGTTCTACCTTTTTCTCTCTTCTTCTACATCTTTCTTCTTCTTTAACCCTAAGAATTCGTTTTTTCCGTTCATCTTGAGTTAATCAGTGGAGATTAGTGTCTATTCAAGGAGTACGGATTAGCGGGTTTTTACATGGATAGTTGGAATTCATTTTATTTCACGTATCTCTGAGGGAGTACGTGTATGATTCATCATTGGTTGTGGAATCTGTAGTTCTGATGAATTTGGAAGTTGAGCTGGATTTGAGTATGATATGATGTTTTGTTCAGATTGGTGGATCTAGAAGAGTGAGAAGCTCTAGATTATGGTGGTGTAGTTAGTTGTGCTTCTGTAGAGCGAGTCTCCCGGTGATTTATACTTGGGAAACTCTAGATAGTATTAGAAGGATCTTTCCTGATTTGTGTCAGGATAATTAGTTAGGTTTGTTTGATTGATTGATTTCTATGGTTGTTAGTAACTGGATAATAGGTTTGCTTTGCTGTTTGAAATTGAAATGTTTGCTGGGTTATTAAATTATATTTGCTTTTAAATTTCGGGGACGAAATTCTTTTAAGGGGGGAGGAGTGTGACGAGAATTTTTGGCAATATCAATTTAATATTCCGTATTTATAATTAAATTGATTTGATAATTTTCCTTTATAATTTTAATTTAAATTGGTAAATTTAATCTTTTAAAGGTTAATAAATATTTAATCTGGCAATATTGGTCAATATCATTCAAACAATTTAAAATTGATAAGAATAATCTTTCAAAGCTAATAAAAATTTATTCTATTTATAATATATATATTTGGTATATATATTGTGATTAGGAGGTCTTTTGTTAAATAAAAGATGTATTTTCAAATTGTAATATATATGTATGTATATGTTATAGTTCGAATTTGTTTTGAAATTTAACATAATAATTCTCAAAATTTATGTTAAAAATATTTTCTACTTGACATGTATGCATATTTGTATATAGCGAAGTTTGGTTTGAATTTGATAAAATAACTTTCAAAATTTTAATATATATATATATAAATTGTAATTTGAAGAGTATAATTTAATATAATACTTTTCAAAGAATATTTGGAATTTTAATTTATATCTCTTAAACAATAAAGATAAATGTTTTAGATTTTAAAATACATGTGTAAGAATTTGTTTGTATTATAATTAGTTTTATAATATTTTCTTTAAAAGGTATATTTATATATACATATAAATTATGTAAATTAAGTATGTAAGCTTTATATTAACATTTGAATTAAATAAAAATTTATTTAAAAATACTTAAGGACATTTGTTAATATCTTAAGACATCTATGTAGCATATGTAAGGCAATTAAGAGATATAAGTGACAAATGTAAGTTTTAAAAACAAGTATCATTTCTTTTATTTTCTTTGATTTTTCATAATTTAGTTCATAAAAGCATACATTCTTCTTCAAATTTTTTTTCCTATTTTCAGCTAAAGCAAAAAGAATTCCAAACTAAAATCTTGTAAAAAAAACTTTTCAACCATTTCAAATTTTCCCAAATCCTATAACCTATTTTCAAATCTAGAAAAAAACATCAATGCGACAAATTAAGCTTCAACCTGAGGGTTTTCAAGCCAAATTGAAGTTTAACACCAAGTTTCAACACTTAAATCAACAATTTGTAGGCATGTAGAGGATTTCAACAGCAAAGAAAATCAAAGCACTTTCCAGATAAGAATTAAAACCAGCTCTGCCTTTTCAAAAATGGTGAGTAAATCTTCTTTTTAAAAACGAATTTGAACCTGTTATTAGACATAGATATTTGTGATGATTTTTACAGTAGTATAGTTGTAGATGTGTTGTGAAGATGATTACATGTATGTATATAAAGATGATATGCATGTATGGTGACTGTATTTATATGTACAAGTATGCTCTTTGTTGTTTACAGGTTTGGATCACTCAATTAATTCAAAATCTCAACATACAATCAATATTATGTCTTGATTTGCAAATGAAAAATGATTGAATTGGTGTAACGCCATTATAAAAAATAATCCCAGTAATTTATAACTAATATTTGTCTCGATTTTTTGAAAATAACAGTAATATATACATTTGAGTCAAAAATCAATAAACTCAATTTTAAGTTTGGATTGCATGAATGAATTCGTGATGGGAAATCATGAATTTTAACACTCATTTCATGATTTTTAATTTGATAGTCTGTTGGAAATTTTGAAATGAACGCTTTTGGCAATTTGATGAATTGCCGATGATCAACACGATTGTTGGGACCGAATTCATGGTCGAAGCTAGCTAAGTATCGTTGATGAAGGGAAAAATACTCTCAAAATTTTCCTATAGCCGAGATGATCAGAATCATTCGAAGTAGGGTTTTTCCACTTTGGTTTTTGGCATGGCTTTTTATTGGAATTTCGACGTCATTACGCGATTGGAGGTGTTCGCGTGTTGAGTGATGGTGGCGCGATGATGCATCAGTGATTTGGAAGGGATGCTGGAGTTTCCAATCGGCGAGATCATCAGAGGCGAGGGTTGTTAGGGAATCGTGTTGCTTAAGATATTTGAGAAATGGTCGATTTTTTTCGATTCGAGTTTGGATTTGTGGTTCTGGGTTGGTGTAAGGGTGGTCGAAGCCTTGGGTGATCTTTTACGATCGAAAAGATGCTCGGAGGAGGGTGAATGTGAAGTACATGTACACGCGTGTATGTTTGTGCACTAGGAATAATGGAGTTTGGGGAAGATGAAGGTCGACTCGGAATGGTGCTCGTGATTTCCTGATGTCGACTCGAAGCTTTTTGAGTTTGTGTTTGACACGAGACTAGCTCTAATTTTTAGAGTGTTCGACTCGGGTTTGACCCGAGACAATTTCCTGTACTATTCAAAGCTTAATTTTTTATAAAAGGAAACAAATTTATGAATTTAAAACTTGTTCTTTTCAAATAAATGATAATCAAACTTTCAAAAGTGTTAATTGAATCTATTTTCAAATTTAAAATGTTAAGATGATTGCTTTCGGAAGTAATTAACTTAATTAAATTTTGAACCTTAATTCAGAAGGGGTGTTTTAAATTTAAAATATTAGACAAAAGTTTTTAAGTAAATTTTAAGTAATGTTTTAAAAACTAAGTTTTCAAATTATAATGAAATGATAAGTTTTAAAGATATGATAATTAAGCTTCCAAAGATAAATATTTGTACAATCTAAATTAAACGATTTGAAAAGTTTCAAAGATTTTAAAGTTTAAATTAGATGATTAAATTGTTTTAAATTTCAAATTGATTGCTAAATGATTTATTTTCAAATAAGGTTATTGTTATAAATTTTGTAAACTAATAAAATAGTATGCCTTTAAGTTGCCTTGCCAAAAAATAGTATGCCTTTAAGTTATTATGATTTGATTAATTCAAATAATTAATTTATGAAGATAAATATGGTTAATTTGTTATTGTCATGAACATAAGAATACTTAATTAATATGATTCGTTAATAAGTAAAAGTTTAATTAAGTTAAATGATTTTCTTAATTAATTAAGGATTTTTAAATATAAGAAATTAACTAATTATTTAATTAATTTTAAATGATTAGTTAATTGTTGGTTAATTTTAAATAATCTCTTAATTATGAATTAATTAAGTGTAATTACTTAATGAAGTAATTAGCGGATGATTAATAAATTTATTAGGAAGTAAGTGATTTGTTAATTGCATAATTAATTAATGCGATTAATTCTACGTTAATTATTTAGTCTAATTAAATTAAGATAATCACTTTATAATTAATTGAGTAAAATTACTTAATGAAGTAATTAATGGTTAATTACTGAATGTGATTAAGAAAAGAGAAATTACTTGTAGAAGTAATTAGTGTATAATTACTTGTGGAAGTAATTGAGTGGAAGTGATTAAGGGATAATCACTTGACGATTGTTAATTAGAGGATTAATTAATATAATTGATTTGAAGTTAATTAATTAAAGAGTAATTAATTAATTAAAGAATTAAGGGTAATTAATGATGGGATAAATTACTTGTTAAGGTAATTTATTAAGAGAGTAATTAACTAATAAAGTAATTAGAGGATAATTACTTATGGTAGTAATTAAGGGTTAATTACTAAGTTAATTTAGTTAATTAATTAATGTGATTAATTAATTAATGAATGTGATTAATTTAATATTAATTACTAAATGTAATTAATTAAAATGCGATTAATTAATAAAGTAATTAATTAAGGATTATTAATCAATGTAATTAATTAATAATTACTTAATAAAGTAATTAAGGATTAACTAATTAATGCAATTAATCAAAGATTAATATAATTAATTAAGATACTGATTTACAAGTTTGTTAATTACTGTTTATGATTAATTAAGACTAATTAATGAGATGGTATATTACAAATTAATTATTTAATTAATTAAAGTGTTAATTAATTAATAAGGACCATTAATTAATATAATTAATGATATTATTCAAGGTTGATTAATGAAAGTGATTAATTAAAGTATGTTTAATTAATTGTAATTAATTAAGGATTAAGCGTAATTAATTGTAGTTAATTAATTAATGGAAGTGATTAGGATCATTAATTAATGTAATTAATGATAGTAATTAAAGGGTTAATTACTATATGGTTAAGGATAATTAATTTGTGTAATTAATTGAAGGCTAATTACTTGAATGTAATTAAAGGATAATTAATCAAGGAAGATTAATTAAGGAAGATCATTAATAGGTGATTAATTAATTAATTTGTAATTAATTAATGTTAAATATGTAGGATCATGGTAATCCGATTGATTAAGAGAGAATCGAACCTGCTTATAGATGATTGATTTATATTGGATGATAGATATTGGGTGATTGATTAATATTGGATGATTTGGGTGTGATATCTTTGATATGTGATATATGCTGCTTTATCAGATGATTGGTTGATATGAATTATCTATTGTGATAATGTGATTCATCTATCTGTTATATTATTCTGGATATAAGTTTAATTGTTTAAACCTTTAAAGAACTTGGACACTAAAATGGCATTTTGGATTCGGTGAGACCGGGATCGGGTTTCCATATTTGGATATCCGAAAACCACATCGATCCAAAATAAACGTTAGGTCATGAATC
This sequence comes from Allium cepa, assembly GCA_030765085.1. Taxonomy (NCBI): domain Eukaryota; kingdom Viridiplantae; phylum Streptophyta; class Magnoliopsida; order Asparagales; family Amaryllidaceae; genus Allium; species Allium cepa. Next base: position 490,937,292 of record CM060942.1, read on the forward strand.
CAAGAGAAGAGCTTAGTGAAGACTCGAAGTGTAAGGACTATTCGTCAATATAACTCTGAGGGTGATTCCGAGACGAGTTTGACGGAGATAGTACTTTCAGGTTCGAGATGTTGATTCAGAGTGCAAGGGCTATGGTCGTTGACTCTGAGGGTGATTCCAAAATGAGTGTAACAAGATAGTGCCTTCGCTTTTGGTTCGAACCCGGAACGAACTTGTATGGATTGAATGCTTTCAGAACATCGTCAGGTGGACGATGAGCATTCTAAGATAGATGTGTTCTATAAAGGTAATCGCAGCCTCAAGCCTCATCAACCGGGAATGGCCAAAGCAGGGGAGGTGCATCAAGGTTAAGTGGGTCATGCCTAAGTAGGACGAAATTTACCCCTATCTAGAGGTCCCTTTCTATTTGGGCTTAGTGTGTGGTTGGTCACGCCAACCACGGGGTGGTCTCGTTCGGGACTGCCCAGTAAGGGATGTTACCGGCCTTGTGTTGCAGGGGATTAGGAGTAATCCTCGGTACGGTGATCTAGGCCCCGTACTGTGACGGGCGGTACCCAAATAGCCCTGCCATTGATGGAAACCCATTCTTCCTATGAGACCCTACGGTTTTGATTGTATTACCCACTTTTGTGGCTAGTAGCTGGAATTTAATAGATGTAACAATTTCGGCTATTTTCTATTTACTTGAAAACCCTAGACGCTATTATAATATCACTGAATTTCCTATTAAATGTTTTGGTTAGCATAAGGTAAAAACTTTTCCATATTTATGTGTGGGAAGTCTTACGTGATACCTTTCTTTTCAAAGGATTTTCTAAAGTTAAGCAATTTAAATTTGTTTACTCACACCAGACCCCTGTCTGACCCGAGTGTTTATTTTCTGTTTTATTAAACTCTTGGGTACTCATATTATGTATGAGTAGTCGAGGGATTCAGGTTAGCTTTGATGAATTATGGAGGAGTTTTGGAGAAGGAGACTTCAGCGTGTACATATTTTATGGTTCCGTTGTGTTAGTGTTTTGTCTATTGTATTGATGTACTTGAGTTGTATGATAGACAGATGTTTATAACTGTCTAATATGTGTTGTATAGGTTGTGTAACACTGATATATATGATACTATATAGTATTATATGTGATATATTATATTTCATTCGTTCTGCTGTGTGTACCTGATGTTGTTGAGTTTCTTTTTTCTTATCTTTTCTTCTTCTGTCCCTTTCTTTCTTAAATCATGATGCGTCTTTCTAGTGATAGAAAGACGGGAAATGACACATTAGTTTAATTCATTCATTAATTCGATTGCTAATTCATTTTACAGCTAAAGTGGAATTTCATTATATAACTCAAATTCATATTCATAACTTCACTTTATTAATTTACTTCGATACCAAAATCAACTTCATTCAACATCACTTAAATTATGTTTCATTTGAACTTCATTTACAATAACTCCACTATACAACTTTAGTTCACTTCTAGTTTGATTCAAATTCTATTTTATTTAACTTTTACATAAGTCTTATTAAAATTCAGATTTTGTTTTGTTTAACAAAACCATTTGACAATTTGTTTTACTTACATTTTCCCATTTCATAAATTATGCAACTTAAACTTTCAAATTCATATTATAATCACTTACCGCTTAAGTTTAATTTCCATTTCAATAACTTATCTAATCCAGTTCAGTTTATTTAACTTTCCTTTAGTTAAAAATCTTTTATTTCTATTGTAAGTCCAAAACTCATTTCACTTATATTTATCAGTTCCAACTTGGATTCCAAATCAAAATTGTTTATAACAACAAAACTTCAATTTTCAATTTACTATTGAAAGCAAATCCATCAAATAGAAACATGAAAATGATACTGATGTTGCTACAGTCATCGCCCTTACTATTTTCCAGCAACAGTAGTGAATTCAGTGCTTTATATTCTTTTTAAAAAATTCTTTTATTTATAAATCACGTTTATAAATATTTCACTTATATAATTTCACTATATTACTTTACTTATATAAGATCATTCCAACTTCATTTATCTTATTTAGATTTATAATAATATAATCTCTTTAACTTTGAAAAAAATAACTTTTAAAATAAACGGAATTCATATATTCCAATAATTAGTTTAAATTCATTTTTATTTAAAACTCATATTTATAAATATATTCATGTTGTTTCATTTCCTATATATAAGATTATTTCACAATTGTAAATCATATTAATTGTAATTCTATACTTATAATTCATTTGCTTGTTCAATTTATTCATTTACAATTGTTGTTTTATTTAGATTATTCAAACTACTTTAATTAACTTATATATATTTACATTTCAGACAACTAAACAATCAATTTATATACACTTCAATATTTTTGATTAATCCTTTATATATAAAATATAACCGAGGTAAAATTATTTCGTCTACCCTATTTAAGATAATACCATGTCGACTTGCCTCGTTTAAGTGTTTGGAAATTCTTACCGATAACATGGCATTCCATATACCGACCAGAATTCACAAACAGCTCAACTGTAAGCAAACACAATATAAATCATTTTATAATCACTAATAAATATGTGCTCATATATATATATATATATATATATATATATATATATATATATATATATATATATATATATATAATACACTCAAACTCAATTTAGGGTGCTACTATCCCTATCTATATTGAGTACACATCAAAGCTTAGGAATATGGAAAATCTAAGCTCTGATACCACGAGTGACAATCTGCAAATCCGTACCCTTTGAATCGACAATAAACTACACATGTCTGATCTAAAAAGTATAGACTGATAGAAAGTCAAGAGAAAGCAAAGAAGAGAGAAGAAGAGAAGAGAAGAAAGAGAGAAGATACAACCAAACAGAACAACAGAGAATCTCACATTGCAGTAGAAAACATATAACATCATATCAATGATCTTACAAAACAAAAACTGTATATATATATATATACATCAATTAAAGTTCAACAACAAAACAATAATTATTAGCTTGGACAGTTATAATAACCTGTCCTCACAATTACTTGTAATGCAAAAAACTAAACATAGTGGATAATCAAAACAAACCGATACGTGTATATGAAATGAAGATCTCCAGCTTTCCTGCTGAAGCGTCTTTTGCACCAATCTAAAGCTTTAAATATACTCGGTCTGACCCGAGCATTGAAAGGGAAGAACGCCAGGATTAGTTTGGTAAACCAACGTGAGAAGCACACTCAACTGAATTTATTAAATTACCAAACTTTTCCTTTATCAAAACAAAAGTATCCCGTAAGACATGCCTACACATAATCACGGACATGTTTTTACCTTACGATAACAAAAAAAATTCATATTAAATAATCAGATATTATACTCGTGTCTATTGCACAAGCAATATTCAAAATAGCCGAAATTGTTACCATTATTAAATTCCAGCATATTAGGCTCTACAAATAAAATGGTAGGCACGTAGTGGAGTTTGGATTTTCACACAAATGAACAGGTGAAGGCACTAAATTCCGAATGGGTACAACTCTAGATGGATCTCCCGAGGCATAGAACGTATGCCCTCTACCAACACAAGACCGAACCACCTCTATAACTAGATGGTACCGAATATGTCATCATCCGGTCGTTACCGACCTTTACCGAGGGCCCTCAAAGCATACAGACCGTAATAATCAGATACACGACGTCATAGTGTGTAAAGATATACCAAGAAGAGGATGATCATATCCTACTTGGGAATGATCAATTAATTTCATATTTATAAAATAATCACATTTATATTTTATAAAAACTTCTGTTTATAAATCTGCTTTATTAACAAATTCCATTTACTTCATTTATATGCTAGAAATTCAAATTATAAGTTAATTACTTACAATTCACTTTCTTTTACAAATTCATTCTTTTATAACTGCTTCAATTATAAATCTATAAATCATATTTACTTGTAAAATCCATTTATAACTTCCTTTTAACATTTACCAAACTCCTTATAATTCCATTATTTCGATTTACAAAATTTAATTTTATAAATCATATTTATAAGCCATTTATAATAAATTCCAAAAATCTCAATTCAACTTGTTTTACAATAATCAACTTCATATTTCAAAAATCATATTTTGATTATATTTCACAAAAATCATAATTTTTATTACATTAAAATTATCACATTTTTTTTAAAACAAATCCATTTACTCAACAATTCAAAATTCAGCGAAACGTATATTTTCAAAATCACTTAAAAATCCTTTTTAACTCGAAATCACCACTTTAATATTTTTAAATTACCGAAATAGGCCCAATGCCACAACAGCACAAAATACATTAATCACGACATCCACAACATCATATATCAAATGATAATAGCATATATCACAATATCTGTAAATAAAACCAATACTGATGAGGAATCCAGTTGGATCCCTCCAACCTTTCACCTGCAACAAATATACATATTAGAAATATACGTACAATGTCCGCTTCGAGGAAGACGCGTGTACAAAGGGTCATCCGCTCATATACGAGAACGTATAGGGTCTTATCTGCTCCAATAGGCAGGAATATATCCAAATACCAATCAGTATATAGATAATATATCATATCTCATCCAAACAATCATCAATCAGCATAAAATAAACTATTTCTCACTTATATAAAAATATCAGTGAATCAGAAAGAGTAAGTTGTACTCACTTTGGTTCCAATAGCAGTTGTAGTGTTTTATTATGAATAAAATAAATAGCCGTTTAATTTTACCCAAAATTTACACTAGCTCCAATCAACTCTGAACTAGCTCTAAAATGTACTGCTCGTTAATATGGTCCCAACACAACTTGTTTCATCAAAAACGGACCTCGTATGAAGAAGTTACAGTATTTTATATTTTGTACGATTTTATATATAATAAATTAAAAAAAATTATTTCAAACCCTATGCAATCGTGGACATTGATTTCGCTTTCATCAGACTGTAGCCATAAAGCCATCTTCTTCTCCGTTCTTTCCATGCAACTTCGTACGTGAATAAACCCACTTGGCCGCCACTTCTCTCGAATTTTCGCAACTTGTACGAACATCTTCATGTTGATCGAACCCCACCACTTCAAAGCTCCACCATGCCTTCATCTAAAGCCGCGAGCACGTCGAGCTTGGTCGTGATTCTTGACCGTTAGATTTGTCGAGCTCGAGGAGCTCTACAACATTATAGTTGATTATTTTTGATGAAAATAAATGAATTAGAAGAGATCAAGGGAAGAACGTTGGCTATTTTTGGCCATTGAAAATATTAGAGCCAACGGCGGCTAACCCTAGCTGAGGTTTGAGTGCAAATGGAAAAAAACAACATCCTTTTATAGAAAATTTGACGACACTATTCATCGAAAAAAAATTTAAATTTGAAAACGAAGCATCCGCCTGACATTTATAATGTTTTACACCTATTTCGAACGCAATGGAATATATATCCGGAGTCAATTCGATCGTATTTGGAAGATCGGTTTCCGAATCGAATTATTTAAACTTAAAATTCACTTAAACGAATTTCTGCGCGTTTTAACTTGCCCAGAACAAACCGTAAATCCGATTAAAATGAAATTTGGAATCTTACAATAATATAATATTATGGATCCAATGAAAATGGTTTCGTCGAAATCCGAAACTGTTCGAAAAATGGCTATTTTTACGTGTCAATTAACTGTTAAAATATTCAATTTCAACAAATCAACTTTTAATTCAATTTTAAAACATTATTCTAATTAAAATATAATTTAATTCAACTTTATAAATCATTTTTATTCACATATGATTCCAAATCCAATTATTTTCAAAATTTCAAATATTAAATTAACAATTTGATTGTCTAATTAAATTCACTATATTTGAAATATAAGTTATTCTGCTTATAAAATTAAATTTTAAATATTTTAAATCAATTAAATATACAAATTTCAAATAACAGAAATTCTGGGTCATTACGAACGCTAAAAAGAAAAATAAAGGACACTATTGATAATAGAAAGCGAAATCATGACGAATTAGCTAGAAACACATGTAATGACATAGTTAAACATGTCGGACTCTATCTAGTATGGAGCTGATGCAGCGGCTCTACGTTTCATAAGAGAACCATGCATACGGGGGTATGGTGGTGATTTTCCAAGGGGATCCAGGATTTCAAGGTAAAGTGGATGTGAGCTGCAATATGTAGAAGAAATACTGCGCCACAAAAATATTAAGTAAGAAGAGACTGAACTGCGCTGCTATATATAAAAAACAAATTGCGTCGAAATTTGGAAGCATTCTCTTAATAAAGGAAGAATGTACTACGCTAACATGTAAGGATTGGGTGGTTGTGCGCCAAGGAAAGGTGAGTATGAAACCTAATATAAGACCATTGGGTAGGACTTGGGGAGAAGCAATTGCTAGTAAGAAAAAGAACTCCTACTATAGAGAAAGGGTTGGAAGAGCCATTGATGCCGAATGGTGACGTCCGATAAAATATGCACCTTCGGAAGGTGAGGAGAGGTATTCAATGTAACATCCCCCTATTTGGGGGCCCAAATCTAATGGCTATGTATGCTGCAGTCATCCATAGTTATTAATCTTCGGCGACCAAATACAGTGAAGCTAGATATATTTATACATAGATCACAGAAATGTTGAAAAATTTAGCAATTCAAAAACACATTTCTATATTGAAGTCAAATCATTTCATTTTCATTACATAATCCTAAATTATGTTAACCACGTTCAGAAAAATATAATTATTATAAATATGCCAAGAGCTACATATGAAGATACCCCCTTGGCTGATCAAAATATGTTGTAAGGCTAATAAATCCACCTTTACAAACATAACACACAGAGGAAAGAAAACTCTAAATATCTATCTACCTCCTTCGCCGCTTCGAAAGCTTTATCCATCTAAGAAGAGAACTTGAAAACCCTAAATCTCAAACTACTCAAAATCAATTGAGTACCCGAGAGTTTAAGACGAAAACAAAAACTTCGAGTCAGACATAAAGCCTAATATGAATAATAATCTAATATCTAAATTCGTTTTAGATCTCTAGTGAGACCACACCACTAAGGGGAATGGGTTTTGCCCTCACTAATAACTTTGTCCTATTAAAAGTTTTCATGGGATCACTAAGAACCTATAGGCTTCTGCCGGTTAACTTAATCAATTCATTGGTCCTCCTGAACCAATTAGTCTTCCAATAACTAATCACATTATCCTAGTTTTATGGGTTTACTAAGAACCTATGGGTTTATCTAGTATTTCACTTCATCTCCTAGTTTTCATGGGTTGACTAGTAACCTACTGATACTTCCATTAGCCAGTTCCTTATCCTAGTTTTCATGGGTTTACTAGGAACCTATTGACTGGTGTCAGTTCTTAATCCAGATATAGTTTTCATGGGTTCACTACAACCAATTAGCCCTTGCCAACTATCCATAATACATAGTTTCATTGGTTAACTATGAACTTGTTGGTTTCCTCCAATGACTACTTAACCATAGTTTTCATGGGTATATTATGAACCTTTTGGTCACCTCCAGTAACTACAATGTTTTTGCATCCTATATTTATAGTCACCCTGACTCCATGGATGCAATTCTACTCATTCAGGAGTTTAGGCAATATATATTCGCTAGTGAGTTAACCTAGCTGATTCTTCTACCCCCTTTTTCCCTAAAATACAATTATTGGTTATCTTGCGAATATATTCCTATTTGAAGAAGCAAAACAACAATTTTAACTATACCTTGAAATATACTTCATAAAACATTTTTAACACCTTTAACTTATATTTTTATCAAGGCAATGCTTCTTCAAAATTCTATACTTAAAGCCATTACAAACTCCTTTATATAAGCCGTAGTTTTCCTTAAAAATTTAGAGTTACGGGTTTTGAAACCTTTCGATAATGTCAAAAGCTACTATTTTTAACTCCTTCGATTGGTTTCAATCATATCTTTTTAAAATAATAGGCTCCAGCCCTCTTTATACTTTAAAACACTTCTTTCCAAACCCTTTGACCCCATTGAAACTCAAGTCTTTAGCAAGTATTGGAAGACCATTTAAAACCAATAAAACGCAAACCTTTCGAAAGCAATGGAAAATAAACCTTTCGAAAACTCACCGGGTTCAATTTAAAACATATAAAGAACCTTCTTTGAAAATCTTTCAACTTCACCGTAAGAAACCTTTCGACTTTGTCGAAAGCTCTACTTCGAAAGGTTTAAAACATATCATTTTAAAACTATTAACCTCTGCCTTTAAAACAACTCCTTCGAAAGCTTTAGGTTATACTGCAATTATAAAACAAGGGTAATAAATCATCTTTGTTGAAAGCTTTGGTACCTTTCGAAAGCATTGGAGAAGTGGTTGGTTTTAAACAGGTAAACCTTTCGACTTTATCGAAAGAAACGACTTCGAAAGGTTGGAAAAAGCAGCAATAACCATTCAGCTATGTCGGAAGGTTCGAAATAAAACAATCATAAAGCGGCAGTAACCTTTTAGCCGTGTCGGAAGGTTCAAAACAAAACAATGATAAAGCGGCAGTAACCTTTCAACTTTGTCAAAAGGTTTAAACCTTTCTTTTAAATAACTAACCTGGTCGAAAGCAACCAAGTTGAAAGCTCCTTTTCAAAAGCAAGCATTTGTAAGCTTTTGGTTTATAAAACAAACATATCCCAACCTCTTTGGCCATCAACCTTTCGACTAAGTACCCTTAGACCTTGTTCCATTCATTATATACCAAGTAACTTGATACCATATGCATTGAACTTTGACCTTGTCGAAAGCTATAACCTTTCGACCTTGTCAGAAGGTCTGGGTCGGAAGGTTTGATGGCAAAAATGGTTGAAACATGCTAAAAGCATGACTTTCTCGTTTTAAACCTAAAAATGTAATTTTCCAACCAACCTACCTTTGTTTGTCAAATTCCTATTGGTTAACATATACTTTTCAAAAAAGTGCCGTCAATTTTAGAATTAGATAATAATTTTATTTTTTAAAATGTGCATTCTCCATAATTAAATATATAAAATATTTAAGTCCCATACTTTATATAATTTTATACATTCATCAAATCACTTAGGAAAAATCTAGAAAAATTTCAGAAAATCTAACTTAATAAGTTTAAAAATTCCAAACCAAAATAATTATTATTTTAGCCGTAAATAATTTATAGCCCAATAAATCATTTTTTTACTAGAAAATTAATATAAAATCCACATAAATTCAGAAAATTATTAAAATTAGAACCCATCTCTAGAATCTGTTTTCTACAACATATAATTTTACCGTGGCATTTAAAAATCATTTCATTTTGGTTTTAACCAAAACCCTTGTATATCACCTTTTTAACAAACTTGTTTAATCCATATAAATCATAATTTAAGTATATCATCATTCAATATATCGTAAAAATAGATTTTCACTAAAATTCAAAACCATATGATCATATAACTAAAATAGAGATGTAGAAATTATTGTTCACCTTAGATTAGATAAGGAAATTGAAGTTTGGTTGAGATTGATTCCTTCTTACTATAATCCTAAGCTATAAGTTGATTTTCTCTTCTCTTCTTTCTTCCTAATGGTTGGCCTTGCTTGCTTTTCATGGTTGTAAATTTTTGTTTTAAGTAAAATGAACGTTTATAAGCTAATGAGAATAGTATAAGGGTGGGAATTATGGTTATTTACACTAATACCCTTATGTTTAATATTCTAACCATTTATATAAGTTCATTAGTTTTTAAATAAGCATGGTCACCTAATTTAATAATCAACCTCAATCTCCTTATCTACGTTATTCTAAAATAATTATTCTAATTAAATCTCTTGAATAATGTTAATAAAATTTGGGGTGTTACATGCTCCCCTACTTAAAGAATTTCGTCCTTGAAGTTAAGTAAGGACTAACTAGCAAACATAACAATCATTTGTAACAACTCCTAACAACCATACTATCCTACCTGGCTAGCAACAATATATATAAATCTAATATAGACATGCCATTAAAGCAGATCGGGATAAGCCTCTTGAATCCTTTCTTCTGTCTCCCAATTATAGTCTTTTTCGTTGTCACTCCACTGAACCTTCACCAACTTGACTTTCTTGGTCCTCAATTTCTTCTCCTCACTCACTAGAACCCAAACTAGTTGTCTAACAAAAGTCAAATCTGGCTCTACTGCCAAACTCTCCTACTCCATCTGAGGAATAGTAGCCTCTAGATCATGCACGTACTTATGAAGATGAGACCATGGAATACATTATGGACACCTGCCAAGCTGCTCAGCAACTCTACTCTATAAGTGAGCTTCCCATTCCTTTCTATAATTTGAAATGGACCAACATACCTTGGGGCCAACTTTCTCGACTTTCCAAATCGTACCACACCATTCATTGGTGATAATTTAATGAAAATCATGTCTTCCACTAAGAACTCTAGTTCTTTACGCCTCTTATCTGCGAAAATTTTCTAACGGGATTGAGCTTCCTTCGTCCAACCTTGGATTAACAAAATCTTTTTTGACACCTCTCCAACCAAATTCGGACCTAAGACTAATCTGTCCCCAGTTTCCAACCAACATGCTAGCAATTTGCATGGCCTTTCATACAAATATTCAAAAGGCGCCATTTCTATACTACTCTGATAACTATTATTATAGGAAAACTCAATCAGATGTTGGAAATCTTTCCAAGATCCACCAAAATCTATATAACGGCCCAAAATTTCAATCATTTGAAATTCATATATTTAATTGATTTTAAATATTCGAAAGTTAATTTTATAAGCTGAATAAATTATATTTGAACATCTGGATTTAATTGGATAATTAAATTGATAATTTAATGTTTGAAATTGTGTAGATAATTGGAATTTGAATTTAATGTGAATGAAAATGATTTATAAAGATGAATTAAATTCTATTTGATTAGAATGATGTTAGAGAACTTTTAAAATTGAATTAAAAGTTCAATTGTAGAAATTGAATATTTTATTGTTTAATTGACGAGTAAAAATAGCCATTTTTCAAACAGTCTCAGATTTCGACGAAGTTTCATCGGATCCGTAATGTTATATTATTGTAAGATTTCAAATTTCATGTCAATTGGATTTACATTTTTCCTGGCAAGCTAAAACACGTAGAAAACTGTTTAAGTGAATTTTAAAATTAAATAGTTGATTCAAAAACCTATCTTTCAAATACGATCGAATTGGCTCCCGGTATATATTCCATTACATTCAAAATAGGGATAAAACATTATACACACCAAGCAGTACGCTTCGTTTCGAGTTCAAAAATTTTGACGATGAATAGTGTCGCGAAATTTTCTATAAAAGGCCACCACTACAACAAAACAGTCTTTTTACAACGGGCAATGCCCGTTGTAATATGGTTTTCGCAACGGACATGTGCCCGTTGTAATAGGCATCGTTGTAATAAATCCACCACATTTTACAACGGACAAAACACGTTGCAGTATACCTTTTTACAACGGATTAAGACCGTTGTAATAGACTATAATACAACGGCCATAACCCGTTGCAATAGACTACCATACTAGTTGCATAGCATGTTTCACAACATGCATTGACCGTTGTAAAAAGCATATTTAACAACATGTGTTGCCCGTTGCCATATACTATAATATAACGGCCATAACCCGTTGCAATAGACTAACCATACTAATTGATGGCATCCATGCAATATATCCATACTAATGCTAAATATTGTCGTAAAATAATTAAAATCACATACGAAAAGACTAAAAGCTAGAGTCATAGAATTCTAACACTCCAAAAAATTAGATAAGTCTACATATCTCAAACAAACTTTTCATTTCATCACTTTCTATTTACATTCACAGTTTACAAGTTTGTTCACATCATCGTTTACATTTGAATTCACTGTTTACATTTACAGTGCTTTGCATTTCAATTTCCCCTCTCCCTGTCTATACCAACACCTGCACATACATATCTCATTGCTACGTTGATCTGTGCATATTAAAACCTCTTCCATCTCACCACACTTCCAAATACTCTCCACAAAACTATCTCCTACCACCATCTTTTTTTAACCTTCACTGCCTTTCAACTCTGCAATTGCATTTGCCTTCAAGTCACTGCCTTCGAACAGAACCACAACTTGCAGCCCGGCAACCTGTCATCCACTACAAAGAACTATCCGAACACCTTTTCTCCGTTCCAAAACTTTCACACATTTCACCTGCCAAAATTGTTCTACCTGTCATCTACAAACTTCATACCACCTACCTGCAATTACCGTGCACAAATCATCTATCGACAACTTACTGACTGCTATCCACGGCACCACCACCATCTGACACGCCTCTTTTTCTGTTTACTATAATTAAAATCACATACGATATAGTATCTTATCAGCTTGAGGAAGTCAAGAAATTTATCATAGGATCTTCATTCAGGACAAAGCATGCTTTCTACATTTTACAAGATGGTTGCAGACCAAGACAGAAGAATCTAAGTATTCCAATCATCATACTCATAGGTACATAAATAAATTATCTCACTTTATTTAAATTGTATATTGTACTGAAATCCCAAAGCTTATAGCTATTATCCTCTCTTTCATTTTGTGCCAAGGTCTGTAGAGTTGGAGATATTTGGAAAGAAACAATCAAATAACACGAATTATTTTACCTGAAATGACATGATCATCGTGCTAGACCGACAGGAAAACAGTTCATCCTTTCTTTGTCAACTGTAGCAATACAATCTACGGATAGATATATCATATACTAAACTTTTATACAGTTGGTTTCAGCACTTTTCTCTTCAGTGTTGTTCTCTACACAACACTCGAAAAAGTAAAGCAAATTAGTGCGAAAGAGAAATGCTTTGAACAAAATGGAGGTTTACTGCTACAATCGCAGATAAACGCACATCAATCAGTGTGATTCAAGATATACTCAATAAAAGAAATCAGAAAAGCAACAGACAACTTCAATGAAAATACCATTTTAGGCAGGGGTGGCGAGGGAATAGTCTTCAAAGGAATTACATATAACAATACGAAAGTTTCCACTAAAAAGTCTATTGTAATAGATGTAAAGAGAATGAAAGTGTTTGCAAAGGAAATGTATGTACTATCTCTCATAAACCACAAAAACGTGATTCAAATTTTAGGCTGCTGTCTAGAAATAGAAGTTCGTATCTTAGTGTAATATACCTAGAGGTACATTGTGCCAGCGCATTCAGTCTAAGGATCAAAATATGTCATTGAGTTTTAGGCTTAAGGATGCCATTGAGACTGTATCAGCACTAGCCTATTTACATAAAGATTCTCACCCTTCAATAATTCATGGGGACATTAAATCTTCAAACATATTACTGGATGAAAATGATGTGGCAAAAGTGTCTGATTTTGGAGCTTCTATGTACCCTCTTAAAGAAGTAAATGATACGGGTGTACCTGGTACATATGGGTATTTAGATCCAAAGAGCTTAGTTACGGTTTAACTTACTGCAAAGAGCGATGTATTCAGTTTTGGAGTGGTTGTTCTAGAACTATTGACAAGGATTAAGGCAGTGTATTTCGAACAGTCTGGAGAAAAAAAGAACTTGTCACTTAGATACAAAGAGGAAGGGGTTAGAAAGACTTCTAGATGATGAAATCAAGCATAGGATGTCTAAAGGGAAAATATTAGAACTTTCAGAACTTTTAACCGCGTGCTTAAAAACCTACGGAGATAAAAGACCGACAATGAAAAAAGTAGTAGCATGGCTGCATAAAGTGAGAGAATATGATCGGAACTTGATTTCAGATGACAAAATTGATCCAATTATATTGCCTGTAAACGCAGAAGGAAGCAACCGAACCCAGTCAGAGTATTTCCAGCTGAAAACTCCCCTCTTTCACCTTGTATCTTCCTATAAAAAGTACAAGGAAATTTGTATCACAATAATAAAGATTATTTTTAAGTAGTATGAGGTTGATTAAGAAAGGAAGAAAGTACTTCTCTGGGATTTTTCCTTTCTCCTTGTAAGGATTAACAAGAACTCTAGCATCACAAACAAAATGAGGATTTCCTTTTGCTGGAATTAGCTTGACAGTCTCTGGATACAAAAAAGACCCAAACATTCTCTTTTGCTGACATGGTATCCTCACATTTCGTACTGGTCCATATATGCTATTTTAAATCACAAACAAATAGTCTAAAATCTACAACAAACCATTATTTCCTTACATGACGAGGGCAAATTTTTTGCTGACCCCTGAAAGAATATATGTATATCTTAGTGTGTATGATGCTCTTATTATTTTTTGAAGATAAGAACATTCTAGCACTTACATGAGTAGCTGCAACAGAAGAGAAGAACTTGTAAATAGTGTCTGCTCTAGATATATCTTTCCTGTAACAAAATACGTAATCTACTCTCTATCGACTCTAAACATTAAACAAACATAGAGAATATATCGTAATATTATGAAACTATGAACTTACGCATGAAGAAAATAACCAGCATCTGATAAGCATTTAACAGTCGCATTTGCTAGTAACATGTCATGAAATTTATCACAATGGAGTATGGATGCTAATCCACCAGCCGAACAACAAGAGAGAAAAGCCTGTGATCAATTCAATATTTACAAAAATTCCAATCTTTAATGAAATCCCAATTCTATGAATGATCATAAGTTGTACAAAATAGATTGGAAAGTACTTTCTCTGCCTTTTTCATTCCCTTTCCCATCAATTCTTCCATGATAGCCACCCAAATGCGATTACCTCTCAAGTGAAGATTTGTTGTCTATCACAGTTCACATTCCCAGAATTTAGTAACTGTTGGTAAAAATACAAAACTACAATAATGATAACATGTTCAGTAATAAAGTACAATCACTAACCCTAGAGATGTTAATTCTAATTAATAAGAAACAAAACTGAATGTTAGTAAAGTTTGCATTGTTAATATACAACAAACAACTCACTGGGTCGACAATTTCCACATCTCCAGTAAATGAAGAACCATCACAATATCAAAGCTTAATCCTGTTCCAGTTATAGAAATCTATATATTGAATTTTATACAAGTATTATGGATGTGGTTCAATTATTTGTACACACTCAAATATACATGCATCCATACATATAAACTGAACTTGTAATTTAATTCTAAAATTGCATACTGGGATTAGAGCTTTGAACACCACCCAAAATCCCAGAAAACGAAGTATTAGGCATCGATTTTGAGGAGCCTCTAAAGTTTTTTTGGCGCTCTATGCATTCTTCAACCGTGCTGCACCACCCTCCTACCTGTTAAAATTACTTTATGTTCATTATTAAGAGAAGGCATTTATATATACATACATGCTTGCATGCATGCATATGTAGTATGAAAATTTAGACACTGCATATTTTTAGACAACAAATTAATAGGAATATGTAAACTGCACACACCTCCATAAGAATCAACCAGTTATTTGCACCAAAGCCAAACCCAGGTGTAAATGGTAAACAGGTGGACTTCCATCCAAACAAACTGCAAGATCATCGAAATAAGCAGAATTTAAATTGCATAAAGTAACATTGATTAAACTTTGATGATGTATATATATCCAAATGTATACGTTCTCCTATAGCTGAAGCATTGGATAGAAATGTCATAGGCACAATAGGTCCTCCATTTATTATTCCCAGGTTTAGCAGCAACAAAATGGCATTGACTATTATTAGCATTGGATGAATTTCACTATTATGAAAAAAATGATTTGATTAATGGACTTAAGAAAATATTATTTTTCTTCAAGTAATGTTTATTGTCTTTAACATTTTCAAGTAATGCTTAAAAACCTATATGTCAATTTCAATTGTTGTCGGTCATAATCCGTGGTAACTTATATGTCTATTTCAATTGTAGTCGGTCATAATCCGTGGTTTTGGATGTAGCAATTTTATATGCTGGTTAGCTACAAACTTTGGACCGGGTAGGATAAAATAATAATTAAGTATGAGACAACAATTATTATTCTACAATATCAATAGCATGCATTTTAGAAATCTAGTTTGCTGCCTCCACTCCTACATTCAGACATACAAACCACTTTTATGTTAATTTGGGTACTTTTCATCTCATAAACCATTTAACCACTTACTGCAATGAAATGTTATATTATGCTCTACCTCTAACCATTGCTAAATGAAACTTCTCTATAATAAGTTAATACGATCTTACATTTTCTTTAATATGCATACTAATATCTACATACATGAACAGGTATTCCAGTAATAAAACGATTGCAACCTATATTGCAGACTATATTATTATGTAAATAAGGCAAGTCCGGAGGGAAAAAATGAGAACAAAAGTTGGGTAGGTTGAACTTCACGCCCTTCAGCCTGTCCACACCAACCAACGCATCCACTATCCTCGCGTGAACTTTTAATTTCCTAGCACATGTCAACAGTGAAAGGAACAGCGGTTCAAATGTTACATTTGACCCTCAAATCCATAACAACTTACGTGCAATAAAATATTCAAATTGCAGAGGTGAACCGGGTAAAATTCAATATGTTAGAAATTGCCAATTACTATGACATGAATACCGATTGGTACCTTGGATCGGCGGTCATCTGTGAACATATTCCTCCATTGACCATCAGCCATAAGACATAAAGTGCAAAACATCAGTGTCTTGGGGTTGAATGGAACAATTTCACCGCAGTGTAGTGTTTCCCTAGCAAAGCTTGTTCAATACGTACAGTTGTTAACGTTTGCAAGCGAGAGGCAGAGGCGGTCGAGTCAGGTTAACTGTAGGCGAAAAATGTAACTACTTACAGTTAGATATAAACACTGCAAAACAATATTACGAAGCAAAAGAAAATAATTATCAAGTACCTCTCATTTTGCTGAAACAAGTAAGAAGAGGAAGAAGGAGAAAGAGGCGAATTCCCAATCGCGAATTCCCAAAATCGAATACGTGAATCTCCCAATCCAAACTTTCGCCACCAAAGACTTCGACGCAGCGACAATCGATCCAACCTCCAACCTACGAAAAGTTAAAAAGGAAGAAGAAAACACACAAATTAAAGTTATTTGAAAGCAGGGATATAAAAAAAAGAGATTCATACCTGAATAATGAGGAGGCGGAGCGAAATCGATATCGCGAACGCGTTTCCTAGGAGAAAAACCCTAGTTTTGACAAAGAGTTGACAAACGCCATTTTTCAGAAGTAAAGATGCGGCCGAAGAAATAAAAGAAAAAGGGGACATGTTTTATTATTCGAGGATGTGCTGGCTAAAATTTTATTACAACGGTCATACATTACAACGGGCACATGACCGTTGTGAAGTTAGCATTTATTACAACGGGCCTGAGTGGACCGTTGTAATAGCCTTCTATTACAACGGTCAACCAACGCCCATTGTAAAAAGGGAGTTGTATATGACATCTTATACAACTGACGCAAATGGACCGTTGTAATAGACTTCTATTACAACAGGCAACCAATGCCCGTTGTAAAAAGGACGTCGTAATAGGGTATTTTTGTTGTAGTGCACCAAGTTTTCTGTTTTGCATCAAAACCCTAGCTAGGGTTATAGCAGCCGTTATTAAATGTTGAATGGTTGAAAATTTCCACTGTTCTTCTATTAGTTTCTTCCGATCTATCGATCTATTCCAAAATCTTCAACTAACAAATTATAGAGGGCGATGAGGGCTTCAAATCTATATGGTAATGATCGTGATCGACGCGACATGGAGGAAAAAATTGCTAGCGTTTGGCTGCAGTTCATGCATGTTTTCCCATGCGTGGGGATGACCAAGCTACACGAGATTCAGGCCGACGGTGGAGCTAGGTGAGGCGCATCATTCGACGCTATCTGGTCATCGTTAGGCTCGTCGTAGTTGGCGCCAAAATTCGAAAAATAATGGCGGCATTGGGTTGCTCGAACGCATATGACCTAGTGGCGGGAGAAGATGGAAAGCACGGCCATGATTTGCTTTGATAGATCGTGCAGCTAAGATTGAAGCTTGGGTTTGAAATATAA
The DNA here is from genome assembly GCA_030765085.1 of Allium cepa. Classification (NCBI taxonomy): domain Eukaryota; kingdom Viridiplantae; phylum Streptophyta; class Magnoliopsida; order Asparagales; family Amaryllidaceae; genus Allium; species Allium cepa. The sequence continues at coordinate 490,955,363 of CM060942.1, forward strand.
AATAAAATTGAAATTAATATATATTATAAATTGTATAAATTTAAAATGTTGTAACTTCTTCATACGAGGTCGATAATTGACGAAACGAATTGTGTTAGGTCTGTATTGACAACACTACATTTTATAGCTGGTTTGGAATTGATTGGAGCAAGTGTAAATTTGGTGTAAAATTAAATGCTTGTTTAATTTTATTCAGAATAAAAACACTACAACATCTATTGAAATCAATGTGAGTACAACTCACTCTTTCTGACTCGTTGATATTTTTATATAAGTGAGAAATAATTTATTTTGTAATGATTGATGATTATTTGGATGATATATGATATATTGATTAGTATTTAGATATATTCCTGCCTATTGTAGCAGATGACCCTATATGTTTCTGCGTATGAGCGGATGACCCTTTGTACCTGCGTTAGCCTCAAAGCGGACATTGTACTTATATTTCCAATATGTATATTTGTTGCAGGTGACAGGTTGGAGGGATCCAACTGGATTCCTCACCAATATTGATTTGTTTACAAATATTGTGATATATGCTATTATCATATGATATATGATGTTTTGGGTGCCGTGATTATTGTATTTAGTGATGTTGCAGCATTGGACCTATTGTTGGAATTTTATAAATGTTAAAGTGATGATTTCCAAATTTAAAAGGATTTTCAAATGACTTTGAAAATTGATCTTTTGTTAATTTTGAATTGTTAATGGAATGGATTTATTTTGAATAAATAGATGCTATAATTTTTACGTTACAAAAATTTACGATTTTAGGGAAATATAGTCAGAATGTGATTTTTGAAATATGAAGTTAACTATTTGGTAAAATGGTTTAAATGGAGATTTTTGAATTATTTTAGATGGTTATATATATAAGATTTATAAATGGATATTTTATAAACCAAAACATTGGAATTGAACAGGAATTTTGTAAGTAATAAATGGATTTTATAAGAAAATAAGATTTATAAATTTGAGAAGTTATAAATGAATGGATTTTGTAAATAAGAGAATTATAAGTAATTTACTTATAAATTAGATTTGGCATATAAATGAGATAAATGGAATAGGTTAATAAAGGAGATTTATAGATTGAAGTTTTTATAAAATATAAATGGAATTTATAAACATTGTTTTATAAATCCGAAATCAATTGAATTTGATAAGTTAATTATTATAGTATATTAAAGGAATTATATCCAAGATTTTGGACAGTGGATAATTCTTTAATAAAAGTGCAATGGTAATATATTTGATTAGGCATTAAATCCATGATTTTGGATAGTGGATAATCCTTTAATTAAATATGTAGAAGTGTTGAATTTGGTAAATGAAGTATATTCACGATTTTGGACAGTGAATAATCTTTTGAAATTAGATAAATGTTTTGGGAAGGGATATTTGGAATGGAGTTAAATGGTTTAAAGCTGTTTTAAAATGTGGTAAGTCTTGAAAACATAGATTTCAACATTCATTGTTGAAATAGATGTTTTTAGAAATAAGGAAATGATGGAGTATGACAATGTTGTAATAGTAAATGATTCTCCAATGAAAATATTTTGTTCGGTATACAGGATTTATATATCTACCTTATTTTCGAACCCCTATACTAGTGAATTTTTGGCTGTCGTAACGATGTTTTACGCAACATTCATTTGACCCGAATAAATATGATTAACAAGAACGTTGTCTTTAAAGAATAAAATGTATACTAAATCGTGTTTTAAGCATATGTAATATTTTCTAATTGTTGAAAATAAATTAAATTGTGAATTACTTATTATTAAATAAGTATATGGAAATGTTTTCCAACATAGAAGTTGAAATGGTTTTTGAGATTGTATCTTTTAGAGATAATTTGAAGTGAATGTTTGGCAAATAGTTTAATCAATAAAAGATTAATTAAAAGGGCCTAGTGATTGTTCTGGTGCTAAATATTTGTTTGTTTTCTTTGATAGTTAAATAACTGACTATCAAACTAGGACAAATTTTAGTTCCTCAACTTGTTATGAGAACTATGTAGTCGTATCCTTAGTACGTAGCCTTCTGTGTGTGCTTAATTACCGTTTCTGCCGAGGATGATGATTCGTATATTGTGGAGTATTAACCCAATCTATCGAGCTTCCTTCTTGGCCCGAAGGATAGCAAGTTGAAAGCTGGAGACGTGATAAGTCTATGAGACTTAGTTTCTGCATGAGGTTGAGAAATGCTTTTGCGTTGTTGGTGCAAAGAGATCGGGATCAGATTTATCTGAAAACCACTTTGGACCAACATATATGAGACGACTGTGTAGGTTGGTTATGATGATATTGATATTCAGGATTTTCCTAGTAGGGGGCTACTTGTTGATCGTTTTGGGTTAAAATCCCAATATACACAAGTAGCAGTGGTCTCTTCATTATGAAATATCCAATGCAAGGACTATTTGCTACTAATCCTAGGGATTTCCTGGCAGGATGTGGTAGGAAAGTACCTTCGGTTTGTCCTGTTCCTGGACAACTTGTATGGATGTTTGTCTGACATTGCATTTCTAAAGATTATGTACATTGGTAGTACAAATGTACATCAGTGGTGGCGGAGAAGATAACTTCTCTTAATTTAACACTCTCCTTGAGACGTATGAGCTTAATGGTTGTATTTTTTTGGAAGGCAATTAGTATTCGGTGGAAATGGACGTGTCACATTCAAAGTGATGTTATTATGCTTTGTGAAAGATGATCGTCACTTCCGGCCTCATCAACCGGAAATGACCAAAATAGGTTAGATGTGGCAAGGTTCAGTGGGTCAGTCCTAAGTAGGGTATGATCATCCTCTTCCTAGATATATCTTTACATACTATGGCATCGTGTATCTGATTATTGTGGTTTGTATGCTTTGAGGTCCCTCGATAAAGGTCGGTAACGACCGAATGATGAAATATTCGGTACCATCTAGTTATAGAGGTGGGCTGGTCTAGTGTTGGAAGAGAAACTTTGTTATGGTTTCTCAGTATATTCTTCTTGAGTTGAACTGCCGGAAGGTAGTTCCTTCACCTGGTCATTTGTATGGAAATCCAAACTCCACTACGTACCTGCCATTTTAATTGTATTACCCATTTTGGGCTATATGATGAAATTTAATCAAAATAACAATTTCGGCTATTATTAATATTATTTGTATACTAGACGCTAGTATAATATCAGATGATTTGATATGAAATGTTTTAGTTATCCTAAGGTAAAAACATGTTCGTTTTTATGTGTGGACTTGTCTTACGAGATAGTTTTGTTTTGCTAAAGGAAAAGTTTGGTAATTTAATAAATTCCGTTAAGTGTGTTTCTCACGCTAGTTAACCAGATTGATCCGGGCGTTCTTCCCTTTAAATGCTTGGGTCCGACCGAATATATTTACAGGTTCAGTTTTAGTGCTTTTGGAGCTTCAGTAGGAGAGTTGGAAATCCCCATCTCGTATACATGTACATGCTTTGTTTGATTCTCCGCTGCATTGCTTAGTTTTTTATATTATCAGCAATTGTGAGGATATGTTATTTTAACTGTCTAGATTGATAACTATTGATTGACTGTTGAACTCCGATTGATGTATGTATATACAGTTTCTATTTTGTAAAGATCATTGATATGATATTATATGTTTTCCGCAGCGATGTGAGATTCTGTATTGTTCTATTTGGTTCTATCTTCTCTCTTTCTTCTATTCTCTTCTTTTTTTTCTCTTGATTTCTGTCAGTCGGCGCTTTTAGGTCAGACATGTATGATTTATTATCGATTCAATGGGTACGGATTTGCGGTTCGTTAAAGTCTGACACACAAGCTCTCAATAATCCTCAATTACCTTTTTGACCCTCTCTGTCTTCCCATCCATTTGTGTTGATATGCTGTACTCTTATTGAGCTTGGTACCTAATACCTTTTGTAGACTCCTCTAAAATTTGCTAGTGAATAATGCATCTCTGTCGCTGACTATGTCAATAGGAATCCCATGAAGTCTAACTATGTTCTTTATAAACAACTTAGCCAAAACAGCTGCCGTCCTGGTTGACTTTACCGAAATGTAATGGGAACTCTTGGTCAACCAGTCCACAATAACCCATATACTCTTATTTTCTCTGTTTGACCTTGGCAACCCGTCAACAAAATCCATTGATATCGAATCCTATTTCCATACTGGGATATCTAAAGCCTGAAGTAACCCGCTCGTCTTCTGATGTTCAGCTTTCACTTGTTGACAGTTTACACACTGCCTAACCCACAAGCCAACATCCCTCTCCATGTCTTCCCAAATAAAAACTCCTCTTCATATCTTGGTACATCTTGGTTCCTCCAGGATGAATCGTAAACTTCAATCGATGACATTTCTCTAGAACTTCACTTCTTAAGTTCTTTATATTCGAAACGCAGAGCTGTCCCTTCTTTCTCAACCATCCTCTTTGGTAAGACTAAAATCCTTTAGGTCATCATTCTCTGATCCTTCCTTAAGCTTTTTAATCCACTTGGCTAAAAAAGGATCTTCTCTTTGGTTAGAAGCTATCCTATCGATCAACACTGGTCGAACTTCTAATAAAGATAACATGGCGGTTTCCTAACTAGAACTAGCAGTAGATCTCAACCACACACCACAACAGGCTAAAGCTTTTAGATCCTTCCATTCTACCAACATCGCTAATACCATGTTCTGATGTCTTCTACTGAAAGCATCTGCTGCCTTATTTCTTTTCCCAAGAGTATAATCTATATCAAAATCGTAAGACGTTAAAAACACCAACCATCTCTACTGCCTCGTATTCAACTTATTCTGAGAGAATAAATACTTTAATGATTTATGATCGGTATACAACTCAAATCTCTCTCCCAAAATATAATGCCTCCAAATCTTTAAGGCAAAGGTCACCGCACCTACCTTTAAGTCATGGGTAGGATATCTAACTTCGTGCGGTCTATGTTGCCTAGATGCATAAGCAATTACTTTCCCCTCTGCATCAATACTGCTTCCAATCCAGTACCACGTGCATCGGTGTACACTACTAACCCTTGGTTACAATTGGGAACTACTGACACTGGCGCATTGGTTAACAAATGCTTTAACTTACAGAGCCCTTCATTGCATTTGTCAGACCAGAAAACCTTCACTTCCTTTCTAGTCAACTAGTCAAAGGCCTGCTATTTGCGAGAAATCCTTAATGAATCTCTAGTAATAGCCAATAAGTCCAAGAAAACTTCTGATCTTAATTACCATCTCTAGTCTCTTCCAATTATTGAAAGCTTCGATCTTAACTAGATCGACTGACAATACTTCCTCTGAAACTACATAACCCAGAAACTTAACATCCCTCTTCTAGAAATGACATTTGGAAAACTTTGTCTTCAGCTGATTTTGCCTCAGCATCTTCAATACTACTCTAAGATGAATCCGATGCTCTCTTTCATCTTTAGAGTACACCAAAATGTCATATATGAACACCAATATGAACCTATTTGAGTGCTCTTTAAAAACCCAGTTCATTAAATCAACAAAGAAAGCATGCATATTTGTCAATCCAAATGCCATCACCATCTACTCATACGAATCATACCCAGTTCGAAATGCCGTCAAAGGAATGCTATCCTTTGCATTCTAACCTGATCGAACCCCGTTGCCAAACCCAATTGGAAAATACTCTAGCTCCACTCAACTGATCGAAAAAATCATCTATCCTTAGCAGAGGGTTCTTATTCTTGATCCTTCTTTCATTTAACTTACGATAGTCGATGCACATCCTTAATGACTATTCTGGTTTCTTTATAAACACTGCGGCTGCTCCCCAAGGCGAACTGCTTGGTTTGATAAAATTCCTTCTATCAAGATCCACCAGTTGCACCTTCAATTTCTTCATCTCTATCGTTGACGTCCTGCTATGTGGTCTACCGATAGGTTCAACTCCGGGTACAAGGTCTATCTAAATTCAACAGCTCATTTCGAGGGTAATCCACTGACCGGCTCAAATACATCTACATACTCTCTAGCCACACGAACATGACTAAGCTCATCTCCAACCTCCATGGAACTTAGCAAAGCTTAAACACTCTTACTGGAATTCTCTGCTAAGAAGATGATTCAGTTATGACTATCTGGGTGCCTTAATGATATTTCTCGATCTTGGCAAAATATCCTAGCCTCATACCGACCCAACCAATCCATACCCAAAATGATCTCGGAATCTATGAAATAAAAAACATATAAACTGGATGCAAACTTATGACCTAACAATTTAAGTTCTAACTGGTCACATCTCGTCCCAAGAGTTGATACCCTCCTATTGGATTCGCAATCCTTAAGGAAGTAACAAGGTATGTGGGTTCTATACTAATACTGAGATACAAATTAATGTGATGCATCGATATCAAAAAGTACTCTAGGTGGTATACTCTGTATCAAAAGAATAAATTCCATTACGTCTTTCCTTTCTCTACTGCAATAGGTCTTGAAGAAGATGGTGGTCCAATAGCAAACACCTTCCCTCTATCCGCCCTGACTGGCTTTGGACACTGGTTCTTTTAATGCCCAACTTGGTCATAGTTGACGCATTTCACATTATTCTTCTCTGCATGCTTCTTTCCTTTACCAGTTCTACACTTGTGGGCATAATGGCCCTTCTTATCACACTTAATAAACACCAAATCAGCCTTTGCCTTCTTAGCAGCCTCCCCTTTTTGGGCTTCTTTCTTCTTAAAGAATTTCCTTTTCCTTCCTTGAGCAGCCTGGGATTCAACTAGCTTCTCCCTAGCTAAAACAACAAACATCTCCTCATAGCGGATGGTCATCTCCACTACCAGATGATAAGGTTCTATAATATGGGTCATAGCCATTCTGCCTAGCTCTGATCTTAAACTTCTAATGAATCTCTCATTTCTTCTAACATCAGTGTCAACTAAAGCATAATCATATCGAGATAGCTTATCAAATTTAGCAGCATACTCGATTACAGAAAGCTGTCCTTGGATAAGATCCATGAACTTCCTCATCAATGCCGACTTGGCAACCTCAAACAAGAACCTCTGCTCAAAATTCCTCCTGAAGTCAGCCCAAGTCAACTCTTCCTCTAGCACTCCAGCCGTCAAACTGTTCCATAAATGAAAAGCTAACCCCTGCAACTGTCTAGAGGCTAGTCTTCTCTTCTCTCCATCATTCAAGCCTAAATCTATAAAGATCCTCTCACAGTTCAACAGCCAGTTCTCTACTTCAACATCATCTTTTGTTCCAACAAATGGCTTTCCTCCCATACTGATATAGTCTCTACTCAGCTTGGCATAATCATAACCATCTGGAACTACAGGATTAGCTCTACCAAAATTACCATCAGTTTCCGCTTGCAAAAGTTTATCCAACAATTGATACACCATCCCCACATCTACTGGTGGATTTCCAGCACCTACATTCGCCTCAACACTTTGGTTAGCATGGTTTCTCCGAGTATTAGGTTTAGCATTTCCATTAGTAGTGATGCTTCCTCCACGTAGATTTCTTCTTCTGTTTCCTGCCTGCATATCCACTTTCTCGTATATCTGCATATGAACCTTAGTAAGATACAAAAGAATAGTCTAACGGAGAGGGGAATATGTACTTAGATATATACCTATATATTTCAAATAAAAATACGTTAATATACCATTAACCCAAACCCCGATCATATTTTTAAATTTATTGGATTATTTTTGAAAAAGCTCTTTAGGTTTAACTATTCTTTTTAAAGTTTCATAAACCTATGCTCTGATACCAATTTGTAATATTCCCCTACTTGGAGGCCAAAAACTAACGGCTACAGATGCTGCAGTCATCCAGAGCTATTAATCTTCGACAATAAAATACGACGGTGCTAGATACATTGACACACAGATCATAGAAATATGGAAAAGATTTAGCAATTCAAAAACACTTTTCCATATTCAAATCAAATCATTTTATGTTCATTACATAATCCAAATTACGTTAACCATATTTCGCAAAATATAATTATTATAAATACGCAAAGAGCGACATATGAAGATGCACCCTTGGTTGATCAGAGTATATATTAAGGCTAATAAATCTACGTTTACAAACAAAACACATAGCAGAAAAAACTCTGGATATCCATTTCCTCCTGCACGCCTCCAGAAGCTTTATCCGTCTAAAATGAGAACCTGAAAACCCTAACCCTTAAACTACTCAAAATCAATTGGGTGCCATAGAGTTTAACGGGAAAACAAAAACTTCAAGTTATACATAAAGCCTGGTATGTATAATAATCTAACATCTCAATTCTTTTTAGATATCTAGTGAGACCACGTCGCTTAGCATAACGGGTTTTCTCCTCACTGGTATCCTAAAACCTTTATAAAGCCATATATTGTGCTCCTGCATCCCCAATGGTTAAATCTTACATTTTCAAAATATTATGATGATATGCATGCTTGAAAATAATTAGGATTTTCCATTCCTAGTTCAGTCCGACACCCTGTCATAATTATAGTTTCTAGGGTCACCATTAACCATTTAGTTTTCATGGATTTACTAGTAACTTTGTTATACCTAATAGACACCCTATCCTATTCAAAGTTATCATGGGATCACAAGAACCTATAGGCTTCTGCCAGTTAACTTAATTAATTCATGGGTCCTCCAGAACCTATTAGTCCTTCCAGTAACTAATCACCTTATCCTAGTTTTCATGGGTTTACCAGGAACCAATGGATTTATCCAGTACCTCACTTCACATTCTAGTTTTCATGGATTTACTAGGAACCTACTAACGCTTCCATTAGCCACTTCCTTATCCTAGTTTTATGGGTTTACTAGTAACCTATTGACTGGTGTCAATCCTTAATCCAGATATAGTTTTCATGGGTTCACTACAAACTATATAACCCCTGCCAACTGTCCATAATACATAGTTTTCATGGGTTAACTATGAAATTTTTGGTTTCCTCCAATAAGAACTTAATCATAGTTTTCATGGGTTTACTATGAACCTTTTGGTCACCTCCAATAACTACAAAGTTTAGGAATCCTATATTTATGGACACCCTGACTCCTTGGATGCAATTCTATTCATTCAGGAGTTTAAGCAATATATATTCGCTAATGAGTTAACCTGGCTGATTCTTTTACCCCATTTTCCCCTAAAATACAGTTGTGGGTTATCATATGAATATATTCCTATCTGAAGAAGCCAAACAACAATTGTAATTATACCACTCATATGGGTTTAGGGTCCTTGAAATATATTTCATAAAACATGGTTAACACCTTTAACTTATATTTTTATCAAGGCAATACTTCTTCAAAATTCGATACTTAAATCCGCTACAAACTCCCTCATATAAGCCATGGTTTTCCTTAAAAATTTAGAGTTATGGGTTTTAAAACCCTTCGACAATGTCGAAAGCTACTATTTTGGACCCCTTTGAAGGGTTTCATTCATGACTTTTGAAAATAATAGGCTCCAGCCCTCTTTATACTTTAACACACTTCTTTCCAAATCTTTCGACCCCATTGAAACTCAAACCTTTCACAAGTATTGGAAAACAAATCAAAACCAATAACACACAAATATTTCAAAAGAAATGGAAAATAAACCTTTTGGAAGCTCACTGGGTTCAATTTAAAACATGAGGAGAACCTTCTTTGAAAAACTTTCGACTTCATTGGAAGCAACCTTTCGACTTTGTCAAAAGCTCTTCTTCAAAAGGTTTAAAAAATATCATTTTAAAACAATAAGCCTCTTCCTTTAAAAGACTACTTTGAAAGCTTTGGGTTATACTTCAATTATAAAATAGGGTAAATCATCTTAGTCGATAGCTTTAATATCTTTCGAAAGCATTGGAGAAGCGGCTAATTTTAAAACAAGCAAACCTTTCGACTTTGTCGAAATCAACAACTTTGAAAGGTCGGAAAAAGTGGAAATAAGCTTTGGACTTTTTCGGAAGGTTCGAAACAAACAATGATAAAGCGGCAGTATCCTTTCGATTACGTCAGAAGGTTCAAAACAAAACAATGACAAAGCGGCAATAACCTTTCGACGTTGTCAGAAGGTTTAAGTCCTTTCTTTTAAACAATTGACCTGGTCGAAAGCCACCAAGTCGAAAGCTCCTTTTCGAAAGCAAGTAGATGTAAGCTTTTGGTTTATAAGACAAACATACCCCAACCTTTTTGGCCATCAACCTTTCGACTAAGTTCACATCGACCTTGTTCCATTCATTACGTACCAAGTAACTTGATACCATATGCATTGAACTTTGACCTTGTCGAAAGCTATAACCTTTCGACCTTGTCAGAAGGTTTAGGTCGGAAGTTTTGGTGTCTATAATGGCTGAAGCATGCAGAAAGCACGACTTTCTCTTTTTTAACTTAAAAAGATAATTTTTCAACTAACCTGCCTTTGTTTGACAAAATCCTATTGGTTAACATATACTTGTCAGAAAAGTGTTGCCACAAATTTCAAAATTAAATAATAATTTTATTTTATAAAATGCCCATTCTCCTTAATTCAATATACATAACATTTAAGTCCTATACCTTAAATAATTTTATATATTCATAAAATCGTCTAGGAAAAATCTAGAAAATCTATTTTAACATGTTTTCGAACGTATAGAAATTCCAAACCCAACGTAAATAATTTATAACCTAATAAATCATTTTTTTACTAGAAAATTAATATAAAATCCATATAAATTTCGAAAATTATGAAAATTGGAACCCATCTCTAGACACATGTTTTCTACAATATATAATTTTTCCATGGCATTTAAAAACCATTTCATCTCGGTTTTACCCAGAAAATGTGTATATCTCCTTTTTCAGCAAACGTATTTAATCCATATAAATCATAATTCAAGCATATCATCATTCAATATATCATAAAAATAGATTTACGCTAAAATCCAAAACCATATGATTATATAACTAAAATAGATATTTAAAAAATATCATTCACCTTAGATTAGATAAGGAAATTGAAGTTTGGTTGAGATAGATTCCTTCTTACTTGAATCCTAAGCTTTAAGCTAATATTCTCTTCTCTTCTTTCTTCCTAATGGCCGGCCTTGCTTGCTTCTCATGGTTATAAATTTTTGTTTTAAGTAAAATAAATGTGTATAACCTAATGAGAATAATATATCGATCGGAAGTACGGTTATTTACCCTATTGCCCTTATGTTTGATATCCTAACCATTTATATATGTTCATTACATTTTAAATAAGCACGGCCACCTAATTTATTAATCAACCTCAATCTCCTTATCTACATTATTCTGTTTAATTTATTCTAATTAAATGCTAGAATAATGTCAATAAAATTAAGGTTGTTGCATTCAACTTCCAAGAGACTACAGTGAGCTGGTTTTATGCGGTTTCAAACTAAAGAAATGTTTAAAAACTACGGGTGGCTATTTCACCGTAGTCCAGAATTTAAATAAATAAATAAATAAATAAGGACAACATGTGGTTGTTTTTTATGGCTCGGTGCTTAACAAACAAATAAACAATATTGCAGCGTGCTGAGTCTATGCAGTTTAAACATAATGAATGAACTGAAGGGATACTGTTGGGGTGTAACGTCCTATAAATTTTAAGTCTTTAAATTTGAATATTTTAATTTATTTAAAAACTTGGATTTGGATTTAAACATAATAAAATCTATGTTTCAAATAATTGTCTGAATTTTTTCGTTTGACATATTTTAAGGCTAAAGTTGGTATTTTTGATAATTTAACAGAATTTGATAACCGGTGTACTTTATTCTTGCATTGTGATCACGTCACATTTTTATACTCGTTTGTATTCTATTTTCTATCATTCGCACCTTGTATGCAAACGCAAGTTATGTAGCGGACACCCGAACACAACCAAAACAAAATTAAAAACAACTCAGCAGAAATATTTTTCAATCGTCGCTTTTTCCTGTCTTGCTTGTTCCTTGCTAAACACTTTGGCAGCTTGCATTAAATGATAGTGCTTTGGTTGCTTTTGCACTTGAGTTTTGGTCGGTTAGCATAAATTGTTTCGTCCTTTTCCTTAGCTTTTAGGTGAATTTGTTTTTATATATATATACTTACACAATACAACAACATACATTTTTAAAGCACGAAAAGATAGTCATTTTTTTAGATTCGTTTTTATTTTCTCCTCTGCAAAATTAAACACGGCTAGATTCCATATTTATATATATATATATATATAGTGAGTGCATGAGTGTATATATAGGGGTGAGTTAGTGCGTGGTGTGTGCTTGGCTGTATTGTGTGTGTTTCTAGTATGATGCATGGTCATGATCGAGACGGAGGCAGGAACGCATGAGAGGAAGGTGCTTTTCTGTACATATATAGATGATTTTGGAGAAGTAGGAGCTTACGAGAGGGAGAAAAGGATGGAGGCACATGGGTCAGGGTGGACCAGATGGTGATGGCGACGGCTAGGCACAACTGAGGCGGTATATTGGTTTTATGTTCTTAGAGCTTGTCTATATAGTAAAGGATAGATGGTTTTGGACTGTTGTTAACAAAGAGATTTGCATATAAGCCCTCAAAAAAGATTTCAATTGGAAGCATGAGTGAGGAAGTTTGAATGAGGCTATTTATATGGTGCCGGTTGGGTTAGAAACATGTGGCCCGAGCCCATTTTTGTTAAATGAGAATCTATTTTGATATTAATTTTTTAAATTTTAAAACTAATATTTGTTTTGAATATAAAATGGCATAACTCACTTATATTAAATCCGTTTAACCCATGTATTTTTGCGCTGGGTTCGTATTGACGAATGCAATGCTTTGACATAGATTGTTGGTAATTTTAAAGTAGTATAATTTAACGATAAATTAATAGTGACTGATTTTAATTACGTCAATTTCAATAATTACATTTTTTAATAAGTTATACTTCACGGGTGTTATTTATTTGGCCAAATAAGCATCGTTCTGTTAAAGTAAGTTGAATAGGGCAATTTGGATACTTGTTTAGCAGAATTAAACATCGTTTCGCTAATCTAATTAATTGGTCATTTAATTAGCAGAATAAATCCACGTTCTGCAATTTTATAGATTTGGACATCTAGTTAAATTTCGTTAATTGATATCCCAATTTGAATAGTGATATGCTAACCAGTGGTGCTTAATTATTGAATTTATTTACATACATGTTGATTATATAAATACTAATTATTAACTTAGAAAGTTAAATTCAATGATATGGTAGCTTATTTAAGTATGATTGGGATTGGTAAGCCTCTTTTTGAATTCTTGAAGCTATGGATTTAATCAACTTCAATCGTAAACAATTAAAATGTTTTATTTAATTTCTATTTTAGTAAAGAGTTTTATAAACTAATTATTTATTTAACAATGTTTTATAAGTTAACTTATTTATTTTTAAAAATTGCTAAGTTATTAAATTATATTCTAAATATGGTTTTAAGTTATTTTATACTTTAATAATATTTAAAGTTATTTATTATAATTTGTTTTAAAGTTAACTATTACTTTAAAGTCCATTATTATCTAAAAAATAATTATTATATTAAAGTTATATTACTATTTAAAGTTGATTATTTTATATATTTAAGTTAAATATTTTATTTCAAAATAAGTTGTTACATTATTACCTATTAATATTGTCCTAAAGTTAATTTATTATTATAATAATATCGTTTTAAAGTAATTTATTATTATATTAATATGGTTTTAAAGTTAATTTACTACCATATAAAAAATGTTATAAAGTAATTAATTATTATTGAGTTTAATTATTATATAATTAATAATGTTTAATGTTTATTTTCTAAATGTTAAAGTTCTATTATTACAAATATTAATAATGAGTAAAGTGTCTTATTATTATTATATTATTTGTACTTGTTTAAAAGTATGTTATCCTATTATTTTAATTTGTTTTAAACTTTATTTTTATATTATTATAGATTGTTTGAAGGTTTATTATTATCATAATATTATAAACTATTTTAAAGTTTTTTATTTTAATAACATTGTTTAAAGATAATAAATTGTTTGGTTAAAGGTGCTTTAAATGATAAACTGGTTTGTCTAAGGTGTTTTAGAAGAACAAAATAGTCTATTAAAAAGAAATCTTTTTTTATAAGAAGGTGTATACAAAAGTTTTATATAATAAGATTATTTATAGGAGTTTATAATTTGGTAAAAAATTTAGCTCTGAAAATGTCTCAGAGATTTATAAAGGTGTTTTAGAATTGGTTTTAAAGATTTATGAAAGGAGTTTTATAAATAATTTTGGAGATTTATGATTAGAGTTTTATAAATAAACTTGGAGACTTATAAAAGAAGTTTTATTAAGTGATTTGGAGATTTATAAACAATATATTTATAAATAAAAGAGATTTATAAAAAGTAATGGTGTCTTGGGTATTAATATCCCTATTTCAATGACAATTGATCATTTTAATATGATTTTGAAATAAGAAATCTTTCTTAAATGTTATGTAAATATATTTATATCGTTTTACAAGTATATGGAATATATTTATAAAGGCATTTTAATTAAATATTTTAGAAGGAGATTTAGTTAATGAAAGATTAATTTTAAGGGGCTTAGTGATTTCTATAGGAAATTTAATCTCTATTTTGAATGTTTGTTTATTTGGTAGTTGAATAACCGACTATCAAATCTTGGCATGTTTTAACTCAGGAAGTATGTTGAATATATTCAAGTACCCCAATGAGGATTCGAATACTTGTTGCATACTTCCAAAGAACCAGAATTGAGTTAGCTTGGAATTACTGCTTAGTTTGGAGACACTGGTTTTCGGATTTATCTGAGCCACTCCAAACTAATAATGTCCATGATAAATCATTATAAAGTATGATATGGAGCTGTACTAATCTTCCTGTGGTGATTCCAAATGAAAGATAGTGAATACTAAATGTTTGTTTGATCCCGGAACAACTTATATAGATGAATGCTGGCATTGCATTTCTATCTGGAAGGAAGTATTAGCATTCCCAAATGATCTGCTAAATGGAAAGGTAAAAGCATAGCCTCAAGCCTCACACCTTGGGAATGGCCAAAATAGGGAATCCTCATAGAGTTATATGGTTAGCTACCATTAGGAGCGGTTATCCTTTTATCTAGACTAGATTTTGAATGTGGTATGCACGCAGGCACCGAGGGGCAAATTAAAGCAGCTTGGTGTCAAAGGATGAGGTAATCCGACTTGTCATTTTGAAGGGGCCGACTCAGTGCTCATAGGGGGTTCATCTGTGGCCCTCGGATACATTTTTCTAGAAGTGTACTTTCAGTAGATAGTCCATTACCTTGCATGTTGGAATCCATTTCCTTATACGAGCCTTACAGTTTTGATTATAGAACCTAGTATGCTGGAATGTAACTAATGTAACCATTTCAGCTATGATTCCATATTTATTTTAAAACCGTGGACACTATTATAATATCACTCGATTTTATAATAAAAATGGTTTGGTTAACATAGAGTAAAAACCCGTCCGTGTTTATATGAGGCATGGTCTTATGAGATACCTTTATTTTGAAAGGTTTTGTAAAATATTAAGAATCCATTCGAGTTTTTCTCATGTTAGTTTTACCAGACTGACCTGGGCATTATTTTCCTATAATGCTGAGGTCAGCCCTAGCATATTTTCTAGATTTAGCTGAATGCTTTGGAGCTTTCAGGAGACGAGCTGGATTCTCCAAGACGTATTCATGTATCTTTTATCTTCAGTTGTTTTGTTTGTTTTGTTCTTATTTATATTTATCAAAAATTGTAAGGACATGTTGATATAACTGTCCAGGCTGAAATAGGTCCGTTTACTCTGATGTTGCGTATAATAAAGATGAATTTTTTGTAAACACCTGGTATATATTGTATATTTTCTCGTCATGATGTGAGATTCTATTCCATCTTTTATTTTTTTCACCCTAACAATCTGTCTTTCCAGCACTTGGAATTCGGCATATGAATACTATGGATGTAATAGTGTCGATTTCTAAGGGTTGAAATGGTGGGTCGTTATAAGGGGGCTGAGTCCATGCAGTCTAAATTTAATAAGTGAATTAAGAGGATATTACTGGGGGATAAATCTAGGATGTATTCAGACAAAAGAAAATCTAAAAGATTGCATAGTAGGGACTACGGTAGGGGCACAATAGAAGATGGAAATGTCATATTAAGGGTTAATCAAACCTTGGAATTTAACTCGGACTATGGACATCAATGAGCATAATTGTTTCACCATGGTGGTTGTGAATAGTGAGGGAAACTCATTTCGTGCAGCATGGTGTAGCCTCACTATATGTTTTTTTTGGTTAAATACTATTCATACCGGACTTTATGTCTAATCCGTTCTTGTATTATTGTTTTCCCATGAACTCACGGGTACTCATTTGAGAAGGTTAAGTTTATAGGATTAGATAGGTCTATAATAAGAGCCGCAACACGCACACTGAAGATACAGTAGGAGGCATTGTTAGCAAATAAAGATGTTGTTTCCACTGTTTTTAAGGTGCCCAGGCGGCATCATCATATATTGACCCGACTGATTGTTATGTTATATTCTATTGTTATTTGGCCCTGTGGGTAAAAAATTTGGGTAAATTTTGAAAAAATGTATGTCATGAGCATAAGAAAATTTTAACGAATGAAAATATTTTGTTACTCTTTTTACTTAATATGTATTTGAATAGACTGAACTCACTTCCATTACTGGGAGATAATTCTGGTAATGACTATAGCATCATCGGCATTCACCTTCGAGTCTCAAAGTGGGGAACGTTACAACTGGCATCGGAGCATAGGTTAGGGACACTGAAGTAAAACAAGGCAAAAAATAGAGAACAACTTATGGAGGGTTTACGCTATTATATATATAACATACTTGTACTTTGCTGAATAGATATAAAGACGTATATACACATATCAACCCTTCTATATTTGTTTCGCTCTCTTTCTCCTCATTTCTAATGAAGGTTTTCTTAGCAGAAAAAGAAAGATTGATTTGATAAGTGGGCGAATTATGATAGGAGGGTCAATAAGGACGGAGGTTGAAAGTAGGCTGACCAATAGAGAGAATAAGAGGAAAGTCCCCAAAGCAGTGTGGAAGGAAGCAACACATCCTGCAAAATGCTGCTGGCGTGGATGTGAATGCTTTGTTTATAAAGTTAATGTTTCACATGATGAGGGGGAACTTGCCGAAGGTGGTTGGGCCTTAACCTACGGTAATGAGAGAGAACTTCTCAAGGATGAACAAAGATTATAAAACTTAGGATGGAGGATGTTCACGGGAAAGGAGCCCGCAATTTAAGTGCATGACTGGCTTAGAGTTTGTGGGCTCATATTTGAAGACTTAAGGCCGAATGATGCATAGAAGAGGAGATTGGTATAAAGGAAGTTGCATGAGAATGCAGTGGATTGGTAGAAGACAGTAACTGCCAAGACCGAAGAATATCACTTGGAAGCAGTTTAAAGCAAGATATAAGGCTTAGTTCGTATTAGAGTCCCATTAGAGTATGATAATAAGAGAGTTCATTAGTCTAAAAAATGGTGACCTTACATTGGACGGTACATCGTGAAGTTTAATTTTATGGCTATGTATTACAAGGAGATCATTGATACACCAATGAAGAAAAATTAGAAGTTCATTGCGGGTTTGAAGTAAGGTCTTGACTATAAGGTGATGGCTCATATAACATCTCCTTTTGAGTTTATAGTTGACATGGCTAAAATGTATGATGGGATGTACCAGGTGCA
This sequence comes from Allium cepa, assembly GCA_030765085.1. Lineage (NCBI taxonomy): Eukaryota > Viridiplantae > Streptophyta > Magnoliopsida > Asparagales > Amaryllidaceae > Allium > Allium cepa. The sequence goes on from CM060942.1 coordinate 490,973,115, forward strand.
GAGAAGAATGGAGAAGAGACCCAAAGCAAAGTAGAAAATAAGTTTACTTCATATACCAAAGGCAAGAAGGGAGTGCCAAAGGGAAAAGGTGGAGAGGTTGCTTGTTTTAATTGTGGACATAAGGGATACTATGCAACAAAGTCCCTAATACCAAAGTACCTTGGAAGAGTTAAGTCCTTCAAGTGTGATAAGATATGGCATCTAAAGAAGGACTGCCCTGAACTCAAAGCTTAGGTTTTTGCTTTGGAGGGACCAAGGAAAGGATCGTCTATTGAGGAAAGAGCAAAGGGCAAATTCTAGAAGTTATAGCTTTGATTTCTAGTATTTAGTTAGGGTAATGTTTGATACTGGTGCCACACACTCCTTTATGGCTAAAGATTTGATTGATGGACTAGAGTTAGGGTTACCTATTTATCCACTTCCTTATGTGTAGTAAATCCGATAAGGGGATGTGCTACTCTCGAATTAAGATGCACTAACTTAGAGATTGAGTTAGGTGAGTGTAAGTTTTTATGTGATCCCTATTTGTTTGACTTCATAGGTTTTATGGTTATTTTAAGGATGGACTGGCTGGAGTCTTACTACGTTAAAATATACTACACCGAAAGGGTAATAACTTTGAGCCACCCAGACTAAAATGAAAGAGTATTTGTAGTTTTGGAGAAGTATAGAAGTGGGTGAAAAAGTGTCTTGTTTTCTTTATCCTTAGAAAGGAAGGAACTAGGAGCGATGCGAGTGGTGTAGGAGTTTGTTGAGGATTCGAGTTAGTTTTGAGGTTTCCACCCTCTAGGGAAGTAGAGTTTCCTATAGGGTTGTTACCAAAAACCGAACCATTTATTCAACCACCGAGTAGAATGTCTCCAAAGGAGATGGAGGAGTTAAAGAAGCAGTTGGTAAAGTTGGAAAGCAAAAGCTTTGTAAGACTGAGTAATTCACTTTGGGGAACTGCAACTATATTTGTGAAGAAATCCGATGGGTCATTAAGACTTTGCTTAAACTATCGGAAGCTGAATGAAAGAATGGTGAAGAACATATATCATTTACCGAGAATTAATAACTTATTTGATCAGTTAAAGGGAGCTAAGATGTTTTTATAGCTAGACTTGGCTATATGATTACATTAGCTGAGGGTTGTGGAGGAAGCATTGCTTTGACTGCGTTTAGAACGAGGTATGGTTCATATGGATGGCTAGTAATGCCATTGGATTAACCAATGCACTTTTGTTCTTTGTTGACTTGAATAGAATTTTATAAGACAAGTTGGATAGCTATGTGTTGGGGTTCATAGATAACATCTTAATATACTCGAAAGATGAGGAGGAACACACAATTCATTTGAGGCTTTTGTTGGAGACATTGAGACAACACAAGTTGAAAGCGAAATTTACTAAGTGTCATTTTTGGAGAAAGAAAGTGGATTTTCTACGCCATATGGTTTCAAAAGAAAGGTTAGAAGTAGATCCTTCCAAGGTTGATGTACTACTTGGGGGAAAGAGACTTGAGACTATGACTGGGGTGTGAAGCTTCTTATTCTTGGTTGCCTACTACTGAAAATTCATTAAAGACTTCTCTCACGTAACTGCTACAATGACAAAAATGAGTCGAAATAATGAGAAGTTTGTTTGGATGTATGAGTGTGAGACATCATTTCGGAAGTTGAAGCTTCGTTGGCGAATGACTCTGTGTTAGTGATACCCGAAGGGAATGATAATTTGACTGTGTATACTGACACATCAAGTTCAAGGTTCGGAGTAATATTGCTGCAGAAGGTAGGGTAATTGCATATGCGTCTATATAGTTGCGACCCCACGAAGTTCGATATCCAACTCATGATTTGGAGCTGGCAATCATTGTCTTCGCATTGAAGGTATAAAGACATTATATTTTAGGAGAAAGATAAGAGATGTTTACTGATCACAAGTCCTTGAGGTATTTTTCTCTTGGAGGAAGCTAAACATGATGCAACAGAGGTAGTTCAAGTTTCTAGCATCTTATAATTTTGGGATATAGTATATCCTAGGGAAAAGGAATAAAGTACTTGATGCCTTAAGTCTAAAATAGCAGAGTTGTGTTTTGTCTATGATAAAAGAATAGACCGTCTTGGAAATGTTGTCTACGTGTAACATGTCGATCAAGTGTGGGTTCAAGCAGTGCTTTTAGGATCCAAGCATAATAAGGAGGTTAGACTCAAGAACCGAGGTAGTAGAGTTGAAGGGGTTCACTATTGATGGAGAAGGCAGAATGCGAAAGAAGGGTAGGTTGTATGTTCCAAATATAGGTGGACCGCAGAATGAAGTGTTGGATGAATGTCATCGTTCAAAGTTCACCATTCACCCCAGGGTACTAAGATGTATCGAGATATGAAGAGAAGTTTCTTTAGGAAGGGATGAGGAAAGATGTGGGAGAGTATGTGAGAAGATTTCTTACATGCCAACAGGTAAAGGAAGAGCAATAGAAGCCGAGTAAGCTCCTGCAGCCCTTGGATATTCCTGTTTGGAAATGGGATTCGGTATCTATGGACTTTGTAGATGGGTTATCAAGGTTAAGGGTAGGGAATGAAAGCAGATGGGTCATAGTTGATAGATTAAGTAAGTGTGCCCAATTCGTTCCAGCGAAGGCCATTGAGAACTGCATCGTGGTTAGCAAAGACATATACATAGATATATATATAGTTAGTGGTGAGATTGCACGAGGCACCTAGCACTATTATTGGTGATCAAGATCATTGTTCGCTAGTGAGTTTTGGAATAGCTTGCAGAAGGTATTGGGTACAGAGTTGCACATGAGTATTATGTACAATCCATAGATAGATGGGAAGACCGAGATGGTCAACAAGCTCTGGAAGACTTGCTGAGAGCTTGCAGTTTAGACTTCGATGGATCTTAGAAGGATTAGTTACATTTGGTGGAGTTTTCATACAACATAAGCTACCAAAGCTGTATTGGAATACCATGTAAATCGTCTGCATGTTTGCTGGAGGCAGGGGATAAGATTGTGTTAAGACTATATTTAGTTAGGATGCTACTGTGAACGTAGAGATGATCCAAACTGGGATGAAGGCATCACGGTCTAGGCAGAAGAGTTACGTCGACATAAGGAGAAAGGACTGCAGTTTGTAGTAGGTGATCAAGTATTGGGAAGGTTTCACCGATGAGGTGCATGATGCATTATAGGTAAGCTGGGAAGTTAGCACCCAGATATGTAGGACTATTTCCAATTGTAGAAAGAATTGGGAAAGTGGCGTATAAGGTGGAACTGCCTAGCACTATTATAAGGATTCATAATATGTTTCATGTATCACATTTGTGGAAATGCATTAAAGATCCAAATGCGGTGGTTAATCTGGGGATAGCAGAATACTTGGTTATGGAGCCAAATGTGACATACATGCACAAACTGATTTATATAATGGGTCAGGATGAGAAATGGTTTTAAAATAAGATAGTGAAGCCGGTATGTGAGCAGTGGAGCGTAGATCGAGAAGACTGCAGATGGGAAATAGAGGATAAGATTAGGAGGATCTATAAGAATTATTGATTTCAGACTAACATGTGAGCTATGTGTTAATTTGTATTGCTGCAGACCACATATACATTTGAATATCATGGTTGCTTGCTTCTTTAGTAAACATCACCATACATTTTGTATACATGAATTGAGAATTCATGGGTTTATGCTTGAGAGTAATCATGGGGTAAATTGGCAATCACCATCGTGCCTTATTGAATTTCTAGAGTGAAATTCCTTTAATGGAGGAAGACTGTAACAACCCATAATTTTGATTTACTTAATGAATTAATTAAAGGGCCAAGCTAAATTAGAATAAAAAAGGGTAATGAATTAATGAAAAGAGTATGAGGGTCCAAGCCCAAATTATTATGGGACAATAAGCATGTATCTTTTAAATTCGTTGATTTCTTCTACTAAAAATAAAATAAAAACTTGAGAGGAACATTAATGGTGGTAGCCAAAAAAGAGCAAATACAGAGATAAAGAAAACACAAGGTAAATTAGGATTAATAAGACTAAAGCAATATATTTTAAAGATCTATGTAAGTAATACTAAACACATTTTTACCGTTTCAAACAATTTTCTATCGGTGTGATTTTTTATACTTTTATGTATAACGGAGTTTCATATGAATTTTCATTAACAAGCAAAATTTTAATGAGTGTTTTTGGGAAAAATAGACGAACATGAGTTGTTTAGATGTGTTTCCCTACTCTAAAATTTTTGTTACACTATAAAAGTTTAATATGTTGTTCTAATCATGATTTTAGAAATGCGTTTATAGTTTGAGGGTTTTCCAACACCAAAAAAATTTATTATGAATTTTAGAAGGAGAATACCTAGAAGATAAATAAGGAAACATCTTAAAATCAAAATAAACAATAAAGTATTTTAAAATAATTATCCATGGATTTTCTAAAATTTTAAAAAGGTATTCTATGAAGAAAAACAAGCTAACATAGGATGTGTGCTGCACTGGGGAAAAGAGTACTGTGCGATCGTTTATAACTTAAAATTATATGGCAAACATGCGTAAAATAAATAAAAGACTGGAACCATATAAAAGCTGAAAAGAAAAACAAAGGACAACGTTGATAACAAAAAGTGAAATCATGATAAATTAGGTAGTGACATATGTAAGGATATTGTAAGACTTTTTCTAGTATGGAGCAGAGGTGGTGGCCTTACGATTCATAATAGAATTGCGTATACAGGGATGGGGTAGTGATTTTCCAACGATATTCGGAGACTTTCAGGGGAAAGTAGACATAAGCTGCAATATGTAGAAGACATGCTACACCATAAAAATGTAAAGTTGCAAGAGATTAAACTGTGTCGCCATATATAAAGGATAAACTGTGCTTAAATTTGGAAGCATACACTTGATAATAGAAGAGTGAATTACGCTGGCGGGTTGGGGCAGGGTGGTACTACACCAAGGGATGGTGAGAATGAAACCTAATATAAGACCATTAGGTAGGACACGAGGAGAGGCCAGGGCTAGTAAGGAAAAGAGCTTTTAATTTATAGATAGGGTTGGAAGGGCTATTGACGCCGGGTAGGGACATTCACTCAAATGAACACCTTGGGAAGGTGAGGAGAGACATTCAACTTCCAAGAGACTGCAGTGGGTTGGTTCTATGAAGCTTCAGATTAAAAAGATGTTTAGAAACCGCGGGTGGCTGTTTCACAATGGTCCAAAATTTAAATAAACAATTACAAAGTGACTACATGTTGTTATTTCTTTGTGGTCTAGAGCTTAACAAATAAATAAAGGATACTATAGGGGGATGAGTCTATGCAGTTTAAACTTAGTGAATGAACTATAGGGATATTGCAGGGGGGCTAAGTCCATGCAGTCTAAATTTAATAACAGAATCAGGAGGATATTGTTGGGGGTTGAATTTATGTAGTATCCAGATAAAAGAAAAAATTTAAAAGGGGTGCATAGTGTGGACGACGTCGAGGGCGTAGTAAAAAATGGAAATATCATATTAAGAGTTAATCAAAACTAGGAATTTAACCGGGACTACGGACATCAATAACCATAATTATTTCAGCATGATGTTTATGTATAGTAAGGAGGAAACTCATTCCTTGCAGTATGGTGTGGCCTCATTATATGTTTATTTTGGGTAAGTATTATTAACACAACTTTTTATGTCTGACCCGTGCATTTATTATTATTTTTTCCATAAACTCACGGGTACTCATTTGAGTAAGTTGAGTTTATGGAATTAGATTGGTCTGTAATAAGAGCTGCAATACGCAGACCGAAGACGGAGCATGAGGCTTTGTTATCAAATAAAGATGTTGTTTTCGCTATTTTAAGGATCCCATGTGACATCTTCATATTTCCACCCGACTCTTCGTTATTTTCTATTGTTATTTGACCCTTACATGGGTACGACTTTGGGGAAAATTTTGGAAAAATGTATGTAACGAACATTAAGAAAATTTCTATGGAATGAAAATATTTAGCTGGTCTGCTTATTTTGTTTGTATTTGAATATATAGAACTTAACTACATTGCTAGAAGATAATTTTGATGATGACTCTAGCATCATCAGCATTCATCTTAGAGTCTTGAAGTATGAGACGTTACATATATCTACCAATTGTACCACAACCTCTTTCTTCTCAATGAATTCTCCAATGAGGTGGAGCTTCCAAAGAATATTCATGACTTTTTGTGTACTCTGGTTTCTTTCCTATAACTACCGTCCTTTTCGATACTCGAGTGCCGACACCAATACATCAATGATACTCATGTGCAGAAAATACAAGTTCCTAAAAGGAAGATTATTAGAGTAAAAGAAAAGGAAGAAAAGAAAAGGAACAAGAAAGAGGAGAACAAAAACATCAGAATCTCACAACAGAATGATGACATATAATATCAAAACACAGTACATAGTGTTACTCTAATATACATAGCATTTCAGAATTACCAATCCAAGTACTATCATCAGCCTGGACAGTTATAACAACATGTCCTCATAAATGTTGATATATATACATAATGTAATGCAATGGAAATAAATACTATGGTAGGTAAATGATCTAGCTCCTCTCCAACAGCCCAATGAATATTAACGAAAACCTTCATTTCCCAGACTGCTCGAAAGAGCACCGGTGGAAATATGAGAAGAATAAAAACACATGTCAAACAAAAGTCTGGGGGTGAGTAACTCAAGAAATATGTATGATATATAACAACACCTTTTGAGACAAATTAAATCAATGGATTGGTTTTCCTCTTAAAATAGCCAATCATTTAATATGTACATATTGCGATATAAGGGTGTAGAATATAAGTAAGAAATAAATGTGTTGTGTGACACCATAAAAATAAATAGGTATACAATCAAAAACTGCTAAGATACGTTCACATAATTGTGTTGGATTTCCATGGCGATCTCCTTGGATTTAAGCCGAATCTAATCTCCTACACAAGGATTAGAGATATCCTTTCGAACAGCGTATATCTCTAAATAACATATACAATAGGAAAAACATAGCCGGCCCACACCTATCACACGTGGACACGAACTTTATCACTCCTGCATATATATCTGTAAATGTCACTGGATATGGAGTCGCATGCACCCTTGGGTTAGCTAAACGCAAACGCACCCTGGCTATGCCACATATCTTTGGTTTCTATCATTACCGACAGTGATGTCACTTTTAGCATCTCAATACATGAGTCATCACTCGAACAAATCATGAGTCCCCATATGGATTCTAGCATCTCGAAAAGATAACGAAACCACACATGTATTCAAGCACCCTGAACAAGTCATGAACCGCTTTTAAAACATAGATCACATATATGGTTTTGAAGTGGTTACAATTTCAAGTTAGCTCATATAAGTACACTCCTCTGCTTACCGCATGCTTTAAAACAATCGATAAGTTTTTGGTTAACTCAACGCCGGTTCTTTCAGAAATAAATAGACAATACATATGGGTGGAGATCGTCTCCTATCCAGACAGGTCTCCTTATCATTTGTCCTAGAAGAGAAAGACAAGTTTATGCTTAGGTTATATCATCATCGAGTGAATAACTGTACCATACAATATTCATGTTTCTTCTAATATTTCCCATGTTAATTTTGTTCAATCAACACAATGAGTTTGGTCGATATGGAAACTAAGTCTCATATACTTGTCATGTGTCCAAACTTCTCGACTTCTGCTATCCCTCGGTTAAGAGTGAATCCTAGTTGGTGTAATGACCCAAAATTTTTGACCTCGACAATTTTACACAAATATGTTCACTGTAGAAGTGCCGAGTAATCGAACGTCGAAAATTTCAGATTGTTAGAGAATAGAAGAAGAAGATAGAAGAAGAATAGGAAACAACAACATTTCACATTCGTTACAGATCAAAATATAATATCAAATAATAGTATTTACAAAGAAAAATGTAATTGTCAGATTATATATAATTCATTAGAGTTACAACCATAAACAAATAGACTAGACAGTTATATCAAGCTATCCTAGACTATCATCAATACAAACTCTATACACAACGGTATACTCCATACGTTTCTGCAATCCTACTGCCTCCTGAGCTCCAGAACGTCCTCACCTTAAAATCTGTAATACTCGGTCTGACCTGAGCATTACATCAAAGTAAAACCCGGGTCAGGCTGGAAACCAGGCTAAGTAAACCCAAATAATTTGAAATACTAAGCTTTAAAACATATTTGAAAACTCGGGTAACTCGTACCTCACTACGAGTTCTTAACTTGCTAAAGCCAACACTTGTTTCACAACAAAATCTAAGTACCGTTACTTGGTTTTAATGGTCTAGTTTACTTTAATTATTCCATTCCAGCCTATTTATTTCACATATCAAATCTATAAAGAATTATTGTAGATTTCAAATCGAAGTGGTTTCGGGTATTTACTGATACCCGACCCCGGTGTCTTCAAAACCAATGTCATCTTAACCCAAGTTATTCATCAATTTAAATACAGGATATCACTTTTCCACAGCAATTCATCATCGATAGATAACCGCATTATCACTATTTAACCCAAACACATCATATCACAAAACATTTCATATCAAAGATATCAACCAATTCAAGGCATTCAATATAATTAATCATTCATAAGCAAGAATAATTGGTTGTTCAATTCCCAATTAATTCAATTTAATCTGTAAATAAATTAAATTAGTTACCTTTAAATCCAGCTTATCTAACATTAACAAATCATTTTAATTAATTAATGAAATTACTAATCAGCCTTTAATTATTTACATTAATTAATTATACTACAATTAATTAACCTTTAATTACTCTCATTACTTAATTATACCATAATCAATCACATCTAAGCAATTACCTTTTAATTAATTAAGTAGTTAACTATCCTTTAATTACTTTCATTAACCCTTAATTAATTATCTTAAGTAATTATCCTTAATTAATCACTTTAGTTAATTATCCTTAATTACTTATACAAATCAACCTTTAATTAATTCATTCAGCAATTAACTATCTTTAATCATCCATTAATGATCTTTTAATTACATAAAGCAATTATTCTTCTAATCACTTCCACTAAATGATTATCCTTAACTTATTTTATTAAGTAATTACACTTTAATTACTTACGTAAGTTATCTTTTCATTAATCACATTAGTGAATTAATCAAATTAATTTTAAATAATCATCCCAATATAATTACCCAGAACCCAAAACGATTTTAAACATATTTTAACTTTAAAATCAAATCTCTGATAACTCGTTTTAAAAAAACTTGTTTAAATAAAATTACTTTGGAAAACTTAGTTCATATTCTTTTGAAACCTTATTTATTTCGAAATATTTCCAAACTTGATCACTTAAGTATACTTTAAAACTTGGAAAAATAAAATTGTTTGAAACTCGTAATATTTTCAAATCTTAAATCTGGTTAACTTAATTAAAAAACCCGACCAAACAATAAAAATCCCGAGCCAAACCCCATACTTCTCTTCAAATTCTCGTCTTGAGCCTAGTCTAGCATTTACACGAGGACGAAATCAAGTCGAATACTTCTTCTCCGATCCTTAACCAAACCCAGACTCGTTTGTGCACGCGTGCACATGCACGGTCCTTCTGATCATCACTGGAAGTCGCTGGTATCACTCGCAAGTCGACAACGACCAACTCGATTTGATCGACCACCCAGATCCATAAGTTTCTCCAGGAATCAAAAATCAAGCTATCGATACTTCCTCGAACCAAAACCTTCCGACGAAATTCTCCATGCCCCGTCGATTCCGTCCCCGAGAATCCACGCTACTCCATCTGGAGAAGCACCACCGACCCAAGCTTCGATCCCATCATGTCCGATGGGTTCCAATCCACCCACGACAATATAGTAGCTCCTCAAACTCTATCGACAAAAAACTTCTAATCTAACCCTAATTTGACGTCTTTCATCCACCACGACAAGCTTGAACTCCGGCGAATAAATTTCCCATGACCATTCACATACTAGCCATCTCCTGTAACGACCCATAAATTTCAACAATTAAATTTGTTAATAAAATAATATTTTTGTAATTAAATTTAGTAGAAATAAAAACTTTATAAATTTATATTGAAATGAACGCTAAATAAAGTATAACAATGGTAATTAAAACATATTTATTAGTAATTTGAATAAAACTCTGATAAATGGAGTAGTGAAAGGTTTGTACCTAGATATAAATTGAATATGAAAAATTAGATGTAAGTATTGTATTGATTAATGTAATAAAATATGGTTAACGGTAATTGGATGTAAATTTAGGAAATACGTTATTGCAAGTTAATAATTAATGAACGTGAATGAACATTTCCAATTTAATATAATGATTCAAATGTTATAACTTACTTTTAAATGGAATATAGTATAAACAAATGAAATTAGTGTATTAATGGGTGAAATAATATATTGATTTATTTGTAACCGAATGTAAATGAATGCAATTGTGTTAATGTAAGTTAATAAATAATTAATTTAACGCAATCCCAAATAATTGAAATAACTATAAGGTCATAATTTGTGTATCTAGTAAATTTGGAAATTTAATTCCGATAAATGTAATAAAATATTAGAAATGTATATTGTTTCCATAAGATAACATAAAGGAATATAAACTTGTGATCTATATATGAAATAATAACCAAAATAAGGGAATTAGTGTTAATGTAAGTAAAGTAGAAAGAAATGGTCCTACTAAATCAAAATAGGAAATCTATAATATAATGTTTGTGAAAATTAATGCAAGGACTGAAGATGTGTATGTAATAAATAAATAGAAAACGTGAAATTTTTTCATAAGTAATAAATTGGAAAAAGGAAGGGAATTAAGGTAAATTTATATATTGGTTTTAAAATTTTAATTTATGTAGGTAATTAACAGGATTTTACATTTTGAAAACATAGACATTAATAAAAAGTAAGAAAAATAGGGGTATATAGTGTAATGGAATATAAGAAAAAAAAGTAACTAAGTTATAGGTTAATAATAGACTTAATGACGCAGCGGATTATTCGAAACAAAACTTCAATCGATGGAATGTAGCAATCGGTGAGTTGAAGATACCAAAATGCCCAAGTTCGTTGATCCAAAGATACCGAACTCTAGCTATCTCAAACACGTTGATAGCGCACTATACCGTGTTCAAAGATCTACGATTCTTCGCACGTTGATCTAGCGCACTAGATTCCGTGAATCGGCTTCTACGATCGTTGAATCGAGCGCACTCGATTAACCGAAAGAGGAGATAGGAGATTACACTCAACTACCAATTGGTATGAAAGCACAAAGCTAACAAAAGAGAATTTTATTCAAAAATCAACAACCCCCAAATGTACAACACACGCCCCTATTTATAGAGTTTTCGACCCAGTACCTAAGTCGGCAACCGACCTACGACTCAACTTAAGTCGTGACCGACTTAACACAAAGCGACTCAACCCCCTTTTCCATACAGCACATGCAACGACTCAAATATGGCCGACTTAACCAAGTACGACCTAACATACAACATACGACTCAACTTATTTACATACATGACCGACTCAAGTTATTGCCGACTCAACATATTTACATACATGACCGACTCAAGTTATTGCCGACTCAACATCTTACCGACCTACGACTCATTTATGCTGCAACTTACCGACTTATCTTAAGTCGTAGCTCGTTAGCTCGGCACAACTGTCCCTCTGGTCTCCAATTAGCTCGGTCCCGACTCAGCCCTTCTTCATTAACTCGCACCCTTTCCATACATGATTCCTTAGGTCGGAAACGACTTATAGGTGAATCGTTGAGTCGTGTACGACTCATCAAGCTCCGATACCAATTCAGTCGTAACTTCTTCCCCTGTGGTCTGCTAGGTCGGGCCCGATCCAAGTACCTAACCCGTAGCCGACTTAAAGCTTCACTAACTCGTAACTCTTTCTCCTTAGGTCGGAACTGACCTAGCTTAGCTTGTGTTTCCATAGGTCGTGCTGCATCATCCTCCCCTGGTTGAGAAAAATTCGTCCTCGAATTTGTAACTTTTTCCTCATCAGACTGTCCATCTCCATAATATGGCACCAGATGCTTAACATTGAATACGTCAGAAGTGTAAATATCCTCCGGCAGCTTCAACTTATAAGCATTGTCATTAATTCGCTTCACAACTTCGACAGGACCAATTTTTCTGGCTTTCAACTTATTATATGCGCCCACTGGAAAACGATCTTTGGTCAATACAGCATAAACCAAATCACCTTCGTTAAATTCAACATTTCGTCGCTTCAAATCTGCAGACTTCTTATACTTCTCATTCGATTTCTCCAATCGTTCCTGAACGATTTTATGACATTCAGTCAGCTCATCAACAAAATCAACAGCTCGTTTAACTGTCCCCTTCGACTGTGGTACTACTGCCAAATCCAACGGTCCCCTGGGTAAATTTGAATAAACAATCTGAAATGGACTGAATCCCGTGCTACGATTCACTGCATGATTATATGCAAATTCAGCTTGGCATAACTTCATGTCCCAACTTCTCAAATTATCCTGTACAAGACATCGCAACAAATTTCCCAATGACCTGTTAACAACTTCCGTCTGTCCGTCTGTTTGTGGATGATAAGCGCTGCTAAATTTCAGTTTCGTTCCCACCATCTTCCACAAACTCAACCAAAAGTGACTCAGAAAACGAGTATCTCGATCAGAAACAATAGATTCTGGTAAACCATGCAATCGATATACCTCCTTAAAGAATAATTGTGCCACTCGAACTGCATCCGCTGTCTTCTTGCAGGCAATAAAATGTGCCATCTTTGAAAACCTGTCCACTACAACAAATATCGAATCATTTCCCCTTTGAGTTCGAGGCAAACCCAAAACGAAATCCATGCTAATATCAACCCATGGCTTAGACGGTACAGGTAATGGCATATACAACCCTGCATTCGTCGCTGTTCCCTTTGAAACTTGGCAAATATGACATCGCTCCACAAATCTTTCCACTTCTTTTCTCATCGACGGCCAAAAGTAAGATTGTGAAATCAATTGCAAGGTACGATCACGGCCCACATGCCCTTCCTCGTGTAACTCTTTGACAATTTTCAACCTCAAGCTACAGTCTGGAATACATAACTGATTTCCCTTAAACAGGAAACCATCAACCAACATAAATTCATCGGTACTCCCATCCTTCACTTTCTCAACATATTCCACAAAGTAAGGATCTTTATTAATCATCTCCGGCAACATCTCAAAACCCGTCACTTCAACTTTCATTGTCGTTAATAAATGACTCCTCCTACTCAAAGCATCAGCTACCCGATTTGTCACCCCTGATTTATGTTTGACAACAAAAGTAAACTGCTGTAAATATGCTATCCACGATGCATGTCTCGCTGAAATCTTATCCTGCCCCTGTAAATGTTTCAATGCTTCATGATCTGTATAAAGAACAAATTCCTTCTGAAACAGATAATGCCTCCAATGCTTGACAGCTTGCACAACAACATAAAACTCAACGTCATATGTACTGTATCTCATCTTTGCCCCTGACAACTTTTCGCTGAAATAAGCAACTGGCTTCCCATTCTGACTCAGAACTCCTCCAATACCAACCTTCGAAGCATCAGTATGCAATTCAAACAATAACTGAAAATTAGGTAGAACAAGAATTGGTGCAGACGTCAACAATTCCTTGATCTTCTCAAAAGCAACTCCCGCTTCTTCTAACCATACAAATTGTTTACCCTTCATGCAATCAGTAACTGGAGCCATCACGCTACTGAAGTGTGAAATGAATCTTCGGTAGAATGACGCTAGCCCATGAAAACTCCTCACTTCCGTAATCGTCTTTGGCTGTGGCCAATTCCTGACTGCTTCAACTTTACTCTGGTCAACTTGAATACCTTCTCCTGAAACAACATAACCCAGAAATAAAACACTGTGCGTCATAAACACACATTTCTTCGTAGCAGCATAAAATTGTTCTTCACGAAGAATAATCAACACTTCCCTCAAATGTAGAACATGCTCCTCCATACTCCTGCTGTAAATCAGAATATCATCGAAATAAACCACGACGAACTTCCCAATGAATGGTCTAAAGATTTGATTCATCACCCGCATGAATGTACTAGGTGCATTTGACAAACCAAATGGCATAACCAACCATTCGTACAACCCCTCTCTTGTCTTGAAAGCTGTCTTCCATTCATCACCAGGTCTGATTCGAATTTGATGATAACCACTCTTCAAATCAATCTTTGAAAATATAGTTGCCCCACTCAATTGATCTAACAAATCATCCAACCTCGGCATAGGAAATCTATATCGAACAGTGATCTTATTCAAAGCTCTACTATCTGTGCACATTCTCCATGTTCCGTCCTTCTTTGGTACTAACAATGCTGGCACGGCACAAGGACTCAAGCTTTCCTGAACACGTCCCTGTTCCAACAACTCTTCCACCTGCCTTCGTAACTCCTCATGTTCCTTCGGACTCATTCGGTAATGTGGTCGATGTGGTAACACTGCTCCCGGAACAAGATCAATTTGATGTTGAATGTCTCTAAGTGGCGGTAACTCCTTAGGCAACTCCTCTGGAAAGACATCTTCGAATTCTTTCAAAATTGGCTTTGCTTCATCTGGAATCTCAACTTCTTCACTACTCTCTCTCCCAATCAACAAAAATACTTCAGGCTCCTCTTCAACTTCCTTAACAAACTCTTTCAAAGTCAACAGAGTTTTTAATTCCTCAATCTCCTCTAGCTTGCTCTCCTTCTGCTGTTGCTTCTTAGGAACCAAAGTGATTTTCGTACCCTCGAACATGAAACTGTAACTATTGGCACGACCATCATGTTGAACTGCTCTATCGAATTGCCATGGTCTACCCAACAATAAATGACAAACATCCATGTCCACTACATCACACCAAATTTCATCTTTGTATTTCTTCCCAATAGAAAAATTAACACAAGCCCTTCGACACACTTTCACTTCACCACCCTTCCTTAACCATGCTAGCTTATACGGTTTAGGATGCTTCTCGGTCTTCAAGTTCAACTTTCTTACTGCTTCTGTAGAAATAATATTATCACAACTTCCAGCATCAATAACGAACTTGCAAACTTTCCCCAGAATAGTGCATGTCGACTGAAAAATATTGCTTCTCAACCAACTACAATCCTCCTCTTGCTTTGGTGTCAAACAACTTCTCCTCATCATAAGATTACAACCTTCATCTCCACACAATTCTTCTTCCTCCTCAACATAAGGTGTATTAGAACATTCTGCCTCCTCACCATCATCCTCCTCAACTCCTGCAACCATGGTTCTCTTCTTCGGCTTCGGACATTCGTTGCTTTTGTGACCCAACTCCTGACAATTATAACACTTGAACCCATTACTAACCTTCGCCCTCTCAGCCTCCTTCACCACTGGCTTTGAAACAGGTTTAGAAACATTAGAACTTCCACCAACACCCCTTGCTTGATTATTGGAATTAGTAAACACACCACCTCCACGCCTTCCTTGTTTCTCCCAAGCCAACGCTTTCTGATGTGCCTCTGCAACTGATCTAGGATCAAACATATTAACCATATCCTGGATCTGCATTCTCAATCCCCCAATGAATCTAGCAGTTAGCTGTTCTTCCGTTTCCATAATATCATTCCTGGCAATGAGTTGGTAAAATTCATCAGCATAATCACTAACAGACTTCGTCCCTTGCCTCAGATTCTGCAACCTTTGGTACATAAGTGATTGGTAATTATAAGGTAAGAAAGTAGATCTCATCAACTTCTTCATCTTATCCCACGATTCTATCTTTGACTTCCCCATTCTCTCCCTTGTAAGTTTAGTTTGCTGCCACCATGCCAAAGCTCTCCCCCTCAACCTAGTAGCAACCAACTTCACCCTTCGATTCTCCGGGACCTCCTTGAAATCAAAGATTTCCTCCACATTAGACAACCAATCTAAGAACTCTTCAGCAACCATCCCGCCTTTAAATTCCGGAATTTCCATCTTCATACCCGATTCCCATCGACGATCATCTTCAACATCCCGATAAGAATTTCGAACTTGGTCTCGATCTCGATAATGAATACTAGCTCTATCACCTTCTTCAACAAAATCAAAAGTACGCCGACATCGATCTCGACCATTATCATCCCTTCGTTCATGCATACTTCTTTGACTATGTCTCTCTTCATCCCTATATGCTTCATTGTCAAATTCACGTTGACTTCTTCTCTCTTCATGTGCATAGTCATGATGATCTCTTCGTGATGAAATTGATGTTTCTCTTCTATCTCTGCATGAATGTGGCGATGCCCTCCTCGCTTCCGTAACCGATGGCGAAACTCGGTTTCCTCCATGGTTCGAGTTTGGTGATCTCCTCCTTTGATTCAAATCATTCATCAATTTCTCCAATTTTCCAATGCCTTCATCAAACTTTTCATTAATACGTTGTTCCATAAGCTCGGCTACTTCTCTACGATACAAAGCTTCAACGTTTTGATGACGATTAGCTCTCCTTGGTGGCATGATTGAAATACTTTTCAAAATTTCAACAATTCAATCACAAGACTTCAAGTTTCAACAAAAGAACAAGTCACGGCTCAACATTTAACTCTTCAAGGCTTTAGCTCGGCAATGGTTATATACGGCCTTCTCCACTTCAAATCTTGGCGCGCAAAAACTCCAAGACAAAATCCAAACAATATCCAACTCCTCGATCCAAAATGAAATGGATCAAACACTCCAAACTTGATGCAACTTTAATATGAACACGATGAACAACTTCAAACTTCAAAAACTTCAAAAACTTGGCTCCAAGAATCAACTTAGCTATGATTGGCTAAGTATGGCTCTGATACCAATAATGACGCAGCGGATTATTCAAAACAAAACTTCAATCGATGGAATGTAGCAATCGGTGAGTTGAAGATACCAAAATGCCCAAGTTCGTTGATCCAAAGATACCGAACTCTAGCTATCTCAAACACGTTGATAGCGCACTATACCGTGTTCAAAGATCTACGATTCTTCGCACGTTGATCTAGCGCACTAGATTCCGTGAATCGGCTTCTACGATCGTTGAATCGAGCGCACTCGATTAACCGAAAGAGGAGATAGGAGATTACACTCAACTACCAATTGGTATGAAAGCACAAAGCTAACAAAAGAGAATTTTATTCAAAAATCAACAACCCCCAAATGTACAACACATGCCCCTATTTATAGAGTTTTCGACCCAGTCCCTAAGTCGGCAACCGACCTACGACTCAACTTAAGTCGTGACCGACTTAACACAAAGCGACTCAACCCCCTTTTCCATACAGCACATGCAACGACTCAAATATGGCCGACTTAACCAAGTACGACCTAACATACAACATACGACTCAACTTATTTACATACATGACCGACTCAAGTTATTGCCGACTCAACATATTTACATACATGACCGACTCAAGTTATTGCCGACTCAACATCTTACCGACCTACGACTCATTTATGCTGCAACTTACCGACTTATCTTAAGTCGTAGCTCGTTAGCTCGGCACAACTGTCCCTCTGGTCTCCAATTAGCTCGGTCCCGACTCAGCCCTTCTTCATTAACTCGCACCCTTTCCATACATGATTCCTTAGGTCGGAAACGACTTATAGGTGAATCGTTGAGTCGTGTACGACTCATCAAGCTCCGATACCAATTCAGTCGTAACTTCTTCCCCTATGGTCTGTTAGGTCGGGCCCGATCCAAGTACCTAACCCGTAGCCGACTTAAAGCTTCACTAACTCGTAACTCTTTCTCCTTAGGTCGGAACTGACCTAGCTTAGCTTGTGTTTCCATAGGTCGTGCTGCATCACTTAATAAAAGAGTTGAATTGAACCAATCAATTTTTTGGAACTAATTAATAGGAAAATGAATTTATTATAAATAAAATCAACTTATTACGCTAATTGAAATGAAAATGAAATTTGAATATATTAATGGAATGAAATGTGAGACAAGTGTTAACTGTGGCATAGAGTAATAATAGAATCAACTAAAGGATTGGAATTGAATCTAATCAGTTTAATCGGAATTTATTAAAATTAATTTGGATTCAACTTATAATGAAGGGATTATTTGAGTAAACGAAATAAAAACTATAATTGGAGAATTAATTAACTTTACATTGATATGGGAATTGGTTTTAAAAGAATTTAATTTATTTAATTTATAATAATTGGATTAATTGCAAATGAATGAAATTAAATATTTAATTATTACGTTAATTTAAAAATTAAGTTGAAATTGGAGAATATTCACGTAATAGCTTTGAACCCAATATTAATTTCCTCCATTTGACCATAAGGAATTGAATAATAAGAATGAATAGTGAATTCAATGGAATTATTGAAAATTTAATTTATAATTGATGAATATAATGAAATTTGAATTTACGCTGAAATTTATGATTGAATCAACATTAAATTGACATCTAAACTTGTTAAATTTTTTGTAGATGATTAAGAAATATAAAAGTGATAATATTATCAATTATAGAAATGAAATTAAAAATTGGATTTAATTGATTGATTGATTTATTTATTTATTTAATTTAAAAATAGCCATTTTGGCCACTGACTCTGATTTCGACAAAACTAGTTTCATCGGATCCGTAACAGTGAATTTTTGTAGGATTTCAATTTTCGTAGCGATCGGGCTTGTCGTTTGATCGTACTGACTCGAAACGCCTTGAAATCAATTAATTTGAAATCAATTGAAATCAATTTGGAAAATATCGATTTTTGCATAACTTCTTCATACGATGCAATTTGAACCTGAAACCTTTTCCATTGCATTTAAAATATTTAAAAACATCTATTTTGATATATGGGTTGACCAAAATTCCGGAGTCGAAACGGGCTTTTTGGGCGACTTTGGCGTTAGCTCGTATATCCAACCTTATCCATCCATTCTAATTTCTGACCTACCTATATAAACCTGGTTATAAACCTTATTTCCCCTCATTCTCATTTGTCTATACGCAATTCATCTATCTCTTCTCCTTCATGGCTGACAAAAAAATTCCAGATCCGATTCTATTTCAAAATTAAAGTCAAAATTTCAAACTCCATAATATATAGCAAATTATATATCAATTCTAAGCTCTCGAAGAGCGCAAGTCAGATCTATAGTTCGTTTATCGATCAGAGTTTCTATGTGGACGGAATTCGAGGAACAAATCTCGGACTTTCATCTCGCCGTAATCAACTACGATGGATCAACAATTCGTTTCTGGGTTTTGAAGAGAGGACGAAGGGGAGCGCCTCTATATGGTTCCTTCGGAGTTTTGACGGCTGGATCGTGGTAAATAATTCGTTAGGGTTTGGGTCTAGAGTGGCGGCTGTTGATGGTTTTTGCATGAAAACGCATGGCCTCAGTTGCAGTGGTGATGATCGCGGCGTCAGGAAGAGGTTGTAGTCGGCCTGGCAGGTGGCGCGATGGGCAGAAGTTGGTGGCGGCCGAAACCCTAGGTCGAGCATACGTGTTTTGGGTTCAAATCGATGCTGGTTTCATGTGTGCGTTCCTGTGCTGTGCGAAGAGAGATGGTGATGACGTGGGAAGGAAGAGTGAGTTTTGTGTTTTCTTTTGTTTTATTTTCAATTTCAATTTCATTCATTCTGATCACAATAACTTTCACATACGTTGTTCAATTTACGAACGGTTTCTTGCGCTAGGTTCGTATTGAAATTCCGGACCTTTGGCGCAGGTTTGGACGGATTCTGAGACTGGTCAATTTTTGGGTTTAAATTGAATTTAAATTCAAAAGGTGAGTGTGTTAACCCACTCACAACTTCTAAATTTTTTTCTGTTTGTTAAATTGATATATGATGTGATTTAAAATTTATTTATGTTTGTTTGGCATATTTTTAATCATTATCTCAGTTAATCTTATTTATTTAAATTAAATTGCTATTTAATTTATTCATTGCATTTAAACTGCCAGTTAAATTGTTAATTAATTATTCATTGCATATAAACTGCCAATTAAACAATTATTTAATTTATTATTCAATATAAACTGCTATTTAATACCTGTTGTTTATTGTCCGTTCTATACAGATGCTATTGTTTGAATTTCATGATGATTGTGATAAATGGTTGATGGTTGATATTGGATGAATGGATGTTGTATTTTATATTGTTATAAACTACAAGTTATTATGCATTTTCATTTCATTCGGGATTGCGGTTTGAAATGATATATAACCGTAATTTTATTTTAAATTACGGATTGAAATGATAAATATCCGTATCACTTAACCATAGGATAGAAAATTTTATACAGGCACTGCGCGCTCTCTCTCTCTCTCTATATATATATATTAAAATGTTTTTCTATGGTTTTGGAAAAGAATATACGGTTTAATAAATATTTATTTTTGATGTTATATAAATATTATTATTATTATTATTATATATATATATAGTTAAAATTCTAGAATTTAAGATATGTATAAAATTGTTAAATAAAAATAAGTTGAATAACGGAGTTTGATTGTTATATTTTTATATGGTTAAGTACCTATTTAAGATATAGTATATATAGAGTTTTGATGACTTAAATAAAAAAATTAAGCTGTAAGATAATTATGAAATTGGTTTGAATTGAAGGATTTAAGAATTTGACTTGAATAAAATGGATGTGAAATTTAAATAAAAATTGAGATTTTAAAGGTTATGATTTTATAACTTGATTTTTTGGTTAAAGTGATTTAAATAAATATCGAGCTGATTTAAATGAATATATCAAGTTAATAAAATTTAAAGAACGTCTAGTCATTTGATGTTTAAAGGTTTTACTTAAATGATATTTGATTTATTAAGTAAACATTTCAAATCTAAATAATAGTAATTGTATTTGATATATATAAAATTCTCAAAGAATTCATTTTGAAATGGTGGAATATTTAAAGCTTGAAATATATGGAAATTGAACTGGCCTATTTGGGGATTTAAATCTATATTGGGAATTGATTTGTGAAGGTGAAGAAACTATTTTATTACATTAAGAAATCTATATTTAAACCATTTAAGTGGAGTAGTTATATTTCAAAGTTATGAAATTCAAAGTTTTATGTTTTTGAAAGGATATATTTTAAGCGTTTGATTTCGAAATATTATAAATTTGAAGTGCTATGATTTGAAAAGGGATATTTCGAAAATGATACAATAAAGATTTGGGTTTTATAAAAATGATATCATATTGATTTGGTTTTTGAAATAGAAATGATATCGTATCTATATAGTTTTGAAATGGATATTATATTCTGGATTTGAAAGTATAAACTATTTTTTTAAAGGACCGCGGTGTTATAATAATGTTTGGTTGTTGAAGAGACCAGGATCGGAAGTTGTCATACTCTCCGCCAACTCCGAAAACTGCTTTAACAACCGTATACGCGGTGGAGATTCTAGAATGAAGTAGGATGGTGGCGGCATTTCCTTTGAGGTAAATACGTGGACCCGACTCCCGTGAGTTGGCATAAGGTGTCTAAAACAGGAGCGATCGTCGGGTTAATGAGGTAGCACCTTTGATCGGACACAACCCTTTGATATTATACTTTGACTTTTGGATTGATTCGGTGGCCACTTTTGATTTCTTTGATTGGGGGGTGTTGTTCGAGGTAGGCGGCAGCTGCACGCTACGCGTTACCACCGATATGGAAGCGTAATTGGTATATCTACTCTGGTATTGCCTAGTTGTGCCGTGTCACCTACCATACTGAGCCTTTACTACGAGTTTCTATTTGTGTCGTACCTATGGAGTGTCTTCTCGTAGTCTCCCGATCAGGAGATATGCAGGCACTGCATAGACTATTGGCATTATTTGTGTTAAGGGCTATATGGGTAACCCCTTAACGCTATTTAAAAGTAAGTTTATTTTACAAATAGACACTATTATAATAGCGAAATATACTACATAATAAATAGTTTAACGGATCCTTAAGAGATGTAAATCCTGAGCATCTCCTGAGTTACTGCACTCATATTTATTTCTGTTGATTTAACTTACATAAGATCTTTTTGTTTCGACTCGTGTGTTTTGTCTTTTCAATTCACTCGGGTCAGTCCGAGTGTTTCAGGATTTGAAGATTTTATTTTGGAGGACGAAGATTTGCATTACTATTATTTATTATATCACACTGTATTCTGCTGCATTGATTTTTATTCGTTGGTATGTGCAACTCTGATATATATTGTATAAGTAAAATTTAATATTTTGTAAACAGCTTCATGAACCGTATATTGATTATTATATTTTATCGTTCCGTTGCAAGATTCTGTTTTGTTTTTTTCCTTCTTCTCTGTTTTTCTTATTTACCCCATAACAATCCGCCCTTCTGTATGGTTTGAATTGGCACGTGTGTCGATTTAAAGCGTGCGAAAAGGTGGGACGTTACATCTGGTATCAGCTTTGTGGGGTCTGACTCTTGATTAATAGGGTAGCAATAACCTATGATGAGTCGATGAGTGTATATATATGAGAGACCATATTTGTTAGTGTTATAAAAAGGTTTTAATATTGTGTTAATTTGTTCCATTTTGTATTTATAAATTCTGGTTAATTCATGGGACGCTATGACATCAATAGGGATTTTTAAACACTTAATAGGACAGACCGACATAATATTTGTTTTCAGTATAGGTGAATGAAATAATTTTGCCTATTATATTTTCTATACATATAAAATAATTTTATATAAATGATACATATATATATATATATTTGGTTGCAATATATTGTTTGTTAGGTAATGAAATTAATAAATAATAGTTGAAATTTTAATAAGACAGAAAACAAAATAAATCAAATTGGAAATTTAGAACTTAAGTTTCGGGGTTTTGAAAAATTTCTTTCAATTGATTTTCGAATATAATAATAATATTTTAGAAGTAATTTCTGATATAAATATTTCAATATAATTTGAAAGAATTGTTTTAAAGAATCTTCGAAAATAAATAAGTTCATACCCCTCTCTTTGTCGTTGGAAAATAATTTCGGTGATGATTGCACGCATCATCGACATTCATTTTCGAGCCACTGTAGTAATTTAACTGCAGAGTTTTTTTGATAAACAAACATAAATTTTAAAATTTTTTAAATATAATTTGATATATATAAATTTGTAAGTGTACATTTATCTGTTATTTTAAAATGATTTAAAAAACCCGGTATTTAATTCTTAATTTTCCATTGATTAATAGTTTTAGTTATTGTAGTGAAATTGAATGTAACTAATTTAAAATTAGAACCTTCAATTAAAATAAGAAATTCAGTGCTAAGTTATGAATGAAATTAAAAGAAATCTGAATTGTGTAACCTATAATACAAAAAAATATAATTATTGAACATTGAATAAATTTTAAAAAAATAAGATAAACTTGTAAGATTTTCAATTACATCCTTATAAACATATATTCAACTTACCGAATATTAAAAGTTGAAGTGTTTAATAAGAAATTGTAATGGAAATGGTACAAGTAAAAGTATGTAATAAAGTGTTCAATAAATTGCTTTTATTCTGAAGAATTGATGTGTAATTGTTATGAACCTAAGTTATAATGGAAATCTTACCATAGTAAATTATGATAGTAAGTAAATGTTGTAAGTAAGTAAGTACAGACTTAAGAATACTGAAGTTATTTATTTTGAAAATAAGCAGAAAAATGAATACTGTAAATAAATGAAATTAAACAGTAAATAAATGAAATAATATGCAAAGAAATCGAATTAAAAATGAAAATTTGCAAGAAATAATGTAAATTTAAAAAGAAAATCAATATATGGATAAAAAGGAAATCAAACAACAATAGTTTGAAATGAAATTAACAAAAATTAACTTGATTTATTGTTTGGAATTTGTTATTTGTTTGGTTTATGGTTGTTTGGGTAAGGATACTTTAAAATTGTTTGGATGAATGAATAATCTATTTAGTTTCATACCTAAGACTGGTGAGTAAAGGATACACTTAGTAGTTCATTTTTTCATTCCGTACAACTTAAAGTTTGAACCCGACCAATTATTTGTTTGATTTATACGAATGAATGTTTGATTTGTGTTGATTTTATATGATGGTTGTATGCCTTGTTGCAAGGGATTGTTGTTGATGTTGCTGTTATGATTTGTTGTTATTGATCGAAACAAGTTAAATATTTCATTTTATATAATTGTTAACCCTTTTAGATTATATAAGTGAAATGCAGGTTATGGAAGCAATTGCTACTACTTTTGGTTCCATATAATAAACGTTAAGTGCCCAACAAATAGGTATGTTTTCGGATTACGGTTTATAGCGTTATTATTTTGTTTTCCCGTATTGGGAAATATATTATTTTGGAAAATATATGTCATATATGGTTACGTTGATATTATATTTTCTCACGAGCCTCTCCGTACAAAGAAGACTCTACCAAAATTTTCTTTAAATTTCGGACTTAGAAAAAATTTGAAAAGTGTTTTCCAAACTATATTAAATTTGAGTATAAAATAATTTAATTGTTATAAATTGGTATATTTTATTTAAATAATTAATTTTGTAAATTATTGTTTTATAAAGTTAATATTTTGAATAAGATATATTGGCTATTTAATTCCTTCTTTTCCTTTTCGGGGACGAAATTTTTTGAGTGGGGGAGAGTGTAACGACCCATAAATTTCGACAATTAAATTTGTAAATAAAATAAGACTTTTTTAATTAAATTTAGTATAAATAAAAACATTATAAATTAATATTGAAATGAATGCTAAATAAAGTATAGCAGTGTTAATTAAAACCTATTTATTAGTAATTTGAATAAAACTCTAATAAATGGAGTAGTGAAAGGTTTATCCCTAAATATAAATTGAATATGAGAAATTAGAGTTAAGTATTGTATTGATTAATGTAATAAAACATGGTTAATGGTAACTGGATGTAAATTTAGGAAATACGTTATTGCAAGTTAATAACTAATGAACGTGAATGAACATTTCCAATTTAATATAATGATTCAAATGTTATGACTTAGTTTTAAATGGAATATAGTATAAACAAATGCAATCAGTGTATTAATGGGTGAACTAATATATTGATTTATTCGTAACTGAATGTAAATTAATGCAATTGTGTTAATGTAAGTTAATAAATAATTAATTTCACGCAATCCCAATTAATTGAAATAACTGTAAGGTCATAATTTGTGTATCTAGTAAATTTGGAAACTTATTTCCAATAAATGTAATAAAATATTAGAAATGTATATTGTTTCCATAAGATAGTATAAAGGAATGTAAACTTGTGATCTATATATGAAATAATGACCAAAATAAGGGAATTAGTGTTAATTAAGTAAATTTGTAACAAATGGTCCTACTAAATCAAAATAGTAAATTGCGCAATTTGAGAATGAAGATTATCAAGGAGTTCACGAGGAAGGACATGTGGGCCGAGATCGTACATTGCATTTGATTTCTCAATCGTACTTTTGGCCGTCAATGAGAAAAGAGGTTGAAAGGTTTGTGGAGAGATGTCATATCTGTCAGGTTTCAAAGGGAACATCGACAAATGCCGGGTTGTATATGCCGTTGCCTATACCGACTAAACCATGGGTTGATATCAGCATGGATTTTGTTTTGGTACCTAGAACTCAAAGGGGAAATGATTCTATATATGTTGTGGTGGATCGTTTCTCGAAGATGGTACATTTTATTGCGTGTAAGAAGACGGCGGATGCAGTTCATGTTGCCCAGTTGTTCTTAAAGGAAATCTATCGTTTACACGGGTAGCCAGAGTCTATAGTTTCAGACAGGGATACCAGATTTTTGAGTCATTTTTGGCTAAGTTTGTGGAAGATGATTGGAACGAAGCTGAAATTTAGTAGCGCTTATCATCCGTAAATAGATGGACAGACCGAAGTTGTTAACAGATCGTTGGGAAATTTGTTACGATGTCTTGTGAAGGATAATCTGAAGAGTTGGGACATGAAGTTATGCCAAGCAAAGTTTGCTCATAATCATGTAGTGAATCGTAGTACGGGATTCAGTCCATTTCAGGTTGTATATTCAAATTTACCCAGGGGACCGTTGGATTTAGCAGTAGTACCACAACCGAAGGGGACGGTTAAACGAGCTATAGATTTTGTTGATGGATTGACTGAATGTCATAAAATCGTTCAGGAACGATTGGAGAGAGCCAATGAGAAGTATAAGCAAACTGCAGATTTGAAGCGACGAAATGTTGAATTTAACGAGGGTGATTTAGTGTATGCTGTGTTAACGAAGGATCGTTTTCCAGTGGGCGCTTATAATAAGTTGAAAGCCAGGAAAATTGGTCCTGTAGAAGTTGTGAAACGGATTAATGAAAATGCTTATAAGTTGAAACTGCCGGAGGATGTGTACACGACTGACGTATTCAATGTTAAACATCTCGTGCCATATTATGGAGATAAACAATCTGATGCGGAAGAATTTACAAATTCGAGGACGAATTTTTCTCAACCCGGGAAGGATGATGCAGCGCGACCTAAGGGTTCATTGAGCTTAAGTCGTTCGGGTACTATGAGTCGTTTACGACCTATAGTTATAGGAGCTAACGAAATGGAGTTAAGTCGGCCACGACCTAAAGAGGGTTTGCTGGGTTTAGGTCAGTCACGACTTAAGGGAGAGCAAGGGGTAAGGGCTTGTATCGGCTACGACTTGGCAAGTGGAAAGGGGCTACGACCTAATATAAGTCGCGTACGTCTTAATGACCTATGTTAAGTCGTTGTAGGACTAAGTCGTATGTCGTTTGTTTCTTATGTCATATGAAATTAGGTCGTATACGACCTAAGTGATGTAAGGTGTTGTAATTTGTTGAGTCGTTAAGTCATTGCGTCGGTCAGTTATGTTGAGTCGTTCAAATGTTGAGTCGGTGAAGCTTTGAGCCGTTTGTAAGTCGTAGGTCAGTATGTTCTTGAGTCGTGTATGTATGTGTTAGGTCGCGTACGACCTAAGGGTGAGTCGTGGGGATTGTTGAGTCGGAAACGACTTAAAGGGTGTTAGGTCGGCGACAACCTAAGGGTCTGTGCTATAAATACGTGTGAGTTGTAACTTGTAAGAGGTGGATTTTTGTTGAATAGATTCTTGTTGATTGCTGTGTGCTTTCATCCTAAATTGGTAGTTGAGTGTAATCTCCTATCTCCACTTTCGGTTATTCGAGTGCGCTCGATTCAACGATTGTTGAAGCCAATTCACTGTATCAAGTGCGCTTGATCAACGTTTGAAGAATTGTAGATCTTCTTTCACGGTATCGTGCGCGATCAATGTGTCGAAGATAGCTAGAATTCGGTATCTTTGTGATCAACGAATTTGGGCATTTCAGTATCTTCAATCCACCATTTGCTACTTTCATCGATCTTTATCGTTTTGTTAATTATTCGCTGTGTCACCCTCCTTCTCAACCATTTCAAGATGAAGTGCCGAATCAACCAACTCCTCAAAGGAAAGCTTAAGCTGGAGCAACAAGGACTTCTTGAGATATTTCTTAAGACCAGAGACAAACTTCAAATTCTTCTTATAAGAAGTGCTAATGAATTCAAGACCATACTGAGATAAAGCCTCGAATGATGCCACATACTTAGAAACATAAGATTTCCCTTGCTTCAACTCAAGGAAGCGACGGGTCAATAAAACTTTTTCAGATTCCGGAACGAACTTGAGTTCAAATCGTCCCCGAAACTGAGTCCAAGAAAGAGTAGACTCATCAATCTCGGCTACAAGAAGCTCATACCAATCAAGATCACGCTCTTGTAATAAGCTAGAAGTTACAAGAACTCTATCATGGTCAGAAAGGTCCATGCGAGAAAAGATACGCTCGCACGTGCGAAGCCAATCTTGGACTTCAAGAACGGATTCAGAGCCTTTAAACGGCTTCCCTCCAAGATGAGCAAAATCACTGCACAGGCGTGCAAAGGCAGATTTGCGAGGTGGAGACACTCGAGGAGGAACTGGAGGTTGAGTGCTCCTAAACAATTCCAAAAACTGATCAGCAGACATATAAACGCCATCCGGATGTGTGCCACTGGATTGCCCAGCATCCGAACGTCGTCCCCTGCCTCTTCCAGCCATACGCTGAAAGTAAGATAAGAACAAGATTATTCACAAGGTAGATACTTCAATATGGAATACTATGGAAGTGAAATGCATTCCCAGACATATTCCCAATCCTATCTACCTCCAAAGGTACAGAAAGAATAGAAAGACACGATGATTCAAAGATTTGTATCACTTATACACTCTGATGTCTCGTAATATGTGCTCTATTCTGTGTTTATCATACTTTGTTCTAAACTCAGCTCTGATACCAAGCTGTGACGCCCCACCTCTATACCCACGCTAGCCAAGGACACTACAGAGTAATGTCGTCAAATAACACGGAGAATAAGGCTGGTTGGGAGCGACCATCTATAGCCTTGCTCTAATTATTTATTGAATACATCGACAATAGTCATACCAAGAAGGTCGACATACCCAATGAATATTTAAAACAAAACCATAGGTGGTTGGATCTATCAGAACAGAATATAATAATTCAAATGTAATATACATCACAGAACAGTAGATCATCATATACACATATATTGGTACATAACAGAGTATACAGAATAATACACGTCAAGTGGTATTGCAAACCACATTATACAGATGAATCCAAAATAATACATATATATCAGAGTTACAACAAAATGGGACTACACAAAAGCTATGACAAAAAGGAACAAGCTGAATAGTCCATGCGGAAGCAAAATAGGCTAAGTCCAAAGCACCTAACCTGAAACAACTCGGTCTGACCCGAGTATAAAATACACGGATCAGTCTAGCTAAACAAATCAGTTAGATAAACTGAACAACAATAAACCTGCAAGGTCACAAAGTATACGGAATATCTCTAAAAGAGATAACACAGTCATCTAACAAAAGATGAATCATATCATAACAAAAGAAGCCTCACATCATTGGCAACTCATAGAAACAAAGGATATGAATATCCCAAAACAAGCCATAAAGGCAAACAACAAATACCGATAAATACGAGTTCCACAAGGTAAACGCTATATTTCGTGTGGCTCCAAAGAACCAATACAGAAAAGCAATACCTAGGGAATATACATATAAATGAAACATCATGAGCGGTGGTGAAGAAACCACTCCAATATCTCTTGAGCGGTGGTGAAGAAACCACTCCAATATCTCTTGAGCGGTGGTGAAGAAACCACTCCAATATCTCTTGAGCGGTGGTGAAGAAACCACTCCGAAAGCAATACTAAAGGTAACCGACAACCCCAAATATCTTTCGAGTCAGGCCAAAGGACCAACTCCAAAAGCGATATTAAAGGCAACAAGCCAGAGGAGACAGTCCGAAGACACTATCCCAAAGGTAGCATGTCTCACAAACTCCCAGAAAGGAATCCGAAAAGTGGTAACGTGAGTCCCATAACCACCCGTTCGCACTAAACGGTTTACTATCCATTAGTTAATTTCACACTCGAAGCAGTACAAAGTTCACCTCATATCCTCAGTAAACCAAACCCGAAGGTCAAAACGATCAATTGAATAGGTCGGGGATTAATCGGAAAGATAAACGCACAGATTCATGGTCCGTGTTTTGCCCAACCATTTAATCACCCTTCCACTTCGCTCAAAGTGCGAAATTGTGCGTGTGTTTAAATAGAATTTATAAATTGGAGAAACGAGCTTTTAATGTGATTAGAAAGATTATTTTATAAAATCCCGTGGATGAAGTCAAAAATAAGTTATCAAAGTCAAAGGGCAATAACAACCACTAAGAACCAATCATGAATCGATAAAATTCGGAAAACCAATCAAAATAAGCATAAATAGGGAAAACAGGAATACAGGAGCAGGTCAGTCGACTGAAATCCCTGTTCAGTCGACTGAACACTGTTTAGAGAAATTTCGGGCTTCAGCTCAGTCGACTGAACAGAGGATCCAGTCGACTGAACCCAATTTCCTGCATTTCCTACTTATAAAAAATGAAGTGCAAACTCTCCCAACTTTCCACCGGACGAGCACAGACTCTAGGGGTTTACGCCTAGCGGCTACCTGGCACTATAAGCACTTCAATGCATCATCAAAACATGATCAAAACATCAAAGTTAGGATCTCTAAAGAATTGAACCCAAAACACTAAAAATTTGGGTATTCACTAATTCAATCCAAACTAAAAGCAAGTGCATATGAACAAGTGCTAGGAATTCATACCCAACATCAATGAAATCAAGAGAAGTAGATGTGAGTTGAAAACTCACCTTTAACCCAAAACAAAGAAGATGAAGGAGCTAAAACCCAAGAAGAAGACCAACAATCGCTACTACAACCCAACAAGCTTCAATCTAAGATCAAACAAGCATTTTCCTAAGTTAGGTTTAGGAAAACTTTCTGAAATTGAAGAGAGAAAGAGATAGAGGAGATGAAGAGTAGCTTACCTATGTCTTCTCTATGAATTTGGAGCAAGAAATCAAGTTGTAAGAGGAAACTAGGGCTTGCAAATTTCTATTTCTCTTTCCCTTCCACCATTTTCAGTTCTAGCTTAAGAAATGAAATGAAATGAGGATGAATGAAGAGAAGGGGTTGGGTTAGGGTATTAGTTAACTAGTGGGCTGAACCCAAACCCAAAACCCAATAGAATAAGGGTCAAATTTTCAGAAACTCCAAACATATCAAAGATTATACTCAAAAAGATCGCAAACGCCATTTTGGAACCAATGGAAATGGTTTAGAGCTCCAGTTTTGCCATTTGCAAAAAGTAAAATTTCGGACCCAAAATCCGACTAACGACGCTATATTCAAATAAAACATTTAAATATATAATCGTTGAATATGCGGGTTGTTACAGATCTCCCCTTCTAACAAAATTGCGTCCCCGCAATTCCTAGAGACGATACTTGTAACGACTACATACATACAACATTCAAAAGAAAAAGGGAATAAGCTTGAGATGAAAAGACATACTCACCGTTCACAAGCTAAGATAGAAACCCCGGATAAGATCGCTCGATGAATTCTCTGGTTTCCTAAGTACAATCATTGGGATTAGCGGACCATTGAACTTTAACGAGCGGCACGTCCTTGTTCCGAAGGTGTCGCACCTTCGTGTCAAGCACGCGAATAGGCTGCTGCACAATAGATAAGTCCGGTGAGACCTCAAGCTCTAGCAAATCAGGAGAATCAATAACAAAATCCGACTCCCGAAGACACTTCCGAAGTTGAGAGACGTGAAACACATCATGAATACCCGATAAATGAGCAGGAAGTGAAACTTTATAAGCCACAGGGCCAATACGTTCAGTAATAGAAAATGGTCCTATATAACGAGGAGCCAATTTTCCAGTCGTACTGAAGCGCATAACCCCTTTCAAAGGAGAAACACGAATAAAATCAAGATCGCCGATCGAGAACTCGAGAGGCTTCCTACGGTTGTTCGCGTAGGACTTCTGGCGACTCTGTGCCTCTTTCATTCTCAACCGAATAAGACCAATCTTCTCGGAAGAATCCCGCACAAAATCCGGGCCAAGAATAAGCTTCTCCCCAGATTCCAAACAACAAGAAGGTGATCGACATGGCCTTCCATATAAGGCTTCGAAAGGAGCCATACTGATACCAGATTGAAAACTATTGTTGTAGGAGAAGTCTACTAGAGGTAGGTGATCCTCCCAACTTCCACCGAAATCAAAAATACAAATACGAAGAAGATATTCCAAGATATGATTCACCCGTTCAGTCTGTCCGTCAGACTGCGGATGATAAGCTGTGCTAAAATTAAGCTTTGTTCCCAAAGCTTGCTGAAGACTCTTCCAAAATGACTCGTGAATAAAGGATCACGGTCACTCACAATAGAATTAGGAACACCGTGAAGTCTCATGATTTCCTTGACATACAACTTAGCCAAATGTGAAGCAGTCCTATTAGACTTAATAGGGACAAAATGAGCAGACTTAGTGAGGCGATCAACAATAAGCAGATGCTAGAATGGCCAGATCTCGAACGAGGTAGGCCGTCAATGAAATCCATAGAAATCTGGTCCCATTTCCACAATGGAATCTCTAAAGGCTGAAGAAGACCAGAAGGACGCTGATGTTCGGCCTTAATATGCTGACAAGTTATGCAATTACTCACATAACTCGCCACATCGCGTTTCATGCCTTCCCAATAATAAAGACGATGCATATCGGCATACATCTTACTACTACCTGGATGAATGGTATACTTAGAGCCGTGATAATCATTAAGAATGTCATGCCTAAGTGCAAGATCAGAAGGCACAAAAAGACGGTTCTTCTTGTGAAGACACCCATGAGAATCAGTGCTGAAATCCCGCAACGCCTCATCACAGGATCCAGACTCAAAAAGCTGAATAAGATGCAACAAATCAGGATCACGCCGCTGGGCATTGGCAATACGATCCAATAAAATAGGTCGAGCTCCCAAACTAAGTAATAGAATAGGAGAATCATAAGATGAACCTCGATCTCATAAAAAGATAGAGTCTCAAGAACATTCCATTCGGCAAGCATCATAGAAACAACAGCCGAATGTTTGCGACTAAGCGCATCAGCAACATGATTACCCTTTCCAGGGGTATACTGGATCTCAAAGTCATAGGAAGCAAGAAACTCGAGCCAACGCTGTTGTCTCATATTGAGTTCCTTCTGAGTGAACAAATACTTCAAAGATTTATGATCGGTATAGAGAATGAAGCGTCCGCCCAATAAATAGTGTCGCCAAATCTTCAAGGCAAAGACAATGGCGCCTAACTCAAGATCATGAGTGGCATAGCGAACTTCATTCGGACGCAGTTTCCTAGAAGCATAAGCAACTACCCGATCCTTCTGCATAAGAATAGCACCGAGACCACTACCACAAGCATCGGAAGACAACAAGATCATGATTCCCCTCGGGAACCACAAGAATAGGAGTATTAGTGAGAAGTTCCTTCAATGTATGAAAGGAAGCTTCACACTTGTCGGACCAAATAAAACGAATGCCTTTCCGAGTAAGGGTGGTGAGAGGAAGCACAACACGGGAAAAATCCTTAATGAACCGACGGTAATAACCCGCCAATCCAAGGAAACTACGAATCTCATGCACATTCTTGGGCCTCTTCCAATTCTGGATGGCTTCGATCTTTGGGGGATCGACAGAAATGCCATCGGAAGATACAACATGGCCTAAGAACTTAACCTTATTCTCCCAAAATTGGCATTTGGAGAATTTGGCTCTAAGCTGATGACGAGGAGAGTACTTAAGACAATTCTCAAGTGATTAGCATGCTCAGCTTCAGACTTAGAATAAACAAGGATATCATCAATGAACACAAGGACGAACTTTTCGAGATATTCCCGGAATACCCAACTCATGAGATCAACAAAGAAAGCAGGAGCGTTCGTCAAACCGAACGACATAACGAGCCACTCAAAAGTACCATAACGAGTGCGGAAAGCTGTAAGAGGTATGCTATCCTCCGCGACTCGTAACTGATGAAAACCCGTGGCAAGGTCAAGCTGAGAAAAGACCTTAGCACCACTCAATAGATCGAACATATCATCGATCCTAGGCAATGGATACCTATTCCTGATGGTTAACTCGTTAAGCTTGCGATAGTCAATGCAAAGTCTAAGAGTTCCATCGGACTTCTTCACGAAGACGACCGCGGATCCCCACGGAGAAAAACTGGACTGAATCAACTGTCTGGACTCAAGCTCTAAAAGCTGCTTCTTGAGTTCCTCATTTTCCTTTGTAGACATCCTCGTAGGAGGACGACTAACTGGCTGCGCGCCTGGAATGAGATCAATGCGGAACTCAATTGCCCGCTTGGGTGGCAAACCCGATACAGGCTCAAAAACATCAGAAAAGTCACAAGCAATAGGAATACGAGACATATCATCATCATCTCGCGAGTCAAGAGAATATAAAGCCATTTCGGAATTATCCACATCCCGAAGAACAAGAGATAGCTGAGTAGGCGAATCCGTATGTCGAAGATACAAAATTCTCTCCGAACAAATAATCCTGGCATCATATCTCACTAGCCAGTCCATTCCCAAAATCATATCAAATCCCAGACAAGAAATAACGTGTAGATTCGCACGAAAAGAAAAACCACATAAAACAATCTTAACATCATCACACAGCAAACTAAGGGTCGCGAATTCCCCAATAGGATTCGCAATCCTCAAAGAAGTAACCAAACAAGAAACATCCAAAGATAAATCATCAACGAGCTTTTTCGATACGAAAGAATGTGATGCACCCGTATCGAAAAGAACTCGCATACTATGATCATGAAATAAAATAGAACCTTCCAAAATAGATGGAGATATACCTTTAGATTGAGAAGGACCTCCAGAAGCATTCCCTACATTTAACTTGCCAGATGAAGAATTATTCAGAGCAATGGGACAAGTGGAACTACGATGACCTTCCCTCTTGCAATAGCGGCAGAAGAGAGGCTTAGGGCAAGCTCGAATCATATGATCAGGAGAACCACAATTGAAACACTTCCGAACAAAAGGTGTTCCAGAAGGTTTTGGCTAAGAACTAGGACCACCAGTCGTCTTCTTCTTGGAAGGAAAAGACCTGGACTTCTGAAATGGAAACGGCTTCTTGTTGGGGTTCTTAGAAACCTCAACATCATTACCACTATCACCCTCTGATGCAGCGCGACCTAAGGGTTCATTGGGCTTAAGTCGTTCGGGTACTATGAGTCGTTTACGACCTATAGTTATAGGAGCTAACGAAATGGAGTTAAGTCGGCCACGACCTAAAGAGGGTTTGCTGGGTTTAGGTCGGTCACGACTTAAGGGAGAGCAAGGGGTAAGGGCTTGTATCGGCTACGACTTGGCAAGTGGAAAGGGGCTACGACCTAATATAAGTCGCGTACGTCTTAACGACCTATGTTAAGTCGTTGTAGGACTAAGTCGTATGTCGTTTGTTTCTTATGTCATATGAAATTAGGTCGTATACGACCTAAGTGATGTAAAGTGTTGTAATTTGTTGAGTCGTTAAGTCATTGCGTCGGTCAGTTATGTTGAGTCCTTCAAATGTTGAGTCGGTGAAGATTTGAGCCGTTTGTAAGTCGTAGGTCAGTATGTTCTTGAGTCGTGTATGTATGTGTTAGGTCACGTACGACCTAAGGGTGAGTCGTGGGGATTGTTGAGTCGGAAACGACTTAAAGGGTGTTAGGTCGGCGACAACCTAAGGGTCTGTGCTATAAATACGCGTGAGTTGTAACTTGTAAGAGGTGGATTTTTGTTGAATAGATTCTTGTTGATTGCTGTGTGCTTTCATCCTAAATTGGTAGTTGAGTGTAATCTCCTATCTCCACTTTAGGTTATTCGAGTGCGCTCGATTCAACGATTGTTGAAGCCAATTCACGGTATCAAGTGCGCTTGATCAATGTTTGAATAATTGTAGATCTTCTTTCACGGTATCGTGCGCGATCAACGTGTCGAAGATAGCTAGAATTCGGTATCTTTGTGATCAACGAATTTGGGCATTTTAGTATCTTCAATCCACCATTTGCTACTTTCATCGATCTTTATCGTTTTGTTAATTATCCGCTGCGTCAGTTTGGTATCAGAGCAAGACTTAGCCAATCATAGCTAAGCCGAGTCTTGGAGCCAAGGAATTTGAAGTTGAAGTTCATTGTGTTCATCTTGAAGTTGCAACAAGTTCAAAACTTTCGATCCATTTCATTTTGGATCAAAGTTGAAAAGGTGTTTGAGTTGAGCCGTGGTGAAGTTTGTTTTGAAGTTTGAGGCCGTGACTTGTTGTACAAGTTAGAGTTGGAGTTTGAATTGTGAAGTGTTTGTGATTGTGTAATCTTGCCGCCGAGAAGAGCTAATCGTCATCAAAATGTTGAAGCGTTGTATAGAAGAGAAGAAGCCGAGCAAATGGAACAACGTATCAATGAGAAATTTGATGAGGGCATTGGAAAGTTAGAGAAATTGATGAATGATTTGAATCAAAATCAAAGGAGGAGATCACCAATCTCGAACCATGGAGAAAACAGAGTTTCGCCATCGGTTACGGAAGCGAGGAGGGTATCACCGCAATCTTTTAGAGAGAGAAGAGAAACCTCAATTTCGTCAAGAAGAGATCACCATGACTATGGACATGAAGAAAGGAGAACTCCGCAAGAGTTTGAGAATGAACCATATCGAGAAGAAGAGAGACATAGTAGAAGAGACATGCGTGATCAAAGGGATGTTGATGGTCGAGATCGATATAGACGTACATTTGATTTTGATGAAGAGGGTGATAGAGCTAGCATGCATTATCGAGATCGAGACCAAGTTCGAAATTCATATCGGAATGTAGATGATGGTCGTCGATGAGAATCGGGTATGAAGATGGAAATTCCAGAATTTAAGGGAGGAATGGTAGATGAAGAATTTCTTGATTGGCTGTCTAATGTTGAAGAGATTTTTGACTTCAAGGAAGTTCCTGAGCATAGAAGAGTAAAGTTAGTTGCTACTAGGTTGAGGGGGAGAGCTTTAGCATGGTGGCAGCAAACTAAACTTACAAGGGAGAGAATGGGAAAGTCAAAGATTGAATCATGGAAGAAGATGAAGAAGTTGATGAAGGGCACATTCTTACCTTACAATTATTAATCGCTCATGTATCATAGATTGCAGAATCTGAGGCAAGGGATGAAGTCAGTTAATGATTATGCTGATGAATTTTATCAACTCATTGCTCGAAATGACATTATGGAGACAGAGGAACAACTGACTGCTAGATTTGTTGGAGGGTTACGAATGCAGATCCAGGATATGGTTAATATGTTCGATCAAAGATCTGTAGCAGAGGCACATCAGAAAGCGTTGGCTTGGGAGAAGTAGGGAAGGCGTGGAGGTGGTGTGTTTACTAATTCCAATAATCCAGTGAAGGGTGCCAGTGGAAGTTCTAGTGTTTCTAAACCTATCAGTAAACCAGTTGTGAAGGAGGTTGAGAAGGCAAAAGTTAATAGCAGTTTCAAATGTTACAATTGTCAGGAGTTAGGTCACAAAAGCAATGAATGTCCGAAGCCAAAGAGGAGAGCAATGGTTGCAGAGGTTGAAGAAGAGGACGTGGAAGATGAATGTTCTAATTCACCTTATGATGAGAAGGAAGAAGAATTGTCCGGAGATGAAGGGTGTAATTTAATGATGAGGAGAAGTTATTTGGCACCAAAACAAGAAGAGGAAAACAGTTGGTTGAGGAATAACATATTTCAGTCCACATGCACTATCTTGGGAAAGGTTTGCAAGTTCGTCATTGATGCTGGGAGTTGTGACAATATTATCTCTACTGAAGCAGTAAGGAAGTTGAACTTGAAAACTGAGAAGCATCCTAAACCGTACAAGTTAGCATGGCTAAGGAAGGGTGGTGAAGTGAAGGTTGGACGAAGAGCTTGTGTGAATTTTTCAACTGGGAAGAAATACAAAGACGAAATTTGGTGTGATGTTGTAGACATGGATGTGTGTCATCTGTTGTTGGGCAGACCATGGCAGTTTGATAGAGCAGTACAACACGATGGTCGTGCTAATAGTTACAGTTTCATGTTTGAAGGTACTAAGATTATTTTAGTTCCTAAGAAGCAACAACAGAAGGAAAGCAAGTTGGAGGAGATTGAAGAGCTGAAAACTTTGCTATCTTTGAAGGAGTTTGTTAAAGAAGTTGAAGAGGAGCCTGAAGTCTATTTGTTGATTGGACGAGAGAGTCATGAAGAGGTTGAGATTCTAGAAGAAGCGAAGCCAGTTTTGAAAGAATTTGAGGATGTATTTCCAGAAGAGTTGCCTAAGGAGTTACCGCCACTTAGAGACATTCAACATCCAATCGATCTTGTTCCGGGAGCAGTATTACCACATAGACCACATTATCGAATGAGTCTGAAGGAACACGAAGAGTTACGAAGGCAGGTGGAAGAGTTGTTAGAGCAGGGACGTGTTCAGGAAAGCTTGAGTCCTTGTGCAGTACCAGCTTTGTTGGTGCCGAAGAAGGATGGAAATGGAGAATGTGTACCGATAGTAGAGCTTTGAACAAGATTACTGTTCGCTATAGATTTCCTATGCCAAGATTGGATGACTTGCTAGATCAGTTGAGTGGGGCTACTATCTTTTCGAAGATTGATTTGAAGAGTGGATATCATCAGATTCGAATTAGACCGGGAGACGAATGGAAGACCGCATTCAAGACAAGGGAAGGATTGTATGAATGGCTGGTTATGTCGTTTGGTTTATCAAATGCACCTAGTACGTTCATGCGGGTGATAAATCTAATCTTTAGACCATTCATTGGGAAATTCGTGGTGGTATATTTCGATGATATTCTGATATATAGTGGAAGTACAGAGGAGGATGTAGAGCATTTGCAGAAGGTGTTAATTATTCTTCGTGAGGAACAGTTCTATGCCGCAACAAAGAAATGTGTGTTTATGACGAGGAGTGTTTTATTTCTGGGGTATGTTGTGTCCGGAGAAGGTATCCAGGTGGACCAGAATAAAGTTGAAGCAGTCAGAAATTGGCCACAGCCGAGGACAATTACAGAAGTGAGAAGTTTTCATGGGCTAGCGTCATTCTACCGAAGATTCATTCCACACTTCAGTTGCGTGATGGCTCCAGTTACTGATTGTATGAAAGGGAAACAGTTCTCTTGGTTAGAGGAAGTAGGGTTTGCTTTTGAACGTATCGAAAGACTTTTGACGACAGCACCAATTCTTGTATTACCAGACTTTCAGTTGTTATTTGAGTTACACACTGATGCTTCTAAGGTGGGGATTGGAGGGGTGTTGAGTCAGAAGGGACGACCTATTGCATACTTTAGTGAGAAGTTATCAGGGGCAAAGATGAGATATAGTACGTATGATGTGGAGTTTTATGCAGTGGTGCAAGCAGTGAAACATTGGAGACACTATCTGTTCCATAAGGAGTTTGTTCTTTACACAGACCATGAAGCGTTGAAGCATTTGCAGGGGCAAGAAAAGATTTCAGCAAGACGTGCATCATGGATTGCTTATTTGCAGCAGTTTACTTTTGTCGTGAAGCACAAATCAGGGGTAACAAATCGTGTAGCTGATGCTTTGAGTAGGAGGAGTC
This sequence comes from Allium cepa, assembly GCA_030765085.1. Classification (NCBI taxonomy): domain Eukaryota; kingdom Viridiplantae; phylum Streptophyta; class Magnoliopsida; order Asparagales; family Amaryllidaceae; genus Allium; species Allium cepa. Next base: position 491,012,315 of record CM060942.1, read on the forward strand.
ATTTATTCACGACAATGAAAATTGAGGTGACATGATTCGAATTATTGCCAGAATTGTTTAAGGAGGATCCTTACTTTGCAAAGTTCGTTGAGAAAGTTAAGGATGGGGATACTGATGAATTGCGTTGGTTGATGGTTTCTTATTCAAAGGGAATCGATTATGCATACCAGAGAGCAATTTGAGAATGAAGATTATCAAGGAGTTCACGAGGAAGGACATGTGGGCCGAGATCGTACATTGCATTTGATTTCTCAATCGTACTTTTGGCCGTCAATGAGAAAAGAGGTTGAAAGGTTTGTGGAGAGATGTCATATCTGTCAGGTTTCAAAGGGAACATCGACAAATACCGGGTTGTATATGCTGTTGCCTATACCGACTAAACCATGGGTTGATATCAGCATGGATTTTGTTTTGGTACCTAGAACTCAAAGGGGAAATGATTCTATATATGTTGTGGTGGATCGTTTCTCGAAGATGGTACATTTTATTGCGTGTAAGAAGACGGCGGATGCAGTTCATGTTGCCCAGTTGTTCTTAAAGGAAATCTATCGTTTACACGGGTAGCCAGAGTCTATAGTTTCAGACAGGGATACCAGATTTTTGAGTCATTTTTGGCTAAGTTTGTGGAAGATGATTGGAACGAAGCTGAAATTTAGTAGCGCTTATCATCCGTAAATAGATGGACAGACCGAAGTTGTTAACAGATCGTTGGGAAATTTGTTACGATGTCTTGTGAAGGATAATCTGAAGAGTTGGGACATGAAGTTATGCCAAGCAAAGTTTGCTCATAATCATGTAGTGAATCGTAGTACGGGATTCAGTCCATTTCAGGTTGTATATTCAAATTTACCCAGGGGACCGTTGGATTTAGCAGTAGTACCACAACCGAAGGGGACGGTTAAACGAGCTATAGATTTTGTTGATGGATTGACTGAATGTCATAAAATCGTTCAGGAACGATTGGAGAGAGCCAATGAGAAGTATAAGCAAACTGCAGATTTGAAGCGACGAAATGTTGAATTTAACGAGGGTGATTTAGTGTATGCTGTGTTAACGAAGGATCGTTTTCCAGTGGGCGCTTATAATAAGTTGAAAGCCAGGAAAATTGGTCCTGTAGAAGTTGTGAAACGGATTAATGAAAATGCTTATAAGTTGAAACTGCCGGAGGATGTGTACACGACTGAAGTATTCAATGTTAAACATCTCGTGCCATATTATGGAGATAAACAATCTGATGCGGAAGAATTTACAAATTCGAGGACGAATTTTTCTCAACCCGGGAAGGATGATGCAGCGCGACCTAAGGGTTCATTGAGCTTAAGTCGTTCGGGTACTATGAGTCGTTTACGACCTATAGTTATAGGAGCTAACGAAATGGAGTTAAGTCGGCCACGACCTAAAGAGGGTTTGCTGGGTTTAGGTCAGTCACGACTTAAGGGAGAGCAAGGGGTAAGGGCTTGTATCGGCTACGACTTGGCAAGTGGAAAGGGGCTACGACCTAATATAAGTCGCGTACGTCTTAATGACCTATGTTAAGTCGTTGTAGGACTAAGTCGTATGTCGTTTGTTTCTTATGTCATATGAAATTAGGTCGTATACGACCTAAGTGATGTAAGGTGTTGTAATTTGTTGAGTTGTTAAGTCAGTGCGTCGGTCAGTTATGTTGAGTCGTTCAAATGTTGAGTCGGTGAAGCTTTGAGCCGTTTGTAAGTCGTAGGTCAGTATGTTCTTGAGTCGTTATGTATGTGTTAGGTCGCGTACGACCTAAGGGTGAGTCGTGGGGATTGTTGAGTCGGAAACGACTTAAAGGGTGTTAGGTCGGCGACAACCTAAGGGTCTGTGCTATAAATACGTGTGAGTTGTAACTTGTAAGAGGTGGATTTTTGTTGAATAGATTCTTGTTGATTGCTGTGTGCTTTCATCCTAAATTGGTAGTTGAGTGTAATCTCCTATCTCCACTTTCGGTTATTCGAGTGCGCTCGATTCAACGATTGTTGAAGCCAATTCACTGTATCAAGTGCGCTTGATCAACGTTTGAAGAATTGTAGATCTTCTTTCACGGTATCGTGCGCGATCAATGTGTCGAAGATAGCTAGAATTCGGTATCTTTGTGATCAACGAATTTGGGCATTTCAGTATCTTCAATCCACCATTTGCTACTTTCATCGATCTTTATCGTTTTGTTAATTATTCGCTGTGTCACCCTCCTTCTCAACCATTTCAAGATGAAGTGCCGAATCAACCAACTCCTCAAAGGAAAGCTTAAGCTGGAGCAACAAGGACTTCTTGAGATATTTCTTAAGACCAGAGACAAACTTCAAATTCTTCTTATAAGAAGTGCTAATGAATTCAAGACCATACTGAGATAAAGCCTCGAATGATGCCACATACTTAGAAACATAAGATTTCCCTTGCTTCAACTCAAGGAAGCGACGGGTCAATAAAACTTTTTCAGATTCCGGAACGAACTTGAGTTCAAATCGTCCCCGAAACTGAGTCCAAGAAAGAGTAGACTCATCAATCTCGGCTACAAGAAGCTCATACCAATCAAGATCACGCTCTTGTAATAAGCTAGAAGTTACAAGAACTCTATCATGGTCAGAAAGGTCCATGCGAGAAAAGATACGCTCGCACGTGCGAAGCCAATCTTGGACTTCAAGAACGGATTCAGAGCCTTTAAACGGCTTCCCTCCAAGATGAGCAAAATCACTGCACAGGCGTGCAAAGGCAGATTTGCGAGGTGGAGACACTCGAGGAGGAACTGGAGGTTGAGTGCTCCTAAACAATTCCAAAAACTGATCAGCAGACATATAAACGCCATCCGGATGTGTGCCACTGGATTGCCCAGCATCCGAACGTCGTCCCCTGCCTCTTCCAGCCATACGCTGAAAGTAAGATAAGAACAAGATTATTCACAAGGTAGATACTTCAATATGGAATACTATGGAAGTGAAATGCATTCCCAGACATATTCCCAATCCTATCTACCTCCAAAGGTACAGAAAGAATAGAAAGACACGATGATTCAAAGATTTGTATCACTTATACACTCTGATGTCTCGTAATATGTGCTCTATTCTGTGTTTATCATACTTTGTTCTAAACTCAGCTCTGATACCAAGCTGTGACGCCCCACCTCTATACCCACGCTAGCCAAGGACACTACAGAGTAATGTCGTCAAATAACACGGAGAATAAGGCTGGTTGGGAGCGACCATCTATAGCCTTGCTCTAATTATTTATTGAATACATCGACAATAGTCATACCAAGAAGGTCGACATACCCAATGAATATTTAAAACAAAACCATAGGTGGTTGGATCTATCAGAACAGAATATAATAATTCAAATGTAATATACATCACAGAACAGTAGATCATCATATACACATATATTGGTACATAACAGAGTATACAGAATAATACACGTCAAGTGGTATTGCAAACCACATTATACAGATGAATCCAAAATAATACATATATATCAGAGTTACAACAAAATGGGACTACACAAAAGCTATGACAAAAAGGAACAAGCTGAATAGTCCATGCGGAAGCAAAATAGGCTAAGTCCAAAGCACCTAACCTGAAACAACTCGGTCTGACCCGAGTATAAAATACACGGATCAGTCTAGCTAAACAAATCAGTTAGATAAACTGAACAACAATAAACCTGCAAGGTCACAAAGTATACGGAATATCTCTAAAAGAGATAACACAGTCATCTAACAAAAGATGAATCATATCATAACAAAAGAAGCCTCACATCATTGGCAACTCATAGAAACAAAGGATATGAATATCCCAAAACAAGCCATAAAGGCAAACAACAAATACCGATAAATACGAGTTCCACAAGGTAAACGCTATATTTCGTGTGGCTCCAAAGAACCAATACAGAAAAGCAATACCTAGGGAATATACATATAAATGAAACATCATGAGCGGTGGTGAAGAAACCACTCCAATATCTCTTGAGCGGTGGTGAAGAAACCACTCCAATATCTCTTGAGCGGTGGTGAAGAAACCACTCCAATATCTCTTGAGCGGTGGTGAAGAAACCACTCCGAAAGCAATACTAAAGGTAACCGACAACCCCAAATATCTTTCGAGTCAGGCCAAAGGACCAACTCCAAAAGCGATATTAAAGGCAACAAGCCAGAGGAGACAGTCCGAAGACACTATCCCAAAGGTAGCATGTCTCACAAACTCCCAGAAAGGAATCCGAAAAGTGGTAACGTGAGTCCCATAACCACCCGTTCGCACTAAACGGTTTACTATCCATTAGTTAATTTCACACTCGAAGCAGTACAAAGTTCACCTCATATCCTCAGTAAACCAAACCCGAAGGTCAAAACGATCAATTGAATAGGTCGGGGATTAATCGGAAAGATAAACGCACAGATTCATGGTCCATGTTTTGCCCAACCATTTAATCACCCTTCCACTTCGCTCAAAGTGCGAAATTGTGCGTGTGTTTAAATAGAATTTATAAATTGGAGAAACGAGCTTTTAATGTGATTAGAAAGATTATTTTATAAAATCCCGTGGATGAAGTCAAAAATAAGTTATCAAAGTCAAAGGGCAATAACAACCACTAAGAACCAATCATGAATCGATAAAATTCGGAAAACCAATCAAAATAAGCATAAATAGGGAAAACAGGAATACAGGAGCAGGTCAGTCGACTGAAATCCCTGTTCAGTCGACTGAACACTGTTTAGAGAAATTTCGGGCTTCAGCTCAGTCGACTGAACAGAGGATCCAGTCGACTGAACCCAATTTCCTGCATTTCCTACTTATAAAAAATGAAGTGCAAACTCTCCCAACTTTCCACCGGACGAGCACAGACTCTAGGGGTTTACGCCTAGCGGCTACCTGGCACTATAAGCACTTCAATGCATCATCAAAACATGATCAAAACATCAAAGTTAGGATCTCTAAAGAATTGAACCCAAAACACTAAAAATTTGGGTATTCACTAATTCAATCCAAACTAAAAGCAAGTGCATATGAACAAGTGCTAGGAATTCATACCCAACATCAATGAAATCAAGAGAAGTAGATGTGAGTTGAAAACTCACCTTTAACCCAAAACAAAGAAGATGAAGGAGCTAAAACCCAAGAAGAAGACCACAATCGCTACTACAACCCAACAAGCTTCAATCTAAGATCAAACAAGCATTTTCCTAAGTTAGGTTTAGGAAAACTTTCTGAAATTGAAGAGAGAAAGAGATAGAGGTGATGAAGAGTAGCTTACCTATGTCTTCTCTATGAATTTGGAGCAAGAAATCAAGTTGTAAGAGGAAACTAGGGCTTGCAAATTTCTATTTCTCTTTCCCTTCCACCATTTTCAGTTCTAGCTTAAGAAATGAAATGAAATGAGGATGAATGAAGAGAAGGGGTTGGGTTAGGGTATTAGTTAACTAGTGGGCTGAACCCAAACCCAAAACCCAATAGAATAAGGGTCAAATTTTCACAAACTCCAAACATATCAAAGATTATACTCAAAAAGATCGCAAACGCCATTTTGGAACCAATGGAAATGGTTTCGAGCTCCAATTCGGCCGTTTGCAAAAGGTAACATTTCGGACCCAAAATCCGACTAACGACGCTATATTCAAATAAAACATTTAAATATATAATCGTTGAATATGCGGGTTGTTACAATATTAGTGGAATGAAATGTGAGACAATTGTTAGTTGTGGCATACAGTCATAATAGACTCAATTAAAGGATTGGAATTGAATCTAATCAGTTTAATTGGAATTTATTAAAATTAATTTGGATTCAACTTATAATGAAGGAATTATTTGAGTAAACCAAACAAAAATTATAATTGGAGAATTAATTAACTTTACATTGATATGGGAAATGGTTTTAAAAGAATTTAATTTATTTAATTTATAATAATTGGATTAATTGCAAATGAATGAAACTAAATATTTAATTATTACGTTAATTTAAAAATTAAGTTGAAATTGGAGAATATTTATGTTATAGCTTTGAACCCAATGTTAATTTCCTCCATTTGACCATAAGGAATTGAATAATAAGAATGAATAGTGAATTTAATGGAATTATTAAAAATTTAATTTATAATTGATGAATATAATGAAATTTGAATTTACGCTGAAATTTTGATTGAATCAACATTAAATTGACATCTAAACTTGTAAAAAATTTTGTAGACGATTAAGAAATATAAAAGTGATAAAATTGTCAATTATAGAAGTGAAATAAAAAATTGGATTTAATTGATTGATTGATTTATTTATTTATTTAATTTAAAAATAGCCATTTTGGCCACAGACTCGGATTTCAGTGAAACCAGTTTCATCTGATCCGTAACGGTGAATTATTGTAGGATTTCAAGATTCGTAGCGATTCGGCTTGTCATTTGATCGTACGGACTCGAAACGCCTTAAAATTAATTAAACTGAAATCAATTGAAATCAATTTGGAAAATATTGATTTTTGCATAACTTCTTCATAAGATGCAATTTGAACCTGAAACCTTTTCCATTGCGTTTAAAAAATTTAAAAACATCGTTTTGATATATGGGTTGACCCAATTTCGTTCCGGAGTCGAAACACGCTTTTTGGGCGACTTTGGCGTTAGCGCGTATATCCAACCTTATCCATCCATTCTAATTTCTTACCTACCTATATATACCCGATTATAAACCCTATTTCCCCTCATTCTCATTTGTCTATACGCAATTTAGCTATCTCTCCTCCTCAATGGCAGACAAAAAAAATTCCAGATCCAATTCTATTTGAAAATTAAAGTCAAAATTTCAAACTCCACAATATATAGCAAATTATATATCAATTCGAAGCTCTCGAAGAGGCAAGTCAGATCTACATTCTGTTTCTCGATCTTAGTTTTTGTGTGGCCGAAATTCGAGGAACAAATCTCGGCCTTTCATCTCGTCGTAATCAAATGTGACGGATCATCAATTCGTTTCTGGGTTTTGAAGAGACGACGAAGGGGAGCGCATCTATATGGTCCGTTCGGAGTTTTGACAGCTGGATCGTGGTAAATAATTCGTTAGGGTTTGGGTCTAGGGCGGCGGTTGTTGATGGTTTTAGCATGAAAATGCGTGGCCTCGGTTGCAGTGTTGATGATCGCGGCGTCAGGAAGAGGTTATAGTCGGCCTGGCTGGTGGCGCGATGGGCAGAAGTTGGTGGCGGCCGAAACCCTAGGTCAAGCATACGTGTTTTAGGTTCAAATCGATGCTAGTTTCATGTGTGCATTCCTGTGCCGTGCGAAGAGAGATGGTGATGACGTGGGAAGGAAGAGTGAGTGTTGTGTTTTCTTTCGTTTTATTTTCCATTTCAATTTCATTCATTCTGATCGCAATAACTTTCACATACGTTGTTCAATTTACGAGCGGTTTCTTGCGCTAGGTTCTTATTGAAATTGCAGACTTTTGGCGTAGGTTTGGACAGTTTCTAAGACTGGTCAATTTTTGGGTTTAAATTCAATTTAAATTCAAAAGGTTAGTGTGTTAACCCACTCACAACTTCAAAATTTTTTTTATGTTTGTTAAATTGATACATGATGTGATTTAAAATTTATTTATGTTTGTTTGGCATATTTTTAATCATCATCTCCGTTAATCTCATTTATTCAAATTAAATTGCTATTTAATTTATTCATTGCATTTAAACTGCCAGTTAAATTATTAATTAATTATTCATTGCATATAAACTGCCAATTAAACAGTTATTTAATTTATTATTCAATATAAGCTGCTATTTAATACCTGTTGTTTATTATCCGTTCTATACTGATGCTATTGTTTGAATTACATGATGATTGTGATAAATGGTTGATGGTTGATATTGGATGAATGGATGTTGTATTTTATATTTCTATAAACTACAAGTTATTATGCATTTTCATTTCATTCGGGATTGCGGTTTGAAATGATATATAACCGTAATTTTATTTTAAATTACGGATTGAAATGATAAATATCCGTATCACTTGACCATAGGATAGAAAATTTTATACAGGCACCGCGGTCTATATATATATATACACACATACATATATATATATTGAAATGTTTTTCTATTGTTTTGGAAAAGAATATACAGTTTAATAAATATTTATTTTTGATGTTATATAAATATTGTTATTATTATTTTATATATATATATAGTTAAAATTCTTGAATTTAAGATATGTATAAAATTGTTAAATAAAAATAAGTTGAATAACGGAGTTTGATTGTTATATTTTTATATGGTTAAGTACCTATTTAAGATATAGTATATATAGAGTTTAGATGACTTAAATAAAAAAAATTAAGCTGGAAGATAATTATGAAATTGGTTTGAATTGAAGGATTTAAGAATTTGACTTGAATAAAATGGATGTGAAATTTAAATAAAAATTGAGATTTTTAAAGGGTATGATTTTATAACTTGATTTTTCGGTTAAAGTGATTTAAATAAATATCGAGCTGATTTAAATGAATATATCAAGTTAATAAAATTTAAAGAACGTCCAGTTATTTGAAGTTTAAAGGTTTTACTTAAATGATATTTGATTTATTAAGCAAACATTTCAAATCTAAATAATAGTAATTGTATTTGATATATATAAAATTATCAAAGAATTCATTTTGAAATGGTGGAATATTTAAAGCTTGAAATATATGGAAATTGAACTGGTCTATTTGGGGATTTAAATCTATATTGGGAATTGATTTGTGAAGGTGAAGAAACTATTTTATTATATTAAGAAATCTGTATTTAAACCATTTAAGGGGAGTAATTATATTTCAAAGTTATGAAATTCGAAGTTTTATGTTTATGAAAGGCTATATTTTAAGCGTTTGATTTCGAATTATTATAAATTTGAAGTGCTATGATTTGAAAAGGGATATTTTGAAAATGATATTATATAGATTTGGGTTTTATAAAAATGATATCACATTGATTTGGTTTTTGAAACAGAAATGATATCATATCTGTATAGTTTTGAAATAGATATTATATTCTGGATTTGAAAGTATAAACTATTTTTTTAAAGGACCGCGATGTTATAATAACGTTTGGTTGTTGAAGAGACCGGGATCGAAAGTTGTCATACTCTCTGCCAACTCCAAAAACCACTTTAACAACCGTGTATGCGGTGGAGATTCCAAAATGAAGTAGGATGGTGGCGGCATTTCCTTGAGGTAAATACGTGGACCCGACTCCCGTGAGTTGGCATAAGGTGGCTAAAACAGGAGCGATCGACGGGTTAATGAGGTAGCACCTTTGATCGAACACATCCCTTCGATATTATACTTTGACTTTTGGATTGATTCGGTGGCCACTTTTGATTTCTTTGATTTGGGGGTGTTGTTCGAGGTGGGCGGTGATTGCGCTCTATGCGTTACCACCGACTCGGAAGCGTAATTGGTATATCTACACTGGCATCGCCTAGTTGTGCTGTGTCACCTACCATACCGAGCCTTTAGTACAAGTTTCTATTTGTGTCTTACCTATGAAGTGTCTTCTCGTAGTCTCCCGATCAGGAGATATGCAGGCACTGTGTTAAGGGCTATATGGGTAACCCCTTAACGCTATTTAAAAGTAAGTTTATTTTACAATTACACACTATTATAATAGCGAAATATAATACATAGTAAATAGTTTAACAGATCCTTAAGAGATGTAAATCCCAAGCATCTCTTGAGTTACTGCACTTATATTTTGTCTATTGATTTAACTTACATAAGATCTGTTTGCGTCAAAATTGACCACAAACACCCGATATAGTGAAAGCACCCGTTTATGAACACAAATCAGCAACAATCAATATAAAACTCAGAACTAAGCAATATCAAACACAGTAATTCACAAATAACAATCAGAAACACAGGATTTATAGCGGTTCGACGATCTTTCCTACGTCCACTTTGAAGCTTATGTCTTTATTGATTCACTTGACGATTTCAATCGATTACTGCGAATTACAGCTAGTTATAGCTCTGATACTTGATTACAACAGCGGTATTGAAGAGTAGGGTTGAATCCGGAAGAGTTGGACATTGAATGACCAAAAGATCCCCTTTCTGTAGGCTTCAGGGTGCTATTTATAGGCGTAGGAGGCCCAGATCTCGCTCGAACTTCGGGAGATCTTTTCTGGCACGTGAGTGGGCCCACGCGACCGTCCCCACCAAGTTTCAACTCGTTCTGAGATCGATTCGAACTCCATTCGAATCGATCAAAAAATGACCCAATCGAGCTAAAACTTGGCAGGAACAAACTTTACCTTGTATGGAAGCTACTGTGAAAATTTCGTTGCATTTGGATCAGCAGTTTGGGAGATATGATCGATACGAGCTAGCATATTTCGGTTGGCTGTTCATTTCGAATCCATCGATTCGAATCGACTCCTTCGAATCGATCACCTCACGTGATCTTGTGAAGACGTGGCGTGCATACTTCGCCTCGATCCGGTTTATACTCCGAGTTGACCGCTTCGCTTCCATGAATTTCGCCTTGTTCGTATCTGTGCCACGACCCAGTTTGAACCGATGAATTCGAATCATGGATCGATACAATGGGGATCGAGACGAATCGAGTGGATACGAACAGGGCAGATTTCATGGATACAAAATAATGATTTGACACTCTTGATGGATACGAGGACGATAGATACGAAGCAGTGCTTGGGCATGAGACCGATTGATTCGAAGTAGGGTATGCCGATGGATACGCATGATGGATTCGAACTGCTCCGGTCTTCATGGATACGAACGTGCTGAGTGGATGTCCATCTGATCGATTCGAAACCGATCGATTCAAAGTGATCAATATCCTACTGATCGCTTCGAATGTGATCAATTCGAAATAAATGGAGCCTGATGGGTTCGAAATGGACATCTCCTCCACATTCTGATGATACGAACAACACCCTTTGGCTAACTTGCATCGATCATATCTCATTCATACGAACTCCGATTAACCTGAAATTTCGAATACTGGCTTTCATAGCTGTGCTTGTCATGTCCTATCAATTGTGGCCTGATCCGGGCTCGGACAAAATTCATCGATATCCATAGCGAAGCGAAGTGCAACCAATCTCTGAGACGAACTGTCTTTTGTTTTCGACCAATCTTTTGGTATCACGGCTTTGCCAAAAAGCGGGATAACAAGATCTTTTAGTTCAGACTCGAGTGTTTTGTCTTTTCAATTCGCTTGGGTCAGTCCAAGCATTTCAGGATTAGAAGATTTTATTCGGGAGGACGAAGATGAAGATTTGCATTACTATTATTTATTATGTTGTCCCACTACACATTGTATTCCGCTGCATCGATTTTATTCGTTGGTATGTGCAACTCTGATATATATTGTATAAGTAAAATTAAATATTTTGTAAACAGCTTCATGAACTGTATATTGATTATTATACTTTATCGTTCTGTTTTGTTTTTTTCTTCTTCTCTGTTTTTCATATTTATCCCATAACAATCCGCCCTTCCGTATGGTTTGAATTCCATGTGTTTCGATTTAAAGCATGCGAAAAGGCGGGACGTTACATCTCCAGACTCAGGCTCGACGAACAATTCGTCGTTGTTCGTCAGCAATTGATAAAAATGTAAAATCGGATCAACTAGCAATTCCAAACAAATCCCAAGCTTAAAAATCAAGGTATCCATATCAAAATTTATGATTTTTCTATACGAATGAGATTATGAAGTCCAAACACGAATTCGTCTTCATCGATTTTTCTGATTAAAAGGAATTTCACTGTTATTTTTAGATTTTTGAAATAATTCCTAGATAATTCCTCTTAAAATAATTTTTAAAAAATGAAATTATCTTCTTATAAATATTTTTCATTTATAGATCATAGCCTAAAATTAGTTGGAGAAGAAGGAAATGATTTTTTAACATATTGTAGTCCTGTGATATTAAAACAGAGAGATGCTTCTAGGTATACACAAACATGCGCATCAAATATACACATATCTACATAAACATGCATGCATACTTATTATCTAACAAACACTTTTAATATTGAACTTCCAGTACTCATTACAAACATCAGATATGTATAAACAAATTCAAGTTTTTGGTGTGTTAGTTTACTTGCAGTCTTATGAAAAATAGAGAATAACTTGATTTTGCTCTGGAACCAGATTTTGATCTGGAAACTGGAAGCTTGAATCTGAGTTGCTGAGTTGATCTTTTGAATCATAGGTTGCTTCAGGTTTGAAAACTTGAAAGAATTGATTGTTGTTTGATTTTATTTAACGATCCGATATTTTCAACCATTCGCATCCGCACATGTCGGACTTGAATTGTTCAAAATACCACGTTGTAAATAAAATCTAGCAAATCTCAAAATATACAGTAAATAAATAATCACAGAATCACAGACACAGATATCAGAAAACTCGCAGTGGAATTTAAAAATACTTAGTGGTTCATGAAGCCACTATAAATAGTCTCAATCAAATAAAAATTACATAGTCTTTAATCCAAATATAGTTTTAAATCATCAGTAGAACAATCCAAATGTCCACTAGTCTTGATTTCAAAATTTTAGATAAAGAACTGGAAGGGAAGTTTGCCAGCAGCTTGAAAGTAATCTACAAAAATCCTAGCTTCGGGATGAAACTGAACTACAACTCAGGCTGACCCGCGCGTAAAATAAGACATGAACACTCGAGTCAGGACATATATACTTATACAGTGTAAAATAATTCAAGTGTACTGTAATATAGAGCAAATAACTTAAAGGATGCTTGGGACCGCCCATCCTCTAAGGATCCGTTAAACTATTTACTATATAGTAATAATTTTGCTATTATAATAGTGTCTATATTAAAATAAACTTACTTTTAAATAGCATTAAGGAGTGACCCAATATTCCCCTTAACACGTAGTAGTCCCAGTAGTCCATCCAATATCATAGTCCCTCCTGATCGGGAAGCCACCAGAGGATACCACACGGGCACGGGAGAAAACCAAACTCGTACAAGGCTCGCTATGGTAGGTGACACGGCACAACTAGGCAATGCCAGGGTATATATACCAATTACGCTTCCGGACCGATGGTATCGCATAGCACGCAGCTACCGCCCACCTCGAACAACACTCCCAAATCAAAGGTGCGCACCAATACAATCACAAAAGTAATAGAATGACATGCGAAGAAGTGCGTCCGATCAGAGGTGCTACCTCATTAATCCGTCGATCGCTCCTGTTTTAGCCACCTTATGCCAACTCAGGGGAGTCGGGTCCACGTATTTACCTCAAAGGAAAGTCTCCACTATCCTACTTCATTCGGGAATCTCCACCGCGTACACGGTTGTCAAAGTGGTTTTCGATATCAACAGAGAGTATGCCAGATATCCGATCCTGGTCTCTTTAACAACCAAAAGTTATTATAACCCATGGTTACAACTTTTAAAAATGGTATTTATACTTTAAAAATCAAAATAAATTTCAAATACACTTCAATATCATAATATCATTTCAAACATCATTTATTTAAACATCAGTCATTTTATTTAATATAAAATACCATTTAAATCTATTCAATTTATTTAGGAATTAATTGCCTTTCAACTCACATTTAAAAGTTAAATTCTTTCATTTGAAACCATTTAAAGTCAATTCCTTATTTTTATTTACATTTAAATTCCAAAATTTAAGCCTTTTTCCCAAAGATTATTAAATTTTATTAAAACAATCAAAAATTCAGTTTCCGTAGCACTTATAAAATGCTACCTAAAGTTATAGGTTAAACAGTTCATTTACAAAAGACAACATTTAAGTGCTGTAATAAATTTCTTTATTTCCAACTAAACTTTAGTTATCTTTATCAACTATAGCACTTACAAAGTGCTATAATATCTTTTAGTTCAAATTAGCCTTTAAGTACATTTAAATTTAACTACAACATTTGCAAATGCTGTAATATCCTTTATATTTAAAATTTCAAGGTTTAACTATGATTTCACAACTAAGTAAATTTTTCATATAAATCATATATTTTCACATTATAAAGTCATAATTTCAATACTCATATTTTTATGAATTTATAAGTAAATTTTCATACAAAAATCAAATTTTATTATGAATTTCTTATTTAAATCCACGTATTAAATTCCCATTTCTTTAATTAAATTATTAACTTAACAATTAAGTTTTAAATTCCTAAAATATAACTTATTACCAATTATTTTACTTAACTAAAATCTCACTTTTAACAAAAATTCAGAATATCCGAAAATAAGTTATATTTCAAAATTTTACTTAAACATTCATTTATTTAACATTTCGGCTCATTTAAAAATCATTATAAATTTTATAAAAATCATTTAAATACATTTTAAACCAGAATATAATAAATTTTCCATTTAAAATATTTTCAAAACATTTCAGAAAAATATTATATAAACCACGGGTCTGTATATAGTTTTCTAGCCTAGGTCAAGTGATACAGATATATATCATTTCAATCCGCAATTTATAAAGAAAACCCGCGTTCCATCATTTCAACCCCATAATCCCAAGTTAAATAATAAATAATTAAATAAATGAAAAATAATTATCGTTCAGGCCTATCATTTCAGCCTGTAACGATTTCTATTCTACAGGGAACTTGTAGTGTGATTCAAACAGCAATAAATAGTATAACTGCAAAATATAACAATAGATAATACAACTGATGATGTGTCAATTAAAAATTGGGGTTTAACATCATAAGTTAATATAACAGGTAGATAAAATTAAATAAAATAAGTTTACAATTACACTTGTGATTAATTCACAAATATACAAGTATGTTTGTCTGGTGAGGAATACTCACCTGAATGCCGTCGAAGATTTGATTTAAAACGATGGTCACACTTAAAAAAAAGAAAACGTACGGAAGCACGATCAAACTGATGCGGAGGCTGCGACCAGATTTATATTTTTGAAAAGGAAACGAATTAATTAAATAAATCAAAACTAAGAAAAAAAATTAACACGAAATTTCGAAATAAACTGGACGGATGGAATCAAATTTGACTCGACCACTCCACCACCTGGCTCAACCCAAAACAACGAAGTTCGCCCTGCCCAAACCTTAAGTAGATGAATTTACGCACGCACCCTATATGTTTTTAGTTCAACGATGCAAAGTGATGCACCCTCCACAGGCCTAGACTTAACTTGTATAGGTGACCAACCATATTCTCCGCTTGCATATAATTATTCTTCTTCTTTATTTATATATATTTTATTTCAAATGGGGACTCATCTAGATGTTGTGTATTGTTCGAACAATTTGAAACAGAAGAAATATGAAATGCAGATGCCGATGAATGTAACTAGTAGGTGAAAATGCATACAAGATTGAAGAATTTTTATGACCAGTGATATACAATCCGTAGTTGCATTTTTGTCTTTATAAATTGTACTTTAGTAAATCAATGTAAATTGCTACATTAACAGTAGTGCTATATAATATAAATGCATTTGTAAATTACTAGTTTTAGTACGTAATCTAGATGAGAGTAAAGATGAGGAAAGATGGAAAATAAAGAGAGAAAATTATCATATGTAAAGGTTAAAGATTATTATATGTACAGGTGGCCATCCTATCTTCTCATGCATTTCTTCATTCTCCCTTTTTATATACTCATGTACAAACTTCATTTTTTATTTATTTATTTTTCTCATTTTTTTTTCAACGCATACGTGTTATAAACTTACGTATGCATTTCCTCTCTTTTTTCTTTCGTATTAACACTTCTTTTCTCTCTTTTTTTATTATATTTTTTTCTTGCAAACATACTCACGTTGCAGACTACGAACTCCAACCTATAACCCATCTACCCTTCTTGTCATGCTCATGCAAAATATTTTGACTCAAAAAGCAGGACTCGGCTATACTATGTGGGGGGGGGGGGTTGCTTGGCCACATATGGAAAAGAGGCTGTGACAAGGTGGTGGAATAGTGGAAGAAAACAGAGGAACACGAAAGAAAGAAAGAAAGAAAAAAATGCAAGAAGAATAAAAAGAAAAGAAGAAGCAAGAGGAAAGGAAAACAGTCATACCTGAAGAAGATTGCGCAAGAACAAAGGGTGAAGCTAAAATGAGATGTAGAAAAAATATTGTGATGTGTCTAGTATTTATAGGGGAAATTTGCTTGGAACACACGAAATGAAAATAGGCGTAATTTATGGTATGCGATTTTTTTTGGTTTAGTCAGGAAACGAAATTATTTTTATTACCATTTCTCTTCGCATGCGATTTATTACCCGTAGGATATGTGTTGAAAAATGGTGTAGAGGGAAAGGAATTTACCAGAAAAGAAATGGCTTTCGCTAGAAATGGAATTTGAAAAGAATATATACATGCGTTGATTGTGGTAAAAGATAGGCAAGAAATTAACGAGGATTTGAACTTTATTTTGTTCAATGTTTTATACCAAATTAAAACAAATGAATGTTATGGAAAGTGTAACGTTTGGCTAGTAAATTTTTAACTGATTTATTTATTCATATATATATTGCGGTATGAATTTTAAAATGCGTAGGACCCACGCAAAATATACCCCTAAATTAATACAAAAGTAATGTTTTTTAATTAATACGTTTTCCTATTTTATATGTTATTTATTCCATTAAATATCGTACCCTTATAAATGCGTAATTTTAACAGTTTATTAATACACTGAATTCTTAAAAGTTACTCCTTAACATATTTACATTATACTGATTTATTTACCATTTCCAACGAAATTTATTATTTAGAAAAAATGTTACACATTTTTAAAGAAAGTAGATAATCCATTTCTTTATTTAAAATTCCAATTAGAATTATCCTTAACAAAGTTAAAAATTTCAGAAACTTTCATTTTTATTATAGAATTTTGGGAAATGATTTACTCAAATTAAAAATTTATATTATAATAAATTCCAAGGTTTTATAAATAAAAGAATAAAGTGCTTGTAATATTTTTCACTCTCTTAGGAAATGAGAAAATAAAGAAGATGAGAAAAAGAGAAACTTGTACGTGAATTGCAAGGCAAAATATACGGCTAAACTAAAGGAATGAATGGCTAGAAAGGAACAAATGTTGGGAAAACAAAGAGGCAAGAATTAAGGCAACCTTTCGTTTCTTTCCCTAAAAACAGGTAATTAATCTAGAGCCTAATTATGTATATGGAGAGAGAAACCTTTCATTCTTTCTCTAATCAAATTGATTGATTAATTAAATGCCCTTAACAAGCTATTTGTTCATGGCATGGAATGTAACTATGTCCAGATGTATTCTACAGTAAATTATGTAAGTGCAATATTAGATTGCGTACAAAGATGATCTTTCCTTCATATATATCTTTATTGGTCATAGTATTATTAAAAACTTATACGTATACGTATATATATAATAGACTTATATATATAAATGTGTTAAAATTAAGTTTCACTATTTTATGAGCCTAAAATTTAAGACAACAATTTTGAACCTAATCTCCAGATTAAAAGGGTTTAAGATTTAAAAATTATGACTTTGCATACAAGTCCATCTTATAAATCTTAAGTCAAATTAACGCACACACATATGTATATACAAATCATTGTAAATAATGTCTTAAACTTAATACAACATCTTTATGTTAAAATTTATAACTTAATAAACTCTTTAATATTAAGCAATAAATTAAGGTCTAACGTTAATTTAAAAGGAAATAAAAGGAATCGTGATATTTTGTAATAAATTCAAGTTATTTTTATAAATAAGCCCCTTTTTTTACTTTAAACAAAAGTATGCAAAAACTAAAAGATTGGATTTAAATAATGAACACATGCAAACATTAATAAACTACATATGTTTTCTATTCGAATCAATAACATAAATATTACATTAATTAGGGCTTAAATTTAAATTACAATAAGTTTTTTTTACCAAAACTTATTAACTTAAAAATTTAATTATTGAAAATTTTACTTTAAAAAAAAACAACGTTTTCAAGTAAAACTTAATTAAAATATTTACAAAATTATGGGTTGTTACATTTTACTTCTTTGATTCCTTTCCTCTGGTTTATGTTATAGACTTTTTTCTCTCTTTGTTTTAGAAAATGAAGATGAAAAAAATGAGAAGTTCTGAACTGAATATAGCCTGGTTTTCCTCTTAAAACTTATTATGTTTTAATTTAAAAAAAAAAGAAAGTTCCACATGTAAATTTGCATGTTAACTCAAGTTGCACTTGCTAATTCCATGTATTATAAGGCTTACAAATGTTTAAAGCCTTAATATATATTTCTTATATTTTATAAATTTATGAATTATGTTTTTATTAAAATACTTTATGTCTTTCTATTTATTTTTATGTGTTATATTTTCTATTTACCTTTATACTTGCATATGTTTTATTTTATATTTTTATTTTTTATGTTTAGTACCTATATATTTGAAGAAAGTACGAACCTTTATTAAATTCTATTTCAAACTTGAGCTTTAATACTTTAACAAATAAATATATACGTACACTATGTTTATTGTTGTAAAAATATAGAATTTATTTTTAATGACTTTGAAAATTAATATTGAATTTAAACCATGGCTAACCATTTACAATACACACACACACATATATATATACACACAAATTATAATAGAAAACATATTTATTTGTGAAAGTTAAATTTTGCCAAATTGAATAATGATAAAAGAAGATCATTAAACAAATATTATCAAATTTCAATAATTATTACAGGAGATGATCAAATATATTTTTATATCCAGGTATTTTTAACTATCAAAACATTTGTTCAACTTAATAATCAGTATTTCAATAGTTAAGATCAGTCAATCATCCAATTTCCAGATGTCCAAAAATATGGGTTATCACATTCCTCCCCCTTTGAATCTTTTCGTCCTTGTAAAGGAATGAAACCAGAATTTATGCAATATTTAAAATCAGATAAATTTCTCTTTGAACATTTTAACTAAAATCTCTTTTTACTTAACATTTTTAAAACACTTTAAAATCTATGTAATATTACAAAATAGTTTTATAAAATACTTTTCATAACTCGATGTTTCAACAAGTCCATCCTTATTCTCGCAGAAATTCGGTCATACGCAGATCAGGCATAACACTGAAAATCTATAAGTACTTAGGAGACCCTTTTTCAACACCCTGTGAAAATAAAGGAAAAACATTTTGTTGAAAATATAGAAAAGATTTTTGAAAACAGAAGAAACATCTTTGGTGGGAATGCTATGGAAATCACCACTCCCTCCATGGTTGTAGTTAACCCGATTGTTACGTTGCCATCTCGGAAAAATCCATAGATAACTGTAGGCACTCCGCAACCCGCCATAGATCACAGTTACATCCCGGGTTACGTTGCCATCACGGTAAAAGTCCATTTAACTGTAGGCATCAGCCCCCTCGATTTTCGCTGCCAAATGAAACTTCACAACTCTTACATAGGTCGTAGACTACATCAGTCAAGTCCCAATGTAACCTTAGGCTCTCACGGCCTCTCGACTTTAGCTATGTCTTCATAGGTCACAGTCTACTGATGTTACATTGCCGTCATGGAAAAATAAAACGTAGTCCGTTGGCTCTCACGGCACACATGACTTCCGTTATGGTCCACAGTAGATCGCAGTGACACCGAGTTACACTGTCGTCATAGCAAAACCCAAATGCCTCTGTAGGCATCAGCGCCCTCGACTTTCTCCACCCACAACACAAAATCCTCAACAACTTTAGTTTGTCTGGACTTCCTCCCAGGATTTAATTTAGAGCCTCCTCCTTAGGGCTCAAGGCGGAACCACCCTGTGGATCTCCTATGAAGTTTATTTCAATGGGAGTGCCTTTTTCTCCAGAACCAATCTCAAAACACTTTATACTATATGCATATAGTATCTTTCAAATCATACTCTATATGATTCACATCAAAATCTCCTTAATTCAAATCGAAATCTCAAATCAATAGTTCCAAACTTGGCTTTCCAAACTCCTAAAATTTGATTTTCCCAAAAATCAAAAGCCTACCCAAACTCCATAGGTTCCAAAACCTTTTCCAAAGCCATTATCATAAAATCATTTATATAATATATATATTTGAGTCAAGATTTTTATGGAGTTTTGATTTCTGACAAAGGGATAAGCCGTGATCGACAAGACAAAGGGATATCGATAAAAAGAAGTTATTCATTAAAGAGTCACAAAGAGCTCCATATGTTAGAGGTTGATTATTTGGTATGTTAGTAATGTTATTTATGTTAAAATCTATCCTCAAATAATCTTATACCTTCAATCTATGAATATATATATATATATATATATATATAAATGAGTGCACATTAATTGTGCAGTCTGGGCTAAACCGGTCGACTGGTCAAAACATGGCAGTCGACCGTTTCTGCCCAGAATGCACAGTTAACGTGCACAAGTGTACATAACGTATATATATTCAAATTCTTTTCTACTGGTCCTTTTTGACCTGTCGACCGTTTTCGAACAGAAAGCAACCTTTCATATAGACACTTCCTTTTCTTTAACGGTTGCTTCTCTTTCTCTTCACCAATGATCATGACCTTTGTTTGTACCTTTTCACAAAGGGTTACAACTGTTTATTTCTTATATAAATATCATGAAATCATTATTCCAAAAAACCAATTTTCTATTATTCTAATATCTATTCTATTGATCTCAATCTTATACTTTCAAGCGCTCAAATTGCTCATATTCTATCATATATCGTTTTTGAATCCTGAAATTTATTTAACATTCTTTTGATTCAATACGATATCCACTTCCAAATCTTCATATATACAAATATTCTATTTGAGGATAAGATTATAGGAAGGTTGTACTACAAGTGACAAAATAGTGTTAGCAAGAACACATACTGTCAACAAACAATTATTTTCATCAGTGTTGAAGTCCTCGGTGTTGTAAGAGGCAAGTGTTGAAGTCCTCGGTGTTGTAAGAGGCAAGTGTTGAAGTCCTCAGTGTATTAGAGGCGTGAAATCCCGTTCGTCAGCTCCGGTGTTGTAAACCTGTTCCTCCTGGTGAAGCGAGGTAGTCGGTAGTGAAAATCCAAATAGAAGTCTGGGACTGGACGTAGGACGGTGCTCCGAACAAGTATAAAAATCTCTGGTGTGCTTTTTCTATTTTACTGAATTTTCTATTATCTGTGATTAGTCATATTTTTTTGTGTTATTCATCATATTACACGATCCATGTGTACTATATTAGCACGTACATTGCATTTTACATTTGGTATCAGAGCACGGTCATCATATAACCGTAACACAGTTATTTGGTATATTCTTGTAATATGGCAAATAACGCAAGTACTAGCACTCAAAACACCACTTACACGGAAGGTCAATCGACACAAAGACCTCCATTTTTCAATGGTCTTAACTATATCTATTGGGCAATACGTATGTCATTCTTTATGCAATCAAACAGTTATGATGCCTGGAATGCTACTCAAAAAGAAATAGTGAATCCAACAACTAATTATTCAGAATGGACAACGGCTGAGAAAACGGCAGCTGTAACAGCCCTAGTTTTTAGCTATTTATTTCTTTTAATTTTTTTTGTTTTTAGGAATATAATTTATATAAATTGTGTTTACCAATATTGTTTAAATATTTAATTTAGAGAATTAAACTCGTTAATTTAATATGATTTTTGTAACTAAATTTAAGAAGAAGAAAAAAAAAAGGAAATTTTTATAATGTATAATGAAGTGAGTGGTAACTAAATGTTTTGGATATTATCATAATATCTGTTGTTATACCCATTCCCTAAAAATAATGAAAAGGAGAAAATTTGTAACATATTAAAGTAGTTAATTAATTATGTTAATTTGGTAGGTTATGACATGCAAATCATGTTGGTGGAATATTCTCAATTTTGACATATTAATTATGTTAGCAGTGAACATTGTTAAGCAATTTAAAACAATGAAACTTACAATCAATTTATTTGATAAATCTACCTTATTCCTAGTTAGCAATTCAAAACTTGAATAAAGGCACATACGGATATTTTAAATGGAGTTAATGACAATTAATAGATATTTCAAAAAGAAATTTATGACAATTAATAGAGAAATTAATTGTAAAATTTCAGTAGTTGACCAGAATTAATTTATTGAATAATTAATGCAAATTAATAAAATTGATGAAAGATAAATAAGTTAATTCTTTTGGTTAATGGCATGAGGACACGAGGTTAATCCCCATTTTGTAGGAGAAATCTGCCCGTGTAACCAGTCCGGCTACCAGTGCCTACAAAGCGGACGGATTAATGTGAGACGTCGCAGGATTGATAATTAACAAAAAGGGTTAATTAACTAATTAAGTTAGTAACCAAATTTGAGTATGTAATTAAAGGAGGATAATTAATTGGTAATATGGTAATTAATTGAAATCAATTAAGGAGGGTAATTAAAAGGGATAAGGTAATCAATTGAAATCAATTAAAGGCAATTAAAGGGGAATTAATTGATTAGAAGAATATGGAAATCAAATTTGCCTTCCTTTGCGCGTGACACAAAATTTTATTCTTTTAACATTTTGACATTTGCCTCTTACCATTTGTTTCTTGAGCATGTCACTGTATTCATTTATTCACGCAGCCTTATCCACAAAAATATCAACTCTTCCAATTGCCATTTTTCCTCTCACCTAAATTAAATGCATTCAAAATTTAATCTTGCCTATCTTTGCAAATTTTCGCATACCCATTATATCTCTCTGTTTCCACTGCGTTTGTTTTGCAATAAATAAATTTTTCGAACCATTGATCAAGTAAATATTTATGTAAGCATTTATTACTTTTGCCTTTTCAGTTAAAAGCTTTTTCATTGCTTACCATAAATCACGCAAGAGCTCAAGTTTTGCTTCCTCAATCAAATCTGTTCAAATTTGCAGTAACGCATGCTTTAAATTTAGATTATAACTGGTATAAATCACGCAAGCTATCTAAAAAAAAAAAAAATCCAAAAGAGTGATATCGTTCAAACATAAAACTGGAAAGAGAAATCAACGCATGCATTTATCACAATTTTCGTGTAGCGTTCAAACAAGAAGAACTGGAAATAAATCTCTTGCCTAAACGCATGCACAAAAAAATCAACGCTTGCATTTATTTCTTACGTTTTCAAACCTGCCTATTTATCTCCCCTTTTTATTTCGCAAGTTTATCTATAAATACTTTGCCTCATTCACATAAGTTTTCATATCTCCTTGTTTGTCCCTCTCTGGTACAAGCTTCTATCAGGTAAATAATTTGCATTGTTTATTTCTTTGCTTCTTCCAATTTTCCTTCCTCCTTCTTGTGTTCTCTGATTTCCTTGCTCGGCTACTTCCCCATCATGCCGTGCCATTTATAAATACATATAGAACTTTGTTAGTAGTAGGCTGGAAGAAATGATATAAATTGATTGTAGGAAGCTAGACTATGGAATTAGTGTAGTTATGATGTAGTTAGTGGTATTGTGGATTTGGATAAGTGCAGTTTGAAGAGGAAGGCATAGAAAAAAAAAGAATTACAATTTAATAATGGAGAAGATAAATTGATAAGGAGAAAATGATATGAAATGTTGTTTAATTCAAATAAACAATATTGTATGAATAAATCTTGGGTGAATATAATAAAATGACATTTATTTCAATTTTTAATGGTTGAAATAAATTTAAGATGGTTAAAAATAAATTTAACTACTTATTTGAGAATTTGGGTGGATAAATATCAATGGATTGTATTTATTATGGTTAATAAAAGGATATTGGTGATGTATACCAATAATCACCTTTTAATGTTTAATAATAAAAGTAAAAGAAGAAATAATTTGCCTAAACATGATGAACATGTATGTGAAATAAAGTATTATTTAATGAATTCGAATGTAGTTAGTGGCTACATTTGATTAAATCGAATAATTTGAACAGTATTGTGTTTGTTGCCAATATTGTCATTTTATTTAAATAAATATATATGAGAATGAAAATAATTGATCATGATAAATATGATTAAAAATGTGAGAAATAATTTAATAATGTCTAAACATGTATTTGTTTTGTTTGGGTGCATAACATCTTTTTATTCAATCAATTGTATTAAATTTGCAATTTATTTTGCAATTTATTCAATTTATTTTATGCATGCGTACGGTTGAAGTATGGGCCTAGGATATGTTGAGACGGTTAGCGGGTTGTAGTAGTCGAGCAAGTTGAACTAAATTTCTTTTATTCTATTCGTTCCAGTTGTTCTGAAATTTTGCTTTGACCGTAATTTTTAAATTCGCATACTTGGTATTTGGATCTTATAGATTTAAGTCAAGGCTTTGCATCCGCCGAAGTTTGATCGTGCTTTCCGTTTTTTTTTCCGAAGTAGATACCGTGTTTGATTTAGATCCACTGCAGCGTTTAAAGTGAGTATTTCTCACCAGACATATGTACATATATTTTGTGAATTATCGCAAGTGTATGTGTAAAAATTTTATTTAAATATTATCTGTCTGTAGTATGACGTAGAATGATGAATCCCATTTAAATTGACACCTCATCAGTTATTATCTGTTGTATTATTTCTGCAGTTATATTATATTATTGTTTATTTACTGCTTAAATCACCACTGCAAGTTCCCTGTTAAATTTAGATTGTTGTGGGCTGAAATGATAGGCCTAAATGATGATTACTGTGCTATTATTATGTTAACTGTTTAACTGTTAACTTGGGATTGCGGGTTTGAAATGATAGAACCCGGGGTTTGTAAATTACGGATTGAAATGATATAAATCCGTATCACTTGACCTAGGCTAGAAAACTATATACAGGCCCGTGGTCCTTATAATATTTTCTGAAATATTTAAAATTATTTTGGAAGTTAAATATTTGATTTAATATCTTTAAAGGATTTTATATTGATTTTGAATGAGTTATAAATGTTAATAAATAAATAAATAAATATTTGAATAAAATTTTGGAATATAACTTATTTTGGAAATTCTGGATTTTTGAAAGGATAAGATTTCAGTTAAGAAATATATATATAAGTTATATTTGGAAATATTTATTAAGTTAAACAATCTACTAAAGCATTTAAATGCTGTCTTTTGAAATTGGACTAGTTTTACCCGTAACTTTAGGTAGCATTTCCTAAGTGCTATAGAATCTGGAATTTGATTGTTTTGAAATTTAAGGAATTTGATAAATTATATTTATGTTTAAGTTTTGGAGACCTTTAAGATATGAGATTTATAACTGGATTTTTCTTAATAAATTTAAGATGAACATTCTAGTGTTAAGTAAATTTTGAAATTATTTAATGGCATAATTTTGGAGTTTTATCTATGGAATTTATGGGAATATTCAAGACGAAATAATAAACACTAATTTGTTGAAAGAAAAAATATCCAACCTTAGTTTTGAATATTAATACTCCAATTGGATATATATATAGGAATTGAAATGGTCTTGGGAACATGAAGTGATATTTAAATTATGGTTTAAAATAAAGAAATATATTTGTAAAGCTATGTAAATTATCTTCTTTACAAAGTAACCATAAAGTTAAACCATTTATTCTATATACCATTGAATGTCCAAACCATTGTGTTTGGGAGTTATGGTTTTAAAGTAAAATTTCCAAAATATTATGTTTTGAAGATATAATTTAAATATTTGGTTTCCAGATATTATAAATTTTAAGCAGTATGGTTTTTGGAAAAGAATTATACTTGAATATAACGGTATCATATTGTTTTGGGTTTTGAATGATATCGTGTTTATAGTTTGAAATAGAAATGTTTATTTTGGTTTTAAAGTATAAACTGTTTTAAAAGACCACGGTGTTATAATAACGATGGGTTGGCAAAGAGACCGGGATCGGATATGGACATACTCTCTGTCGATACCGAAAACCACTTTGACTAACCGTGTACGCGGTGGAGATTCCAGAATGAAGTAGGTTGGTGGCGACGTTTCCTGTAAGGTAAATACGTGGACCCGACTCCCGTGAGTTGGCATAAGGTGGCTAAAACAGGAGCGATCGACGGGTTAATGAGGTCATTCCTCTGATCGGACACTCCTCTTCGATATTATACTATGACTTTGGATTGATTCAGTGGCCACTTCTATTTTGATTTGGGGAGTTGTTTCGAGGTGGGCGGTTGCTGCGGCTTCGCGTTACCATCGGCCCGGATGCGTAATTGGTATATCTACCCTGGCATTGCCTAGTTGTGCCGTGTCACCTACCATACCGCGCCTTGTACGAGTTTAGATTTCTCCCGTAGCCCGTGTGGTATCCTCTAGTTGCTTCCCGATCAGGAGGAGCTATGATATTGGATGGACTACTGGGACTATTACGTGTTAAGGTGGAAAATGTAAAGCCTTAACGCTACTTAAAAGTAAGTTTATTTATAAATAGACACTAGTATAATAGCGCAATATACTACATAGTAAATAGTTTGACGGATCCTTAGAGGATGGGCGGTCCCAAGCATCCTTTAAGTTACTTGCTCTATATTACAGTACACTTGAATTAGCTTACATTATATAAGTATGTATGTCCTGACTCGAGTGTTATGTTTTATTTTTACGCTCGGGTCAGCCTGAGTTGCAGTTTCAGTTTCTCTCCGGAGTTATGTCATCCCGTAGATCATTCATACTGCCGGAAGCCTTTCAGTCTTTATCTTATTTGCAATCAATCAAATTGGAAGACTCTGTTTCTATTTATGTCTACAGCTGTATTGCAGATTCTAAACTATGTAAATTCTATTTGGTTAAAGTTTTATAGTGGCTTCATGAACCACTGTATATTTTATTTCCGCTGTGAGTTCTGATATATGTATGTGATTCTGTGATTTATTTACTACATATTCTGAGTTTTGCCAAATTTATTTTACAACGCAGTATTTTGAACAATTCAAGTCCGACATGTGCGGATGCGAAGGGTTGAAAATACTGGGTCGTTACATTTGGTATCAGAGCTTTGGTTCTAGGCAAAACTTAGAATGTATGGTAAATTTGATTTACAGAATCACGTTCATTCGAGATTGAACCACTCTCTTTTCGAATTTTGGAACATTCCCTACGGTTCCAAAGCTCATTCGTATCCCTCACTTTTTCATCTGCTTTAGATTCTGGAGTATCTCATAACTCCACTTCGGATGATCTTTATTGTAAATTGGCGGTCTCGCCATTATTCTAATAAAGGGGTGAAACTCCTTTACCATTAGCATTGATTCACCGGAGATTTATATTTATCCTCGGTTTATATGCTAGTATCTTTGGTTATTCCAAATTCTATCTCTTCGGATCAAATGTAGATTTACCCCAACCACATCGATATGGCTCTTTAAGTCACGGATGACTAGGTCAAGGTTGTCCGCGACTTATATAGACTTACCCAGTTTCCTTATTCTGATCTTCTGATTTCAATTTATCTTGAATTCTATTTGATTTGAGTTCATCAAATTTGAGTCTCTATCCTGGTTTGAGAAGTTTATTCCTATATTTGAAATTAAAATCTAATATTATATATATGAGTATAATTTTCAAAATTTTATAATTAATTTAACTAGTTGTCAAGAGATAATAGTTTTGATTTTATTTATGGTGTTGTAAGCCATGTGTTTGTCTAATAAATAAGTGAATATAAAACAATGGTTATAAATTAATTTGGAAACAGAAATGAATTTAAAACTAAAACTTGAGAATTAAATTTCTGATGATTTCAAACCTTGTGTTTAAATTTTAAAAGGATGTAATAAGTATTTTTGTATAGAAATTTGTTTCCAAAGAAATTTTAAAATTAGTGCTTTTCTCTTTGTCGCTGGAAAATAATTTCGGTGATGACTGCAGCATCATCGACATTCATTTTCGAGTTTCGAAGTGAAAAGACCATTCTGTAGTCTGGCTACAGTGTTTCCTTGAGATTTTAATTGATTTGAATTTCTAAAGTATGACTTAATATATATAGATATATAATTTAAATTTGATTTGACATATTAGGTATATATATTTAGTTATCTCTAAATGGTTTGAAGGGAATCAGGAATTTAATTCTTAAAGTTTATCTTGAGGAAGGAAAATAAATATAATAACAAAAATTTGAATAAAAAGGTTCCAATTGGAGATAATTAAATTGAAAGTTTTATTTGTATAACACCCAATTTCATTTAATATAACTTACCTTGATTTTCAAAAGTTAACATGTAATTGGATAATATACAATATAAAAGGATTTTATGAATAAAATTTGAGTGGTTATAATAAATATTATACACTTAAATTTTAGTTATAAAAGATTAATGGGGATAAATAAGGAAAAGGAATTTAAGGAATTTTATTCAAATGTCTTAATAATCAAATTAATTTAATATGGAGCCGTAAATCTAACCAAGAGATTTTAATAAAAGGTTATTTCCTGAAATGAATATGTTTGTGTAATAAACAAGGTATCTTTGAATAAGGAAAATATATTTGAAAGGGATATTTTGGAGTAAGGATTATATATCTTCAAATCATAGTTTAATTGATGTCTAAATAAATAGTTAAGACGTATTCTAATATCACTAAATTTTGATAATTGAGAATTGGTTTTCAAATGGAAATTCAAGGGTAACTTATTGAAGGAATATCTTATTTATAAGATAAGTATTTTTAATAAAGTGTTGGGTTATTTGTTAAAATTCAGAGTTAAGTACATAATAAACTGATTAGGAATACTATTATATCTACTATAGCATATTATGAGTGCTGCTGTTTCTAAAAATAAAATGTTTTGGAAATTTTTTTTATAAATGAACTTAGGAATATTTCAACCTTGAAATGAATATTGTTTGGCATTGAATTTAAAAGGTATAAATGAAGATTATTTTAAAGGTATTATGATTTTAGTAGCATGATTTCCAAATTTATAAATTTAATGATTTCAAAGCATTATGATTGCAAATTTATTATCTTATTTGTTTTCAAACTATCTTTAAGTGTCCTTGGTTTCCCTATCTGCTACAGAATGAGGAGGCTATTGCTTATACCAGTCTATTTAGAAATCTTTTCTATAATCTTTAAAAATCTTTGTTACTCATCGGGGCCTGAGCACCGCTTACCACCCATAGACCGACGGTCGAACTGAAAAGAGTAAAACCGATTCTAGAAGATCTTCTTCGTGCTTCAAATCCGGAACTATTCGTTTAAAGTTCTTGTTTATCTAGCTTATCTTCCTTTGTTTCTTTTCTTTTGTTCCTTTTCGAGGACGAAAAGTTCTTAAGTGGGGGAGAGTGTAACAGCCCTAGTTTTTAGCTATTTATTTCTTTTAATTTTTTTTGTTTTTAGGAATATAATTTATATAAATTGTGTTTACCAATATTGTTTAAATATTTAATTTAGAGAATTAAACTCGTTAATTTAATATGATTTTTGTAACTAAATTTAAGAAGAAGAAAAAAAAAAGGAAATTTTTATAATGTATAATGAAGTGAGTGGTAACTAAATGTTTTGGATATTATCATAATATCTGTTGTTATACCCATTCCCTAAAAATAATGAAAAGGAGAAAATTTGTAACATATTAAAGTAGTTAATTAATTATGTTAATTTGGTAGGTTATGACATGCAAATCATGTTGGTGGAATATTCTCAATTTTGACATATTAATTATGTTAGCAGTGAACATTGTTAAGCAATTTAAAACAATGAAACTTACAATCAATTTATTTGATAAATCTACCTTATTCCTAGTTAGCAATTCAAAACTTGAATAAAGGCACATACGGATATTTTAAATGGAGTTAATGACAATTAATAGATATTTCAAAAAGAAATTTATGACAATTAATAGAGAAATTAATTGTAAAATTTCAGTAGTTGACCAGAATTAATTTATTGAATAATTAATGCAAATTAATAAAATTGATGAAAGATAAATAAGTTAATTCTTTTGGTTAATGGCATGAGGACACGAGGTTAATCCCCATTTTGTAGGAGAAATCTGCCCGTGTAACCAGTCCGGCTACCAGTGCCTACAAAGCGGACGGATTAATGTGAGACGTCGCAGGATTGATAATTAACAAAAAGGGTTAATTAACTAATTAAGTTAGTAACCAAATTTGAGTATGTAATTAAAGGAGGATAATTAATTGGTAATATGGTAATTAATTGAAATCAATTAAGGAGGGTAATTAAAAGGGATAAGGTAATCAATTGAAATCAATTAAAGGCAATTAAAGGGGAATTAATTGATTAGAAGAATATGGAAATCAAATTTGCCTTCCTTTGCGCGTGACACAAAATTTTATTCTTTTAACATTTTGACATTTGCCTCTTACCATTTGTTTCTTGAGCATGTCACTGTATTCATTTATTCACGCAGCCTTATCCACAAAAATATCAACTCTTCCAATTGCCATTTTTCCTCTCACCTAAATTAAATGCATTCAAAATTTAATCTTGCCTATCTTTGCAAATTTTCGCATACCCATTATATCTCTCTGTTTCCACTGCGTTTGTTTTGCAATAAATAAATTTTTCGAACCATTGATCAAGTAAATATTTATGTAAGCATTTATTACTTTTGCCTTTTCAGTTAAAAGCTTTTTCATTGCTTACCATAAATCACGCAAGAGCTCAAGTTTTGCTTCCTCAATCAAATCTGTTCAAATTTGCAGTAACGCATGCTTTAAATTTAGATTATAACTGGTATAAATCACGCAAGCTATCTAAAAAAAAAAAAATCCAAAAGAGTGATATCGTTCAAACATAAAACTGGAAAGAGAAATCAACGCATGCATTTATCACAATTTTCGTGTAGCGTTCAAACAAGAAGAACTGGAAATAAATCTCTTGCCTAAACGCATGCACAAAAAAATCAACGCTTGCATTTATTTCTTACGTTTTCAAACCTGCCTATTTATCTCCCCTTTTTATTTCGCAAGTTTATCTATAAATACTTTGCCTCATTCACATAAGTTTTCATATCTCCTTGTTTGTCCCTCTCTGGTACAAGCTTCTATCAGGTAAATAATTTGCATTGTTTATTTCTTTGCTTCTTCCAATTTTCCTTCCTCCTTCTTGTGTTCTCTGATTTCCTTGCTCGGCTACTTCCCCATCATGCCGTGCCATTTATAAATACATATAGAACTTTGTTAGTAGTAGGCTGGAAGAAATGATATAAATTGATTGTAGGAAGCTAGACTATGGAATTAGTGTAGTTATGATGTAGTTAGTGGTATTGTGGATTTGGATAAGTGCAGTTTGAAGAGGAAGGCATAGAAAAAAAAAGAATTACAATTTAATAATGGAGAAGATAAATTGATAAGGAGAAAATGATATGAAATGTTGTTTAATTCAAATAAACAATATTGTATGAATAAATCTTGGGTGAATATAATAAAATGACATTTATTTCAATTTTTAATGGTTGAAATAAATTTAAGATGGTTAAAAATAAATTTAACTACTTATTTGAGAATTTGGGTGGATAAATATCAATGGATTGTATTTATTATGGTTAATAAAAGGATATTGGTGATGTATACCAATAATCACCTTTTAATGTTTAATAATAAAAGTAAAAGAAGAAATAATTTGCCTAAACATGATGAACATGTATGTGAAATAAAGTATTATTTAATGAATTCGAATGTAGTTAGTGGCTACATTTGATTAAATCGAATAATTTGAACAGTATTGTGTTTGTTGCCAATATTGTCATTTTATTTAAATAAATATATATGAGAATGAAAATAATTGATCATGATAAATATGATTAAAAATGTGAGAAATAATTTAATAATGTCTAAACATGTATTTGTTTTGTTTGGGTGCATAACATCTTTTTATTCAATCAATTGTATTAAATTTGCAATTTATTTTGCAATTT
Source organism: Allium cepa (assembly GCA_030765085.1). Classification (NCBI taxonomy): domain Eukaryota; kingdom Viridiplantae; phylum Streptophyta; class Magnoliopsida; order Asparagales; family Amaryllidaceae; genus Allium; species Allium cepa. The sequence continues at coordinate 491,044,202 of CM060942.1, forward strand.
ATTCAATTTATTTTATGCATGCGTACGGTTGAAGTATGGGCCTAGGATATGTTGAGACGGTTAGCGGGTTGTAGTAGTCGAGCAAGTTGAACTAAATTTCTTTTATTCTATTCGTTCCAGTTGTTCTGAAATTTTGCTTTGACCGTAATTTTTAAATTCGCATACTTGGTATTTGGATCTTATAGATTTAAGTCAAGGCTTTGCATCCGCCGAAGTTTGATCGTGCTTTCCGTTTTTTTTTCCGAAGTAGATACCGTGTTTGATTTAGATCCACTGCAGCGTTTAAGGTGAGTATTTCTCACCAGACATATGTACATATATTTTGTGAATTATCGCAAGTGTATGTGTAAAAATTTTATTTAAATATTATCTGTCTGTAGTATGACGTAGAATGATGAATCCCATTTAAATTGACACCTCATCAGTTATTATCTGTTGTATTATTTCTGCAGTTATATTATATTATTGTTTATTTACTGCTTAAATCACCACTGCAAGTTCCCTGTTAAATTTAGATTGTTGTGGGCTGAAATGATAGGCCTAAATGATGATTACTGTGCTATTATTATGTTAACTGTTTAACTGTTAACTTGGGATTGCGGGTTTGAAATGATAGAACCCGGGGTTTGTAAATTACGGATTGAAATGATATAAATCCGTATCACTTGACCTAGGCTAGAAAACTATATACAGGCCCGTGGTCCTTATAATATTTTCTGAAATATTTAAAATTATTTTGGAAGTTAAATATTTGATTTAATATCTTTAAAGGATTTTATATTGATTTTGAATGAGTTATAAATGTTAATAAATAAATAAATAAATATTTGAATAAAATTTTGGAATATAACTTATTTTGGAAATTCTGGATTTTTGAAAGGATAAGATTTCAGTTAAGAAATATATATATAAGTTATATTTGGAAATATTTATTAAGTTAAACAATCTACTAAAGCATTTAAATGCTGTCTTTTGAAATTGGACTAGTTTTACCCGTAACTTTAGGTAGCATTTCCTAAGTGCTATAGAATCTGGAATTTGATTGTTTTGAAATTTAAGGAATTTGATAAATTATATTTATGTTTAAGTTTTGGAGACCTTTAAGATATGAGATTTATAACTGGATTTTTCTTAATAAATTTAAGATGAACATTCTAGTGTTAAGTAAATTTTGAAATTATTTAATGGCATAATTTTGGAGTTTTATCTATGGAATTTATGGGAATATTCAAGACGAAATAATAAACACTAATTTGTTGAAAGAAAAAATATCCAACCTTAGTTTTGAATATTAATACTCCAATTGGATATATATATAGGAATTGAAATGGTCTTGGGAACATGAAGTGATATTTAAATTATGGTTTAAAATAAAGAAATATATTTGTAAAGCTATGTAAATTATCTTCTTTACAAAGTAACCATAAAGTTAAACCATTTATTCTATATACCATTGAATGTCCAAACCATTGTGTTTGGGAGTTATGGTTTTAAAGTAAAATTTCCAAAATATTATGTTTTGAAGATATAATTTAAATATTTGGTTTCCAGATATTATAAATTTTAAGCAGTATGGTTTTTGGAAAAGAATTATACTTGAATATAACGGTATCATATTGTTTTGGGTTTTGAATGATATCGTGTTTATAGTTTGAAATAGAAATGTTTATTTTGGTTTTAAAGTATAAACTGTTTTAAAAGACCACGGTGTTATAATAACGATGGGTTGGCAAAGAGACCGGGATCGGATATGGACATACTCTCTGTCGATACCGAAAACCACTTTGACTAACCGTGTACGCGGTGGAGATTCCAGAATGAAGTAGGTTGGTGGCGACGTTTCCTGTAAGGTAAATACGTGGACCCGACTCCCGTGAGTTGGCATAAGGTGGCTAAAACAGGAGCGATCGACGGGTTAATGAGGTCATTCCTCTGATCGGACACTCCTCTTCGATATTATACTATGACTTTGGATTGATTCAGTGGCCACTTCTATTTTGATTTGGGGAGTTGTTTCGAGGTGGGCGGTTGCTGCGGCTTCGCGTTACCATCGGCCCGGATGCGTAATTGGTATATCTACCCTGGCATTTCCTAGTTGTGCCGTGTCACCTACCATACCGCGCCTTGTACGAGTTTAGATTTCTCCCGTAGCCCGTGTGGTATCCTCTAGTTGCTTCCCGATCAGGAGGAGCTATGATATTGGATGGACTACTGGGACTATTACGTGTTAAGGTGGAAAATGTAAAGCCTTAACGCTACTTAAAAGTAAGTTTATTTTATAAATAGACACTAGTATAATAGCGCAATATACTACATAGTAAATAGTTTGACGGATCCTTAGAGGATGGGCGGTCCCAAGCATCCTTTAAGTTACTTGCTCTATATTACAGTACACTTGAATTAGCTTACATTATATAAGTATGTATGTCCTGACTCGAGTGTTATGTTTTATTTTTACGCTCGGGTCAGCCTGAGTTGCAGTTTCAGTTTCTCTCCGGAGTTATGTCATCCCGTAGATCATTCATACTGCCGGAAGCCTTTCAGTCTTTATCTTATTTGCAATCAATCAAATTGGAAGACTCTGTTTCTATTTATGTCTACAGCTGTATTGCAGATTCTAAACTATGTAAATTCTATTTGGTTAAAGTTTTATAGTGGCTTCATGAACCACTGTATATTTTATTTCCGCTGTGAGTTCTGATATATGTATGTGATTCTGTGATTTATTTACTACATATTCTGAGTTTTGCCAAATTTATTTTACAACGCAGTATTTTGAACAATTCAAGTCCGACATGTGCGGATGCGAAGGGTTGAAAATACTGGGTCGTTACAGCAGCAGCCGTAAATGCAAAAGCAATAAATATGTTGTTTTGTGCATTAGACCAAAATGAATATAACCGTGTTAGTATCTGCACTACTGCATATCAAATTTAGCAAACGCTGAAAACCACTCATGAAGGTACTAACAAGGTTAAATAAGCCAAAATAGCCATGCTGAAAAGTCAATTTCAAAATTTCAAAATGAAACCAAATGAGACAATCAATGATATGTATTCACGTTTTCAAACTATTCACTATGCACTTATTGGCTTAGGACAAAAGTATTCTGATTTTGATGTTGTTTCAACAGTCCTACATTCTTTGACTAGTGAATGGGAAGGAAAAGTATTAGCAATTGAAGAAGCTAATGACCTTTCCGTCATGAAACCAGATGAATTGATAGGAAATTTATTGTCCTATGAAGCTAACTTACAGACTAGAAAGGAATAAAAAGAAGAAAAGAAGAACATGGCATTCCATGCTGAAAAAGACGAAAATGAATCAGAGTCTGAAGATGAAGATCTGACATTCATAGCAAAAGGTTTTAAAAAATTCCTAAAACAGCGAAAAGCCAGTCGTTATAACAGAAAGAAATCTGGATCAAATAAACCAACATCATCCGTTATAGAATGCTTCAACTGTCACAAAAAGGGGCACATGCACAAGGATTGTCCGGAGCAAAAGAAGAAGTCAGAAAATGACAAATTAAAATATAAGAAGGACAAATCAAAGAAACGAGCATTCTCGGTAACGTGGGATGATACAGACTCATCAGAAAGTGATAATGATACAGAAGATGAACAAGCAAATGTCTGTTTCATGGCAACAGAAGATGAGGTACAAATTCCTACATTTGATGAAGTACTTGATATTAATGCTGAATTGATAGTCAAATATAAAGACATAAAACGACAGCTAAAAGAAGCCAAAGCAGATTTGTGTAGAGCAGAATTTGAACGAGATATGTTAAAAGACGAGAAGAAAATATTAGAAGAAGAACTTGAAAAACTTCAAGAATCATCATCTAATGTTGACTCTCAATTATCTCTTTTGAGTCAAGAAATTGAAACTCAAAAAGAGAAAAATGATGCTCTCACTACTAAAAATCATGAGCTTAAGGCAAAAGTCAAAATTCTTGACCTAGAAAAGACTAGTTTACAAACTAAGTTAGATAACATTACTCAAAATGTTTCTAACTTTAACAAAGGACGAGAAAATTTGACAAAAATCATTGAACGTTCACAATCTGTTTCAAATAAACAAGGTTAGGAATATAAGAAACAAGAAACTAAGAAACATCTTGGTAATGAAAGGAAGAAGAAAGTACAAAAGATTGAAGCCAAGAAAAATCTTAGTTTATTATATTCCAAACCAAAACCAGTTGTGAAATTTCAGAAGAAAAATGTCAAGACTATCAAAATATGGGTTCCTAAAACAAATAACAATTTGATTAGGAACAAATATATTCAGAATTTCATGAATACTGTGGATCTTAATACAAATTATATATGTAAAGGGGATACCGGACCCGTATGGGTTTGGACTCCTAAGACCTAACTCTTAGGACCCCATAAAACGTGGGTACCATGGACCTAATTTTATTTTTTGCAGGTCCCACTTAAGAAAAGAGGAAGACTTGTGTGTATTTTTTTTGCGTTCTTATGACTTTAGTTTTTGCTTTAAAGACATTATCTGGCACTTGTACTAAATAGTGTCGTGTTTTAATTCGTACTAGACTTGTGTGTATTATCATCTTGTGTGAATGTTACTCTTGATCTATGGTAGTAGATTTATGTTGCTTATTATCCTCCATTTAACAACTCCTTTTCGTCGATGACAAAGGGGGAGAAAATTGTGCTAACAGTATATATGCAGGACACAATCTCAGGGGAATATCATATATAGGGGGAAATTCATAACTATGTTGTCATCAATCAAAAATGGGGGAGAATGTTGAGTCAAGATTTTTATAGAGTTTTGATTTCTGACAAAGGGATAAGCCGTGATCGACAAGACAAAGGGATATCGACAAAAAGAAGTTATTCATTAAAGAGTCACAAAGAGCTCCATATGTTAGAGGTTGATTATTTGGTATGTTAGTAATGTTATTTATGCTAAAATCTATCCTCAAATAATCTTATACCTTCAATCTTTGAATATATATATATATATATATATATATATATATATATATATAAATGAGTGCACATTAATTGTGCAATCTGGGCTAAACTGGTCGACCGGTCAAAACATGGCAGTCGACCGTTTCTGCCCAGAATGCACAGTTAACGTGCACAAGTGTACATAACATATATATATTCAAATTATTTTCTACTGATCCTTTTTGACCTATCGACCGTTTTCAAACTGAAAGCAACCTTTCGTATAGACACTTCCTTTTCTTCAACGGTTGCTTCTCTTTCTCTTCACCAATGATCATGACCTTTTTATGTACCTTTTCACAATGGGTTACAACTGTTTATTTCTATTAATGCTTAAAATCGAACGCTAACACCCCGGTGTGTGAAATGTGAGTGTGAAAGCACCACCCGATGGTTCGGGAATAGAATATCAGCTAAGATAACAGAAATACAGTAAGAGACAGCGAATTTATAGTGGTTCGGCTTAAGGAGTAGCCTACGTCCACTTTAAGTATCTTTATTACTGATATTGTTACAAAACGATACAATGCTCTTCAAGTACAAATCTCTTTAGTTACAAAACACTTTGAGCAAGTAGCTTAAGCTTCGATGTAGATGAAAGTCTTCGAATCCATGTCGGATGTGCGAAAGTCTTTCATAGTGGCTTGTAGTGTTCTTCGAAACTTCAAGTATAGAGTTGGTTTAGAAACTGGCAGAGTATCGGTGCTTGAAGAGGTTGTCCAAAAAGTCCCCTTCATGCTTGAGGTAGGTTGGTATTTATAGGGAAATTTCTCCCTTGGGTCGTAAGTCGTGATCGACTTATGGTAGGTCGTGGCCGACTTATTTGGCCAAGCCCCATGATTTCACAAAGGTTCACTTGTATAAGTCCTAAGTCGTGTACGAGTTAAGGGGCCACCATGTTAAGTAAGGAGCAGCGCTTCATTCGCTAAGTCGCCCACAACACATGCTAGGTCGTAAGTCGCGGATAGCTTTAAGTCGTTAACTCATTTCCTTCTTAAGTCGTGCCATCTCTTGAATCGTTAAGTCATTTTGTCCTTGAGCCGTGGACTTTCTTAAGTCGTAGAATGTATACTCCCTTAAGTCCTAGAAACCTTAAGTCGTGGATGCCTTAGGTCATGAAGCATCCCTTCTCTTTTAAACCGTTAAGTCGTAGACTTCTCTATGTCGTAAGTCACCAAGTCCTTCAACTCGTTAAACCATTAGGTCGTCCATACCTTGAGTCGTAAGTCGTGAGGTACTCTAAGTCGGCAACTTCCTTAAGGTATTGAGTCGGTCTATTCTCTTAGGGCAGTTAAGTCGGCAAGTTGTTGGGTCAGCATCCTTTTAAGTCACTGAGTTTCCTTAAGTCGGTAGGTCGTGCCACCAGCTAAGTCGCTAAGCCGTTATACTTTTTAGGTTGTTAAGCCCTTAAACCATTAAGTCGTCAGTCCCTTAAGTCGTCCAACCTCTTGACTCGTTGAGTCGTGCATCTTTTAACTCATTAGGTTGATAACTCACTGAGTCGCTTGTCCATTGAGTCGCCGCCCACCTTGAGTTGTTTGCTTATTGAGTCGTTGACCATAGGAGTTAACATTTGCCCCTCGAAGTACACGCCTAAGTCGTAGGTCTTGTACTTCGATCTAATCCCTAAGTCGTGGATGACTCAGGGAGATGGTTAACTCGTTTGAACATCCATCTTCTTCTCTGCCTCCTATACAAGCCGTTAAGTTGCTTCTCTATTTTTACTTCGTTGCTTGTCTTCTTTCCGCCATTGTTGCATCCGAGCTCCCAAAGGCGACTTCAATCCGATCAATCACCAATTTTCCTTAATATTACATCCTCGATCAACAGATTTAGGTAACTTCAGTCAGCTGTCCATCATGTTTACCACCAACTCTTCGTAACCATTTAGATATAGTTTTTGTTTCCATGCTGTGAGATTATGTTTCGATTCGTCTTCTGACCACTGGCGATCATTGACAATTTCCCTACAAGGTGAATCGGCTTAGGATCTTATGTAGTTGTTTGGCAAGTGTTTGGATTTGTTTTCGGGTTTTGCTTGAGAAGATGATGGATTTTGTTGCTAATGGAAGATAACGAGTTATTGGGTTGGAGAAGGATCAGTGGGTTGAGAAGAGATATCGTGAAGTTTTCGCGACTTTGCCAATTTGCATAGTTTTCGAAGTGACTGACTTAAGATCCCCTACGACCTTAATTGCACACGACTTAACCCTTTAGGTTGTGTTTGTTTCTGGACAACTTAAGACTTAGCTTCATTTGCACTTCATTTGCTCTGTGTTGATTTGAGACTTTATGACTTGGCCTCTAGGTCGTCAACGACTTAGCCCCGAGTCGCAGCCGAGCTAAGACTTAGAGAATTATCTTTTAAGTCGTGGACGACTTAACTTTTAGGTCGTGGACTACTCATGACTTAGAGAACTTTTGGACTGTGACTCAATGAATTGAACAAAATTTGAAAACTTAGAGATGTTGACAGAACTTGATTGTATTTCCAATTCGAGTTGCCAGGATAAACTGCTTGAACTTTGAACTGTTACTTGAACTTTGAACTGTTAAACTTTGCTGCATTCATTCACAGATCACTTTTGACATGCAAGCTAACAATCTGTTCAATACATCATTTACAGAAAATTGGGACGAATATACTGCCACTAACTGCCCACGTCAAATAGCAGATTAGTTAACAACAGATAATCAACTTAAATAGATTGTGTGAAAGAAGTGCTTTTTTAAATCATCAAATTCAAATAAAGTATTAAAGCAACATTGAAATAGTCAACTGAAACTACCCAGTTTGCACTAATACTATACCTGAACTTTAAATTAACAAGCCCTGAAATTTGGTAATCGATCAATCGTCGACTAGTTTAATTCCTATATTTACTTGTTATTTTTATTAGTTCTGCACAACACTTCACACTTTTAGGAAACGTGCACCTTCACATTTGAATATCCAGTTGCTTGTGTAGAATGACTTCTCAACAAGAAGAGATAACAGTCCAGACTGGAGAAGCCACTCTTATTCCGGCTCCCCTAGTTAATCCTCCAGAGAGAGCCTCTACCTCTTTATCATACAAAGTTTTTCATCAGTTATGCACTAAGTTTGGCATTGCTGAAGCAGATGCCATTCTTCCTGAGAAAACTAACATTGCTGATGTGGCGCCTCCTTCCTTTATAGCGGTTAACCGGCAAATGTGCCTGAGCGGGGCCATTCCCCTTTTCAACAACTTTCTCCAGAATCTTCTTCGTCGACTAGCCATCTACCCATTCCAGCTACACTCTAATGGCTATGCCATTCTGATGGGGCTGTGTGTGCTATTTAGGAGAACATTTGATCGACTTCCAAGCTTCGACGAGATTTGCTTCCTATGCTCCTTTACCAAGACTAAGGATCACCCTTCTATCACTGTCGTGAGAAGCGCCTGAAATCGCAAATTGATTGCTGGCCTTCCCGACACTGCCCATGGGTTCTTAACTCAGTTCTTCTTTGTCCGCTGCCCCCCGGGGTTTTATGCTGTGTGGATGGAAGGAAGTAAGATCATCTACCTTTACTTCTTCTATTCTCTGAGTTTTGCGAAGTTCGAATTGTCAAGTGTTAACTTCGTTTTTTTTTTATTTCAGCGCTCCTCCCTCCTTCTAGAGATCCCAGCCACAAGCCAACTCTGGAGAGGCTCGTGGCTGTACCGGTTGAAGAGCGGGACCTGAAATTTTTGTTGAACGACGAATTCCTTCACCAATTCGGACTTCTTCACCCTTCTCGCTCCACTCAGCCTCATGAAGTCCCTGATTCTCTAGCAGAGGCACCAGATGTCTCAACCCCTGCTGAAAAGCTTATACCGAAGGAGCCCTCTACTGTAATTTCACTGGTGAAGTGCCCCACGCTTACCGATGTTGCGGGTCCATCCAGCAAATCGGCACTTGCCCCGGTTATTGAAGTGGAAGAAACTCTTCGTTGCTCTGAAGATGCGGCTGGTCTGGAAGCCGAAAAAGAAACTCCCGTCGAACTTGGAGGTGATGATACTTTTGAGGGGCTAAGCGACCTGATCATAACTTCACAGGAACTTTTTAAAGATGATGTTCCTAAAGCTGCTTCTCCTGTTGTCGAGGCGACATCCACTTTTCAGCAAATTTTGACGCCTACCACTCAAGTCACTACCACCCCTGTGCCGAAGAGTGGTTTGTAACCTGACGCGTGTAGTTTGCACACCACACACACATAGGATTTTCAGCACTTATTCGTACTTAACTTCTTTTCTCTGAAGATTTTTAAGACTTGTCTTTTTTTATTTCAGATTCTCCGATGGGACGCAGCGGCTCCTATTACGACGACTTTCAGCGCTACGGGAGGCGTAGTCAATATGACTATAGGCGCTACCTTCCCGTTTGCAGAGAAACTGACGAAGAGAGAGCCGCTCGAAAGGCTCAGGAGAGGAGGGCTCAAGAAGAGCGTTATGAGAGGAGAGAAAGGGAGGAGCACCATCATTCTTCCCAGAGAGGTGACGACTCTCACAAAAGAAAGTCGCACGACGACCGGGGAAAAAGTCATATAGTTGAGGACCCAAGCAAGCATGCCAGGCACGGTGAAAAGCGTGCATCTTCAACTCCTGAAAAGGCCGCTGCCCCCGTCTCACTTGACATCCCTTCCGGCTCTCCTGCTCTCGGGAAGACAGACATTCAGACAATAATCAACAGGCCAAAATTCCAAATTAGACCAGGCCCGCTACTCTGCAAAGCCGATTCCCGCACTGGTGCCTAAAGGGAGTGCGGTTCGATCTAGACTTGGTCCCTATTGACAAACAAGCAATGCTGCAAAATCTTGATGCTGTTAGACTTGATATCGAGCGGATGTCAGGGTGGCAAAAGCTTGTTGATGAGCTTCAAAGGGTCAACTGCGTGAATATAGAGGCCATGCTGACCATGGAAAATGATAAGGCCGAGTGGCAAAAAACTTTAAGCCAGCATGATACTGAGATGAGGAACATTGCTGATTACAATGAGAAGCTTTAAGCAGAAGTTGAGAAACTTAAACAAGAGCTTGCTACTTCTTCTACCTCATATACCCAAAAAGAAGAAGTACTTCAAAAGCAAGTTCGCGATGCTCACGCTGCTCAGCGACATGCCGATGCACAACTTGAGGCTGAGCAGAAAACAACGGGAAGGTATCGTGCTGACGTTGCAGAATTAAGGAAAAAGGTCAACTCCCAGGATTTGGAGATTATGAGGCTAAAGGCCCAATTATCAAAGACCGAGAAGTAACGTGATGAAGCTATCGCTGGAAGGCAGGCTGCCGAACAGTCGCATGAGGCGACTAAAGCCAACGTCAACTCCACTTTATTTGACTTCTATGTGCATAGCGTTATGGGGCGTGGGAGCCTTTCATTCTTAGGACCGAAGTATGAGATTACCCTGGCCGAGCTTTGGGAGTCAATTCTTGACATGCTTGGAGGTACAGGCGCCGGCTATGCTGAAGCATCTCTTGCAGAACACTTTCTAGATGATGACGCCAGAGCTGCCCTAGCCCGGGGAAAATAGCAGCTTGCTAAAGCACGAGCTGAAGTAGGAGAGCAGCACTTTGTGAAAGAAGCACCATTAACTGCTCCCGTCCCTCCTTCGGTTTCAGCCGATATTGACATTACAGGCTCCGGTTCCCATTCTTCGTCCCCTGCCAAAGTTATAACTGAGATCACAAGCACACAGGGTGGAGATGAAGGCGAAGAGAGCGCCGAAGCACAGGCTTATGAGGTTGACATTAGGAAGCCGACTTCTCCAGGTAACTCTACTGTTAATCTTGCCCAAGTGTACTGTTTGTTTGCTCCTCATGAGTTTGACGAACTTTTGATTATTTCTTAAATCTCAATGAGCCGCTATCTCCTTTCTTCACGGGAGATACTAATATTTTTGGCTTTTCTTCTTCTGTAGCAAAAACGCCAAGTGCCACACAGACTTCTCCTCCTCCAGCTGTCCCTCCTCCATTCCCTCAAATCACTCCTATATCCCAACCGGGATCATAAGAAGAATTAATAGGAGCCCTTCAAGGCTTGGATGATCCAATCGCTTCACAAGAGCAGAAGGACGAAGGACTTGAAGGAGGCGACAAATCCCCGGAGCGTACTATTTCTGATGACGTAAAAATGGCTGCTCTTGTTACCCCAGGAAGTGAGTCTTCTTCAAGGAGGAGGAGGAAGCGTACCACTTCCAAGAAGAAAAGGAAAAGCATTCTTGTTTCTGAAGAGGAAGCGAAGGTTGATCCGGCAGTAATCCTCTCTCCTTCATCCCCGACTCTCCCAAACCATCCTGAAAAGCTGCCTATTAGGTCAGGTGAAGGCTCTAAAGGTGGTGGCAAGAAGAAGTAACAGGCCCTGCTTCCCTTTATTTTTACTTTTTGCTTTTTGCATGTACTGACCGGAGATTGTGCGGGTACCGGCCTCCGCTTTTCTTTTTCTTTTTATTTTGAAACCTGTACCTGTACAAAATTTTGACAGTATTGAATAAAATGATTCTTTTTGTTTGTACAAACTTCTGTCTATATTTGAGATTGCATTTACTATTCATTTTTGTACAAGTTTCTTTATATGATATTGCAGTGAGCTTGTGGTATGTTGTTCGAGCGTAATTCTTACCAATGTAGCTATACCATGTTGCCCCTATACCATAAGCTCGTTGCAATATTTTCAACTTTGATGCAACTTGTACTCTTATTTTCTGGAGAATAATTATTCCATACTTGGAGGAATATTATTCTGCTCAAAATAGATTACAACTCGTCTCATATGAGTTTTCATGCTCCACCCTTTGGAGATATCACTTTTTCTTCTGCATATATGCATTCTTACAAAGCGAATTCTCTTATGTGGTAGAGCGGGCCTTCGAAGGGCACTTTAACTTTTTTTATATTGCGCCTCGGTGGAGGGCTTTTTGATCTTTGTTTTGCATTTCTGATGAAATGCTTCTTTGAAAAGTTGTACCTCGGTGGAGTGCTTTTTCACGTTTCAACACTTGGAAGTTTTATTTCAATCTCTGTGAAACGTGTGCCTCCGAAGAGTTGTGCCTCCGAAGAGGTCTTTTTGTTTGATTGTGCCTCTGGGAAGAGGTCTTTTGTTTGATTGTGCCTCTGGGAAGAGGTCTTTTTGTTTCTGCCTCTTGGGAGAGGCTTTTATTTTTTCTCTGTTCGCTGGGAAGCGGGCCTCCGAAGAGGGTTTTTCACATTTCGACTTGTGTGAAGTTTTATTTCAGATCACGGTGAAATGTGCGCCTCTGAGTAGGGCTTTTGCCTGGAAGTTTGGAGTTTCTTTCTCTTAGTTGGATGGATTCACGGGAGTGTATCACTGGTCAGTCCACAACTTTATGTCGAGAAAGAACTCTCTTTTTCTGGCGAGGCCCGCTCGAGGTCTTTTATCATTTCAACTGTGGTGAAATGGGCCTCCGAAGAGGGATTTTCACGTTTCAACACTTGGAAGTTTTATTTCAATCTCGGTGAAACGTGTGCCTCTAAGTGGGGCTTTTGCCTGGAAGTTTGGAGTTTCTTTCTCTTAGTTGGATGGATTCACGGGAGTGTATCACTGATCAGTCCACAACTTTATGTCGAGAAAGAACTCTCTTTTTCTGGCGAGGCCCGCTCGAGGTCTTTTAGCATTTCAACTATGGTGAAATGGGCCTCCGAAGAGGGCTTTTCACGTTTCAACACTTGGAAGTTTTATTTCAATCTCGGTGAAACGTGTGCCTCTAAGTGGGGCTTTTGCCTGGAAGTTTGGAGTTTCTTTCTCTTAGTTGGATGGATTCATGGGAGTGTATCACCAATCAGTCCACAACTTTATGTCGAGAAAGAACTCTCTTTTTCTGGCGAGGCCCATTCGAGGTCTTTATCCTCCGAAGAGTTGTGCCTCTTAAGAGGGCTTGTGCCTTCGAAGAGGTCTTTTGCTGTTTGGTGCTTGCTCGCCCATGTCTCTTTGCCATCTATTCATGTCGGCGATCCCCGTTATCTTTTTCAAATATAATCCCTTTTTAGTTGCCAACAATTTTCCTGATCCAAAGAAATATACTTCATAGTTAAGCGAGTTGGTGGTGGTAGAAACAGGCTGTTTAACTGGATGCTCGTTTGTACAAACATTTGCAGTTAGTTAGAAATAGTTCACTTCCATCCACATCGCTAACTTTTGTTCGAAGCACTTCTTTCGTAGGATTTGAGTATGGAAATTTTGAATGGTTTAGCGTTTGCTTGCTGGGTGATGTTGGAGATCGCTTGGTCTTGCGATGGGTAAGCTTTGTTTTTATGGCCTGCATTATTAAATCGACATTTTAGTAACACAATTAACGTATTTTATATGTCGAAATAAAACAAAGCAGTTTATAGTAGTAGAGAACACAAGATTTATAGTGGTTCGGCCAAAAGCTGGGCCTACATCCACTTTATAGCTTTTCATTATTCACTTGCTTTACAATTGCTTTCAATACAAGAATCATATATTCGTAATTCTTTTACAACATTTCAGCAAAGATTTTAAGTAAAATATGGACGCAAATGATTGCTGTTCCAAGCTCTTGGAATTGGTTCTCCTTCGACAGTTGTGAGTTTGAATGTGCCATCAAGAAGTTTCGTGCCTATGACATATGGCCCTTCCCAGTTTGGCCCAAACACTCCTGTGGCTGTCATAATTCTCTTCAGGACTAAGTCCCCAACTTCAAAGCTGCGCTGACGAACTTTGGAATTGAAGTGCCTGGCTATTCTTTGCTGATGGGCTGCAATCCTAAGCTTAGCCTCTTCTCTTCTTTCATCAAGGAGGTCAAGCGCTTCCAGTTGCAGTTTTTCATTCTCATCTTGATCAAAATGGATCCTTCTGTGTGAGGGGACTTCAGTTTCCACTGGAATCATTGCTTCTGATCCGTATGCCAATGAAAATGGAGTATGCCCAGTCGCAGTTTTGTGGGTAGTTCTGTATGCCCCATAGTGCAAGCGGTAACTTATTAACCCAACCACCTTTTGCTTTTTCCAGCTGCTTTTTGATGGTTGATTTGATGATTTTGTTTACTGCTTCCACTTGCCCGTTTGCCTGCGGATGAGCCACTGCTGAGAAGCTTTTTCGGATTTTGAATCGTTTGCAGAAATCTTGGAACTCCTCACTTTCAAACTGGGTACCATTGTCTGTGATTATCTTCTGGGGCACACCATACCTGCAAATGATATTTTTAGTCACAAAACTTATCATTTTCTTAGAGGTAATAGTAGCCAATGGTTCGGCTTCAGCCCATTTAGTGAAATAATCAACAGCAACGATAGCATATTTAATCCCCGATTTGGCAGTCGGCAAAGGCCCAATGAGATCTATTCCCCAGATGGCAAACGGCCATGGACTGACCATTTTTGTTAGCTCAATGGAAGGTGCTCTAGGAATTTTGGCAAATCTTTGGCATTTATCACACTTTCGGGAATAGTTAGTAGCATCTTGATTAATTTCTAGCCAAAAGTATCCATAACGGAGGATGTTCTTTGCTAAAGTTTGACCACATGTACGATCCCCACATTCCCCTCCGTGTACTTCAGTCAGAATTGTCTTAGCTTCTTCCTTTGTCACGCATCGGAGTAATAGCATTGAAAATCCACGTCTGTATAAACGACCATCTTGAACTATATATCTGGAGGCTTTCCTTAACAGCTTCTGTCATTCTTTCGAACTTTCTGGTAAAGAACCATTGAGCAAATATTCAAATATCGGAGTCATCCATGATTCTTGCTCTTGGGATACATTCATAATCCAATCAACATCCATTTCATCTGTGCTTGGAGCTGACAAGACTTCGATGGGAACTAATCCCAGTAGTTGAGCTTCACCAGTACTTGAATACTTTGTGAGAGAATCCGCCTTCATGTTCTCTTCTCGGGGTATATGGTTTATTGAATAACGGTCAAAATCTTGAAGAAGCTCCCAGGCTTTTGATAAATAGGCGGGTAGATTCCCTCCTTTAGCTTGAAATTCCTTCTTGACTTGGCAGACAATAAGTTAAGAATCATTGAAGATCTGCAATGCCTTGATGTTTAGTTCTTTAGCGATCCTTAAACAAACGATGAGAGCTTCATATTCTGCTTCATTATTTGTCGAAGGAAATTCTAGTCTCAGTGCATAACATAGTGATCGCCCTTCTGGGGTTTCAAGGACAACCCCTGCTCCGGAACAGTAATCATTCCTTGCGCCATCGACATACAATTTCCATTGGATTGGGACGTTATCATTGGCTTCTTCCTCACTATCACCTTTATCTGTACATTCTGCGATGAAATCTGCTAAAGCTTGTCCATTGATTGCTTTCCAGGGATGATAAGTGATGTCATATTGGCTGAGTTCAATATTCCATTTCAAAAGACGGCCCGAAGTCTCAGGACGGAATAGGACTTGCTTTAGAGGTTGGTCAGTGAGGACTTTGATGGGATGAGCTTGGAAATACGGCCTCAATTTTCTTGATGCGATCAACAAACAATAGGCAAGCTTTTCCAACCTTGAATAGTTCATCTCTGCCCCAGCGAATCTTTTGCTGATATAATAGACTGGACGTTGAATCCTTGCGTCTTCCCGTACCAACACTGCACTGAGAACATGAGATGAAATTGCCAAATATATGAAGAGATCTTCACCATTGTCAGGCTTTGAAAGTATCGGAGGCACTTCCATATGATGAACCAACTCATCAAATGCTTTCTGACATTCAGGAGTCCACTCAAAGTTTTTTCTTCCTTTCTTGAGAGCATTAAAGAATGGAATGCATTTGTCAGTAGCTTTTGAAATGAACCAACTCAAGGCAGCAACCTTTCCATTGAGACTTTGCAACTCCTTCCTCGTTCTAGGAGCTTTGACCTCTCTCAGGGCAGTAATCTGGGCAGGTTTAGCTTCAATGCCCCTAGCGCTCCCAATGAAACCCAAAAACTTTCCGGACTCCACTCCAAATGAACATTTCAAGGGATTAAGCTTCATTCTGTACTTTCGGAGTACTGCGAACATCTCTGCCAAGTGATCCATGTGGTCCACTGCTTTCTTAGACTTCACTAGCATATCATCAACATAAACTTCCATTGTCTTGCCAATCTGCGGTTTAAACATGGCATTAACAAGCCTTTGGTAAGTTGCCCTTGCATTCTTGAGTCCAAAAGGCATGACCTTGTAGCAATAGAGTCCAACATCTGTGATGAAGCTTGTGTCCTCTTGATCTGGCTCATGCATCATAATCTGGTTATATCCGGAGTATGCATCCATAAAAGATAACAATTCATGTCCTGCCGTCCCATCCACCAACTGATCTATCCTGGGCAGCGGGAAATAGTCTTTGGGGCAGGCTTTGTTCAGATCTGAAAAATCAATGCATACTCTCCATTTTCCGTTAGCTTTTTTAACCAGCACTGGATTTGATACCCAATTTGGATAAGTAGATTCTCTGATGAATCCGTTCTCCATGAGCCGATCCACTTCTTCTTTTAACGTCGCCGTCCTCTCAGGACCCAAGGTTCTTCTTTTCTGTTTCACGGGTGTAGTCTTTGGATCAATGTTCAGAGTGTGTACTGCAATCTCTGGGATATTCCGCACATGTCAGCATGAGTCCAAGCCAATACATCCAAATTTGCCTTCAAAAAAGAATCAGAACATTCTGAACTGTTGTGTTGAGTTGTGAACCCACATTCAGCACTTTGTTCGGGTCCTTTGGGTCAACGGGTATCGGCAATGTTACTTCTACCGGTACTACCCTATTTTCCCCTGCACCGGCTTTCCTTGGATCCATCTCTCTTCGTGCGCCACTATATTCACCAGTGCAGGGTCCACCCTGTAATTGCTACAAGGCTGGTTCTTTGATGCGGACTGGAGCTGCCGCACCTTTTCCCGTTTCTCTTTTCCTTGGTTCACGCAACTCCGTAAGATAACATTCTCGCCCCGCATCTTGGTCTCCTTTAATCACACCAACTCCATTATCTGTGGGGAATTTTATAGTCAGACACCATGGGGCAAGAACAGCTTTGAATGCAGCAAGAGTTGATCGGCCTAAAAAGGCATTGTAGGCAGAGAATTCTTCAACAATTATAAAGGTTTGCTTTCGAGCCACCTTCCTCAGCCCTTTTCCAAGTTCCACAGACAAATCTATGGTCCCAATCGGCTGCTTGGGTTCCCCAGCAAACCCAGCAATCTTAAATGATGAAGCTTGAACGTCAGCCATTGGAATTTTCATTTGATCAAAGGTCTTTTTGAAGAGAATGTTGCATGAAGCTCCACAATCAACTAGAACTCTTCTCACAGTAGCTGGCCCAATACCAGTGGATATGACCAAAGGATCTATGGTAGGAGCCTCGATACCCAAAGAATCTCTGGCACTGAATACAATATCATCTGTGGAAGTCTTTTGTTGCTTTAAAGGCGCATCATTTTCTAAAACAAAAACATTCTCTTCAGTCGGTACATGCCTCAAGGCCCGGGCATACCTTTCCATCTCGCCCCAGCTTTTGCCTGTTGGGTGAGGCCCTCCAGTTATTATATTGATGACAGGTCTTTCCGATTCATGTTCTACGGCCTTCTCACTTGAGCCAGGACGGAGAGTTGGAACTTGTTGTCCTTGAGTCGATGAGGCTGGGGCATTTCTATTCCTTTTCACATACTGCTGGAGCTTGTTTTCCTTCAAGAGTTGTTCAATAACCTCTTTCAACTAACGGCATTCGTTGGTGTCATGGCCGGGTTGATTGTGGAACCGGCAGAACCTTCCACTTTTTTCCATCTTACTCCCAACTCTCATTTTAGGTGGTGTCGGATAACTGACATCATCCTTGGTCGCAAAGAAGATGTTCTCAGGGGTATTGGTCAAGGGTGCAAAATTGAAAGGACGGCCTTTCTTAGCGTCTCCTTGTTTCTTTCCACCATCATTTCCCCTTTTCTGAGTGTTGGGTTCTTTTTTGTTCAAAGCAGCACCATTGTTCCCGGCTTCTACTGATACTACCTTAGTTGGTGTTTGGAGGCTCTCCAAACGCATGAATTCATCCGCTTTCTTGTAGAATTTGTCAAGTGAGTTTGGTTCTTTCATTTTCAACAATTTCCCAAATTCACTCGATTTGTCAATCGCCATCATCAAGTAGGTTAGGACCATGCGTGGCTCAGCATTATCTACCTCAGCCAATGCTATGTTAAAACGATTCAAAAATGATCTGATGGATTCTCCTGGATTTTTCTCTAGACTTGACAGTGACATTATATCCTTTGCTTTTGAAGCATACAATCGAAATTGCTCCTTGAATTTCCTGGTCAAATCGGAGAACTGATCAATGGACCTGACTGGCAGCTTTGTAAACCACAATAGAGCCACACCTTCCAGATATACCAGGAAATATCGACATTTGATTTCATCAGACGCTCTGGCACCCGTCATATGCCAGTCGTACTTATACAGAAACTCGTTAGGATCACTCGTCCCCTTGTAAGCCGGAATAGTAGGAGGAACGAATTTTCTTGGGAATTCTGCCTTCAAGATTTTCTCAATAAATGGAGTTTTGCTTGGAGCAAAACCCCATTCTTTCTCATCTTCATCCCTTCGCATACTTTCCTTCATGATCTGACGAACCATGCCGGAGAAATATTCTTCATCATTTAAGGGCTCTGGAGGGCAAACATAAGCCATTCTCTCTGAATTCTGTCTTGACAACCGTTCACGGAGGGTCGGCTGCGGTGCTGATCCCCCAGCCTAGAGAGGTGTCTTTTCCATAGGGTCTGCGGCTCTTTGAGAAACGTTCCCTCTTTCAACATCTTGAACCCCCGCAGTAGGGTTTCCATCATTATTAACCGGTTGACGGTTAGCCCCAAGTAGATCATTCAACTTACTTAAGATCAGGGCATTTTGGGCATTCTGAGCCTCCAACTGTGCATTCTGGGAATTCAGTTGTTGATTCAACCCCAAAACTACGGCGTCCAATTCTGCTCGTGTAACTCCAATAGTTGGAGCTGCTTGACTTGAAGGAGGAGAGGTAGCGGTATTCTCTTGAACATTGTCGGATCTCACAGAACTTCGTTTTCTCCCAGGAGCCATTATTTCCAATAAACTTCTGGTTTTAAAAGAAATCCTTTCCATGAACTTCTTCGGAGCAATGATGGAAGTATCCTGAGTTCAATTCTCAGTGAAAGCATCAAAATTTTTAACGCTTAAAATCGAACGCTAACACCCCGGTGTGTGAAATGTGAGTGTGAAAGCACCACCCGATGGTTCGAGAACAGAATATCAGCTAAGATAACAGAAAATACAGTAAGAGACAGCGAATTTATAGTGGTTCGGCTTAAGGAGTAGCCTACGTCCACTTTAAGTATCTTTATTACTGATCTTGTTGCAAAACGATACAATGCTCTTCAAGTACAAATCTCTTTAGTTACAAAACACTTTGAGCAAGTAGCTTAAGCTTCGATGTAGATGAAAGTCTTCGAATCCATGTCGGATATGTGAAAGTCTTTCATAGTGGCTTGTAGTATTCTTCGAAACTTCAAGTATAGAGTTGGTTTAGAAACTGGAAACGTATCGGCGCTTGAAGAGGTTGTCCAAAAAGTCCCCTTCATGCTTGAGGTAGGTTGGTATTTATAAGGAAATTTCCCCCTTGGGTCGTAAGTCGTGATCGACTTATGGTAGGTCGTGGCCGACTTATTTGGCCAAGCCTCATGATTTCACAAAGGTTCACTTGTATAAGTCCTAAGTCGTGTACGAGTTAAGGGGCCACTGTGTTAAGTAAGGAGCAGCGCTTCATTCGCTAAGTCGCCCACGACACATGCTAGGTCGTAAGTCGCGGATAGCTTTAAGTCGTTAACTCATTTCCTTCTTAAGTCGTGCCATCTCTTGAATCGTTAAGTCATCTTGTCCTTGAGCCGTGGACTTCCTTAAGTCGTAGACTGTATACTCCCTTAAGTCGTAGAAACCTTAAGTCGTGGATGCCTTAGGTCGTGAAGCATCCCTTCTCTTTTAAACCGTTAAGTCGTAGACTTCTCTATGTCGTAGGTCACCAAGTCCTTCAACTCGTTAAACCGTTAGGTCGTCCATACCTTAAGTTGTAGGTCGTGAAGTACTCTGAGTCGGCAACTTCCTTAAGGTATTGAGTCGGTCTATTCTCTTAAGGCGGTTAAGTCGGCAAGCTGTTGGGTCAGCATCCTTTTAAGTCGCTGAGTTTCCTTAAGTCGATAGGTCATGCCACAAGCTAAGTCGCTAAGCCGTTATACTTTTTAGGTTTTTAAGCCCTTAAACCATTAAGTCGTCAGTCCCTTAAGTCGTCCAACCTCTTGACTCGTTGAGTCGTGCATCTTTTAACTCGTTAGGTTGATAACTCACTGAGTCGCCTGTCCATTGAGTCGCCGCCCACCTTGAGTCGTTTGCTTATTGAGTCGTTGACCATAGGAGTTAACAATTTCTTATATAAACATCATGAAATCATTATTCCAAAAAACCAATCTTCTATTGTTCTAATCTCTATTCTATTGATCTCAATCTTATACTTTCAAGCGCTCGAATTGCTCATATTCTATCATATATCATTTTTGAATCCTGAAATTTATTTAACATTCTTTTGATTCAATACAATATCCACTTCCAAATCTTCATATATACAAATATTCTATTTGAGGATAAGATTATAGGAAGGTTGTAATACAAGTGACAAAATAGTGTTAGCAAGAGCACATACTGTCAACAAACAATTATTTTCATCAGTGTTGAAGTCCTCCGTGTTGTAAGAGGAAAGTGTTGAAGTCCTCGGTGTTGTAAGAGGCAAGTGTTGAAGTCCTCAGTGTATTAGAGGCATGAAATCCCGTTCGTCTGCTCGGGTGTTGTAAACCTGTTCCTCCGGGTGGAGCGAGGTAGTTGGTAGTGAAAATCCAGATAGAAGTCTGGGACTGGACGTAGGACGGTGCTCCGAACCAGTATAAAAATCTCTGGTGTGCTTTTTCTATTTTACTGAATTTTCTATTATCTGTGATTAGTCATATTTTTGTGTGTTATTCATCATATTACACGATCCGTGTGTACTATATTAGCACGTACACTGCATTTTACATATATATATATATATTAATATATATATATACATACACAACTTACCCTTTCCAACTTGAAAATAATCTTTGGATCACTTATATAGATTCCCCTTTTTATACTTCAAATATTTTTAAAAACCCTTTCTTCTAGTTCTAGATTCAACATAGGGGGATCTTATAATATATATATGTATATATATGTATGTATGTATATATATTACTTCACTTATGCCAAATCAATATTCAATTTTGATTTCCTTTTATAAAGTTAATCACCATATCACTTACTTTTCATAAAGTGAATTTCAAAAGATATCCAACTCCCACTTTTATTCGTATATATTTCTCACAATATACTTTTTCAAAATCATTTCAATTTCTTTCAGAATTTGCAAATCTATTTCATTTAAGCACGTACGATGCACATATACCATCCGTATGCAATATCAAATCTGATCGCTCACTCCATCACATAATTTCACTTCCAGACTAGCATCGTCCACTCAACTTCCTAGTGCGGACTTTGATCTGGTTTCTTGATCAGAAATCATCATTCTCCTTGCATAGCCCTAACTATGATAGAGAATTTCTAGAATCTGTGACGACCCGGAATTTTGAGCAATGTCAATTTAATAATCTTTGTTAATAATTAAATTGATTTGATCATTTTATATTATAATTGACAAGTTAAAATTATTTCAAAGGCTGAAAATAATAATTTGTAAATATCTATCAATAATTTTCTTAACAAATTATAGATTAGTAAGTTTAATTCTTTTGAAAATTTATACATTTTGATTTGGAAACATTTATTTTGGTAAATAAGAAGATTTTAATGTAATAAAACTTTATATTCAAATTGTTATATATATGAATGTATATATTGTGATTTGAGATTTGTTTTAAAATTTAATATTGTAATTTTCAAATTTAATGTTAAAATGTTTTTCTATTTGAAATGTGTATATATATTTGTATATATATTTGAAATAGGAATTTTATTAATTTGAATTTAATAAGTGTTTTCAAACTTTAATAAATATATAATTGGTATTTGAAAGGTTAATTTGATTTAATGCTTTTGAAATGATAGTTGAAATTTAAATTTTTATAACAAAGTTAATTTCTTATTATTATAAACATATAGTTCAACTTGAGTTTTAGATAAGAGTTAAATTTAAAGGTTCATTTGCTTAATAGTATTTCAATTTTAATTTTAACATAAGTTAAATTGTTTTAAAATTTTTATATGAAGAGTTAAAATAAAAGCATAAATAATTTATAAACTAACATGAAGTCACTTTTATATTTATCTAAAAGCTTATTTTTAAAAGATAAGTACGCACATTTTATAATCATATGAATATTACATAAATATTTATATAAGGCTTAAATAGATTATTAAAAAGAAAATAACATTTAAAGCATTTATTAAACATTAATTAAACATTAAAATAACACTTGTTAACTTGTTAGTGTATGCTAATGACACTTGTGAGGTATATTGTATAGGTGTTAGATCATTAAGGCATTAACATGACAAATGTCTTCCTTTTGTAAAATTAAATTTAAAATTTTGTTGTAAAATTAAAAGAAAAGTTTTATTCTTCGGATGAAAAACATTTTCTTCAACTCAAACAAAAATACAAAACAAATCTTAAACGAATGCAAATCAAAACAAAAATGGAAGAAGAAAATCTGTAAATCTGAAGAAAAAAAAAGAATGAAGAAACCTAGAACAAGAACGAGATGCTGGAAATTCAGTAATCAATGCAAGATCTTCTAGTCAATCAAGAAATTAGGAATCAACAAGCAATTCTGGAATATTAACATGCAAAACTGGAATCAAGCAATTCAATGAGCACGCAAATGAATTTAAAGGCCTGGGAAGCAAAATATGCAGTTCTGTCCTCTGCAATAAAGAGGTGAGTAAATTGAATATTTTAAAAACAGTTTAATCTTGATTTCAACTTAGTAGTACTATGATATCATGATGTTATAAGGAATAATTGATTTAAATTCGATGCATGCTTGAATTATGTAGGTTGAGTGTCTGTAAAGGAAAGATATGTTACTGGGTGTATAAAAACAGTTCAGATTTTATAATAAAATTCAATAATTTGATTTTGAATTCAACTTAGACTTTGATTTGTTAATGAAAGTTGTTTGAAATCAAGTAGACTATCATCTAAAAATAATCGCAAGCTTTTAAATGGAATAGTTTGTTATAAATGTTGAAATTAACAGTAGAATTTGAATTGGATGGAAATTGGATGGTTTCAAAATCTGATTTGGTCATCATAATTGGATTGTAAGTAAGGAAACGTGATTTTTGGAACTTGAATCACGAATTCTAGGTTAGTAATTTGCGAGAATTTGGGGTTTGAGTGTTTTTGGCATTTCGGTCAAATTATGGTGAACGGCGGTGAGATTGTCGACGTCGTTGGGCATGGAGGTTGTGGGAGTATGGTGGATCACCAGAAAAATACTCGTGTATTTTATAAATGATCGAGATGACCGAAAATTGTCGAGATAGGGTTTAGCAATCTGTAAATGCCGATGTTGTTCTTCTGGTTGTTGCATCATCATGGGGGTATCAGTGATGATCGCGTGTGTTGTCGTAGGTTCAGGGGGATGTAAAGGAGCTACGGCGGAGACGGTGGGTTTTCTCAAGGTCGGGGTTACCGTGGAGGGTCGGTTCCTGGTAATGGTGGTTTGAACGATTTTGGGTTGAAGGTCGAGATTTCGTTCTCGATCGAATTTGGATTTCTGTGTTTCGAATATTGATGTTGGGGACGTGAGCGACTTGATGGAGGCTGGCATGGAGTTCGTCGTTGATCGGCGTGGTGGTGCACATTTACGTGCACATGTTCGTGCATCTGTGATGGTCGTGTTTGAGGTTGGGAAAGAAGAAGGTGGAGACTCGAAGTATGCTTCGTGTTTTCTGATGTTTTTCTCGAACCAGGCTAAGATTTGAGGAACTCTGTAGCGACCCGACTTCCTATCTCCAGGAAATCGTGTCATCTTTAAGAAAGAAAGGGATAGAAGAAGAAAAGAAAGAAGAACACAAACAACATCAGAGAACTCACAGCGGAACGAATAAAATATAATAATTAACATAAAATATTACATAGTATTTCATTACATCAGAATACACAACTTAACATCAGATAATAGACAGTTATAAACTTCTGTCTAACTATACAACTCAAGAAGAACAGATACAGGTACAAACAAATACAGCGGAAATCAATATATATATCTACACGTCGAAGCCTCCAGCTCCATGACTCCCCCAGAATTCGACAAGCTAACCTGATTCACTTGACTACTCATACATAATATGAGTACCCAAGATTTTAATAAAACAGAAAATAAACACTCGGGTCAGACAGGGGTCTGGTGTGAGTAAATGGTTTAAAATTGCTTAACTTTAGAAAAACCTTTGAAAAGAAAAGGTATCACGTAAGACTTCCCACACATAAACATGGAAAAGTTTTTCCCTTACGCTAACCAAAACATTTGATAGGAAATCCAGTGATATTATAATAGTGTCTAGGGTTTTCAAAATAAAATACAGAAATAGCTGGAATGCTTACATCTCACGTTCCAACATAGTTGGGCACAATCAAAACCATACATGCACTTATTGGATTTTGGATTCCATACAATGGCAGGGCTACTAGGGTACCGCCCGTCACAGTACGTGGCCTAGATCAACGTACCGAGGATTACTCCCTTCATCCCCTGCAACACAAGGCCGGAACCATTCCTTACTGAACAGTCCCGAACAAGACCACCCCGTAGTTGGCGCGACCAACCACACACTAAGCCGAAATAGAAAGAGACCTCTAGACAGGGATGTATCTTGCTCTCCAGTGGGAGCTACCCACGAAGCCTTGCTGCACCTCCCCTATTTTAGCCATTCCCGGTTGATGAGGCTTGAGGTTACGATTACCTTTATAGGACACATTATCTTAGAATGCTCATCGTCCACCTGATGATGTGCTGAAAGCATTCAATCCATACAAGTTCGTTCCGGGTTCGAACGAAACCGAAGGCACTATCTCGTTGCACTCATTATTGGAATCACCCTCAGAGTCAACGACCATAGCCCTTGCACTCTGATTCGCCATCTCGAATCTATAAGCACTATTCCGTCAAACTCATTACGGAATCACCCACAGAGTTATACTGACGTATAGCCCTTACACCTCGAGCCTTCACTTGCTCCACTTGGATTAACGACCTAACGTTTAATTGGAATCGATGTGGTTTTCGGATTCCAAATATGGAAACCCGATTCCGGTCTCACCGAAACCAAACGCCATTTTAATGTCCAAGTTATACTTAAGGATTTAAATAGTTTAACTTATTTCAGGATGATATATAAATAGATAGATGAATTATATTATCATAACAGATAATTCATACTAACATTCATCTCCACAAAGTAGCATATCACATAACAGAAATGTCCAGCATCAACCATTATCAACATCCAATATCAACCAATCACCCAAAATTAATCGTTCATCCAATATTAATCATCCATTCAAAACAGAATTGATTGACTCTAATCAATTGGATTGCCTAAATCATTCTTCATTTATCCCAAATAAATAAATTAATCATCTCTAATGATCTTTACTAATTAATCTTTCTTTGATTAATTACCTTTAATTACATTCAAAAAATTACCCTATCCATATTCAGTAATTACCCTTAATTACTGTCATTAATTACAATAATTAATGATCATTTATTAATTAATTAACTATAATTAATTACATTAATTACAATTAATTAATCACATTTAAATTAATCACTTATATTAATCAACCTTGATTAATATCATTAATTGTATTAATTAATGATCCTTATTAATTTAATAATTACTTTAATTAATTAACTAATTAACTTATAATTAATCAACTCACTAATCATAATTAGTAATTAACAATTTGTAATTACTTAACTAAATTAATTAACTTCTCAACTAATTAATTTCTAATTTAATTATATTAATGCTTGTTTAATTAATTAAATTAATTAATCTTTAATTTTAAAACAAAAGCTCTTCTATTCACAATATATATCAATGTATATATTGTAAACAGAATAAAATCTGATTAGCTTTGAAAAACAAATCCTTATCAAATATTGCCAGATTAAAATTCATTAACCTTTATAGATTAAATATTTATTAACCTTAAAAAGAATAAATTTATCAGTTTAAAATTAAATTACAAAGAAAAATTATCAAACCAGTTAAATTATTAACACAGATTATTTAATTGTTATTGCCCAAAATTCCGGGACGTTACAATCCTCCCCCCTTAAAAGAATTTCGTCCCCGAAATTTAAAAGCAAAGTTAATTTAATAATCCAGTATAGATTTTAATTTTAAACAGCAAAGCATACTTAACAATCAGTAACTAACATCCATAGCAATCAAATAAACAAATAAACTTAACTAATTATTCTGACACAAATCAGAATAAATCTCTAATACTATCTCGAGTTTCCCAAATATAAATCACCGGGAGACTCGCTTTATAAAAGCCAACTAACTAACTACACCACTAAAATCCAGAGCTCCACTCATCTCTAGATCCACCAATCTGAACAGAACATCAGACTACTCTCAAATTCAGCTCAACATCCAACTCCAACTGAACTACAGATTCAGCAGCCAATCAGTGAATCATACACGTACTCCCTCAGAGATACGTGATACACAATGAATTATAGCTATCCAAACTGGCAATTCAATCTTATCCTATCAAAAACACAGATAAGAAATCTTCAAATGCCTCAGCACTAACCAACCAATCTTATCCAATATCTGTTCTCTTAACCAGAGAATTCTAACAACAATGAAATTTCCAACTTCGAATTCCAAACTCCTTATCTCATATCTCATATCTGTAACTTAACAGACAATCCAAGGCTGCCAAACTTCTTCCGATCAACTCAACCTATGCTGATACCCCAGGAAACAACTAGACCAAAGCAAAGCAGTCTATGGATCCTATTCAACAGAACAGTCTTCCAATCCGTCGAAATCCAGAACTTGCTTCTTTCTTTGCACAGCAGCTACCTCGCTTCCACTGCACAACTCTGATTCTAAAATAGATAAGAATATTGTTGATGAACACGAATACAAACTTATCCACTATCTCTGAGAAAACTTTGTCTATCAAATCCATAAAAATCTGAGTGACTCATCTGACTCAGTCACACATCATTACAACAAAATCCAAATCAAAAGCTAGATCAGTCCAATTCCAATTCCAAAAATAATTCTGAGCTGCTATACCAACTCTCCTTTCCCAAGAACCATCCAACTATCAGGCTAACTACCAAAATTTGCTTCCGGAATCAAAACAATATGGAACTCAACTTCAGATGTAGACAAACTTCAGATTACATCAGTAGCTCCTACTTCTCATGAGAATCCTCAGGCTCCATCAACAGATTACCCAAGATAGCCTAAGAAAATTCCCAACTAATCGCAAGTCACTTTTGCGATCCTACCTAGTTCGGATTCTAAAGAAACTGTCCTCACTTTACCAATTAGAACAGCTTTAAGCTTTTCTAAACCAGGTTAACCTTTCAAGAAAACATCACCACCTTCAGCCCGGACTGCTGCTAGAAGAAACACCAAGATTTCTGAACCGTCGGAGAAACAACCAACACTGCTGCTTCTAAACTCTACTTTGATGATACTGTGAAGCCAAAAGATCTCCTCGTCAGCACACTAAACACTTCGAGCTGCACTACTACCACATCTAACCAAAGACTTTAATCCAAAAGCTTCTCCAAAACTCAAAACTATCAACAAACCACACAACGGACCTCCGAGATGGCAGACAACCTCTCAAGAAACTCGGATTCCCAACCAAGCATCCATATCTCGCTTTCCTTAAGGAATAACAATGAGACCATGCCTGGAGAGAAACAACTCATAGACCTTAGTCTCATATTTCAAAACAGCCAAACTCCTTACTAAAGATCCAAAAAACTTCTAAACAGACGAATCTTCCCCGCAGCAGGTAAAACTGCTCCTCAACTACTTCCAAACTATTTTCAAAAGAAAACATCTTCAGAAAATGACCAAGGATACTGCATCTCATCGCGCAGTTATCAAGATACCATCACTTACTTCTGCACTTCCAACAGATTCAAACACTAGAAAAATTCGCTTACCCGAGCGAAATCCAAACTTACACTTCAAAGATAACTCCGAATCTTCAAAAGATTTCCTTCGGATATCAGAAAAATCCTTACTCCAAACTACAAATCTTACTTGAGACGGTATTAGGTCTACGGTCTCGACAAATACACTTCCAACCTTAAACATATGGAACCTCTTCCATTAGTGGTATTCGTGTTACACACTCAAACCACTATTCCATCTACCTACCTCTAAATCTTATGTTGGAAAATCCGAACGGATGACCCAACCTATTAGGTAGATACAGATATATATACATATAGTTATATATTAAAAATTACAAGTACGCTCTCTCAAGAAAGACACTACTATAGAGCCTAGGTATTCACTCAACCTAATGCTCCCTAAAGAATGACATACTTCAGAGCCTAGGTATTCACTCAGCCTAATGCTCTGATACCAACTGTATTGACCCGACTTCCTATCTCCAAGAAATCGTGTCATCTTTAAGAAAGAAAGGGATAGAAGAAGAAAAGAAAGAGAAAGAAGAACACAAACAACATCAGAGAACTCACAGCGGAATGAATAAAATATAATAATTAACATAAAATATTACATAGTATTTCATTACATCAAAGTCACAACTTAACATCAGATAATAGACAGTTATAAACTTCTGTCTAACTATACAACTCAAGAACAACAGATACAGGTGCAAACAAATACAACGGAAATCAATATACATATCTACACGTCGAAGCCTCCTGCTCCATGACTCCTCCAGAATTCGACAAGCTAACCTGATTCACTTGACTACTCATACATAATATGAGTACCCAAGAGTTTAATAAAACAGAAAATAAACACTCGGGTCAGACAGGGGTCTGGTGTGAGTAAACGGGTTAAAATTGCTTAACTTTAGAAAAACCTTTGAAAATAAAAGGTATCAGTAAGACTTCCCACACATAAACATGGAAAAGTTTTTCCCTTACGCTAACTAAAACATTTGATAGGAAATCCAGTGATACTATAATAGTGTCTAGGGTTTTCAAAATAAAATAAAGAAATAGCTGGAATGCTTACATCTCACGTTCTAACATAGTTGGGCACAATCAAAACCATACATGCACTTATTGGATTTTGGATTCCATACAATGGAGGGCTACTGGGGTACCGCCCGTCACAGTACGGGGCCTAGATCAACGTACCGAGGATTACTCCCTTCATCCCCTGCAACACAAGGCCGGAACCATTCCTTACTGAACAGTCCCGAACAAGACCACCCCGTAGTTGGCGCGACCAACCACACACTAAGCCGAAATAGAAAGGGACCTCTAGACAGGGATGTATCTTGCTCTCCAGTGGGAGCTACCCACGAAGCCTTGCTGCACCTCCCCTGTTTTAGCCATTCCCGGTTGATGAGGCTTGAGGTTACGATTACCTTTATAGGACACATTATCTTAGAATGCTTATCGTCCACCTGACGATGTGCTGAAAGCATTCAATCCATGCAAGTTCGTTCCGGGTTCGAACGAAACCTAAGGCACTATCTCGTTGCACTCATTATTGGAATCACCCTCAAAGTCAATGACCATAGCCCTTGCACTCTGATTCGCCATCTCGAATCTATAAGCACTATTCCGTCAAACTCATTACGGAATCACCCACAGAGTTATACTGACGTATAGCCCTTACACCTCGAGCCTTCACTTACTCCACTTGGATTAACGACCTAACGTTTAATTGGAATCGATGTGGTTTTCGGATTCCAAATATGGAAACCCGATTCCGGTCTCACCGAAACCAAACGCCATTTTAATGTCCAAGTTATACTTAAGGGTTTAAACAGTTTAACTTATTTCAGGATGATATATAAATAGATAGATGAATTATATTATCATAACAGATAATTCATACTAACATTCATCTTCACAAAGCAGCATATCACATAACAGAAATGTCCAGTATCAACCATTATCAACATCCAATATCAACCAATCACCCAAAATTAATCGTTCATTTAATATTAATCATTCATTCAAAACAGAATTGATTGACTCTAATCAATTGGATTGCCTAAATCATTCTTCATTTATCCCAAATAAATAAATTAATCATCTCTAATGATCTTTACTAATTAATCTTTCTTTGATTAATTACCTTTAATTACATTCAAATAATTACCCTATCCATATTCAGTAATTACCCTTAATTACTGTCATTAATTACAATAATTAATGATAATTTATTAATTAATTAACTATAATTAATTACATTAATTACAATTAATTAATCACATTTAAATTAATCACTTATATTAATCAACCTTGATTAATATCATTAATTATATTAATTAATGATCCTTATTAATTTAATAATTACTTTAATTAATTAACTAATTAACTTATAATTAATCAACTCATTAATCATAATTAATAATTAACAATTTGTAATTACTTAATTAAATTAATTAACTTTTCAATTAATTAATTTCTAATTTAATTATATTAATGCTTGTTTAATTAATTAAATTTATTAATCTTTAATTTTAAAACAAAAGCTCTTCTATTCACTATATATATCAATGTATATATTGTAAACAGAATAAAATCTGATTAGCTTTGAAAAACAAATTCTTATCAAATATTGCCAGATTAAAATTCATTAACCTTTAAAAGATTAAATATTTATTAATCTTAAAAAGAATAAATTTATCAGTTTAAAATTAAATTACAAAGAAAAATTATCAAACCAGTTAAATTATTAACACAGATTATTTAATTGTTATTGCCCAAAATTCCGAGTCGTTACAAACTCGGGACGAGCACGGGGTTTTTGCTTGTTTTACTCGGGGTTGACGCGAGTTTTTGGAGAGGGTTACTTGGTTTTGGGTAATGGATGGATCGTGTTTTAGGGTGAGCTGGTTTTGGTAGGTAACGGTATGTTTTTAAAAGGTTTAAGCAAAGAAACTTGATTTTTTTTATTGATTAAAGTTTTAAAACCAAAGGCCTACAAGTAATAATTATAAAATTAAATTTGTTTAATGTTAAGTTGTAAACAAAAATTCTTATATATTGAAATATATGAAGATTTTAAAATAAGTAAAATTTTAATAATAAGGTTTGTATGAAATTTTATTTAATAACTTTGAAAGGTTAGAAAGTTTTAATTTGAATGTTTAAATTACTTTGATTGCTAATGTATATTATTTTATTTTAAATAAATTATAATGATTAAGAATTTGATAATCAATTATAATGAAGATTTATATTATGTAAATTAGAATTTTTATTTATCTAAAGATAAATAATTGTGAGAATAATTGTGATAATTCAATTATAATTTATAAATAAGTGTTATTGATTGATATAAATGATTTAATTAAGATGATGTTTTCTTAATCAAAATTCTTTATAATATAAGAAGTTAAGAATCATTTAAATTAAATTTAAATGATTAAGTTAAATAATTAATTAAGTAATTAATTTGTGATTAATTAAGATAATCACTTATGGGTTAATCTAATATAATTACTTTGGAAAGTAATTAAGTAATTATGTGGTTAATTACTAAAGGTAATTAAGTAAAGGATAATTACTTTATGGAAGTAATTAAGTGATGTGATTAAGGGTTAATCACTTGAGTTATTAAAGAATTAATTAACATAATTAATTAAAGGTTTAAATTATTTAATTAATGGTCAAATTAATAAAAGGATTAAGAGTAATTAATTAAGTGATCAATTACTTGTAAAAGTAATTAATTAAGAAATAAATTTAATTAATGGAAATAATCATTAATTAATGAAAATAATTAATTAGTTGTTAATTAATAATTTAAGGATAATTAATTTATAACTAAGTTTTAAATTATTAAATGTAATTAAAGTAATTAATCAAAAGTGATTAATTAAAATTAATTAATTAAATGTGATTAATCAAAAGTAATTAATCAAGGGTATTTCATTAAAAGTAATTAATCAGGTATGATTAATTTTAAAAGATAATTAAGGAATAATTATCAGAATAATTAGAGAATAATTAATAAAGGTTGATTAATTTTAAAAGGTAATTAAGAGGTAATTACTTAGTGTAATTTAGAAGTAATTAATCAGGATGATTAATTAATATGGTAATTAAGTAATAATTACTTTAAGCAATTAAGTGATAATTAATCAAGGATGATTAATTGAAGTGGATAATTAAGTGATGTTTATTTGTAATTAATTAATGAATAGGAAGTTGGATTGAAGATAATCCAAGTGATTAAGTAAGAATTAATTTAATTAAGGATCAATTAAATTAATTAAGTTTGGATCAAAACTTGTTTATGAATGGTTAATGATTGATGATAAATATCATTGGATGAGTTAATGATATTGGTTGATATTGTATGTCATTGGTTGATATGTTGTGATATGAATGTGATATATCTAAGATATGATATATATGTTGTTTGTGATATGTATGGAGGAATGTGATAATAGTGGATTACCTATCTGAGTAATATGAATCATCCATTTATGTTTAAGTGATATTCTGAATATATTGTTTAAATCCATTAAGTATAACTTGGACATTAAAATGGCGTTTGGTTTCGGTGAGACCGGGATCGGGTTTCCATATTTGGATATCCGAAAACCACATCGATTCCAATTAAACGTTAGGTCGTTAATCCAAGAGGAGCGAGTGAAGACTCGAGGTGTAAGGGCTATACGTCAGTATAACTCTGTGGGTAATTCCGTAATGAGTTTGACGGAATAGTGCTTATAGGTTCGATATGGAGATTTAGAGTGCAAGGGCTATGGTCGTTGACTCTGAGGGTGATTCCAAAATGAGTGCAACGAGATAGTGCCTTCGGTTTCGTTCGAACCCGGAATGTACTTGTATGGATTGAATGCTTTCAGCACATCGTTAGGCGGACGATGAGCATTCTAAGATAAATGTGTCCTAAAAAGGTAATCGCAGCCTCAAGCCTCATCAACCGGGAATAGCTAAAACAGGGGAGGTGCAGCAAGGCTTCGTGGGTAGCACCCACTTGAGAGTGAGATACATCCCTGTCTAGAAGCCCCTTTTTATTGCGGCTGTGTGGGCAGTTGGTCTGCAGCCAACTGCGGAGTGGTCTTGTTCGGGACTGTTCAGTAAGGAATGGTCCCGGCCTTGTGTTGCAGGGGAGCGGGCGTACTCCTCGGTACGGTGATCTAGGCCACGTACGGTGACGGGCGGTACCCCAGTAGCCCCGATATTGATGGAAACCCATTTTCCCTACGAGACCCTACGGTTTTGTTTGTATTACCCACTTTTGTGGCTCGTAGCTGGAATTTAATAGATGTAACAATTTCGTTTATTTCTTATTTACTTGAAAATCCTAGACACTATTATAATATCACTGGATTTCCTATCAAACGTTTTGGTTAGCGTAAGGTAAAAACTTTTCCATGTTTATGTGTGGGAAGTCTTACGTGATACTTTTCTTTCCAAAGATTTTTCTAAAGTTAAGCAATCTTAAACCGTTTACTCACACCAGACCCCTGTCTGACCCGAGTGTTTATTTTCTGTTTTATTAAACTCTTGGGTACTCATATTATATATGAGTAGTCATGTGATTCAGGTTATCTCTTGACGAATTCTGGAGGAGCTTTGGAGCAGGAGGCTTCAGCGTGTAGATATATAGTTAGTGTTTCCGCTGTGTTGTTATTCTGTATGATGTCTTGTATTGTATTAGACAGAATTGTTATAACTGTCTAAATTGAGATGTTTAGTTGTGTACTCTGATGTATATGATACTATGTATATGTTCTATATTATATTTAAATCGTTCCGCTGCGAGATTCTGATGTGTTGTTTCTTTTTCTTCTCTTTCTTTTCTTCTTCTATCTCTTTCTTTCTTAATTAGTGATGCGATTTTCTGGTAATAGAAAGTCGGGTCGCTACAGAATCACTCAAAAATCCATATCCAGGGTTCGTCGTCGAAAATCGATTGAAAGATCCCAACTCGGATCGATAAACTATCTCGAAATTCTATGCTCGGATCTGGATCAAATCATTCTGCGAATAGATTAATGTACATACATCCTGCGTATTTATTTTCATTGATCATTAGCTAATTCAATTCTCTTTCCTATTCACCTTCATTTTGATTTCTATTCACTTATTCACAATTTTCTTCTAATTTCCATTTGGGTTAACACTTCAATTCTTATCTCAATTGGTATTCAATTATAGACAGCTTGCACTCTGACCAACTTGTATTAGGAAAATAGCTTGAAATTTTTAAAAATAGATAAGTAGTTGTAAAATAGCAATAAAATAGTTAAGTAATTATAAAATAGCTATGAAACAGTTAAATAGTTTGTAGAATAATAAGATAGTTGCAAAATAGTTATAAAGTAGTAATTAGTTTATAAAGTAGTTGTAAAATAGTAATTAGTTTTCAAAATAATTGTAAAATAAGTATAAAATAGTTTAGATTTAAAAGAATGGTTATATAGTAAATAGCTTGAAAAATAGATTTAAAACAGTTTACTTTAAAACAATTTATTCGAAAATAATCTCAAAGTCAAAGTGGTTCCATTTCCCAATTTCTCATTCTAATCACTATCAATTCAAATTTCCACTTCCATTTAAATTGATTCAATTTCTACTCAATTTGAATTAACTTCAATTCTTTTTCCAAATTTAAATCAATTCCTATTTGAATTTAAAACCATTCAACTTCAATCTCATTTCCATTTAATTCAAATCAAATTCAATTTGAACTAATTTCAATTCCAATCTCAACTTTAAACCATCTCGAATTATATAAATTCGAGATAAATTCTTAAATGTTGATTTAATCCTTTAAATCAAACTAAACTTTACTTCTAAATCAACAACCTAAATCTTTAAACAATTTATTTCTAAGTCTAAATTCAAATATCCATTTTAAATTACCTTTACTTAACCTTTTTCAGAGTTCAAATAAGCGTTCAAAAACAATTTAATCCTTAGAATCCACTTTATTATCCAATTTTAACTTCATACTTTGAAACTGATTCTTAAACAATTTCAGTTTGCAAGATCATCTTAAACATTCAAATCTTATTGTCCAAAGCGATTTCCTTTTTATAAGTACAATTTCACTTCATAAATTAAATAATTCTGGCACAAGGTTTTATTTTCATTTTATTTCAGTAATGGATGTAAATTATCTCAACCCATTTCTTAATTCATTTAAAATAATCCAATTCTCTTTTTCATAGACTATTAGTAACAACAGGATGATATCAGGATGAGTCATAATAAATAAAAATCCAAATTATTTAAAACATTCATCAATAACATCTAATTCCAATTTTCGGATTTCAAACCCATTTGAGATCTCACATACTCCCCTTCAATTCAGCCCATTTAACTTCCTAAGTTAAATTTCAATTTCGTTTTGAAATTTCCAATTCAAGTTGTTCATTCTAAACTCATTTAACTTCCCCTAAATTATATTCAATTTATTTTATCCAGTCAACTTTACCCAAATTGAATTCCCATTCAAATTTTAAACTTCTTATTAATAATCTTCCCACTTAATTTTAAAAACTTTTTCACTTTGGTTTTTCACAACACATTCCAAGGAAATAAAAAAATTCATAACTCAACCTTAGGGTTTATTTCAAATCATTTTAATATTATGTATATCCCACATATATGCATATTTATTTCGTTTGCACACCAAGATATACTTTAAATTTTAAACCACCTTTGGTTTTTATTCAAAACAAATTTCTTTAAAATTTTCAAACAACTCCTGTTTGAAACAGGACTATTTATTATTTCTTTTAGCACTTTGAAACAAATTTCAAATTTTCTGGATTTAGATTTAAAACTTCACAACTTAAATTATCTTCAATTCCAATTTATAAGTCATACTCACGTAAATGTTTACTTCCCTAAAACATTTCATTTTGCTTAATAATTAACAAACATTTCATTATTAAACACAAAAACCATTTTTATGATAATAACTAGGGTTATCATATCTGAAAACCAATTCACTATATATTGTCTTATAATTTATTGGAAAATAAAACCAGGGACACTTAATTCAACCTTTTGAAAGCACTTCTACAAATTCAGTAATTTATTTTCTAGTTTGAATCAGTTTCGAATTTATCTAATTTATATAGTTCACATTATACAATTCCCATTTAGTTGTATTTCTATTATCACTTAATTCTTATTATCTTATTCAATTTCAATAATCAACAACCAATTAGAAAATTTATTGCTCTATATGTATGAAAATCATTTAAAACCATTTTTTTTAAAATCTTTTTATAAGAAAATAACACGTACGCTCTCTGACACACACACACACTCAACTCATTCTAGGGTACTACTAACCCTATCCTTAATGAGTAAACCCACCAGAGCCAAGTTTCTCGCTTAACTTTTCTCTGATACCAAAATGTAACGACCCGAAATTTACGACCTCGAAAATTTTACACTAATACGTTCACTGTAGAAGTGCCGAGCAATCGAAAGTCAGAAATTTCAGATTGTTAGAGAATAGAACAAGAAGATAGAAAAAGAACAGGAAACAACATCTTACAATCGGCAGATCAAAATATAATATCAAATAATAGTATTTACAAAGAAAGCTGTAATTGCCAGATTACATACAATTCATCAAAGTTACAATCATAAACAAATAGACTAGATGGTTATATCAACCTGTCCCAGACTATCATCAATATAATATACACAACGGTATACTCCATACGTTCCTGCAATCCATCTCGCCTCCTGAACTCCAGAACGTCCTCACCTGAAAATCTGTAATACTCGTTCTGACCCGAGCATTACATCAAAGTAAAACCCAGGTCAGGCTGGAAACCAGCCTGAGTAAACCCAAATAATTTTAAATACTAAGCTTTAAAACATATTTGAAAATGCGGGTAACTCGTACCTCACTACGAGTTCTTAACTTGCTAAAGCCAACACTTATTTCACAATAAAATCTAAGTACCGTTACTTGGTTTCAATGGTCCAGTTTACTTTAATTATTCCATTCCAGCCTATTTATTTCACTTATCAAATCTATAAAGAATCAATGTAGATTACAAATCGAAGTAGTTTCGGTATCTATTGATACCCGACCCCGGTCTCTTCGAAACCAATGTCATCTTAACCTAAGTTATTCAAGTGTATACAATTTAAATGCAGTATGTCACTTTTCCACAGCAATTCATCATCGATAGATAACCACATTATCACTGTTCAACCCAAACATATCATATCAAAAACATTTTATATTAGAGATATCAAACAATTCAAGGAAACCAATATAATTAATCATTCATAAGCAAGAATAATTGGTTGTTCAATTCCCGATTAATTCAATTTAATCTCCAAATAAATTAAATTAATTACCTTTAAATCCAGCTTAACTAACATTAACAAATCATTTTAATTAATTAATTAAATTACTAATCAGCTTTTAATTATTAACATTAATTAATTATACTACAATTTATTAACTTTTAATTACTCTCATTACTTAATATACCATAATTAATCGCATTTAAGTAATTACCTTTTAATTAATTAATTAATTAACTATCCTTTAGTTGCTTTCATTAACCCTTAAGTAATCATCTAAAGTAATTATCCTTAATTAATTATCCTTAATTAATTGTCATTATTTACTTATATAAATCAACCTTTACTTAATTCATTCAGTAATTAAATATCCTTTAATCATCCACTAATGATCTTTTAAGTACATAAAGCAATTATTCCTCTAATAACTTCCACTATGTGATTATCCTTAACTAATTTCATTAATTAATTACTCCTTTAATTACTTACGTAGGTTATCTTTTCATTAATCACATTAATGAATTAATCAAATTAATTTTAAATAATCATCTCAATATAATTATTTAAAACCAAAAACAATTTTAAACATATTTTTAACTTTAAAATCAAATCTTTGAAAACTCGTTTTAACAAAACTTGTTTAAATAAATTTACTTTGGAAAACTTAGTTCATATTCTTTTGAAACCTTATTTATTTCAAAATATTTCCAAATTTGATCACTTAAATAACTTTAAAACTTGGCAAAGTAAAATTGTTTGAAACTCATTATATCTTTTTCAAGTCTTAAATTTGGTAAAACCCAGGCCAAACAATAAAAATGTCGAGCCAAACCCCGTACTTCTCTTCACATTCTTGTCTCAAGCCTATCCTAGCATTTACATGAGAACGAAACCGAGCCGAATACTTCTTCTCCGATCCTTAACCAACCCCCGACACGTTTGTGCATGCGTGCACATGCACGCTCACTCCGATTATCGCTGGACATCGTTGAGATCACTCGCTAGTCCACAACGACCAACTCAACCTGATCGACCACTCAGATCCATCAGTTTCGCCAGGAATCAAAAATCAAGCTATCGATACTTCCTCGAACCTAAACCTTCCGACGAAATTCTCCACTCCCCATCGATTCCGTCCATTGGAATCCACGCTACTTCGTCTGAAGCAGCACCACCGACCCAAGCTTCGATCCCATCACCTCCGACAGGTTCCGATCCACCCCTGACAATACAGTAGCTCCTCAAACTCCATCGACAAAAAACTGCTAATCAAAACCTAATTCGACGTCGTTCATCCACCACGACAAGCTTAAACTCTGGCGAATAAATTTCCCATGACCAACCACATACCAGCCATCTCCAGACTCAGGCTCGATAAACAGTTCATCGTTGTTCATCGGCAATTGATAAAAATGTAAAATCTGATCAACTAGCAATTCCAAACAAATCCCAAGCTTAAAAACCAAGGCATCCATATCAAAATTTATGATTTTTCTATACGAATGAGATTATGAAGTCCAAACACGAATTCCTGTTCATCGATTTTTCCGACTAAAAGGAATTTCACTGTTATTTTTAAATTTTCGAAATATTTCCTAAATAATTCCTCTTAAAATAATTTTTAAAAATGAAATTACCTTCTTACAAATATTTTTCATTTATAGATCATAGCCAAAAATTAATTGGAGAAGAAGGAATTGATTTTTAAACATATTGTAGTCATATGATATTAAAATAGAGAGAGGCTTCTGGGTATACGTAGATATGGACATCATATATACACATATCTACATAAACATGCAGGCATACTTATTATGTAACAAACACTTTTAATATCGAACTTCCAGTATTCCTTACGAACATCAGATATATATATATATATATATATATATAAACAAATTCAAGCTTTTGGTAGGTTAGTTTACTCACAGTCTTATGAAAAAAAGAGAACAACTTGATTTTGCTCTAGAACAGATGTTGATCTGGAAACTGGAAGCTTGAATATGAGTTGTTGAGTTGACCTTTTGAATCTTAGGTTGCTTTAGGTTTGAAAACATGAAAGAATTGATTGTTGTTTGATTTTATTTCTGTGATTCCTTTCCTATGGTTTATGTTATGGACTTTTGTTTTTCTTTTTTTAGAAAACGAAGATGAAAAAAATGAGAAGTTTGAACAAAATAAAGCCTGTTTTTCCTCTTAAAACTTATTATATTTCAAATTTGAAAAAAACAATGTGCCGCATGTTAATTTGCATGCTAACTCAATTTGCAATTGTTATTTCCATGTATTATAAGGCTTACAAATGTTTAAAGCCTTATTGTACATATTTCTTATATTTTATAGATTTACGAATTATGTTTTTATTAAAATACTTGATGTCTTTGTATTTATTTTTATGTGTTATATTTGCTATTTACCCTTATACTTATATATGTTTTATTTTATATTTTTTTTATGTTTAATACTTATATATTTAAAAAAAGTATGAACCTTTATTAAATTCTATTTTTAACTTGAGCTTTAATAATTTAACAAATAAATATATACATATACTATCTTTGCTGTTGTAAAAATATAGAATTTATCTTTAATAACTTTAAAAATTAATATTGAATTTAAACCGTAGCTAACCATTTACAATACATACATATATATATATATATACACACACATACATTATAATAGAAAACATATTTATTTGTAGAAGATAAATTTTGCCAAATTGAATAATTATAAAAGAAGATCATTAAACAACTATTATTAAATTTCAATAATTATAACAGGAGATGATCAAATATATTTTTATATCTCGGTATTTTTAATTGTCAAAACATTTGTTCAACTTATTAATCAGTATTTCAATAGTTAAGATCAATTAATTATCCAATTGCTAGATATCCAGAAATACAGGTTATCACAGTAGGTTAGAATACTATTTCTTCCACACCATACTCGAATCATTATTCCTAACCCTCACTAAAAGAAATAAGTCTACCTTGTTAGATTTATTGCTAAGTACATGACTAAATATTTTCTATAGACAAGAAAACAGGCAAATCCTGAGTAATTCACACAAAGCACGATTAATTCACTTAAATGACTTCTAATCCCCTTTGTATTTAATTAATCCTTTATTAATTAAACCTCTTTTATTAGTAAAACTCCTTTATCTAATTAAACTTCTTTCATTAATCAAAACTTCTAATTAAACTCCTAACTGTTTAAAACTTTCTTTAATAATTAATACTCCTAATTAATTAAAACTTCCTTTATATACTTGTATATATATTTAATTTCTCTTTACAAACGATACATACATGTATTCTACTATTTTACTATTCATTTATACTCCTTTCAATACTTACAAAGGTATTCATATACTTATCCCAACGGTATGAGTTTGTTCACAAAATCACTTAACAAAGTTTTTTTTTACCTTGAACTATAATCAAAGTGGTTAAAAACAAATGTTACTTAAACGTTGTTACTATAAACCATTCTCTCTTTCATATTTTATACATATAATTTTTTAACCTTTACTCCAAAAGATTCCATACTTGTTTTGCTCAATAAAAAATTATATGCGACCATGATCGCATAACCGAGCATAATATAGGCCAGAATATAATATCCGACTAACAAGCCTAGTCGATAGCCAAAAAGTATTAAGTTTGAATAACTAGTCACAACATAATACAGCATACATCCCTCATACTAGGATAGTCAAAATTATACATACAGTGTATTTAAGAGATACTATTATACACACGTCAACAAAAAAAACCTAACACCCGTATCTCATCAGGTGGCTGAACTATTTCTCCCAACCGACCCACGGGCATCTTCACTTGTCACGAAGAA
Source organism: Allium cepa (assembly GCA_030765085.1). NCBI lineage: Eukaryota > Viridiplantae > Streptophyta > Magnoliopsida > Asparagales > Amaryllidaceae > Allium > Allium cepa. Next base: position 491,085,600 of record CM060942.1, read on the forward strand.
GCGAAGCCTCTGCATGGGGTTCCTGTCCAAATAGAGTATGTATATAATATTTTAAAAGCCACTGAAAAATAATTGCAAACATGATTGTTAAAGCATCTGTCATTTCTTTTTACCCAACCCGCCTAGGCAAAAGCAAGGGAAAGGAGAGCTGCTAGGGAGTCTGGGTGAGCAGACTCCCAATAGTTGCACCATAGAAGCTCCAAGTTCTAGCTAATAATGTTCAAGTTTGTAACACATAGCAACCATACATGGAAAAAGAACTCACATTCGAAGAATATATGATTAGTCGAATCAATGGTAGTATGATAGAGAAAACAAGAGTGGGCAACTGAAATGTTCTTAGTTGCCAAAGAAACCACTGTATTGACCTTTTTAAGCATGACAAGCCATATGTGCACTTTGAATATTGGTGGAGCTCACATCCCCAGAGGCTGTTGAGCAGGGCCGGCCCAATCTTCTTCGTTGCCCCAGACCAAAAAATATTGGAAGCATTAAAAATAAGTTGTCCTACTGGGATTTGATCCCAGGTCACCAAGTGAACAGAAAATACCTTACCACTAAACCACAAAATCAATTAATTCTAAGATGATACATGCTATTTTTATCAATAAATTGCTAAACCCATCATCACCACCATCAACCGTTGCCCCTGCCGGACCGGCTGCACTAGGAGACTGTCTTGCTCGCCTTGCCCTAGGGCCGGGCCTGCTGTTGAGTTGCAATACACACCAAGAAAGTTGCAAAAGTTATATTGAGTCTTAATCGAGTAAAGGTCATTCCTAGTTCTTCCCTAACTATATTTCTCAATGTTTAGAATCAAGGAAACCTTATTAATAAGTGCCAAAAGAGATGCCATAGAGAGAAGCAGTGGGCCCTAAAGAATAACTGAGAAGGAAATGATGCAGCTGCCATTTTGAATAGCTTTGTGGACCGAAATGTATTTATCCGAGGCAATGGAATAAAGGTATGGAAATAAGGATTGGAGGGCTATGCTGTCAAGCCAAGGATAAGACCAAAAACAGTTCTCCTCCCATCACCCAAATCGATGATCGTGCTTATGCGAAATTCGCGGCAAGAGGATATAATATTCTTCCAAAAGAAGGAGGTGTGGATTGGAGTCGCGACATAATGTGAGAGGTTGAAGTCCCCATTGTAGTAGTAAGTCCAAATCCATCTGCCCAAGGTTTAGAACGTCCTTAAAGCAAAGACCGACCCTATTTCCTAAGAAGCGTGTTGTTGAATATTGATAATTTATGACTCCCAAACCCCCTACCCTATTGGAAGGCGAACTCTATCCTAGTAAACGAAGCAGTTTGCCAACGAAAATGGAAAGGATCCCTTCCAAATGAAAGCTCGCCACATGAAGTCAATTTTACTAATTGCCCAATTCAGAGTCTTATATAATCAGAATCAATAAGTTGGAATGGGACAAAGCATCGAATTCACCAGCATCAGCCTACCATCCCTTCACAAAGATGAACCTTTCCTGCTTCCCAATCTTCTTGAAAAAATTTCCAAAATCGTTGGACAATCAGAGCGAGTTGGTTTGGAAGGCCTCAACAACAAGCCAAGGTACATGATTGGGAAGGTGCCACGTTGGCAATTCAAAGAGGAGGCCACCAAAGTACCCACTGGGTGGGTTGGTTTAAACATGTAAGCCACACTGTTTGAAAAATTAGTCTTAAGGCCAGAGGTGATCTCAAAGCAGTACTGCAGCAGCTTTAAAGTAGCAATTAATGACGGTGAAGGTAGGAAAAGAGGATAGCGTCGTCCGTAAATTGGAAGGAGTTAAAACCATTTAGGGAGATATTTCTTCCAGCGTAGTCCAAAAGATTTTCCTTACAGGCCATGTCCTCAAGTCTAGTGAAGGAGTCAACGAAAACATTGAATAAGAGCAAGGAGATTGGATGACCTTGACAAAGTCCTCAAGAAGAAGCGAATAGGTTGCCTCATCTTTTTTTAACCCAATGCTAAATAGATAAACAGAATGTGGAGAGGATGGTCCCAATCTAGAGAATGAATTTTGTAAGGAATCCTCTGTGTGAAAGAACGTTCGGGATGAATCCCAAGATATTGTGTCAAAAGCCTTCGAGAAGTCATTCCATACTTGTTATTATCTTTAAAATGTCATAATTAAAATTCTAAGTATATTAGTAATATTTTTCCACTTTAAAATATAATTCAATGATTTTTTAAAAAATATATTTATAAAAGTTGTTTACTACAAATCCAAGACATTTCATATTTAATCATTATCTTTAAACACTCTTTTAAAGGCCTATTTACTTTTATAAGGGTTTAAGACAAGTTTTACTTAAACATTTTCATAAAAAACCCAAAACTATTCACTTATAATTGTTCTTAAAGATTCCTTATCAATTCCTAATTATAATCTTAATTATAATATAAATTATATTCACTTATATCTACACTGATTAAACAAGTTAATATACTTCTACTTAACCTTACAAAACCATTTATTTCATGCTAAGTATTATGATCCAAATCTTCTTTTATTTCTTTTTAAAAGACTTAACTTATTTTTCCCAACTTATATATTTACTAGAAAACTTTTTAAATGATGTCTATATTTGTATGTATACTAACTTATTTAAGCTAATATTATTTATAAGATCCTAAAATAATTTAAAAAATATTATATTACATATGCTTTTTAATACTTTAATAAAATATTTAACTAATTTTATAGAACTATAGATATTTAAAAATACTTATACTATGGTTTAAAATATTTATTTTAAATATCACTTAAAAATATATATTTTATAATTTATTAAAAAACCATACAAAACATGTTTTACAATTTAAAATCCTTTACTTTAAAAATTCATAATAATTATTAAAAATATATTTAAAATTTGATATTTTTGCAGTAATAAGTACACCAACAATACTTATTAAAAAATGTAAAGAAGCCCTTAGGATGTCCTTTAAAGTTGATTTTAAAAATCACCGAACACAAGGCATTCTCAAAGTGCATCCATAGCGCATTTCGCTTCTAACTCTCACAAATTTGTTTCACAATTTCTATAAATTCCAAACTAAATCCTTTACACACCAAAATACATTTAGAGAACAACAAAATATTTTTTTAATAATATATTCACATTTTAACCAATTTAACATATGTTAAATACAAGGGATTTCAAAGTGTGTTTATAGCCACTATTTCACTTCAAACATTCACAACACACTTCAATTTCACATATAAATTTCGAACATGTAAAAAGTCTTGGCCATGATACCATTTTGAGAGGCATATAAGAAAGATTATACTGCATATAATGTTGTCACTTGCTTTCCAATGCAAGGAGGGATCCAAAAGTTATAACTTGTATTGTTATGTATTCTAGCTTATATTTTCAACCATAATAATTGTATCACAATATTATACGTTCAAGATGGCTAGTAAATTCACCCAAGCCCTAGCCAAAACCAGGTTGTAGATAATCTCACTATGAGCGCAACAACGATGATGGCATCTCGATTGGTCCTCATATGTAAGAGGTACGAATTAAATATTAATCGAGATTAATTAAAATAATTAATATAATCACTTTAATTAAATAATAACCTTTCTCCTCCAAATTTAAAAATGCCACTCGTAGATAAACTTACCACAGCCGCCTCCTTTTCTTGCTCCCTAGTTTGCAACATGTGCTCTCCACCATGGTCATCATCACTTGAAGCTTGACTCTCTCCTCTTGGTCGCGACCTGATGAACCCCCTAACTATAGCTACATTTCGCAACAAACTAGGCAAGGGCGCACCCCCATGGGTCCTCCAACCATCTTTTCTTCTCAAGAGAAACACCCTAGTACCCTCGCCTTTGCCAAATCTGCTTCATTCCACGTGTACCCAAACCCAAGCTTCGACCCTTATTACTCGATAATGACCAATCATGATCGGACCTTACAATGACCATACTAATTCAAAGCCCTTGCTTCTCCAAGTCCAACGGATCAAACAACGACTTCACTCATCATCTATAGCTCCAGATTAAATTAAAGAAAGAGGAGTATCTTTTTGTTCTTTTCTACGTGAGGAGATGGAATTGAGAAATTAAAAGAAGAATGGAATATAATAGTGTGCGGGATGTGGTTATATAATATAAATATATTATATTTTAATTTTCAATTAAATCACCATACGATTTGAGCTCGTACAATCACATAGTACACCCGATCACCACGAAGCTCGTCGATGACACACCTTGTTATTTTGGTACCGATGATACTAGTTTCATCACAATCTGAGATAGTGCCTTGGGATGATCATTTCACACGTTTTGATGTCGTTTATCGATAAAACAATATTCAATCACATTATCAATATTTCTTCGAACTATTTATTTCTACAAATATTTTTCTAAAACAAGTTTACCATCATTTGTTATTAGTTAAAAGGCGTTAACAAGGTTATTAAATAAATTTAATCACATTAAATCCGAAATTCAAATATTTAAATAATTTGGATATTTATGTAGAAAGTGTTTCCTATTCCAGGTAGTTACATTCTCCCCCACTTAGAATATTTCGTCCTTGAAATTTTGACACAAGAAACAAAAGAAATAATTACACATTAACATTTAATAGCATTACAATCATTAGCAAACAATGTTTATGGTTTTCCCAATTTTGAAATCCTCCTCATCGCACAAGGATGATAAATAATCTACTAATATACTTTACGCTCAATAGCCTTAGGTTATTACTTAGTCGATTATTCATACCACCTCAAATAATTTGAAGATTCCTTTTCCAAACTCTCTATAAGCCAATAAACTTAGTACACAAATATAGTAGAGCCTGTACGGTGTAAATGGATCATCCATACGCAATACCAAATCTGATCACTTGCTCGATCACATAGGTTGCACTTCCAAACTAGTATAGATCACAGGACCTCTCTAGTGCGGATTCGATCAAATTCCTTCATTAGAAACCTCAATTTTCCATACATAGCCATATACTATGATAGAAAATATTAGACTATTTAAAGAATCCATATCAAGTGTTTGCCATTAAGAATCGAGTGAAAAATCCTTGTTTGGTCTGGTGTTAATAACCTCGAAATCATGTACTCGAATCCTATAATGAGAACGGTCATGTGAATAAAATGATCAACATAAAACTTGCATACTTTATTCCTTTTTTTACTACACCAAATACTTTTAATTCACATTCGTTTTTACATAAATTATTTTTCCTTTAATTTTAAATCATTTACGAACTATTTCATAAAACATTACTTAAGTTTTTAAACATTTTATAAAGGCGCATCTTTATTTTCGAAGCATTCATAATTAATGTTCATATTCGTATAACACTCTACTACATTAGAGTATATACACAACATTAGATTTTTTTAACAGAATAAGGATGTTTGACAAATTTAGAACTTGTTTTAACTTACTATCCTCTTAATTTAGGAGTTACAAAAACACAATTTTTATATTTTAACAAAAACACTTAACTTCAATTTCTATATCAATTCGATAGTTTCCAACTGTCCAAAATCATCGAAAGTTCTATTTTATTTCAAATGAAACTACCAAACAACAGATCATACCATGATGTATAAACCAAACTGTCCTAATGCATAGGCTACATGCATTAATAAGTTAACTTAACAAGAAAACTTTAGAACTAAACACTGGGTTTTGTTTCAAATCATGCTGAAATAATAATAATAATATACTTATAACTTTTGTATATCAAATCATACTTTCGAGATTCAATAAAAATTTGTTTTACCAAACCCCTCTATAGTAAACTACTATGGTAGCATTGTGACTTTAAAACTCAAAAATGAAATTCGGTGATGCTAGATTTTAGGACCGATCCGAAGTTCATGCCGAATCGATCAAGTCTTCCCAATTTTTGCGCCTTGTTCGTATCGATCTGACTTGGTCTTGTTCGTATCGATCGACTACGCTTCATTTCGTATCAATTGCAGTTGCTCTATTCGTATCGATGGCAACCAGTTTGCCTTGTTCGTATCGATGGCAACTACTTTGTTCATATCAACCACTACTTGATCGATACGAAGCAGCGACTTTGCTCTGATGGACATGAAATGGAGTTGGCTGATCGATGAGAATAGGCTGGAGATTATGGATGCGAAGAAGACAGCCGTCTATGGACACGAAGTGATGCTCTTTGATGGACACGAAGAGCTGAAGCTTGATGGATATGAACATCAGACAACCGTTGGATACGAAGGACATGACACTCCTAACTGATACGAAATCGTGCGCATCCGATCTATTCGAAAAAAACCGATATGAAGTTGGGTTATTCTCTAGTTGCTCGATGGACACGAACTGTTAGTCCGTGAGATGATGGTTTTGATGACAACAACCTTAGAATATATTATAAAATATAAATAATAACATTATAAGTTTAGATATATATGTATATGCAGGTTTTAACCATGCAGGTACTAAGAATGAAGACTGTACAGTATAGAGATTCAAGATATCAAGATAGAAGACTCATGAGTATCAAGATTATCAAGAGTTAAAGATTTCAAGGTTAAGTATTTTTATTAGGAATTTTTGTTAAAACTATAGAAAAGCACTGGCACCTTAAAAATCCAATTTATTCGTGGAATGGAATCCACTTTGAGCCTGTTAAAGGGATGGAACACTAAGTAGGATGGAACCTACAAAAAATCTAGTGGAACATTGTTTTGTATCTGCTAAATTTTTATTCAAAATGATTTTTCAAAATTATATCATGTTTTCAAAATGTTTTCAAAACTTTCCTTTTAAAAACATCAAAGCTCTCTATCCTGATTTTAAATAATTTTAGCCTCAAAATTATCTTTAATTTCAAAGTCAAATTACTCCTGATTTTAAACTATCATTTTAAATTATATATTTAACTTTTAAATATTTATACTTAGATTTGAATATAAAATTATAGTTAAAATCTATATATATTATTCTCTATATTTACTTATGAATTTTAACTATAATCAAGTATATTTGTAAAGTTTAAAACAGTTTTAATATAAGATAAAGGTTATTTTCAAAGAAAATCAAATCACCAAAAATTGCTTTGGGATGTCGACATGCCTAGGGTAACTATGTCGACATGGTGTTAGTTGAGTTCAAAATTTAAATTTCAAAAGAAGTGTGTATTCGTCGTAACTCTTCATGAATGGTCATGGTTGTTGTTATTCTATAAATTAGGGTTAGTTTCAACAATTTGATATCAGATTTTCTGGTTTTTCACTCCTCTTCTTCTTCTTCCACTTTTCTTAATACATATTCTTACCATTACTCTGTCGAAATCGACATTGAATCGAACTCGATTACTTCTAGTTTGATTCTCTATCACTATCTCTACAAGGTTATCAGTGCTATTCAGAGTTATAGACTTCTTTGTAATCTATTAAGCGAGAAAAGGTGTGATGTAGCCTTGGAAATCAATCAAGCGAGAAAAAGTGTGATTATAGCCTTGGTAAATCAATTGGGTAAACTTGTGGCCCGGAAATCAATTATCTCTTCCCAGAGGATAGAAACCTGGAAGGTGTACCTTGTAGCCTTAAAACAGAGGGTGTAATTGTACAATTGATTTTGAAAGGAAATCCGTACTTGTGTTGCGGGACTAGATGTAGGGTAACTCCGAACCAGTATAAAATATGGTGTGTTCTTTCCTTTACTGCTTTTATTTTATTTCTGCACCTGTGTTTGTTTCTGTGATCATATCTGCGTCTGTATATTGCATACATTGGTGTCTAAGTTAACATAAACTCAAAAAGATTTAGTAATTCTTTATTAACACTATTCACCCTCCCTCTAGTGTTAATCCTAGCCTTAAGATCTGTAATCCGCATTTCTCACAATTGGTATCAAAGAAAGGTTTTCAAAGTTTCGTAATCTGATTTTTGAGAAGTTTTCAAAATGGCTACCAACACTTGTACTGTTACTAACACTATTATCCCTATCACTAGTTCATTTGTACAGGGTCATTCTACTGTCAAACCGCCACTTTTTAATGTCAGTGTCTATGCATATTGGGCATATAGGATGAAAATATATTTACAATCTATAGGATTAGACACTTGGAATATCAAAAAAACTGAATATTCTGAACCCACAACTAATTTTACATAGTGGACTGCTGAGCAAAAGACTGTTGCACAAAATAATTCTAAGGTAATTAATATTCTATTTTGTTCACTGGATAGAAATGAATTCAATAGAGTGTCAGTTTGTAAGTCCGCGTATGAAATCTGGAAAACTTTGCAAGTTACTCACGAAGAAACAAGCAAAGTTAAACAGACCAAATTTCCATGCTCACAACTCAGTTTCAATTATTTAAAATGAATCCTAATGAGTATATTTCAGATATGTATACTAGATTTCAGAATATTGTGCATTCTCTAATATCTTTGGGAAAGGAATTTTCTAAAGAAGATGAAGTCAGAAAGATTTTAAATTCTCTAACTCCAGAATGGGATCAAAAGACACTTGCGATCGAAGAGGTAAATGACATCAGTACTTTAAAGATAAAAGAATTAATTGGAAATCTAATGTCGTATGAAGTTCAAATGATCGAGAGAAGAGAAAGTAAAGCATTTGAAAAAAATCAATGGCATTCAATGCATTGACCGATGGATTAGACTCAAACAGCGATAATGACGAAGAGATAGCCTTTGTGACTAGAAATTTTAGAAAATTCATGAAATATAGAAAGATGAATAATCTCAAGAGAGACAACTATAAAATTTTTGGAAATAAGAATGTAGTGCCAAACACTGACAAATGTTACAACCGTGATAAACCAGGCCATTTCAAAAGAGACTATTCGTATCAGATAGGCAAAATTCTCCTACGAACAATGATCCAGCAAAGAAACGGAAGCGTGCATTTACTACTCTAGATGACTCAGACTCGTCCTCAAGTGATGATGATCAGAAGACAGATAATTCAAATTTATGTTTCACAGTTGTTCATGACTCCGATGAATTCAAAGAAACGGACTCAGAAAAAGGTACACATTTATAATACATTTGTTTGAATTTGCTTGCTTAGAATTAGTTGCGTGATGTTTGATTGATTGATTTTGAATTTGTGTGTTGTCTGAATTTTAAAATTTATTTTCTATTTTTTTATTTTTTCATTTTTTTATTATTTTTATTATTTTTTAATAGTATAATAATATTTTCTGAAATATACTTGAAGTTTAATAATATTTCATATATATATATATATATATATATATATGCACTAAAAATAATAATAATATTTATATATATATTAGAGAACTTAGGAAAAATCAATTCATGAAAATTCAAAGGCACATGTCGACATGGTCCCTACCATGATGTCGACATGGGTACCTGAATTTGAATTTCAAAATTTGAATTCAAATGTTTGAATTTCCCTCCACCTTTTCACTTCATTCAATTCTCTGAAAAGCTACCTTTTGACTAGAGAATATGTCCTTTGAGAATCTATTTATTCACTATCTTTTATCATATTTTTCACTTTCATTTTCAAATTCAAACTCTCTCTTCATAACTTGAAGCTCTCTACTCTCTACTTTAACGGCTTCTTCAAGCAACCCCTCCATCCTGAGAATTTCCAGAAAAATCAAAGAGCAATTATTCAATGATCCGAAGGCAATAAAAGCATACATCAATTACGCTAACTATGCCAAAGTTCATCTCGAAAAATTTGCTATTTTTCAAGATTTTTCTTCTTGTGAAATTGATTCCCTTTTTGCAAACAATGGAGTTCTTTGTCATATTGATGCTTCTCAAAATGATTTTGTTTGCAATCCTAATCTTGTCAAAAAATTTCTATGCGAATTTAAATCGTGGACTTTATGATGGTAAAGAGAATGAAAATTGTAGTGTCAAAGGCACTAGAATTGTTTTGAATTGTGATCTTTTAGGTATTATTCTCAATTGAAAGAATTAGGAATGGATCTTTCTAACTTTAAAATCGATGAACATGATCGTGAGACATTTCATCACATTTTCGAAAGAGATGATGGTTTTGAATTTAAAAATAGAAATTTTCGACCAAAAGCAAGAATTGTCAATCTTCTTTTGCAACATACTTTGACCCCAAGATCGGGGAATTTTAACAATTCCGCTTCAAAAGTTTGCAAAGCACTTTTTGCTGTTTTTGGAAAATATGAAATAAATTGGGCGCAAGTTATTTTGGATGAACTTCGTCCCGAAAATCTTGAAATGGGTGAGAATACTTTATATCATGGAATTTACCTCACTCGGATTTTTAACTATTTTGGAGTGGATTTCAAAGGTGAAGAATTTGTTTCTAAAAAGGTTTTCAATCATTCCTACATTTCGCTTATGAAAATTCCAATTGTTTTGCAACCTTATGAGACCCTTATCGAAAAAGAAGAGCGTTTGGCTTATGAGGAAATGGAAGAAGAGGAAGAAGAAGAAGAAGGGGATGAAATGGAAATTGAAGAAGAAGAAGGTGAAACCTCTTTGGAAAGCATTGACTATCCTCCTAATCCATCCACCAAAACCCTTCTCAAAAACCAAAAGACGATTGATGAGAATCAACGGATTCTTAAAAGAACTGTTAGTAAAAAGTTGGACAAAATTTCATCCAAGATGAACAAGTTCATTTCCAAAGTCAGCAAGAAACTTCGACTATCTTCATCATCATCATCCTCTAACTGGTCTTATCTTTTCTTATCTTGTTGTATTTGTTTTAGTTTGCTTTATTTCGAATGTTCATGTAGTTTGCTGTATGCTTAATCATTGTAACATCTTAGTATGCAATGAAATGAAATTTCTTTTCTGTTATCTACCTTATCTTATCTCTAGAATAAGTGTTAGTATAGTATATAAATATATATATATATATATACACAATTATTCACAAAATCGAATTAGTCATAATTTTTCACTAAACCATGTTGACATCCCCTATATGACCATGTCGACATGTACTGGTCAGAAATGACAACTGATTTTGAATTTAAAATTTGAATAACTATCAAATGTCTATTCATTTCAAACGAATTTCTACACCTATAAATACCTGTTTCTTCTAGAATTATTCACTAAAAACTATTTCCTACCTTCTATATCCTTCATTTCTTTGACAAATTCAACTATGTCTAATCCTATTCACAATCTATCCAAAAATCTTGAAGAAACCCTTAATTCGTTCAAGAATATTCTCTCGTTTATTCTACGAAACAAGTGTCTCTTGGAATTGAGTCAAATGCAGTCGATTAAGGAACAAAAAAGGCACTTCGATGCGATACGATGGATGATCTCTTCTTTGCACAAGGATGATAACGAAGCACATCCTCCTGTCTCTCTCACCAATGACAATGATAATTGGGATGCTATTAAGGCAGACCCAATCTTTGGAGAAGAAGGATGGGTGGAAGTTCCACATAACATTTAATTTTTATTTATTTTCTTTTATTGATTTGGTCTGGATTGATACTCTATGTAGATTGATTTTTTGATATTGGTTTGAAGTTTGTTGTATAAACCATATGTATATATATATATACACACACATTGAAATGTATATATTCTATGACTAGTTATCATGTTCATAAGTATAATTATTTCTTAATCAATATATTATATATTCCGTCGTATAGTTTATTAACGCAGGTACTGAAGCCCAAAAATGAGGGGGAGTGGGTTTTTTTGTTGATGACAAAGGGGGAGAAATATAAAATAGGGTAGTTAAGCATAAATTAAGGGATAGTTTATTAGTTTTAGGGTGAGTTATTAGGATAGAAATAATATTTTATAAACAAAGGTTGTCATCATCAAAAGGGGGAGATTGTTAATCCGTGAGATGATTGTTTTGATGACAACAACCTTAGAATAGATTATAAAATATAAATACTAATATTATAATTTTAGATATATATGTATATACAGGATTTAACCATGTAGGTACTAAGAATGAAGACTGTATAGTATAGACATTCAAGATATCGAGATAGAAGACTCATGGGTAACAAGATTATCAAGAATTCAAGATTTCAAGGTTAAGTATTTTTATTAGAATTTTTGTTAAAACTCATAGAAAAGCACTGGCACCTTAAAATCCAATTTATTCGTGGAATGGAATCCACTTCAAGCCTGTTAAAGGGATGAACCCTAAGTAGGATGAAACCTATGAAAAATCTAGTAGAACATTGTTTTTATTCAAAATGATTTTTCAAAATTATATCCCGTTTTCAAAATGTTTTCAAAAACTTACTTTTAAAAACATCAAAACTCTCCATCCTGATTTTAAATAATTTTAGCCTCAAAATTATCTTTAGTTTCAAAGTCAAATTACTCCTGATTTTAAACTGCCCTTTAAATTATATATTTAACGTTTAAATATTTATACTTAGATTTAAATATAAAATTATAGTTAAAATCTTATATATTATTCTCCATATTTACTTATGAATTTTAACTATAGTCAAGTATATTTGTAATGTTTAAAATAGTTTTAATATAAGATATAGGTTATTTTCAAAGAAAACCAAATCACTAAAAATTGATTTGGGATGTCGACATGCCTAGGTAACCATGTCGGCGTGGTGTCAGTTGAGTTCAAAATTTAAATTTCAAAAGAAATGTCTATTCACCATAACTCTTCATGAATGGTCATGGATGTTGTTCTTCTATAAATAGGGGTTAGATTCAACGAATTTGATATCAGATTTTCTGGTTTTTCACTCCTCTTCTTCTTCCACTTTTCTTAGTACATATTCTTACCATTACTCTGCCGAAATCAACATTGAATCAAACTCCATTACTTCTAGTTTGAACCTCCATCACTATCTCTACAAGGTTCTTAGTGCTATTCAGAGCTACAGACTTCTTTGTAATCTATTAAGCAAGAAAAGGTGTGATTGTAGCCTTGGAAATCAATCAAATGAGAAAAGGTGTGACTGTAGCCTTGGTAAATCAATTAGTAAACTTGTGACCCAGAAATCAAGTATCTCCACCCAGAGGATAGAAATTCTGGAGGGTGTACCTCGTAGCCTTGAAACCGAGGATGTAATTGTGCAATTTCTTTTAAAAGGAAATCCGTACTTGTGTTGTGGGACTGGATGTAGGGTAACTCCGAACCAGTATAAAATCCAGTGTGTTCTTTCCTTTACTGCTTTTATTTTATTTCTACATCTATGTTTGTTTCTGTGATCATATTTGTGTCTGTATATTGCATACATCGGTGTCTAAATTAACATAAACTCAAAAAGATTTAGTAATTCTTTATTAACACTATTCACCTCCCCTCTAGTGTTAATCCTAGCCTTAAGATCCGTAATCCGTATTTCGCACAACGAATAAGGTAACTATTTGAATTGCGTCGAGCATATCTTGTGCATGCAAACTTAGATTTACTTGATATTTGGAACGTTGGCTTTTATAGCTTTGCTCGTCATGTTGTATTAATTGTAGCTTGATCTGGACTCGAACAAAATTGACTGACATCCATAGTGAACCTGCGTATAACCGATCTTCGAGACGAACTGACTTTTGTTTTTAACCAATTCCTTGGTGTTGCGACCCTGCCAAAAGGCGGTATAACATTTGCCTCCCAAAGCACATCTTTTGAAAACATGACATGCTTTGAAAACTTACAATCTTCATCCTAAATAGTTCCATCTAACTTGTTAAACGGTTGTTGTCTTCTTATGGAAGGCTATAATTTTTGATTGATCTTTAGAAACATAAATCATGAACTGTTGACTGCCAATTGTTGTACCACATATTGTTGTAACTGAGTGTTGTATGATAGTGATCTGTTGTTGTTATAATTGTCACCATACGAGTATTCAATTCCTATGAAGTGTAAAAATTGGATGTTAGACCGACATACATGTACGTATGTTAGCCTGACTCCCTTTAATGTTTGCACGTTCACGAGTCATTGTCAGTTTTTTTTGCATTGAATTCCGTATCTATCCTCCCCTGAATCGATGTGAAATTCAAGTTGTAACAATGCTTGACGGTTGTTTTAGAATTTTATTCGCATCGATTCTCTGCTGGATCGATGTGGAAGGTTGAAAAGTCGTTTTTGTATCGAATGTGATCAACACGGATTGGTTGGTCTCTCTTTTTTACTTTTTGTATCTCGTATCGATGGATACGAGTACCAGTGGGATACAGAGTTATGGGTACAAATTTGTCATGTCGCATCGATAGGCGCGAATTCTCATAAACTACGAATGGATGGATACAGAATTATCATTTTGCATCAATGGAGTTGGAGTTCGATCGCCGATGGATACGGACAACCACACGTTGGATCGCTTTGGATCGACAGATACGAATAAACTTCTTCGTATCGATGGCAGTTGTGATCGTTCCAACCGATACTTGGCTCTCGGGAGATGCCTTTGGTTACATATCTATATAAATATATTTTGTACTTAGAATTTTTTCACTTGCTCATTTTTTAACACTTTGCTTTCGTATCGATCAGGAAAAAAAATAAAGAAAACTGTCTTCATCTCCAAATCGAGCAATCCATCAATCTTCCGAACCAACTTTTTTAACTAGGTAACAGACAAATCAAAAATATCCAAAATGATAAGACTTGAGTTTTAAAGCCATTCCATCCACTGTTGTTTCCGATTCGACATTGGCTATGCCGGAGTCGGTTCTGAGTAGGGTTGAGGAGAGTACAATAGCGTTCAGTCTGCTTGGAGGAGAAGATGAGCTGTCGATTGAGATGGTGGAGTAACTCGTATCGATTGTGGATGGAGGAAGGAGCTTCGTATCGATCCGGAATGTTATGGAGTGGCTAGTGCAGGTGGAGGATAGCAAGGCAGATTCGTATCGATTTAGGATGATGGATACGAAACTGCTCATCTAGGATCGATACGAAGAGTACCGGTCTAGGTCGATCGATACGAAGCTAGAGTTCTGGGAAGAATATGAAATGTGGTGATAGTGGATCGATCGATACGAACCCTACTCCTTTGAATTGATACGAAGATAGATCTTTGAGGAACTATCCACATTGAACCTTATGGGATAGAAAATTTTGCATACTCAAACACTTGCTCTAACGACCACCATTCTTCCATATCTGGACTTCACTGTTAAATTGCATATTTGACTGCACTTCGAAGCTCGTCGATGGAACTGTAACTTGAAAAATTTTTAACGAACTTTAACTTGGATCGGTCTCTATAGTCTGGATAGCATGGTTGTGACGGTCAGTGATGACGATCACTCCAGTTGAGTTTGAAAGTCTTGTCGTTTTAATATTCTTTCAAACTCTGTAGAATTTCTCAAGTAATAGGTAGCACTGCATTGCGCATCCACACACTTCACATTGTAGAACTCATGGGCTTATTATTTTCTAATGATGGTTTTTAATAAGTTGATTAGCTATGGAATCTACAATTTCTCAATAGTAGGAAACCCGAAGTTCATCTCTTCCAATAATAGAGTTGCCGGCCATCGCGATCGAGATCATCGATCCAGCTTCGGACGAGTTGCCAAGAGCAACTTTTAATTCAAGCCCTCAAGATTCTATACCGTCCAATGTCTCGGAAGATATGTTGGGACTGATATGCCTAAAATATGGCTTGTCATTGGACGACGTCCTATTACCCGGGCCAAGTGATAGACCACATGCTTCCCCTGAAAGGGTTAACTGCGTTCAACAAGCACTAATGCATAGCTAGGAAGCTTCCTCCCTTTAGTCAGTACATTAGAGAAGTGCCAGCCTTCTTTGAAATTACCTCATCACAATTACGCCCGAACGGATACGCATTGCTGTACAGTTTGTTCGTTATATTCGTGGAGAATCTTTTTAGACCCCCAACTTCGATTGAAATTAGATACCTATTTAATGTTAAGAGTCGGGGAAATAGTCCTTCGTTCACATTCCTGGAGGCAGTTAGGAACTATCAATTGGTGATGGGCTCTTGGACCAGGCTCAGCTATTTCAAGATAGAATACTTCTATGTTCGATGCCACCAGGATTTGCCAGTCGATGGTCAGCCAGACGTAAGTGTCACAATTTTCTTCGGTAATTCATGAATTTGTTGTAATCGATGCTGAATCTCATATCTTCTTTCCTTTTAGCTATAATTCCATGACCTGAAGGTGCATATTTTAAAGAAATAGTACGGTTCCTTCAAGAAGTGCCGAGTGAAATGAGGGACATAGACTCAGTGCTAACAGACAGAAACTTGAGGACCGTCAGGCTAATCGAGCAAAATTGGAGCATTAGGCTTGAAGGGACGCTAAGGGTGGCTCTGGTAAAACGAGCTAAACGTAGAGCTCCTAGGTTCGTAATAACCAAAGAGGGTGACTAAGAAAATACACCACCGATGACGAACCCATAGCTGGGTCTTCTTACGGCTTTCAAAGTATTGAGGGAAGGAGAAAAGGCAAGGCTGCAGCACATAAGCACCACAAATTTTTGAGATGGAAATCTGTAATCGTGTCTTTGCCTGTTTTCGGTATTAGAATTTTAGAAGCTCCTCCCTCCAAGTGGAGAACCTTTTCGAAGGGCTTTCCATTATCCCAATCTTGAATCATGTGTCATTTCAATATGACGCCGGATTGGAGGAGCTTCAGAGTGCTTTAGACTTAAGCGAGTCTCTTCCCACAAGCATGGCTGACATTCCCGGTTGGTCAGGGGGTTGCACATACATTATACACTTCATGGCACTACAAAATTTCTAGTCTCGAGCTATTTATTTTAAGAGATAACTAACTCTATTGTTCTTTCTTCTTTACAGATTCAATGACCATAAGAGATTCTATGTTGGGAAGTATCCACTCTGTGCGACAATCATCCAGCTCATATTATGAGTCCTGTAGGATGATAAAAACCACAATCGTGGTTATTCAAGCCAAGAATGTCATGAGAGAGGGAGGGATAGGGATTATAGACGTCGATCCTGATTGCGTTGTCCTCCTCGAGCCCCCACACAAACTTCAGGCCATGGAAAACAACCAGTAGAGCCTCCCCGCTAGAAATCATCTACCCAAACCTCTAGGCTTAAATCACAACGTCGTAGACATAAGGCCGAAACTCCCATTATTGCTAAACAAGCTATTACCGAGCCCACCGCAGAAGGGGCTATTAGAATTGCCCAATCGAAAAAAGATTTTCCAAACTTATGCTTTGAAGGCTTCGTCTTCCCTCCTTGCTTAAGAGAATTCCATCGGAGGCAGAGCACACAATGCATGATTATATTCATGATATCTAAACTCAGTACAAGGAGTGGGGGGAAGCTATGGAGAAAGCATCGAAGGTGGCCTTTGAGCGGGCGAATACCATAGAGAAATTAGAAACGAAGCTCGCTCAAAAGGACCAGATTATTCAAGCGCTTAACGACGAAGCTGAATCCTCTCGAAAATAATAAATAGAGGCTACCCAAAAGGCCGACGAGGAGAACCTAGCGATGGAGAGGATGCGGCAGACACATTTTTCCTTGGTGGAGGAGATGGGCCACCAAAACACCACTATCACAGCCGAACGGAATGCTGCTCTTAAAGAACTTAACTAGTTCAAAGCTAATTTTTCTAAATCATCAAGGAGAGGGATGATGAAAAAAGCGTAGGTTAGGAGGCATGTGAACAGGCTGTAATGCTTCAGGGCGAACGTGATCCGGCTACGACTAAGGTCTGGGAGGTAGAGACTGAGGTCGAGGAGTTGGTCCAAATGGTGGAGTCCAGGCTAGAGGCTAACATTGAAGATCTCCTCATTACCTATAATGCTAACGTCTTGAGGCATAGGAACCTAGCCTAGCTTGAGAATTATCTGACACATCTATACAATGCCTACGGCTGATTAGTAGAAAACGAGAAGGCTGCCAATAAGGGTGAATCAGTTGACGAATTCGAGCTTGAGAACCGAGTGCTGTATGAAGATGAAAGGAAATTTCTCCATGATGCTGTGATTTCATATGAGAAGAAGAAGCTTGGTGCTCAGCACTCGAAGGTCGGAGAAGGTTCTGGCGTCGAGCACCCGGACACAAGTCCTAAAACTCTCGTGCCGACTCAGCCTGAACTGACTCCTGCGGTTGATTCTCAATCCGTTCTAGCTTAAAAACCGGATCAGCCGTCGATATCTCAAGCTAGCGAGCAAATTTCTAAGGCCATTCAGCTGCAAATAAGTAAAACTGAGGAAGGTGCTCTAAACATTTCGTATGCTTGTTCACGATCGAGAGCTTCAGTTGAAATATTTAATAACATTTTTTCTTTGTCTTTTCCAGTGATTGGATCTACATCAGTCGCGCCTCCTCAATCTCAAGAGTTGCATCATGAGCAAGAGGCGATTATTATGGAAGCGGCCATGACATTGGCCACTGCATCTGCAGATGATATACAAGGGAGCATACTTTCATTCGATGAACAGATGGTGGAGGAACTTCTCAGTCATCATAGTGACCCTTTCTCTGACTTGCCGTTTGTCATTTGTGGAGTAGCACCAGTGACCAACTCCATAGTCCCAACCACAAGCATTTTCGGCAATGCACAAACACTTCATGAGGAAGAAATTATAGCCTAGATCAACGATAAAATGGAAGCAGATGCTCGGACCAACAGCTTTGGAGGTGGAATGGCAGACCCTGGTCCATCCCCGTTACAAATGATATCTCCTTGCGGCATTGTTGTCGATACCAGCGTGCCTATTCCACCTCCTGTAGTGGATCCAACCCCTTCGACTTCGCCTGCTGGAAGCATACCCATCCATGTGGGTTTGGAGGAGGAGGAGGAAGACATAATGCCCCTAGCGGGGAGTTAGCTGTCAAATGGCAAGGGCTCGAACAGGAAACCAAGTAGTGAATCCAGTGGGTCAACACCAAAGAGGAAGACAAAGAAAAAGAAAGAATATACAAGCTTCCTTGGTGTATTTTTGGGTAGATAGGAACTTCTTTTGTTCTTTTTATTGGCCATGTATAGAAGTGGGTTTGGCCCCTACTAGTAGGATTTTTGGAAATAACTTATACATAAATTCCTTCAATGAATACTTGAAATGAAATTCTATTTTTTCTTCAACTCAATTATCGTTTATTTTGTTTAAGTGTTCCAGCATTTGAAATCTTGTTCAGTAAACCAGCAAAGTTTCGACCTTTGGATCGGGTTTCGAGTTTATTTGTTAAGTCCGGGAATCACGGCTATGAGTCGTATCCATACACTAAGCTGAACTCTGATGCTGCACTGCTTCAGTTAGTGATCGACATTTAAGTTCTGCCCTTATTTTCAGGGATGAGTTGTAAAGGTCGGCTAGCGATTGCACTTCGCCTCTAATACATTGAGCTTAACATTGTTGAGTTGATGCTAAAGCAAATGAAGGTCGAGTGGTCGAATCACACTCGCTCACTTATTGATGATCACACCCACACTTTGGGGATTTGCATTTGTGCATCAGCAGTCGGTCATGTCCCTTTAAGTTTGAAGGATATGTCCAAGCTCTGGGGACTCAAGTTATTATATGGGTGGTCAATAACACTTGCTTGATACTTAGCATTTTGTCCGCACTTTGGGGACTTAGATGTTCGTGGGTGATCAGTCACACACGAGTTGTGTTTATACTCTAAGCACACTTTAGCGACTCAGAGTTAGGTTATGGATGATCGATTCATATCTGGTTTGTGTTTAAGCTCTAATCCAATCTCTGTGGATTTAGAGTTAGTCGATGTTTATTCTCCAATCCATGCTCTAGGGACTTAGAGTTAATTGTAGTCGATACTCCGATTCGCACTCTTGGAATCCAAAGTTAGTCGACGTTTGTAACCCAGTTCACCATCCGGGCACCTGAAGTTGGTTGATGTTGACACTTTGGTTCACACTCTGGGAACCGGAGTTAGTGTTTATACTCCACCTCGCACTTTGGGACTTGGAGTTGATTTTTATACTCCAATTCGCACTCTGGGAACCTAGAGTCGATGCTTGTACCCCAGTTCATGCTTTGGGAACTTAAAGTTGGTCGACAGACGGCTAGTCACGTCAGTTTAGGCATTGGAATTTCGTTCGCACTCCAGAAACGATGGATTTATCAGGATCGTGGATGCTCGATTGACATCCACCCTGAGTTAACAAGCGAGGTCGTTAGCTGGACGGGTCCATCCTCCTCAAACTTGGTCAAGATATTGGCGAAGTCGTTAGGTGGATGGATCCACCCTCTTCGAAACTGCATTTATAAGTTTATACTCCAGCTTGCACTCTTGGAGACTAGAGTTGGTTATGGGATTGTTTTGTATCAATCCTTTTTGGGCTTCACTGTGGTGACTTGCCCTCAAGCTCGGGCTTTACTTAGCGAGTGGCTGGTCATGTCATAGTCACTCCCTGTTTGAATAAACCAACCGTATGATGGAACTTAGCTCTTCGTGCATCGTGATGGTTGTATGACACATTCAATAAATCACATTTCTGGCTAGAAGAGATTGCATTTTATTTCTGAAATAAGAAAATACGGAAAATTCAGTTGCCTTATTACAAATTCCAATTTGAAAATGCAGAAACAAATTGTAGATGACAAATAGACTAAACAAATAAATCCTGTCAGGTGTAGTAGCAACGACGACTCTTGCTGTTCCAGGATCTTGGCAGAGTAAGACCTCAACGGTCGACAATTTAATTGTGCCATCTCCGAGCTTTCGTTCAATCACATACGGCCCCTCCTACATTGGGTTCATGCGTTCGATCATGGGAAGTGGAAGCTTAGTTGACACCTATCTCTGGGTACGTGCGCACCTACATTTGCGCATGAAAGTTCATTCAAGTATTGTCGCTGATCCCAGTGTAAAGTTAATCACGAACAAATTCATAAGCTTCGGAAGTCGTTTTCTATTATATACGCTAAAAATATCATATTTTGCCTGGTTACACAGCTCTGATTAGTTATGTATAAACTTAAATTCAAGTGAAATAGCTTCGCAAGTGCTCACTATTCTATTCACTATTCCACGCCCATGGGTTTGAGATCCTACCCACCATTTCTAGCTTAAATGTTCCATCTCTAAGCTTCTGCTCAATTATGTACGAACCTTTCTGATTTGGAACCAAGTTCCTGATGCTAGGGAAGATTCATTTGAGAATGAGATTGCCAATTTTGAAGGTGTGAGTCTTGAACTTGGTATTGTAATATCGGGCAACTCGATTATGGCACGTAGCTTCTCTTGAGTTAGTTTAATCATGCTTCTCATCGATCATATCGAGAGACTCCTATAGGAGTTCCTCGTTCATCCATGGATTATAGTGAGTCACTCGATGGGATGGTACTTCAAGTTCAACTTGGATCATAGCCTCTAATCCATAAGCTAGAGCGAATAGAGAGTGGGAACTCGTTCACTCGTAGGTCGTTAATAAGCCAAAAGTGCCAGTAGAAGTTCATCGACCCACTTTCCCTTAGCCTTCTCCAATCACTTCTTGAGAATGGATTTGATAATCTTATTTACTACTTTTAATTGTCCATTCACCTAGGAGTGCGACATCGTAGCAAATCTCCTCTCGATATGGTGTCGGCGGTAGAAATCTTTAAACTCCACGTTGTCGAATTGGGTCCTGTTATCAAAGGTAATCATTTGTGGAACTCCAAAAAAACATGTGATGTTTCTGACCTTGAAGTTGATTACTTTCATTGTGGTAATTAGGGCTAATGGCTCTACCTCAGCCAATATGGTGAAGTAATCAACTGCAACGATGGCGTACTTTGCACCATCTTTAGATATTGGCAAAAATTCAATGATATTGATTTCCCAAACTACATATGGTGATATAATGACCATTTGAGTAATCTCCGTTGGTGGGGTTCTTGGTATCTTGGCGAATATCAGGCACTTATCCCACTTCCTGGTGTAATCGGTTGTGTCGCGGTTAATAGTTGGCCAAAAATATCCGTAGCGAATGATCTTTTTCGCTAGGATTTGCCCCCTGATGTGGTCGCTACATGCCACTTCATGAACTTCTCCCAAGACTCAATTAGTTTCATTGTCGGTGACACACCAAAGCATAGGAATTGAAAATCCTTTTCTGTAAAGTAATCATTTTTCATATTGAATCTTGTAGCCTTACGAAGGAGTTGACGCCGTTCATTCTTCCTGTCAAGAAGGATTCCTCACTGTAGATAGTTCTTTATTGGAGTCATCCATGACTCGTTATCATACTTAGCCTCCAAGATCCAATCGACAACTGTCTGGTCGATGCTCGAAGCTGACAGTACTTCCATTAGAACTAGGCGTACGAACTGTATATCTTCAAAACTAGCCAGCTTAGCTAGCGAGTCGGCCTTCACATTTTCCTCTATGTGAATATATGCATTATCGTATAATATTCAATGTCAATAAGGATTTCAAGGGCTCGGTTTAAATAAGGAGCTAGTCTTGCTCCTTTTGCTTGAAACTCTTTTCGCACTTGACATACCACCAGCTGGGAATTACAGAAGATGTGCGAAGTCTTAACTCCTAGTTCCTTAGCGATCTTGAGTCCTATGATCAAGGCCTCATATTCTACTTCATTGTTTCTCGTGGAAAAGTCAAGTTTTAGGGCACAACAAATCGAATATCCTCGGGAATCACCAGCACAACTCCAGCTCTAAAACAACGTTCGTTAGACACACTATCTGTGTACATCTTCCACCTGGCATTTTACTATCCACTACTCCAAAGTGTCATCTCGCGTAGTGTATTCGGCAATGAAATTTGCCAAAGCATGTCCCTGGATCGCTCTTTGAGGATGACTAGTTATGTCATACTGGCTCAATTTAATGTTCCATTTCAATGACTTCCAAATGTCTTAGGTTGTTACAAGACCTGTCTCAAAGGCTAGTCACTCAGAACTTTCATTCGATGAGCCTGAAAGTAGGGGAAAAGCTTCCTTAAAGTGATTAATGGGTAGTTTGCAAGCATTTTCAACTTCGGGTAATTTCTTTCTACTCCTATCAATTTCTGTTGATATTATATACTAGTCTCTAGATTCTAGACTCTTCGTATATAAATGCAACACTCAAGGCATGTACCAACACTGCCAGATGAATAAAAGTCCTCATCATCCAGCGGTTTAAATAAAATAGGAGATCCCTCCTCCAAACGAGCATTTTAAAGGGTTAAGCTTTGTTAATACCAAAACCTCTTTTGACCTTACCGAAATTAGAATGAGTTGAAGGCAAAAAGAACAAGAGAAAATAACTCCAATAAGACCTTTCAAAGGAGTCAAAGGGATGCTATAGCTAAAGAATAGAAGTATTACAACCTTTCAAAGGCATCGAAAGGGTAGAAAGCACCCTTCCGCTTCAGTGATTCCCTTTCAGAGAAGGTACTTCCACATCCATGAAGACTTTTTGATTGAGTTGATGAAACACCTTTTGAAGACAGTGACTGACAACCCTTTATATATGCACCAAATCTTTCATAACCAAAGGTTTCACCTCCATTCAAACTACTCAAAAAGATGATTTGGTCAGGACAACCCTTTCGAAAGCATAATCAAGCCTTTCGAACCGATCGAAACCATTAATATTCGAGGAAGGTTTCGAATCAAGTCGCAAGCACACATTCGGGAGCTACTAACAACGTCGAAACCATCAACACATCAACAACCTCGAAACCGAAAGAAACTACATACCAGCACAGTCAAAAGCTTGTACCTTTGCTTCTTATGACAACAAAGCAACACAAAAAGAAAAGGCATAACCGTCCCTTTTGACGAAGATGGAAGCATTCAATCCCGTTGGAAAGCATTGCAGGAATGTGCAAGTTTCAAAGGAGTCAAATGGCATCTGACGCCATCTTTCAACCAGGTCGAAAGCTCTGGGTCAAAAGGTTCCAACCTGCATCTATAAATATGATCCTAGGGGTATGGTTTTGGGGATCGCAAATTCATTCATTCCAGACTTGTATATTCTTAATTTTGCGAAGTTGTAAAGCCTAATTTGTAAATCAAATTGGGGAAATTGATCAGCATGATCATCATTGGATTAATAAAGGGAATATCTTTTTATATTACATAGTTGTTTTGAAGGCTTTTGTTAGATCTAACTGCATTTTACAGGTATTGACCTCATCGAGAGGTACCTTCCGAATGGATTAAAACCCCTACTTTCAAAATAATCCAAACCCTTTAATCCAGACAACCATTCACCAAACACTCACCTTTTAGTGAGTCGATACCTAGATCCTAGTTGTTTTTAACTTGGATTTCAGAACTGATCCAAATCACTTAAGAATCTAGCCTTTGACAAGGTCGAAACCCACTTAGACAAACCTCACCCTTGAATCCTTAGAGCCTTCCTTTAAGTGTTACACAACTATTTCAAAAGAAAGGTTTCGAAGAGATATGAAACAACTTCGATAGTCCCGAAAGACCAAAAAGAAGGGAATAAAAGCATTTCGACACAGTTGAAAGTTCAATAAAGGAAAATATCCACTATAAAAACCAATTCAAAATGGTAAATCAAAATAAGCACCCATACCGTAACCTCCTCTTCTTAACCAAGTGTGACCAAAAAAAGGCTAACATTTTCCTTAAATCTACTTGGGGTGCCGACAAATTTTCTTGTTAACATTTTGGCACTAGAAGAAGAGCTTGAACCTCCAACTCTATCAAACATCCAACACCACTTATCTCTAACCCAATCCTATTTCAAGCATAAGACCTTAATTTATCCTTACTAGCAGAGTCAAAAAATCTTTGCAAGGATCCTCGGGACCACACTTAATAGAATTCTCCCCAAGAACAAGTCAAGATTCCAAACTATATAAAGAGCAAATGCTGAGATTGAAAGTTCTAAGGATTATAAAGAAGAAAAGAGAAGAATCATATGATCTAGAAAAGTGAAGCTTAAATTCTTCCCATATTGGCCCCACCCCTATCTTTGCCTTAGGAGAAAGGACAAATGTAAGTAACAACCTGATTGACCAAATGAGGAAAATGATTCAACATTATGCCAAATGCACAATCTTCGAAAAAGGGTTAATTGAAAATTATAACATCTTTACTCACAAATGACAACAAGCTATAACCGGAACACTTCCATCACATGAACTCCAAAGGGTGCAAATAAGAAAAACAATCGATGAGGGTGAAACTATAAAGCCAAGTAACAAAAATCCTAGAAGCCATTCCCAAGAAAAAAGCTTCAAGTCAAGACTTCATATAGCATGCAATCTAACAACATCTATAGAGAATTTCTACTTGCTAACCAAGATGATCTCAACTATTGGCCATTACAAAAGAGGAAATCAAAATATGAAAGGAATCTAGGAGGATCCTATTGGCATTACCATATGATGAATAGTCATGAAACTAACCACTGCAAAGCTTTGGAAGGGATGATAATCAACTTCTTCCATCAAGGTAAAATCAATGAGTTTGTAAAGTGATACTAAATGGGATCAATAAGAGTTACTTTATTAAAGAGAATCTACATGGTTGGGAGTGAAGTGCTCCTTTCATTTGGACATTACCTTAAATGGTCAAAGCCTCTGTCCGCGCCGAGATGGCCAGGGCAGAGCTCCTTTTGGAGGAAGGAGAATAAGCCTTTATCCATGCCAAACTATAGCCAAGTTAAAGCATCGACAACCCTCTTTCCACACCATGCTATGGCCAGGGCGGAGTACCTTCTGGAGGGAGCAGTGTAAGCCTTTATCCGCGGCATGCTATGGCTGGGTTAAAGCATTAACAAGCCCTTGTCCGCACCACGCTATGGCCAGGGCAAGGCACCTCCTTGAGGGAGGAGTGTAAGCCTTTATCTGTGCCACACTATGCTCAGGTCAAAGCATAAACAAGCCCTTGGCCGTACCATGCCATGGCCAGGTCAAGGCACCTCCTAGAGGAGATTGGATAAGTCCTTGGTCCCAGCTTGAGAATAAGCTAACCAAAAGCACCAGACAACAACGGACTAAGATGAGCGATCCTAAGAATAGGTATATCAAGCCATGGACTAAGATGTCCAAGCCTAAGAAGAGGCATATCAAACCTTGAACTAACACGTACAAGCCTAAGAAGCGACATATCAACAATGGACTGAGATGTCCCAGCCCAAGAAGCAGCACATCAATCATCGAACTAAGACGTCCAAGCCCATGAAGCGGCATATCAAATGGTGGGCTAAGATGTCCAAGCTCAAGAAGCAGCCAGTAAAACCGCAACTACATACCAAACCAAAAGGGATGGAACAGAATTACGCTTATTAATACCCAAATCAGGGTCTTGAGTATATTATTTATAAACTTCATCTGTTAATACCTGAATGTGGGTTTCGAAATTATTACTGCACTTCACACATTAATTCCTTAATCTGGGCTTGATATTTCTATTATGAATATAGTTATTATGGATTTTTGATTATCCACCACTAATACCTTAATTTGGGTTTTGAGACTATTACTTAACTTCACACCGTAATGCCTAAATCTGGGCCCAAGACTTCTATCAAGAAGATTATCATGGATTTCTGTTTATTATTCGCTATTACCCTAATGTGGGTTCCAAACTTCCTAACTTTTAAATTTCATCTATCATTGCTGAATCTGAGTCACTGGATTTCTACCATAAGTGTCCAAACACTAATCTTAGTATTCTATTACAATATTGTTATTAACTTTCTATTAGTTTTCTCCGAAGGATGACTTTCTAAAACATTTATATCCATTGTTGAGACAATGTTTTTATACCATTGGACTTCAGATATTCCTGCAGTATGTTTAAAGTTGAATTTTTACTGATCTCTTGTCATTACCAGAGATGGATTTCAAAGCATTTCATCAAAAAATGATTACTTTTCACTTATTGTCAAATGTTGATATTATGATTTGGATAAACATTTATATAGATTTCAAGCTAACGATAAGAAATATTTTCTTCCTAACGCTTTTCAAGGAAAGCAGAATAGTAAAAATGATTGAAAGATCCAGCAAATATAGAAATCATAGAACAAGTTATCAGAGAGATGATTCAACAACAATATTATAGGAAAGGATCACAAATCGGGTAATATTTACATAATTTCCATAACTTGCATAATTTATGAAATTATTTACAAGTGTATAGAACAAATATATACATTTCGTGAATATAAATTGTTCATAAATCTTGAGCAGCTTTATTTAAATTCTCAGTAATTAAAGGATCCATGATGCGATGAATAGCAATGCAAAGAACCTCCTTAAGTTTCTTATCATTCTTCCTCATGTTATCTTCATTATCGATAGCCTCGATGTTGGTCTTCAAAGCATGGTTAAAGGCTTTGTTTGCAACTTTAAGGGTTTTATTTTCCCTTTCCAAGGCAACGATACACCTCTGAAGAAAATAAATCTCACGTTTATGCTTTTGAATCCTAGCCACATATTTATTTATGCATTCTAAGTATCTTATTTTTAACTGCTCGTCAAAATACTTCATTATTTTAGATTTAACTTCTCTACACCATTCTCCCACTACCTTTTTGTTTAAGCCTGGTGGAGGATTAGTCATAGTAGGGAACTTCTGCATAGCAAGGGAAGTGGACCTTGTCGATTTTGCGATAGATGAAATAATAGAAGAAACTGGTAAACCAATGCTTGAAATATTATTCCCCTTAATGAACTCTAGTGATTCACATTGAGCCTGACTATCATTTAATTTCATCTCCAAATCTCTTATCTATTGGAAGAGTTTCGACTTTTTATAATTAAAGTCAATTGATGGATTTGACTTAACTTGATGCATCAACATAAAAATCGCTTCACTTTTGCTCTTAACATCCACTTCTTAATTGGCAATCTTATCGTCGAGATTTCAAATAATTGTTTTCTAGAGCAAAAATCTTCTATGTCATTTTAGTGCTTCCATGCCAAATAAAGTATGGTTAAGAATCTTTTTCATTTCAACGTCCGCTAACAACCTATCTTTGATATGTATAATGCGTGATGCCAAATCTAATGAGAGAGGCATTATGGATAACTGTAAATCCTATTTAAACAAAAAGAAAAAGAAAATAAATTCAAGATTTAAGTACTCAATCTCTTTATTACAGTAATAAAAGATTACAACTTAAGTAACAATGAAACTTAAAAGTATAATTAGACATTTGATTTAGATCTAAAGTTAGGAAGCTACATTTCTAACTTTATTCAATAAATAAGTAGAAAGAATAACTATCGAGTCAAAAGTAACATTAAGTCCTTCGGAGTAATAACCGAAGAATTTTACTATAGTCCCATTCCCCGGTTGGAGGAACATCACGACCACATATTAGGTTGGTATGATATGTCCTGTTCTCTTTAGGTAGGTTTTCTTTTCCTTTATCGAGAAAATCGAAGTAAAGACGAGGATGTTCCATATAAATTTTTTGCAAATCTATAACAAACATTTTCTGGCTAGTTTTGAAGATTTCAAAATTGATGCCTTTCGAGATAATCTCTTCTTAATTTAACATACTGGTTTAGATAATCTCTATAATAAAAACTTCCTTAGGGGCATTTACTCTGTGATCACAAAATTAAAATGTAGCTAAGTACAAAAGTAAAACTAAAACAAACATTCACACATCAATATTATTGCATAATTATGACTATTCATCCGGTTCATACAAAATTATATTTTTAAACAATTCTGAAATAAACTTGTCCTTAAAATATTTAAGTTTATTAGAAGGCAAGTCATGGGGAAATGATCCGACTCGTGGCAAATTCAAACATGCTTCAGGATGCGAGTTAGATCCAAATTCGTTCAAGTATCTCTTGTTTAGACGTCTAAGTATGCCCCCACTAAAGTCATCTAAATATGAGAAATCTACATTTGGGTGTATACAATAGGCTTTATATAGAAAATCCATCAGAATATTTCTCTCCTCAACCAACATCCAAAATAGCGTAATCAACTCCTAGTTTTCTTTCAAAAGAGCATCAAATAAAATGCGCACCCTCCTCAGTCGTGGGGCAGCTTCTTGATGTTCGAAGGATACTAACACTGCTGTGCTTCTATTGAGTTTAGGATACTTATCAGAAAGAATATTGTGCTCCTTCATTTGTTTATCTAACTCCGTAGACAAAATATTTATTTTTTTTGATTTTTTTCTTTCAAGCTTGGTTTATAGGGGTGAATAAGTTTCCTCCTTATCTATAATAAAGGATTTAAACTATTACTATCTCATAAGCGAAAGCTATTTAAACAAAGAATCCCATGCTTGAGAGATGGGAGTTGGTGCTTGAGAAACCTGCTCTTTTCTCTTGATTCTTCAACAATAATATAAGCAAGCTTCTCTTGAGGGTTTGAAGGCGCAGGGGGTACATATGGGCTTGCTTCGTGAGAAGATGGATCGGGATTGAGTTTTAAAATGTTATCATATTTTCATCTCCATCTTTCCCAGGAGCATCAGATTGAACAAATCTACTACCGCCTGAACCTTGACCTCCGTCAATGTTGTCATCACATCATCATTGCCGTTATCATCATTGTTGTTGCCGCCCTCTTCCTCGGCAACTTCATCTTTGTCATTATCCCCTTCGAAGTCAGATTCTATTTTGAAGGAAGGAACTTCAAAAGATAGGATTTTCGAAGCATTGATTTCCTCCATTTCGACGACTTCAATTGTAACATCCCACTATTTGGAGCCCAAAACTAATGGCTACAGATGTTGCAGTCATCCATAGTTACTATTCCTTGATGACCAAATACAACGATATTAGGTACATTGATAAACAAAAGCACTGGAATATGAAAAAAAATTAAACATCAAATAAAATCCATATTCCATCTCAAAATATTTCAAATTGATTACATAATCTCAGTTTGCAGACCATGTTCAAATAACTTATAATAACAAAATACGCCAAGTGAAACATATGAAGATGCCCCCTTAGTTGATGAGAGTACATAATAAGGCATTAAAACATTTTTCCTTTACAATCAAACATACAACAGAAACAAAATAACTATCTGCCTCCTGCACGCTTGTGGAAGCTTTATTTGTTTAAAGGGAAACCTGAAAACCTTTAACTCTCAACCTACTCAAATCAATTGAGTACCCAAGAGTTTAAGGGGAAAACAAAAAATTCGATTTAGACAAAAATCCCGATATGAATAATAATCTACCATCTCAAATCATTGGACATCTAGTGAGATCGCACCGCTTAGCGAAACGGGTTTTCCCCTCATTAGTATCCTAAAACATTTGTGAAACCATATATTGTGCTTCTGCATCCACAATGGTTAAAACATAGTATTTCCAAACATTATGATGATATGCTAGACAATTAAATCAATTCTTGATTACCTATCCCCATTTATTCCGACTATCTGTCTCAATTATAGTTTCTAGGATTACTATTAACCTGTTAAAATGTTAAGGACTATCTGTCCAATTACTTATTTTTCACGGGATTACAAAGAACCTATTGGTAACTCCAATATCCTATTTCTTATCCTACTTTTCATGGGATAACCAGGAACCTATTGGCTGATTGCCAATATCTTAATCTGGATATAGTTTTCATGGGCTAACTACAAACCTACTGACCCTTGCCAGTATCAAATCATAGTTTTCGGGGGCTGACTATGAACCTATTGGCCCATGCCAATATCATACCGTTTTCATGGGCTTACTATAAACCTATTGACCCCTGCCAATATCTTTAGTCAAATTTTTAACATCTATTACATTATATTCACTACTGGGTCAACCTAAACGGTTATTTTTCCATGTTCCCAAAATACAATTATGGGTTAATAACAAAGTGAATAACATTTCAAAATCTTTATTTATGCCATGGTTATTATTTTAAATTGAGACAGAGTTTATGTTTTTAAATAAAAACATCTTTTTTGAAACCTCTAAATAGCCTCCTTTCGAAAGCAAAGATCTCTTTTCAAAACACTGAATACATACCTTTCGAAGCCCTTAATAAACATTCTCTTTCAGAACCTATTGTATCTTTCAATGGTATCAAATCATCTTTTAAAAGTACAGAGATTTGAAACAAATGAAAGTACTCTTTTCGAGAGCATTCGTTTTACTCCTTAAAAAAATTAGGTCAAAATGGTTGTAGGAGCCATCTAGTTCGAAAGAAAAAGACCTTAAAAAACTAAAATTCGGAGGTCTAGGTCGAACCCCCCTTTTAACTTTTTCTCCTTTGGAACACAAATCCCTTTCAAAGCAATTAATAAAATGGTTTAGTTTAAAGTAAAATCAAAGCCAACTCTTCGAAAGTTTTATTGGACAACATGGTTGAAAGGTAGAGTAGTGGCTAGGCTTTGACTAGGTCAAAATCAACCCCTTTTGAAAGCTTCCATTCAAAGAAAAATATGTCCTTCAAAAGCTAGTACTTTTAGCATAACATGGCAACCTTCTTTGATATCTAAACGTACATCCTTTCGAAAGCAATAATCTTCAAAGTCGAAAGCTTTAAGTAAAGCAAAGCAAGGACTCTAACTTATAAAAAAGTAGGGTTTCAACCCTATTAGAGACTTACCCTTCGACACCAAAGCTTCTACCCGTCTTCCAATCCACCACTTACCTTCTAGGAGATAACATGTGCATTGGTTTTGATTATGAAGGTTTCGCCATTGATGGTTTCGACTATAATCGGGTGGAACCAAAGGTGTCAGAAGGTATCTTCCATTAAATGTGACAACTTTTTCTAATTTAAAGGCTGAATCATAGCAACTTTAAGTAATTTTTTTAACTTGCCTTGTTGGAAAACACTGACTGGCTTGCCATAAAACTTTTCAATTACTACTTCTGAACTGCTACTTTTATTCAGATCCTAAATTAAAGGATTTAAATGATAAAACCTTTCCAAGTAAATTAAATCCGACGTTTGCATAGATGCCCCTCTTTCAAAATAATTTATTTCCCTAGTAAATCAATTAAGAAAAATCCCAAAAAATCACAAAAATTCGAATTAATCACGTAATCAAACGTATTAAAATTTAGATCCAATTTTTTCCTGAAATTCGCAAAATAAATATTTAACCTCATCATATCATATTTTCAATCAAAAATTCATAATAAAATTTTCATAGCTTGGAAAGTTCTAAAAATCAAAACCCATCTCCAAAATCATGTTTTATTAACATAAAAAATTTCCATGGCATTTCAAAATCAATATCTCATGGTTTTACTCTCAAAACCATACGAATTTGTGCATTTAAATAATTATTTAAATCAAACAATCCATAACTTTTGGCATATCATCATCCAATATATCATGGAAACAAAATAAATATTCAAATCTGAAATCACATGATTATAAAACAAAAAGAGACCATAAGAATTATTATTCACATTAAACTTGATAAGGAATTTGAGATTTGTTGTTGATTAATCCTCCTTAGCTTTTGATCGTTAGATTTAGATTAAAATTCCTCTTTCATCCTTGGTAATGGTCGTCTTTTTCTTAAAGTTTAGAATTTTCGTTTGTGAAAGTGGAAATGAAACGTGAAACGTAAATGGACAATCACAAAAGGATATAGCTATCTAAAATAAATGTCTATTTACTAATATGCCCATGTGTAGTTTAATTAACCAGTAAACCAATTTAAAGTCCATTTATCTTATTATTAAGCACGACCATAAAATTTGTTCAAATCTCAATCTCCATATCATCATAATTCCATTTAATTTATCTTTTGAATAATGTTATCGAAAATTAAGGATGTTACAGGCCTCCCCTTGAAAGAATTTCGTCCTTGAAAGAATTTCGTCCTTGAAATTCTGTATGGACTAAATACTAAATATTACAATCATCTAAAAAACCTCCTAACAACCATACTAGTCTACCTGACTGGCAATTATATATATAAACCTAATATGGACATACGTTCAAAAAAGATCAAGAAAAGTATCTCAAATCCTATCCTTTGTTTCCCAAGTATACACCTTCTCGTTGTCGCTTCATTAAACTTTCACTAACCTGACTATCTTGTTCCTTAATATTTTTTCATTCTAGATACAACCTATTACCCTGCTTTTTGCGCAAAGTCGGGATATCAACAAATTGGCTAAAAATGATGGATATAAGGATTGAAGATCGATTGGAAACAAGGCTATGATTGATACCGTAAGAATTTAACCAAGCTCCAATCAAGACGGGATTAATTAGGAATGATGAACAAGGCTTGGAGAAGTTACGTTTCAAATTCGAGGTCAATCGGAGTTCATATGGTCAAGATATTGATCGATCAAGGTTAAGGAAATCAACTATATTCATATTAATGCAAATTCATATCCATCAAGTGTATGTTGCTTTGTATCCATTCAGTGAGCACTACTTTGTACCTATCACATTTACTTTGGTTCATATCCATCATCTGAGAACATTTCGTATCAATCCCACATATTCATGACTTGTGTCGATTCATTTACACAATTCATATCGATCGGTCAACGAGCGATATGAAGCATGCATCGGTGCGAAATCGGCCTTCAATGTTCATATCGATATGAATGGGAGCGGAAATCAAGTAATCTCAAATACCGATATGAAACGACTCCTAAGGCATTGATGCAAAATACACGGGCTTGCTTCGTATCGATCCATCAAATGATCGATACGACAAAATGGCCACAGATTGATACTAAGGGAAGGAATCTGGATCGATATGAAGCACATGGCGATCAATGGATATGAAGGAGGCAAAGGAAGCAGTCAATGTAGCATAAAAGATGGATCTACTTTAACTCGTCACTCCATCACCATGGATTGATCGATACGAACAGATCGATGTGAGGTGGATCGATACGAAGCACACAACACATTGAAAATCCAAATTTGCATTGATCATTAGTCGAGATCTACAAGCCCAAATGCAACAGAATTTTTACAGGAGCTAGCATACAACCTCAAGAATGTACCTGATCAATGTCAGCCAAAAAATATCAATTCTTGATCGATACGAATTCTATTTGTGTCGCTCTAATATCGAGTTGAAATCACCTGTACTCGATCCCGTAGGCCCACCACATGAGAGAAGTCCTCTGAGATCTGGGCGAGATATTTGCTGCCTGCGCCTATAAATAGTGTCTCTAGACCTACCGAAAAAGGAATTTTGGCTCTTCTATGCCGATACTCTATCGGAATCCTTGTTGTAACTTGGTTGTACTATTGTAAACCTCTATAAGCAGCAAGTTATAATCAATAAAACAATAACTTTTTAAAGTGGACATAGGCTATAACTACGAAACACTATAAATCTTATGTTTCTACTACTTTCCTTTTAAACTGTGAGTGTTCTTCATATTTATGTTCTTCACATACTTTCTATCTATGATATGTGATTGTGAATGGGTGCTTTCATCGGCAAATAGGTGTTTGTGACCAATTATGGGCGAAAATTTTGGTGCTTTCACTAAGAGATGAACTCAAGAATTCTACAACTTAGACTTTGGATCTAAAAGCTTAAAGACTTGAATCTAGAAACCTATGACGAAGAAATCAACATGGAGACAAAGTGTAGAAAGGAGTCAGCATGAAGGAAGTCAGTACGCATCTTCTGGATCTAATCAGACCTTGGTTTTCATCACCAGAGATGATGATGGATGCTATGCAGGAAGGGATGCTGAAAAGGTAAGAGGAGATGATGTAGAACCTACTCGCTAGCCAGAGTGCAGAACCAAGGGAACAGGGCTAAAGGAAGTGCTAGAAATAGGTATCAGCTGGAGCAGCAGGAGTGGAGACGGTCCGAAATTAGGATCAGAAGAATGGAGCAAACAAGATACGGGACAGAGCCGGACCATTAGTAGGTGCTACTAAACTTGGGTTGCATACCCACAGATCACGTCAGTTTAATTCCAGAAAGGATACCAAAAGGTGCTGCACAGTTGGATGTCGATCGAGATATGGATGCTCATCTACATGGATAGGTTTCGGGATTCCCTCGTGGAGTCGAGGGGAAGACTGGAGATCGCAGACAGAGGCTACCACTTGATGATAATGACATGTTAGCGGACATGATCAGATGGGCTATGAGGGGAGGATTGGTGAATAGAGACTTGGAGGATATGAACAGGAGTCCCTTTGCTCCTATGATCAGGCAAGCTAGGAACCCGCTAGATTTCAGCCTACCAACGCTGGGATGTACGATGGGAGAACGCATCCCACTGTTCATTTGAAAAGGTACAAGAGACCATGGAAGTGATGGGGGCATCAAAGGAAGCCATGAAGCAGTGCTTCTCTTTGTATTTGATGGATATAGCAGCACTATGGCTCAGGCAGCTGGAGAGTGGCTCTATTGGCGCATGGACGGAGCTGATTGAGAGGTTTATGAGGAAATTTTGGGTCCACATAGTCAATCCCTAGAATGTGATGACTTTGACATCGATGAAACAGTGGAAATGAGAGTCGCTTAGGGATTTCTTGACCAGACTCAATGCGGTAGTGGCTTCGGTGGATCGACGAGATCCGTTGATGTTTTTGATGGCAATAGTCTCAGGAATTGTGGATGATTCGGATTTCAAAATGTCATTGGAGCGAGATCTATCGATGGATCTTGGAGAGTTTTACCATAAAGTTGATAGTTTTCTACGGCAGGAAGATGCAAAGGCAGAGAGGGGGAAGAGAGGCTGAAGTTTGCGCAGCAAAAAAGTGGAGGTCCACCAAGGGTGGAATCAAACAAAAAGGGTAAACAAAAAAGGAAGGTGAATGACGATGGTGACACATCAAAAAGGGAACGTACGGAATCTAAATTCTCTCCTTACACAGATTTTACTGAAACTTGGAAACGATTTACTTGGATACTCGAGGGCGCCTCCAGTATGGAAGGCCGGCAAAAAGGGAAACTACTGAATGTGAGCGGGCATCGGAAAAGCATTGCATATTCGACGAGCTTAATGGACACAACATCAATGAGTGCAGGAATTTGAAGGATATTATTTAGGAACATGTAAGGAAGGTCATCTACAACAGTACATGAGGAATCAAGCTGTGGTAGTGGAACAAGAGCTGCCACTGCCCATCTCAACCTAAGATAGAACTGGATCTAGGCAACGTCAGTGGCTTGTTATCAATTGAATGGATTTATGGCTTTGAATAAGTAATAAACCCCAAAATGATGCAACTAAGTCACATAGACATTTACAGAATCAAGGATGGTCCCTAGGCTTGCTCTAGATGATGGTAGACTGCGATTCTCGGGTTTATGAAATATTGTTTTCTTTCTGTTTACTGTGGACTCTGGTTCTTTGTTGGTACAATGGATATTTTATTTTCTTGGTTGTACCGACTTTTATTTTTTCAAGTGGACTTTGTGTCGATTGGGTTTGGATTAATGTAGTAAATAATACAGGTTTCATGGTTATGGTCCCGACCGAAGAGGGGATCATAATCGCAAGTTACGAGTCCCTTTTCCAGAGAGCGATGAAATGGACTCGAAAACAATATAAAATGTCCACGACCAAAGAGTCGAGGCCGAAGAATACAAAAGTCCTCGACTAGAGAGTCGAGACCGAAGAATATCAAGTCCTTCACCGGAGAGTCGAGGGTGGAGAAACATATTGACTGGTTAAAATCTTGACCGGAGAGTCGATGCCGGAGTTGGATTGAATGGACTCGGAGCCATCTAGGCTTTGAATATGGACCCAAAGCGATCTCGAATTTGGACTTGGGGAGGTCTCGGATTTGGTTATGACGACCTGGAGAGGTCTGCAGGATTTGGATATGGAATCGGAGCGGTCTCGGGTTTGGATATTGACTGCAAGCTGTCATGCGTTTTGATTATTAGATTCTGGATATGAATGGATTTAAACTTGGTTAACGAGTTTCGATGGATATGGAATTGGCTAAGAATTTGGTTACTGGATTGGGGATTGGATATCCACTCAGAGTAGTTGTGGATTTGGACAAGGATATGGTTATGGATTGGATTTTGAATCGGATGATATGGCTATGGGCGGAATATGGACTTTGGATGATGGATTTAAAGCTATCAAAAACACGCCATCCTACCGCAAGGCGTGTTTTTGGGGGAAATGTTACCCCACCTTTTGGGCAAAGCTGGGATATCAACAAATTGGCAAAAAAGGATGGATATAAGGAATGGAGATCGATTGGAAAAAGGCTATTATCAATACCGTAAGAATTTAACCAAGCTCCAATCAAGACGGGATCGATTGGGAATAATGACCAAGGCTTGGAGAAGTTCCTTTTTAAATTTTAGGTCAATCGGAGTTCGCACGCTCAAGATATTGATTGGTATGGGTCAAGGAAATCAACTCTATCTGTATCCATACAAATTCCTATCCAT
This sequence comes from Allium cepa, assembly GCA_030765085.1. Taxonomy (NCBI): domain Eukaryota; kingdom Viridiplantae; phylum Streptophyta; class Magnoliopsida; order Asparagales; family Amaryllidaceae; genus Allium; species Allium cepa. The sequence continues at coordinate 491,122,788 of CM060942.1, forward strand.
TTAGTGTACATTGCTTTGCATCCATTCAGTGAGCACCACTTCGTACCCATCACATCTACTCCGGTTCATATCCACCACCTGAGAACATTTCGTATCGATCCTACTTATACACACTTGTATTGATTCATTTACACAATTCGTATTGATCGGTCAACGAGCAATACGAAGCACGCATCGTATGAAATCGGTCTTCAATGTTCCTATCGATTCAAATCGGTGTGGATATCATCAATAGAAAGTAATCTCAAATATCGATACAAAACGACTTCTAAGGCATCGATGCGAAATACACTGGCTTGCTTCGAATCGATCCAGTCTCTATTTGTTTCATATCGATCCATCAAATGATCAATACAATATAATAGCCATGGATTGATACGATGGGAAGGAGTCTGGATCGATATGAAGCACTTGTCGGTCGATGGATATGAAGGCGGCAACGAAAGCAGTCAACGTGGCATAAAAGATGGATGCACCCTAAATCGTTGCTCCACGTCACCATCAATTAATCGATACGAACAGATCAAGTGAGGTGGATCAATACAAAGTACATAGCATATTGAATATCCAAATTTATGTCGATCATAACTTAAGATCTAAAAGCCCAAATTCCACCAAATTTTCACAAGAGCTTACCTACAACCTCAAGAATGTACTTGATCAATGTTAGTAAAAAAGGAACAATTCTTAATCGATATGAATTCCATTCGTGTCGCTCTGATATCGAGTCGAAATCACCTAAACTCGATCCTATGGGCCCGCCCACATGAGAGAAGAAGCCCTCCGAGATCTGGCTGAGATATTTCCTGCCTGCGCCTACAAATAATGACCCTAGACCTATAGAAAATGGACGTTTTCTCTTCTATGCCAATAATCCACCGAAATCCTTGTTGTAACTCGGTTGTACTGGTTTAAACCTGTGTAATTAGCGAGTTATAATCAATAAAACATCAACTGTTCAAAGTGGTATAAGATACAACGCCGAACCACCATAAATCTTGTGTTTCTACTCCTTTCCTTTTAAATTTTGAGTGTTCTTTATATTTATATTCTCTATATACTTGCTATTTGTGATTGTGAAAGGGTGCTTTCATTGGCAACTGGGTGTTTGTGACCAATTTTGACGCAAACACAACCCAAACTGGTTGTCTAAAAATAGTCCTACTAGGCTCTACCACTAAGTCGTCTAAGCCAATCAGAGGAATAGTAGTGTCTGGATCATGCACATATTTACGAAGATGAGATACATGAAATACATTAGGACACCAACTAAACTTTTCGGTAACTCTATTCTATATGCGAGCTTTCTAATCCTCTCTATAATATGAAATGGACCAACATATCTTGGGACTAACTTCCCCAATTTTCCAAATCATGCCACTCCCTTCTTAGATTATACCTTAATGAAAACCTTATCTCCAACTGAGAATTCTAGGTCCTAACGCCTTTTATTTGCATAACTCTTATGTCTTGACCGAGATTCCTTCATCCTTCACTTGATTAACTCAATCTCCTCTGATGCTTCTCTAACCAAATCTGGACCTAAGATTAATCTGTCTCCAGTCTCCAACCGGTGCCATATTATACTAGTCTGATAACTATTATTATAGGAAAACTCAATTAAGTGTATGTGATCTTCCTAAGATCCACCAAAGTCTAATACACAAGCTCTCAATAAATCTTTGCGTAACTTTTTGACTCTCTTTGTCGGCCATTTGTCTGACGGTGATATGCTTTACTCGTATTAAGCTTGGTAACCATCACTTCCTGTAGACTCTTCCAAAATTCACTAGTGAACAATGCATCTCTGTCACTGACTATACTACTAGGCACTCCATGCAGTCTAACTATGTTCTTAAGGAACAACTTAGCTAAAATAGGTGTCGTTCTGGTTGAATTAACTGGAATGAAATGGGAACACTTGGTCAATTTTTCCACTATAACCCATATGCTCTTATTACCTCTATTTGACCTTGATAACCCATTTATAAAATCCATGGATATCGAATCCTATTTCCAAACTAGAATCTCTAAAGGCTGTAGTAACCCACTTAGTTTCTGATGTTCAGCTTTTAGATGTTGACAATTTGCACACTGTCTAACCCATAAGCCTATGTCCCTCTTTATGTATTCCTAATAGAAGCTCCTCTTCATATCCTGATACATCTTAATTACTCCAAGATATATCGTAAACTTCGATCGATGACATTCTCGAAGAATTTCTAAAATCCTCCACATTCGAAACACACAACCTTTCCCTCTCTCTTAGCCACCATCTCTGGTCAAGGCTAAAATACTTTAAATCCTTGATCTTTATTCCAACCTCAATTCTTCTAATCCTCTCAACTACCACTGGATCCTCCTTCTTCTTAGAAGCAATTTTCTCAATCAATAATGGTGAAACTTCCAAACATGACAACCTGGCGGTACTCTGAGTAGAACCAGCAGTCAATCTTAACTGCACATCAACTGACTAAAGCTTCTGAATCTCTCCATTCTGCCAACATAGCTAACACCACATTCAGATGTATCCTGCTAAGGACATCTTCCACCTTATTACCTTTACTTGGTGTATATTATATACCAAAATCATAAGTAGCCAAAAATTCCAACCACCTCTGTTGTCTCATATTCAACTCTTTTTGAGAGAATAAATATCATAAAGATTTACGATCGATATACAACTCAAATTTCTCCCCTAGGAGATAATGTATCCAAACCTTTAATGCGCAGATTAGAGCTCCCAACTCCAAAAAATGAGTACGGTATCTGACTTCATGTGGTCTAAGCTACCTAGGTGTGTAGGCAATGGCTTTACCACTATGCATCAACACCGCTCCTAATCCAATTCCACATGCATCCGTATACACAACCAATCCTTGGTTTCCATCTGGAACTACTAATACTGGTGCATTAGAAAACAAATTCTTTAACTTAAGGAATACCTCCTCACATTTTCGAACCAAACAAGTCTTGCTTCCTTCCTAGTTAGCATAGTTAAGGGTGCTACTATCTGTGAGAATTCCTTAATGAATCTTCGGTAGTAGCTAGAAAAACCAAGAAAAATCCCAATCTCGATCACTGTCTCTGGTCTCTTCCAATTATTCACAACTTCGATCTTATCTGGATCGACTGACAATCCGTTCTCTGAAACCATGTAACCAAGAAACTTTACCTCTTTCATCCAGAAATGACACTTATTAAACTTCCCCTTTAGCTGATTCCGCCTCAGCGTCTCAAGCACCACTCTAAGATAAACTTCATGCTCTTTCCCGTCCTTAAAGTATACTAGAATGTCATCAATAAATACTAGTACAAACCTATCTAAGTACTCTTGGAAAACTCGGTTCATTAAATCTATGAAGCAAGCAGCTGTATTTGTTAATCCAAATGGCATCACCAACCACTCATACGAACCATATTTAGTTCGAAATGTTGTCAAAGGAATAATGTCCTCTGCCACTCTTAACTGATGGAAACCTGACACCAAATTCAACTGGGAAAACACTCTGGCTCTACTCAACTAATCAAACAGATCATCTATTCTTGGAAAAGGATAATTATTCTTAACTGTCCTTTCGTTTAACTTACGATAGTCAATACACATCCTTAACGAGCCATCTGGTTTCTTCATGAATAGCTCGACCGCTCCCCAAGGTGAACTGCTTGTTCTAATAAAATTCCTTCCTTCTAGATCCACTAGCTGCACATTCAATTCCTTCATCTCAGTTAGTGTCATCCTGCTAGGTGATCTACTTACAATTTTAGATCCTAGCATAAGATTTACTTTAAAATCAACAGCTCTTTTCGAGGGTAGTCTAATGACTGGCTCAAAAATGTCTACAAATTCTCTTGCTACTCGAACCTAACTTTAACTCGTTTCCTACCTCCATAGCATTAAGCATAGCACTAACACCCCGGTCAATATTCTTTACTGAGAATATCACTCGATTATGACTATTAGGGCGTCTAAGTGATATTTCGTTATATTGGCGCAAAAAATGGCCTCATACTTACTCAACCAATCCATACCCACAGTGATCCCGAAATCTACAAAATCAATAACATAAAATAACTTCATGCAAACATATGACCTAAGAAGTCAAGTTTTAAATGGTCACAACTTAACCCTAGAGCTACATAACCACCTATTGGATTCGTAACCCATAAGGAAGTAACAAGATAGGTGGGTTCTAGATATAATCTATCAACCAAACATTGAGATATAAATGAATGTGATGCACCGGTATCAAAAATTACTCTAACAAAAATACTCTGAATCAATAGTGTACCGTCCATCACAGTTTTTCCTTTATCTACCAGGTCTAGCTGGTTCTACAGAAAAATATTCTTTGTCCTCCCTAACTGGCTCTGAACATTGATTCTTGTAATGTCCAACTTGATCATGGTTGAAGCATTTCGCATTCATTTTAACTGAAGCTTTCTTCCTATTTCCCAAACAACATTCATTAGCAAAGTGATCCTCTTCATCACACTTATAGCAAACTACCTCAGCCTTTGACTTCTTATCAGTATCTCCCTTCTGGGTCCCTTTCTTCCTAAAGTACTTCATCTTCTTCCCTTGAGAACCATGGGATTCTACTAACTTCTCTTTAACTAAATAAGGACGCAATTCCTCATGGAGAATGGCCATCTCCACCACACTATTGCAAGGATCACGGATATGTGTCATGGTCATCCTAGCAAGCTCGAGACTCAGTCCCCGAATGAAATTCTCATTCCTTTTGATGTCAGTATCTATAATAGCATATCTGTATCTAAAAAGCTCTTCAAACTTACCAGCATATTCAACTACTGACATCTCTCCCTGAATTAAATCCGTAAACATCCTCATAAACTTGGACTTGGCAAATTCAGATACAATGTTTTGCTCAAATCTCGTCTTAAAATCATTCCAAGTTAACTGCTCTTTCAACACTTCGGTAGTGATGCTATATGAAGTGTTGACCCTCGAAACTGCCTAGATGCCATCCTTCTCTTTTGCCCATCATTCAGACCTAAATCAGTAATTATATGCTCACCATGCAATAGCCAATTCTAAGCTTCTACCGCACTCTCCATTCCCAAGAATATAACTATGTGGAAGTGGAAATGAAATGTGAAACGTGAATATATGCTCGCCATTCCCACCATGTGAAAGTGGATATAAAACGTGAAACGTGAATGGACAATCACAAAAGGATACGGCGATGTAAAATAAATGTATATTTACTAATATTCCCATGTGTTTTTTAATTAACCAATAAACCAATTTAAAGCTCTTTTATCTTATTATTAAGCACGGCTCTATAAAATTTATTCAAATCTCAATCTCTTATCATCATTATTCTATTTAGTTTGTCTAATTAAATCTTTTGAACAATGTTACTAAAAATTAGGGATGTTACATCGATCCCCTGCTTCATCTTTTTAATTTTGTCCATGACTCAATTGATGAGAGCGGGGTTAAGTGAGGGAAAGATCAATTCAGGTCACTTATCGACATTGTCAGCATAGGCGACCATCATAGCATCATCAAAAGAATTCACGATGATATCCGCAGGAGTAGTGTCAAGAAATTGAGAATACGCTGCTTAGCATCAGAAATGGTGTCGATGGCAATTTTTAAAGATCCTTTTTTTATTCAGCTTTTCCTTTAAAGAAGATTTTTTGGTTGCCATTCGAGTATTTTCCTCCTTGGAATCTTTCAGAGTCAATTTCAATTATAAATTTTCATCAGCGAGGAGTTGACGAGCTTTACTCTCTTCAAAAATAATAGATTCTGACTGGGCAGGAGAATCCCTCAATCGCACCAATTCAAAAGTAGCCTCACATTTATCCGCAAATAAGGAGGAAACTTGATTGTTTAAGTGAGAAATTTCCTCTCGAAGCTTAGACGTTTCAATGGAGGATTTTGATGCATTTGCAATCAAGGTGAATCAGCTCTTGGAAGTCTAGAAGAAAAGATACAACTTAAGTCAAAAACTTAAGGAAAAACAGTAATAATAAAGTTAAGTAAAGTAAAGCATACCATGAATTGTTATTCTATAAGAGACCGATAATGACCCGCTAGATCAGAAACGGAAGAAGGCTGATGAATTGAAGCAAATGACGAAGAGTTTAAGATAGACTGAACCATCTTTTCAAAGTCGCTTGAAGGTGTAGGATATGACGGTCTAGGAGGGATAAGCTCTTGGTGAGGGATCGAAGTCCCCAAATCTTTCTACATCTGCTCAATCACACTTCGAGAGCTAAAGATGACAATGCGAGAAAGTGGATCAACCTTTATAGGAGATTCCTTAGATTGATCGCGAGAAGTTATGATGGTTGGACTTCCAGAGATTTGTCAATATCAACAAACCCCTACTTCCAATGGTGGAGAGTCGGAAACTTTGACAATTTTGGCTTTCTTTGGAGATTGTTCAACCACAGTCATTTTACCTAATTTTCTTTCGGCGGCCATCTTCGATCTAGCAATGGCTTAGAAGAAAAATGGCACATGAGAAGTTGAAGTAGGAAGAGCCAGATCACTTGAAGGTCGTTCAACCTTCGGAGCAGCTACAGGAAACAAAAATATGGTTATGAGTCGATAAAGTGATTTGAAAAATAATATGGAGATAAACTATAAGTATCGCGTTTAAACTTACCAGAGTGATCGGGGCAGGTTGATGAGGTTAGGAAGAAGTTTTGCAGATCTCCCAAGGAAAGGAAGCTCTTACTCTAAGGTGTATGCTGGACCAAACAAGGTGGGCTAAGTATCCTATGACCAGCTGGCAGGAGGTAATGTTTTTGTAAATTTATGGGATTTAACAAGGTTAGCATGTTCCCAATCATGCTTGAAGCGACAATCATCAACTTTATTGTTGTCTTATCTTTTACATTTAGCTCTTTAGTAGAGGCGCCTAGAAAAGAAGCATAAATCAGCAAAAGGAAGTAATTAAATGGAAAAATAAAGTATGAAATCAACTTATGAGGAGAAAAGAAAATCCTGCTAATTTTGGGAAAGCACCGGACAAAGGAGAATTGTGTTTCCCAGTCCGGAATTTACTTACCCCTTCGGATATTAGCTTCCTCGGTGGATTGGATCTGAAGATTTGATTGTTTAAGTTGCTAAGCTTAACCAACTGAACAAGATAATTTAGCACTTCTGCATTAAGAGAAGGTATGTTGGACTCTAAGACCACGAGCTCCAAGAAAAGAAGGTAGGTGTACATGTTGGGTGATAATTAACTGAGAGAACCTCCTAGGTAGGTTAAAAACTTGGATAAGAAGTTTAGGAAGGGGATAATCCTCCGTTCCAAATATGGATTGCTATGTAGGAAAAGAATCCTTCAAGGGGGCTGTGAATGGTGTCGTTTTCGAAAGGGGATTGACTTCTACCCTAGTAATTCCAATGTCATTGAGAATCACATCCACCTCATCCTGGGTGGATATGAAAGAATGTTTGGAGGTAGCTTCAATCTTCTTGTGAATTCATGATTCTGCCAAATGAAATCATTTCAGTTATAAATTGTAGTTTGTTATGAAATTAAAATTATTTCAAAGATATCGGAAACCTATTACAACAATTTGAACAACAAGCAGAACATGAAATCCCATATTCTTGATGAATGTTAAAGTTAGAAAAATAAGATTTATTGAGCTCTCGATAGAGTCGAAAGGGAAAATAGATTGTAAAACCCTTCAACAATGTTGAAAGCCCAAGGATGAAATCTACTGAGCTTTCGACGGATTCGAAAGGAAGGATAAAAGTGCACGTCCAATAAACACACTTCAACAATGTCGAAAGCTCAATAGAAGTTTTGATATTAAAACAAAGTAGTTAAAACCAACACAACAAATTTGAATAAATATATGTTATCAACGTCCAATGAACTAGGCCAAAAGAAAACCATCGAGTCGAAGCCTATGAACTCAATTTTTCTTAAAGGATATGAATGCTATCAAAACCTATAAGCAAATCGAGTCGAAAGTTTTAAGTTTGAATGAAATTAGTAAAAATGAGAAGTCCTTGGAATGTTTTGATGATATTGGTATATAGTGATGATCAAATCATGATTAGGTACAAATGGTTTCTACAGATTCGAAAGGGGTGTGTGGTTTTGAAAACGCACCAGCAACTAAATTTCAATCTGTGAATCGACGGAAATTCTATGGAATTAGAAAACCATCGAAAAAAATTAAATTTCAAAAATAACCGCAAGCGCGTCGTGTACGAATGTAGAACGTATGGGAGTACAGGTCGATCCACGGGGAGTTGATGATTTTAAAAATTCTATTCAATCAAATTACACCAAAGTTGAGTGAAAGTTAAGCTAGAGAATTAGAAAATTAGCTAACAAACTAAAGAAAAATAAATGCATATATAAGAGTTAAGTGACAATTTAGGAAATAAATCCACACTCTAGATCATGTATTTCAACACATATGAAATCATGATCTCTCTTTTATGGTCATTAGTTAGTTTAATTGATGTGCTTATCATAAGTATGGCATATTTGTGCTATTGATTAGCCAACATAAGCCATCAATCTATAACACATCCCTGAAATCACTTACTACTTTTATGAAACTTGACAAAGAAAATGAAAATGAAATCTATTTTGAGTATGGCTTATTAACTATTAATTAGAAATATTGACCATCAAATTTTAATTTCAAATCACTTTCTTTTGCCATAATCATATTTTGATGAAGAGGCAATTAGTGTTAGTGATTGTTTAAGCATAGCCTATTTGATGTCAACAATATAGGCTATCAAAGTCAAAGCAAAAATAACTAGTAAACCATTTCTATCATCATCATTTAGCACAAAAAGAGAGCATGAATTAAAAAATAGTTGAAGCTACATAATTAGAGAGCTCCATTACCCTTAAATTGAAGGGGTTTAGCATCTCATTTTATCATTTAATTAACAAATGTAGCTAACAACATGAAAAAAAGGAAAATGAAAGCTAATGTAAAAGAGAACTATTCTACTTGTATAAAAGAAAATAAATCTACACTACAACATGAAAGGAAAACAAACAAGAGAAGAAAAAGCAATGTATTAAAGTTGCATAAAAAAAGAATCACATAAAAGAATTGGCTAAGTAGCCATGAAAAGAAAAGAGAAGCTTTCTTTTATTTTGAGCCTAAAACTAATTAAAGTGAGACTAAGTAAGAGGAGAATTATATGAAACATATGGGTATTTATACATGCATGAAACCCTAACTCACATTTTTGGGAAATGCCCAAAATGCCCATGAGATATTGTGACCACCAAGTAACCATTAGCATGTCATAATCCCCATTTAAATGTACATGAAGCCATTAATTCCATAAGCATATGCATTAGCCTCTAATTTGTACATTAGGTGGTGGGTGGGTAGGGTCCTCCAAGTTCTTCACTTTGAATTATTTACATCTTCATTCTTTTGTATCTTCTTTGTGCATGCATATTCCTTCATGAAACCACTCCTATTTGAGACCAAATTCCTACAAAAATATATAAAAAATTTCAATTAATTTTTCTCAAAGAAATATATGCACACGAATGACAGTTTTGCACTTGGATGAAAATGGATATGTGGCAATTTGGAATTAATATGAATTTTGGTTAAAACAAGTTAAAATACCCAATATGATCATTTATTTAATTTAAATAGAATAAATATGGTGGTAAAAATATGCACATTTACATGCACATCAAATACCCCTACACTTATCTTTTTATTCGTCCTCGAATAAAAAAAAAGTAAGATAAATCTGTTTTCATAAGGAGCACGATTGCATTTAGCGTATGCAACAAGCCGTTAAACCTTTGGGTGTCTCCGGTAGGACGAGCGTTGTCTCGTGAGGGTTTTCAACGGATACTACCCACAAAATCCAAATGCAGGATGCAAATATTTATTAAATTCAAGATTTATTTACAAAGAGATGAATGCAAGTTTTTGAAAATATTTACAAATGAAGGATTTATTTTTAAATCGACACGAATAAGTTAAGTATAGGTTTTGGCTATTATCTTGAAAATTTATGTTATTTACTCATCAAAATTTCCAACAAAAATCAAGTTATCATAGCAAATAGATTATAGTTTGACTCGTTATTTTGGTTGATAACAAAATGTAATTATGGAAAGAATCCTTAGTTGATTATCAAAATTTATCAAAGTGGTATTTTTATTTCTTTTCAATAAAAAATCAAATCAACTAAGTAAAAATAGTGCTAGGATTTCAATTGCTTACTCTCTCATTATTTGCAAGAAAAATTACACATCTAGCCCAGGTAAATTGAGGCCAGATATACCACCCATGCACTACCTTTCGGGCTTATGTGAGGGGAGTACAGAGCATGGCGAGTGCACACACTTTCGTCTATACACCTATCGACCATAGGTGGTTTTTATTAAATCTGTTTTTTTAGTTGTATTCCATACATGCATAACCGTGAGGACTTTTAAATGAGTATGAAAGCACATAATCAAATATTCTAAGTAATTCACCCATGCATAACCTGAGGGCTTTTAGATGAGAGTGAATACTTGGATGTTTATTATTATTTTTATATCTTTTTTAAGAGAGAGAGTTTTGTAAAATCATCTTAGCACCATTTAACTTAGAAGACAAAAAAATGTTATATACTTTACTTTAAATCAACCACTTTTTAAAACAAAGATTTTCAATTAGGGAGTATTTCAAAATTAACACGTATGAATCTTCCTATAAACTAGTTAAACCATTGTTATTTCTAATCAAACTTAATTTTTATTTTTGTTAAGATAAATAAACTTTCAAAAATTTCAGTTTAATAAACCATAACCATATATTTATCCTATAGTGTTTCTTTTAAAAATAAATTAAAATAAAATTTATTTTTGGGATTTTTCTTATTTTCTTTTTTTTTTTGAGATTTTAAAGCAAAAATAAACCATGAAAAAAAATGAAGATGAGTCTCCCCCCACAACTTGATTTTGACTGTGTCCCTACAGTCAGCCCAAGTAGAAGGAGAAAATATAAAAACATAACCTTTATTTAAATAAAAATGAAAAGATGATTATTTACAAGTCATCCGAAAGTATGCCGTTAAAGAGTAAATGAACCGATCTTTCAAGAATCGATTCATTTGTCTCACCAAGTATGCAAGACACAACTCAAGCACAGAAAACCAAACCGTAAAAGATTTCGAAATTGAACGTTGATTTGGAAAAACAAATGTTGTTTTATTGAAAATTGTACAGGTTGTTTTGTTTTTGATGATTTTTGGGGTCGATAAAAACAATTGATTGAAGTTCAAGTTTATTTTCATGAATTTGAAATTCAAGCTTATCATTGAAAACATTTTCAGAATTATTGATTTCAAAATCAAAATGCTGATTTTCATCTTCCCCGTTGGAATTTAAAAACTCATCATCCAAAAGTCCAAAAAATTCGGGTTCATTAAATTCGTCTTCATTTGCTGGATTATCAATAACTTTATTACATGTCTGAAGTTTAAAATTCAATGTTGTTATATTCAAATTTTCAAAATCGAGAAAAGGAAGATCGAATTTTAAATTTAGCTCCACACCCTTAAAAGAATTCAAATCCAACTCAATTACCGTGTTTTCAACAACTTCATTAAGATCATCATTTTCAGTTTCAAAAGTTGTTATTTGAAAATCGTCAATTGTGGTATAAGATGGATTATCACTTGACTCGTCACACGTTGAAATTTGATTTTGTTTTTCACGTTGTTTCATATATGTTTCAAACAACAAATCCATGTGATCATTGTAAATTTCATTCATTTGTTCAATAAAATCAAATTTGTAATTATTAACTTGAAAATTTTCGATTTGGACTTGTTGAGAACAAGAATTGTCAATTTCGATAAACGGTAGATTATTATTTGATTCTTTGCAAGTTGAGATTTTATTATGTTTTTAAGAAATTTTTTGTATTTTTCAAGTAATAAATCCCTATTATCTTTTTCCATTTGGTCAACAAAATCAAATTCACAATTATTAATTTGAAATTTTTTATTTTGAATTTGTTGGTAACCAAAATTTTCAATCGTATAGTTATTGAAACTATTCCCATCGCCAAAATTATTTGAAAATTGGTTCACATTTTCGTCTTGATTTTGAAATTCATTTTGAAACTCGAAATTGAATTGGCATGCGTTACACTCGAAATCATTTGAATTTTGAAGTGAATTTAGTTTTTGATATTTGTTACCTTTACCCACGTCAATCATTATTTATTTTTTTGTGCTGATTTATTGAAAATCTTAATTCGAGTTATAGCACAAATATGAATTTCACAACTCATTTATTTCTTGATTTTGTTGCGTAGAGAGTTCAAGTAACGACGAAATGCTATTTTCAAAAGTTGAGGGTCGATCATTATTTTGGAAATTTTGTGGGTCAAAATTCGAATTGTCTAAACAAAAGTTGTTATTAAAATATCCATACGAATTTGGAGTGAACTCATGTGGATTATATTGATTTTCACAGTTAAAGTCAAGTGAGTAAGAAAAAGAAAACTCAGACATTTTCAAGATTTTTTTTTGGTTTTTTTATAAAGAAAAATATTTACAAGTAGAATTATTTTTCAAAATGGAAAATTGATTTTTGGATTTTCACATTTTTTTTGGCTTTTGTTTTAAATTGGTCTTATATATTTTTTAGGATTTTTGTTTTTCTAATTTTTGTTTTGGATTTTTGAAACTTCAAAGGAAAAGGATTTAAAATTTTCAAACAAAAATAAAAGGAATATTTACAATTTTTTTTGTTTTGGATTTTTGAATTTTTTTGTTTTTTAAATATGCATGAACTAATGCAACTACAAATGGATTTTTTTGAATTTTTTTTCAAATGCAAGATATCAACAATGCAAAACGAATAAAAACGAAAGATAAGGGTGCAGATTTTCTTTTAATCTAGCAGTTTATTTGGCAAGCAGGGCAGTAGTTTTCAACAGGCTAATCCCCTCCTTTTATTTTCTACAACCTGAAAATTAAAAACAAATACATACAATTATTTTTTATCTTTTTTATTTTTTTTAAATGTTTATCAAAGAAGAAAATAAAACAAATGAAACTAGAAGAAATGAAAACCCCTTTTTTTTTCTTATAAACACCTGCTTTTGATTTTTTTTTTGGAAATTTTTTATTTATTAAGTTTACAACTAAAACAAAGAAAATTCTTTTTTTTAAACACTTAAAACCATTCAACACAAAGCCCAGCCCATTTAACACAATCAAAATCACGTTTTAGTAACAAACCTATGTGCCTCAAACCGAATTCAAATCACAGATTAAAAGAAATTCATGATTGTCAAAAAAAAAAATTCGAATCAAATTAAAACTTGTACACAGCCAAACCAAAATCGAGTCAAAACAATCAAGAACTGGCTGTGGTATTTGGGAGATTGTGTTCAGGGGTCAATTGCAGTTTTGAAGGAAGTAGGGATTCAAATTGGCGATTATTTGCAAGGAGGCAATGCGGTTGTTTCAGGCGATAAAAGCTGGATTTTTTTCGTGATTTGATGGATTCGTAGAATTGGAGAAGGCGATTTCAGGCTAAAGAGGAGGTCGCGGTTGTTGTGTATTTCGACTGCTTGTCGTTCGAGGTGATTGAATTGGAGTCGCGGGTTGAAGGTACGCGATTCTGAGGCAAAATTCGACGTCGGATGGATTGGTTGAGGTGGCAGTTAGATTTGAAGGTCTTGGAGTTCGCGAAGGGTGTCAAAGTGAGGCAAATTGGAAAAGTGGCGATGGTTTACTACTGCGCTTGGATTCGATTGGCTAGGATGCTGTACCAAAGTGAGTTAGTTTGTTCGTTCTGCGGGTATGGTCTCTGGTTTTGAATGGAGTCGCAACTAAAAGTTTGGATGTTGTGAGATAGGGTGGCAGTTTTCAGTGGCAAGGGGAGTTGTAGTTGATTGATAGTGGGTAGTGTTTATGTTGAGGAACAGTGCTGTGAAGTGTAGCAGTTTGTTGAGAAGTGATGGGGTTTTGGGGATGAAGTGAAGTGGCAGTGCAATTAGAAGTTTATATGTGTTGGGTGATGGATGGTTATGGAAATGGTAGAGCACTACAGTGTTATGAAAATTCTATTCAATCAAATAATACCAAAGTCGAGTGAAAGTTAAGCTGAATTAGAAAATTAGCTAACTAACTAAAGAAAAAGAAATGCAAATATATGAGCAATTTAGGAAATAAATCCACTCTCTAGATCATGTAGTTCAACACATATGAAATCATGATCTCTCTTTTATGGTCATTAGTTAGTTTAATTGATGTGCTTATCATAAGTATGGCATATTTGTGTTATTGATTAGCCAACATACGCCATCAAACTATAACACATCCCTTAAAACACTTACTAACTTTTATGAAACTTGACAAAGAAAATGAAAATGAAATCTATTTTGAGTATGGCCTATTAACTATTGGTTAGAAATATAGACCATCAAATTTTAATTTCAAATCACTTTCTTTTGCCCTAATCATATTTTGATGAAGAGGCAATTAGTGTTAGTGATTGTTTAAGCAGAGCCTATTTGGTGTCAACAATATAGGCTATCAAATTCAAAGCAAAAACAACTAGTAAACAATTTATATCATCATCATTAAGCACAAAAAGAGAGCATGGATTAACAAATAGTTGAATTTACATAATTAGAGAGCTTCATTACCCCTAAATTGAAGGGGTTTAGCCTCTCATGTTTGTCATTTAATTAACAAATGTAGCTAACAATATGAAAAAAAAGGAAAATGAAAGCTAATGGAAAATAGAACTATTCTACTTGCATAAAAAAAATGTACACTACAACATGAAAAGAAAACAAACAAGAGAAGAAAAATCAATGTATTAAAGTTGCATAAAAAAAGAATTATATAAAAGAATTGGCTAAGTAGCCATGAAAAGAAAAGAGAAGCTTTCTTTTATTTTGAGCCTAAAACTAATTAAAGAGAGACTAAGTAAGAGGAGGATTACATGAAACATATGGGTATTTATACATGTATGAAACACTAATTCATATTTTTGGGGAATGTCCAATATGCCCATGATGTGCTTCCACATAAACGGAGATCTTTTGAAGGAGTTGAAGAAACACCTTTCGAAGACAATGAATGACAACCCTTCATATGCGCGTCAAACCACTCAAAACCAAACATTTCGCCTTCATTCAAACTACTCGAAATGATGACTTGGTCAAGACAACCATTTCGAAAGCATAATTAAGCTTTTCGAACCGGTCGAAGCAGTTAATATTCGAGAAGGTTCCGCATTAAGTCGCAAGAATACATTTGGAGCTGCTAATAGCGTCAAAACCATAAACACTTCCACAACCTCGAAACCGCAGGAACTACCTACCGGCACATTCGAAAGCCTGTACCTTTGGTTCCTATGACAATAAAACAACACAAGAGAAAAGGCGCAACCATCCCATTCGACAAAGACAGAAGCGTTCAAGCCCATTCGAAAGCATCGCAGAGGGATGTGGTAGTGTCAAAGTAGTCGGAAGGTTTTCGAAGCCATCTTTCGACCATGTTGAAAATGTTGAGTCACAGGTTCTATGAAGGTTTTGATTTCTGACAAAGAAATAAAGGCGATCGACAAAACAAAGACATCATGGCTATAAAGAGGCACAAAAGAGCTACATATGGTACTCTAGATTATAGGTTGATTATTTGATATTGTAATAGTGATAAACTTGTTAAAATCTATCCTCAAATAATAATGCATCTCAATATAATCGATATATATATGTTTAAAAGAAGCATTTGCACATTTGTTGAGCAAATTAACAGAGACCGGTTGACCGGTCATAAATTAGGCGGTCGACCGTTTCTGTGTAAAATGCACATAAACGTGCACACATGTACATAACGACTATATATTTGAAATCCTGTTTACTGGCCAACTTTTGACCTGTCGACCGTTTTTAAACAGAGAGAAACCTTTTCCAAAAAACACTTCTTTCTCCAATGGTTGCATCTCTTACCTTTCATCAATGATCATATCCTATTAATGGCTACTATTCACAAAGAGTTACAACTATTTTTCTCTATATAAACTCGTCTAAATCATTGATTCAAATAACATGAAAAACATATTCTTTTTACTCTAATTTCTGATCTTACTACTCTTGCATTCTAAAAGCTCTTAATTATTTTAATTTCTTATTGAATCATTGAAATTATTTCATATCTATTGATTCAATAAGTAATATACTTCCCTTAATCTTCACAAAACATCATTCACATATTTTGAGGATAAAATTATAGGAAATTTGTACTACAAGTGACAGAACTGTGTTAGCAAGAACACATACCGTCAACAAACAATTATATTTATCATTGTTGAAGTCCTCGGTGTTGTAAGAGGCAAGTGTTGAAGTCCTCGGTGTTGTAAGAGGCAAGTGTTGAAGTCCTCGGTGTTGTAAGAGGCGTGAAATCCCGTTCGTTTGCTCGGGTGTTGTAAACCTGTTCCTCCGGGTGAAGCGAGGTAGTTAATAGTGAAAATCCAGATAGAAGTCTGGGACTGGACGTAGGACGGTGCTCCGAACCAGTATAAAAATCTCCGGTGTGATTTTTCTATTTTTATTTACTGTGCTATTATCATCTATTTCCGCATTTATATTATATTCCATATTACACGATCCGTGTGTACTATATTTGTACGTGCACTCGTACACTATCACTACTGTACACT
The DNA here is from genome assembly GCA_030765085.1 of Allium cepa. Classification (NCBI taxonomy): domain Eukaryota; kingdom Viridiplantae; phylum Streptophyta; class Magnoliopsida; order Asparagales; family Amaryllidaceae; genus Allium; species Allium cepa. Next base: position 491,139,476 of record CM060942.1, read on the forward strand.
TATCATTTGGTATCAGAGCACGGTTATCATATAACCGTAACACGGTTATTTGATATATTCTTGTAATATGGCAAATAACGCAAGTACTAGCACTCAAAACACCACTTACATGGAAGGTCAATCGAGACAAAGACCACCATTTTTCAATGGTCTTAACTATAGTTATTGGGCAACACGTATGTCATTCTTTATGCAATCAAATAGTTATGATGCTTGGAATGCAACTCAAAAAGAAATAGTAAATCCAACAACTGATTATTCAGAATGGACTGCGGCTGAGAAAACGGCAGCAGCCGTAAATGCAAGAGCAATAAATATGTTGTTTTGTGCATTAGACCAAAATGAATATAACCGTGTTAGTATCTGCACTACTGCATATCAAATTTGGCAAACGCTAAAAATCACTCATGAAGGTACTAACAAGGTTAAACAAGCCAAAATAGCCATGCTGAAAAGTCAATTTCAAAATTTCAAAATGAAACCAAATGAGACAATCAGTGATATGTATTCACGGTTTCAAACTATGCACCATGCACTTATTGGCTTAGGACAAAAGTATTCTGATTTTGATGTTGTCTCAACAGTCCTACATTCTCTGACTAGTGAATGGGAAGGAAAAGTATTAGCAATTGAAGAAGCTAATGACCTTTCCGTCATGAAGCCAGATGAATTGATAGGAAATCTAATGTCCTATGAAGCTAACTTGCAGACTAGAAAGAAACAAAAAGAAGAAAAGAAGAACGTAGCATTCCATGCTGAAAAAGACGAAAATGAATCAGAGTCTGAAGACGAAGATCTGGCATTCATAGCAAAAGGTTTCAAAAAATTCCTAAAACAACGAAAAGCCAGTCGTTATAACAGAAAGAAATCTGGATCAAATAAACCAACATCATCCTCTATAGAATGCTTCAACTGTCACAAAAAGGGGCACATGCAGAAGGATTGTCCAGAACAAAAGAAGAAGTCAGAAAATGACAAATTCAAATATAAGAAGGACAAGTCAAAGAAACGATCCTTCTCAGTAACATGGGATGATTCAGACTCATCTTCATCAGAAAGTGAAAGTGATTCGGAGAATGAACAAGCTAATGTTTGTTTTATGGCAACAGAAGATGAGGTACAAATTCCTACACTTGATGAATTACTTGATATTAATGTTGAATTGATAGTCAAATATAAAGACATAAAACGTCAATTAAAAGTAGTCAAAGCAGATTTAGGTAGAGTAGAGTGTGAACGAGAGATGTTAAAAGATGAGAAGAAAATATTAGAAAAAGAAATTGAAAAAAATTCAAGAATCATCATCTAATGTTGACTGTAAACTATCTCTTTTGAGTCAAGAAATAGAAGCTCAAAAAGAGAAAAATAATGCTCTCACTACTGAAAATCATGAGCTTAAGGCAAAAGTCAAAATTCTAGACCTAGAAAAAGCTAGTTTACAAACAAAGTTTGATGACATTACTCAAAATGTTTCTAACTTTAACAAAGGTCGAGAAAATTTGACAAAAATCATTGAAAGTTCACAATCTATTTCAGATAAACAAGGTTTGGGATATAAGAAACAAGAAACCAAGAAACATCTTAGTAATAAAAGAAAGAAGAGAGTACAAAAAACTGAAGCTAAGAAAAATCTTGGTTTATTATACTCCAAACCAAAACCAGTTGTGAAATTTCAAAAGAAAAATATGAAGACTATCAAAATATGGGTTCCTAAAACAAATAACAATTTGATTAGGAACAAATATATTCAAAATTTCATGAATACTGTGCATCATAATACTAATTATGTATATAAAGGGGATACCAGACCCGTATGGGTTTGGACTCCTAAGACCTAACTCTTAGGACCCTATAAAAAGTGGGTACCATGAACTTAATTCTATTTTTTGCAGGTCCCACTTAAGAAAAGAGGAAAGTGGATATTGGACAGTGGTTGCTTGAAGCACATGACTGGAGACAAGAGCTTATTAACAAATATTACATACTCAGATGGTGGCTCCGTCACTTTTGGAGATAATTCAAAAGGCTATATCATCGGCAAAGGCGATGTGAGCAATTGCGGTACATCTTACTTACCTCTTATTACTAATTTCATGCTCGTTAGAAATTTAAAACACAATTTACTTAGTATTAGTCAGTTATGTGACAAGGGTTTTATAATTTCCTTTTCGAACAATAAGTGTAGTATTTTGGATAAAGACCATAATTTAGTTTTCGAAGGTTATAGAGACAGAAATATATATATTCTGAACATGAATATTAATCATAATTCAGATATGTGTCTTGTGGCTAATGATAATGATCCATGGCTATGGCACAAACGCTTCTGTCATATAAACTTCAGAACTATTGACAAGCTAGCCAAAAACAATCTAGTTAGAAGACTACCCAAAATGAGTTTTAAAGTTAACAACACTTGTGGTGCATGTCAATTAGGAAAATTGACCAAATCATCTTTTAAATCCAAGAAAGTCATATCAACATTACAACCACTTGAGTTACTACACATGGATTTATTTGGACCTACTAGGGCGCAGTCAATAAATCACAGTCGATATGTGCTTGTAATTGTTAATGATTTCTCTCGTCACACATGGACAATTTTCTTAAAAAATAAAAGTGACACTTTCGATCATTTCAAATCTTTCGTCAAAAGAATTCAAAAATCAAAAGGGATTAAAGTTTAAAATATAAGAAGTGATCATGGCGGAGAGTTTGAAAATAATGAATTTGAACATTTTTGTACAAAGAAAGGTATATATCATAATTTTTCGTTTCCCAGAACTCCACAACAGAACGGAGTTGTAGAACGGAAGAACCGAACTTTACAAGAATGTGAAAGAACATTATTGAATGGAACCACCTTACCAAAACATTTCTGGGCAGAAGCCATTGCAACTGCCTGTTATGTTTTGTCCATAAGACCTCTTACCAAGAATACTCCTTATGAATTATTTAACAAAAGAAAGCCTAAAATCTCATACTTCAAAGTTTTTGGTTCCAAGTGTTTTATTTTAAATACGAAAGACTAGCTTGGCAAATTCGATTCAAAAGCCGATGAAGGAATAGTTGTCGGTTATTCGAAACGAAGTAAGGCCTATCGTATATTTAATAAACGAACCAAAATTATTGAAGAATCACTTCATGTCTCCTTTGATGAATTCTATCAGCATCCTCACACTATATCAGATGATGACGAATCAATAGTCACTGATAATCCAATTATCACGAATGTTGATTCTGACTCGGAAATAATTATTGAGAATATTCCTCAAATATGTGAGTTACAATCACCACCAAGGATATTAAGAGACCATCCGGCCCAAAATATAATCGGTGAAGTAACATCACATGTCAGAACAAGGAGTCAACTCAACCAAATGGGTCATGTCGCTTTTCTCTCAAGTATCGAACCTAAGAATCCAATAGAAGCTGCTACGGACGATTACTGGATCATTGCCATGCAGGAAGAACTAAATCAGTTCGAGCGCAATGACGTTTGGGAACTTGTTCCAAGGCCAACTGATCAGTCAGTTATTGGTACTAAATGGGTCTATAAAAATAAGGCTGACGAACAAGGAAATATCACCAAAAATAAAGCAAGATTAGTAGCACAAGGGTATAATCAGGAAGAAGGTATCGATTATGAAGAAACTTATGCACCAGTTGCTCGACTAGAAGCTATTAGAATCCTATTATCTTTTGCTTGTCACCATAATTTCAAACTTTATCAGATGGATGTCAAAAGTGCTTTTCTCAATGGATTTATCAAAGAGAATGTCTATGTCGAACAACCTCCTTTGTTCGTACATGAAAAATATCCTGACCATGTGTTCAAACTTAAGAAAGCTCTGTATGGTTTAAAACAAGCACCTCGTGCTTGGTATGAACGATTACGTAGCTATCTTATTAACTCAGGATTTCAAATAGGCAAAGTCGATCAAACTTTGTTTATTAAACATTCTCAAAAGGATATTCTAGTTATCCAGATATATGTAGACGACTTCATCTTTGGTTCAACAAACGGTAAACTCTACAAGGAATTTGCAAGTATTATGACCAAAGAGTTCGAAATGTCTCATATGGGAGAACTGTCATATTTTCTTGGACTTCAAATCAAACAACTTCCGAGTGGTATCTTTATCAATCAAGAAAAATAATGCGGAAATCTTATCAAACGCTTCGGATTAGAAAATACATCTGGTAAACCAACTCCTATGAGTACAACTACACATCTTGAAAAAGATGAAAATGGTAAGAGTGTTGATCAGAAACTATATCGAAGCATGATTGGTTCTCTTCTTTATCTTACAGCTAGTCGTCCAGATATAATGATGAGTGTTTGTCTATGTGCACGCTTTCAAGCAGATCCAAAGGAATCACATCTACGAGCAGTGAAACGTATAATTCGTTATCTTTATAACACCAAAGATTTCGGTCTTTTTTATCCAAAAGAATGTCCATTTGAATTAGTATCATTTAGTGATGCTGATTTTGGTGGCTCGCGAACGGATAGAAAAAGTACAAGTGGTACATGCCATTTTATTGGAAAATCACTTGTCTCTTGGTTTAGTAAGAAACAAAATTGTGTTTCACTATCAACATGTGAAGCTGAATATATATCAGCAGCTCTCGCTTGTACTCAAGTACTATATATGCAACAAACACTTCAAGATTTTGATATACATTTATCAAATTCTATTATATACTGTGATAACACAAGTGCTATAAATCTCTCTAAGAATCCAGTGAATCATTCTAGAACCAAACACATTGATATCCGTCATCATTTCCTTAGAGATAATTTTGAAAAAGGATATATATGTCTTGAATATGTCCAAACTGATAATCAAATAGCGGACATTTTTACTAAGCCGCTGCTCGAATCTAGTTTTATTAGATTACGAAGAGAGCTTGGTTTAATTTCAAAAAAAGATCTTGACTAGTAATTTCTAATGATTGTTTTTCTTTTATATTTGAACTATATTTTTTTTAATTCCTGTTATCAAAAGGAGACTATTTATTTCTTTCACTAAGAGCCTCTGCTTGCTTTCATGGTCAAAATTCTTTATTCACTCTCATCCACAGGCTTATGTACATGGAACTTCTTTATAAGCTTGTCAAATTTTCTCTCTTTATTTCATCTTTCTTTTTCTAAGCATAAGGCTCTATACATTATTCTCTATGGCTCACATTTGTGATAAGTGTGCTCACAAATCACACATTTCCGTTACAAGTTCTGAGCCAGAGGAGTATTATTCTCCTGAAACACCAAAACAAAAACCAAAGTATCATCACCAATGCCTTCGTACTCCTGGAAGTACACCAACCTCAAAATGATTTAAGAAGGCGCTGTTTTGTTCTCCTCGTACCAAAGCTCAGATCGACGAGATTCACCACTATCAGAAACATCAAATAGATCTTCAAAGACAGCTCCATTATGGGCAAAGCCAGCTTTATCATGAGAAACAATGGACGTCGGCACATTTATCAGTTTTAGAAAAAATGGCGTCATTCTTTTGTGGCTCAAACAAGCATGATGTGCATGAACCAATGCCGTCTAGGCCGTCAACATCTAGGAGTCCTAACTCTTGGGATCGGAATTATAACAAGAATGAAGGTTCTCAGAAAAATTGGAGTCCATGGACACAACGTATTGAAGATAATAAAGAAAATTCTGATGACGAATCTTCCCCTCCTCACTAATTTTATATATATACTTGTTGTATCGTTTTCTCACTATCACTCTTGTAACAACGTTTATATTTTATAATAAGAGTGAAATATGAATTATATAGCTTGATATATTCTCAAAATTTGCTAAAAAAAACTGTTTTTCATTAGGCATTATAACCGATCGACCACCTATATTTGAATCGGTCGACCGTTTGCTCTCTGGTTGAAAACGGTCGACCGGCCATATTCAAGCGGTCGACCGGTTAACGTATGTTCAGTTTTTATATATATCCTGTGCGTCATTTTTTCCATCCTCCTTCTCATTTGTCTCAACCGGTTATTTTTCCCCAAACTCCAAAAACCCTATTTTCTCAATTTCAATTTCCAAATCTCCAAATCTTCTAACAATGGCTCCTCCGCAAAAGAAACCCAAGAAAGGATCATCCTCCGGAACTTCATCACTCAATATCTCCGCTAAGAAGTGGCTTGAAAATCCAGCAGTTATCACAAGATGGAATCAAATGACTAACTACAAGTTTCATCCGGGCTCTTTCATCAAGTTTGATGATTTCACATCTTATGGAATCCATAGGTTAGCAAATAACTCCAATCTTACTCCATTGATCGATTTTTCAAAAAACAATGTGGAAATAAATCACTTGATGATAAAATTATTCTATGCCAACATGAACCTGGACGAGTATAAACCTGATGATCCGAACGGAGTCATTTGGTCTGTCGTATGTGGCAAACAAATTTTTATCACTCATGATAGGATAGCTTCTATGTTGGGTATTCCAAATCAAGGCAATGAGTTTTCATCACATTTCTGTGAAGTCTTCACTCGCAATAGCATCAGCCATCAATTCATGGAGGACGACAGCGATGGCACAAAATCAATTGGACTTCAACCCACCGCCAGGTTACTACATCGCGTCTTGATGTTTTCTTTGTTTCCTAGACTAGGAAACTATGACGCTGTATACAAAGAAAATTTCAAGGCCTTTTATGCTATTTATGGAGATATCCAAATCAATTGGGTTCATATGCTTTTTGACGAGATTCTCAAGGTGAACAACTCTACGCGACCTCACTTTTTCTATAATGAATATATCATGCGTATTTTGCTAGCTTGTGGCGTACGACCTACTGACTCTGCCACCTCGAAACCAAAATGTATTGACTCTGTAACCATCAAACGCATGAAGCTCCCTCCTCCTTACCTTCAGATTATGCCGTTTGAACAATGGCAAACAAAGAGGTCCATCAAAACAAACAGCTACTTCCTCTCGACCTCGTTCCGAAGAAGTTAAAATGTTGAAATCAAAATCCACCACAAAAGAATCACTTGAAACTATTGCGCGTAATCAATTCTTGCTTGAATCAAGACTCAAGCGCATGGACACGAAAATTGATAAACGCTTCAATAAAGTCAAGTCATTCTTTGGTATTTTATGGGATGCTATTTCATGTAGCACATCCATCTCTGCTCAAGACCCAGGCAAACGTCCTGCTCCTCCTGCTTTCAACTGGTCATCAACTGAGGAGTCTGCTGGTACTAGTGGACATGGTCGTGGAGAATCATCTAGAGAGGACGATGAAGAGGAAGATGATGATGATAATGAGGAAGAAGATATTCAAGAGGAGACAGCTTCTAACTCATCCTAGTTTCTATTTTCTATCTCTATATTTTGGTTCAGTAATTTAAAACATCATTCGACACTTGTACTAAATAGTGTCGTTACTTTTATTCGTACGATATTATGGTGTGTATGATACTTTGGTATGTTTGGATACTCTGGTATGTTTGGTGTGTATGATAATCCTATATTATGGGGTATGTTATATTATGTTATATTCTGGTTGATATACTCCTATATTATTCCATTATCTATTCCTTTTTGTCGATGACAAAGGGGGAGAAAGTGCTAACAATTATTTGCAGGAATATATATATATATATATATATATATATATATATATAAAGAATACAGATCACATATTCAGGGGGAGATTCAGAACTTCAGATATATGTTGTCATCAATCAAAAAGGGGGAGAATGTTGAGTCACGGGTTCTATGAAGGTTTTGATTTCTGACAAAGAAATAAAGGCGATCGACAAAACAAAGACATCATGGCTATAAAGAGGCACAAAAGAGCTACATATGGTACTCTAGATTATAGGTTGATTATTTGATATTGTAATAGTGATAAACTTGTTAAAATCTATCCTCAAATAATCATGCATCTCAATATAATAGATATATATATATGTTTAAAAGAAGCATTTGCACATTTGTTGAGCAAATTAACAGAGACCGGTCGACCGGTCATAAATTAGGCGGTCGACCGTTTCTGTGTAAAATGCACATAAACGTGCACATAACGACTATATATTTGAAATCATGTCTACTGGCCAATTTTTGACCTGTCGGCCGTTTTTAAACAGAGAGAAACCTTTTCCAAAAGACACTTCTTTCTCCAATGGTTGCATCTCTTACCTTTCATCAATGATCATATCTATTAATGGCTACTGTTCACAAAGAGTTACAACTATTTTTCTCTTTATAAACTCATCTAATCATTGATTCAAATAACATGAAAAACATATTTTTTTTTACTCTAATTTCTGATCTTTCTACTCCTGCATTCTAAAAGCTCTCAATTATTTTAATTGCTTATTGAATCATTGAAATTATTTCATATCTATTGATTCAATAAGTAATATAATTCCCTTAATCTTCACAAAACATCATTCACATATTTTAAGGATAAGATTATAGGAAATTTGTACTGCAAGTGACAAAACTGTGTTAGCAAGAGCACATACCGTCAACAAACAATTATATTTATCATTGTTGAAGTCCTCGGTGTTGTAAGAGGCAAGTGTTGAAGTCCTCGGTGTATTAGAGGCGTGAAATCCCGTTCGTTTGCTCGGGTGTTGTAAACCTGTTCCACCGGGTGAAAAGCGAGGTAGTTAATAGTGAAAATCCAGATAGAAGTCTGGGATTGGACGTAGGACGGTGCTTCGAACCAGTATAAAAATCTCTGGTGTGATTTTTCTATTTTTATTTACTGTGCTATTATCATCTATTTCCGCATTTATATTATATTCCATATTACACGATCCGTGTGTACTATATTTGTACGTGCACTCGTACACTATCACTACTGTACACTTTTATAAATACTGGGTCGAAAGGTGCCAACCCGCATCTACAAATAAGACCCAAGGGGTCTGGCTTTGGGGAACCCAGATTCGTCCATTCCAGACTTGTATATTCTTAATTTTGCAAAGTTGTAAACCATAATTTGTAAATCAAATATGGAAAATTAATCAGCATAGTCATCACTCGATTAATAAAGGCAAGGTTTCAGTATTTTTGATTATGCGGTTATTTCATAGGCTTTTGTTAGATCTAATTAAATTTTACAGGTATCGACCTCATCGAAAGGTACCTTTAAATAGATTGAAACCCCTGCTTTCCAAATAATACAAACCCTCAACTCCAAACCATCAGTCACCAAAATCTCACCCTTTAGTGAGCCGAAACCTTGATCCTAGCTAGTCTTACATTAGATTTCAGAATTAAGCCCAAATCACTTAAGAATCTTGCTTTCATCAAGTTCGAAACCTACATAGACAAACCTTACCCTTGAATCCTTAGAGCCTTCCTTTAAGTATTACAAAACTATTTCAAAAGAAAGGTTTCGAAGAGATAATCAAACAACTTCGACAGGCATGAAAGACCAAAAAGAAGGAATATAAGTGTTTCAAATCAGTAGAAAGGTCTATAAAGGAAAATCTCCACTATAATACCTATTAGAAAGGGTAAATCAAAAGAAGTACTGCACCTAACTTCTTCTTAACCAAGAATGACCTAAAAAGGGCTAACATTTTCCTTATATCTACTTTTGGGTATTGACAGGTTTTCTTGTTAACAAGCTTTATCCTGTATTATCAGAGAACATTAAACATCTTCGCCAAGTCATCAACGTGGTTCCTCATCGCCGTGACTTCATGAGCATGCGGTCCATATAGACCTTCATCAAGTGTCTTATATGATCTTTAAATATCTTCTTTACAATCTCTAGTAAGTCGCTCCGGCTTTCTTCAATCCAAAGGGCATAACAGAATGGCAGTATAGTCCTAGGTCAGTTATAAAGTTGGGGTATTCCATGTTCAAGACGTGCATCAAAATCTGATTGTATCAAGAAAATGCATCCATGAATGAGAGTAATTCATGTCTGGCCCTTGAATCCACCAACCAGTCAATCCTCGGGAGTGGGAAATTGTCCTTCAGGTATGCGTTATTCAGGCCAGAATAGTCAACACATGTCCTCCACTTCTTATTTGAATTTTTCACCAAGATTGGATTAGATACCTACTCTGGGTACATGCATTGCAGAGGAAGCTATTATCTTTCAGCTTTTCCATTTCTTCTTTGAGTGCCGGGGATCTCTCTAGACCCAAGTTGTGGCGGTTCTGTTTTATAGAAATGCATTTAGGATTTATATTCAATGCATAGCTTGCTATCTTTGATGATATTACATGCATGTCTGAGTGAGTCCAGGCAAAAACATTTAGGTTCGCCCGAAGAAAATCAACCAGCTTTTTCATCATCTTCACGTCGAGCCATGATCCGACTTTCAAGACCTATGTAGAATTATCCAGGCTAATCGAGATTTTGATCATCAACTTGGTTGGCATAGCTCTTATGGCCCTCGGCTCTTTTCGCGGATCCATTGGTGCCCCCCAATGGCCATGAACAATACACCATCCAACATTTTGAGAATGTTACATATTCTAGTCTCAACGGATGCGTCGACCTCCAATCTCAATGCATCTTGACAAGGAATATTTAAAATGATGCTCTAATTATACTTCGCTATGATATTCACGATTACAACTATTTGTGATCATCACAAACACAGAGTTTATGGATTTTCTATTAAATATATTTTAGCTAAATATTTAATTATTTATAACACATTATAAAAAATATAAGAGAAAGAAAATCACCTTTATTACAAATGGGAATTTATTATAGAGTTAATTAATTTATAATAAATTACAGAATTGCCCTAGGGCATACCTCTAACTTAACCACTTCTAGCCCGGGGCAACACTGTTTTGGTGTTGTTTTGTTTTAAGCAAGTTTTATGATTTTAAATTTGTTTAAAATGATATTTAAATAAAGTATTTTTCAAAAATCATTTTAGGCTAGTTTAACTGTAGGTTTTTAGAGTATATTAAAAGTGGTTTCAAGTTTAAATATATTTTTAATAATTATTTATGAATTTTTAAAGTAAAGGGTTTCATATACATAAAACATGCTTTTTTATGATTTCTGTTAGATTTTAGATTATTTATTTTTAAGTAATATTTTATATAGATATTTAAAATTTACTTATAGTATTTTAAAGTGTGTGTGTGTATATATGTTTGGAAAAGTAAGTTAAGTATTTTATAAAAGGATAAGTGGTTTTGGTAACACATAGTTTTAATGAATGGTTTTGAGAAGTAAATTAAACGTTTATATATATTTTTTTAGCAAGGCTAGCCGGCTTTAAAGTGAGTCATCCACTTTTATCAAAAGCTTTAGGTAACAGGTGCTTGGCGCATGTGCCAAAATAGCTAGAATAAAAATAAATAAAAGAACATGAACTAGGTAGAAGGGCCAAAGCTACTAAAATAAGCCAAAGGCTACTAGGCCCTCTCTAAAGAGGAGGAGGATCCACTGCAACCATCCTCAAAATCTGGACCAATAACATGAGCGTACCCTGAAAACAAAGTGGCCAATGAGGGAACATAATTTGCCAAATTACTAGAGTAAAAATGCTTCCTATCCTAAATGGCATCCGCCAAAACAATTCTATTATCATTGCCTTCTTTACCTAGCAAAGAAAGAGCAAGTCCTTCCCCCAGAACATGATAATACGACCTATGATCCGTACCTTCAACCCCAACAAATATAAGGCAACTATCAGTCGATGAACAATCTCTCATTATAGATTACTCATGAAAATAAGCTTGCTCAGTGGAATCCCATCTAATATCAGGCAGATCATCGGTACCAGATGAAGTCTCACTAGAAGGCACTGTAGAAGGAACCTGCAATGGAACAATAGGAGCAGTATTTGGAACCACATAAGTAACATCAACAATAGCTGGGAAAGGAATATTCGGCTTAAGGACCCATTTCATAACTGAAGGGCGAGGAAGCAGGATCTTAGCCGGGAAAGATATGGAAGTATCAACATGACCAACTTTACAAGTTCCCACAATATGACAAAAGGAGTAACAAACCGAGCATATATCTGGTTTCTAGCCGTAATCAACATCAATATAAACATCCTTATCCTCTGTTATGCAAACCTTCAACTTAGTAGGAAGCCGTTTATTTAGAGTTATAGTGTACATGAGCCTCTTCCTAGCCACAATATTTGCATCAAAACATCTAAGCTTGCCAACTAGGTTAGCCAACCAATCTAGTCCAACCTAGGGGTGTAGATCAGAAGGGATATTCCTAAACTAGGCCCAAACAGGAATAGAAAAAATATGCTCCCTAACATTATCAATCATGGACTCCACATGTTACAATGAAAGGTTTCTAGGAATAATGGGTGGTTCTTCTTTTAGAATTCACAGCCTTTCATCTTTTCTAGACTACTTGAAGAAGAACAAGGATTCATCGTAATGAACACAAAGACCACTCTTAAGTTTCCAGATATTACGACAGTGATCTCTTGCTACATCGTTCGATGGGTTAGAATCGACGAAAAATCCAACCAAGTAATCCGACAAAAACTCAACTCCCACCTGCAAGACCACACTGGGCAACACCGTTGTTCCATCAATTTCAACCATTTTAAATAACGGGAAGAATACGCACCCGCATTTCTTAGCATTGAAGTGAATAAAGAAGCCCAGTGGGAGGATGTGAAGATTGAGAAGCAGATAGTTGTTTAACACTCACTTTACAAGGCTTAATAGCTTGTAGAGAACTAGCGGTAGTAAATGACATAATTCCACAAAAAAGAGGAGAGCATACTATTTCACTAGAGAAGCAGAAACATCATTTAGGTCACAAACATCAACATTTAGGTCACAACCAGTAATACGATTCAAACAAGCATTTATTTGAACATCAAAAGAACAAGTAACAGGAGATACAATTGTTGTTCGAACAAGATCTTCAGATTCAAAAACATTATTAAGGTTCGGTTCAGCACAATGAGTATGTTTAGGCAATATACAGGCAATAGTAGGTAGAACAACATCATTCAGACTTAACACGTCCAAACATTTACCATTATTTCACCAAATTTCAGGCAATTAAACGTATATTATCTTGTTAATAGATATATTGAGATCTTTAAAAATAATGTTTTTACAGATAATGTTATGTATAAATGGTTTTGGGTTTGTAGTGACAATATTTAACTAATTTTTTTTAACCATTTGAATATGCTTTTGAATTCAAGTGGATCTTTAAAAACAATGTTTTTAAAGATAAGGTTAAGTGTTAAATGGTTTCAGGTTTGTAGTGACAATGTTAAACACTTGTCTTTAGCCCATTTGAATATACTTAGAATGTAATTAGATCTTTAAAAAGATTTTTTTATAGATAATGGAAAGTATAAAGTGTTTGAGTTTATAGTAAACAATGTTTTTATAAAACTTATTTTTAACCATTTTGTTTGTATTTTTAACATGAAAAATCCTGCTAAATAATTTATGAGTATTCTTATACCTTTGAGATAAGTATATAAATGTATATTAAAGTATTGATAAGAGTAAAAACGAATAGTAAAATAGAATACATGTATATACCCTTTATAAAGGTATTGTACATATATATACAAGTAGAAAAAGGAAGTGAATAAAAGCATCGTTGATTTATACGGTTTTAGATCCCCAGAGAACAACTCATTTGTATGAAACGTCTCTTGCTTTTAGAATGCATGTATTCGAGTTCCCACAAGGAGGACTCCTAGATATCGTTTGCTTTCTTCTAAAGGAATTATTATTTGATAAAGGTAATTTTAAATGATAAAAGAATTATTATTTAATAAAAGAGGATTCTAAGTCGCTTGTGTGACTTAATCATGGTTTATATGACTTAATCACGCTTTGTGTGTTTACTTGTCTATAGGAAGTATTTAGTCATGTACTTGGCATTGAAAACCAACAAAGTAGGCATGTTCTACTTGTAAAAGTTGGGAATATTGTTCTAGTTGGGCTTAGAAGCAAACGATGCTCTAACCTACCACCTTCACCCTTAACCATGAGATGGTGCAAGTTGAAAAGTCGAAAATATGATAAGTATACGAGACTTGGTTTCCATATGCGATCATTCCCATTGTTATTGATTTTGACCAAAATTAACTTAGGAAATATTTAGAAAAAACATGAGAATTATACGGTATGGTTAATCTTCGTGATGCTATACTCTATGTACAAACTCATCTAGTTTTTTAGGACAAAATATAAGAAAATCATTCTTGATAAGATATGATCTCCTCCCTTATGATATGTTTTTTTATTCCTAAAAGAACCCAAGTTATGTCAACCAAAAATCTATAGATTCGTCTTAAGGTGTCCAGTAAGTAGAGGTGTGTACTTATATGAAATGGTTCGATATTATGGCCACTTCAAAACCGATATACATGTTCAATGTTCTGGAAGAGGTTATAAAGCAGAATATTATAGAGTTTCACTATCTATCCTAAGGTTAAGTTAAAGGGAGAGGTCATCATTAACATTTCAAACAAATGCTATAGAGTTGAATTGTCTAGCCTATGGTTAAGTCTAAAGGAGAAGTCAGCATTAGCATTCATTGGAGGACTTATGCTTGAATCTATAAAGAGATTCGTGAACTGTTTGAGATTCTAGAATCCATGTAGAGATTCGAGATGTGTTCAAGATGTTGGAATCTATGGAGAGATTCAAGATATGTTCGAGTGATGAAGACTCGCATGAGGAGATGCTGAATGTGACTTCACCATCTGAAATTTCAGAAATAGAGTAGGATGCATAGATAGTGGAGTTAGCTAACCTAATGATATATCAATTTTATACTAGAGATGCTTACTAATATTGCTAACGGGAGCGATGATATTTGGTATCAAATGTTACAGGCATGAACTAGCTATGTTTATCATATGGTATATTTCATTTAGAGATATATGCTGCTCATAAGAATATTTATGACCCTTGTAAGGAGGCTCATTCTCGGCGTATATCTTATGGTATTTTTTATTAGAGATGAATGAATCTTAATGGTTTTGATTTTATACTTAATATTGTTGCGTTGTACATGCAACACAGCTATTTTCTTATTTATATTCTACACCCTAGACGTCATTTATTTTATTGCCATATGTACTTATTAGATGGTTTGTTGCTTTTGAAGGGAAAACCATTTCTGTGATTTGGTTGGTCTCAAAAGATAATGTTATATGAATGCATCATGTTCGTTTAGTTTCTCGCATTAGACTTATGTCCGACTCATTTTTGGTGTTCCTTTAATTCCTCGAGTGCTCTTTCACATGGTATAAGAAAGGCAGATTTTTGTTGGATATTCTTTGAAGCTCGAGGAGATGAGCTGGATGCTTTCACTTATCGTAGTATCTTATTTCTATTACACTACTAGTACGTATATTAAAAATTGTGAGCACAAGCGGTTATAACTATTCAGGTTGATGTTAGTGCTTAGGTTACTAACTCCAAAATTACATTATATCTTAGAGTAACCCTTTGTACAGTTTTGATATTATATATTATCATCTCGTTGTGAGATTTAGATGTTTTTTTCTTCCTTCCATGTTTATTTTCTTTTTGTTTTACCCTAAAAATCTTTCATTTCAACACTTGAGTGCTTGGCACGTGAATGCCATGGATGTATTAGTGTCGACATTTGAGGGTCGAAAAGGCCAGTCATTAATAAGTTTAAATTTAATTATATTTAAAACAAAGTCTACAAAATCATACAAGATAAGAGTTGATGAAAGATCTCAACATATCTTAGGTCAAGCATTTGACAAGTTTGTGAGTCGAAAGACAACACGTAGTACTTGTTCGTGAGGAATGTTATATAGACTACCCAAAATGAGTTTGCGACCGATCGATATTGATTGATCAATTTATGTTACGATCTTAAGTTTCGTAAATTTAAAACCAAATTTTTTTTGAACATACATGCATACATATATATAGGTAATTCATAAAATGTTTATGAATACTTATTCTGTTGGAATGGTAACAACTGTTGTTTCAAGAAATGCTAACTTTATGACTAAGGAATTTCTTGCCCAAATTATTGATAGTAAAATGGATTTGGATACAATCCATAGATAAAACTGGTTATAGAGGATGAAATAAAATCGACCAAGCCAAAATGGACATAGTTAATTAGAATGTCTGAAAAGAACTCTCGCTCATTAAAGAGAAACTATGATTTTCTTGTTGCTGTCGAGAAGTAAATTTTCTCGGTTATCGATAAGACATTAAGAGTATTAACTATACCATATGGCATGATATGAAAATTTGCAATGCATTCTAAGTACATTATCAAAATACGATTATGATAGTTGAACCCAAAGGAATATGATCCATTGACAACGAAATAGTCTAAGAAGAAGGCCAATCCAATTGGAAGATGGTTTGCTATGGTGACAGCATAAATCCATAAGTTTTACTGTTGAAATTAACATAACAAACTCATCATTCAACACAATTAAGTTAATTTGAAATTTACTTGGAAAATAACACTTGATATGATTTTGATTTTTGGTGTATATATGTTGAAATATAAATTCCAAAACGTGATTTAGAATATGTTATTTGTGCTTAATAACTAAAGCATCTCGAAGTTAGTGGCAGTGATTCTTAGTTTGTTGGTTATTGGATAGGATCCAAAAACTGATACAAAAGTATTGTTCAACAAGCATAGAGTTAAGTAAATATTTTCATAGAAAAATCAAATAGTTAGAATTTCAAACAAAATGTAGTGGAAGCGTGTAATTATAAGAAACAAATATAAAGGTACTAAACTATTTCTAGAAAGTATAAGAAAACAACAAATTTATGATTGTTAATGTTGTATCCATGTAAAAATCATTGTAGTTTGGTTGTTTGATTCTTAATATTGAATTTGAAAGGACATATTTTATAATAAGCATAAAAGGCTATTGGGAGTAAACCAAGTGATATATGTGTGTGTGTGTGTGCCATATTAAAATGTTTAATGTGGAGCATAGACTCAAACTTCATAAGTAATATCGAGTATAATATGAAAATCATAAATTAATGTTCAATCTTAAGTTAAGAGCTTTAAGTTGGAAATGTTCCAAACAATAAGTAGCTGTTGATTCAACCAAAGGCTAAATACATCGCCTTGAGTAGCAATATAATAAAAGGTGTATAAATAAAAGCATAAATTTATAACTGAGCTAGGGATGGTTTCAAATGTTTAGAACCTCTTGACATTGTTATATGATAATATTGTTGCAATTTAGTTTGTAAAAGAACCTAAGCTCACTTAAAGTGAAAAACATACTACGAAGGGTTCCATATGATAAAGGATGTTTATCGGCATCGAAGAGATTTAATTGAAAGAGTGGATAATAGAAATATTATAGCATACCTGTGACGACCCAAATCGATGTCTGACAAACAACCACGAATCAGTATCGCCGGAGCTTGCAACAACATTAGATGATAAATAACACAGCGGAAACAAAAGATAATATCATTGATATGCATAATAGAGATACAATGTGATATACAACATGATAAAATAACCCAACCCCATCAGAGAACATACAACACAACACCACAGTGGAAAAACATCTCAGCATGAGCTAAGTCTTCAATAGAATCTAATACTGCAACTCCAAACCAAACTCCAAAGCTAGAGCTCCAAAACGTCAACCTTGAACCACCATCAGCTGAACTTATAGCAAATGCGATCCCGTATGCGATTGCCAAACCAAGACTTCTCAGATCCAAAAGACTGAAGAAGATCTCCAAATGCTACCAAATCTATACCTATTATTGATTATCTGACAAATCAGACCCTAGACTGCTCGTGTGGAAAATTGTGGGCACCCAGAGTTTAGGAAGGGAACAATAAACTCCAGGTCAGTCATGGGACTAGTATGAGCAAACAAAAATAGTTTTTCTTTAAAACAAACAATAGATTTTGAAATTTGAAATCCGCAATGCTTTTTGGAAAATGAAACTACCATAAGACCTCCCGCTACACACACCATGCAAACGTAGACTCGGAGGAGATTTCTCCTTATGATAGTAAAAAATGCTTGATACGCGAAACCATTTAATATTAATACTAATGCATAGTGCAGAAAACATTTCGAAAGTATAATATTAATCTTAGCCAGCATAGACATTTCGAACTATGCCTACTATAGCTACCATCTAAACAGTGGTGACCACCATAAGTAAATGGCAGGTTATACAATTAAAACCGTACAGGGTGCGTACAAGAGGTTGGATTTTCCAACAAATGGTCAGGCCAAGGAACTTCCCATTGCCACATGGGTACGCCTAAGGAGGGACGCCCCGAGAACTTACCCAGCTCTCTGCCAACACAAGGTCGGTCTACTCCCTTCCCAGGAGAAAAACCTATGATAGGCCACCCCCGGTCGTTTGCGACCTTTATCCGAAGATCCTCAACCATAAAGAAACATCACACGGTAATAAATATACAGTGTCCACATGAGTAAGTATCTGGGCTTCATACCATGATACCACCCTTTTCCAGAAGGAATGGACATACCCTAAGGGTGCGACCCCTGCAACCTTGCTGCATATTTCCTGTTTCGACCATTACCGGGTTGTGAGGCTCGATGAGGTCTCGTCCACAAAGCTACACTATTTCACAAAGCCATGCTTTGATCAACAAATGACTCGCAACACTTCGTATGCCACATTACCAAATTGGGAATGTATCACTAGTAACCATCAACTACATAACCTCTGAGCTCGTACATCTCAGAGAAAGGTGTTAAGCTAAGAGAATAAATCTCTACCACCAAACAGAAATGTATTTGATAGAAACCGGTTTTACGTATCAAAGTGTAATGTCAGACACACATCCATAAAAGTCTGTTCCGTGTTCGAACAGAATCGAAGGCACTTTCGAAGAAGCCCTTGCAAGCCGGATATTCACAATCCCCATCGGACTCCCTATCACTTATAGAAAACTCTATACCGTAGCGACTCAGTGCAGAGTCATTCAATAGGTTATTCTATAGTTCTCGCAAATACCAGGTATTCACCACCGGTCTTCAAATTCTATCCATAACGTCGTATCAGTATTCAGAATGGGTTATATGACACAAGGTCCTCTCCCGACTAAACCGAATAATGAGCGCAATATTTAAAAACATATGGATATGAGATTTCAGTTAAGTCACAACTTTTAAAATCCAAAACTTTCCTTTCAAATGGTTTAAACCAATTACCATTTCAAATCTTTTAAACAAAAGATTCATTTCACAAAATTCACCCAATTTCACAAAGATTCATTTACAGATTTCAAAACAATTTCCATTTCAATTGTATTAACTCATTCAATCTTTAAATCAAAGATTTAACTTAGAGCTTTCAAAACTCGTTTCCATAGATTCATTCATAACTTGGAAAACCATTACAACTTGAAATCACAAATTGGAAATTCTTTTCCTTATACGAAAGACTTTATCATTTGAAAACAAACAGTTTTCATTTTGGAAAATCTGATTTTGTTTATACAAGTTAAAATCTTTGGGTTAAATTCAAATTCCCAAAACAACACTTTAAAAATGGTTTAAAACCCATATAAACTTGTATAACCTTTTTAAATCATAATTTCTCAACGTAGAATTCAATTTCAAATTTTGAATTCGAATTTAAATTAAATTTCAAAACTAAATCAAGTTATTCAAAAATAACCTTTATCCTTGAAATTCCCTTTTAAAAGCTTTTCACTTAAACCCAATCCATTTCCAAAACCATTTGGATTCAAAAATTCAATTTTAAAACTATTTCAAAAATCTGTGACTTAACCAGTTCGCACGTGCAATCCATATTTGAGTGTGTATGCGGTAGTCTAGGGGTTTAACACAATAGTGCAACTTTATTAATCATCACATCATTAATCATTACAGATATAATCACAGTAATATCAATAAGCAGTCTAATCCTATAACGCTTATCTATATAAATAGAATTACAGATAGATAACATAAATACATTATTGATAAATAAATTACATTCATCACAACTTGAACTAAAACAATTCGAATCACAAAGCATTACACATCAGAGATGACAAAACAATTCACAGTAACCAATAGAATACAATCATCCATAACTAAGGTTAGTCGATCATCTGATTAATTGAAATCAAATAAATTACTAATCCTGGTTGATTAACATTAATTAATCACAATTTATGTTAATTAATCATCCTTTAATTATTATTAATTAACCTTAATTAATGAATTAATTTACCTTTAATAATTAAAGAATTAATCTTAATTAATAAATTATCCTTAATTAATTATTCTTGATTAGTTAATTAATTGACCCTTAATTAATTATCATTTAATTAATTAATCCAATTTAATTCAAAATAAGTAATTATCCCTAATTACTTAATTAACTTAATCTATTAATTAATTACTTTTATTAATCAACTAACTTTTAATTAATTAATTACTTCTTAATTTGATTACCTTAATTATATTAATTAATTATCCTTAATTAATTAACCTTTAAAAACTTGATTAATCAATCTTTAAATCATTAATTAATTTACCTTAATTATTTTCATTAAGAAATTAACTTTGAGTAATTATTTTCTTTTAACAAATAAATCAACTTAGACCTTTAAAAGTTAATTTAACAATTAAAACATTTGTAAGATTATTAAGTTTATTTAAAATAAACTTAAAAAAAAATAAAAGTCATGTATATCTTCAACACATTTTAAAGCTTCGTTAATTTAAAATAATTTTATATTAAAATTCTTTTAACCAATTTTAAAAACTAAGAGAACAAACAATTTTTTTTCCAATAACTTTGATTTTCCTTTAGTTTTAAAACCATTTCCTGCATCAAACAAATAACCAAAGTAGAAACTCGCTCTACGCAAGATTCACTCCTCTCCAACCCAAACTTTCTTTTCCCTGAGACGATTACTCGAATGCTTCGAGTACATCTCCAATTCGTACATGCTTGAACTCGAGCGCGCTCATCTTCTTCCCCAACATCTTAACACAGGTGTGTACATAGGCGAGCACACGTGCACAAACATCACGACCAACTCCGGCCAACGCCGCAGCCACCTAAGCATCATCGATGATCACCCGAATCAATTCGAACAACCCAATATATAGAATTTTTCCTCAATCAAAATCGACCGAAATTCGAATCCAATACGATTTCCTAGAACCATATGCACATCTGAAAACCCTTCCGCCTCGCCGCTATACATCACCGGGACCCCGCCATTATGGCCGAAGGTGCTTCGACCCACCACGAACTCGACCCCCTAGGTGCAATCGTTCCAAATGCTTCATCGACGACGAAATTTGTTCGAGAATGTCAACAACCCAAACATACCCTTAAACCCTAAATCATCATTCCACGACCATTCTGGTCATCAGAAAAATGTAGCTCCATTTTTCCACCAATCTATAACACCCAAGCTACCTCCCATCATGATCTCGACAAATATAATTTTGCCAATTGATGGAAGTTGGCAAATTTTCCTATTCCGTTCAAACCCAAATTTCTCCACGAATATAAAATTAAAAATTTTAAATTGATTATCAAAAATCATAATTTTGAAATGCAAATCTGTTCATATAATCGAAATTCGAAATTAAATCATTTGATTTTCTATTTTTTGTTGATTGTTACTGACATTTTCATATTCCAGAATCTCTGCCAGTTAATGTTATCTAGAATTATTTTTAAAATTTGAATATGACTATTTTTAACAGTTTCCCTTTAAAAATTATAACTTAAAACTTCTCGCATATCAAGATACGATTTTTTCGTAATTTTGTTGATCTGTTAATTAAACAGAGACTTATATATATGGGTACACAGATATGCATATTAGTATTAACATACATATACACATGAAGTCATCTCTGAACAAAGATGTAAAGCATACTAAACAAATTTTCAAGTATTATCACATGCAACTGGTCAAACAACTTAGGCTTTATAGAAAAGGTTTACTCACCTTGCTTTCTAGAAAGAACAGAGGCCAGACATGATGATTTTGAACTTAATTCTTGCTTGATTTTCTTGATTGAAACTTCGATTTGCTTCATCTTGTTTTGTTCTAGTTTTGCTTGATTACAGACAACATTCCCAGGCTTTGGAAGATTTGCATTTACAACCTGATTGTACTTGCATGCTTTGATCCTTTGTTTATTTGATGTTTTTATTTTGAATTTATGTTGCTTGATATTCCTGAAGACTCAATACAGGTTGAAGGCTGAACTTGATTTTTGGTTTTGATCTTTGTTTTAGTACTGAGATTGAGTATGGTCTTGACTTGAAATTTTGTTTCAAATTTGAGATGATTTTGTTTTCTCTCTTTTTATTGATTTCAGTTTTACTTTGCTATTGAAAATGTGAGAAAAAAAAGAATGTATTTTAGTTTACATCTTTCAATACAAAATTTAATTCATTTTAAACAAAATTTGTGCCACTTGTCCATTTAATTACACTTGTCTTTACATATATTAATCTCTTTACAAATGTCTCTAAAAATCATTTGTATGTTTATATCCTTGTTTCAAATATTTTTGTAAATTTATTTTTAACCCTTTATGCAAATATATTTTCATATCTCAACCTATGTCTTCTTAATTATTTATATTTTGCATAAATAGAATTTTACCTCAATTTTTTTTCACATTCAATTTAATTTAGTTTTAGTACAAATATATTTATATTCTCCATTTATACATTTCTTATTATTTATATATGCACAACTTTTAAAAGAAAAGAATGATTTAGAAATCTTGACTACATATTAACAAATAAACACATTTCTTTATATATGTATATAAGAGAGTTCAATCTTAAAAATAAATCTTTTGAAAATTAATACTTAAATTCTTAAAGTAAATCTTCCAAACATAAATATATTTTAAAAATTTAGAAAGCAAACTATCATTAACTTTTAAAGCTTTTAAATCCTATTTATCTTTAAATCCAATAATTATTTTTGTAACAACCCGGAATTTTCGAACCCGAAAATTCCAGATAGTTAGAAGAAGAAGGAAGAGATAGAAGAAGAAGAAACAGAAAACGCAACACAAATTCTCACATCCGCAGCGGGTCCATAATATAATATCAAATAATTACAGTTTACAAAAGAATTCTATATCTTTCAATTACATTTTAATACATCAGAGTTGCACACATACTCAAACACTGGACATATACAAATCAACATGCCTCAGAAAATCAGAAATATATTACAGCGGAAACACTCCATACGTTCCTGCCATCCAGCTCGCATCCTGAACTCCAGAATATCCTTACCTGAAAATTTGTAATACTCGGTCTGACCTGATCATTACATTAAAGTAACACCCGGGTCAGGCTGGAAACCAGCGTGAGTAAACCCATCGAACAAGGAATACAAAGCATAAAGCTTATATAAAACCCGAGGTAACTCCTATCAATTTACAACTTCACAATTTGTTATAGAAATCACTTATTTCACACATCAATTTTCTAAGTACCAAACTTTAGTAATAGTCCAATTCACTTCAAACTTTAAATACAGGATGTCCCTTTACACAAACAATTCATGTTGATAAATAACCGCAAAATCCTGTCAGCCCAAACATAACTACAAAACATTTCATATCGGAGATATCAACTCATTCAAGGCATCCAATACCATTCAATCATCCATAAGCAAACTTGATCACTTCCAAAATAAATTTAATCACTTCTAAACGAATTACGAACCCCAGTCGCATAGATTCCTTCACTTGACATTAATTAATTTCAATTCAATTAATTAATCATTCCTTAATTATTCATCTTAATTAATCACCCTGGATTAATTATATTCAATTACATTCAAGTAATTATCTTCAATTAATTACACAAATTAATTATTCTTAACCAAAAACAGTAATTAATCTTTATTTACTTCACAAATTAATTAACTATAATTAATTACATTAATTCTTATTTACTTATATTAATTAATTATTCATAAATCACTTATCATCGATTAATTAATCTTAATCAATCAACATTTAATTACATCATTAATTATATAAATTAATGATTTCTAATTACATTTTAATTTATCCTAATCTAAATTAATTACATTAAGTAATTAACCATTAACTAAACAACAAATATTAATCACTCTTGATTAATCTCAACCAATAATTAACTACTTTTTTATTTACTTCATTAAATAAATTAATTACTCATTCTATAAAAGAAGTTTAAAGGGATTTAAAACCAAATTCATTTTTAAATTCAAATCAATTTAAAAATTAACTTTAAAATTCAAGTTGTTAAAACAATTAAAATTTAAAAACTTTATTTGTTTAAAAACTGAGATTCACTAACTTGAATTCGAAATTTAACTTGGATTTAAAACTTGTTTTAAATCTCTGCTTTACAACTTAACTCCAGTTTTTTAAAAAAAATCACTTTTATTTCTTTGCAATTCATTCTTATTTTTATTCTATAATTATTTCACTTTCAAAATTCACCCTTATATTTCTTTTCAAAAATCCAATTCTATATATTTTGATAACTCAGTATACCGAAATATATTCAAGCAAACCATGGCATTGGATATTCCAATTATCAATATAATTCATCACAGAATATCAAATACTCATAACACAGAATATCAAACAATCTAAATAATTTTGAGGAATCCAGTTGGATCCCTCCAACCTGTTTCCCTGTATCCAACGACGTTAGCACGACATAAAATGCCAATTCCACTTTGAGGTGATATAATATCATCCGCTATTATGCGGTGAATAAGGTCTCATCCACTATATAATGCAGTAAATCAATCACTCCAATATATACCATATATTTCTATATAATATACCATATCAAATCAATTCAATCATTCAACCAATTATTTAAATTCAAACTTTTAAATTTAATTAAACCATATGGGTGAGATTAACTCACCTTTGATTTAATTTGCAACTTGTTTCCATTCCGGTATGCCTCTCCATTATTTTTGACCTTGTGTAAAGATTATACATTTTATTAATATTTCAACTAAACAAATAATCAATTACCATCTAATAAATTCAATTTTAAATTAATAATCAGGGTTTAAACATATAATTTAATTTCCACCAATTTCCTATGATAATCATATCTCTTTTTTAGGAACTAATATAAATTAAATAATTTATTTAAACAAGTTAATCACTATAAATCATTAATTTAAAATAACTAGTAATTGGATATAGGTATCTTCCATTTAGTAACTACATTTATAAAACAATTCATATAGATTCAAAAGTTAAATCTTTTATATAAATTTTCCCATTCCAAATCTGTATAAACAAATCTTCTCCTTACTCTAGATGTCAGAAATAATTTACTTTATATCTACTGCAATTAATTTTTTTTTTAAATATTCCTTACTGTAATAAATCAGGTTTCAAAATATTTATAAATCAAATAAAAATTTAAAATTGGTTATATACCTCACTGCTAGCTCGAGAATCACACCACCAGACTATGATGAACTCACCAGAACCGAGCTGCCACTATCTCGACCAAAACCCTAGCTGTGCAGCGCCATCAGGTTAGTGCAACACTGCCGACGCCTCCACCAAATCGCAGTTAGGCCTCGCGATGTCGAGCACGAGCTCCTCCAACGATTCCCCCTTGAACGCTTTGCAACCTCTAGCCGCCCCCGCTAAACCCAATGCGTCGCCTCCCCCTCACGAGAGCCTTAATGTAACAACCCGCATATTTATCGAGTTTGTATTTAAATATTTTATTTAAATATTAACTCGTTAATCGGATTTTGGTCCGAAAAGCTACTTTTTGCAAACGGTCAAATTAGGACTCGAGACCACTTCCATTGAGTTCGAAATGTCGTTTACAACTTTTTTAAGTATAAACATCGATAGGTTTGGAGTTAGTGAAATTTCACTAACTTTTCCCGCTTTGGACTTTGGGTTAGTTTAGCCTATTAAGCCCAAGTTCCAACCCTCTTCTCCTCACTCTTCATAAATTTCCTAACTAATCAAGCTTTGGCATTAATGGTGGAGGGAATGGAAAATTAAAATTCCAAAACTCAAATTCAATTGCAATCCATCTTTCTACTCCAAATTCAAGAAGAAGACATTGGATTCAAGCTTCTTGTGCTTAGATAGAAGAAGGATTGATTCTTGCTTGCTTAAAACTTCATTTTCATTGATATTTGGTGCAAAGGTGAGATTTTTATCTCAAAATTCTAGCCTATAACTATATTGGACTGTTGGGAATGATTCCCTATCATTTTTGCATGCATGTTAGCATTTGGTTTGGATTGGATTGGCGAAAAACTCCAATTTTTAGCGTTTTGTTGAATTTTCTGCACTTGGGTCGTTCTGGCCATTTTTAGCTCGTTCGGAGTTAAGTCGTTCATCCATAGGTCGTGAGTCGTTTACGAGTTAACCCTTAAGTCGTGCAGCCCTTCAGTCATGCAACCCTTAAGTCGGTTACGAGTTATCCCGATAGGTCGCTGGACACTTAACTCGTAGGTCGTTGGACCTTATCTCGTTAGGTCGCTCCTGGCCTAACCCTTAAGTCGTGCAACCCTTAAGTCGTTAGGTCGTATGACCCTTGAGTCGTTAGGTCGTATGACCCTTGAGTCGTTAGGTCGTATGACCCTTGAGTCGTTAGGTCGTATGACCCTTGAGTCGTTAGGTCGTTAGACCCTTGAGTCGTTAGGTCGTTAGACCTCATTTTGTCTTCACTAGGTCGTACCGTTTTGGTCGGGGCGCTGCCCCGCACCCCGCCGGGGGCGCTGCCCCCTGGACCTCCGCGACCTGACCGGGCAGGTCGAACCCCGTAAGTGGTGGCGTTGCCCCCGCACCCCCACCTTGGGGGGTTGCCACCCCCCTTGGACCCCCCCCTCCGTAGGCGATCTTATCTGAAAAACATTCAACAGAACTTGCTTTGTTGAGATGCTGAGTTGACCATTCTTCGAGACAAACCATCTCTGGTTATCTCGGCCACGTTTGGTCGTTGGGGAACTTCCACTTTGATGCTTTTGAGCTGATTTCCTTGGATTTTATTCACATCTCCGAATGTGATCTTGGTGATGATTGTTTCTACAATCTCTTCTGTGATTTGTCATTTTAAAAAAATATAAAGGTTTCAATACTAGTAGTAAATATCAAAACTCTTTTAACAAACAATTTCAACTCTATTTTTAATAACAAAGCTCTTTTCTTAAACCGTTTTCCAATCTATTAGTATATACAAACCTTTACCTCACTCGGATGAGAAATCTAATTAAACGACTTAGTAAAACAAGTGGTATGAAACGCTTGCGTTCACTTCGTCGGTTAATTCCTGGACTTGTTCGATTGAACCTCTTGTGACAATTTTATTAGTGAAGATTTACAGTTTGTTCGTAAATATTTAAGTTAAGCAAGTGGTTATAGGACATGAAGCTAAACTTCTATATTTACTAGCTTAGTGTAATTGACACTTCTCGTTGATCATGACGATCATTCTGATGATTTAGACTAGCAACTGTGCGATGTCTCTTGTTGCGAGGTTAGACTAGACACCACTTGTGTGATTCCACTCACACATACCTTTTTGCTTTTTGGTTAGTCTGGACCTTAATCTGTGTGATTCCATTCACACATGTGGGGTAGCTCCCCTTGGTCTTCGGACCGTC
Organism: Allium cepa; assembly: GCA_030765085.1. Taxonomy (NCBI): domain Eukaryota; kingdom Viridiplantae; phylum Streptophyta; class Magnoliopsida; order Asparagales; family Amaryllidaceae; genus Allium; species Allium cepa. Next base: position 491,167,105 of record CM060942.1, read on the forward strand.
ATGTGATAGGCCTCTTTCTCTTTTCTATGATTTCTGGACTTCTTGCATTGATTTCTAGAATTTATGTCATTGACTTGTTATGAGTACAAGTTTGGGGTATGATGCCCTTTCCGAATCTTTGAGAAGATTCTTGTGATATTGATTATCTCTTATTAATTGATCTTCTGTTGATCATTATTTACATACTTATAGCGGTATGTCATTATGGATGTTTATGTTTATGCCATATCTTTTATGTTATCTCATGTCATCTGATATTTATAGCTAGACTGATCCGTTTATTATTTTCTTAAATAATACTCGGGTCAGACCGAGATGTTACAGGTGCTTCTGCTTGACTTCTTCCCAGGGATTCATCACTCTGACTTTTTGCTAACTGTTTAGATTAGCAGTTTTTTGTTGTATACACTTGAGATATAGACTCATAGTTGTGTTCTTTTGTATAGCACGTGTTGCTATTCTTTTGTATTATCGTGGATCTTACTGACCACTACTCTGATGTACACTTTCGTGTGTTAGTTATATATTCATATCTTCTTCCGCCTTTGTGATATGGATATCTGTGACTGATTTGTGATATGATTATTTCTATGTTTGTTTCCGAAGATTATTTATAGCCACCGTGTGATAAGCAATTACATGGATGGTCGCTCCTCAACAGCCTTATTCTCCATGCTAGTTGACAGCACTACTCCGGAGTGTTCTTGGCTAGCGTGGGTATAGAGGTGGGGCGTCACACTTAACCTTCACGACTTCGGCCAAGCTTCTCGAGCTCGAGCTTGAGCTCACAACTATCGCGATTCGATTAGAAATTTACTGCGTCGCCATCGCGATGTCGCGAGCTATCCTCCTTCCCTCGTTCGAGTGCGAGCTGCTTCTCCCCTTTTTTGTGTAACGAGTTCGATTCGATCGAATTGATTTTTGATTTTGAAAATGAAGAGGGCACGGCTTTGATTTGAATTGAAAGAGAAGGATGTCTTGGCTTCGAACTAGAAAGGAAGAAGAATAAAGAGGGGCCGTGATTTCAATTTCAATATCTATGTTCGGCCATTTTTATCTTTCAGTTTCAATTCTCTGAAAGAAGATAAGCCCTTGCTTTATCAAACTGAAGAGTTGAGTCTTCAAGAGGAAGATAGGCTGACTAGGAGATAATGAAGTTTGACTTTAAATATATAATATAATATTAAAAAATATCTCATATGGAAACATAAAATCCCTAACCCCTACGAGGTATGTCGCCAGGCGTCTATAATGTTATACCCCTATTCCAAACGTAATGGAAAATGTTTCGAGCCCAATTCGATCATATGGAGAAGATAGCTTTTTGATCTCAATTATTATATTAAGTTTTCGATATAAATTTCAGCACGTTTATATATCGTTCAATCGCACGACAACTCCAAACACTACGAAAATTGAAATCCGATAATAATACAATGTTACGGATCAAATGGAACTGGTTTCATCGAAATCCGAGACTGTGCCTCGGAAGGCTATTTTTAAATATCAATTTAAGCGATATATTTTCAAAACTTAACAAAACATTCCCAAATTCAATTTCAACACTTTTACTACCTTCATTACTATGGATACAAATTTTACAAGCCCTTAAATTTTTTTAATGGCCTTAAAACTCTAGATTCAACATTTTACCCAATTTCTAGTAATTAAATCCAATAACTAAATTTCCAAAAAATGGTAATATTTGAAATTTAAGTTACAAACTAACTTTTAAATATTAAAATTAATTAAATATTCCAATTTAAATTGCCTAAAATTCCGGGTCGTCACATTCCTCCCTCTTAAAAGAATTTCGTCCCCGAAATTGCTAGTCAAGAAGAATGATCCAATACCCATTACTATTTTCCAAAACCAAACAGTTTTTAACAACAACCCATAACATATCTTTTATTAAAGACCAACTATTACTTCAACCAACTTCCCAAAACCTTATATAGTTTCCAACAACATTACTTACTTCATTTATTCAAATCTAAATTTAAATCCAAATTTAGATTATCAAAAATTTCTCAAAAATTTTCTAACTCCGTAAATTTCGGAAAAATTTCGCCAGCGTCTCCTTTGCATGGGTAGCTCGGTACTACTTCAAAATGCCTCTACAGGCTCCAAATTCCAAAAGAAAACAAAAGGCCAGATGGCTAGATCAAAAACCCAATCAAAATTCATATAGAAATTTAAACACATACCTTTTTGTCGAGCAATTCAAATTTATTTTTTGAAATTAAAACCAATTTTCTTTTCCCTTTATAATACTTGCATATCCTACTTAGCAATAATATCCAATCATAGCTTTTAAAATCATTTTATACATTTCCTTATAGAAGTTTCCATATCTACTTCTATTCAAATTAGTTTTCCCATTTCCATATGAATTCAATTTATCTTCAACTGCGAATATTGAATTTATCTTTCATTTATAACCGATTCATATCATTATTTTAGATTAGTTTCATCCACTAATTTATTTCGATTTCCAATTTGAAATCGTTATGTCGGTAACAAAAATTTTCCCAAATTTTTTCTAACTCCCAAAATATTTCGAAATTTTTTGGCACAGTCTCCTTTGTACGGAGGAGCTTTTCAAATTTGACAAGAGATATAAATATATATACATCGACCCACGCGGTCGGAAAAAAAAACAGTTCATATTTCCTATTTTTATTACGTAGGCGTACCTCTATTTAGCATTTTTAAGCAAGCAGCTTATTATTTTAGCAATTAGGGCGACCAAATCCAGCCAAACGACTTCCCGGTACCTGCACTTACTCAATTCAAACACGTATGTACTAAATATATGAAATTTATTAATATTTCACTTTCTTTCAATAGCTAAACACATTCATTTCATAAGCAACATGCACCAAACACTTTCCATTAGAGATTTATATGATTTTAAATCTAATTCAATTGCTTTCAATCAATTCATATGCTATTTCATCCAATTTTAATGGTTTACACTTCAATTTCTTACATTCAGTTTATTTTTAATCCAAACAACTCACATTTATTTCAATTGATTACAAAAAAATCAATTTTCATTACCTCTACCAATTCATAGAATTTTATTTTCTTCAGTTTAAGTCGAACGACTAATTTATTCTATGCAATTCGACAATATTCACTAAATAGAATATCCATTTTGGTTTTCAGCCGCATCCAAATGATTCCAACTCATTTTATATTTAATTCCATCCCATTTCTAGTTTATTCACCAACATACATTTTTAAAATCATTTCATTGAGCTTAACAACATTCGATTCTTATATTAATAACTACTTTCAAAATTAATTTTACCCAAACTTTTATTTAATGAATTTTCATTCTTACTCGAAGTTGAGCTTCTAATTATTTTTAACTTAAGTTAATTTACTTCAATTTGTTCCAACCTCAAACTTAAGCTCACTTCATTTGCAAAATAATTTTTCCTTTTCAATTTAACTTTGTTCTATTTCAATTTACTAACAATTCAAGTCAGTTTAATTTATAACTCAAGTTTTCGTTTCCAAACTCCATTAATAGCTCACAATTCAACTTCTATTTGACCAATTTAAATCTTATTAACATACTTACTTAACTAATGTATTTAGCTAACTAGCTAACTTCTTTATTTTAAAATTTTAGAAATACTATGAAATTCACATAATACCATTAAAATAGTTTTTTATAAAAATAATTCTTATAACTCGATGTCTCAACCAGTCCATCCTTGTTCTCATGGAAATTCGGTCATACCTTGATCAGGCGTAAGGCTAAAAATCTATAAGTATTTGGTAAGCCCGTTTTCAACACCTAGTGAAAATACTTGGAAAATAATTTTATTGAAAATACCAAAAACATTTTTTTTTGAAAACAAAGGAAATAACTTTGGTGAGAATGCTCTGGAAATCATCACCCCCATCCATGGTCGCAGTTACATCCTGGGTTACGTTGCCATCGCAACAAAAGTCCAAGTAACCATGGCACTCTGCGCCCCTCGATTACGCCATGGAACCCACAACATATCGCAGTTACATTCCAGGGTTACGTTGCCATCGCATCAAAAGTCCATGTAACTGTAGGCATCAGTGCCCTCGATTTTCGCTGTCAAAAATGAAACTTCTCCACTCCCACATAGGTCGCAATCTACCAATGTAAAATCAAATGTAGACTGTTGGTTCTCAGCAGCACACACAAATTTCGTTATGTCACCATAGGTCGCAATCTACCGATATAAAATCAAACGTAAACTGTTGGCTCTCAGCGGCACAAACGACTTTCGCTATGGTCTGCAGTAGATCGCAGTGACATCGAGTTAAACTATCGTCGCAGCATAACTCAAATGTCTCTGTAGGCATCAGTGCCCTCGACTTTCGCTACTAACTACTCATAATCCTCCGGAACTAGTTTTTTCCAGACTCCTCACAGGATCAACTTTAGAACCCCCCCTTTGGGTTCAAGGCAGTACCATCTGTGGCACTCCTGAGAAGTTCATTTCAAGGGAGCGCCTTTTTCTCTAGAGCCATTTCCAAAACACTTTATACTATGCACATATAGTATCTTCCAAATCGTACGCCTAGTATGAGTCTTAAATACATCTCCTTTCTCAAAATCGATCATCCTAAAATCGATAATTCTCAAACTACATTTTCCAAATCCAATATTGATTTTATCCAAAAATCAAAAGCCTTTCCAAATCCAAAGGTTCCCAAAACCTTTTTCCAAAATCCTCATAAGATCCTTTATATATATATATATATATATATATATATATATATATATATATATATATATATATATGTAACGACCCGAAATTTTCGAGACCGAAAATACTAGATAGTTATGAAAAAGAAGAAAGAGATAGATGAAGAAGAACAGAAATACCAAACATCTCACATTTGCAGCGGATAAAATATAATAATAAATAATAATAATAGCTAACAAAAGAATACCATATTTGTCGCTTACATTTTAATACATCAAAGTTTCACATAAATCCAAATGCTGGACATATACAATCAATTTATCGTAGAATTACAATAATATAATTACAGTGGAAATATTCTACGCGTTCTTGCCATCCAGCTCGCCTTCTGAGCTCCAGATCGTCCTACCTGAAAATCTGTAATACTCGGTCTGACCCAAGCATTACACCAAAGTAACACCCGGGTCAGGCTGGAAACCAGCGTGAGTAAACCCAACTAACATGGAATACCAAAACAATCAACTTATATAAACCCGGGGTAACATATATCAATTCATCCAATTCACAATTTGCTATAGACAACGCTTATTTCACATATCAATTTCTAAGTACCAAACTTAGATACAATAATCCAATTCACTTAAATCATTTTATTCCAGCCTATTGATTTCACACATCAATTTATTTTCAATCCGAAGTGGTTTTGGGTATTTCCTAATACCCGACCCCGGTCTCTTCGAAACTCATGTTATCCAAACCCAAGTTATCCAAATGAAATACACAACATTTCATATCAGAGATATCAACTCATTCAAACATCCAATACCATTCCATCAACCATAAGCAAAGCTTAATCACGTACAAACAATTTCAATAGATTCAAGTTGAATTTCAAACTTCAATCACTTAGCTTTGTTAATTAATTCCACAACAATTAATTGGTCAACCCATTATTATTCACGTTAATTAATCACCCTGGACTAATTTTCTTCCAATTGCATTCATTTAATTATCTTTTATTAACTTCACGATATTAATTATTCTTAACCAAAATCAATAAGTAATCTTAATTACTTCATGGATAAATTAACTATTTTAATTACATTAATCCTTAATTATTTATATTAATTAACTCCATAAGTCACTTATTATGGATTAGTCAATCTTAATTAATCAATCTTTGATTACATCATTAATTATAGAAATTAAGGATTTTCAATTATATTTTAATTTATCCTAATCGAATTTAATTATATTAATAAGACCACAGTATAAATCATTTCCGATTAAACTACCTTTCATTTTACTTTATTCATAAATTAATTACTTCTTACTTAGTTATCTTAATTAATCCCTTGATCAATTTCACAGAGTAATTATATTTTATTACTTACATTAAGTAATTATTTATCACACCATCAAATGATTATTCTGAATTACTTATGCCTAGTTAATTACTTTACAACTTTATTTATTATTTATTCAACCTTTTAATTACTAAATTAAATAATCCAAATCATTCATTAATTGAATTAATTAATTTTTCATTTTAATTACCCTATTAATTTGATGGATCAAAAATCGTTAAGCCCTTAACGACATTAGAATGAAAACATTTTCTTATTTATAACTTTATCTCTAAAATGTTTTTAAAACCCAAATACTTCGAGTTAACCACCATTAACTCAAGATCCGACCAAAACAAAGTCATATCATCATCAGTAGAACATCCAATCAATTTATTCATCCAACCGATTATTTAAATTTAACCATTAAAATTTAAATAAAAATCCAACGGTGTGAGATTTACTCACCTTTATTGTTTTGCAGCCCATTTCCTTTAAGACCTGTCCTTCACGATCATTGACCTTGGATAAACAATGGATGATCTATTAATATTTCAACTTATTGAACAATTTATTTAGATAAGTTTACTTAGTTAATTATTTATTTAAATCAATTTCCCTTTAACAAAATATTATTTCTTTTCCTTTGAAACCCATATACTAACAAGTAATCTATAGTTTTCAAAAATCTAATTTTATATAAATATTCAACACTATTAAAATTTCCTTCTTCCTAAGCCTTATCTACTTAAAACTTCACTTACCCAAATATATTTTATATATTTTAGCATGACTGTTATATTTATTCATACTTGTAAAAAAATTCACATACTGATATTACTTTGTGGATATATATTTTTCTGCGTCAACATATATATAAATTGAATAAAGATAATACCTCAGTTTAAACCCTACTGCGATAAGCCTCAAAATAATCTGACAGCCGCTCATCATAGTTCACCCACTCGAGTCTCTGTTGAAGATTTGCGACCTAGAGCCTTCATCGCCGTGTATTTCGTGTCGCGATCTCCCATTTAAAATCGCGCCTCCCTCAAACCACGAACGCGACCCACCAACTCCGCCCACGGGTACCACATGACATCAATGACCTCCACGACGACTGCCGCTCCAGCACAAAACCCCTTTACTGCCATTCGAGCCTGCCCTAAGCCACAGCTCTTCGATCGTCACCTCCAGTTCGCACACGCTTCCCTATGCTCGCGGCCCTCCCCGAGACTGTAGCCGCCGCACACGAGTTCGGCTTCGAACTCTCTACGATCGATCGCGGCTTCATCGAATTGTTGCTTTTTTATATATATATACCGAAGGATTTTGATTGAAAGAGGGAAGAAGAGAATTGAAGCAAGGGTTTCTTCAAATTGATTTGGACAAAGACAGATCTCCTTTTTATTTTTCATTCATCCCATTTTTTTTCTTTAAGAGTTCGATTTTCTATTGAGAAATAGAGAGGAAGACGAAAATAAAATATCCGTTTGATTTCTCTGGAAACAACGAAGAGATATTTTCCTAAGAGGCTTCGGGTATAAGCTAGACCATTATCACGTGACTAGGATAATCTAGTTTAGACTTTGAATTTGATTTTATATAAATGAATATTGAAAATATTTCGTGTTGCATACCGTGAAATTTTCGAACTCCTAATCAGACATGCCGCCAGGCGTTTATAAGGCTTTATCCGTATTCCGAACAAAATGGAACGTGTTTCGGAAGCTAATTCGATCGTATGCGCGAATTACGGAAGTAAACGATAAATTCTAAATTAAATCGATTGAAATAGTTCTAAGCGTTTTGAGCTGCCAGGGTCAAACGATAACCCCGATCGCTACGAAAATTGAAATCCAATAATCACTAACTATTATAGACCCAATGGAACTGGTTTCATCAAATTCCGAGACTTTGCCTCGAAAGGCTATTTTTAAATTCAAGTTGAAAATTAACTTTTAAATATTTACAATCAATGTATTATTCCAATTTAAATCGTTAAAATTTCCGCGTCGTCACATTCCTCCCCCTTAAAAGAATTTCGTCCCCGAAATTACTAATTGGTAAGAATGGTTCCAAACTCATTTACCTTTTCCCCAAAACCCACAATTCAACATCCTACCAACTAACTTTTATTAAAAACCCACTATCCTTAACCAACTTCCCAAAACCTTCTATAGCTTTCACACAACATTATTCACTTCACATACCCAAATTTAAATTGAAAACCAAATTTTGAATTATCAAAATTTTCTCAGAAATTTTTCTAACTCTCTAAATTTTCTAAAATTTTTGCCAGCGTCTCCTTTGCGCGGCTAGCTCGGTACTACTACAAAAGGCCTCTACGGCTCCCAAATACCAAAAAGAAAAGAAAAGCCAAGTGCTAGATCAAAAACCAAATCCAATTTCATACAGAAATTAAAATACATACCTTTTTGTCGGGCAATTCACATTTATCTTTTGGAATCAAATCCAATTTTTCTTTTCCCCTTTTTAATACCCGCATATCTTATTTGACAATAATATCCAATCGTAACCCTTCCAAATCATTGTATACATTTCCCTACATAAGTTTCATATCTATTTCAAAATTTGTTTTCCCATTCCATATGAATTCAATTAGTCTTCACTTCTGAATATTAAATTTTATTTTTCATTTATAACTGATTCATATTAGTTTTATCTACGGATTTATTTTAAATTTTCAATTTGAAATCATTTTGTTAACAAAAATTTTCAAAAATTTTCTAACTCCTAAAATTTTTAGAAAATTTTGAAAGAGTCCCCTTTGTATGGAGGAGCTTTTGCGATTTGACAAGAGATATAAATATATATACATCGACCCACCCGGTCGGAAAAAGCAAAAACAGTTCATATTTCCTATTTTTATTGCGTAGGCGTACTTTATTTAGCATTTTAAGCATGCGGCTTATTTATTTTAGAAATTTGTGCAATCCAAATCCAGCCAAACGGCCTTCAGGTACCTGTACTTACTCAATTTAAATATGTAAGTGCCATATATAGAAAATTTATTAGCATTTCACTTATATTCAATAGCTAAACATAAGCATTACGTAAACAACAAGCACCAAATGCTTCCCATAAGTGATTTATATGATTCTAAAATTTATTCGATTTATTTCAACAAATAAATAAACAATTTCCTTCAATATCTAATGGTTTACAACATAGTTGCTTACATTCAATTTATTTTAAATCCAAACAAGCTCATATTCCATTTCAACTGATTCAAAATCAATTTTATTCGCTTTCTATTAGTTTATAGAATCTCTTTACCTTCATTCACCTCAAACGACATCTATATTATTATTATTATTTTTTTATATCCAAATTTGGCGACATTCGCTTAATAGTGTATCCGTTTTAATTTATGACTACTACAAATCAATTCCAACTCATCCTGTATTTAATTCCATTTCATTTCTAATTTATTCACCAACCATTCATTGCATTTCATTTAATCTTCGCCTTGAATTCATTCAAAACAATTTATTAAACTCGGCCCGTTCAATACTTATAAATTTACACCCATTTCCAAATTAATTTAACCCATACTTTCCCCTTTGCTCGAAGCCAACTTATTTCTCGCTCAAAACCAAGCTTTTATTAAAGAAATTTTGCTTCAAATTAATTCGCCCATAACTTAAGTCCATTCTGTTAACCCAATTCCAATCACATCTTTGATTTAGTTTTTATTAAACCAGACTTCATCCATTTATTATTTTACTCAATTAACCCATTTTAACTTCTTAATTTACCCACTTAATTCATTATCGAATTTATTTTATTAATACAAGGCCATTCTCAATTATTTCAACTCACCTGCATTTTGTTTGCAACCCAAACCATTTCTATTATAATCCACTTTCATTTCATTTGGCAACACTTCCATTTATATTAAATTTACATGCAAATTATGTTAAATATTATTCAAATCACACTTGAATTTTATTTGTGATTCAAACCATCTCATTTTCAATCCAACTCTATTTTATTTTTACAGCCCCACTTCTAATTTATTTCATTGTTAAATCCAAGTCGAGTTCTATTTACAATTTGAATTCATTTCCAAACTCCATTATTAATTTACAATCCATTTATTTACCAAAGTTAAATTTTATTAACGTATTCAATCAAACAATTATTTAACCAATTAGCTTATTTTCAATTTCTAAATAAATATTCGATTTTAATGTCAAAGAATCACTTCTTAAATTTCCCGAGTTTCAAATTTTATTTTATAATTCCAGTTTGGGTTTCCTTATTTTCCAAAATTCCAATATCTTTATTTAAAATTTTTAGAAATGCTTTTAAATTCACATCATACTATTAAAATAACTCTTTATAAAAAATACTTTTTATAACTCGATGTCTCAACCAGCCCATCCTTGTTCTCATAGAAACTCAGTCTTACGTTGATCAGACGTAGAACTGAAAATCGATAAGTACTTAGCAGACTCATTCTCAACACCCAGTGAAAATAATTTTGAAAATAATTTTTATTGAAATTATAGAAATCAGTTTTTGAAAATATAGAGGAAATATCTTTGGTGAGAATGCTCTGGAAATCATCACCCCCATCCATGGTCACAGTTACATACCAGGGTTACGTTGCCGTCATAGCAAAAGTCCATGCAACTGCAGGCTCTCCGCGGCCTCTCAATTACGCCATGGATCCCACACAACAAATCACAGTTAAATCCAGGGTTACGTTTCCGTCACAGCAAAAGTCCATGTAACTGCAGGCTCTTAGCGGCCTCTGATTTTCGCTATCGAAATGAAACTTCTCCACTTCTACATACGTCGCAGTCTACCGATATAAAATCAAACGCAGACTGTTGGCTCTCAGCGGCACACACGACTTTCGCTATGTTATACCATAGGTCGCAGTTATATCCTGGGTTACGTTGTCGTCGCAGCAAAAGTCCATGTAACTGTTGGCTCTCAGCGGCACACACGACCCTCACTATGGTATACTCAACTCATAATCCTCAGGAACTAGTTTTGTCCGGACTCCTCACAGGATTAACTTTAGAATCCCCCCTTGGGACTCAAGGCAGCACCACCCAGTGGCACTCCTGAGAAGTCCATTTCAAGGAAGCGCCTTTTTCCACAGAGCCATCATCAAAACACTTTATACTATATACATATAGTATCTTTCAAATCATACACCTAGTATGAATTTCATCAAAGCTCCTTTTCACAAAATCGATTATCCCAAAATCGATAATTCTCAAACTACGCTTTCCAAATTCAATATTGATTTTACCCAAAATCAAAAGCCTTTCCAAATCCAAAGGTTTCCAAAACCTTTTTCCAAAATCCTCATAAGATCATATATACATACATACATACATAGATATATATATATATATATATATATATATCTTTCAAAAATTTGGATCATTTCAATCTCGTATAAAACTCCTTTTATACTTCAAACATGTTCAAAAATCCTTTTCTTCCAGCAATAGATTCAACAATGGAAGATTTGTCTTATATAACAAAGATATATAACCTTGTTTTTGCAAAATCAAATATTCAAATTTGATTACTTTTTCCAAGATCAATTTCCTTTCTATTCACATTTCCTTTAATTCCCATTGAATTGTCACTTCAATTCTTACCTCAGTTGGGTATTTAAACCAATTAACCGTTTGAACTCCGACCAGTTTTAGAAAATAGCTTGAAAATTTTAAAAATAGAAAAGTAGTTGAAAATAATTATTAGTTCACCAAATAGCTATAAAATAATTAACTAATTGTAAAATAGTCGAAAAATAATTGAATAGTTTCAAAGATTCCAAATAATTGCAAAATAGTTGTAAAATAGAAATTAGTTTGTGAAATAGTTGAAAAATAGTAATTAGTTTAGAAACAGTTGACAAATGGTAAAATAGCTCCAAAAATAATGGTAAACAATTATGAAATAAGGTAGCTTTTTTTTTTTTAAAAAGGTTGTATATATTTAGTAGCTTAGAAATATAAGTCTATATCAAAACAATTTATATTGAAACTAGTCAAGAGTCAACTGTTCACTTCCCGAACAATCCAATGTAAATTTAAACTTTCATTTAAATTAATCCAATTCCAATTTGAATAACTCCAATTTCCATCGAAATTTATTTAATTTCAATTCAAGTTGAATCACCCCTGATTCCCTTCCCAATTTAAATCAAATTCCACTTAATTTTGATCATGTTCACTTTAATTATAATTTCAAATTTTAAAACTTCTATTTATAATCAATTTCATTCACATTTTGCTTTTAACTCGGAATTATACATTTTATTTAGCCAATATATTTTTATTATCCCATAAACATTTTAGTCAAGATTCCAGAGTTTAAACAAATTTCCAAAATTTCAATATCCCCTTAGGATTCAACTATATCCAAAATTCTTTGGCAAATTTAGTTACCCCTTTGAATTTCAAAATCAAACCCAGTTCACAAACAATTCCAATTTAAAATAATTTGGTAGCAATTTCTCTTCTAGAAACTCGAAAATAAACTTCGATAATGCTGCAGTCATCACTGACGTTATTTTCCAGTGTCCAAAAGAGTTCAATGCTTTTTATCTCTTTAAAAACATTTCCAAATATATTTTTTATTTCAAATCTCCCAGATTTCAAATTCAACACAAAAATATTTTTGAAATAATACTATTATTTTTCCAAAACCTTTGGAAACCACTTCCAAATCCAAAGGAATTTTAAATTTTCCCAAAAATTCCAAATTCCTAATCCATCAATTCATATATTTAAACATTACTCTGGAATTTTCATCTTACTTTATTTTCAATTATTCTCTGGAATTCTATTTCAAATTATAATCTCATTTATTTCTGAAGTTTATTTCAACTTATAAATTTCATTTACAATCTATATTTCAGATTCCATTTTGTTATATAAGTTTATTCTTCAACTTTGGTTATAAGTTTCAATTTGGTCGTATTTTATATTACTTCTTAATTTAATTCCAATAATTTAACAACCAATCACCTAAATATTCATTAGAGGGAAATATTGCTTTTTATATCAAAATATATTTTTATATAAAATCATTTAAAATCTTTATAAGCAAATAACAAGTACGCTCTCTTTCATATATATATATATATATATATATATATATTATATACACTCAACTCATTTTAGAGTACTACAGACTCTATTTAATGAGTAATCCCCACCAGAGCCAAGGTTCCCGCTTAACCTCTCTGCTCTGATACCAAATGTAATGACCTGAAATTTTCGAGCCCGAAAATTCCAGATAGTTATGAAAAAGAAGAAAGAGATAGAGGAAGAAGAACAGAAACACCAAACATCTCACATTCGCAGCAGATAAAATATAATAATAAATAATAATAATATCTTACAAAAGAATACCATATTTGTCGCTTACATTTTAATACATCAGAGTTTCACATAAATCCAAATGCTGGACATATACAATCAATTTAACGCAGAATTACAATAATATAATTACAGTGGAAATATTCTATGCGTTCTTGCCATCCAGCTCGCCTCCTGAGTTCCAGATCGTCCTACCTGAAAATCTGTAATACTCGGTCTGACCCGAGCATTACACCAAAGTAACACCCGGGTTAGGCTGGAAACCAACATGAGTAAACCCAACTAACATGGAATACCAAAACAATCAACTTATATAAACCCGGGGTAACATATGTCAATTCATCCAATTCACAATTTGCTATAGACAACGCTTATTTCACATATCAATTTCTAAGTACCAAACTTAGATAAAATAATCCAATTCACTTAAATCATTTTATTCCAGCCTATTGATTTCACACATCAATTTATTTTCAATCCGAAGTGGTTTCGGGTATTTCCTAATACCCGACCCCGGTCTCTTCGAAACTCATGTTATCCAAACCCAAGTTATCCAAATGAAATACACAACATTTCATATCAGAGATATCAACTCATTCAAACATCCAATATCATTCCATCATCCATAAGCAAAGCTTAATCACATACAAACCATTTCAATAGATTCAAACTGAATTTCAAACTCCAATCACTTAGCTTTGTTAATTAATTCCACAACAATGAATTGGTCAACCCATCATTATTCACGTTAATTAATCACCCTGGACTAATTTTCTTCCAATTGCATTCATGTAATTATCTTTTATTAACTTCACGATATTAATTATTCTTAACCAAAATCAATAAGTAATCTTAATTACTTCATGGATAAATTAACTATTTTAATTACATCAATCCATAATTATTTATATTAATTAACTCCATAAGTCACTTATTATGGATTAGTCAATCTTAATTAATCAATCTTTGATTACATCATTAATTATAGAAATTAAGGATTTTCAATTATATTTTAATTTATCCTAATCGAATTTAATTATATTAATAAGACCACAGTATAAATCATTTCCGATTAAACTACCTTTCATTTTACTTTATTCATAAATTAATTACTTCTTACTTAACTATCTTAATTAATCCCTTGATCAATTTCACAGAGTAATTATATTTTATTACTTACATTAAGTAATTATTTATCACACCATCAAATGATTATTCTGAATTACTTATGCCTAGTTAATTACTTTACAACTTTATTTATTATTTATTCAACCTTTTAATTACTAAATTAAATAATCCAAATCATTCATTAACTGAATTAATTAATTTTTCATTTTAATTAACCTATTAATTGGATGGATCAAAAATCATTAAGCCTTTAACGACATTAGAATGAAAACATTTTCTTATTTATAACTTTATCTCTAAAATGTTTTTGAAACCCAAATACTTCGAGTTAACCACAATTAACTCAAGATCTGACCAAAACAAAGTCATATCATCATCAGTAGAACATCCAATCAATTTATTCATCCAACCGATTATTTTAATTTAACCATTAAAATTTAAATA
Source organism: Allium cepa (assembly GCA_030765085.1). Lineage (NCBI taxonomy): Eukaryota > Viridiplantae > Streptophyta > Magnoliopsida > Asparagales > Amaryllidaceae > Allium > Allium cepa. Next base: position 491,182,105 of record CM060942.1, read on the forward strand.
AAAATCCAACGGTGTGAGATTTACTCACCTTTATTGTTTTGCAGCCCATTTCCTTTAAGACCTGTCCTTCACGATCATTGACCTTGGATAAACAATGGATGATCTATTATTATTTCAACTTACTGAACAATTTATTTAGATAATTTTACTTAGTTAATTATTATTTAAATCAATTTCCCTTTAATAAAATATTACTTCTTTTCCTTTGAAACACATATACTAACAAGTAATCTATAGTTTTCAAAAATCTAATTTTATATAAATATTCAACACTATAAAATTTCCTTCTTCCTAAGCTCTTATCTACTTAAAACTTCACTTACCTAAATATATTTTATATATTTTAGCATGACTGTTATATTTATTCATACTTGTAAAAAAATTCACATACTGATATTACTTTGTGGATATTTTTATTTTCTGCGTAAACATATATATAAATTGAATAAAGATAATACCTCAGCTTAAACCCTACTGCGATAAGCCTCAAAATAATCTGACAGCCGCTCATCACAGTTCACCCACTCGAGTCTCTGTTGAAGATTTGTGACCTGGAGCCTTTATCGCCGTGTATTTCGTGTCGCGATCTCCCACTGAAAATCGCGCCTCCCTCAAACCACGAACGCGACCCACCAACTCCGCCCATGGGTACCACATGACATCACTGACCTCCACGACAACTGCCGCTCCAGCACAAAACCCCTTTACTGCCGTTCGAGCCTGCCCTAAGCCACAGCTCTTCAATTGTCACCTCCAGTTCGCACACGCTTCCCTATGCTCGCGGCCTTCCCCGATACTGTAGCCGCCGTACACGAGTTCGGCTTCGAACTCTCTACAATCGATCGCGGCTTCATCGAATTGTTGCTTTTTTGTATATATACTGAAGGATTTCGATTGAAAGAGGGAAGAAGAGAATTGAAGCAAGGGTTGCTTCAAATTGATTTGGACAAAGACAGATCTCCTTTTTATTTTTCATTCGTCCCTTTTTTTTTCTTTAAGCGTTTGATTTTCTACTGAGAAATAGAGAGGAAGACGAAAATAAAATATCCGTTTGATTTCTCTGGAAACAATGAAGAGATATTTTCCTAAGAGGCTTCGGGTATAAGCTAGACCATTATCACGTGACTAGGATAATCTAGTTTAGACTTTGAATTTGATTTTATATAATTGAATATTGAAAATATTTCGTGTTGCATACCGTGAAATTTTCGAACTCCTAATCAGATATGCTGCTAGGCGTTTATAAGGCTTTACTTGTATTCTGAATACAATGGAACGTGTATTGGAAGCTAATTCGATCGTATGCGCGAATTGTGGAAGTAAACGATAAATTCTAAATTAAATCGATTAAAATAGTTCTAAGTGTTTTGAGCTGCCAGGCTCAAACGACAACCCCGACTGCTACGAAAATTGAAATCCAATAGTAACTAACTATTACAGACCCAATGGAGCTGGTTTCATCAAATTCCGAGACTTTTCCTCGAAAGGCTATTTTTAAATTCAAGTTGAAAATTAACTTTTAATTATTTACAATTAATTTATTATTCCAATTTAAATCGTTAAAATTTCCGGGTTGTCACGATATATATATATATATATATATATATATATATATATATAGTTACAAAAGCTTTGGATCGTTTCAAACTTGTACAAACTCCTTGTACTTCAAACACTTTCAAAATCCTTTTCTTCTCGCAATAGATTCAATAAGGGGAGATTTATCTTATATAACAAAGATATATAACATTGTTTATTCAAAATCAAATATTCAAATTTGATTACTCTTTTTTAAAAGTTGTTTCCATCTTACTTATCATCATAAAAATATCCAACTTTCACTTTTATCCATTGTATATTTCACAAAATATACTTTCATTTCAAAAGAAATCATTTCATATTTCTCATTCACAAATTTTCAATATCAATTTCATTCAAATTCGAATGATGTACACTTATCATCCATACGCTATACCAATCTGATCGCTCACTCGATCACACAATTTCACTTCCGAACTAGTATCGTCCAACCGACTTCTTAGTGCAGACTCAAATCTGGCTTCTTGATCAGAAACTGTCATTCTCCTTGCATAGCCATAACAATGATAGAGAATATCCATATCCAGATTCACCGTCGAAAATCGAGTGAAAAATCCCAACTCGGATCGATATAACTATCTCGAAATTCTATGCTCGAATCTGGATCAAATCAACTATGCGAATAGAATAATATACATACCTCCTACATATTTAACTTCGCTGATTATTAGCCAAATCAATTTCCTTTCTTTCTATTCATCCTTACTTTGATTTTATTCACTTATTCATATTTTCCTTAATCCCCATTTGGATTATCACTTCAATTCTTATGTCTGTTGTGTATTTAATCAATAACAGTTTGAACTCTGACCAGTTTATATTTAGAAAATAGCTTGAAAATTTTAAAAATAGATAAGTAGTTGAAAAATAGTTCTTAGTCTGCAAAATAGTTGAAAAATAGTTAACTAATTGCAATATAGTTGAAAAATAGTTAAATAGTTTTAGAAATTTTAGATAATTGCAAAATAGTTGTAAAATAGTAATTAATTTGTAAAATAGTTGAAAAATAGTAGTTAGTTTATAAAACAGTTGAAAAATTGTTAAATGGTTCCAAAAATAATTGTAAAACATATATAAAATAATTTGGCTTTAAAAAGAAAGGTTGTATATATTAAACAGCTTAGAAAAATAAGTTTATACTAAAACAATTTATATAGAAAATATTCCAGAGTCAAAACTGTTCACTTCCCCATCAATTCAATTTAAATTTCCACTTCCATTTAAATCGACTCAATTCCAATTTAAATAACTTCAATTTCCATTGAAATTGATTTAATCCTAATTCAAGTTGAATCAATCTTGATTTCTTCCCAAATTCAAACCAAATTCCATTTGATTTTAAACCTACTCAACTTTAATTACAATTCCGAATTATTCCAATCAATTTGGACTAATATCAATTGAACCCACTTCAATTTCAAATCATTTCAATATAATCCAATTCCAAATTATTCCAATCAATTTTAGAAATGCCTTTAAATTCACATAATACTACTAAAATAGTTCTTTAGAAAAAAAGAAAAATATTTCTTATTACTTGATGTCTCAACCAGTCCATCCTTGCTCTCACAGAAATTCAGTCATACGTTGATCAGGCGTAGGACTAAAAATCTATAAGTACTTGGTAAACCCGTTTTCAACACCCAGCGAAAATACTTTTGAAAAATAATTTTATTGAAAATATAGAAAACAATTTTTAAAAATAGAGGAAATATCTTTGGTGAGAATGCTCTGGAAGTCATCACCCCCATCCATGGTCATAGTTACATACCAGGGTTACGTTGCAGTCGCAACAAAAGTCCATGTAACTGCAGGCTCTCCGCGGCCTCTCGATTACGCCATAGATCTCACACAACAGATCACAGTTACATCCAGTGTTACGTTGCCGTCACAGCAAAAGTCCGTGTAACTGCAGGCTCTCCGCGGCCTCTGATTTTCGCTATCAATATGAAACCTCTCCACTCCTACATAGGTCGCAGCCTGCCGATATAAAATCAAACGCAGACTGTTGGCTCTCAGCGGCACACACGGCTTCCGCTATGTTATACCATAGGTCGCAGTCTACCGATATAAAATCAAACGCAAACTGTTGGCTCTCAGCAGCATACACGACTTCCGCTATGGTATACACTACTCATAATCCTCAGGAACTAGTTTTGTCCGGACTCCTCACAGGATCAACTTTAGAACCCCCCCTTGGGGCACAAGGCAGCACCACCCGGTGGCACTTCTGAGAAGTTTATTTCAAGGGAGCACCTTTTTCCCCAGAGCCATCATTAAAACATTTTATACTATACACATATAGTATCTTCAAATCATACACCTAGTATGATCTCATACAAGGCTCCTTTACACAAAATCAATTATCCCAAAATCGATAAATTCTCAAACCAGGCCTTCCAAATTCAATATTGATTTTACTCAAAAATCAAAAGCCTTACCAAATCCAAAGGTTCCCAAAACCTTTTCCAAAATCCTCATAAGATCCTTTATATATATATATATATATATATATATATATATATATATATAATTAAAACTTTGGATCTTCTGAAACTTGCATAAAATCCTTTTATACTTCAATTCTTATCTCAGTTGGGTATTTAAATCAATAACAGTTTGGACCCCGACCAGTTTATATTTAGAAAATAGCTTGAAAATTGAAAATATGTAAATAGTTGAAAAATAATTATTAGTTTACAAAATAGCTATAAAATAGTTAACTAATTATAAAATAGTTGATAATAGTTAAATAGTTTCAGAAATTTTAAATAATGGCCAAATAGTTGTAAAATAGAAATCTGTTTGTGACATAGTTGAAAAATAGTAATTAGTTTAGAAAACGGTTGAAAAATGGTTAAATAGCTCCAAAAATAATCGTAAAACAAGTATATAAAATAATTTGGCTTTAAGAAAGAAAGGTTGTATATATTTAATAGCTTAGAAAAATAAGTTTATATCAAAACAATTTATATTAAAGATAGTCAAGAGCCAACTGTTCACTTCCCCAACAATTCAATTTAAATCTCCATTTAAATTGACCCAATTCCAATTCAAATAATTCCAAATTCCATTGGACTTGATTAATTCCCAATTCTAGTTGAATCAATCTTGATTCCTTCCCAAATTTAAATCAAATTCTAGTTGATTTTAATCCTGTTCAATTTTAATTATTATTTCATATTATTCCAATCGATTTGAATTATTATCAGTTTAATTTCAGAATCCAAATCACTTCAATTTAATCCAATCCAATTTCCATTTAATTTTTTTTTAATCTTATACATCTTCAATCTCCAATCCAATTACTTCAAACCAAATTAAATTTTGAACTAATTTAATTTCAATCTTGAATTTAAACTACCTCGAATTATATAAATTCGAATTAAATTCTCAAAGGTTGATTTAACTTTTTAAACCAAATTAACTTTTATTTAAAGTTTTCAAGCAATCTTAAATTTCTGAGTCCAATTCTTCATTTCAATTTATCTCTACTTATATTTTTCAGATTCAAATAACAGCTCAATACAATTTTATTCGTTTTCAAAATTTAATTTATTATTCAATTTTATCTTCCAGTTTGAAGCCAGTTCTTAAACAATTGTAATTTACAAACTCAATTATTCAAATTTATTTTATTTGTACAATACCATTCTCAATTTAAAGATGTTTATTAACAATAGGGTGATATCATCCAATTTTATTTTAAAACGCCCACCCATTTTCAATTTTTAAATCTCAAACCCGTTTTGAGATCACACAAATTCCCAGTTCAAATCAACCATTTAACTTTCCAAGTTAAGTTCTAATTTCATCTTGAAATTTCCAATTCTGGTTGCTTTTTCTACTCTTATTTAACTTCCCAAAGTTAAATTCCAATTTACTTAATCCAATCAACCTTACTCAATTTGAATTTCTGCTTCAAACCTCCAAACTTCTTTTCCTCTTATAAGTTCAAAAATTATACCACATTGGGTTTTCACACCACACTCTAGGGAAAATAAAAACTCAACACCTTAGAGTTTATTTCAAATTATCTTTGATATAATGTATATCCATACATATATATACATATTTATTTCTTGGCCCCCCAGCCATGTTCTAAAATTTTAAACCACCTTTGGTTTTTAATTCAAATCAAATTTTCAAATTCTGGGATTAGATTTAGAATTTCATTTTCAATCCATTAAATTTTAATTTGGTTGTATTTCTATTTCTACTTAATTTAATTCCAATTCAATACTTCAATTTCAGTTTGAATCCATTACAAACTTATCTTTATTTAATTTCAGTTTAGTTGTATTATATTACTTTTTAATTTTCATTTCAATAAATTAACAACCAATCACTTTAATATTTATTAGAAGAAAATATTGCTTTATATATCAAAAATATATTTTATATAAAATCATTTAAAATCTTTGTATAAGAAAATAACAAGTATGCGCTCATATATATATATATATTCAACTTATTCTAGAGTACTACGGACTCTATTCAATGAGTAATCCCCACCAGAGCCAAGGTTCTCACTTAACCTTCAGCTCTGATACCAAATGTAACGACCCGAAATTTTCTAACCCGAAAATTCCAGATAGTTATGAAAAAGAAGAAGGAGATAGAAGAAGAAGAACAGAAACACCAAACATCTCACAATCGCAGCGGTTAAAATATAATAATAAATAATAATATCTTACAGAAGAATATTGTATCTGTTGATTACATTTCAATACATCAAAGTTTCACATATATTCAAATGCTGGTCATATACAATCAATTTATCACAGAATTACAATAATATAATTACAGCGGAATATTCTAAGCGATATTGTCTTCCTGCTTGTCTCCTGAGCTCCAGGACGTATCTATCTGAAAATCTGTAATACTCGGTCTGACCCGAGCATTACACCAAGTAACACCCGGGTCAGGCTGGAAACCAACGTGAGTAAACCCAACTAACATGGAATACCAAAGCAAACAACTCATATAAACCCGGGGTAACTTATATCAATTTAACCAATTCACAATTTTCTATAGACAACACTTATTTCACATATAAATTTTCTAAGTACCAAACTTAGATAAAATGATCCAATTCACTTAAATCGTTTCATTCCTACCTATTGAGTTCACAAATCAATTTATAAAAATTCGAAGTGGATTCGGGTATTTTCCAATACCCGACCCCGGTCTCTTCGAAACTCATGTTATCCTAACCCAAGAAATTCAAATACACAACATTTCATCTCAGAGATATTAACCCATCCAAAAATCTAATACCAATCAATCATTCATAGCAAGGCTAAATCACACAAATCAATTCAATTCATTTAAATTGAATTCCAAACCTCAGTCACTTAGATTCCTTCAATAATTAATTCCAAACCAATTAATTAATCAACTCTTCCATATCCATTCATCTTAATTAATCACCCTCGATTAATTATCTTTCAATTATATTCAAGTAATTATCTTTAATTTATTTCATGATATTAATACTTTTTAACCGAAATCAATAAGAAATCTTAATTACTTTCCAAATTAATTAACTATATTAATTACATTAATCCTTAATTATTTATATTGATTCATTTCCCACAAGAAACTATGGATTAATCAATCTTAATTAATAAATCTTTGATTACATCATTAATTATCCAAACTATTAATTTTCGATTATATTTCAATTTATCTGAATTTAAATTAATTATATTAATTAAACCACAGTAATAATCATACTTAATTTATCTCCACCTGAAACTATCTATTTTTTATATACTTCATTAATTCTCCTTAATTTAATTAATTTAATTTATCTCTCGATTAATTACACAAGGCAATCATATTTTATTAATTGCATTACATGACTACTTTATTAAACACCAAATGATCATCCTAATTATTTTAAACTTAAATTAATTAACCCAAGTCATTAATTAATTTAATTACTTAATTAATTATTCATTTAAATTTTCCTACCTATTTAATGAACCACCAATCATTAAAACTTGATTGATTCTAAATTGACCATTTTCTTATTTACGATTCAAATTTTAAAACCATTTAAAAACCCGAGTACTTCATGTTAACCCACAATTAACACAAGAACTAATCCAAAACCAAAGTCATTTCATCATCAGTACACATCCAATCAATTTAATCATTCAACCAAACTATCTAAAATCTAAACAAAAATCCAACTAAGTGAGATTTACTCACCTTCGATTTTGAATATGCAAATCTGATCCAATCTCGACTTGTTCCCTTTCCGGATTTTAAACCTTGTATAAGCATTGGATTCATTTTGTTAACATTCGAATAGATTGAACAAATAATTCCCATTTGCTGAATTTAATTTAATTAACAAATAATTCTTATTTAACCCAATTTTTCATTTAATAAATTAGTTTTAGAAACTAAATAAATTAATTATGCTAATAGAACAAATTGACCACCTTAATAGTTTATTTTTAAAATAGACCAGTAAGTTTGAAATGTGAGTATGTTTACTTATGTTTACTATTACATTTGTTTTCAGCTTCCTGTATATACATAAATTAAAATGCATTCATATACATAATTATATTATATGTATTCATTATTATTAAAATAGAGTAAATTACCTCTAACGCAGATCAATCGAGCAATGAAGATGCTGCCCCCGAAACCCTAGCCATCGTCGAAGCCTGCCACTTCCACACGGTCGCGTTTCCCAATACCAAAACGAACCCTAGCTCGCTCCCTAGATTCGAGCCGTCGCTCACCAAATCAAGATCGCCTCCTTCCAGGCGATCAGGTACATCCATCGGCCATCGCCTCTGCCTTGGCTACGGCATCGCGCGCGAAAACCCCAAATTGAAGTTGAAACTCCCTCCAGGGTCGAGATCCCTAAACGCCACCGTACTGGAGTCGAACTCGAGTTGCCTCTTCTAACGCGGCTGCACGACAAATCACGGCAACTCTTCCTCCTAATCTGAATTGACGTCGCGATGCTTCCCTCCCCCAATGAGCGATCGTTATGCATACCCTTTATTAAACGTTGAGGATGAAAGGGACGTAAGAGAGAGAGTGTGCTGCCATATGATTCGATTTTATGTTTTATTTTATTTTGTTTTCGTTTTTGCTTCTTCATTTGTGAGGGAGACGGAGAAATATAAATAAGAGTGTGAGAGGCTTCTCAGATACAGGTTAAAGAAAATATCTCTGACATGTTGAATTTTAAAATCTTTATATATATCATAAGACTTACGCAATGTCTCGTTGAGCATAACGCGGAATTCTGAAACCCGAATCAGACATGTCGACAGGTGATTATAAGGTTTTACCGCATTCCGAATACAATGGAACATGCTTCGGAGGCTGGTTTGATCGTATATGCGAGTTACAGAAGTAAACGATAAATTTTTAAATTAAATCGATTAAAATCGTTCTAAGCGTTTCGAGCTGCCATGATCAAAAGACAACTCCGATTGCTACGAAAATCAAAATCCGATAATAACTTACTATTACGGATCCAATGGAACTGGTTTCATCGAATTCTGAGACTGTGCCTCCAAAGGCTATTTTAAAATTCAATTTAAACTATATATTTTTAAAATTGAACAAATTTACCTTTTAATTAAATTTCACACATTCTATTATTTTTCAGTTTCTTTGTTATAAATTTTATAAGCCTTCAAATTATTTTAAACAGGCTTAGAATCTCAGATTCAGAAACCTACCCAATTTCAAATATTAAATTCAGCATTTAAACTATATAATTCAATGATTTAATTATCAAGTAAATATTGATATCTTGAATTCAAGTTAAAATTAACTTTTAAATAGTTTAAAATCAATTAATTATTCCAATTTAATTTGTCAAAATTTCCGGGTCGTCACAGATTCCTTCACTTGACATTAATTAATTTCAAATCAATTAATTAATCATCCCTTAATTATCCATCTTAATTAATCACCCTGGATTAATTATCCTTCAATTACATTCAAGTAATTATCTTTAATTAATTACACAAATTAATTATTCTTAACCAAAAACAGTAATTAATCTTTAATTACCTCACAGATTAATGAACTATAATTAATTACATTAATCCTTAATTACTTATATTAATTAATTACTCATAAATCACTTATTATTGATTAATTAATCTTAATCTATCAACCTTCAATTACATCATTAATTATATAAATTAATGATTTCTAATTAGATTTTGATTTATCCTATTATAGATTTATTACATTAAGTAATTAGTCATTAATTAAACCACAAATATTAATCACTCTTGATTAACCTCAACCAGTAATTGACTACCATTTTATTTACTTCATTAAATAAATTAATTACTCATTCTATAAAAGAAGTTTAAAAGGATTTAAAACCAAATTCATTTTTAAATTCAAATCAATTTAAAAATGCACTTTAACATTCAAGTTGTTAAAACAATTTAAATTTAAAAACTTTATCTGTTTAAAAATTGAGATTCACTAACTTGAATTCCAAATTTAACTTTGATTTAAAACTTGATTTAAATCTCTACTTTACAATTTAATTCCAATTTTTTTAAAAAATCACTTTTATTTCTTTCCAATTCATTCTTTTTTTATTCTATAATTATTTCGCTTCCAAAATTCACCCTTATATTTCTTTTCAAAAATCCAATTCTATATATTTTGATAACTCAATGTACCCAAATCTATTCAAGCAAACCATAGGATTCAATATTCCAATTATCAATATAATTCATCATAGAATATCAAATATTCATAACACGGAATATTAAACAGTCTAAATAATGTTGTGGAATCCAGTTGGATCCCTCCAACCTATTTCCCTGCATCCACCGACGTTAGCACAACATAAAATACCAATTCCACTTTGAGGTGGAATATCGCGGTATATGGGATTTGTATAATATATCATCCGCTATTATGCAGCGCATAGGGTCTCATCCGCTACATAATGCGAAAAATCAATCACTCCAATATATACTATATATTACTATATAATATACCATATCAAATCAATTCAATCATTCAATCAATTATTAAAATAAACCATTTAAATTTAAATTAAACCAGATGAGTGAGATTAACTGACCTTTGATTTAATTTGCAACCTATTTCCATTCTGGTTTGCCTCTCCACTATTTTTGAAATTATGTAAAAATTATACATTTTATTAATTTTTGAACTAAACAAATAATCAATTACCATTTAATAAATTCAATTTTAAATTAATAATCTGGGTTTAAGCGAATAAGTTAATTTCAACCAATTTCCTATGATAATCATATCTTTTTTTTTCAGGAATTAATATAAATTAAATAATTTATTTAAAAAGGTTAATCACTATAAATCATTAATTTAAAATAATTAGTAAGTTTTGAATGGATATAGGTATCTTTCATTTAGTAACAACACTTATAAAACAATTCATATAGATTCAAAAGTTAAATCTTTATATAAATTTTCCTATTCCAAAGCTATATAAACAAATCTTCTACTTACTCTAAATGTCAGAAATAATTTACTTTATATCTACTGCAATAAAAATGTCATTTTTATTTTAAATATTCCTTACTGTAATAAATCACGTTTCCAAATATTTATTAAATCAAATAAAATTTTAAATTGGCTATATACCTCACTGCTGGCTCGAGAATCACACCACCAGACCACGACAAACTCACCAGAACTGAGTTGCCTCCATCTCGACCAAAACCCTAGTTGTGCAGCGCTATCACGTTACTGCAAAACTGCCGACGCCTCCACCAAATAGCAGTTAGGCCTCGCGATGTGGAGCACGAGATCGTCCAACGATTCCCCTTGGACTCTTCGCAACCTCGAGCCGCCCTCGTTAAACCCAATGCGCCTCCTCCCCCTCGCGAGAGCCTCAACCTTCGCGTCTTCGACCAAGCTTCTCGAGCTTGGCCTCGATCTCAAGCTCGCAAATATCGCAATTCGATTATAAATTTACTACGTCGCCATCTCGTTGTCGTGAGCTATCCTCCTTCCCTCGTTCGAGTGTGAGATGCTTCTCCCCCTTTATTTGTAAAACGAGTTCGATTCGATCGAATTGATTTTCGATTTTCAAAATAAAGAGGGCATGACTTTGATTTGAATTGAAAGAGAAGGAAGCATCGGCTTCGAACTAGAAAGGAGGAAGAATAAAGATGGGCCGCGATTTCATTTTCAAAAATATCTATGTTCGGCCATTTTTGTCTTTCAATTTCAGTTCTCTGAAAAATGATAAGCCCTTGCTTTATAAAATTGGAGAGTTGAGTCTTCGAGAGGAAGATAGGCTGACTAGGAGATAATGACGTTTGACTTTGAATATATAATATAATATTAGAAAATATCTCTTATGGAAACATAAAATCCCAAACCCCTATCGAGGTATGCCGCCAGGCGTTTATAATGTTATACCCCTATTTCGAACGCAATGGAAAATTTTTCGAGGCCTAATTGGATCATATGAAGAAGATAGCTTTTTGACCCCAGTTATTAAATTAAGTTTTCGATATAAATTTTTGCACGTTTATATATCGTTCAATCGCGCGACAACTCCAAACACTACGAAAATTGAAATCCGATAATAATACAATATTACGAATCAAATGAAACTGGTTTCATCGAAATCCAAGACTGTGCCTCAGAAGGTTATTTTTAAATATCAGTTTAAACGATATATTTTCAAAACTAAACAACACATTCCCAAATTCAATTTCAACAATTTTACTATCTTCAATACTATAAATATAAATTTTACAAGCCCTTTAATAGGCTTAAAACTCCAGATTTAACATTTTACCCAATTTCCAGCAATTAAATCCAATAATTGAATTTCCAAATAATGGTGAAATTTGAAATTTAAGTTACAAACTAAATTTTGAATATTAAAATCAATTAAATATCTCAAAATTGTCCAAAATTCTGGGTCGCCGTAACTTTTTTAAAACCCAATTTATATTTATAAAATACTTATCCTTAAATTTCAAACCAAAGAGCTATTTAAAATCTAAATTTTTTATTTATTATGGAAACTTTTAATTAATTCACAAATAATTTTCAAAATTTAATCCCAAAATTAAATTAATTGTCAAATTAAACTTGGCTAAAATTTGGGAATGTTACAGATTCCCCTACTTAAGAAAATTTCGTCCCCGAAATTTGCCAGAGAGACAACCAAGGATAGATGAATGATAGAGAAATATCTTTTCAGATTAAATTGGATATCTATTCTGCATTTGGCTTACCAAATCAGAATATCAACAATAGATATGAGAACAAACTCAATCAACTAGGAAATAATTGGGTTATCTGATCTACGAAGTATACAAGGATATTGGTTAGTTCGAAGGGATAACTGACCATTCGTAGAATATATCGAAACCCAATGAAACAGACAAAAATAGGTTCGACTACGATCTCAGATTCAAGATTTAACTTACGATTTGCTGAGAAAAAAAACTATGTGTAGTCGCTGTGTCAAACAAAATTCGAACAATTTTATCGTAAACGAGAAGGTTACCTTTAAAATTTCTTTTCCTTTATCAGCCTTTTAGGTTGAAGAATCATCTTTGATTGCATACACCCACGCTACTAGAGCTTGCTTCCTTGCTGGGACATCCTTGATCCTATGTCCTAGCTTGCGGCAATAATAGCATTCCCTAGATTCCTAATCTGGCTTCATAAATGGCTCTCTCGTTCCTTGCTTCCAGGGGTTCTTACATTTATTTGAGTAATGGCCTTTTTCCGAGCAATTGAGACAAGTAACATCTTTCACCTTTTCTTCTTTCCTTTGCCTCTCCTCGGTTTCTTTCCATCGAACTTCCTTTTCCGCCAATTTTGATTGCTTGTATTTCCATCCTTCTCTGGAACTTCTTGGTTATGCAGAGTATCGTATCTATAACCCATATCAATTAATTCAGAAAAAGATTCCTTAACGTGAGTAGTCATCCTCTCCTGAAACTTCTTGTTCATTCCCCGAATAAACTTTTCATTATTTTTCAAAGGTGTATTCACCAACTCCAGACCAAATCGACAAAATTCATTAAATTTGTTTAAGTATTTCTCAAATGATAAGCTTCCTTGCTTCAAATCCATAAACTCCTGGTACATTCTAGAGATACCAACAGACGGCATATATCGTTGCACAAACATTTCCTTGAAACGATTCCAAGTAAACTCATCCGCCGGCTAATCCACAGTAATAGTTTCCCACTGTACTAAATCCTCTTCTAGAGTTGCCAGGAAGCTATCAATCGCATCTAATCATCTTCCAATTTTAGTCCGTTGAAAATCCTTTTGCATGATTGAATCCAGGCTTGTGCTTCGATAATGGTTTCCTTGCCTGTAAATGGCTTTCCACCAATTTTAGAAAAGATTTGATATAAATCAGCCAGATTTGGTTGAGATTGAGTGGGAATATCTGTTGTTATTGGGCTTGACCAGTTGAAGTAGTACTTCCCCATCCCCTATCTCGTCCTCTTCTTCCACTCATTCTTACTATTTGTAATATTAAGAAAACCAATTTAGGCATTCGGACGCGATATCTTAGGGAATAACAACAGTTAAAGAAAACATACTGAAAAATTTGGGTTTCCGTTTCACTGGTTTTACTCATTCTAGGTTATACTTCACCCTATCTCTAATGAGCCATCTAATGTGTTACACTCGGTAGCTAAAGTTCTTACTCCACCTTTAGCTCTGATACTAACTATGATAGTCTAGGCTTTTCAACCATCGACAGTGGCCAATCTCGACTGGTAGGCTTTTCAACCATCCCACCCCTGCCGTGGCTCACAATGGTATACTGCCCTTACTTTTACGGCCAGCATTTTGACTGTCACGCCTTACGACTAACCAACCCCTCGCAGAGGACGTGTATGGGTAAGAGTATCTTGTTCGCCACCAAACGCGAAGCGAGAACCCCCTATCACATTGCACTAAGCTAAGCAAGGTCAGTCATGGGACTTGTATGAGCAAACAAATACAGTTTTTCTTTAAAACAAACAAATGATTTTAAAATTGGAAATCCGCAATGCTATTTGGAAATGAAAATACCATAAGGCCTCCCGCCACACACACCATGCAAATGCGGAATTGGAGGAGATTTCTCCTTATGATAGTCAAAAATGCTTGATACGCGAAAACTATTTGATACTATTATTAGTGCAAAGTGCAGAAAACATTTCGAAAGTATAATATTAACCTTAGCCAGCATAGACCTTTCAAACTATGCCTACTATAGCTACCATCTAAACAGTGGTGACCACCATAAATAAATAGCAGGTTATACAACTAAAATTGTACAAGACGCGTATTGGAGAATGGATTTTCCAACAAAATGGTCAGGCTAAGGAACTTTCCATTGCCACATGGGTACGCCTCTGGAGGGACGCCCCATGAACTTATGAGCTCTCTGCCAACATAAGGCTGGTCTACTTCCTTCCCTGGAGTAAAACCAAAGATATGCCACCCTGGTCGTTTGCGACCTTTATCCAAGGATCCTCAACCACAAAGCAACATCACACACTAATAAATATACAGTGTCCACATGAGTGAGTATTTGGGCTCCATACCATGATACCACCCTTTTCCAGAAGGAATGGACATACACTAGGGGTGCGACCCCTGCAACCTTGCCGCATCTTTCCTGTTTCGAACATTACTGGGTTGTGAGGCTCGATGAGGTCTCGTCCACAAAGCTACACTTTTTCTCAAAGCCATGCTTTGATGAACAAATGATCTGCAGCACTACGTATGCCACATTACCAAATTGGGTATGTATCACTAGCAACCATCAACTACATAACCTTTAAGCTCGTACGTCTCAGAGAAGGGTATTAAGCTAAGAAAATAAATCTCCACCACCAAACAGAAATTTATTTGATAGAAACCGGTTTTACATCTCAAAGTGTAATGTCAGACACACATCCACACAAGTCTGTTCCGCGTTCGAACAGAACCGAAGGCACTTCCGAAGAAACCATTGTAATCCGGATATTCACAATCTCGATCGGACTACCCATCATATATAGAGAACTCTATACTGTAGCTACTCAGTGCAGTCATTCGATAGGTTATCCTATCGTTCTTGCAAATACCCGGTCTTCACCACCGGTCTTCAAATGCTATCCATAACTTCGTATCACTATTCGGAATGGGTTATATGACACAAGGTCCTCTCCCGGCTAAACCGAATAATGAGCGCAATATTTAAAAACATATGGATATGGGATTTCTGTTAAGTCGCAATTTTTAAAATCCAAAACTTTCCTTTCAAATGGTTTAAACCGATTACCATTTCAAATCTTTTAAACAAAATGATTCAATTCACAAAGTTCACCCAGTTTCTCAAAGATTCATTCATAGATTTCAAAACAATTTCCATTTCAATTCAATTAACTTATTCAATCTTTAAATCAAAGATTTAACTTGTAGCTTTCAAAACCCGTTTCCAAAGATTCATTCATAACTTGGAAAACCATTACAACTTCAAATCACAAATTGGAAATTCTTTTTCTCATTTGAAAGCTGTTATCATTTGAATACAAACAGTTTTTATTTCGGAAAAATCCGATTTCATTTATACAAGTTAAAACCTTTGGGTTAAATTCAATTCCCAAAACAACACTTTAAAAATGGTTTAAAACCCATACAAACTTGTATAACATTTTTAATTCGTAATTTCTCAACATAGAATTCAATTTCAAATTTTGAATTCAAATTTAAATAAAATTTCAAAACTAAATCAAGTTATTCAAAAATAACTTTTATCCCTGAAATTCCATTTCAAAAGCTTTTCACTTTAAACCCAATCCATTTCCAAAACCATTTGGATTCAAAAATTCAATTTTAAAACTATTTCAAAAATCTATGACTTAACCAGTTTCAACGTGCAATCCATATTTATGTGTGTATGGGGTGTCCAGGGGTTTAACACAATAGTGCAATATCATTAATCATCACATTATCAATCATTACAGATACAATGACAGCAATATCGATAAGCGGTATAATCGTAGAACGCTTATCTATATAAACAGAATTATAGATAGATAACATAAATGCCTTATAGATAAATAAATTACATTCATCACAGCATGAATTAAAACAATTCAAATCACAAAGCATTACACACCAGAGATGACAATACAATTCACAACAGTCAATAGAATACAATCACCCATAAATAAGGTTAATCGATCATCTAATTAACTGAAATCGGATAAATTACTAATCATGGTTGATTAACATTAATTAACCACAATTTATGTTAATTAATCATCCTTTAATTACTATTAATGAACCTTAATAATTGAATTAATTAACCTTTAATTATTAAAGAATTAATCTTAATTATCCTTAATTAATTATTCTTAATTAACTAATTGACCCATAATTGATTATCATTTAATTAATTAATCCTAATTAATTGAAAATAAGTAATTATTCCTAATTACTAAATTAACTTAATCCATTAATCAATTACCTTTATAAATTAACTAAATTTAAATTAATTAATTACTTCTTAATTTAATTACCTTAATTATATTAATTAATTATCCTTAATTAATTAACTTTAAACACTTGATTAATCAATCTTTAAATCATTAATTATTTTACCTTAATTATTTTCATTAAGAAATTAACTTTGTGTAATTAATTTCTTTCAACAAATAAATCAACTTAGACCTTTAAAAGTTAATTTAACAATTAAAACATTTGTAAGATTATTAAGTTTATTTAAAATAAACTTTTAAAAAAAATAAAAGTCTTGTATATTTTCAACACATTTTAAAGCTTGGTTAATTTAAAACAATTTTATATTAAGAATATTTTAACCAATTTTAAAAACTTAGAGAATAAACAAAATTTGTTTTCAATAACTTTGATTTTCCTTTAGTTTTAAAACCATTTCCTGTATCAAACCAATAAACTGAGCAGAAACTCATTCTACCCGACCTTCACTCCGATCCAACCCAAACTTTCTTTTCCCTGAGACGATTACTCGAATCTTCGAGTCCATCTCCTATTCGTACGTGCTTGAACTCGAGCTCGCCAATCTTCTTCCCCAACATCTCAACACAGATGTGTACATAGGCACGTATACCTGCACAAACATCACGACCAACTCCGCCCAACGCCACAACCACCCAAGCATCATCGGTGATCACCAAAATCGATTCGATCAACCTAATATATAAAATTTTCCCTAAATCAAAATCGAACCAAATTCGAACCCAATTTCACTTCCTGGAACCATGTGCTCATATGAAAACCCTTCTGCCTCGCCGCTACACATCACCAGAACCCACGCCATTTTAGCCAAAGGTGCTTCGACCCACCATGAACTCGACTGCCCAGGTGCGATTGACCCAAACGCTTCGTCGACGACGAAATTTGTTGGAGAATGTCAACAACCCAAACATACCCTTAAACACTAAATCATCATTCCGCGACCATTCTGTTCATTAGAAAAATGTAGTTCCATTTTTCAACCAATCTATGACACGCAAGCTACCTCCCATCATGATCTCGATGAACATAATTTTTCCAATTGACGGAAATTGATGAATTTGCCTATTTCGTTCAAACCCAAATTTCTCCACGAATATAAAATTAAAAATCTTAAATTGATGATCAAAAATCATAATTTTGAAATGCAAACCTGTTCATATAATCGAAACTCGAAATTAAATCATTTGATTTTCTATTTTTTTTGTTGATTATTACTGACATTTTCATATTCCAGAATCTTTGCCAGTTAATGTTATGTAGAATTATTTTTAAAATTTGAATCCGACTATTTCTAATAGTTTCCCTTTAAACATTATAACTTAAAACTGCTTTCCTATTAAGATACGAATTTTTTTTTTCGTAATTTTGTTGATCTGTTAATTAAACAGAGACCTATACATATGGGTACACAGATATGCATATCAGTGTTAACACACATATACACATGAAGTCATCTCTGAACAAAGATGTAAAGCATACTAGTCAACAAAATTTCAAGTATTATCACATGCAACTGGTCAAACAACTTAGGCTTTATAGAAAATGTTTACTTACCTTGCTTTCCTTAATGAACAGAGGCCGGATAGGATGTTTGAACTTAATACTTGCTTGATTTTCCAGATTTAAACTTTGATTTGATTTAGCTTTTTTTGTTCTAGTTTTGCTTGATTATAGACAACATTCCCAGGCTTTGGAAGATTTGCATTCCAAACCTGATTTTACTTGCATGCTTTGATCCTTTGCTTATTTGATGTTTATATTTTGAATTTCTGTTGCTTGATATTCCTGAAGGCTCAATATACATTGAATGTTGAACTTGATTTTTGGTTTTGATCTTTGTTTTAGTACTGAGATTGAGGATGGTTTTGATTTGAAATTTTGTTTTAAATTTGAGATGATTTTGTTTTCTTTTTTTTTCTTTCTTTTTTTTGATTTCAGTTTTACTTTGATGTTGAAAATGTGAGGAAAAAAATGAATGTATTTTGGTTTTCATCTTTCAATACAAAATTTAATTCATTTTAAACAAAATTTGTGCCACTTTTCCACTTAATTACACTTGTCTTTACATATATAAATCTCTTTACAAATGTCTCTAAAAATCATTTTTATGTTTATATTCTTGTTTCAAATATTTTTGTAAATTTATCTTTAACCCTTTATGCAAATATATTTTCATCTCTCAACTTATGTCTTCTTATATATTTATATTTTTCTCAAATAGAACTTTATCTAATTTATTTTTCACATTCAATCTTAATTTAATTTTAGTACAAATATATTTATATTCTCCATTTATACATTTCTTATTATTTATATTTGCACGACTTTTAAAAGAAAAGAATGATTTAGAAATCTTGATTACATACTAACAAATAATCACATTTATTTATATATGTATATATATGAGAGAGTTCAATTTCAAAAATAAATCTTCTGAAAATTATACTTAAATTCTTAAAGTAAATCTCCAAACATAAATATATTTTAAAAATTAGAAAACAAACTATCATTAGCCTTTACAGCTTTTAAATCCTATTTATCTTTAAATCAAATAATTTTTTTTTAAATCCAATTTATATTTATAAAATACTTATCCTTAAATTTCAAACCAAAGTTCTATATAAAATCTAAAAATTTATTTATTCTTGAAATTTTTAATTAATTCACAAATATTTTTCACAACTTAATCCCAAAATTAAATTAATTGTCAAATTAAACTTGGCTAAAATTCAGGAATGTTACGATACCCATTCACTAATGGACTGGCCCGATTAGTTTTTGAGAAAAACTACCAAAGGAGTTGGAATAAGATTCCATGATTGAACCCAATTATAAGTAGGACACTAATAGAGTTAGGGATATGCCATAGGGGAACTTTCGTAATTTGTTACATATATCTAAGTCGATAACCAATTTTGTTCATAATATATGGGTTTGACTTCTATAATATATTTTTTATATTGTGATATAATTTATTAATTATTAATTTTAAATGCACAATTAGAAAATCTTAAATAATTTGTAATGTGATAATCATTACAAAGAGTTGTAACTACAAAAATTTATTATCGTATAAAATAATATGTTATTTTAAATATTCCTAGCCAAGATGTTTCGAGTTAGGATATCGATACAATATTTGTGACTAGAGTACGTAACGCTCTCTAAATATTAGGTAGTGTAATATTTATGGTTGATGGGGGTGCCAATAGCTTACATACTGACAGTCATTCTGTAACAACTCGCATATTTAACGATTTTATATTTAAATGTTTGATTTAAATATAGCGTCGTTATTCGGATTTTGGGGTCCGAAATGTTACTTTCTGCAAATGGCCGAATTGGAGCTCGAAACCATTTCCATTGAGTCCAAAATGGCGTTTGCGATCTTTTTGAGTATAATCTTTGATATGTTTGGAGTTTGTGAAATTTTGGCTACTTTTCCTATTGGGTTTGGGGTTGGGTTCAGCCCACTAGCTCACTTAACCCCTATCTCAACCCTTCTCTTCATTTCATCTTCATTTCATTTTGTTTCTCAAACTAAAAACTGAAATGGGGGAAAGGAAAGAGAAATAGAAATTAGCAAGCCCTAGTTTCTCCTTTGTAACTTGATTCTTGCTCCAAAATCAAAGAGAATCCATTGGTAAGTTCATCTCCACCTTCTCCATCTTTTCTCCTCTTCAATTTCAGTAATTTCCTAACCCTAACTTAGGAAATACTTGCTTTTGATTCTAGATTGAAGCTTGTAGTGTTGAAGTGGAGTGTAGTTGGTTGATTCCTTGCAATTGTGCTTCTTCATCTTCTTGGTTTTGTGTAAAAAAGTGAGTTTTGAACTCATATCTACTTCTCTTGATTTCATTGATGTAAGGTATGAATTCCTAACACCTTGTTCATATGCACTTGCAATTGGTTTGGGTTGAATTGGGGAATATTCCAATTTTTAGTGTTTTGGGTTCAAATCTTTGAAATCCTAACTTTGATGTTTTAATCATGTTTTGGTGATGCATCGAGGAACATATAGGGCCGGGTTGTCGATTGGCATAAGCCCTTAGAGCCAATTTTCGTCCGATTGCATTTTGGGAGAGTTTGCTCTTCATTTGAATAAGGCTGGAAAACAGCCCAGGCATGATTCAGTCGACTGAAAACTCTGTTCAGTCGACTGAACCTGAAACCCGAGAGTTTCCAGGCATGATTCAGTCGACTGAAAAACTCTGCACAGTCGACTGAAACTGGAAACAGAAAGTTTCCTGAACCTGGAAAATTTCCAGGCACAGGGTCAGTCGACTGAAAACTCTGTTCAGTCGACTGAACCTGCTGTTTGAGTCCAATTTGCCTTTTTGGATTGAATTTCCAATTTAAATCGATTCGTGATGATCCTATGTATGATTATCAATTGTTTTGACTTTGATGGTTCCTTTTAATTTTAATCCACGGGTTTTTATAAAATAATCTCTCGAATCGCATTTAAAAGTTCGTTTCTCTAATTTATAAATTCTATTTAAAACACACACACTTTCGCACTTCGAACGAAGTGGAAGGGTGATTAAATGGTTGGGCAAAACACGGACCATGAATCTGTGCGTTTATCTTTCCGATTAATCCTCGACCTATTCGATTGATTGTTTTGACCTTCGGGTTTGGTTTATCGATGATATGAGGTAAACTTTGTACTGCTTTGAGTGTGAAAGGAACTGACGGATAGTAAACCGTTTAGTGCGAACGAGTGGTTATGGGACATACGTTAACACTTTTCGGATTCCTTTTCGAGAGTTGGGACACATTCCGCCAGTTAGTGGTGTCCAGTACTGTGTCTTTGACCTTCACCACTACGGTTTGTTGCCTCTGGGATAGTGTCTTCGGACTGTCTCCGTAGGTTTGTTGCCTTCGGGTATGTTGCCTTCGGGTGTGTGCCTTCGGGTTTGTTGCCCTATATAGTTTCGCTCTGATGTTGGCCTTATGTGCCGAATGGGTGATGCTTGGGTTTGGAGTCTTCGGGCTCATGGATCCTTGTTTGTACAGTACTGAGCTCGAGCAAATTTTATGATGTTTCATTGATATGTATATTTCCTTGGTATCGCCCTTCGGTATTGGTCTTTTTGAGCCGCATGGAGTATAGCGTTTACCTTGTGGAACTTGTATACCTTATTGGTATTTGTTGTTTGCCTATTGGCTTGTTTTGGGATATTTGTATCCTTTGTTTCTATATGTTGCCGATGATATGAGGCTTGTTCTATATGATTCATCTCTTGTTGATGATTGTGTTATCTCCCCTAGAGATATTTATTATACTGTATGACCTTGCAGGTTTATTAGTGTTCAGTTTATCTAACTGATTTGTTATCTAGACTGACCCGTGTATTTTATACTCGGGTCAGACCGAGATGTTTCAGGTTAGGTGCTTTTGGGAACTTAGCCTATTTTGCTTCCGCATGGACTATTCGCTAGCTTCATTTTGTTATAGCGTCTTTTGTAGTCCTTATCTGTTGTAACTTTGATTTATACTCTTTCGTCTCGTCTGTATTTGGTGGTCTCCTGTACCACTTGACATGTATTATTTTGTATACTCTGTGGTGTATCTGTGTATGTGTATATTATGATCGACTGTTCTGTGATGTATATTACATTTGAGTTGTTATATTTTCTTCTGATAGATCTTATAGCCATTGTAGTTTTGCTTTAAATATTTATTGAATAGGTCGAATTTTAATGTGTTTCTACTTTTCGACATATTTATTGAATAGTTAAGGTAAGATTGCACATGGTCGCTTCCATTATACTCTATTGTCCGCGTTAGCCGACAGTATTATCTATGTAATACTCTTTGTTAACGAGGCTCTCGGAGTGGGGCGTCACACATTCGACAATTGTGGAATGTGTGACGACCCAGAATGTTGAGCAATATCAATTTAATAATCTTTGTTAATAATTAAACTAATTTGATAATTTTATATAATAAATTAAAAAGTTTATTCTTTTAAAAAGCTAATAATATTTAATTTGACAATATCTATTAACATTTTTCCTAACAACATAAAATTGGCATGTTTAATTCATTTGGAAACTAATAATATTTTAATTTTGGAAATATTTATTCTAGTAATTTAAAATTGGTAAGATTTATTTTTCGAAAGCTAATCATAATATTTTATATTTATAGTGTGTATATATATAGGTACATATTGTAAATACGAAGTATTTAATGTAATAAAAGCTATATATTCAAATTATTATATATATGAATATATATATATATATATATTGTGATTTGGAATTGTGTTTTAAAATTTATTATAGTAATTATCGAAACTAATGTTAAACTATTTTCCATTTGAAATGTATATATTGGTATATATATTAGAAATGGGAAAAGAATTGTTTTAAATTTAATAAAGTGTTTCCAACCTTTATTATATATAATTTGTAATACGAAAATTTTAATTTGACTTTATACTTTTAAAGTGATATTTGAGATTTAAAATTTTAATAACAAGGATGATTTCTTATTTAATATAGATATATAGATTTTAAACATGAGTTTTAAGAAAGATTTAAATTTAAAAAGTTCGATTATTTTAATATTCTTTCCTTTTAAAATTTTAATATAAGATAATTTGGTTTAGGAATTATATATATAAAATTAAAATAAATTTCTCAAGTTTATAAACATATGATACGTTAAATTGAATCAAAGGTATAAATTATTTATAAATAAATGTTTACATAAATTCATATGTATATTTACTAAAATCTAAAGCTTATTTGTATAAAAGATAAGTACACATTATAATCTTGTGAATATTACATAATTACTTATACATAATTTAAATAAATTAAAAAAAGGAAAGTAATTTTTGTAAATAATTAATAAAACATTAAAAACACTTGTAAACATTATAATGTATGCTAGAGACAATTGTAAATCAATGTGCTTAGTGTAAGATAACTGAAACATTAATGGGACAAATGTCAATTCTCTTTAATTTAAAATCTAAAAAAAAATAAGAAGAAGAGTTTTAATCTTCAGCTAAAAAAATTCTTTCTTCTCTTCAACAAAATTTAATACAAAACAAAGATCAAAAAAAGAAAGAAGTAAAATCTGAAAATAAGAAAGAAGAAAATCTGGAAATCAATCTGAAATAAGAAGAAGATAAGAAAGAATCTTAGATCAAAGGCAAGATTTTCAAATGCAATCAAGCAACAGGATTTTATTCAACACGCAAAACTGGAAATACAGTTGCAAGATTGTTTTTAACATGTAGAAGGAATTCAAGAGCCTGGAAGTCAAGAACATGTTTTTTGTTCTCTTTTATGTTTGGTGAGTAAATGAATTTTAAAAACAGTGTTAAATCCTGGTTTCAACTTATTATTGTGATGAATATCATGATGTTAATGAAATATTCGAGTTAAATTGAATGCATGTCCGAATTGTGAATATTTGATTGCCTGTGAAGTTAAAACATATGCTCTGTGTAAAATAACACGTCTCAATTTTATGATAAATTCAATAACTAAATTTTGAATTCGAATTGGTCTATGATTTGTAAATAAAAGTTGTTTGTAATCATGTAATCTTTCATCTAAAAATAATTATAGATATATAAAAGTAATCTTTTGGGTCGAAATTTTTAAATTTATAGTAAATTCTTAATTTGGGTCAAAAATTAATCAAATCAAATTTTAAGTTTTGATTAAATAATTGAATTCGTGATAGAAAACCATGAATTTTAAGGGTTATATCATGATTTTTAGTTTAGTAATTAGTGTGAATTCTTGGATTTTCTATTTTGGACATTTCGACCAAATTGCGGCGAATGACGACAAACTAGAGGTTGCAGTTGAGCATGAAGGTCGGGGGGATGCTGTAGTTCATCAGAAAAATGCATTGGGAATTTATTGATGTTTGATTTGGCCGATGATTGATGGATTAGGGTTTAACACCCTGTGTTTTGGCGTCGTAGTTTGATTGGGTTACGTGGCGTCGAGGCGCAACCTGAGACAATCGCATGTTGTGCCGTAGGTTCAGGAGGTCGTGACGTGGCTTCGGAAGGATGGCGCGGCGTCTTGAGTGATGGGTCGTCTGTGGCGTTAATTTTCCTGATGATAATGGTTCATGCAGTTTGGGTCGTGAGCTTAAACTTTCGATTCTCAATCAAATCATGATTTCTGGGTTTCGATTGTAGTTGTAGTGGTCGAGTGCGACGTATCGGAGGCCGGAGTGGAGTTTGTCGTTGGCCAGGGAGGTGGTGCACGTGAATATGCACGGTTTTGTGTATCTGGAAAATGGGTTTCGGGAGGATAGGGGGAAGCTCGAAGTTTACTTCGGGAATGTGGTATTGTTTCTCGAAGCAGGAGTAGTGGGGGAAGAGTCTCGTTTTAGCATCGGGAAGATCAGGTGTTTCGCTCGAACTATACTGGGTTGAATGGTTGTGTGTTGTTCGAGTTTTCAAAAAATTTAAACAGCAAATGTTTTTAAAAAAAAATTGAACAAAGAAAATTGATTTTATAAATGATTAAAGTTTTAAAACAAAAGTAAACTAGTTTTTACTTATAAAACTAATTTTTTCAAAGTTAAGTTTTAAATAAGTTTTTATATATTGAAAAATAAAGTTTTTTAAAAAAAATAAAATAAGTGGATTTTTAATAATGAGGTTTGTATTAAATTTTATTAAATAACTTTAGAAAGTTTTAAAGATTTAAAATTTTATTTTAAATGTTTAATTATTTTAGTTATAATTGATTTCTAAAATGTTATATTTTTAATAAGGTTTAATGATTAAGATTTAACAATCAATTATAATAAAGATTATCTTAAGTAATTTAGAATTTTGATTAACTAAACATAAACAAATATATGAAAATAATTAAGATAATTCAATTATTATTAATAATCAAGTGTTATTGGTTAATATAAATGATTTAATTAAGATAATGATTTTCTTAATTAAGGGTCTTTTAATATATAAAAGTAAGAAATTATTTAATTAATTTTAAAAGATTAGTTAGATAATTAACTAAGTAGTAAATTAGTGATTAATTAAAGATAATCACTTTGGAGTTAATTAAGTTACTTGGTGAAGTAAATAAGTGATTAATTACTGGAGGTAATTATGTAAAGAGTAATTATTTAACAAAGTAATTAGAGGGTAATTACTTTATGAAAGTAATTGGGTAGAAGTGATTAAGGATTAATCACTTGAGTTATTAATTAAAGAATTAATTAATATAATTAATTAAAGTGTTAAATTTATTTATTTATTGAAGATTAATTAATTAATAAAAGGATTGAGAGAATTTAATAAAGTGATTAATTACTTGTAAAAGTAATTAATTAAAAAGAAATTTAAATAATGGAAGTAATCATTAATTATTGAAAATAAATAAATAATTGTTAATTAATAATTAAAGGGTAATTAATTTATAATTAAGTTTTAATTACTAAATGTAATTAAAAAGTAATTAATCAAATGTGGTTAATTAAAAGAAATTAATCAAGTATGATTAATTAAGAGTAGTTAATTAAATGTGATTAATTAAAAGTAATTAATCAAGCGTAATTAATTAAAAGTAATTAATCAAGCGTAATTAATTAAAAATAATTAATCAAGTATAATTAATTAAAAGTAATTAATCAAGTGTGATTAATTAAAAAGAGATTAATCAGGTGCGATTAATTATAAAGGATAATTTATAAATAATTATCCAGGCAATTAAAGAATAATTAATAAAGGTTGATTAATTTAAAAAGAGTAATTAAGAGGTAATTACTTGGTATAATTAAGAAGTAATTAATCAAGATGATTAATTAAAATTGTAATTAAGGAATAATTACTTAAAGTAATTAAGAAATGATTAATCAAGGGGGATTAATTAAAGTGGATAATTAAGTATTGTTTAGTTAACTGATTTGCAATTAATTAATGAATAAGTAAGTTGAATTGATGAAAATCCAAGTGATTAAGTGAAGAATTAATTAAATTAAGAATTAATTAAATTAATTAAGAATGGTCCAAACTTGTTTATGATTGATCAATGATTGGATGATAAATATCATTGGATGAGTTAATGATATTGGATGTCATTGGTTGATATTTAATGATTTGAATGTGATATCTGGGATGTGATATATATGCTGCTTTGTGATTTGTGTGGATGAACTAGATAATAGTGAATTATCTATCCGTGTGTTATGAATCATCCATTTATGTAAGTGATATTCTTAATATCTATTGTTTAAACCCGTAAGTACAACTTGGACATTAAAATGGGGTTTTGTATTCGGTGGGACCAGGATCGGGTTTTATATCCGAAAACCACATCGAACCAAATTAACGTTATGTCGTAAATCCAAGTGAAGTGAAGTGAAGACTCGAAGTGTAAGAACTACGTATCTTTATAACTCCGAGGGTGACTCCGGAATGAGTTTAACCAAGGTAGTACTTTCAGTTTCGAGATGAAGATTCAGGGTGCAAGGGCTATTGTCGTTAACTCTGAGGGTGATTCCAAAATGAGTGTAGCGAGACAGTGCATTCGGTTCCTTTCGAACCCAGAACGGACTTGTATGGATTGAAGGCTTTCAGAACATCGTCAGGTGGACGATGAGCATTCTAAGATAAATATGCCCTAAAAAGGTAATCGCAGCCTCAAGCCTCGTCAACCGGGAATGGATAAAATAGGGGA
Source organism: Allium cepa (assembly GCA_030765085.1). Classification (NCBI taxonomy): domain Eukaryota; kingdom Viridiplantae; phylum Streptophyta; class Magnoliopsida; order Asparagales; family Amaryllidaceae; genus Allium; species Allium cepa. The sequence continues at coordinate 491,209,909 of CM060942.1, forward strand.
GGTGCAGTAAGGTTAAGTGGGTCATGACCAAGTAGGACGAGATTTATCCCTGTCTAGATGTTCCTTTTATTCGATTGTGTGGGCAGTTGGATCTGCAGCTAACTGCGATGTGGTCTTGTTTGGGACTATTCAATAAGGAATGGTCCGGGCCTTGTGTTGTAGGGGATTGGGAGTAATCATCGGTATAGTGATCTAGGCTACGTACTGTGACGGGCAGTACCCCAGTAGCCCTGCCATTGATGGAAACCATTCTTCCTACATGCCCTTACGGTTTTGTTTGTATTACCCGCTTTTGTGGCTAGTAGCTGGAATTTAATGAATGTAACAATTTCGGCTATTTTCTATTTACTTGAAAGCCTTAGACACTATTATAATATCACTGGATTTCATATCAAATGTTTTGGTTAGTGTAAGGTAAAAACTTTTCCATGTTTATGTATGGGAAGTCTTACGTGATACCTTTCTTTTCAAAGGATTTTCTAAAGTTAAGCAATTTTAAACCGTTTACTCACACCAGACCCTTGTCTGACCCAAGTGTTTATTTTCTGTTTTATTAAACTCTTGGGTACTCATATTATGTATGAGATACTATATAGTTGTGTACTCTGATGTATATGATATTATATATATGTTATATATTATATGTCATTCGTTCCGCTATGAGATTCTGATGTGTTACTGTTCTTTCTTCTCTTTCTTTTCTTCTTCTATCCCATTTTTTCTTACATAGTGATGCGTCTTTCTGGTGATATAAAGGCGGGTCGCTACAGTTGGTATCAGAGCACTAGGTTGAGTGAATACCTAGGCTTCAGAGTGACTTCTTTCTTGAGACAGCGTACTTGTAATTTTTTTATATAGATATATTTATATCTACCTAATCTATTGGGTTATCTGTTCGGATTTTCCAATATAGGTTATAAAGGTAGATAAGGTAGGAGTGTGAGTAACACGACTACCACTAATGGAAGAGGCTCATATGTTGTGGTTGGAGGTGTATCTGTCGAGATTGTAGATTTAATACCATCTCGAATAAGCTTTTTAGATTGCTGAAATGATTTCATTGATCCCAGAGAAAGTATTTTCAAGGATTAGTGTATATTGTTGAAGTGTGAGGTGGATTTGCTCTCGAGTGAGAGGGATTTCCAAGAGTTGAATCTGTCAACTGAGCATAAGCAGGTGATGGTATCTTGGTGACTTCAGGAAGGAATAGCTGTGTGGTGAGATACAGTATCCATAGATGGTTCTGAATGTGTTCTTTTGAAGCAAGATTAAGATGGTGTTGAAGGAACTGTGATGCCCACTGCAGGGAAGATTCAGATGTTTAGGGATCTTCTGGATCTCGAATATAGAAGTCTTATTTATATTGAAGTATGAGACTAAGGTTGATGAGTTACCTCATTTTGGACATGGTCTCATTGTTTCCCTTAAGAAGAACAAGTGGTTGGTGCTTGGTTTGGAGACGAGTTTCGTGAGAAGATGTCTACCCGTCTCAAGGATGTTTTAGTTGAATTGGATGATAGTTTTGTGTTTCAAGGAGCTTTTGGTTAAGGAAGATCTTTTGGCTTAGTAGAATCTTTGAAGTGAAGTTTGGAAGCAGCAGCGTGGACCCGTTTCTTCGATGATTCAGCAACCTTTGGATTTCTACAATCGGCAGACCAGGCAGATAGTAAAGGCTTATCCATTTCTTCGGGAGGCTCAGCAGAGCAGGATATTTGTTGGAAGTGATCTATAAGTTTTCTTGTAAGCCATTCTGGAAAGATTTATCTCGATTAGGAAAGCTGTTCTAGTTGGTGAGGATAGTTTCTTTGGAATCTGAACTGAGTAAGATCGCAAAAGTGACTTGCGATTAGTTTGGGAATTCTTTGAGTATTATTTTGTTTGATATTTGAGGCATCTCAAGTGGAGGTAAAAGCTATTAAAGTAGCCAGGGATTTTACAGATGTTTTTGAGGAAGTCGAGAGTTACCTGAATCAGGGAATGAGTTCCTTATCGACTTGAATTCCAGGAGCAATACTAATGGTTCAACCATGTAGAGGGATGACTCTTAGAGCGAGAAGAGTTTGGTGAGGCAGCTAAGGATTCTTGAGGAAAGATTGATCATCTAGTTTTCTAGTTAAGATTTACTGGGATGTTTTGACCAAGTGGAATGGGTCACTAAGATTTTTTTTAGGACCTAAAAAACAGTATATGGAGAAAGTTTGTGATTGCGTTCTTCGGTGGCATTCTCATCTACTCTAGATCAGAGCTGTGCAGCGAAAGCGAGATAGTAGTTATTCAGAATGGGAGCAACCGAGAGTTGCAGTAAGGGATTTCTATAGGAAATTCAAGTATGAAGGAATTTTCAGGATTTGAAGGCAAGGTTGTCAAGCGAAACTGTTTGGCTATTCCAGATAAGGGAAGTAGGTTTGGAGTCCACTAATGCTTGTGAAATAAAGTTGTGTTTTGGATTTCGGAAATTTTTTGGGAGAACCCTTTGGTTGAGTGGGATCTAGAAATTGGTTTGATGTTGGTCCAGTTTGTTTCATGAAGCAATCAGCAAGGGTTAAGCTGATCAAGAAAGATGGAGGTGACCCAGGATCGTTAGAAGAATTATGCAGTTAAGAATTGAGGAGATTTGGAACGTGAAGTTGGAATTTGGATATTGTTTTAGATTTATCCGTTCAAAGGAGATATAAGATTGGGTAAAACTGGAGAGCTAGCTCCGGAGGTATTTTGAGGTTTGCCTGTGTTCTCTAGAGATTAGATTTTGATCTACAGGATTGAATTGCCTGTTCGGATAGCTGGAATTCATTATATTTCACGTATCTTTGACGAATACGTGTATGATTCATCGAGTGATAGAACCAGCAGTTCAGAAGGATATGGCGGTTGAGCTGGTCTTGAATTTAGTCTAATATCTTGATCAGATTTGTTGATCCATATGAGAGGGAATTATGGGTTATAGTAGTATCGGTATTTAAGATTCTGTAGAGCAAGTATTCCAGTATAGGTACCTGGAAACTCTAGATAATATCAGGAAATTCTATCTAGAATTTTTGTCTGGATAATTAAAATTGTTTGTTTAAATTGGTTGCTATGGTTGCTATGATTGATAGTGTAAGATTTATTTTTGTGATAGCTGTTTGAAAATTTAAACTTTTGCTGGATTATTAAATTATCTTTTCTTTTAAATTTCGGGGATGAAATTCTTTTAAGGGGGGAGGAATTTGACGACCCGGAATTTTGAGCAATATTAATTTAATAATCTTTGTTAATAATTAAATTAGTTTGATAATTTTATATTATAAATTGACTGGCTTATTCTTTTAAAAAGCTAATAATATTTAATTTGACAATATCTATTAACATTTTTCGTAACAACATAAAATTGAAGTTTAATTCTTTTGGAAACTAATAATATTTTAATTTGGAAATATTTATTCTAGGAATTTTGTAACGACCCGGCTTTTTCAACAGTTAATTTGCGATATTTAAAATGAATTTAAATATTTAATTAGAATTATAATTTGATTTTGAATATGGAAAGCTGTTTTATTTAATAAAAAGAATTCAGAATTCAAATATAACGAACTACTGAATTAATTAATTATTAAAATAGTAATTGTCAGTTGGGTAAAATATTTAAATCTGGAATTGTAAGCGTGTTGGAAATATTTTAACGGCTTATAAAATTTATATTGATAATACTACAAATAATAAATGGATTAAAATTTGATTTAATTGTCGTTAGTTCAATTTTAGATTTGCATCATTTAAATTGACATTTAAAAATAGTCTTCCGAGGCACAGTCTCGGAATTCGATGAAACCAGTTCCATTGGATCCATAATATTGAATTATTACAGGATTTCAAATTTCATAATTTTTGGAGTGATCGTGTGATCGTATGAGAGGTAAACGCTTCGAAAATAATTAATCGTTTTAATTCAAAATATCCTACAACAAATCATAGCCGTATTTTTTTCCCTTTCAGCTTCTCAAAGACGCTTCCTTTACCTCTTGAATACACGATGCTTCTTGTTTCTCCCTTCGTTCAGAAAACAAAAAATCAATGGCCGCTACTTCTGTCATCTTTTCCCCAATCGAACGAGAATCCTTCCTTTTATTCTTTCCCTCAAACTCAAAATCAAAACCCTCCTCATTTCACTTTCTTATTCCTGAAGCCGATTCACAGCACGTATAAAAAAAAATCTCAAATCCTAATCTCAGACGCGTCCCACTTCAATCGTTCGAATGAAATCATCTTCGAAATCAAACCACCGAGCGAAATCGAATAGGGGGCAATCGATTCCAATCGATTCGCGTTGGAACGATTAGGTCGTGCCGTGATATTTGAAGCTTGATCGCGAGTTGATGGCTGCAATGGTGAGTTGAGTGGGGAGCGCTCGCGCGTGGATAGGGAAGACGTCGACGAAGATGAGGAGCGGTGGCTCGTCGGTGCTGTGTAGGGTGTAGGGTTTGGGGTTGATCGATATGTAGGCGAAGTGGTGTTCGCGAGATGGCCGTAGTTCGGTAGTGAGGTACGAATCCAGTTTTTTGAATCTTGATAATTTATATATGGATTAAAAAAATTGTTAAATTGTTTAATCCAGTTTTTCTTATTTTACAAGTGTATGTGTATTAAAAATAAAATAAAACAAAACGATAAAGTTCAAAAATAGGGTTTTCGTAGTCAGAGAAAATATGCAAATTTTTATATAGGCAGGAAACAGAAAAGAAAAATATTTTTAACAGTTAAAGTTAATATCTTTTCTGTTTTGAAAATTTAAATTATATGTTAAGAAGATGAATTTATTTCTTTAGAATAAAATTGTGTGTATATATATATTATATATAATTAGGCAAGACAGAAATTTTATATAGATATATGGGACTCTGAAAACAATATAAAGATTAGATTTTTACAATGAATACAAGTCATTTTGGTACAAGTAATTATAAAGAAGAAACTAAAATAATTTTTGTTGAAATAAATCATTAGGTAAAATTAAATTGGTAGAGTTAAATAAACTTATTTAAATGGTAATTAATTGTTCGACCTGTTCAAATATTAATAAAAATCATATAATTGTTTATACAAGGTCTAAAAGTCGAGAAACTAGATCGAGATTGAAGTGGATTGCAACTTAAAAACAAAGGTGAGATTTTCTCACTCATTTGGATGCCCTAAATTAAATTTAAATGTTAAATTTAAATTATTGGATGTGTTTGGTTGATTGACAATAATTTATTCACTGGTTAATATCATAACCCATATACTGCAATATCCATTTGAAAGTGGAATTGATATTTTATTATGTTCTAACATTTGTAGATGCAGGGAAACAGGTTGGAGGGATCCAACAGGATTCCTCAAAGATATTTATTATATTTATGTTTCATATGACAGGTTGGATGAATTAATATGGAATTGCATGAGAATTGAATTATTAAGTGTTGAATAACATGGAAGTTGAAATTTGGAAATTTTTAAATATATCATAAATAATTTAATTGAAGGAAGTTAAATGAAATTTAAATTATAAGAATAATTCTTTAAGATTTGAATTTATATCTATTGAGACTAAAGTAAAATTTAAAGAATATTTATGACTTTGGTTAAACATAAAATTAGTTAAAGTTGAGTTCGGGAAAAGGGTAAATTATATACTAAAGACTTAAAGAAAATATTGTAATCGATGAATGGGTTTGAAGTAAAGAAAAACTACATTAAGAAAATAAAATAAGAGAACTATATTAAGAAATAAAATAAGGGAATTTTATTAAGAAATGAAATGGAATTTTATTAAGGAATAATATGGAATTGAATTTTTGAAGACCCGGAATTTGTAAGCAATATCAATTTAATAATCTGGAATAAAAATTTAATTGATTCGATAATCTTTGTAATGGGATTTGAATTAATTTAATAATTCAATAAAATAAATAGTTAATTGATAGCTTTTATCTTTTTAAATCTAATAAATTATTTTCTATTTATAATATATATAGAATATTGTATATATTGTATATAGATCTTGTTTTAATCTGATTAATAAATATATCTTATTTTCTACAGATAATATATCTTTATTAAAATTTTGAATTATGATTTTTATTTAATAGTTAAACTTTTAAAGGGTTATTTAACTAATAAAATATGGTTTTAAATACTTAAGATAAATATTAAATGATTTAAAATATGTGTAACTCAAGTTTAAAATTTAAAATAAATAACAATGAGATTATTTTGAGTTTTTTTTAAATATAATGTGATAAAAATAAATAATTTATTAACAAGAAGACAATTTCTTTTAATAGTTATTTATGGTTATTAAATATTGTTATTTCTAAAAATACAATAATGCATTGTTTTAACAAATAAATTTTTAATAAAAAATTATTGTTTTCAAAATTCAAATTTGTAGTGTATTTGTAAAATAAAACGGATTTCAAAATTTTAATTTGAACTTGAATTCAAAGTTTTAAATCTAAAGTATAATCGTTTTAATTTGTATTGATTTTGAAATATTTGTATAAGTTTAATTTTATAAATATAGTTTGATTAATTCATTTTAAAATCTATATACATGTGGATAAATTTATTTAAACATAGGTTTACATTTATCTTGTATTAACATCTAAATAAATAACTAATTAACATTTAACTAACATTGTTGACAAATGTAAACTTTTTACAAATTTAAAAGAACATGTGTTAAGTAATTAACATACTAATATGACAAATGTTAAAATTGAAGACAAGTGGCAATTGAATTTAGCTTTTTCTTTTGTTTTTGTTTCCAAATAATTTCAGCTTATATAAAAATTTCTTTTTCTCATTTTTCTTTTCTTTTCTAAATCCAAAGCTAAGATGAAAAATTAAAAAAACAAATCACCTCAAAACTAAAATCTGATACACACTTCCTCTAAAAACCAAAATCATGAAATCTGTAGCATTCAAATCAATATCCACCTGCACATCTTCAAATATCAAGCCTGCATGCAAATCTTTTTACCAACCAAATCAAAGCATGCTTGTATTTTTCAAAAATCTGGAAGTAAAACCTATTGAAACCTGCATCAAAGCAAATCCTGTCACCCTATTTAGAATCTGGAAGCATGCAAAACAAAAGGGCAATGCAATCTTATGTATCCAGGTGCAAGAGCATTTTTTTAAGCAAGATGAAAAACATCAGCAACTCAAGTTTCATAGATGAAGCATGCATGTAAGGCTTATAAATGAACAACAAGAGCACAGGTCTTCTTCTTTCAGATTCACTACTCTGCCCATCTAATTAAAGTGAGTAACATCCTAATTAATGAAGTTTAAGTATTTTAGAAAGTTGCTTGTTTATTTTCATGTTTTGGTGTGAATGATCTATGCATTTGCATCAGTGATTTTCTGTAGTAGTGTGTGAATAAATTGATTATGCTGTTCTCTGCATTTTATTTCCAAATGCAAGAATCTGTTCAAACGCTAACATTACATAATGTAGAATATGTTATTGTATATAGGTGCATTCAAATGTGTTTATTAAATTTAGAATCAAAATTTAAATTGTGTCAGGTTTAGAAAAAATAAAATAAGTAACAGTAGTGATTGATTTTTAAAGTAGAAATCAATCTCTGTAAATTTTATGAATTCAGTAATATGAAATAGAAACACAAAGCAAATTATGAAATTCAATATAAAATCATACTTAATAAATTATAAATTCAGTACTATGAATTTAATACCTAGATCAAACTATGATTTTTAGGACAAAAAGTAGGATTTTTAGTTAAGGGTTAGGAGTACAGTTCTGTGTTGAACTGTAAAGGGAAAATTTGAAAATTTGGGGGATTTGAGAAAATGTAAGGGTTGGAATCCTTCAGGTAGGTGGAGGAGCTGTCATTGATGAATGGAAAATTATTAGATGATGATGCAAAACATTATGAAGACTGTGGTGTGATTTTGTTTCCTGTAACCCTAGTTTAGGGTAGGTGAATCTCTGTGGTCAGTTCTTCTAGAGGGAGTAATCGAGTTGTCCAAGTTTCTAGGGGATAATAGTAGGTTGAAGGATGGACTCATGGCCAGAGCCACTGACATGCCGGTGGTCAGAAGGTGGTGGAAGAAGAATGTTACAGGTTTCGGTAAAAACCTGTCCTTGCAGTTTCAGGTTTGCAGAGGAAAACTTAAATTTCAAATTTGAGTTTAGGAAGAGGAATTTGAGGGTGGGGGTAGATAGTGGGTTGTTTGTCGATGTCAGGAGGTCGCCGGAAGGAGGTGATGGTGGCTGGAGGCACGGTGTACGTGCACAATGCAGGAAAATTTGAGTTTGATGTTTTCTGGGTATAGTGAAATTTTGAGCTCAAGATATAACTCGGGTATTTTTATATTTTTCCCGAAGATTTTGGTTGGATTACTCGAAGTAGTCATAAGGTTGACTCGGGAAATTTTATATTACAGTTTTTCTTGAAAAACTGTCTGCAGGTTTAAATTTTAATCAAAATTTAAATGAATAAGTTATTATGATAAGATTTAAACAAAGTTTAAATCTGCAGTTAGAATTATAGCTTTAAAGGATTTTGAAATCTTATAACTATTCAAAATTGAAAAGGGTTTTCAGTTTTAAATAATAGAAAGGAACCTGGCAGTTTTCTGGAAATAAAAATTTCAATTTAAATCTGAAAGCTAATTTTAAATTAGCAGTATGAATTCAAACTTAAGCCCAGATTTCTTAAGGATCTTTAAATCTTCAAGTTTTTATCTTTTAAATAAGAATTTTTAAAATCAAGGAGTAAAGCAAGAATTCAATACAAGAGTAAAATACAAATGATTTGAAGAAGGAACTGTTTCAAGTGTATTGAATTAAAAATCTGAGATTTGAATAAGTTTAAAATTTGAATGTTTTCAAACTAGTTTAAATTTCAGTTGTTTAATTGAAGTAAAAATTGTTTCAAACAAATATTTAAATTGATTTTTCTTTTTGAAATGAAATCATTGTAAATGGTTTATAAAGGAAGTTAAATGAATGTTAACTTGAATTTGAAATTCAAATGGTAATGTATTTTAAACTTAATTTTTATTAAATTAAGTATATTAAGATTTATCTTATATAAGTTTAATTTTAAGTAATAAATGTTATTTACATTTATTTTTAAAGAATAATAAATGAAATTTAAATTGGTTAATCCTTAATATCATTTTGAATTTTAGATTCAAAATGAAATTTAAATTTAAATTTTTAAATGAAATGTTCTAAGTGCATTTTAATATTAATAAAATTATTAATAAGGAATGGATTTTCTTAGAAATTAAAAATTATTAAATAAATTGGATAATTAAGGAATAACTTAATTATTTAATTTATGTAAATTAATAATTTGGATTAAGTCAAATTAGAGATAATTAAGAAGTAAATAAAGAAAAATAATTAATAATAGTTAATGATGGTCATTTACTAAAGTTTATTTAGTAATTAATTAATATGATTAATTTTTAATAATTAATTAGATTAATTAATTAATGATAATAAATTATGAAATTTATTTAAGTTAATTACTTAAATAAAAGTAATTAACACATTAATTACTTAATGTAATTAATGAGTTTATTGAGACTGGTTTAGATTAATTAACTAAGTTTAATTAATTTTAAACATTTGATTTGATAATAATTACTTTATGTAATTAATGGAATTACTCAGTTAAGTAATTAGAGATAATTACAGGATGTAATTAGTGGATAGTGTTGGAATTGTGAATGTAATTTGGATTAAATTATCTTGTATAATTAATCAAGAGATTAATTAAGAAATTAATTAAGGAATAATTAATTTGATAGGTAATTAAGGATAGATAATTACAGAATGAGATTAATCAAAGGTGATTAATAATTATGGATTAAGTGAGAATTAATTACTGAAAGTAATTAATTTAATGGAGTAATTAATTAAATTTAATTAAGAATCATTAATTAATATAATTAATGATGTAATTCAGATTGATTAATTAATATTAATTAATCAATAATAATTAATTAAAGATAATTAATTAATTGTAATTAATTAAGGTAAAATGTAATTAATTATAGTTAATTAATTAATGAAGTAATTAGAGGTTAATTACTGTAATTAGTTTAGAGTAATTAATTTTGTGAAATTAATTAAAGTATAATTAATCAGGATTGATTAATTAAGATGATAAAATTAGAGGTTAATCAATTAATTTGTAATTAATTAATGATAATGTAAGCAATATTTATATCGAGATAATAATTAATTTAATTCATTTTAAATTAATTAGAAACGATGTAATTAATTTAATTCATTTTAAATTAATCATAGATGGTATGATTATAAGTCATTGCTTATAGATGGTTGATATTGGTTGCTTTGAATGGTTTTGAATCTCAGCTATGAGATTCATAATGTTGAGTGATATGAATGTATTGGTTGCATTGTGATGGTGATATGGGTTATCTTTGATAGTGATAAATGTGGACTATCTGTGGTTATGATAATGATAATTATCTGTTGTGAATCTATTAGTTATCTATCTGTGTGTATATAGATAATGTTATTAAACTGTTTTAAACTCTAAAACAACTTGGACCTAAAAGACACGCTTTGGATTCCGATGAGACCGGGATCGGTTTCCATATTTGGATATCCGAAAACCACATCGATCCAAATTAACGATAGGTCGTGAATCTTATGAGAAAATTGAAGACTCGAGGTGTAAGGGCTATACGTCAGTATAACTCTGTGGGTGATTCCGTAATGAGTTTGACGGAATAGTACTTATAGATTCGAGATAGAGATTCAGAGTGCAAGGGTTATCGTCGTTAACTCTGTGGGTGATTCCGTAATGAGTGTAACGAGATAATGCCTTCGGTTTCATTCGAACCCGGAACGAACTTGAATGGATTGAATGCTTTCAGAACATCGTCAGGTGGACGATGAGAATTCTAAGATAATGTGTCCTCTAAAGGTAATCGTAGCCTCAAGCCTCATCAACCGGGAATGGCTAAAACATGGGAGGTGCAGCAAGGCTTCGTGGGTAGCACCCACTGGAGAGCAAGTTTGATCCCTGTCTAGAGGTCCCTTTTTATTCGGCTTAGTGGGCAGTTGGAATCACGCGCCAACTGCGGGGTTGTCTTGTTCGGAACTATTCAGTAAGGAATGGGTCCGGCCTTGTGTTGCAGGGGAGTGGGAGTACTCCTCGGTACGTTGATCTAGGCCACGTACTGTGACGGGCGGTACCCCAGTAGCCCTGCCATTGTATGGAATCCAAAATCCAATAAGTGCCAACGGTTTTGATTGTATTACCCACTTTTGTGGCTAGTAGCTGGAATTTAATGAATGTAACAATTTCGGCTATTTCATATTTACTTGAAAACCCTTGACCTATTATAATATCACTGGATTTCCTATCAAATGTTTTGGTTAGCGTAAGGTAAAAACTTTTCCATGTTTTTGTGTGGGAAGTCTTACGTGATACCTTTCTTTTCAAAAGGTTTTTGAAAATTAAGCAACTTTAACCTGTTACTCACACCAGACCCATGTCTGACCCGGAGTTTATTTTTTTTCCATAAACTCTTGGGTACTCAAATTTTTTACGAGTAGCCAAGGGATTCAGGTTAGCTTTGACGAATATTGGAGGAGCAATGGAGCAGGAGGCTTCTGCGTTAGATATTAGTATTCCACTGTGTGTTCTGTGTTGTCTCTGAGTTGTATTATGTTGTAAATACTAGACAGGTGTTTATAACTGTCTAGTATGTGTTGTATTATCTGTGTACTCTGATAGTGATTGTAAACTATGTAATATTTTATGTTATTAATATAATTTATTCGTTCCACTGTTTAGATTCTGATGTGTTGTTTCTTCTTTCTTCTCTTTCTTTCTATTCTCTATCCCTTTCTTTTCTCATTAGTGATGCGACTTCCTGGAGTTTGGAAGTTGGGTCGCTACAAGTGGTATCAAAGCATTGGGTTGAGTGAATACCTAGGCTCTGGAGTGGTGTCTATCTTGAGAGAGCATATTTGTAATTTTATATATATTTATCTATTTCTACCTATCTGTTGGGTTACCTGTTCGGGTTTTCCAATATAGGTTACAAAGGTAGATAAGGTAGTAGTGTTTGTAACACGATTACTACCATTGATTGGAGTCTGATGTTGAGATTGGAAGTTTATCTGTCGAGACTGTAGACCTAATACCGTCTCGAATAAGTTTTGTTGAGTTGAAGTATTTCATCGATCTTTGAAGGAAACCTGTTAAGGTTCGGAGACATCTTTGAAGTGCGGAGTTTGGTTAGTTGTGTTTGGATCTGTCATTTTAGGCTGAAGCAAGTGATGGTATTTTAATACCTCAGGAAGTTGTAACTACGTGATGAGATGCAGTGACTATGGGTGTGTCCGAAAATATTTCTTTGGAACAAGTTTTGGGAAGTATTCTGCTTCAATGTTGAGGCCGGAGTCAGCAGGATGTTGTGGTTAGCTTTGAAGTCCGAGTTTCTCGAAGGGCTTTGGATTAGGAAGTTTGGCATCGATGTCAGCAATGCAGCTCGGAGTGTTCTGTGAGCCGACAAGGGAGGTCTTGGCTGAGTAGTTCAGAAGCAGCAGAGTGAATCCGTTTCTTCAACGGATTGACTAGACCAATGGAAGCTGTTCTGTTTGGTAAAGAGAGAACAGTTTTATTTGGAAATTTATCTGGGTTGATCGCAAAAGTGACTTGCGATTGTTTGAGTGTTCTTTTAGATGGTTGGAGATTTTCTGGATGTCTTCTGAGAAGACAAAGGTTTGTCAGCATCGGGAGATTGAGTTTTCTTATCGACTGACATTCCAGGAGTGGAACCAGTGGTTCTGTTTAGCTAAAGAATGATTCTTAGAGATGGAACTTGATGAAGTAACTCAGTGCTCGGAGGAATTTCTGAGTTTTCTTTTATGGATCTGTAGAACCATATTTCTGGGAAGTGATGTCCAGTGTGTGATCTTGTTCTTCGTCCGTATTTTCTTATCTACTTCGGATCAGAGTTGTGCAGCGGAAGCAGTTTGGATGTGTTTCTGATTGTCTTTTCCGGATATGGAGAAGTTTGCAGTCTTCTGCTATTTATGGAATAAAATTGTGTTTTGGTTTGGATTGATCTTGAGGAGATCATTGTGTTGGGTTGTTTTTGGTTCTGATTGTTCTAGAGGAATCAGCAAGGGGTTGAGCTGATCAGTCTGGATGTTGGCAGCCCAGGATTTGTCTGAAGACTTTTGTAGATAAGGGAAGGAGGAATTTGGAATACGAAGTTGGAGACTTCGTTATTGTTGGAGTTTTCTCTAATTCAGGAGCTATAAGTTTTGGGTAGACTGAAGAAGCTAGCTCAGTGATGTTTGGATCTCTTCTATGTGTTTTGGTTGAATCAGTGTTTGGTTTTTCAGGATTGAATTGTCAGTTTGGATAACTGGAATTCGATGAGTTTCACGTATCTCTGAGGGAGTACGTGTATAATTTATCTCTGTTTTTGGAACCAGCAGTTATAGAGGTTTAGTTGTTGAGTCAGACTCGTCTGTTGTCTGATATGCTGTCTAGTTCTGTAGATATAGATGAATAGGAGCTCTATAGTTTAATAGTATTGATTGTTTGGAAATTTATAGAGCAAGTATCCCAATATTTTTATACCGGGGAAACTCGTGAAAATTTTATCTAGAATTTTTCTGGATAATTAGATTTGTCTGATTAAGTGAATTGATTGCTATGTTTGAAAGCATATCATTGGTATATGCTTGTGTTTTAAAATTTATTCTTTAAATAGATTATTAAATTACCTTTGTTTTAAATTTCGGGGATGAAATTCTTTTAAGGGGGAAGGAATGTGATGACCCGGAATTTGTAAGCAATATCAATTTAATAATCTGGAATAAAAATTTAATTGATTCGATAATCTTTGTAATGAGATTTGAATTAATTTAATAATTCAATAAAATAAATAGTTAATTGATAGCTTTTATCTTTTTAAATATAATAAATTATTTTCTATTTATAATATATATAGAATATTGTATATATTGTATGTAGATCTTGTTTTAATCTGATTAATAAATATATCTTGTTTTCTATAGATTATATATCTTTATTAAAATTTTGAATTATGATTTTTAATTTAATAGTTAAACTTTTAAAGGGTTATTTAACTAATAAAATATGGTTTTAAATACTTAAGATAAATATTAAATGATTTAAAATATGTGTAACTCAAGTTTAAAATTTAAAATAAATAACAATGAGATTATTTTGAATTTTTTAAAATATAATGTGATAAAAATAAATAATTTATCAACAAGAAGACAATTTCTTTTAATAGTTATTTATGGTTATTAAATATTGTTATTTCTAAAAATATAATAAAGCATTGTTTTAACAAATAAATTTTTAATAAAAAATTATTGTTTTCAAAATTCAAATTTGTAGTGTATTTGTAAAATAAACTGGATTTCAAAATTTTAATTTGAACTTGAATTCAAAGTTTTAAATCTAAAGTATAATTGTTTTAATTTGTATTGATTTTGAAATATTTGTATAAGTTTAATTTTATAATATAGTTTGATTAATTCATTTTAAAATCTATATACATGTGGATAAATTTATTTAAACATAGGTTTACATTTATCTTGTATTAACATCTAAATAAATAACTAATTAACATTTAACTAACATTGGTCACAAATGTAAACTTTTTACAAATTTAAAAGAACATGTGTTAAGTAATTAACATACTAATATGACAAATGTTAAAATTGAAGACAAGTGGCAATTGAATTTAGCTTTTTCTTTTCTTTTTGTTTCCAAATAATTTCAGCTTATATAAAATTTTCTTTTTCTCATTTTTCTTTTCTTTTCTAAATCCAAAGCTAAGATGAAAAATTAAAAAAACAAATCACCGCAAAACTAAAATCTGAAACACACTTCCTCTAAAAACACAAATCAAGAAATCTGTAGCATTCAAATCAATATCCACCTGCACATCTTCAAATATCAAGCCTGCATGCAAATCTTTTTACAAACCAAATCAAAGCATGCTTGTATTTTTCAAAAATCTGGAAGTAAAACCTATTGAAACCTGCATCAAAGCAAATCCTGTCACCCTATTTAGAATCTGGAAGCATGCAAAACAAGAGGGCAATGCAATCTTATGTATCCAGGTGCAAGAGCATTTTTTTAAGCAAGATGAAAAACATTAGTAACTCAAGTTTCATAGATGAAGCATGCATGTAAGGCTTATAAATCAACAACAAGAGCACAGGTCTTCTTCTTTCAGATCCACTGCTCTGCCCATCCAATTAAAGTGAGTAACATCCTAATTAATGAAGTTTAAGTATTTTAGAAAGTTGCTTGTTTATTTTCATATTTTGGTGTGAATGATTTATGCATTTGCATTAGTGATTTTCTGTAGAAGTGTGTGAATAAATTGATTATGCTGTTCTCTGCATTTTATTTCCAGATGCAAGAATCTGTTCAAAGGCTAACATTACATAATGTAGAATATGTTATTATATATAGGTGCATTCAAATGTGTTTATTAAATTTAGAATCAAAATTTAAATTGTGCCAGGTTTAGAAAAAATAAAATAAAATAAGTAACAGTAGTGATTGATTTTTAAAGTAGAAATCAATCTCTGTAAATTTTATGAATTCAGTAATATGAAATAGAAACACAAAGCAAATTATGAAATTCAATATAAAATCATACTTAATAAATTATAAATTCAGTACTATGAATTTAGTACCTAGATCAAACTATGATTTTTAGGACAAAAAGTAGGATTTTTAGTTAAGGGTTAGGAGTACAGTTCTGTGTTGAACTGTAAAGGAAAATTTGAAATTTTGGGGGATCTGAGAAAATGTAAGGGTTGGAATCCTTCAGGTAGGTGGAGGAGCTGTCATTGATGAATGGAAAATTATTAGATGATGATGCAAAACATTATGAAGACTGTGGTGTGATTTTGTTTCCTGTAACCCTAGTTTAAGGTAGGTGAATCTTTGTGGTCAGTTCTTCTAGAGGGAGTAATCGAGTTGTCTAAGTTTCTAGGGGATGATAGTAGGTTGAAGGATGGACTCATGACCGGTGCCACTGACATGACGGTGGTCAGAAGGTGGTGGAAGAAGAATGTTACAGGTTTCGATAAAAACCTGTCCTTGCAGTTTCAGGTTTGCAGAGGAAAACTCAAATTTCAAATTTGAGTTTAGGAAGAGGAATTTGAGGCTGGGGGTAGATAGTGGGTTGTTTGTCGATGTCAGGAGGTCGCCGGAAGGAGGTGATGGTGGCTGGAGGCACGGTGTACGTGCACAATGCAGGAAAATTTGAGTTTGATGTTTTCTGGGTATAGTGAAATTTTGAGCTCAGGATATAACTCGGGTATTTTTATATATTTCCCGAAGATTTTGGTTGGATTAATCGAAGTAGCCATAAGGTTGACTCGGGAAATTTTATATTACAGTTTTTCTTGAAAAACTGTCTGCAGGTTTAAATTTTAGTCAAAATTTAAATGAATAAGTTATTATGATAAGACTTAAACAAAGTTTAAATCTGCAGTTAGAATTATAGCTTTAAAGGATTTTGAAATCTTATAACTATTCAAATTTGAAAAGGGTTTTCAGTTTTAAATAATAGAAAGGAGCCTGGCAGTTTTCTGGAAATAAAAATTTCAATTTAAATCTGAAAGCTAATTTTAAATTAGCAGTATGAATTCAAACTTAAGCCCAGATTTCTTAAGGATCTTTAAATCTTCAAGTTTTTATCTTTTAAATAAGAAGTTTTAAAATCAAGGAGTAAAGCAAGAATTCAATTCAAGAGTAAAATACAAATGATTTGAATAAGGAATGGTTTCAAGTGTATTGAATCAAAAATCTGAGATTTGAATAAGTTTAAATTTTGAATGTTTTCAAAGTAGTTTAAATTTAAATTGTTTAATTGAAGTAAAAATTGTTTCAAACAAATATTTAAATTGAATTTTCTTTTTGAAATGAAATCATTGTAAATGGTTTATAAAGGAAGTTAAATGATTGTTAACTTGAATTTGAAATTCAAATGGTAATGTATTTTAAACTTAATTTTTATTAAATTAAGTATATTAAGATTTATCTTATATAAGTTTAATTTTAAGTAATAAATGTTATTTACACTTATTTTAAAGAATAATAAATGAAATTTAAATTGGTTAATCCTTAATATCATTTGAATTTTAGATTCAAAATGAAATTTGAATTTAAATTTTTAAATGAAATGTTCTAAGTACATTTTAATATTAATAAAATTATTAATAAGGAATGGATTTTCTTACAAATTAAAAATAATTAAATAAATTGGATAATTAAGGAATAACTTAATTATTTAATTTATGTAAATTAATAATTTGGATTAATTCAAATTAGAAATAATTAAGAAGTAATTATAGAAAAATAATTAAAGAATTAATAATAGTTAATGATGGTCATTAACTAAAGTTTATTTAGTAATTAATTAATATGATTAATTTTTAATAATCAATTAGATTAATTAATTAATGATAACAAATTATGAAATTTATTTAAGTTAATTACTTAAATAAAAGTAATTAAGACATTAATTACTTAATGTAATTAATGAGTTTATTGAGATTGGTTTAGATTAATTAATTAAGTTTAATTAATTTTAAACGTTTGATTTGATAATAATTACTTTATGTAATTAATGGAATTACTCAGTTAAGTAATTAGAAATAATTACAGGATATAATTAGTGGATAGTGTTGGATTTGTGAATGTAATTTGGATTAAATTATCTTGTGTAATTAATCAAGAGATTAATTAAGAAATTAATTAAGTAATAATTAATTTGATAGGTAATTAAGGATAGATAATTACAGAATGAGATTAATCAAAGGTGATTAATAATTATGGATTAAGTGAGAATTAGTTACTGAAAGTAATTAATTTAATGGAGTACTTAATTAAATTTAATTAAGAATCATAAATTAATATAATTAATAATGTAATTAAGATTGATTAATTAATATTAATTAATCAATAATAAGTACTTAAAGATAATTAATTAATTGTCATTAATTAAGGTAAAATGTAATTAATTATAGTTAATTAATTAATGAAGTAATTAAAGGTTAATTACTGTAATTAGTTTAGAGTAATTAATTTTGTGAAATTAATTAAAGTATAGTTAATCGGGATTGATTAATTAAAATGATAAAATTAGAGGTTAATTAATTAATTAATTTGTAATTAGTTAATGATAATGTAAGCAATATTTAAATTGAGATAATAATTAATTTAATTCATTTTAAATTAATTAGAAATGATGTAATTAATTTAATTCATTTTAAATTAATCATAGATGGTATGATTATAAGTCATTGCTTATAGATGGTTGATATTGGTTGCTTTGAATGGTTTTGAATCTCAGCTATGAGATTAATAATGTTGAGTGATATGGATGTATTGGTTGCATTGTGATGGTGATATGGGTTATCTTTGATAGTGATAAATGTGGATTATCTGTGGTTATGATAATGATAATTATCTATTGTGAATCTATTAGTTATCTATCTGTGTGTATATAGATAATGTTATTAAACTGTTTTAAACTCTAAAACAACTTGGACCTAAAAGGCACGCTTTGGATTCCGATGAGACCGGGATCGGGTTTCCATATTTGGATATCCGTAAACCACATCGATCCAAATTAACGATAGGTCATGGATCTTATGAGAAGAGTGAAGACTCGAGGTGTAAGGGCTATACGTCAGTATAACTCTGTGGGTGATTCCGTAATGAGTTTGACGGAATAGTACTTATGGATTCGAGATAGAGATTCAGAGTGCAAGGGTTATCGTCGTTAACTCTGTGGGTTATTCCGTAATGAGTGTAACGAGATAATGCCTTCGGTTTCGTTCGAACCCGGAACGAACTTGAATGGATTGAATGCTTTCAGAACATCGTCAGGTTGACGATGAGCATTCTAAGATAATGTGTCCTCTAAAGGTAATCGTAGCCTCAAGCCTCATCAACCGGGAATGGCTAAAACAGGTGAGGGGCAGCAAGGCTTCGTGGGTAGCATCCACTGGAGAGCAAGATTGATCCCTTTCTAGAGGTCCCTTTTTATTCGGCTTAGTGGGCAGTTGGAATCGCGCGCCAACTGCGGGGTTGTCTTGTTTGGAACTATACAGTAAGGAATGGATCCGGCCTTGTGTTGCAGGGGAGTGGGAGTACTCCTCGGTACGTTGATCTAGGCCACGTATTGTGACGGGCGGTACCCCAGTAGCCCTGCCATTGTATGGAATCCAAAATCCAATAAGTGCCAACGGTTTTGATTGTATTACCCACTTTTGTGGCTAGTAGCTGGAATTTAATGAATGTAACAATTTCGGCTATTTCATATTTACTTGAAAACCCTAGACCTATTATAATATCACTGGATTTCCTATCAAATGTTTTGGTTAGTGTAAGGTAAAAACTTTTCCATGTTTTTGTGTGGGAAGTCTTACGTGATACCTTTCTTTCCAAAAGGTTTTTGAAAATTAAGCAACTTTAACCTGTTACTCACACCAGACCCATGTCGGACCCGGAGTTTATTTTTGTTTTCCATAAACTCTTGGGTACTCAAATTTTTTACGAGTAGCCAAGGGATTCAGGTTAGCTTTGACGAATATTGGAGGAGCAATGGAGCAGGAGGCTTCTGCGTTAGATATTAGTATTCCACTATGTGTTCTGTGTTGTCTCTGAGTTGTATTATGCTGTAAATACTAGACAGGTGTTTATAACTGTCTAGTATGTGTTGTATTATCTGTGTACTCTGATAGTGATTGTAAACTATGTAATATTTTATGTTATTAATATAATTTATTCGTTCCGCTGTTTAGATTCTGATGTGTTGTTTCTTCTTCCTTCTCTTTCTTTCTATTCTCTATCCCTTTCTTTTCTCATTAGTGATGTGACTTCCTGGAGTTTGGAAGTTGGGTCGCTACAGAATTGAAGAATAAAATTATAAAATAGGATTTTTGAATAAATTGTTTTCATAAATAAATGAAAAAGAAAACTCAAGGAGTTATAAATTTGTTTGAAACGGAAATAGTAGAATATTTTCGAAAGTAAGAAGTGTGAATTTGGACAAGAGGCATTTATAGATGGATATTGGGTTTTCTAAAATTATAAACTTATTTTTTTTAAAGGAGTATTTTTAATTACTACACTATATAAATTCCTTGTAAACTATTACTTGCATTTAAAATGTTTCGAATTAGTTATTTTTGAAGGATAGGCAAATATTTATAATAAACTTTGATTTTCTAAAACCAGTTTTACAATTTATCATTAACTGGATATGAACTCTAATTTTTACGTTAAATATTTCTTTTAAACCGTAAATTGTATAAAACTATACTTCTTATTTTATAAATCTAAATGCTTTCAAATGTTTTTAAAATTCAATTAATAATCCTCTTGTGATGATAAGTGAGTTATTAAATGAGATAAGATTTAGGAGAAATCTTATTAAGTGAAGGAATTGAGTTTGAAAATTTATAAGTAAAGTATAAATTTATTTATGTGAAAGGGATGAGAAAATAAGAAATATTTTCAAAGGTAAAATCAAATTGAGTGTGTATGAGAAATCAGTTAAGTGATTTCATGGAAATAAAGGACTTTGAAAATTTATTTCAAATGGGTTTAAATGGGAATAATATCTAAATGATATTTGAGATAAATAATTTGTGGAAATTATTTGATGGTTGCTTGTGTATGATTAATTGATAGTTAAATAACCGACTATCAATATTGGACAATGCGCTGATCGTTTCGAAGATTCCGGGATCGGATTTAATTATCAGAAAACCACTTCGATCCAGTTTGAACGATTACGAATGAAGACCGTGAAGAGTTGAAGACGGTGATTCGGTTTTTCCAGACCCAGGGCAACTTGTATGGATTGAATGCTTTCAAAACATCGTCAGGTGGACGATGAGCATTCTAAGTGATGCGTTCTTGAAAGGTAACGCTTAACCTCAAGCCTCATCAACCGGGAATGGCTAAAACAGGGGAGGTGCAGCAAGGTTAGGTGGGTCATGCCCAAGCAGGACAAGATTTTCCCCCGTCTAGATGTCCCTTTTTATTCGGCTTAGTGGGTGGTTGGTCACGCCAACCACGGGGTTATCTTGTTCGGGACTGTTCAGTAAGGAATGGTTTCGGCCTTGTGTTGCAAGGGAGCGGGCGTACTCCTCGGTGCTCTGATCTAGGCCAGGTACTGTGACGGGCGGTACCCCAGTAGCCCAGCCATTGATGGGAATCCATTCTCCCTACGAGCCTTGTACGAGTTTTGTTTGTATTACCCACTCTATGGCTAGTAGCTGAAATTTAATAGATGTAACAATTTCGGCTATTTTATAAGTATTTGTAGATAGACCCTACTATAATATCAGAGGATTTCTATAAGAATGTTTTAGCTATCGTAAGGTAAAAACCCGACATGTTTATTTGTGGCGTGGTCTTACGAGATGCTTTGCTTTTGAAAGGATTTTTGAAACTTTAATAATCCAATTGGGTGTGATTTCCTCACGCTGTTTTTCCAGACTGACTCGGGTGTTGTTTTATATGATGCTCGGGTCAGACCGATTTTAGCAGGATTAAGACTATATGCTGGGGCTCAGGAGACGAGATGGTGACAGAGCGTATTTCTGTATTTGTCTATTATCTCCGCTGTGTATGGACATGTATGATTGATTGATGTACTCTGATATGGTATGTATGTATGTATATGTATACAGTACAGATTTCTTGTATTTAAAACTGTATTCTATATATTATATTTTATTCCGCTGCGATGTGAGATTCTGATGTCGTTTTTTTGTTCTTCTTTTTCTACCTCTTTCTTCTTTTACCCGAAGACTCGTAGATTTGTGCCACTTTGAACTGAACTGTGGTGGAATTTTGTTAGTTCAAAGGGGTACGGATTTGCGGGCCTTTACACTTGGTATCAGAGCTGAAAGGTTAAGCGAGAACCTTAGCTCTGGTGGGGAATTACTCATTAGAAATAGAGTCAATGGTACTCTAGAATGAGTTTGAGCGTATATATAGATATGAGCGCGTATTTGTTAGTGAATATAAAATAGTTTTATATTGTGTTGATTGATTTATTGAGTGGTATGTGAACCTTCATCGGCACAGCCTCGAAAACTGTATCGAAGGGGTTTCTAAACACTTAAATAGAGCAATTCGACACAATATTGATTTTCAAAAGTGGGTGAATGAAATAATTTCATCCAAAATATATTTTGATATAAAAAGAATATTTTCTGAAATTATTATAACATGGATGTTTGGTTGATAATATGTTTGACAAATAAGATAATTAAATTTAAAATAGTTCTCTAATTAAGGAACACATTAAATGTTGAATTTTGGAACTAAAATTTAAAGCGAAAAGTTAAAGATGGAAATTTAACTTGGATTAAAATTTAAAACTTGAAATTTAATTAATGATTTGGAAGGGATAAATTAGTAGATTTTAAATGAAGTTGAGAAATAAAACTTAAAGTGGATTGAAATTAATTCAAGTTATGTGAATGGAAGTAAATTGCATTAAAATGAAAATAAAATTCAGTTGTATTTGAATTAAATTGTAATTGGAATTAAAAACGGAATTTAGTGATGAAACCCGAGTTATAAATAGAAATTCCATTGAAATGGTAAGTAAATTTAAATATGAATCTCAATTATTATGAATTGGATTGAAGTAAAGATAGTTTGAATTTACACATAAAATCCAAATCAAGCATGGCTGGAATAAATTGGCCTTGGATATTATCTTAGCAAATTTAGAATGGTTAATTAAGTCACATGAGATTTGATCTAGATGAGTATCAAATAAATTGAAAATAAATTTAAGTAAGAAGTTACAATAAATAAATTAACTTAAGATTTAAAATTTATGGAAGGGTGATTTTGAAGAAAGTGAAAGTTCATTGAATAAAATAGATTGGTAAAGTACCTTAAACTTTGGATGTGATTGGATGGTATATAGCAAATTTAATTGGATTGAGAACCTTGATTGAACTGGAATTATCTTAAGCTATGTGTGAATTTGAATGAAGATGAATTAAATTGAGATGTAGGTGGTATTGTAATAAAACTCTCACTTGAGTAAAATTCATAATAATGAAATGAGGTTGAGTTTAATGTAAGCAGAGTAAAGTAAAATTTGAATTTGAATAAATAAGAAGTGGACTTATAAAATTAAGGTGGAATAAATAAGTCAAATAGAATTGTTTGAATCTGTGGAAAATGAATAGAAATCCAAACCTGAATTACAAAATAGAATTGAACCAAAGAAATTTAAATGAAGAGATTTCTAAAGCTAAAAAAAGTCAAGTATTGAATTGTAAATTGAGAGTAAATTAATTTAGGATAAATTAGTAACTTGAATACGTGGATAAACTTTGAATTGGTTAAATAAAAGTTGAATGGTAAATTAATAAAAGTGGAGGGTGAATTAAAGTGAATGGGAGGAAGAGACCTTGAATTATAAATATAAAATTCAACTTGGATTGGTTTAGCAAATATAATGAAATTGGATTAAATATAAATGGTTAGAAGTGCAAATAAAATCCAATTGTGTATAAATAAAATGAAAATGGTCTTGTAATAAGTTAAATAAGTTCGAGAATGAATCGAACATGGGAATTGAAATTCTTAAATGAATTGAGCTTAGAAGAAAATGAAAGAGATTTGATTTAAATAAAATTAAATTAAATTGGGAAAAGAATTTATAGGCAAATGAAATAAACTTAAGTTATTAAAATTAAATAATTTGAAGTAAATTAACTTTAGTCTAAAATTCAATAAAGCATGACTTATATAAATTTGGGACATGATTGTTAAATTTTAAGCATTGAAGTTGTCGAGCTTAATAAAAATGGTTTTGAATAAAATCAATGTGAAAATGCAATCAATGCAAAGATATGATTTAAAAATAAATTAGAATGGAATGAAATTTCATATAACTTGAGTTGGAATCAATTTTTAAAACAGTTGTAAAACTAAAGAAATTGTTTGTTTGAATGAATATTGTCGAATTTGCATAGAAATAATTATTGTTGTCGTAAACAAGATTTGATAAAGTTCTATGGAATAATAGAAGTAATTAAACTTGATTTTTGAACAAATTGCCATGAATACAAAATAGTTTGGATTAAGAATGAATTGAATGAAAAATGATGTGAAAATCATTCTGAATCGAATATGATGTTATAAATTGAGTAAAAGCAATTGGATTTAATTGGAACCTTATTAATTGTTTATACAAACTGCTTGTATACATTGTTTATAAAATATGGTTTTGAATTGATAAGAAGCAGAAATTGATTTTCGAAATCAATTAAATGGAAAATAGGTTTGTTTGGACATAATTATGAATTGGAGATAAGTAAATGTGTTGTAACTCACTTAAAGTTGAATGCAAACGGTATTTGTGTTAGTTATAAACAAATGGAACTAGTTTGGAAACTATATAAATTTGTTATGAAGTTATTTATATTGCATTGCTTATGATTTTGATTGTTGTAGTTGTTTAAATGAATGAAAAGTTATAAATTTCATACATATGTTACTTATATGTTTAAATTGAGTAAGTACAGGTACCAAAAGACTGTATAGCGAGATTTTGGCCGCGCGTATGCTAAAATAAATTAAGCCGTTTGCTAAGATGCTAAATAAGTAAGCCTACGCAATACAAACTAGGAAATATGAACTGTTTTTGGTTTTTCCGACCGTGTGGGTCGATGTATATATATTTATATCTATTGTCAAATTGCAAAAGCTCCTCCGTACAAATAGGTGTGACAGCCCGCAAATCCGTACCCCTTGAATCAACACTATTCTACCTCTATTAACTCAAGTGGCACAGAATTACGAACCATTAGGGTTAAAGAAGAAGAGATAGAAGAAGAAGAAACTAAACAATATCAGAATCTCACAGTCGCAGCGGAATAAAATATAATAGTAAATATAGAACTTTACACAAAAAAAAGAAAACTATCACTGTTTTATACATCATATCATCAGAGTATCTCATACATCAACAATCACAAAACAGACCTACCATACAAACACAGCAGCGGAGAAATATATAGGTACATATATATATATATAGATAATACGTCTCGGCTCCAGCTCCTCTCCTGCTCCAAAGCATCAAGTCCTGTATAAATAATACTCTGTCTGACCCGAGCATTATAATAAAATAACACCCGAGTCAGTCTGGAATACCAGCTGATAATAATGCATCCAAATTGATTATTAAAGTTTCAAAAATCCTTTGAAAACAAAAGCATCTCGTAAGACCACGCCACAAATAAACATGTCGGGTTTTTACCTTACGATAGCTAAAACACTTTTTATAGAAAATCCTCTGATATTATAATAGGGTCTATTTACAAATACTTATAAAATAGCCGAAATTGTTACATCTATTAAATTCCAGCTACTAGCCACCAAAGTGGGTAATACAAACAAAACTCGTACAAGGCTCGTAGGGAAAATGGATTTCCAACAATGACTAGGCACTGGGGTACCACCTGTCACAGTACGGGGCCTAGATCACCGTACCGAGGACTACTCCCTTCATCCCCTGCAACACAAGGCCGGAACCATTCCTTACTGGACAGTCCCGAACAAGATAAACCCCGTGGTTGGCGCGACCAACCACCCACTAAGCCGAAGATATAAGGGACATCTAGACAGGGGAATTATCTTGTCCTGCTTGGGCATGACCCACCTAACCTTGCTGCATATCCCCTGATTTTCAGTCATTCCCATTTGATGAGGCTTGAGGCTAAGCGTTACCTTTTTGAACGTTTTCACTTAGAATGCCCATCGTCCACCTGACGATGTTTCGCAAGCATTCGTCCATACAAGTCCGTCCCGGGTTCGAACGGAACCGAAGGCACTACTCCTACTACATCCATTTGGAAATATCCTCAGGATTAGTAGCGACTAGCCCATGCACTTCACTTCTCCATCTTCGACTCCGAACACGTTTTTCGCACGAAAACGTACAAACCGGATCGAAGTGGTTTTCGAGAAATAAATCTCGATCCCGGTCTCTTCGAAACGATCAACGCATTTTGTCCAATATTGATAGTCGGTGATTTAACTATCAATTAATATTCATAAACATCCATAAGCATCCATCATACAATAAATAATATTTCACATTATTTATTTACCTCAAATATCTTTAAAAGATATATTTTCAAATTTTCAAAGCTCATTTGAAAACAATTCCCAAAGTTCTTCCTTTACAAGGTAAATCCTTTACCCTATATTCCCATTGGAAATAACCAAGTTCAAACCATTTAGATTTAAAATAGTTAAAATATTTTATGCTGAAAAATACTTTAAATATATACAAATTTACTTCTAGTTATTTACTCAAAATAAAATTTTCAAAATATTTAAAGTAAAACTACTTTATAAGTTATAACTTGATTTAAAGTATGGGTTTAGTTAATCTATATTCTAAAAATAAGGTTGTAAAAGATGAATACTTAATTTAATATAACTTAGGTCAAAACTAGCTTTGATACAAATCCATTTGTTCAAATAATTATTAAGGTATTTATAAAATTTACTATTGCTAATGTACTTATAATTACTTTAAAATAATAATTCCCAAAACACTCTTTTTAAACAACTTAAATTTTTTTTTTAAAAATCTTCTTTTTATAAAGTCAGTTTAACTCGAACTTGGTTCTTCCCAGGGAATCTCATATCCTCTTAAACATCACAGAAATCCTTCTCACGATTTCTGTCTATTTATTCAATTTAGTTTTATGGTTTAATAACATAAATTTACTTTCACATTTGTCAATTTATAACATTTCTCTTTGTTTATCTTTACAAATTTTCAATTTCCATTTTTAAATAGATTTCAGATTTTAATTCCTTTAAATCCATTATTTAACAATACTTTTTTTTTTCCTCAAAAATTCAATTTATCCATTTACAATTAATTATGGATTTATAATTTACTCAGCATTTATTCCAATTGAATTTATTTCAGTTTTTCCATCCAATAGATCCAAATTTTTATATTCCTTTAAAATTCCTTTTTTTTTTTTAATACTTTTCTTAGTTTCCTTTGAAACTCAATTCAATTTCTTTTGTAATTAAACTCCAAATTTCTTATAATTAATATTCTAGATTGGTAATTTATACCACAATATCACAATACCAGTTAATTCCAAAATTATCATCCACAATATATAAACAGGCATCATCATCGATTATAAAAATAATACTACATTGTGAGGAATCCAGTTGGATCCCTCCAACCTGTTTTTCCCTGCATCCACAAATATTAGCACAACCAAATATATATATCAATTCAATTTGATAATAATTAACATATTCAGCTAAACATCCAAACAAACAATCAATACTAGCTGTCTACTTTACTAGTATCCAGATGTGAGTGAGAATAACTTACCTTGAGTTTCGGCGAGCGTTCGAAATTTAAATTAAACCGAACGACGTTCGATTTAACCTAAATTTCTACTTTCCCGGAATGAATCCGGAACTGCTCTACTTCGAAGTACTCTTTTCTGCGATTCCAACGCCACCAAAAACGTCAAATTCTGATATCATATGATTTAGTTATTCGAT
This sequence comes from Allium cepa, assembly GCA_030765085.1. NCBI lineage: Eukaryota > Viridiplantae > Streptophyta > Magnoliopsida > Asparagales > Amaryllidaceae > Allium > Allium cepa. The sequence goes on from CM060942.1 coordinate 491,237,568, forward strand.
TTTAAAGTTTGAATCGTATTTAAAACTTTTATTATTTTTACCACAACAATCAGGGCCGTGCAAAAGAACCCAGATCCAAGCCGAGCTCTCATCTTCTCCTCTACGCGCGTACAGGCTCCAAATCGAACCCATTCTCACCGATCTAGGGTTCGAAAACGCGTCGCCTACGTTGCGCTCCACGACTATCAGACATCGGCATCCAGATGCTCGCCACCACCTCCATCTTCACCCAGAAATGCATGGAACTCGGCGCCTTCCCAAGCGAGAAAATTCGCATACGAACGGTCGCGTTCGAGCTCCGGTCATCGTCGATTCACCATGCTAAAACCCATCACACCCGTTCAGAATGTAGATCTCGTCGAGGTCGTTGACTTCCCAGTTGGAGATTTTCAAAATCGCTGCATGGATTGAGCGATTTCGAGGAAGAAATGAAGTTGATTACCGGCCATTAAACGAAATAGAGGCGGCCTGCGTAAATGCTAGGGTTTAAGATAATATAATAATATATATAATTTTTTAATATTAATTTAATCTCGTTCTTCACGTTTTAATACCCTATGCAAACGAACTCCAATTTTCGCGTTCCGACAGGCAATTCTAGGGTTTTTCCGTGTTCCGAACACAATGGAACAGGTTTCGTAAGCTAATTTGATCGTATGTGCGAGTTACGGAATTAAACGTTCAATTTAAAATTAAATCGATTAAAACGATTTCGATGCGTTTCGAGCTGCCACGGTCAAACGACAACTCCGATTGCTACGAAAATTGAAATTCGATAATAACTAACTATTACGGATCCAATGGAACTAGTTTCGTCGAATTCCGAGACTGTGCCCCGGAAGGCTATTTTAACTCGTCTATAAATTAAGCAATTTTCGAAATTATCGAAATCACTCAAAATTTCCCCTTTTAAAATTTTATTAACTTAACAATAATTCACATAACATTTATAAACACATTAAAAATCATTTTGGCTCATTCCGAACCAAAATCTGATTATTTGCAATTTAATAATATTAAATTCGTTTTTAAATTATTAAAAAATTCCAAATATTAATTTATTGACCTCAAAATTCATCTATAATTTCCACCATGCTATTTACACTCAGATTGCCCAAGATAAATTTTTAAAACCATTTTATCACTATTTACATCCAGAATTTCTTTTATTTCAATTCTGAATATTATATTATTATTGTTCAATTTTCAAATTAAATCCACACCTTAGAAATTTTAACTTGTTAATATAATTTAAACCAATTTCTTTAGTTTAAAATAAGCCTTAAACCCATAGTAAACATTTAAAATGAATTAAATGTTCACAAATCCCATACTCAAAATTCTGGGATGTTACATTCCTCCCCCCTTATAAAAATTTCGTCCCCGAAATTTGTTAAGGTAGAAGAATGTTCCTATACTCATTACCTTAACCCAACTTCTCTAGTTACAACTGATATACACATCCCAAACTCTTTAGCTCAATTTCAAACCCATTTGCTTTATTAACACTAAAGCTTAAATTTTTAACTTATACTTCCAAAGTTAATTAACTCTTCCCAAAACCCAAAAATTTTCTAACTCCCAAAATTTACGGAAAATTTTGGCAGAGTCTCCCCTGTACGGAGGAGCTTCTGCGACATCGCAGGATACACAAATATATATATATCAGCCCACACGGCCGGAAACCAAAATATATCTCAATATATATATCATTTTCCAATTATATTTGCGTAGGCGTACCTTTTAGCAAAATTTTAATAGCAAGCGGCAAATATTTTAGCATATACACGCTCCAACTCTCTCAAACGCCTCCCGCACCTGTGCTATACTCAACAAACATATCAGTTTTCAAAGATATGAGCATTATAACAATATTTCAAATGAAAATGCAAGCCAACATATCCATTTTACATCCTAACCAAGCAACTTCATACCTTTAACAATGTTAACCATTTACCAACAAATCAAAGATTTAAATCACCTTTCAAATTACCTATTCAAGTCCAACTTCATTCATTTTTTTTTTCTTTACTTGAAAGATTTAAATTCAAGTACTCCATTTTATTACCACCAATTAGTTTCCATTTCAATATGATTAACGTATGCTTTGTCCATTCAAATGCAAAATCACTTAATTAGATTGCATTTGCCTAATTAATTTATAACCATCTTTATTTGCTTCACTAACATCTTTCTATATCATTTCAATATCAAGTTGATTCACACCAAATTCTCATTTCGAATTTTGGAGCATTTGCATTACTATGGTAATCCATTTTCATTCATATGTAAAGTCACTTGAGAAATTTCCAATCCCTTCCCATCAATTCAAAAACCAATTCAATTTTGAATACAATAAGATAACTCATTCATATTCACTTCAATATTATGAATATGTGCTTTAATTCATTTATATGCAACACTATTTAATTTGATTTACAATCAAATTCTTATTTCCAATTTGAAACACTCACATTTCTTTTATGATTCATTTCCATTCATATGCAAACATTGCTTATTAAAATGTTAATTCATGCCAATTTGATTCAAAATCAATTCCATTTGCTACTTAAAACCAATTCACTTGCATTCATTTACAAACTCTTTGAAATAGATTTCAATCCATATCAATTTATTCAAAAATTAACTCAGTTGCTATTTAATCAACTCAATTCTGAATACAAGAAATTTTTATATCACCCAAGCAAAACAATAGCCACTTAAGCTTATGACCATTTAAAATTAATTTTAACTTAGATTTGTATTAGTTTTTCTCCATTACAAAGTTCACAAACCCAACATTTCCTCTTTCCAATGCAATTGTTAAATCACATTTTCTTACATCTTATTCCATTAACCAATCCAAGTTTATATTGATATCTTTCCACTTACAATTAAATTTTTAAATAAACAGTGGAGAAGTTATTAATTTAAAATCCATTCACCATTTTTTTTGCTTTACCTTCAATTTGCTTAAATTCTTTCCCAATATTTCCATTATCTTCTTATCAAATTAATTTTATCTCCATTTGATTCTCATTCAAATCAAATTTCAATTCATATACAAATTTAATGCTCTTTGTTTAGTTATCCAATCCATGTTAAGTTTATTTTATTAACAAAGAGACCATTTAAATTATTTCTCTCATTCGAATTTACTTACAATTCAAAACCATCATTATGATAGCTAATTCTATTATATATCCATACTTCCAATATTTATTACCATAATTAAATCCCATGCTACAACTGGATTTTTATTTACTTTCCAAATTTTGATCAATTATCAAAATTCTATTCATTTCAATACAATTTCCATTTAATTGTAATTCAAGTTAGCCACTAACCTAATCCATATTAGGTTTCAATCCACTTTCTTAACTCACTCTGAATTCTTTATAATATCACCATTTCCCAATCATTTCATTTAGCAAATTTAGATTTCTACCTTTCCTTTTTACTCCTTTTAAATAGAATCTAAATTTCTTTCAATATTATTTATTACTCAACTGAAATTCAATTACAATTTCATTATCATAGCAAATTTCATCTTCCCAATACATAAGTCCAAGTCTATTTGCCAACATAAGAATATCTACATTTATGTTCTCACTTTACATTTAATTTATGGACAAAATTTAAATTTGCCACACCATTAAACTCTTTTCATTAATGAATTTCAATTTTACTTACATTCAAAAATTTAGATTGCTTACTCAAATCTGTTTTCCAATTTATAATCTCAAATTTAAATTATATCACTTAACAACTTAAGGATATGATCTTCATTATGCAATTATAAACAATTTTACATTTCACCTTTATATCCAATTTACTTTAATTCCAATTCATCTAGATTTAATTAAATTTCAAATTCTCAATTTTAAATTTTCCATTTCATTTAGATTCACTTCCATCTCAATTTCACAATTTTAATTCTCTAAATACAAGTTCAAAACTTGTTTACCTAGTGAAATTCATTCACTTCATTATATCTCACTTTACCTTATCTCAATCCACATTCATTTGAGATTAAATTTGGATCTTCCATACCATTCCTCTATTTCCATCTGTGATTATAATTTCATTTTATTTATATAAGTTCACCATCTTATTTACTTTAAAAGCCTATATAGCTCATTTTACTCATCTACATTTTGTAATCACAAATTCCAAATTCCATTTGCATATGTATATACATCTGAATTCTTAAGGATACAAATTTCCTTAATTTAATTCTTTGCAAATTTTAAATTCATAATCCCGGCTAAAGCATAACACTTACTAGCTTGTGGGCATAATCCATTACACATGACCCACAATTTCAAAGCCAACTTATATTTTAATTCAATCCAAATCATTTTTATTTTAAGTCCAATTTATTTATCTTATCCAAGTTAAATTCAAATTCCTATTTACTTCAATATATTTTATTTACTTCCATTGACTTAAGTTGAATTTTAATTTCAAGATTAAAATTTTCATTTCTTTCTTATTAACATCAGCTTCACCAAAATAAGTTCGTTAGCTGATGCATTTTAACTTTACTCTTCATTTAAATAGAATTTTCCAGAATTCAATTACCCGGTTTTATTTCAAAACCATTTGGAAATAATAATCAATATATATTCCTATTTGGTATATCAATCAAATTACCAGATTTCCAAAACAATTTGTTTATACCAAAACAAATTTCCTTCTTTGAGATTTCCCAAACAACTAGCATACCCAAAATCCAAACAATACTAGGGAAGCAATCCATCACTTTAGAAACTCGAAAATGAATTCTAATGATGTGGCCAGCATCATCAGGATTATTTTCCAGCGACTGAAGTGAGTTCAATGCTTCTTACTTTCCCAAATTCATTTCAAAACAGTTTCCATTAAAAAATATTTCCCAAAACAATTTTCCATCATTACCTTCAAATACCTTCAAATCTCAACAAACATTTCAAGCCTTTCCAGGATTTTAAATTTCCCAAACCCTTTTATTTCCATTACCTTTAAAATCCTTTCCAAAACTTCCGGGATTTAAATTCTGGTTCAATTCAAATTTTAATTTCACTTCTTATTCACAACATATTTAATTAATTCTATTGGGTTATAAACCATTTTAATATTTAAATTCTTATTAGCTTATTATTTCAAATTTTGATCAAATTCAAGATTCTTACTTGATCATGGTATTAACAACCAACAAACACCCAATATATAATAAGCTAGAAAATCATTTCTTTTATATCAAAATATAATTTTAGGTAAAATTATTTCATTTACCCATCTAAAAAAAAACAATTCTATGTCGGTTTATCTTGTTTAAGAGTTTAGAAACCCCTATCGATACGGTTGTACTTCCCGTACCGACCAGAATTCATAAACACTCAACCGATAAGTCAACACAGTAGAAAAACAATTTTATATGCACTAACAAGTACGCTCTCATAGCTATTATTATACTCAACTCATTATAGAGTACTATTGACTCTATTTAATGAGTAACTTCCCCACCAAAGCCTAGGTTGTCGCCAACCTATGCTCTGATACCAAGTGTGACAGCCCGCAAATCCGTACCCCTTGAATCAACACTATTCTACCTCTATTAACTCAAGTGGCACAAAATTACGAACCATTAGGGTTAAAGAAGAAGAGATAGAAGAAGAAGAAACTAAACAATATCAGAATCTCACAGTCGCAGCGGAATAAAATATAATAGTAAATATAGAACTTTACACAAAAAGAAGAAAACTATCACTGTTTTATACATCATATCATCAGAGTATCTCATACATCAACAATCACAAAACAGACCTACCATACAAACACAGCAGCGGAGAAATATATAGGTACATATTTATATATATAGATAATACGTCTCGGCTCCAGCTCCTCTCCTGCTCCAAAGCATCAAGTCCTGTATAAATAATACTCGGTCTGACCCGAGCATTATAATAAAATAACACCCGAGTCAGTCTGGAATACCAGCTGATAATAATGCATCCAAATTGATTATTAAAGTTTCAAAAATCCTTTGAAAACAAAAGCATCTCGTAAGACCACGCCACAAATAAACATGTCGGGTTTTTACCTTACGATAGCTAAAACACTTTTTATAGAAAATCCTTTGATATTATAATAGGGTCTATTTACAAATACTTATAAAATAGCCGAAATTGTTACATCTATTAAATTCCAGCTACTAGCCACCAAAGTGGGTAATACAAACAAAACTCGTACAAGGCTCGTAGGGAAAATGGATTTCCAACAATGACTAGGCACTGGGGTACCACCTGTCACAGTACGGGGCCTAGATCACCGTACCGAGGACTACTCCCTTCATCCCCTGCAACACAAGGCCGGAACCATTCCTTACTGAACAGTCCCGAACAAGATAAACCCCGTGGTTGGCGCGACCAACCACCCACTAAGCCGAAGATATAAGGGACATCTAGACAGGGGAATTATCTTATCCTGCTTGGGCATGACCCACCTAACCTTGCTGCATATCCCCTGATTTTCAGTCATTCCCATTTGATGAGGCTTGAGGCTAAGCGTTACCTTTTTGAACGTTTTCACTCAGAATGCCCATCGTCCACCTGACGATGTTTCGCAAGCATTCGTCCATACAAGTCCGTCCCGGGTTCGAACGGAACCGAAGGCACTACTCCTACTACATCCATTTGGAAATATCCTCAGGATTAGTAGCGACTAGCCCTTGCACTTCACTGCTCCATCTTCGACTCCGAACACGTTTTTCGCACGAAAACGTACAAACCGGATCGAAGTGGTTTTCGAGAAATAAATCTCGATCCTGGTCTCTTCGAAACGATTAACGCATTTTGTCCAATATTGATAGTCGGTGATTTAACTATCAATTAATATTCATAAACATCCATAAGCATCCATCATACAATAAATAATATTTCACATTATTTATTTACCTCAAATATCTTTAAAAGATATATTTTCAAATTTTCAAAGCTCATTTGAAAACAATTCCCAAAGTTCTTCCTTTACAAGGTAAATCCTTTACCCTATATTCCCATTGGAAATAACCAAGTTCAAACCATTTAGATTTAAAATAGTTAAAATATTTTATGCTGAAAAATACTTTAAATATATACAAATTTACTTCTAGTTATTTACTCAAAATAAAATTTTCAAAATATTTAAAGTAAAACTACTTTATAAGTTATAACTTGATTTAAAGTATGGGTTTAGTTAATCTATATTCTAAAAATAAGGTTGTAAAAGATGAATACTTAATTTAATATAACTTAGGTCAAAACTAGCTTTGATACAAATCCATTTGTTCAAATAATTATTAAGGTATTTATAAAATTTACTATTGCTAATGTACTTATAATTACTTTAAAATAATAATTCCCAAAACACTCTTTTTAAACAACTTAAATTTTTTTTTTTAAAAAATCTTCTTTTTATAAAGTCAGTTTAACTCGAACATGGTTCTTCCCAGGGAATCTCATATCCTCTTAAACATCACAGAAATCCTTCTCACGATTTCTGTCTATTTATTCAATTTAGTTTTATGGTTTAATAACATAAATTTACTTTCACATTTGTCAATTTATAACATTTCTCTTTATTTATCTTTGCAAATTTTCAATTTCCATTTTTAAATAGATTTCAGATTTTAATTCCTTTAAATCCATTATTTAACAATACTTTTTTTTTCCTCAAAAATTCAATTTATCCATTTACAATTAATTATGGATTTATAATTTACTCAGCATTTATTCCAATTGAATTTATTTCAGTTTTTCCATCTAATAGATCCAAATTTTTATATTCCTTTAAAATTCCTTTTTTTTTTAATACTTTTCTTAGTTTCCTTTGAAACTCAATTCAATTCCTTTATAATTAAACTCCAAATTTCATATAATTAATATTCTGGATTGGTAATTTATACCACAATATCACAATACCAGTTAATTCCGAAATTATCATCCACAATATATAAACAGGCATCATCATCGATTATAAAAATAATACTACATTGTGAGGAATCCAGTTGGATCCCTCCAACCTGTTTTTCCCTGCATCCACAAATATTAGCACAACCAAATATATATATCAATTCAATTTGATAATAATTAACATATTCAGCTAAACATCCAAACAAACAATCAATACTAGCTGTCTACTTTACTAGTATCCAGTTGTGAGTGAGAATAACTCACCTTGAGTTTCGGTGAGCGTTCGAAATTTAAATTAAACCGAACGACGTTCGATTTAACCTAAATTTCTACTTGCCCGGAATGAATCCGGAACTGCTCTACTTCGAAGTACTCTTTTCTGCGATTCCAACGCCACCAAAAACGTCAAATTCTGATATCATATGATTTAGTTATTCGATTTTAAAGTTTGAATCGTATTTAAAACTTTTATTATTTTTACCACAACAATCAGGGCCGTGCAAAAGAACCCAGATCCAAGTCGAGCTCTCATCTTCTCCTCTACGCGCGTACAGGCTCCAAATCGAACCCATTCTCACCGATCTAGGGTTCGAAAACGCGCCGCCTACGTTGCGCTCCACGACGATCAGACATCGGCATCCAGATGCTCGCCACCACCTCCATCTTCACCCAGAAACGCATGGAACTCGACGCCTTCCCAAGCGAGAAAATTCGCATACGAACGGTCGCGTTCGAGCTCCGGTCATCGTCGATTCACCACGCTAAAACCCATCACACCCGTTCAGAATGTAGATCTCGTCGAGCTCGTTGACTTCCCAGTTGGAGATTTTCAAAATCGCTGCATGGATTGAGCGATTTCGAGGAAGAAATGAAGTTGATTACCGGCCATTAAACGAAATAGAGGCGGCCTGCGTAAATGCTAGGGTTTAAGATAATATAATAATATATATAATTTTTTAATATTAATTTAATCTCGTTCTTCACGTTTTAATATCCTATGCAAACGAACTCCAATTTTCGCGTTCCGACAGGCAATTCTAGGGTTTTTCCGTGTTCCGAACACAATAGAACAGGTTTCATAAGCTAATTTGATCGTATGTGCGAGTTACGGAATTAAACGTTCAATTTAAAATTAAATCGATTAAAACGATTTCGATGCGTTTCGAGCTGCCACGGTCAAACGACAACTCCGATTGCTACGAAAATTGAAATTCGATAATAACTAACTATTACGGATCCAATGGAACTAGTTTCGTCGAATTCCGAGACTGTGCCCCGGAAGGCTATTTTAACTCGTCTATAAATTAAGCAATTTTCGAAATTATCGAAATCACTCAAAATTTCCCCTTTTAAAATTTTATTAACTTAACAATAATTCACATAACATTTATAAACACATTAAAAATCATTTTGGCTCATTCCAAACCAAAATCTGATTATTTGCAATTTAATAATATTAAATTCGTTTTTAAATTATTAAAAAATTCCAAATATTAATTTATTGACCTCAAAATTCATCTATAATTTCCACCATGCTATTTACACTCAGATTGCCCAAGATAAATTTTTAAAACCATTTTATCACTATTTACATCCAGAATTTCTTTTATTTCAATTCTGAATATTATATTATTATTGTTCAATTTTCAAATTAAATCCACACCTTAGAAATTTTAACTTGTTAATATAATTTAAACCAATTTCTTTAGTTTAAAATAAGCCTTAAACCCATAGTAAACATTTAAAATGAATTAAATGTTCACAAATCCCATACTCAAAATTCTGGGATGTTACAATAGGACTCTGCCAAAATATTTCAGAAATTTTGGGAGTTAGAAATTTTTTGGAAGTTTTTGAAAATTTTGTTAACGACAAATGTTTTCAAATTGGAAATGAATAAATTAGTGAATGCAACTTATTTAAAATAATGACATGAATTTGTTATAAATGAAAAATAGAATTTAAATATTCGGAATTAAAGAGAAATTGAATTCATATGGAAATGGAAGAATCAATTGAATAGGAATGAATACAAACTATAGTGGTAAGATGAAAGTAAATAATAAGGAACACATAAATGCTTATACTAACTTAAGGAATGATGCATACTCAATTGGGAATTGATATTTCAAATATAATCTAAAATAATGTTTGAATGAATATATATGGACATTTGTAAGAAATATGATAAATGTTTTGTATATTGTGATTGGATATATTGCAGTGTAAGATATGTAGGTAATATAAAGGTAAAGAGAATTGATTTTGATTTCAGAAGATAAATTTGAAAAGCTCGACAAAAAGGTATGTGTTTGAATTTCTATATGAAAATTGATTGGGATTTTGATCGAGCCACTTGGCTTTTTGTTTTCTTTTGAGTTTTTGGGAGGCCGTAGAGCTATTTTGTGGTTGTACCGAGCTAGCCGCGCAAAGGAGACGCTGGCAAAATTTTTTGGGAATCTAGGGTGTTAGGAAAATTTTGAGAAAATTTTGATAAGTCAAAATTTGGTTTTAAATTGAAACTGGAATGGTTAAACAAATAGTATAGTTTGAAACTAGGGGCAAGTTTGGAAAGTTAATAAGAAGGGTAATGCATCTTTTATTAAAAAGATAGTTTGGTAAGATGTTGAATTATTGGTTTTGAAAAATAGTAACGGGTATTGGACCATTCTTCCTAACTAGTAATTTCGGGGACGAAATTCTTTTAAGGGGAGAGGAATGTAACGACCCGGCTTTTTCAACAGTTAATTTGCGATATTTAAAATGAATTTAAATATTTAATTTGAATTATAATTTGATTTTGAATATGGAAAGCTGTTTTATTTAATAAAAATAATTCAGAATTCAAATATAACGAACTATTAAATTAATTAATTATTAAAATAGTAATTTTCAGTTGGGTAAAATATTTAAATCTGGAATTGTAAGCGTGTTGGAAATATTTTAACGGCTTATAAAATTTATATAGATAAAACTGCAAATAATAAATGGATTAAAATTTTATTTAACTGTCGTTTGTTCAATTTTAAATTTGCATCGTTTAAATTGACATTTAAAAATAGTCTTCCGAGGCACAGTCTCGGAATTCGACGAAACCAGTTCCATTGGATCCGTAATATTGAATTATTACCGGATTTCAAATTTCGTAATTTTTGGAGTAATCGTGTGATCGTATGGGAGGTAAACGCTTCGAAAATAATTAATCGTTTTAATTCAAAATATCCTACATCAAATCATAGCCGTATTTTTTTCCCTTTCAACTTCTCAAAGACGCTTCCTTTACCTCTTGAATACACGATGCTTCTTGTTTCTCCCTTCGTTTAGAAAACAAAAATCAATGGCCGCTACTTCTATCATCTTTTCCCCAATCGAACGAAAATCCTTCCTTTTATTCTTTCCCTCAAACTCGAAATCAAAACCCTCCTCATTTCAATTTCTTATTCCTGAAGCCGATTCACGGCATATATAAAAAAAATCTCGAATCCAAATCTCAGACGCGTCCCACTTCAATTGTTCGAATGAAATCAACTTCGAAATCAAACCACCGAGCGAAATCGAATAGGGTGCAATCGATTCCAATCGATTCGCGTTGGAACGATTAGGCCGTGCCGTGACATTTGAAGCTTGATCGCGAGTTGATGGCTGCGATTGTGAGTTGAGTGGGGTGCGCTCGCGCGAGGACAGGGAGGACGGCGACGAAGATGAGGGGCGGTGGCTCGTCGGCGCTGTGTAGGGTGTAGGGTTTGGGGTTGATCGATATGTAGGCGAAGTGGTGTTTGCGAGATGGCCGTAGTTCGACAGTGAGGTACGAATCCAGTTTTTTGAATCTTTATAATTTATATATGGATTAAAAAAAATTGTTAAACTGTTTAATCCAGTTTTGCTTATTTTACAAGTGTATGTGTATTAAAAATAAAATAAAACAAAACGATAAAGTTCAAAAAAGGGTTTTCGTAGTCAGAGAAAATATGCAGATTTTTATATAAGCAGGAAATAGAAAAGAAAAATATTTTTAACAGTTAAAGTTAATATCTTTTCTGTTTTGAAATTTTAAATTATATGTTAAGAAGATGAATTTATTTCTTTAGAATAAAAGTATATATATAATTAGGCAAGACAGAAATTTTAAATAGATATATGGGACTCTGAAAACAATATAAAGATTAGATTTTTACAATGAATACAAGTCATTTTGGTGCAAGTAATTATAAAGAAGAAACTAAAATATTTTTTGTTGGAATAAATCATTATGTAAAATTAAATTAGTAGAGTTAAATAAATTTATTTAAACGGTAATTAATTGTTCGACCAGTTCAAATATTGATAACATCATATAATTGTTTATACAAGGTCTAAAAGTCGAGAAACTAGATCGAGATTGAAGTGGATTGCAACTTAAAAACAAAGGTGAGATTTTCTCACTAATTTGGATGCCCTAAATTAAATTTAAATGTTAAATTTAAATTATTGGATGTGTTTGGTTGATTAACAATAATTTATTTACTGGTTAATATCATAACCCATATACTGCAATATCCATTTGAAAGTGGAATTGATATTTTATTCTGTGCTAACATTTGTGGATGCAGGGAAACAGGTTGGAGGGATCCAACAGGATTCCTCAAAGATATTTATTATATTTATATTTCATATGACAGGTTGGATGATTTAATATGGAATTGCATGAGAATTAAATTATTAAGTGTCGAATAACATGGAAGTTGAAATTTGGAAATTTTTAAATATATCATAAATAATTTAATTGAAGGATGTTAAATGAAATTTAAATTATAAGAATATTTCTTTAAGATTTGAATTTATATCTATTGAGACTAAAGTAAAATTTAAAGAATATTTATGACTTTGGTTAAACATAAAATTAGTTAAAGTTGAGTTCGGAAAACGGTAAATTATATACTAAAGACTTAATGAAAATATTGTAATCGATGAATGGATTTGAAGTAAAGAAAAACTACATTAAGAAAATAAAATAAGAGAACTATGTTAAGAAATAAAATAAGGGAATTTTATTAAGAAATGAAATGGAATTTTATTATGGAACAATATGGAATTGAATTGAAGAATAAAATTATAAAATAGGATTTTTGAATAAATTGTTTTCATAAATAAATGAAAAAGAAAACTCAAGGAGTTATAAATTTGTTTGAAACGGAAATAGTAGAATATTTCCGAAAGTAAGAAGTGTGAATTTGGACAAGAGGCATTTATAGATGGATATTGGGTTTTCTAAAATTATAAAATTATTTTTTTTAAAGGAGTATTTTTAATTTCTACACCATATAAATTCCTTGTAAACTATTACTTGAATTTAAAATGTTTTGAATTAGTTATTTTTGAAGGATAGACAAGTATTTAAAATAAACTTTGATTTTCTAAAACCAGTTTTACAATTTATCATTAACTGGATATGAACTCTAATTTTTACGTTAAATATTTCTTTTAAACCGTAAATTGTATAAAACTATACTTCTTATTTTATAAATCTAAATGCTTTCAAATGTTTTTAAAATCCAATTAATAATCCTCTTGTGATGATAAGTGAGTTATTAAATGAGATAAGATTTAGGAGAAATCTTATTAAGTGAAGGAATTGAGTTTGAAAATTTATAAGTAAAGTATAAATTGATTTGTGTGAAAGGGATGAGAAAATAAGAAATATTTTCAAAGGTAAAATCAAATTGAGTGTGTATGAGAAATCAGTTAAGTGATTTCATGGAAATAAAGGACTTTGAAAATTTATTTCAAATGGGTTAAAATGGGAATAATATCTGAATGATATTTGAGATAAATAATTTGTGGAAATTATTTGATGGTTGCTTGTGTATGATTAATTGATAGTTAAATAACCGACTATCAATATTGGACAATGCGCTGATCGTTTCGAAGAGTGCGGGATCGGATTTAATTTTCCGAAAACCACTTCGATCCGGTTTGAACGATTACGAATGAAGACCGTGAAGAGTTGAAGACGGTGATTCGGTTTGTCCAGACCCTGGGCAACTTGTATGGATTGAATGCTTTCAGAACATCGTCAGGTGGACGATGAGCATTCTAAGTGATGCGTTCTTAAAAGGTAACGCTTAACCTCAAGCCTCATCAACTGGGAATGGCTAAAACAGGGGAGGTGCAGCAAGGTTAGGTGGGTCATGCCTAAGAAGGACAAGATTTTCCCCTGTCTAGATGTCCCTTTTTATTTGGCTTAGTGGGTGGTTGGTCGTGCCAACCACGGGGTTATCTTGTTTGGGACTGTTCAGTAAGGAATGGTTCCGGCCTTGTGTTGCAGGGGAGCGGGCGTACTCCTCGGTACTCTTATCTAGGCCAGGTACAGTGACGGGTGGTACCCCAGTAGCCCAGCCATTGATGGAAATCCATTCTCCCTACGAGCCTTGTACGAGTTTTGTTTGTATTACCCACTTTGTGGCTAGTAGCTGGAATTTAATAGATGTAACAATTTCGGCTATTTTATAAGTATTTGTATATAGACCCTATTATAATATCAGAGGATTTCTATAAAAGTGTTTTAGCTATCGTAAGGTAAAAACCCGACATGTTTATTTGTGGCGTGGTCTTACGAGATGCTTTTCTTTTCAAAGGATTTTTGAAACTTTAATAATCCAATTGAGTGTGATTTCCTCACGTTGGTTTTCCAGACTAACTTGGGTGTTGTTTTATATGATGTTCCGGTCAGACCGAGTTTAACAGGATTCAGACTATATGCTGGAGCTCAGGAGACGAGCTGGTGACAGAGCGTATTTCCGTATTTGTCTATTATCTCCGCTGTGTATGGACATGTATGATTGATTGATGTACTCTGATGATGGTATGTATGTATATGTATACAGTACAGATTTCTTGTATTTAAAACTGTATTCTATATATTATATTTTATTCCGCTGCGATGTGAGATTCTGATGTTGTTTTTTTGTTCTTCTTCTTCTACCTCTTTCTTCTTTCACCCGAAGACTCGTACATTTTATGCCACTTGGAACTGAACTGTGGTGGAATTTTGTTAGTTCAAAGGGGTACGAATTTGCGGGCATATATATGAATATATGTATATTGTGATTTGGAATTGTGTTTTAAAATTTATTATAGTAATTATCAGAACTAATGTTAAAATATTTTCCATTTGAAATGTATATATTAGTATATATATTACAAATGGGAAAAGTGTTGATTTAAATTTAATAAAGTGTGCTTTATTATATATAATTTGTAATTTGAAAATTTTAATTTGACTTAATACTTTTAAAGTAATATTTGAAATTTAAAATTTTAATAACAAGGATAATTTCTTATTTAATATAGATATATATGTATTTTAAACTTGAGTTTTAAGTAAGATTTAAATTTAAAAAGTTCAATTTTTTTAATATTCTTTCCTTTTAAAATTTTAATTATAAGAAAATTTGGTTTAGGAATTTTATATATAAAATTAAAATAAATTTCTCAAGTTTATAAACATATGATACATTAAATTGAATCAAAGGTTTAAGTTATTTATAAATAAATGTTTACATAAATTCATATGTACATTTACTAAAATCTAAAGCTTATTTATATAAAAGATAAGTACATATTATAATCTTGTGAATATTACATAATTACTTATACATAATTTAAATAAATTAACAAAAAGGAAAGTAATATTTGTATATCATTAATAAAACATTAAAAACACTTGTAAACATTATAATGTATGCTAGAGACAATTGTAAATCAATGTGCTTAGGTGTAAGATAACTAAAACATTATTGCGACAAATATCAACTCACTTTAATTTAAAATCTAAAATAAAATAAGAAGAAGAGTTTTAATCTTCAGCTAAAAAAATTCCCTTCAACAAAATTTAATACAAAACAAAGATCAAAAAAAGAAAGAAGAAAAATCTGAAAATAAGAAGGAAGAAAACCTGGAATTCAATCTGAAACAAGAAGAAGATAAGCTGAATCTCAGATCAGAGGCAAGATTTTCAAATGCAATCAAGCAACAGGATTTTATTCAACAAGCGAAACTGGAAATACAGTTGCAAGATTGTTTTTAACATGCAGAAGGAATTCAAGAGCCTGCAAGTCAAGAACAGGTTTTCTGTTCTCTGCTATGTCTGGTGAGTAAATGAATTTTAAAAATAGTGTTAAATCCTGGTTTTAACTTATTATTGCGATGAATATCATCATGTTAATGAAATATTTGAATTAAATTGAATGCATGTTTGAATTGTGAATATTTGATTGCCTGTGAAGTTAACACATATGCTCTGTGTAAAATAACAGGTCTCAATTTTATAATAAATTCAATACTAAATTTTGAATTCGAATTGGCCTATGATTTGTAAATAAAAGTTGTTTGTAATCGTGTAATCTTTCATCTAAAAATAATTATAGATATATAAGATTAATCTTTGGTTCGAAATTTTTAAATTTACAGTAAGTTCTTAATTTGGGTCAAAAATTAATCAAATAAATTTTATGTTTTGATTACATGATTCAATTTGTGATAGAAAACCATGAATTTTAAGGGTTGTATCACGATTTTTAGTTTAGTAATTAGTGTGAATTCTTGGATTTTCTATTTTGGACATTTTGACCAAATTGCGGTGAATACGGTAAACTAGAGGTCGCGGTTGAGCATGAAGGTCGAGGGGATGTTGTAGTTCATCAGAAAAATGCATTGGGGATTTATTGATGTTTGAGTTGGCCGATAATTGATGGATTAGGGTTTAACACCCTGTGTTTTAACGTCGTAGTTTGATTGGGTTTCGTGGCGTCGAGGCGCAACCGGAGACGATCGCATGTTGTGCCGTAGGTTCAGGTGGTCATGACGTGGCTTCAGGGAGGATGGCGCGGCGTCTCGAGTGATTGGTCGTCGGCGGCGTTAATTTTTCTGATGATAATGGTTCAGGCAGTTTGGGTCTTGAGGTTAAACTTTTGATTCTCGATCGAATCATGATTCCTGGGTTTCGATTGTAGTTGTAGTTGTAACGACCCGTAAATTTCGACCATTAAATTTGTTAAATTAATAGGATTTTGTAATTTAATTTTTATAGAAATAATAAAGGTGATAAATTAATATTGGAATGACACTAAATTAAAATATAGCAATGGTAATTTAAACCTATTTATAGTAATTTGAATAAACTCAAATGAATTAAGTAGTGAAAAGATTTTTTTTCTTGGATATAAATTGAATATGAGAAATTTAAGGAAAGTATTAGATTGATTTAATGTAATAAAATATTGTTGACAGTAATTGGAACAAATTAGGGAATTATGTTAATGCAAGATAATAATTTATAAACTTGAATGAACATTTCAATCTAATAAATAAATTCAAATGTAGGACTTAGTTATAAGTGTAAATTTTTGGGTATGATAACAAATTTGTATAAATTACCTAATTAATTGGTCAATTAATTTAATAGAAATCAAACTCATTTAAATGGTAAGTAATTATTATGTATTATTGATATAAACGTTACTAATTATTAATATAGTAACAGAAGTGTAAATGAAATGCAACCGTGGAAATTTAAGCTAAGTATTAACAATTGAAATGAAATGTTGATTAAATGGAGTATTATAAATTGTTATGCTAAGCTAAGAATTGAATATAAGGAAAAAAAGGCAAAAAGTAAATCAATCAATGAATTTATATAGATTGTAAAGTTATAATAATAAATAGTAATTGGATGTCTTGTACGAAGTTATAATATTGTGTGAATTATTAATAAAAAAATAACTAGAATGGGATTCAAATTTGTATAATAATGGAAAGCGTTAATTATTGCTCTTGAGCGTAAAAATTTAAAATGAGTAATTTAAAGCAAACATTTAATTAACCAATGCAATAAGACTTTCTAATAGTAACTATGCAAATTAAGGTAGTAGTGTAAATGGCAGTTGATAGATAACCAAATTCAATACAATCCAATTGATTGAAACGACTGGTAGGTTATAATTGAAAATAAATTAAAATAGAAACGTAAACTTAATACAAGATAGTAATTTGGGAAATAAAAAGTATGAAATCAAGAAATAAGTTACAGAGAATATTTAATTGAAATTAATTTATCTATTTGGCAAAAATATAATAAGTGTAGTACAATCCAAATTTAATGTAAGTAATTACAATATTGGTTTGTAAATAGTGAACCTATAAAAGTTTGATTAAGAGTTAATGACAATAATTTTTATACATTACTTATTTTATTAGTTTGATAAATTTAATTTGAATTCAGTTTCAATTTATTCACTAAATTATTGCAGTTAACGTGGAATAAATTGGTAAGTGAAGAATGTTGAATTCAATAAGATGTAACCAGGGTAAAATTCCATTCATGATATGATAATTAATGTAATAAAAAGAATGAAACCAAGAGGAAATAATTAATTGATATTTTTAAATTTAATTAATGAGTAAAATTGACAATATTTCCAATATAATTGAAATACAGTAATTAATGCAAATTAAAGATGAAAATTGGAAAATATTAATGTAATGAAATATAAAACAATGTTAACTATGTTAGTTGAGTAATAATTGATTGAATATTTTGTTGTAATCGAATAAAATCAAATTTGTTGGAATTAATTTGCAATTAATTGGATTAATTGCAGTTGACATTTGAACACTGTATTTACTGGGATAATTGACACTAAATTGATATGTAAATTTTCTTTTAGTTATTATAAATATCTAAGGGATTAAAAATGAAAAAAATCTACTTATTTATAAATATTGAATTTAAAGGTGGTAAATTTATTTATTAATTTATTTAAAAAGTGAAAAAATAGCCATTTTGGCCACTGACTCGGATTTTGACGAAACAAGTTTCATCGGATCCGTAACGGTGAATTATAATAGTGTTTCAAGTTTCATAGCGATCAGACATGTCGTTTGATCGTACGGGTTCGAAACACCTTGAAATTTATGCAATTCAAATCAATTGAAATCAATTTGGAAAATATTGTTTTCAGCATAACTTCTTCATACGATGCAATTTGGACCTAAAACTTTTTATATCGCATTCAAAATATTTAAAACATCTATTTTGATATATGGGTTGACCCAATTTCGTTCCGGAGTCAGAACGGGCTTTTTGGGCCAATTATCGGTTAGCACGTTTATAATTCGGATCTATCTGTCTAATCCAACTTTATCTATAAATACCCTACTAAACCCTAGCCTCTGCCTATTATCATTTATCTAAGCATAAAATTTCATCAGCTCCTCCTCTTTCTCAATGGATGCAAACCCTAGATCCAGTTACAATTCAAATCAAAGTCAAAAATTCAAAGTCCTCAGAAAATTCAGAAAAAATATATGTTGAAGCTCTCGAAATGCGCAATCTGTTGGTGCAATTCATTTTTCAATTTGAGTTATCTTTACTCTGAATTTTAAGGTTTATCCACAGCCATTCATCATCGTCGCGATAAAATTCGTCGGATCGAGAAACCCTTTCTGGGTTTTGTATAGGGGCTAGCGCGTTGTTCATCGGCGAAATTTGGAGGCGAATCAACGGTTAGATCGTTGTCAAATCGTGATTTGGGTTTAGAATTTTAGGCTTTTGGTGGTGGTCGGAGGAGTTGATAGGCGACCGGAGTGGGATGGTTAGGTGCGGCTAGGCTTTTGGAACGCGATAGTGGTAGTGGCGTGAGCTATGGCAGTCGGTGGAAGTGGTGGAGCTTGGTCAAAGGACGGCCAAAGGGGGAGTGCGTGGGTTCATTGCATGCATTTCTGGTTGCTGGGTTGTTGCGTGAGGAGAGATGGCATGAGTCATGTGGCAAACAAAAAGGTTAATTGTGCTCCATCTTCTTTTGTTTTTTTTTCGATTTCAATAGCAATTATCGTCATAACTTTCACATACGAACACCAATTCACGCACGATTTTTTTTGTTAGGATCATAATGAAATTACGGACATTTTGGGACAGATTTGGATGGATTTGAAGACTGTCAAATTTTTGGGTTTAAATTGGATTTAAATTCAATTTAAATTCAAAAGGCGAGTGTTTTAACCCACTCACAACTTCTAAAATTTCTTATGTTTGTTAAATTGATTTATGATGTGTTTAGAAATTTATTTATAGCTGTTTGGCATATATTTCATCATTATCTCGGTTAATTTGCATTCATAAAATTTACTTGTTATTTAATTCATTTTGCGTATAAACTACTAGTTAAATTTATTTATTACTGCATATAAACTACAGTTAAATAGTTATTAAATTCATTATTGAAAAATTAACTGTCAGTAATTAATTATTATTTATTGAGGTGATTGTTTGAATTGGATGATAAATTGATGAATGTTCGATGATTGATATGATGAATGAATGGATGTTGTGTTTATATTGTATAACTGCAAGTTATTATGCATTTTCATTTCATTCGGGATTGCGGTTTGAAATGATATACAACCGCTTTTTTATTTTTAAATTACGGATTGAAATGATAAATATCCGTATCACTTGATCATAGGATAGAAATTTTATACTGGCACCGTGGTATTTATATATAATTATTTTGAAATGATTTTTCTATGGTTTTGGAAAGGATATGGTTTAATGAATATTGATTTTTGATATTTTTAAATATTATTTTATACATAGTTAAACTCTTGAATTTAAGCTATGTATAAATTTGGTTTAAAGAATAAAAGAAGTTTAAAAATAAAATTTAAATTTTATTTAGATATAATACGGTTAAGTATTTATTTAAATTTATTGATGGAGTTTATAGTGTCTTAAATAAAATAAATGTTGGAAGATAAATATGAATTTTCTTTGAATTAAGGTATTTAAGAATTATCCTCGAATAAAATTTATTTTAAATTTAAATAAATTTGGGGTTTTAAATGGTATGATCTTTATAACTTGATTTTGGTTTAAAGGACTTAAATGAATATCATGTCAATTTAAATGAATATTATCAAGTTAATCAAATTGAGAGAATATCCTGTTATTTGAAGTTTAAAGGTTTTACTTAAAGGATATTTGATTTATTAAGTAAACATTTCAAATCTAAATAATAGTAATTGAATTTGATATATATAAAATTATCAAAGAATAAGTTTTGAAACGGTGGAATAATTAAAGCTTTGAAATATATGGAAATTGAAATGGTTTATTTGGGAATTTAAACATATATTTTGAAATTATTTATGAACTTTAAAAAGCTATTTTGTTATGCAAAGCGGTTTAATACATAAACCATTTAAGTATTAGCAATTTTGTTTCAAAGCTATGGGGTTTAATATATATATATATATATATATATATATATATATATACACACACACACACACACACACACACACACACACACATATTTGAAAATATTATGATTTTGGGAAAAAGGGATATTTATAAAATAAAAGTGATATCATATTGATTTGAGTTTTAAAAATATAAATGATATCGTATTTATATGGTTTTGAAAGAGATATTATATTCTGACTTTAAACTATAAATTATTTTGAAATAACCGCGGGGTTATAATAACGTTTGGTTGTTGAAGAGACTGGGATCAGAAGTTGTCATACTCTCCGCCAACTTCGAAAACCACTTTAACAACCATGTACCCGGTGGAGATTCCAGAATGAAGTAGGATGGCGACGGCGTTTCCTTTTAGGTAAATACGTAGACCCAACTCCCGTGAGTTGGCATAAGGTGGCTAAAACAGGAGCGATTCTCGGGACAATTGAGGTAGCACCTTTGATCGGACACATCCCTTCGATATTCTACTCTGACTTTGGATTGATTCGGTGGCCACTTTTGATTTTCTTTTTGGGGGTGTGGCTCAAAGTGGGCGGTAGCTGCAGCTACGCGTTACCACCAGCTCGGATGCGTGATTGGTATATCTACCCTGGCATTGCCTAGTTGTGCCGTGTCACCTACCCTATCGCGCCTTGTACGAGTTTGGTTTTCTCCCGTAGCCCGTGGAGTATTTAGGGCAGTCTCCCGATCTGGAGATGCGCTGATACTGGATGGACTACTGGGACTATTACGTGTTAAGGTGGAAAATGTAAAGCCTTAATGCTATTTAAAAATAAGTTTATTTTACAATTAGACACTATTATAATAGCAAAATATACTACATAGTAAATAGTTTAACGGATCCTTAGGAGATGTAAATCCCGAGCATCTCTTGAGTTATTGCACTCAAATTTATTTCTGTTAAATTTAACTTACATAAGATCTTTTAGTTCTGACCTGAGTGTTTTGTCTTTTCAATTCGCTCGGGTCAGTCCGAGCGTTTCAGGATCGAAGACTTTAGCTCTGGAGGACGAAGACGGAGATTTATATTATTATTATCTTTATTAGCCCAGTATACTCATATTGTTCCGCTGCATTGTTATTGGTATGTGTAACTTTGATAAATGTTGTAAATATATTCGAATATTTTGTAAACAACTTTATAAATTGTATATTTGATTATTATATTTTATCTTTAAGCTGTGAGATTTTGTTTTGTTTTATTTCTTTCTCGTTTTTCTTATTCACCCCATAAAAATCAGCCCTTCCGTATGGTTTGAATTGGCATGTCTGTCGATTTAAAGCGTGCGAAAAGGCGGGACGTTACAGTAGTGGTCCAGTGCGACGTATCGGAGGCCGAAGTGGAGTTCGCCGTTGGCCAGGGAGGTGGTGCACGTGAATGTGCATGGTTTTGTGCATCTGGAAAATGGGTTTCGGGAAGATGAGGGGAAGCTCGAAGTTTACTTCGAGAATGTAGTATTGTTTCTCGAAGCAGGAGTAGTGGGGGAAGAGTCTCGTGTTAGCATCGTGGAAATTAGATGTTTTGCTCGAAGTATGCTGGGTTGAGTGGTTTTGTGTTGTTCGAGTTTTAAAAAAATTTAAACAGCAAATGTTTTTAAGAAAAAATTGAACAAAGAAAATTGATTTTATAAATGATTAAAATTTTAAAACAAAAGTAAACAAGTTTTTACTTATGAAACTAATTTGTTTCAAAGTTAAGTTTTAAATAAGTTTTTATATATTGAAAAATAAAGTTTTTTTTTAAATAAAATAAGTGGATTTTTAATAATGAGGTTTATATTAAAAAAATTAAATAACTTTAGAAAGTTTTAAAGATTTAAAAGTTTATTTTAAATGTTTAAATTGTTTTAATTATAGTTGATTTCTAAATGTTCTATTTTTAATAAGGTTTAATGATTAAAATTTAGTAGTCAATTATAATAAAGATTATCTTAAGTAATTTAGAATTTTGATTAACTAAAGATGAACAAATATATGAAAATAATTAAGATAATTCAATTATTGTTAATAATCAAGTGTTATTGGTTAATATAAATGATTTAATTAAGATAACGATTTTCTTAATTAAGGGTCTTTTAAAATATAAAAGTTAAGAAATTATTTAATTAATTTGAAAAGATTAGTTAGATAATTAACTAAGTAGTTAATAAATGACTAATTAAATATAACCACTTTGGAGTTAATTAAGTGAAGTTACTTGGTGAAGTAATTAAGTGATTAATTAATGGAGGTAATTATGTAAAGAGTAATTATTTAACAAATTAATTAGAGGGTAACTACTTTATGAAAGTAATTGGGTAGAAGTGATTAAGGATTAATCACTTGAGTTATTAATTAAAGAATTAATTAGTATAATTAATTAAAATGTTAAATTTATTTATTTATTTAAGATTAATTAATCTTAAAATGATTAAGATAATTTAATAAACTGATCAATTACTTGTTAAAGTAATTAATTAAAAAGAGATTTAATTAATGGAAGTAATCATTAATTAATGAAAATAAATAATTAATTTTTAATTAAAAATTAAAGGGTAATTAATTTACAATTAAGTTTTAATTACTAAATGTAATTAAAAAGTAATTAATCAAATGTGGTTAATTAAAAGAAATTAATCAAGTATGATTAATTAAGAGTAGTTAATTAAATGTGATTAATTAAAAGAAATTAATCATGTATAATTAATTAAAAATAATCAATCAAGTATAATTAATTAAAAGTAATTAATCAAGTGTAATTAATAAAAAAGTGATTAATCAGATGTGAGTAATTATAAAGGATAATTAAGAAATAATTATCAGGGCAATTAAAGAATAAGTAGTCAAGGTTGATTAATTTAAAAAGGGTAATTAAGAGGTAATTACTTGGTATAATTAAAAAGTAATTAATCAAGATGATTAATTAAATTGAAATTAAGGAATAATTACTTAAAGTAATTAAGAAATGATTAATCAAGGGGGATTAATTAAAGTGGATAATTAAGTGATGTTTAGTTAATTAATTTATAATTAATTAATGAATAAGTAAGTTGAATTGATGAAAAACCAAGTGATTAAGTGAAGAATTAATTTAATTAAGAATTAATTAAATAAATTAAGAATGGTCCAAACTTGTTTATGATTGATCAATGATTGGATGATAAATATCATTGGATGAGTTGATGATATTGGATGATATTGGATGTCATTGGTTGATATTTAACGATTTGAATGTGATATATGGGATGTGATATATATGCTGCTTTGTGATTTGTGCGGATGAATTAGATAATAGTGAATTATCTATCTGTGTGTTATGAAACATCCATTTATGTAAGTGATATTCTTAATATCTACTATTTAAACCCTTAAGTACAACTTGGACATTAAAATGGCATTTTGGATTCGGTGAGACCGGGATCGGGTTTTATATCCGAAAACCACATCGATCCAAATTAACATTAGGTCGTAAATCCAAGTGAAGTGAAGTGAAGGCTCCAAGTGTAAGAACTATGTATCGTTATAACTTGAAGGGTGAATCCAGAATGAGTTTAACAAACGTAGTACTTTCATTTTCGAGATGAAGATTCAGAGTGCAAGGGCTATTGTCGTTAACTCTGAGGGTGATTCCAAAATGAGCGTAGCGAGATAGTGCATTAGGTTCCGTTCGAACCCGGAACAGACTTGTATGGATTGAATGCTTTCAAAACATCATCAGGTTGTAACGACCCGGAATTTTGGGCAATAACAATTTAATAATCTGTGTTAATAATTTAATTGGTTTGATAATTTTCTTTATAATTTTAGTTTAAACTGATAAATTTATTCTTTTTATGGTTAATAAATATTTAATCTGATAATTGTGATCAATATCTTTTTAATAATTTAAAATGGATAAGATTTATTTTCCAAAGCTAATCAAATTTTATTCTGTTTATAATATATATATTTGATATATATTATGAATAGGAGATTTTTTGTTTTAAATAAAGTTGAAGTTTCAAATTGTAATATATATGTATGTATATGTTATAATTTGATATTGTTTTGGAAATTTAACTTAATCTATTGATAATTTATATATGAATGAATATGGTAATTTAAAGCTTTGTTTTAATTTATATTTTCAAAAGTTAATTTAAAGTTTAATTCAATTTGTTTTCCAAATATAAGATAATTATTTAATTTAAATACGATAGTTTATAAAGGAAATTTATCAATGTTTTATTTTTGTTTTCTTTGAAATGTTCAAATTAAAATGGTTATTAATGCATATGTATAAATGTTTTAGATTTTAATACATATATAAGAATTATTTGCATTTTTATTTGTATTAGAATATTTTCTTTAAAAGGTAAGCTATTATTAAATAATGGTTTACAAAGATTTTACACTTGTATTTATTAAAATTCAAAAGCTTATTTTCATAAAAACATTTCATTCATGTGTATAAACATTTCATAAATACATATAAATACATAAATAAGCATTTATTAACTAGTAACTTAATTATGTAAGTTTATAATTACATTTAAACTAAATAAAAATTTATTAATAAATTAAAAGACATGTGTAAACATATCTTAACTACACTTGTAAAGCTATTAAACAAATTAAATGACATTTGTTCAAATTTACAACAAGTGGCAACATATTAATTTTAATTTTTAATAAAATTTTAGAAGAAACTAGTTTCCTCACAAAAAATTTTCCCTTCCTCTTCAAATTCCTATTTTCTATCTTCAGCTGAATATTAATGGCAAAACAGAAATCTTTTCTCCAAAACCTGACATTAAAACCAAAAACAAAGAGCAAATCTGAAATCAAAGTTGAAACCTGCAAATTCAAGAGCAACCTGCAAATTAAAGCTTCCACCTGTAATACAAGAATTCACATTCATCAGCAAGTCAAATTGGAGCATGCATGCAAAAGGATTTTCAACAACATGCAATTAAAATACTTTTCAGATCTAAAGATTTAAAGAGCCTGGAAATTAAGAAAGTCTGATCTGCATATATATACAAGTGAGTAAATTTTTTCTTAAAACAGATAAGTTGAATTCTAATTTTTATAGCATGTATTAATCTGAGATTTGATACTGGAGTTGCATGAAAATCATTCAGAATTTATAACATTGAATTTACAGATATCTTTTTATATATGTGAAAGGATCTATGTTTTAATAAACTCTCTGTTCCTTGTTGTTTCAGACTAGGATCATTTTTCAAAATTCCAAATCTCCCAATAAACATTATTATTTGACTTTGATGATTTGATGGAAATTGTTTGTTAATTTTTGAAGGCAATTTTAAAAATAGTTTTCGGAATTTTTAAATTACAAATAATTTTTAAAATGGGAAACACAGTAAATACAATATATATATGTGACGACCGCCCATGACTCCCGCACCAAAACAAGAGAATAGAGCGCTGAAAGGTGTGCCAGGCAGCCATGGACGATAGTCAGGGTAAAATAAAATCGCAGAATCTCTATCGTAACTCACAGCGCATGGATAAAATACAATAGAGAAATATATAGTGAAGTCTCATAACAGAAAATCATCATATAAGCATCACAGAGGTTTTATACAATCATCTCAACAAATCCATACATCAAGACCTCACTACAAGCACTCATCAAATACAGCAGCGGATACCCAGTACATATAAGAAAATAATATGCATAGCCTCCTGCTCGTCTTCGCCATCATCAACGGAAAACTCTACTCTAAGCACAGCACCTGCCACCTGCTACCTAGTCTGCCCATCCCAAACATGGATGAACAGCCCAAGGTAATAAGAGGAGACATAAAACCTTGAGTCAGACAAAGTCTTAGTGAGCAGTAAATTAACAATCAAGCATACCAAAAGAGCATAAGGAAATAAAGGAATAGGAACCAAACCATCCCACTCCACCTCTTTCTACAGTGATAGCCCCCAGACACACACTAAGGAGAAGTAAGCATAACATAGCAGATAAGTAAGGTAAAGCAATAATCACTCGAGTCAAGGACGATGTTTTCCAAATACAAACCCCCAAGGCCTAAACCAAGATCAGATAAGCACCCAGAAAACACCGCTCTTGAAGCCGAATGATGATACAACCAAACATCCAAACATCCATGACTCTGGCTATCACTGTTAACCTTGCTTCGAAATCACCGTTAATTGAATGACCGACTCCTTCCTGAGCCATCTGTCAAGGGCTAATGGTAACCCCGGTTCTAGACAAAACCCCGCACACTGCCTTGTGCCTAGGACTTATCTTCTTGGCCCAGAGTACTCGACTACCTTCCTGTAGTCTTTTAGGCGTCCCTATGTACCCTTGCTTTAAGTTTGCTAGAACCTTCAACAACGATAAAGTCCAAGCCTCCTAGTCATCCTCCTCGACGACTATTCTCAACCTAGCCCAAGCTACCTCTTGAGCAGCTCCATTATCAACCAACTTGAACTACCCTTCAAGTTATCAACATGCTTGGAATGATCCCTGCCTGGATTAAGCCAAGACTCACATCATACTTGAACTACCCTTCAAGATATCAACATGCCTCGCTTCATCACATCAAAGCAAGATCTCAACTCAACAACATGGTTTGCCTCGTCGCATCATGGCAAAGTTCCATCTCAACATCATACATATGAGCTTCAACATCCGCTACATATGCCTTAAGCAGCTTTCACCATTCAAGAGCCTTCTTCCGTAGCTTTTGAATCATCTTCAATCACCTTGTTCCAAATCAACTACTAGCTAACTTGGAAACAATCAAATCTAGCATTCATTCAAACATTCAAGCATTCAAACAAGATATATTAAGCAATAACAATTATAATGGCAATTTCGTAATTAAGTGTGCAAAAGTCCAACATATGTGAAATCATGGTTTTTAGCATAGATCTATCAAATCTAAACATGGGTTTTATCTCTAATACTTGATAAATAACTTCTAAAGGTAAACATCTTCAAACATGATGGATCTACATGCAGACTTAAGGAAAATGCGAGAAAACGCTAACTTTAACACATAAAAATATCACCAATCCCATACACTCCTTTGGATCCGCGTGAGAGATAACTACCACTCACCAAATCACCAAAACAACCTAAAATCAAACAACTTCAGATCTGGACAGCAAGGACTTGAGCTTGATCCGGAGAAATTTCACTTGAAACGGTGAAATCTAGCCTCTTCGGATGAAAATCTTCAACTTTGGCACTTGATCTTTGATCTTGATCCTCGATCTTCAATGGATGTTAGCACTTTGATGGAAGTAGAGAAAGAAGTGAAGAAAATACTGTAGTCGAATCTCCAAAATGGCAGCACTTCGTTGCTTCAAAAACCGGTGCCAAAAAGTGAGCCGAACACCTCTATTTATAGGCTGGACACACCATGAGTCGTCGCCCCTATGAGTCGGTCCCGACTCATCATGAGTCGTCCACGACTCATGCCCTGCCGCTCCATCCTTGCCGACTCACTACACACGCGACTCATACACTAAGCCATCCACACGACTTAACAACCCAGGCCGACTCAACACCTACCGACACAAGCGCTAACGACCTAACACTCATCACCTTAACACCTAGCCGACACAAGAACCTGCCGACTCAAAGACCTTACGACTCAACGAAACACTGTCGCACCTCCTAAGTCGTATGACGACTCAACTATGGTGCCGACTCAACTGCATACGACTCAAGACCCCTATGCCGACTCAACATGAGTCGTTTACAACTCATTACCATGCCGACCTACTTCCTACCGACTCATCACAGCAAGAAGGTCACACGACTTAAGACACACACGACTTATCCCTACCGACCTAAGCCTTAGCCCCTTAAGTCGCTAACGACTCAACTGTCTCACCGACTCAACTCAAGGCCTTAACTCGTATACGAGTCATGACTTAACATGCACGCGACTCATCAGGATCCCAACAGCATACGACCTAACAAAGATAACGACTTAAGCCTTCAAGCGACTCATGACTCAAGTACCTTACGACCTATCCCCTTGGGTCGGTCAAATACTTAAGTTGCTAACCCCTTAACTCGGTAACTATTAAGTCGGCACTACCTATAAACCGTTGACCCTACTAACTCGGCTATCACGACTCAACCACCCCTGAGTCGGCCCTCCATGAGTCGCAACCCATTATGAGTCGGTCACTAGCTAATTCCATGACTCGGTCAATTCACTAAGTCGCTCTTAACACTATAGGTCGGTCCATCCTTATCTCGGCCAATTCCATGAGTCGCCTAACTCTGCTATGCCTATGAGTCGGTCACGCCTCAAGCCTTAACTCGGTCATGCCCATGAGTCGGTCACGACTCATTACTTCACCCGGGTCAACTTCTAAACGACTCGAGCTAGAGACATCACAAACAACACTAACAACCTGCAAATTCTACGATTTATCGACACGTAAAATACGGGTCGTTACATTCTCTCCCCCTTAGGAATTTCGCCCCCGAAATTCCAAGTAAACAACAGCAATCAAAGATATTCCGCATGCCTACCATCCATAGAAATCAACAAACCATGCATCTAATTCTATCCTAGCATGCAGAATTCTAAGACTTAGAACAAGCTACAAATTCATGAGATGTCACGACACTTTAGGGCCATACCTCGAAGAGTCCTGGATGAGCTGCCTTCATCCTCTCTTCCTCCTCCCACGTACAGTCGTTAACATCGTCACTCCATTGTACCTTGAGCAACGTAATCGTCTTCCTCCTAAGCTGTTTCGTATCGGTTTCAACAATACGAAGCGGCTTACGAGGTCTCGAAACAACTGGATCAACCTCTAAGTCTTCACAGCTATCAGCAAAAACCACCGTAGTTGGGTCGTGCACATACTTCCGTAGATAGGATACATGAAAAACATTGTGCACACCCACCATCTTCTCCGGTAACTCCAATCTATAAGCGAGTTTTCCAATTCGCTTGATAATCGGGAATGGTCCAACAAATCTCGGAGTTAACTTTCCTTTGTTCCCGAATCTAATAACATTCTTCAATGGAGAAATCTTCACAAAAACCCTATCACCCACGTCGAATTCCAAATCCTTTCGACGATTATCTGCATAACTTTTCTGACGATCTTGGGCTGCCTTCATTCGTTGCCGAATGATCTCTATACAATCTGAAGTCTGTCGAATCATCTCTGGCCCAAGTATCAGCTTTTCTCCAGTTTCCAACCAACATGTCGGAGAGTTACACGGCCTTCCATATAATGCCTCATATGGTGCCATACCAATACTCGACTGATAACTGTTATTATAAGCAAACTCCACCAAATGAAGGTGATCTTCCCATGATCCTCCGAAGTCCAAAACACATGCTCTAAGAAGATCTTCCAAAACTCGGTTGACTCTCTCAGTCTGACCATCTGTTTGAGGGTGATAAGCTGTACTCAAACACAACTCAGTTCCCAAAACTTCCTGGAAGCTCTTCCAAAATCTACTGGTGAACAATGGATCTCGATCGCTCACTATACTCTTCGGAACACCATGGAAACGAACTATCCACTTCACATATAATTCAGCCAACTTCGATGCAGTCCTAGTCGATCGAACAGGAATGAACCTTGCACTCTTGGTCAAACGATCTACAATGACCCAAATCCCTTCATTCCCTGCTCTTGTCCTAGGTAGACCATCAATAAAATCCATCGACACTTGCTCCCACTTCCATGTAGGAACCTCCAATGGCTGAAGCAATCCACTGGGCTTCTTCTGCTCAGCTTTCACCAACTGGCAATTCATACACTTGGAAATAAAACTTCCAACATCCTTCTTCATACCTTCCCAGTAGTAAGCTCTCTTCATATCCCGATACATCTTATTACCACCTGGATGAATTGTCAACTTCGAGTGATGACTTTCCCTCAGAACTTCATCTCTCAATCCATCTATATCGGGAACAACTAATCGTCCTTGCTTTCGAAGCCAACCCTCTCGATCGACTTCAAATCCTTCATCCTTCTCCGGGTCCAATCCAGATTCCAAATCACAGATAATCTTGACAAGCTTATCATCTCCCCTTTGCCTCTCACCAATTCTTTCCACAAGAGTAGGCCTTATCGATAAGTTTGCCAACATCTCAGGTTCCAATTCACATCTAGGCCTGAAATCAAATCCAGCCAAATACTCAAGACTCTTCCATTCCGAAAACATGGCTCCCAATCCTGCATGTCTTCGACTTAACGCATCAGCCACTGCGTTACCTTTCCCTGGAGTATAGGCTATACCAAAATCATACGATGCTAAGAACTCTAGCCACCTTTGCTGTCGAAGATTCAAATCCTTTTGGGAAAACAGATACTTCAACGACTTATGATCTGTAAACAGCTCAAATCTAACTCCCAATAGATAGTGTCTCCACATCTTCAAAGCAAACACAATCG
This sequence comes from Allium cepa, assembly GCA_030765085.1. Taxonomy (NCBI): domain Eukaryota; kingdom Viridiplantae; phylum Streptophyta; class Magnoliopsida; order Asparagales; family Amaryllidaceae; genus Allium; species Allium cepa. Next base: position 491,269,185 of record CM060942.1, read on the forward strand.
CTGCTAACTCCAAATCATGAGTCGGATAATTCCTTTCATGCGGCTTTAGTTGTCGACTAGCATACGCAACAACTTTATCCTTCTGCATTAGCACCGCTCCTAGTCCAGTGCCACATGCATCGGTGTAAACCACCTTCCCATCATTCCCACTTGGAATAGTCAAAACAGGAGCGCTCGTCAGTCGCTCTTTCAGGATTACGAAAGCTTGCTCACACTTATCATCCCATCTGAACACTTGGTTCTTTTTTCGTCAATCCTGTCAACGGTGCAGCTATCTTGGAAAAGTCTTTGATAAACCGACGATAATATCCTGCTAATCCAAGAAAACTTCTCGCATCAGATGCATTCTTAGGCCTAACCCAATCCTGGATCGCTGCCACCTTAGCGGGATCAACCGCTATTCCATTTCCAGAAATAACATGGCCTAAGAACCTCACTTCACTCTTCCAGAAGTGACACTTCGAAAACTTAGCCTTCAGCTGATGTTTCCGCAAAATTTCCAAAACAATCCTCAAGTGCGTCTTGTGCTCTCCCTCAGTTCTGGAATAAACCAAAATATCATCCACGAACACAAGCACGAACTTATTCAACTGATCTCTGAACACTCTATTCATAAGATCCACAAAATATGCTGGCGCGTTAGTCAATCCAAACGGCATTACCAGCCACTCATAAAACCCGGATGGTGTCCTGAAAGCAGTCTTCGGCACACTATCCTTTGCCACTCTCAACTGGTGAAATCCCGTTGCCAAATCCATCTGAGAAAACACCTTAGCCTCGTGAAGCTGGTCAAACAAGTCATCTATTCTCGGCAATGGATACTTGTTCTTCTTAGTCACCTTATTCAGCTCACGATAATCCACACACAACCTCAACGATCCATCCGCTTTGGTTGCGAACACAACTGGCGCACCCCATTCGGACACACTTCTCCGAATGAATCCTTTCTGCAAAAGGTCATCAACTTGCACCTTCAGCTCTTGCTGCTCCCTCGGTGCCATCCGCCTAAGAGGCATCACAACAGGTCTGGCTCCCTCAACTAGATCGATACGAAACTCGATCTCCCTATGCGGCGGCAACCCTTTGACTTCCTCAAAGACATTCTCAAACTCATTCACAATAGGCACCGATGACAGTCCATCCCGTGGAACAACTAGCGAATACATGAAGCTCATGAAGACGCCTTCTTCATGCTTACATCGTATCACAACCTTTCGCCCTTCCACATTCCCGACTGTCACCTCAAGCCTCTCACAATCAATCCTAGCCGCATACTTCCTAAGCCAGTCCATACCCAAAATAATTCCGAACCCCGCAAAGTTCAGAACAAAGCAATCACAAACAAACGAGCAATCATGACTCGACACAACTAGACCACGGCATATCATACACAAACATGACGAACCCCCCACTGGATTAGTCACAACCAATGGCCTATCAACAATATCCGGTTTCATACCTAACCGGCTTACCAAATCATCACAAACAAAAGAATGCGACGCTCCAGTATCAAACAACACTCTAACTGGAACACCACAAATAGAAAGAGTACCTTGAACAACCACACTCTTCCCCTTCTCTTCAGCAGTAGGAGCTTTCGAAGACAATGGAACAGCCCCCAAAGCATAGGCTTGCACAACCTGCCTATCTTTCCTCGGTTCTGGACAGTCCTTCTTGATATGTCCCAGCTTATCACAGTTGTAACACTTTCCCGGCACCTTGGGATTCTTACAATCTTTGTAAAGATGGCCCTTCTGCTGGCAGTTATAGCAAGTCATTTCGCTCTTCGGCTTCTTCTGGCCATCCTTACCCTTCTGTTGCTGCTGCTTCCTCCTCTTATTGCCATTCTGGTGTGGTTTAGATCCTTCCCTGGTTACAGCAACAACAGAACTTTCCTTAGGAAACAAACTCTCATGCCTAAGGGCTTTCTCCACAAGCTTCTCAAATGGATCGTCCAAATGATCCACTAACTGCCTCCCAAGATAAACATCCAGACCAGTCACAAACTTCTCATTCTTCTGATAGGGAGAATCAATGTACGATCTGGCATACTTGGACAAAGCTTCAAACTCAGAAATATACTCAAGAACAGGCCTCCCACCCTGCTTGAGCTCTACAAACCTCTTAAACAAGACAGATTTCTGAGCCGTAGAGATAAACTTAGCTTCAAATCTGACTTGGAATTGCTCCCAAGTAATCTCTTCTTCTGGTGTATCTATGGTGATAGAATTCCACCAATCAGCAGCTCTTCCCTGAAGCTGTCTCGATGCAAGCTTCCTCTTAGTTGCATCCTCAATCCCTAAGTCACCAAAGATCCTTCGACATGCATCAATCCATCTCTGCACCTCAATAGTCGACTCCGTCCCCAAGAAAGCTTTTCCTCCAAGAGAAGTATAATCCTTGCAAAGCTTAGCAAAATCCACCGGTCTTGGAGCTTGAACTTGAACTCCCACATCCACTGATGATCCTGAAGCTGGTATCCTTCTCATGATCGAAGTCATCATCGCTTCGAACATAGTTCCATAATCAACAGCTCCTTCATCAGCACGGCTTTCCTTTGCAGCTGGTCTCCCTCTTCGACTCATCCTTAATATCTGTAATAAGAATGATTAGAACACCTTAAGAAACAACTGCATAAGGAGTTCAAATCCTTCCAGGCTACTATATTATATATAGTAATCATCCATCAAAATACAATTACGTCTCTCATACGTAGTTACGTCAGCGAGCGTTGGCTGAAATCGATTAACCAATGCTCTGATACCAAATGTGACGACCGCCCATGACTCCCGCACCAAAACAAGAGAATAGAGCGCTGAAAGGTGTGCCAGGCAGCCATGGACGATAGTCAGGGTAAAATAAAATCGCAGAATCTCTATCGTAACTCACAGCGCATGGATAAAATACAATAGAGAAATATATAGTGAAGTCTCATAACAGAAAATCATCATATAAGCATCACAGAGGTTTTATACAATCATCTCAACAAATCCATACATCAAGACCTCACTACAAGCACTCATCAAATACAGCAGCGGATACCCAGTACATATAAGAAAATAATATGCATAGCCTCCTGCTCGTCTTCGCCATCATCAACGGAAAACTCTACTCTAAGCACAGCACCTGCCACCTGCTACCTAGTCTGCCCATCCCAAACATGGATGAACAGCCCAAGGTAATAAGAGGAGACATAAAACCTTGAGTCAGACAAAGTCTTAGTGAGCAGTAAATTAACAATCAAGCATACCAAAAGAGCATAAGGAAATAAAGGAATAGGAACCAAACCATCCCACTCCACCTCTTTCTACAGTGATAGCCCCCAGACACACACTAAGGAGAAGTAAGCATAACATAGCAGATAAGTAAGGTAAAGCAATAATCACTCGAGTCAAGGACGATGTTTTCCAAATACAAACCCCCAAGGCCTAAACCAAGATCAGATAAGCACCCAGAAAACACCGCTCTTGAAGCCGAATGATGATACAACCAAACATCCAAACATCCATGACTCTGGCTATCACTGTTAACCTTGCTTCGAAATCACCGTTAATTGAATGACCGACTCCTTCCTGAGCCATCTGTCAAGGGCTAATGGTAACCCCGGTTCTAGACAAAACCCCGCACACTGCCTTGTGCCTAGGACTTATCTTCTTGGCCCAGAGTACTCGACTACCTTCCTGTAGTCTTTTAGGCGTCCCTATGTACCCTTGCTTTAAGTTTGCTAGAACCTTCAACAACGATAAAGTCCAAGCCTCCTAGTCATCCTCCTCGACGACTATTCTCAACCTAGCCCAAGCTACCTCTTGAGAAGCTCCATTATCAACCAACTTGAACTACCCTTCAAGTTATCAACATGCTTGGAATGATCCCTGCCTGGATTAAGCCAAGACTCACATCATACTTGAACTACCCTTCAAGATATCAACATGCCTCGCTTCATCACATCAAAGCAAGATCTCAACTCAACAACATGGTTTGCCTCGTCGCATCATGGCAAAGTTCCATCTCAACATCATACATATGAGCTTCAACATCCGCTACATATGCCTTAAGCAGCTTTCACCATTCAAGAGCCTTCTTCCGTAGCTTTTGAATCATCTTCAATCACCTTGTTCCAAATCAACTACTAGCTAACTTGGAAACAATCAAATCTAGCATTCATTCAAACATTCAAGCATTCAAACAAGATATATTAAGCAATAACAATTATAATGGCAATTTCGTAATTAAGTGTGCAAAAGTCCAACATATGTGAAATCATGGTTTTTAGCATAGATCTATCAAATCTAAACATGGGTTTTATCTCTAATACTTGATAAATAACTTCTAAAGGTAAACATCTTCAAACATGATGGATCTACATGCAGACTTAAGGAAAATGCGAGAAAACGCTAACTTTAACACATAAAAATATCACCAATCCCATACACTCCTTTGGATCCGCGTGAGAGATAACTACCACTCACCAAATCACCAAAACAACCTAAAATCAAACAACTTCAGATCTGGACAGCAAGGACTTGAGCTTGATCCGGAGAAATTTCACTTGAAACGGTGAAATCTAGCCTCTTCGGATGAAAATCTTCAACTTTGGCACTTGATCTTTGATCTTGATCCTCGATCTTCAATGGATGTTAGCACTTTGATGGAAGTAGAGAAAGAAGTGAAGAAAATACTGTAGTCGAATCTCCAAAATGGCAGCACTTCGTTGCTTCAAAAACCGGTGCCAAAAAGTGAGCCGAACACCTCTATTTATAGGCTGGACACACCATGAGTCGTCGCCCCTATGAGTCGGTCCCGACTCATCATGAGTCGTCCACGACTCATGCCCTGCCGCTCCATCCTTGCCGACTCACTACACACGCGACTCATACACTAAGCCATCCACACGACTTAACAACCCAGGCCGACTCAACACCTACCGACACAAGCGCTAACGACCTAACACTCATCACCTTAACACCTAGCCGACACAAGAACCTGCCGACTCAAAGACCTTACGACTCAACGAAACACTGTCGCACCTCCTAAGTCGTATGACGACTCAACTATGGTGCCGACTCAACTGCATACGACTCAAGACCCCTATGCCGACTCAACATGAGTCGTTTACAACTCATTACCATGCCGACCTACTTCCTACCGACTCATCACAGCAAGAAGGTCACACGACTTAAGACACACACGACTTATCCCTACCGACCTAAGCCTTAGCCCCTTAAGTCGCTAACGACTCAACTGTCTCACCGACTCAACTCAAGGCCTTAACTCGTATACGAGTCATGACTTAACATGCACGCGACTCATCAGGATCCCAACAGCATACGACCTAACAAAGATAACGACTTAAGCCTTCAAGCGACTCATGACTCAAGTACCTTACGACCTATCCCCTTGGGTCGGTCAAATACTTAAGTTGCTAACCCCTTAACTCGGTAACTATTAAGTCGGCACTACCTATAAACCGTTGACCCTACTAACTCGGCTATCACGACTCAACCACCCCTGAGTCGGCCCTCCATGAGTCGCAACCCATTATGAGTCGGTCACTAGCTAATTCCATGACTCGGTCAATTCACTAAGTCGCTCTTAACACTATAGGTCGGTCCATCCTTATCTCGGCCAATTCCATGAGTCGCCTAACTCTGCTATGCCTATGAGTCGGTCACGCCTCAAGCCTTAACTCGGTCATGCCCATGAGTCGGTCACGACTCATTACTTCACCCGGGTCAACTTCTAAACGACTCGAGCTAGAGACATCACAAACAACACTAACAACCTGCAAATTCTACGATTTATCGACACGTAAAATACGGGTCGTTACAATATATGTCAAAATAAATCATCACAATTCAGTAATTTGAATTCAAGAACATATTAGAAATTGAAGATGATGATTTTAGGAAGTAAAATCAGGATTTTTGGTGAAGTGATTGTTGGGATTTTGCAGCAATGAGCAATATTGGGAATTTTGTAGATTTCTGATGATATGTACATTAATTCGATTTGATAGTTGAATCGAAGCTTTCTTGAATGTTATAGATGATGGGAAAAATGTCTAAGAATTTTTCTAATGGCAGAATTGTGTGAATTAGATGAAACTAGGGTTTTAGTTACAGTTTATTTCGGTCGAACTTTAATGGCTTGTGCGGCTTGGATAATGAACCGAGTTCAATCGCATTTGTGGTGTTGAAGCTCGTGGTCATGGCGAGTTGATGTGGGGGGTCAGTGGGGTTAACCGGCGTTGAGATGGCCGTGGAGGGGAGATTTGAGGTCGACGTTTTTCTGCAGTGGTTCGAGTTTTTGGTTAGATTGTTCGAATTTCGTTTCGATTAATTATTGATGGATCTGGGTTTTGTTATGAGTTCATACGCGATCGTGTGATCGCGTCAATGGTCGCGACGACCAGATTCGGCCGGAGGTGAGGGGAGACGTACACACATGTACGCTTTGTGCACTGTATTATGGAGTTGAAGAAGATGAGTTAAGCTCGGGAAGTACTCGTGTATTTCTAGTTATGACTCGAAGCAGTGATGAAGTTGCAAGGTAACTCGAGTGTTTGATATATCATAGGAGAGAGGGAATTTGGGAAAGAAGGTTTCTATCGGGTAGATCGCGTGATACGGCCGTGTTATCTCGGGGGAGGCTCGTGTACAGGTAGGGTTTGACGTGAGTATGAATAATCGAAAGATCCTTCAATATTGTAAACAAGTTTTTAAGTTTAGAATTTATTATTTTCAAATAAAAGTAAACCAAACATTAAAAGTCAAAAATTGAATTTATATTTCAAATTTAAAAAATGTTTTAATATGTTTGTTTTTGAAATAATTATCTTAATTAAGTTTTAAAAATTCAAATTTAAAAGAGTATTTTTGAATTTAGTTATTTAATCAAAGTTTTAAGTTAAATTTTAAAGTAATGTTTCAAATTCTATTTAAAATGAATAAGTTAAACTTAGATAATTAAGGTGTTAGATTTTGATATTTGTTTCTAAATGCATTATTTTCAAATAAAGGTAAATAATATAATTTTGTAAATCAAATAAAATAGTTTGTTTTTAAGTTACTAAATTTGATTTAATTCAAATAATTTATTTATGAAGATAGATAATTATTTGATAGGAATTAAAGGATACTTAATATGATTTGTTAATAAGTAAAGATTTAATTAAGATTAAGGTTATCTTAATTAAATAAGCATCTTGAAATATTAAAAGTTAATTAATTAATTGTTTAATTAATTTTAAATAATTAGTTAATTATTTATTTAATTTTTAATAATCACTTAATTATGGATTAATTAAGTGTAATTACTTAATAAAGTAATTAATGGTTAATTGTGAATGTAATTAAGGAAGTTAATTACTTATGGAAGTAATTAATGATAATTACTCATGGAGTAATTAGTTGAAGTGATTATTGGTTAAACACATAATGATATCAATTAAAGAATTGATTAATATAATTGTCGAAGTTAATTAATTATGAAGTGATTAATTAATTAAAGAATTAAGAATTATTTAATGATGAAGTTAATTGTTTGTTTAGTGATTAATTAAGGAAGTAATTAAGAGTTATTAATGAAAGTAATTAGAGATAATTACTTATGTAAGTAATTAAGAATTAATTGCTTAATTTATTTTATTTAATTTATTAATGTAATTAATTAATTAATTAATGAGATTAATTAAAATGTAATTAATTAATTAAGTAATTAAATAAGGATTAATTGTTAATTTAAATTGGTTAATAATTACTTAATGAAGTAATTAAGAATTAATTAATTGAATTAATTAATCAAGGATTAAAATAACTAAATTAGAAGTTATTTAATTTAGTTAAGTAATTACAAATTGTTAATTACTAATTATGATTAATGAGTTGATTAATTATAGGTTAATTATTTAATTAATTAAAGAATTATTAATCAATAAGGATCATTAATTAATGTAATTAATGATGTTAATCAAGGTTGATTAATAAAATGATTAATTAAAGTATGATTAATTAATTGTAATTAATTGATAATTAATGTAATTAATTATAGTTAATTAATTAATTAATGATCATTAATTATTGTAATTAATGATAGTAATTAAGGATTAATTACTGTATATGGATAAGGATAATTACTTTAATGTAATTAAAGGATAATTAATCAAGGAAGATTAATTAAGGAAGATCATTAGAGATGATTAATTTATTTGGAAGAATAATTAATGACGAAGGGTTATGGTAATTCAATTGATTAAGAGATAATCAATTCTGTTTTGGATGATTGATTAATATGGATTGATTGATTAATATTGGTTAATTATTTGATACTGGATGATCAATATTTGGAGATTTATATTGGATGATTGGTTGAGATTGGATGTTTGATATTGGTTTGATACTGGATGATTTGGATATATATGTTGTGTGATATGCTGCATTGTGAAGATGAATATTGATATGAATTATCTCTTGTGATAATATGATTCATCTATTTGTTTATTTCATCCTGAATATAAGTTTAAATTGTTTAAACCCTTAAGTACAACTTGGACATTAAAATAGCGTTTGGTATCGGTGAGACCGGGATCAGATTTCCATATTTGGAATCCGAAAAACCACATCGATTCCAATATAAACGTTAGGTCATGTATCCAAGTGGAGCAAGTGAAGACTCGAGGTGTAAGGGCTATACGTCAGTATAACTCTGTGGGTGATTCCGTAATGAGTTTGACGGAATGGTGCTTATAGATTCGAGATGGTGATTTAGAGTGCAAGGGCTATGGTCATTGACTCTGAGGGTGATTCCAATAATGAGTGCAACGAGATAGTGCCTTTGGTTTCGTTCGAACCTGGAACGAACTTGTATGGATTGAATGCTTTCAGAACATCGTCAAGTGGACGATGAGCATTCTAAGACAGATGTGTTATCTAAAGGTAATCGTAACCTCAAGCCTCATCAACCGGGAATGGCTAAAACAGGGGAGGTGCAGCAAGGCTTCGTGGGTAGGCCCCACTTGAGAGTGAGATTTACCCCTGTCTTGAGGTCCCTTTCTATTTCAGCTTAGTGTGTTGTTGGTCGCGCCAACTACGGAGTGGTCTTGTTCGGGACTGTCCAGTAAGGGATGGTTCCGACCTTGTGTTGCAGGGGAGCAGGCCTCGGTACGTTGATCTAGGCCACGTACTGTGACGGGCGGTACCCCAGTAGCCTTGCCATTGATGCAAACTCATTCTTCCTACGAGACCCTACGGTTTTGATTGTATTACCCACTCTTGTGCCTAGTAGCTGGAATTTAATGAATGTAACAATTTCGGCTATTTCTTATTTACTTGAAAACCCTGGACAATATTATAATATCACTGGATTTCCTATCAAATGTTTTGGTTAGCGTAAGGTAAAAACTTTTCCATGTTTATGTGTGGGAAGTCTTACGTGATACCTTTTCTTTTCAAAGGTTTTTCTAAAATTAAGCAACTTTAACCCGTTTACTCACACCAGACCCCTGTCTGACCCGAGTGTTTATTATCTGTTTTATTAAACTCTTGGGTACTCATATTATGTATGAGTAGTCAAGTGATTCAGGTTAGTTTGACGAATTCTGGAGGAGATATGGAGCAGGAGGCTTCGACGTGTAAATATATTATGGTTCCGTTGTGTTTGTTTAGTATCTGTTTCTGTTGTACTTGAATTGTATAGTTAAACAGAAGTTTATAACTGTCTAATCTGTTTTGTTTATTGTGTACTCTAATGTAATGAGATACTATGTCATATTTTATGTTAATTATTATATTTTATTCGTTCCGCTATGAGTTCTCTGATGTTGTTCTGTTTCTTCTTTCTCTTTACTTTCTTCTTCTATCCCTTTCTTTCTTAATAGATGATATGATTTCCTGGAGATAGGAAGTCGGGTCGTCGCACTTGGTATCAGAGCATTAGGCTGAGTGAATACCTAGGCTCTGGAGTGGTGTCTTTCTTGAGAGAGCATACTTGTAATTTATATATATAACTATATATTTACACACACACACACACACAGATATATATATCTAGCTGATTTGTTGGGTTATCTGTTCGGAGTTTCCAACATTAGGTTAAAGGTAGATGGAGTAGTGGTGTGTGTGTAACGCGACTACCACTAATGGAAGAGGTCCATATGTTGAGGTTGGAAGTATTTGTCGAGACTGTAGACCTGATACCGTCTCGAGTGAGATTTGTAGTTTGGAGTGAGGATTTCTCTGATATCCGAAGGAAATCTTTTAAAGATTCAGAGTTTATCTTTGAAGTGTAAGTTTGGATTTCGCTCGGGTGAGCGAATTATTCTAGTGTTTGGATCTGTCGGAAATGCAGAAGTAAGCAATGATATCTTGGTAACTGCGTGATGAGATGCAGTATCTTTGAATATTTTCTGAAGGTGTTTTCTCTTGAAGCAGTTTTAGTAGTGGTTGAGGAGCAGTCTTTACCTGCTGCAGGGAAGACTCGTCTGTGTATAAGTTGTTTGGATCTTTAGCATGCAGGTTAGCTGTTTTAGAATATGAGACTAAGGTCTATGAGTTGTTTCTCTTCAGGAATGGTCTCATTGTTATCCCCTAAGGAAAGCGAATTGTGGATGCTTGGTTTGGAGTCCGAGTTTCTTGAGAAGTTGTCTGCCATCTTGGAAGTCAGTTGTGTGGTTTGTTGATGGTTTTGGAGTTGAGAAGCCTTAGGATTAGAAGTTTTTGGTTAGCTGTGGTAGCAGTTTCAGCTCAAAGTGTTCGGTGTGCTGACGAGGAGATCTTTTGGCTTCACAGTATTTTTGAGGTAGAGTTGGGAAGCAACAGCGTGGTTTGTTTCTCCGATGGTTCAGGACTCTTGTGGTTTTCTTTCAGCGGCTCGGGTATTTGGAGAAGTTTTCTTGGAGGTTAACCTTGTTTGGAAAGGTTTAAAGCTGTTCTAACGGGTAAAGTGATGATGGTTTCTTTGGAATTCAAACTATGTAGGATCGCAAAAGTGACTTGCGATTAGTTTGGAATTTATCTTGGGTGATCTGTGCTGAGGCTGAGGATTCTCATGTGGAAGTAAGAGCTACTGATGTGATCAGAAGTTTGTCTGCATTTGGAGTTGAGTTCCAAAAGCGATGCTGGTAGTTAGCCTAGTAGGATGGTTCTTGGAGGGAAAAGAGTTGGAGTAGCAGCTCAGAATTATTTTTGGAATTGGAATTGGACTGATCTAGCTTTTGGAATAGGATTCTGTTTTGAGGATGTGTGACTGAGTCAGATGTGTCACTTAGATTTTGATGGATTTGATGAATAAAGTTTCCCGGATATATTGGGTAAGTTTGTATTCGTGTTCATCAGCAGTATTCTCATCTATTTCAGAATCAGAGTTGTGCAGCGGAAGCGAGGTAGCTACTGTGCAAGGAAGGAAGCAAGTTCTGTTTGTTAATGTTTGGGTAGTAGAGCTTGAGTTCTAGATTTCAATGAATCTTGGAAGACTTTTCTGTTGAATAGGATCTAGGAGCTGTTTGTTTTGGTTTAGCTGTTTCTGGAAGTATCAGCATAGGTTGAGCTGATAAGGAAGAATATTAGCAGCCTAGGATTGTCTGTTGAGTTATAAAGATATGAGATAAGGAGTTTGAAATTCGATGTTGGAGACTTCAGTGTTGTTAAGATTTCTCTGGTTATGAGAACAGTAATTGGATAAGATTGGTTGAGTAGTGCTGTGGCATTTGAGATTTCTTATCTGTGTCTTGATAGGATAAGATTGAATTGCCAGTTTGGATAGCTGGAATTCATTGTGTATCACGTATCTCTGAGGAAATACGTGTATGATTCATTGTTGATTGTTGAATCTGTAGTTCAGTTGGAGTTGGATGTTGAGCTGGATTTGAGAGCAATCTGATGTTCTGTTTAGATTGATGGATCTAGAGATGAGTGGAGCTCTGGATTTTGGTTGTGTAGTTGGTTTGTTGGCTTTTGTTGAGCGAGTCTCCCGGTGATTTATACTTAGGAAGCTCGAGATAGTATTAGAGATTTATTCTGATTTGTGTCAGAATAATTAGTTATATTTGTTTTTTTATTTGATTGCTATGTATGTTAGTAACTGGTTGTTAGGAATGCTTTGCTGATGTAAGTTAAAATCTGTACTGGGTTATTAAATTACGTTTGCTTTTAAATTTCGGGGACAAAATTCTTTTAAGGGGGGAGGATTGTAACGACCCGGAATTTTGGGCAATAACAATTTAATAATCTGTGTTAATAATTTAATTGGTTTAATAATTTTCTTTATAATTTTAATTTAAACTGATAAATTTATTATTTTTATGGTTAATAAATATTTAATCTGATAATTGTGATCAATATCTTTTTAATAATTTAAAATGGATAAGATTTATTTTCCAAAGCTAATCAAATTTTATTCTATTTATAATATATACATTTGATATATATTATGAATAGGAGATTTTTTGTTTTAAATAAAGTTAAAGTTTCAAATTGTAATATATATGTATGTATATGTTATAATTTGATATTGTTTTGGAAATTTAACTTAATCTATTGATAATTTATATATGAATGAATATGGTAATTTAAAGCTTTGTTTTTATTTATATTTTCAAAAGTTAATTTAAAGTTTAATTCAATTTGTTTTCCAAATATAAGATAATTATTTAATTTAAATACGATAGTTTATAAAGGAAATTTATCAATGTTTTATTTTTATTTTCTTTAAAATGTTCAAATTAAAATGGTTATAAATGCATATGTATAAATGTTTTAGATTTTAATACATATATAAGAATTATTTGCATTTTTATTTGTATTAGAATATTTTCTTTAAAAGGTAAGCTATTTATTAAATAAAGGTTTACAAAGATTTTACACTTGTATTTATTAAAATTCAAAAGCTTATTTTCATAAAAACATTTCACTCATGTGTATAAACATTTCATAAATACATATAAATACATAAATAAGCATTTATTAACTAGTAACTTAATTATGTAAGTTTATAATTACATTTAAAATAAATAAGAATTTATTAATAAATTAAAAGACTTGTGTAAACATATATTAACTACACTTGTAAAGCTATTAAACAAATTAACTGACATTTGTTCAAATTTACAACAAGAGGCAACATATTAATTTTAATTTTTAATAAAATTTTAGAAGAAACTAGTTTCCTCACAAACACTTTTCCCTTCCTCTTCAAATTCCTATTTTCTATCTTCAGCTGAATATTAATGGCAAAACAGAAATCTTTTTTCCAAAACCTAACATTAAAACAAAAAACAAAGAGCAAATCTGAAAGCAAAGTTAAAACCTGCAAATTCAAGAGCAACCTGCAAATTAAAGCTTCCACCTATAATACAAGAATTCACATTCATCAGCAAGTCAAATTGGAGCATGCATGCAAAAGGATTTTCAACAACATGCAATTAAAATACTTTTCAGATCTAAAGATTTAAAGAGCCTGGAAATTAAGAAAGTCTGATCTGCATATATATACAAGTGAGTAATTTTTTTTAAAAAACAGATAAGTTGAATTCTAATTTTTATTGCATGTGTTAATCTGAGATTTGATACTGGAGTTGCATGAAAATCATTCAGAATTTATAACATTGAATTTACAGATATGTTTTTATATATGTGAAAGGATCTATGTTTTTATAAACTCTCCGTTCCTTGTTGTTTCAGACCAGTATCAATTTTCAAAATTCCAAATCTCCCAATAAACATTATTATTTGACTTTGATGATTAGATGGAAATTGTTTGTTAATGTTTGAATGCAATTTTAAAAATAGTTTGTGGAATTTTTAAATTACAAATAATTTTTAAATACAATATATATATGTCAAAATAAATCATCCCAATTCAGTAATTTGAATTCAGGAACATATTAGAAATTGAAGATGATGATTTTAGGAAGTAAAATCAGGATTTTTGGTGAAGTGATTGTTGGGTTTTGAAGTAATGAGCAATATTGGGAATTTTGTATATTTCTGCTGATATGTACATTAATTCGATTTGATAGTTGAATCGAAGCTTGCTTGAATGTTATAGATGATGGGAAAAATGTCTAAGAATTTTTCTAATGGCAGAATTGTGTGAATTAGATGAAACTAGGGTTTTAGTTACAGTTTATTTCGGTCGAACTTTAATGGCTTGTGCGATTTGGATAATGAACCGAGTTCAATCACATTTGTGGTGTTGAAGCTTGTGGTCATGGCGAGTTGATGTGGGGGGTCAGCGGGGTTAACCGGCGTTGAGATGGCCGTGAGGCGGAGATTTGGGGTCGACGTTTTTCTGCAGTGGTTCGAGTTTTTGATTAGATTGTTTGAATTTCGTTTCGATTAATTATTGATGGATCTGGGTTTGGTTATGAGTTCATACGCGATCGTGTGATCGCGTCAATGGTCGCGGCGACCAGATTCGACCGGAGGTGAGGGGAGACGTACACACATGTATGCTTTGTGCACTGTATTATGGAGTAGAAGAAGATGAGTTAAGCTCGGGAAGTACTCGTGTATTTCTAGTTATGACTCGAAGCAGTGATGAAGTTGCAAGGTAACTCGAGTGTTTGATATATCATAGGAGAGAGGGAATTTGGGAAAGAAGGTTTCTCTCGGGTAGATCGCGTGATACGACCGTGTTATCTCGGGGGAGGCACGTGTACCGGTAGGGTTTGACGCGAGTATGAATAATCGAAAGATCCTTCAATATTGTAAACTAGTTTTTAAGTTAAGAATTTGTTATTTTCAAATGAAAGTAAACCAAACATTAAAAGTCAAAAATTGAATTTATATTTCAAATTTAAAAAATGTTTTAAGATGTTTGTTTTTGAAATAATTATCTTAATTAAGTTTTAAAAATTCAAATTTAAAAGAGTATTTTTGAATTTAATTATTTAATCAAAGTTTTAAGTTAAATTTTAATGTAATGTTTCAAATTCTATTTAAAATGAATAAGTTAAACTTAGATAATTAAGGTGTTAGATTTTGATATTTGTTTATAAATGCATTATTTTCAAATAGAGGTAAATAATATAATTTTGTAAATCAAATAAAATAGTTTGTTTTTAAGTTACTAAATTATTTTTAATTCAAATAATTTATTTATGAAGATAGATAATTATTTGACAGGAATTTAAGGATACTTAATATGATTTGTTAATAAGTAAAGATTTAATTAAGATTAAGGTTATCTTAATTAAATAAGGATCCTGAAATATTAGAAGTTAATTAATTAATTGTTTAATTAATTTTAAATAATTAGTTAATTATTTATTTAATTTTTAATAATCACTTAATTATGGATTAATTAAGTGTAATTACTTAATAAAGTAATTAATGGTTAATGGTGAATGTAATTAAGGAAGTTAATTACTTATGGAAGTAATTAATGATAATTACTCATGGAGTAATTAGTTGAAGTGATTATTGGTTAAACACTTAATGATATTAATTAAAGAATTGATTAATATAATTGTTGAAGTTAATTAATTATGAAGTGATTAATTAATTAAAGAATTAAGAATTATTTAATGATGTAGTTAATTGTTTGTTTAGTGATTAATTAAGGTAGTAATTAAGACTTATTAATGAAAGTAATTAGAGATAATTACTTATGTAAGTAATTAAGAATTAATTACTTAATTTATTTTAGTTAATTATTAATGTAATTAATTAATTAATTAATGTGATTAATTAAAATGTAATTAATTAATTAAGTAATTAAATAAGGATTAATTGTTAATTTAAATTGGTTAATAATTACTTAATGAAGTAATTAAGAATTAATTAATTGAATTAATTAATCAAGGATTGTCGTTCCAAATCTCTTGTTAACTTCTTCCTGGACAAGCCATTATCTTATACTGCTGTTATACAAAAACTCAAGATCAACTGGAAGCTTAAAGGCACTGTTAAAGTCAAATCAGATGGTACTGTCTTCCTTTTTAACTTTTCATGTGATGAAGACAGATATAAAGTTCTTCAGAGTGACCCAATTATAATGAACAACAAGATGTTCATAATTAAACCATACGATGTTGCTGTCAGTAACATTACTGGCTCAGTTACCTCAGTTTCAGTTTGGGTCCATCTATATAATCTCCCTATATTTGCATGGTCGCCACTGGGAATCAATTGGTTGTGTTGTCATATGGGAAGAATGCTGTGCATGGATGAATCTACTGAGAAGCAGAACAGGTTGAACTACGCAAAGTGTTTAATTGAAGTGAAACCAGACAGGGAGTTTGTAAACGAATTTAAAGTAAAATTGGTGGAGGGTGGCTTTCAAAAAATACATGTTGAGTATCAATGGAGACCAGATGTATGTGTTGCGTGTACGAGATTTGGTCACACAACAGAAAGTTGTGAAGAAAAGAGTATGAGTACAACTGATAAAGTAAATGATGCAAGCAAATATGAAGTAAAAGACAACAAAGTTAATACTGTAGGAAATGTTCATATCAATAAACGGGTCAAACCCTATTAGATGCAGACAACAAGGAAATGGCAACGTGTAGGTAAAAGGAAAACTGTCTCAGTTGCGACTGAAAGGATCAGCGAGATAAAAAGAAGCAACAATCAAGAAGTTGAATATGACATAGATAGAGACACTGTTATTGAAGAAAAGAAAGATGAGGAGGAAGAAGGTCATGAGAAGGGAGATGAAAATGAAGGAATAAATAAAAAATTTAGTGGTAACAAAGCACAAAATGAAAATGTCAATATACAAACTGATGAAGAAGATGCAAGCAAGGAAACAGAGAAAATGAAGGAATAACCGTAGATGTGTTACCTGAAAAAATTCTGATGTCCAACAGATTTGAAGCTCTGCTTGGTTTGGAGGATTCAGAGTTATTGATTAACATGCCTGATGCAGGTAAAAACAATAGAGGAACATTGGGAAACAAATGGGACAATGCAACAAATATAGAAGAAAACAACATAAAGCAGAAGGAGCAAAGCAACAAAACATCAAGTCAAACTGGGGCAGTTCTCTTTGAACAAATGCAACAAAATGAATACAACACTATAGGAAAGACAATACTCAATGAAACTATAACAGAAAATATGAAAGAACGCGATGAAGAGAAGAGCAGCAGTGGTGGAAGAAGCAACAGAAGTAAAAGCAAGAACAATAAATACAAAAGAGTAGCTGACACAGGTGCTGACATGCACAAGTACAAAACAAAATGCACAGCAAAACCATTCAATTCCCCAAACAAAGACAGAGCACTAAATGCAACTCCACCAACTTATGCCAAAATCAAACCCCCATTAGCCTATAAACCACCTCCCAATTCATCACCTCTCAATTCCCCAACCTTTCAACACTCCCCACCACCAACCCTTACTCTCAACCAAATGACCACCACCCACAAGGATAATGAAACAGCTGGCAAAGATAATAACCCCCTTTCAGCAACAATTCTAAATTACTTGTCCTCTACACAGGCAGTAACGAGGAGGATGAAAATAGAAATTCTTAATGCCAGAGTTCTCCAATGATGCCACACATTGGAATATGGAACATAAGGGGGCACACCAAGTTATCAAGCAAGACCAGTGTAAACAGCTCATTACTACTCACCAATTATCGGTGTTGGCGATTCTTGAAACCAAGCTTAACCTTTCATTAACGTTTAAGGCAGCTGAATATATTAAACCTGATTAGAAGCTTATCCACAATCTTAACGAATCACCCTATGGAAGAATCATGATTCTTTACAATCCCCATCTTTTTCAGATTACTCCCATCCTCTCCACTCCCCAACTTATTCACTGTTATGCTCAAGATCTCTATGACAGTACTTCCCTGTATATCTCCTTTATATATGCATCTAACTCTGTTGTAATTAGATCATCGTTGCTATCTGTCATCCCTTCACTGAGGCAGTCCTCCCATCCCTGGATAATTCTAGGTGACTTCAACTGCTGTCATACTATCTCTGATAGAGTAGGAGGAAACCCTCTGTCCCTCAATGAAATTCATCCACTCAGTAGTGTTATTCATGATGCTGAACTTGTTTCAATAAAATCTGTTGGAATGCAATACTCATGGAATAACAAAAGAAGGCATGGTAAAAGAACTTTTTCCAGAATTGACCACTCCTTTGCTAAACTGCCCTAACCAAATGGCCCTTCCTTTACAACCATCTCCCCCCCTCCTCTTCTATCTGACCACTCCCCTCAAATTATTCATCTTCGCGAAGTGGACGTGAGAGGAAAAATAAATTTTAAATTTTTTAACTCTTGGGTTCAAGAACCTGATTTTAAATCTACCGTTCAAGCTGCTTGGAACATAAAAAAAAATGGTAATCATCTTTTTATTTTGCAGGAAAAAATAAGAGAAATGAAAGACGTTCTGAAGCTATGGGCATTTAAAAATTTTGGCAACGGTGATAAACTGAGTAGTAGTATTCTGGTTAAGCTTGTTGAGGTCCAGAAGGCTATGATAGATAATGTTCTGGATGACAGTCTGTCTTCTACTGAAACAACTTTGTCTCAACAGTACTATGATGCCCTAACTCTCGAAAGTGATATGATTAGACAAAAGGCGAGAATTAAATGGTGGGAAAAGGGTGACAAAAACAGTGCTTACTTTCATAACAGTCTCAAGAACAAGCAGAGGAGGGACAACATTGTCACTATCTATGACATGTATGATGTTCTGCAAACTACTTCTTTTGGAGTTAAGGAAGCTTTTGAGCAACATTTCATGAGCATTTATGGCAACACTAACAATTTCGTTCCAAATATTGATGACATTCCTTATGACATATTGCCAAGGCTTGATGAGGAAGAATTCAACTTACTGTGCACTGAAGTAACCAATGAAGAAATCGGGGCTATGTTCTCTCTTAATTCTAATTCTAGCGGTGGTCCAGATGGGCTGAATGCATATTTTTATACTACATGCTGGTTAATTGTTTCTGAAGATGTATGCAATGCCATAACTCTTTTCTTCAAAAAAAGTAAACTTTATAGGTCTTTCAATTATACCAATATTGCTTTAATCCCGAAGCACAAAAATGCTCATCATGTTAAAGATTTCCGTCCTATATCTTGTTGTAACACAATATATAAATGCATCTCCAAAGTCATTGCTACAAGACTCAAGAATGTTCTCCCTTCTATTGTATCCAACAACCAAGCTGCATTTCTACCTAGTAGAAATATTCTAGACCACATCCTGCTCGCTCATGAGCTAATTAAAGGATATAAGAGCAAAAATTCCCCCCTAAAGCAATGATGAAGCTCGACATTATGAAAGCATTTGATATGTTACAGTGGAACAGTATTGTTCGCATCATGGGGTACATGAATTTCCCTCCACATTTTATAGCCTGGATCTTTGAATGCATCTCTTCACCAACTTATTCAATCAATGTCAACGAAACTGCCGAAGGATTTTTTAAAAGTAGGCAGGGCATAAGGCAGGAGACCTACTGTCAGCTTACATATTCATACTTGCATGGAATTACTTACCAGGCTGATAAACAGAGCAATCCAACAAGGGAAAATCAAATTGCATCCAGCATGTAATGACCCGCTAATCTCTGCGTTGTTGTTTGCTGATGACCTGATTATGTTTTGCTCTCCGGACACTGAAACTGTCAAAAACATAATGCTAACCCTTGATCTCTTTTATACTATGACGGGGTTAGAGGTTAACGTTCAAAAGTCTGACATACTCTAGCTGGAGTTAGTTTAACTCAGGCAACTCAAATAACTCAAATGACTGGCTTACCCCATAACCAAACGACTGTTTCCTACCTTGGTCTGCCCCTTACTACGTCAAAAATCACAACTAATCACTGTCTACCGATGTATGAGAAGATCATTGCTAAATTGAATTGTTGGACCACTCGAAAACTAAGTCAAGCTGGAAGATTAACATTGATTAAGTCTGTCACCTTTGCTATGCAAGTGTATTGGGCAAGAACATTTATTCTTCCAACCAAATTAATTAACATGATTAGAACTGCTATTATGCGTTTTCTGTGGTCTGGAAGAACTATGGGTAGATATATTGCTCCAACCAGGTTTGCTACTGTTGAGAAGCCGTTGAGAAAAGGAGGCCTTGGTATAATAAATATGAAACGGTGGAACAAGGCAGCGTATGCTAGGCACGTTGATACCATGCTTAACTGCCCTGATAGTCTATGGGCTGAATGGTCCAAAAGACATATATTAAAATGCAGAAGAATGTGGTACATGGACAAACGACAAAATATGAGCTGGACCTGGCAGAGTTTGTTCAAGACCAAGGAGCTCTATCTTCCACTCATTCAGATGAACACCAACCATGAACACAACGTTAGCTTCTGGGATGACCCATGGCTCGATAATGGTTTCATTCTTAGAAGGCAACTTACTTACAATGAAATCCAGCAGACTGGTGTTCATTCTAATACGAAAGTTAGAGATGTTCTTGTGCATTTTCAAGGTATTCAAACCTTTTCTTCAAATCAAAGAGTTCAAAAACTGTGGGATAGCATAAAGAAGTTCTCCCCTCTGCCTCTTAATTCCGATTTAGTTGTTTGGGGACAGAAAAAAGGTAAATTCAAAATTGGTGATGCTTACGAATTTTTGATGCAGAACAATGCAAAACATAACTAGAAATGGTGGAAGAGAACTTGGAGCAATGACAGTAGCATGAGAGAGAACTTGACATTGTGGAAAGTTTTGAACCGATCCTTGCTGACCAAGGCAAAGCTTGTTAGTATTGGCATGAATTTTGACATCTGCTGTTCTTTTTGTTGTGCTCAACCTGAGACTATCGAACATATTTTCTTTGAATGTGCTGTAATCAAACAACTGTGGACTGAGGTGATGAATAAACTGCAAAGTAAATGTCCAATGATTAACAACCAAGCTGAATAGGACCAGATATACACAAAGACAGGTAACAAGCAAAAAGGAAAGAGAATTTTTGGTGTCGCGTTGAAAAGTTTCATATAAGCAGTGTGGAGAGAGCGTAACTGCAAAGTATTTGACGCCTCCAAGGCTAAAAATGCTGCCAATTATAGGCTTTGGATTATGAATGAAATTGATATTTCCCTGAGGCTTCTTTTCACCTTTGATCCAGGAATAGGATAGATCTTTAGTTTGTTGTTGGTTGTGTTTTTTATTTTTGAATGTGTTTGTTTTCTTCTTTTGTGCTTGTAGCACCATGTTTTATCCCCGTTTTCGATGAGTTCTTGCTCATCTTGTTGTAATTTGTGTCGTGTAATCTTTGGTGCTACAATAAATTGGTCGGGGACCATCCAACCCTGTCGGCCTTGCCAAAATTAATCAAGGATTAAAATAATTAAATTAGAAGTTAATTAATTTAGTTAAGTAATTACAAATTGTTAATTACTAATTATGATTAATGAGTTGATTAATTATAAGTTAATTATTTAACTAATTAAAGAATTATTAATCAATAAGGATCATTAATTAATGTAATTGATGATGTTAATCAAGGTTGATTAATAAAATGATTAATTAAAGTATGATTAATTAATTGTAATTAATTCATAATTAATGTAATTAATTATAGTTAATTAATTAATGAATGATCATTAATTATTGTAATTAATGATAGTAATTAAGGATTAATTACTGTATATGGATAAGGATAATTACTTGAATGTAATTAAAGGATAATTAATCAAGGAAGATTAATTAAGGAAGATCATTAGAGATGATTAATTTATTTGGAAGAATAATTAATGAAGAAGGGTTATGGTAATTCAATTGATTAAGAGATAATCAATTCTGTTTTGGATGATTGATTAATATGGATTGATTGATTAATATTGGTTAATTATTTGATACTGGATGATCAATATTTGGAGATTTATATTGGATGATTGGTTGAGATTGGATGTTTGATATTGGTTTGATACTGGATGATTTGGATATATATGTTGTGTGATATGCTGCTTTGTGAAGATGAATATTGATATAAATTATCTCTTGTGATAATATGATTCATCTTTTTGTTTATTTCATCCTGAATATAAGTTTAAATTGTTTAAACCCTTAAGTACAACTTGGACATTAAAATGGCGTTTGATATCGGTGAGACCGGGATCAGATTTCCATATTTGGAATCCGAACAACCACATCGATTCCAATATAAATGTTAGGTCGTGTATCCAAGTGGAGCAAGTGAAGACTCGAGGTGTAAGGACTATACGTCAGTATAACTCTGTGGGTTATTCCATAATGAGTTTGACGGAATAGTGCTTATAGATTCGAGATGGTGAATTAGAGTGCAAGGGCTATGGTCGTAGACTCTGAGGGTGATTCCAATAATGAGTGCAACGAGATAGTGCCTTCGGTTTCGTTCGAACCTGGAATGAACTTGTATGGATTGAATGCTTTCTGAACATCGTCAGGTGGACGATGAGCATTCTAAGATAGATGTGTTCTCTAAAGGTAATCGTAACCTCAAGCCTCATCAACCGGGAATGGATAAAACAGGGGAGGTGCAGCAAGGCTTCGTGGGTAGTTCCCACTTGAGAGTGAGATTTACCCCTGTCTAGAGGTCCCTTTCTATTTCGGCTTAGTGTATGGTTGGTCGCGCCAACTACGGAGTGGTCTTGTTCGGGACTGTCCAGTAAGGGATGGTTCCGGCCTTGTGTTGCAGGGGAGCGGGCGTACTCCTCGGTACATTGATCTAGGCCACGTACTGTGACGGGCGGTACCCCAGTATCCCTGCCATTGATGGAAACTCATTCTTCCTACGAGACCCTGCGATTTTGATTGTATTACCCACTTTTGTGGCTAGTAGCTGGAATTTAATGAATGTAACAATTTCGGCTATTTCTTATTTACTTGAAAACCCTGGAAACTATTATAATATCACTGGATTTCCTATCAAATGTTTTTGTTAGAGTAAGGTAAAAACTTTTCCATGTTTATGTGTGGGAAGTCTTACGTGATACCTTTTCTTTTAAAAGGTTTTTCTAAAATTAAGCAACTTTAACCCGTTTACTCACACCAGACCCCTATCATACCCGAGTGTTTATTATCTGTTTTATTAAACTCTTGGGTACTCATATTATGTATGAGCAGTCAAGTGATTCAGGTTAGTTTGACGAATTCTGAAGGAGATATGGAGCAGGAGGCTTCGACGTGTAAATATATTATGGTTCCGTTGTGTTTGTTTAGTATCTGTTTCTGTTGTACTTGAATTGTATAGTTAGACAGAAGTTTATAACTGTCTAATCTGTGTTGTTTATTGTGTACTCTGATGTAATGAGATATTATGTAATATTTTATGTTAATTATTATACTTTATTCGTTCCGCTGTGAGTTCTCTGTTGTTGTTCTGTTTCTTCTTTCTCTTTCTTTTCTTCTTCTATCCCTTTCTTTTTTAATAGATGATGTGATTTCCTGGAGATAGGAAGTCGGGTCGTCACACTTGGTATCAGAGCATTAGGCTGAGTGAATACCTAGGCTCTGGAGTGGTGTCTTTCTTGAGAGAGCGTACTTGTAATTTTTATATATAACTATATATTTACACACACACACACACATATCTAGCTGATTTGTTGGGTTATCTGTTCAGATTTTCCAACATTAGGTTAAAGGTAGATGGAGTAGTGGTGTGTGTGTAACGCGACTACCACTAATGGAAGAGGTCCATATGTTGAGGTTGGAAGTATTTGTCGAGACTGTAGACCTGATACCGTCTCGAGTGAGATTTGTAGTTTGGAGTGGGGATTTCTCTGATATCCGAAGGAAATCTTTTAAAGATTTGGAGTTTATCTTTGAAGTGTAAGTTTGGATTTCGCTCGGGTGAGCGAATTATTCTAGTGTTTGGATCTGTCGGAAATGCAGAAGTAAGCAATGATATCTTGGTAACTGTGTGATGAGATGCAGTATCTTTGAATATTTTCTGAAGGTGTTTTCTCTTGAAGCAGTTTTAGTAGTGGTTGAGGAGCAGTCTTTACCTGCTGCAGGGAAGACTCGTCTGTGTATAAGTTGTTTGGATCTTTAGCATGGAGGTTAGCTGTTTTATAATATGAGACTAAGGTCTATGAGTTGTTTCTCTTCAGGCATGGTCTCATTTTTATCCCCTAAGGAAAGCGAATTGTGGATGCTTGGTTTGGAGTCCGAGTTTCTTGAGAAGTTGTCTGCCATCTTGGAAGTCAGTTATGTGGTTTGTTGATGGTTTTGGAGTTGAGAAGCCTTAGGATTAGAAGTTTTTGGTTAGCTGTGGTAGCAGTTTCAGCTCAAAGTGTTCGGTGTGCTAACGAGGAGATCTTTTGGCTTCACGGTATCTTCGAGGTAGAGTTGGGAAGCAACAGTGTGGTTTGTTTCTCCGATGGTTCAGGACCCTTGTGGTTTTCTTTCAGCAGCTCGGGTATTTGGAGAAGTTTTCTTGGAGGTTAACCTGGTTTGGAAAGGTTTAAAGCCATTCTAATGGGTAAAGTGATGACAGTTTCTTTGGAATTCAAACTATGTAGGATCGCAAAAGTGACTTGCGATTAGTTTGGAATTTATCTTGGGTGATCTGTGTTGAGGCTGAGGATTCTCATGTGGAAGTAAGAGCTACTGATGTGATCAGAAGTTTGTCTGCATTTGGAGTTGAGTTCCAAAAGCGATGCTGGTAGTTAGCCTAGTAGGATGGTTCTTGGAGAGAAAAGAGTTGGAGTAGCAACTTAGAATTATTTTTGGAATTGGAATTGGACTTATCTAGCTTTTGGAATAGGATTCTGTTTTGAGGATGTGTGACTGAGTCAGATGTGTCACTTAGATTTTGATGGATTTGATGAATAAAGTTTCCCGGATATATTGGGTAAGTTTGTATTCGTGTTCATCAGCAGTATTCTCATTTATTTCAGAATCAGAGTTGTGCAGCGGAAGCGAGGTAGCTACTGTGCAAGGAAGGAAGCAAGTTCTGTTTGCTATTGTTTGGGTAGTAGAGCTTGAGTTCTAGATTTCAATGAATCTTGGAAGACTTTTCTGTTGAATAGGATCTAGGAGCTGTTTGTTTTGGTTTAGCTGTTTCTGGAAGTATCAGCATAGGTTGAGCTGATCAGGAAGAATATTAGCAGCCTAGGATTGTCTGTTGAGTTATACAGATATGAGATAAGGAGTTTGAAATTCGAAGTTGGAGACTTCAGTGTTGTTAAGATTTCTCTGGTTAAGAGAACAGTAATTGGATAAGATTGGTTGAGTAGTGCTGTGGCATTTGAGATTTCTTATCTGTGTCTTGATAGAATAAGATTGAATTGCCAGTTTGGATAGCTGGAATTCATTGTGTATCACGTATCTCTGAGGAAATACGTGTATGATTCATTGTTGATTGTTGAATCTGTAGTTCAGTTGGAGTTGGATGTTGAGCTGGATTTGAGAGTAATCTGATGTTCTGTTTAGATTGATGGATCTAGAGATGAGTGGAGCTCTGGATTTTGGTTGTGTAGTTGGTTTGTTGGCTTTTGTTGAGCGAGTCTCCCGGTGATTTATACTTGGGAAGCTCGAGATAGTATTAGAGATTTATTCTGATTTGTGTCAGAATAATTAGTTATATTTGTTTTTTTATTTGATTGCTATGGATGTTAGTAACTGGTTGTTAGGAATGCTTTGCTGATGTAAGTTAAAATCTGTACTGGGTTATTAAATTACCTTTGCTTTTAAATTTCGGGGACGAAATTCTTTTAAGGGGGGAGGATTGTAACGACCCGGAATTTTGGGCAATAACAATTTAATAATCTGTGTTAATAATTTAATTGGTTTCATAATTTTCTATATAATTTTAATTTAAACTGATAAATTTATTATTTTTATGGTTAATAAATATTTAATCTGATAATTGTGATCAATATCTTTTTAATAATTTAAAATGGATAAGATTTATTTTCCAAAGCTAATCAAATTTTATTCTTTTTATAATATATACATTTGATATATATTATGAATAGGAGATTTTTTGTTTTAAATAAAGTTGAAGTTTCAAATTGTAATATATATGTATGTATATGTTATAATTTGATATTGTTTTGGAAATTTAACTTAATCTGTTGATAATTTATATATGAATGAATATGGTAATTTAAAGCTTTGTTTTGATTTATATTTTCAAAAGTTAATTTAAAATTTAATTCAATTTGTTTTCCAAATATAAGATAATTATTTATTTTAAATATGATAGTTTATAAAGGGAATTTATCAATGTTTTATTTTTGTTTTCTTTAAAATGTTCAAATTAAAATGGTTATTAATGCATATGTATAAATGTTTTAGATTTTAATACATATATAAGAATTATTTGCATTTTTATTTGTATTAGAATATTTTCTTTAAAAGGTAAGCTATTATTAAATAATGGTTTACAAAGATTTTACACTTGTATTTATTAAAATTCAAAAGCTTATTTTCATAAAAACATTTCATTCATGTGTATAAACATTTCATAAATACATATAAATACATAAATAAGCATTTATTAACTAGTAACTTAATTATGTAAGTTTATAATTACATTTAAACTAAATAAAAATTTATTAATAAATTAAAAGACATGTGTAAACATATCTTAACTACACTTGTAAAGCTATTAAACAAATTAAATGACATTTGTTCAAATTTACAACAAGTGGCAACATATTAATTTTAATTTTTAATAAAATTTTAGAAGAAACTAGTTTCCTCACAAAAAATTTTCCCTTCCTCTTCAAATTCCTATTTTCTATCTTCAGCTGAATATTAATGTCAAAACAGAAATCTTTTTTCCAAAACCTGACATTAAAACCAAAAACAAAGAGCAAATCTGAAATCAAAGTTAAAACCTGCAAATTCAAGAGCAACCTGCAAATTAAAGCTTCCACCTGTAATACAAGAATTCACATTCATCAGCAAGTCAAATTGGAGCATGCATGCAAAAGGATTTTCAACAACATGCAATTAAAATACTTTTCAGATCTAAAGATTTGAAGAGCCTGGAAATGAAGAAAGTCTGATCTGCATATATGTACAAGTGAGTAATTTTTAAAAAAAAATAGATAAGTTGAATTCTAATTTTTATTGCATGTGTTAATCTAAGATTTGATACTGGAGTTGCATGAAAATCATTCAGAATTTATAACATTGAATTTACAGATATGTTTTTATATATGTGAAAGGTTCTATGTTTTTATATACTCTTTGTTCCTTGTTGTTTCAGACCAGGATCAATTTTCAAAATTCCAAATCTCCCAATAAACATTATTGTTTGACTTTGATGATTAGATGGAAATTGTTTGTTAATGTTTGAAGGCAATTTTAAAAATAGTTTGTGGAATTTTTAAACTACAAATAATTTTTAAAATGGGAAACGCAGTAAATACAGTATATATATGTCAATATAAATCATCACAATTCAGTAATTTGAATTCAGGAACATATTAGAAATTGAAGATGATGATTTTTGGAAGTAAAATCAGGATTTTTGGTGAAGTGATCGTTGGGTTTTGCAGTAATGAGCAATATTGGGAATTTTGTAGATTTCTGATGATATGTACATTAATTCGATTTGATATTTGAATCGAAGCTTGCTTGAATGTTATAGATGATGGGAAAAATGTCTAAGAATTTTTCTAATGGCAGAATTGTGTGAATTAGATGAAACTAGGGTTTTATTTACAGTTTATTTCGGTCGAACTTTAATGGCTTGTGCGACTTGGATAATGAACCGAGTTCAATCGCATTTGGGGTGTTGAAGCTCGTGGCCATGGCGAGTTGATGTGGTGGGTCAGTGGGGTTAACCGACGTTGAGATGGCCGTGGAGGGGAGATTTGGGGTCGACGTTTTTCTGCAGTGGTTCGAGTTTTTGGTTAGATTCGGCCGGAGGTGAGGGGAGACGTACACAAATGTACGCTTTGGCACTGTATTATGGAGTTGAAGAAGATGAGTTAAGCTCCGAAAGTACTCGTGTATTTCTAGTTACGACTCGAAGCAGTGATGAAGTTGCAAGGTAATTCGAGTGTTTGATGTATCATAGGAGAGAGGGAATTTGGGAAAGAAGGTTTCTCTCGGGTAGATCGCGTGATACGGCCGTATTATCTCGGGGGAGGCTTGTGTACAGGTAGGGTTTGACGCGAGTATGAATAATCAAAAGATCCTTCAATATTGTAAACAAGTTTTTAAGTTAAGAATTTGTTATTTTCAAATAAAAGTAAACCAAACATTAAAATTCAAAAGTTGAATTTATATTTCAAATTTAAAAAAATTGTTTTAAAATGTTTGTTTTTGAAATAATTATCTTAATTAAGTTTTAAAAATTCAAATTTAAAAGAGTATTTTTGAATTTAATTATTTAATCAAAGTTTTAAGTTAAATTTTAAAGTAATGTTTCAAATTCTATTTAAAATGAATAAGTTAAACTTAGATAATTAAGGTGTTAGATTTTGATATTTGTTTCTAAATGCATTATTTTAAAATAAAGGTAAATAATATAATTTTGTAAATCGAATAAAATAGTTTGTTTTTAAGTTACTAAATTTGATTTAATTCAAATAATTTATTTATGAAGATAGATAATTATTTGATAGGAATTTAAGGATACTTAATATGATTTGTTAATAAGTAAAGATTTAATTAAGATTAAGGTTATCTTAAGTAAATAAGGATCTTGAAATATTAGAAGTTAATTAATTAATTAATTAATTAATTTTAAATAATTAGTTAATTATTTATTTAATTTTTAATAATCACTTAATTATGGATTAATTAAGTGTAATTACTTAATAAAGTAATTAATGGTTAATTGTGAATGTAATTAAGGAAGTTAATTACTTATGGAAGTAATTAATGATAATTACTCATGGAGTAATTAGTTGAAGTGATTATTGGTTAAACACTTAATGATATCAATTAAAGAATTGATTAATATAATTGTTGAAGTTAATTAATTATGAAGTGATTAATTAATTAAAGAATTAAGAATTATTTAATGATGAAGTTAATTGTTTGTTTAGTGATTAATTAAGGAAGTAATTAAGACTTATTAATGAAAGTAATTAGAGATAATTACTTATGTAAGTAATTAAGAATTAATTACTTAATTTATTTTAGTTAATTTATTAATGTAATTAATTAATTAATGAATGTGATTAATTAAAATGTAATTAATTAAATAAGGATTAATCGTTAATTTAAATTGGTTAATAATTACTTAATGAAGTAATTAAGGATTAATTAATTGAATTAATTAATCAAGGATTAAAATAATTAAATTAGAAGTTAATTAATTTAGTTAAGTAATTACAAATTGTTAATTACTAATTATGATTAATGAGTTGATTAATTATAAGTTAATTATTTAATTAATTAAAGAATTATTAATCAATAAGGATCATTTATTAATGTAATTAATGATGTTAATCAAGGTTGATTAATAAAATGATTAATTAAAGTATGATTAATTAATTGTAATTAATTGATAATTAATGTAATTAATTATAGTTAATTAATTAATGAATGATCATTAATTATTGTAATTAATGATAGTAATTAAGGATTAATTACTGTATATGGATAAGGATAATTACTTGAATGTAATTAAAGGATAATTAATCAAGGAAGATTAATTAAGGAAGATCATTAGAGATGATTAATTTATTTGGAAGAATAATTAATGAAGAAGGGTTATGGTAATTCAATTGATTAAGAGATAATCAATTCTGTTTTGGATGATTGATTAATATGGATTGATTGATTAATATTGGTTAATTATTTGATATTGGATGATCAATATTTAGAGATTTATATTGGATGATTGGTTGAGATTGGATGTTTGATATTGGTTTGATGCTGGATGATTTGGATATATATGTTGTGTGATATGCTGCTTTGTGAAGATGAATATTGATATGAATTATCTCTTGTGATAATATGATTCATCTATTTGTTTATTTCATCTTGAATATAAGTTTAAATTGTTTAAACCCTTAAGTACAACTTGGACATTAAAATGGCGTTTGGTTTCGATGAGACCGGGATCGGATCTCCATATTTTGAATCCGAAAAACCACATCGATTCCAATTTAAACGTTAGGTCGTGTATTTAAGTGGAGCAAGTGAAGACTCGAGGTGTAAGGGCTATACGTCTGTATAACTCTATGGGTGATTCCGTAATGAGTTTGACGGAATAGTGCTTATAGATTCGAAATGGTGATTTAGAGTGCAAGGGCTATAGTCGTTGACTCTGAGGGTGATTCCAATAATGAGTGCAACGAGATAGTGCCTTCGGTTTCGTTCGAACCCGGAACGAACTTGTATGGATTGAATGCTTTCAGAACATAGTCAGGTGGACGATGAGCATTCTAAGACAGATGTGTTCTCTAAAGGTAATCGTAACCTCAAGCCTCATCAACCGGGAATGGCTAAAACAGGGGAGGTGCAGAAAGGCTTCGTGGGTAGCCCCCACTTGAGAGTGAGATTTATCCCTGTCTAGAGGTCCCTTTCTATTTCCGCTTAATGCGTGGTTGGTCGCGCCAACTACGGAGTGGTCTTGTTCGGGACTGTCCAGTAAGGGATGGTTCCGGCCTTGTGTTGCAGGGGAGCGGGCGTACTCCTCGGTACGTTGATCTAGGCCACGTATTGTGACGGGCGGTACCCCAGTAGCCCTGCCATTGATGGAAACCCATTCTTCCTATGAGACCCTACGGTTTTGATTGTATTACCCACTATTGTGGCTAGTAGCTGGAATTTAATGAATGTAACAATTTCGCTATTTCTTATTTACTTGAAAACCCTGGACACTATTATAATATCACTGGATTTCCTATCAAATATTTTGGTTAGCGTAAGGTAAAAACTTTTCCATGTTTATGTGTGGGAAGTCTTACGTGATACCTTTTCTTTTCAAAGATTTTTCTAAAATTAAGCAACTTTAACCCGTTTACTCACACCAGACCCCTGTCTGACCCGAGTGTTTATTTTCTGTTTATTAAACTCTTGGGTACTCATATTATGTATGAGTAGTCAAGTGATTCAGGTAAGTTTGACGAATTCTGGAGGAGATATGGAGCAGGAGGCTTCGACGTGTAAATATATTATGGTTTCGTTTTGTTTGTTTAGTATCTGTTTCTGTTGTGCTTGAATTGTATAGTTAGACAGAAGTTTATAACTGTCTAATCTGTGTTGTTTATTGTGTACTCTGATGTAATGAGATACTTTGTAATATTTTATGTTAATTATTATATTTCATTCGTTCCGCTGTGAGTTCTCTGATATTGTTCTGTTTCTTCTTTCTCTTTCTTTTCTTCTTCTATCCCTTTCTTTCTTAATAGATGATGTGATTTCCTGGAGATAGGAAGTCGGGTCATCGCACAGGTGGACGATGAGCATTCTAAGATAAATGTGTCCTAAAAAGATAATCGCAGCCTCAAGCCTCATCAACTGTGAATGGCTAAAACAGGGGAGGTGTAGCAAGGTTACGTGGGTCATTCCCAAGTAGGACGAGATTTACCCCTGTCTAGATGTGCCTTTTTATTCGGCTGTGTGGGCAGTTGGATCTGCAGCCAACTGCAGGGTGGTCTTGCTCGGGACTATTCAGTAAGGAATGGTCCCGCCTTGTGTTGCAGGGGATTAGGAGTAATCCTCGGTACGGTGATCTAGGCCACCTACTGTGACGGGTAGTACCCTAGTAGCCCTGCCATTGATGGAAACCCATTCTTCCTACGTGCCCTTACGATTTTGTTTGTACTACCCACTTTTGTGGCTAGTAGCTGGAATTTAAAGAATGTAACAATTTCGGCTATTTTCTATTTACTTGAAAACCCTAGACACTATTATAATATCACTGCATTTCCTATCAAATGTTTTGGTTAGCGTGAGGTAAAATCTTTTCTATGTTTATGTGTGAGATGTCTTATGTGATACCTTTCTTTTCAAAGGATTTTCTAAAGTTAAGCAATTTTATACCGTTTACTCACACCAGACCCCTGTCTGACCCAAGTGTTTATTTTATGTTTTATTAAACTCTCGGGTACTCATATTATGTATGAGTAGTCAAGTGATTCAGGTTATCCTTGACGAATTTTGAAGGAGCTTTGGAGTAGGAGGCATTAGCGTGTAGATATATAGATATAGAGTTTCGCTGTGATGTTATTCTGTATGGATGTTCTTGTATTGTACATTAGACAAAAATGTTATAACTGGCTAAATTGAGATGTATAGTTGTGTACTCTGATATATATGATACTATATATATGTTATATATTATATTTCATTCGTTCCGCTGTGAGATTCTGATGTGTCGTTGTTCTTTCTTCTCTTTCTTTTCTTCTTCTATCCCTTTCTTTCTTACATAGTGATGCGTATTTCTGGTGATAGAAAGGCGGGTCACTACAGAATGATTCACCCAAGATTTTTCTGTTGGTTAACTATAATTTAAGGTCAAACCAGAAATCTTAAAGGGGCGGCATTACACAGTTCCCCACACATGAGAATACTGCGGAACTTCAATGTGGACACTCCACTTAGATTATAGTTGAATCATGATAGGGAGATCCGTCAAGCGACTATAGTCGGGTATGGTTTGAAGCATTGGAAGTTTAACACTATTCAATATATAATTATCTCCTCGATTATAAGGATTTAATATCACGATCAACTGTAGTCAACTCAAAGCCAAAGTCTCTGGCTAGAGTAGTACAGTTAATAATAAATATTTTT
Source organism: Allium cepa (assembly GCA_030765085.1). NCBI lineage: Eukaryota > Viridiplantae > Streptophyta > Magnoliopsida > Asparagales > Amaryllidaceae > Allium > Allium cepa. The sequence goes on from CM060942.1 coordinate 491,301,833, forward strand.
ATTGAACCAACAAATTTGTGTATGGACCAACCAAGTTTAGTTTTAGTGATAATGGAATTTTGATCGAAACTAAATCTTAAGTCCTAAAAGTGACATGGTTTTGACAAAGATAATTAGCGTAGATAATCGTCACTACCATGTACCACATGTAATAGTAAAGCTGGTTTTATTGAAAAGATGCGTAAGCGGTAGACTCGACCAAAATGTTACACCACTAGCTATGGTGACATGTGAATGTTAATGTTTGAGTTGTTTGATATTAATCGTTGATTGAATTTACACCTTTGAGTGGCACAACCTCAATGATGGATTCCTAAAAAACCGCACTATTTAATTAATTTATAAAATGTTGTAAATTATTTAAATGAAGTAATATCCAAGAAATATTAATTATTATTTAATTTACTTGATGTTTTAGAGTTGTTTGCAATAATCTGAATGCATTTATAAAAGTTACATTTACCGCATCGATATACGATATTGGTTTAACTTTAAATGGACTTCTATGAAAGATAACTGCATGAAAGAATTTATGGAAATTTTATGCTATTTATTGGCATGTATTTTTTGCCAAACAGGTAAAGAATATGAGCGGAGAGTGAGAATTAAGAGAATTGTTTGAGGAAGTTTTAATTAAAACAATATGAAATGTTTCATTCTTTCAATAGAAATAAATCCACTAATTTATTTGCTATCGGATTTCATTTTATTCACCTTTATTTTCTCTTATCCTAACCTTCCATGGAAAAAAATTAAATGAAATTTTCCCAAAATTTACCAACTCTAAATCAAATGCAAACATCGAAATAAAATGAAACATAAGTGATTCATCCGTCTCTTGTAAGGATTGGGTCTGGATTGCGGTGATTTAGGAGTTATTCTTCATTCAAGGCGTGATATTTTAGCAACATCATAAGGTCACTATCCAATCTCCATTTAATGTATGTTATATTATGTTAAAAAATTTAGATTCCTTATCTTTATATCTTATTATGATTATATTTTACATATTGGTATAATTTAGATCTCGTACCATATACAATGAATTTATATATGCCTATATTTTCCAATCTTTTGCATGCTATTGTTTTAGAGATTAAAAGTTCAATGAAAAAAGAATAGAAAAAGGTGTTTGGGTTTTTTTACTTAATTGAGATAATTTCGTTACGTATTTTATATACAAATATAAATGAAGTACATACATAACTACTTGAAATTATCAAATGAAATTAAATGTAAGTTTCATGTGTATATAGGTTATTTTGAATACCAAATAATTATTGTTATTATATACATATGATTATATGTATATTATTTTAATTCAAGATTTATAAAAATATTTTAGGGCGGCATTATAGACCTAATTTTGATTTCCTTCCTAAGTCAAAACTAGATTTCAAATTATTAATTTTTAATTGTAAAACATATATTATTACTAGTTTTATACACGCATGCACGCGCACGCACACGCACGCACGCACATATATATTGTTTTGAATTTAAACATAGTCTGTTATTATTTATATATGTATATAGGCACATATATTATATTTGAAATACAAAGTTTATAATTTTTTTACAGAATTACATATCTAATGTGGAACTCCTTCTTAAATCAAAACTAGATTTCAAGTTGTAAATTTTAGATTTTAAAACACATAAAATTTGTTATGATTTATTTTAATACATATAAAGGTCTAAATTTTCAAATGTTGACTAGAAATGGAATTAAATGAATGAGTAACGAAAGAAGAAAAGTCCTTTGCCTTTTCCTCTTCTTAAATTCCTACTTAAACTCATTAGTTGTTATATTATACATATAAGTAAACTATTATCAATAGTTAAAAAATATTTTATAACATATTATAGATAATTATAAGTAAACTATGTATACATACATGTTATCATTATATTATAAGTTTTCAAAATAAAACTATAGATGACAAAGATAAATACAATGGGTGAATGTGTCTGTTGCGATGTAAATCCTACATGTATAATCGTACACATTGGCCGTGTACGATGTGTATATTTTGCACTTACACTATACACATAGGAATGTATATGTTTTGTTCATTATAATATATTCAATTTAAATTAAATTAGAACTCCTTTTTAAACAAATTAAATTAATAAGACTTTATTTTAAAATATATTCGATTAGATCTAATAAACTATTTAGACTTCATAGGCTAAATAGATCCAAAAATATTATTATTGCTTTTGAAATTTACTTATTTTAACCACTTCCGATTGGCCTAATTCCTTCAAATACCTTTTCCTTGTATGCACATCTAATTGAACTTTTCAAGTGACCGCCCTACAAGTTGGTTAATCGTTCATGTTAACATAATAGAGGCTCTGAAGCCAATATTGGATCAGGTGCAATAGCAGTGGGGTAAAAGGGAAAATTTTTAAAAAAACGTTTTACAGCTTGCACTAGATCTTATTTTATGTTTACGTGAATAATTTAGCTACACTAAACAATATTTAGAGATCGCTAAAATTAGAGTTTGTTGTTTTACCATAGTTTAATTAAAAAAAATTCTTAAAAATTAATTGTGCACATATTTTTATATTATGACTTAAATCTATATGTATGAAAAATGTGTGTGTGTGTGCACGCGCGTGCGTGCATGCGGTTGCTTGTGTGTACACTATTTTACTTCTACTTATATTTTATTTTATAATATTTAATTTATTAGTCTTCACATTCATTATGTAAAAAATGTAACATTATGCACAATTCGAGGGCATATAAATGTGAATGTCAATTTACATGGGTAAAAAACCATTAGGATTTATGGTTATAATTAAGGTGTTAAACTAAATATTAGGCCTAACTTAAATGCTCAAGTCAAGTGAATCAATTATGCTTAGGCAAGAGGGTTGGCTCTCAGGGATGTATACGAGTCATCGTATAGTCATCAACACTTCAAACACCGAAGACGCTTCAACGAACAATACCTTGCTGTTTTCTCGACGCCTTCAACACTTCAAACACCGAAGACGCTTCAACGAACTTTGGAAAAAGATCTAACTCATCCAACATGAATTCAAAGAGCTTTTCTACATTGAAGTTCTAGCTACTCGTCTTAATCGTGTTGTAATTGAAGAATCATTGAAAAAGTAGTAATCAAATCCGCAATAAAAGAGATTAAGTGGACGTAGTCTTGACTTTAAGCCGAACCACTATAAAAACTGTTGTCTCTTTACTATTTCTCTGTTATTTTCTGCTTATTTTCAGTTCCCGTACCAACGGGTGGTGCTTTTGCTATCTCACAATTTACACCGAGGTGTTAGCGTACATTTTTTGCGTTAACATTTTTTGTGCTGTCACTGAGAATTGAACTCAGGAGTGCTATAACCATTGCTTCACAAAGATTTGTTGAAGGACTCTCTCTACGAACCAGAAGTCTATCTGAAATTATGGCTCCTGGAAGAAAACGTAGATCTGCTAGATTTGGAGATACTTGTGACAACACCGCCACTTCTCCCACGTCAAATGAAGCGGCTCCTAGTGTTGGAGTCATAAAGGCGGAGTTGGATGCTGTAGTGTCTGGGCTGTATCAACAAATGGAAGCCCAGAACACTTTAATGTTGGACCGGTTAAATGCTTTGCTTGGAGTTAACCTTCAATCAGAAAATAATGAAGAAACCTTTGCCGAAGATGTTCATGATTCTCAAGGAAAGACTATCCCTCAAAGGGCAGCTGGCACCGCCGATGGGGCACCTCCCCAAGCCGGAGGACCAAGGCCGCAGCCTAATCTTCGCGAACGTTTGTCCATGCAAACTTCCGAAAAAGTAGCTGACGTTTGTCCCGCGGGGCCTCTAAACGATGAGGAATACCGCACGGGAATGGTTCGACAAATTATGAAAGAAAGTATGCAAAGGGAAGAAGATGAAAAAGAATGGGGGTTCGCTCCAAGCAAGACTCCATTTACTAAAAGGATCCTAAAGGCTGAATTTCCAAAGAAGTTTGTTCCTCCCGCTATTCCAGCTTATCGGTGAACAAGAGACCCTAACCAATTCTTATACAAGTATGACTGGCATATGACTGGTGCCATAGAATCAGATGAGATCAAGTGTGGATATTTTTCGGTGTATTTGGAAGGAGTGGCTCTGCTTTGGTTCACGAAGCTGCCAGTTCGTTCCGTGGATCAATTCTTTGACCTCACTCGGAAATTCAAAGATCAATTTAGATTATATGCTTCAAAGGCCAACGATATAATGTCACTTTCCAACCTCGAGCAAAGCCCTAGAGAGCCACTTAGATCTTTCTTAAACCGCTTCAACATAGCCTTGGCTGAGGTGGACAATGCAGAGCCTAGAATGATTCTGACTTACTAGGTGCGAGCCATTGACAAGTCAAGTGAATTTGGAAAATGGCTAAAGATGAAAGAACCAAATTCACTTGAGAAATTCTACAAGAAAGCCGATGAATTTATGCGCTGAGAAAGCCTTCCTGTGCCGGCAAAAGCAGTCGTGACTGAGGTTGGGAATAATAATGTTGCTTCAAACAAAAAGGAATCTGGTACACAGAAGAGGGAGAATGACGGTGGGAAGAAGCAGGGAAATGCGAAGAAAACTCGTCATTTTAGACCTTCGGACTTCACTCCATTGACTGATACTCTAGAAAATATCTTCTTTTCAACCATGGATGCTGTTGAATACCCCAAACCACCTACGCCGAGGCTTGGGAAAAATGCTGTGCATAACGGAAGATTCTGTCGATTCCACAATCAACCCGGCGATGACACTAATGAATATTGCCATTTGAAGAGTTTGATTGAGGAGCTGTCGAGAGAGAATAAACTTCAGCAATATGTGAAGAGGAACAGGAATGACCCAACTTCATCTACTCAGGGGCAACAAGTTCCCGCCCATCAACCCAATTCAAGTGAGAGGGCTGCAACGCATGAATCCGAAAGGCCTGACATTAATGTGATTATAGGGGTCCTCACCCAGCAGTCAGAAGTTGGGGTGATATGGAAAGATATGCTCGTGTTTTGAAATATACTCCAGTTAAAGAAAGTGTTTTTGTATTGGAAGATGCTTCACCTCTAAAACAGCAAAGAACTTTTAACGATGACATTATATTTCGGGCTAGAGACTCAGTTGGTGTGGAGGCTCCCACCATCGATCCTTTGGTGATATTTGCTTGCATCGGACCAGCCATTGTAAGAAGGGTGCTTGTTGACTGCGGCGCCTCTTGCAATGTCCTCTTCAAAAATACATTTGATCAAATGAAAATTCCCATGGCTGATGTCCAAGCTTCCTCTCAGAAAATTGTTGGGTTCACTGTAGAACCAAAGCATCCTGTTGGGACAATTGACCTATTTGTAGAACTTGGAGAAGGGCAAAAAAAGGTGGTCCGAAAGCAAACTTTTGTGATTGTTGACGAATTCTGTGCTTACAACGCCTTCTTGGGTCGACCAACTCCTGCTGCATTCAAGGCCATTCTCGCCCCATGGTGCCTGACTATGAAGTTTCCCACTGATAATGGAGTCGGTGTTGTGAAGGGGGACCAAAATGCTGGGCGAGAATGCCATCTTATAGAGTTACAGGAGGCGAAAAAGAGAGAAATGGGAAAAGGTGTGGCAGCTTCACTCCGTATCAAAGAACCCACCTTGTAGCAATTACAGGGTGGACCCTGCACTGGTGAGCATAGTGATGCACGAAAATAAATTGATCCCAGAAAAACCAGTGCATGGAGAGTAAAGTGGTGCCAGTGGAAGTGACGGTGCCAATAACTATGGAGCCCAAATGTAACGATTCGAATTTTTCGCGTTCGAAAATCGACGTCCATACTTCACATTGTACTCGAATGCCGCAGATTCGATCGTTCAAATTCGAGTCGCCGGAGCTTATAACACATTAAGTAAAACACGGCGGAAGAAATGAATAATATATTTCATATACAGCATTTGATACAATAACTGATACAACAGAATGATACAATGAACATCAATATACATCAGAGTTACAAAGAATAGCAGCGGAAATAAAAGATAACACTAGCAGCGGAACAAATCTCCAAAATGGCCTTCAAGAAAGAACTCCAGTAACAGTAATCTCCATCTCCAAAGCACCAATCCAGAAATAGCTCGAACTCCAAATCAAGATGAAGAGAAGCAACTCGATCCAAATGCGATTGCCAAATCCTAAGGCTTGAAGCTATCGAATCTACACCTACTATCGATTATCTGAAAATCCCAACTCTAGACTGCCCATGAGGGAAAATAGTGGGCACCCAGAGTTTAGGAAAGGAACAATAAACTCCAGGTCAGTCATGGGACTGGTGTGAGCAACCAAAAGCAATTGGTCTTTTAAAACAAGCAAAGAATTTAAATTTGAAAATTCGCAATGCTTTTTAGAAAATGAAACTACCATAAGGCCTCCCGCCACACACACAATGCAAACGCAGAATTGGAGGAGATTTCTCCTTATGATAGTCAAATATGCTTAATACGAGAAATTTCTTTGATATTATTACTATAAGTGCAAAGTGTGGAAAAAACCATTTCGAAAGTATAATATAAATCCTAGCCAACATACGACATTTCGTCGTATGCCTACTATAGCTACCATGTTCAATAGCAGGTTACCGCCACATTCCATGGCAGGTTATACAACTAAAACCGTACAGGGCTCGTATTGTTTTGATTGGATTTCCAACAAATGGTCAGGCTAAGGAACTTCCTACTGCTACATGGGATCGCCTCTGGTGGGACGTCCCGAGAAACTAACGTTACGGTTAGATCTCTGCCAACACAAGGCCGGGTTACCTCTGTAACTAGGTAACTACTACACGAATATGCCATCCCCCGGTCCTTTGGGACCTTTATCCGAGGCGCCTCAAAGCAACAACCACACAGTAAATGAGATTGGAGCAACCACATAGGTTAAATACCAGGGCTCCATACCTGATACCACCCTTTACCAGAAGGGAATGACACACCCTAAAGGGAGCGACCCTCATAACCTTGCCGCATCTTTCCTGTTTCGACCATTTCCGGGGAGTGAGGTCCTGATGCAGTCTCGTCCACAAAACTACGCTTTGGCACAAAGCCATGCTTTGGGTCAACAGATGACCAAAGCAATGATCACAAAGATAAATGATCAAACAAATGATCCTATCACAAATGATCAACCAATGATCATCACACAGCAACACTCAGTATGTCACATTACCAAATTGGGAATATATCACTGATAAATATCAACTACATAACCTCTGAGCTCGTACGTCTCAGAGAAGGGTGTTAAGCTGAGAGAATAAATTCTCCGCCACCAGGCAGAAATGTATTTGATAGAAATCAGTTAACATCTCAAAGTGTAATGTCGGACATACAACCATACAAGTCTGTTCCGGGTTCGAACAGAACCGAAGGCACTTCCGAAGAAGCCCTTGCAAATCCGGATAATCCCTAATCACGTCCAGACTTCCCATCACATATGAAGATCTCTATACCGGGGATCAGCCAGTGCAGAGACAATCGATGAGTTATCCTTTTGTTTTTGGAAATATCCGGTCTTCACCACCGGTCTTCAATTGCTATCCATAATGTCGTATCACTATTCGAAATGGGCTATATGACACAAGGTCCTCCCCCGGCTAAACCGAATAATGAGCGCCATATTTTAAAACATATGGATATGGGATTTTAGTTAAGTCACAACTTATAAAATCCAAAACTTTTCTTTCAATGGTTAAACAAATTACCATTTTAAATCTTTAAACAAAAAGATTTATTTCACCAAGTTTCACCTAGTTTCACAAAGATCTATTCATAGATTCAAAACAACTTCCATTCCGATTGGATTAACTCAATAAATCTTTAAATTAAAGATTTAATTTATAGCTTTCAAAACACGTTCCAAAGATTTATTCATAACTTGGAAAAACCATTTTCATTTCAAAACTTGAATTCCTTTTAACACACATTGGAAATCCATTTCTTATATGAAAGCTTCTATTATTGGAAAACAACAGTTTTCGTTTCAGAAAAGTCCGATTTATACAAGTTGAAATCTTAGGTTAAATTTAAATTCCAAACATCACTTTTTAAAATGGTTTAAAAACCCATATAAATCCATTTATAAGTTGAATAACTTTTAAAACCCTAGTTTCCAAATCATAAAATTCAATTCAATTATTGAATTCAAATTTAACTCAAATTATTTAAATTTCAAAACTCAATTAAGTTATTCACATAACTTTTATTTTTTTGAAATTCATTTTTTTCAAAAACTTCAATTCTAATTCCAAAACTATTTTGGATTCAAAAATTCAAATTTTAAAACAATTTTAAAATCTGTGACTTAACCCATTTCCACGTGCAATCCATATTTGTGTGTGTATAAGTGTGGTCTAGGGGTTCAACACAATAGTGCACAACATCATCATCACAGATTCAATCATAAAGATAAGCGGTATAACCCATAGCGCTTATTTATATTCACAGATTCATAGATAAAGTAAATTATCAATCACAAAAATTCACTAATATGATTCGATGTGGGTTTCGGATAACCAGCTAGAAACCGACTCCCTGTCGCATCGAAATTCAAATGTCGTTTTACGGGTCAAAGGATTTGCATATTCATATAATCATATATATATCATAGATATAACAGCATAGCATAAGGCATCAAATAGCATCACATCACATATCAAAATATCAATCCATCACACAACATTCAATAACAACCAGCATCTACAATGAAGATGAATAAACTGGGTGGTTTTAAATTTATTACCTACATGATTACTTTCATTTATTATTCCTAATTAAATAACTATCCATATTTATTCAATTAATAAATCTTCAATTAATTTAAAATCTAATATCATTCAATTAATGATTTCTTAATTACAAATTAATTATTCTAAGAAAAATTAATCTTAAACTTTAATTAATCAAATTAAAACCCTTAATTACTTTAACTAATTATCCATTTCATTAATTAATTAATTATATTAATTATCCATTTGTACTACCTTAATAATTAAATGAATTACAAATCATTATACTTTTCTTTATCTTTAGATAAACATTCCTTATTTAAATTATGCATTTAAAAACAAAATGTTTTTAAATTTACATTAAGTTCCATTTAACATTCTCTTTTAAACTTAAAGACTCAAATTTGTCTTAAATAAGAGTTTAAAACAATACACAACTTAATCTTATATGTTTAAAAGAAACATATACTTTATTACTAAGTTCAAAAAGATTTAAATTAAAATTAAAATCAAATTCAAATCAATTTAAAAATTTCTTTAAAATTTCAAAATTGAAATATAACTTCTAAACTCATTCTAGTTTAATTCTTTAAAACTCTTTCTATAATTTACATCTTCAATTCAAATACAAATCATTTGAAGCAATTTAAATTTAAATCTTTATTTTAAAACTGAAGTTTAAAATTTAAATTAAGATTTAAAACTCAGTTTTGAATTCATTTGAACTTCTAATTTTAAATACTAAACTTTCCAATTCAATATGCAAAACAACAATGCATTTACACTTGAGAGTTTAAGATCAAATTTGAATTTAAAAACATAAATGTTTTCAAATATCTGGAAAATTAAATTTGAATTCATATTCAAATTCCAAACTTACACTCAGTTTAAATCTCCACTTTCAAATTTAAACTTACCTTTTTATTTAAAACAGAAAACAGTTTTTCTGTTTATTTAAAAACTTAAACTTTGAATATTTTTTTTCCAGAATTTAAACTATTTTCAAAAAACATAATTCAAACCTATTTGAATTCAACTAAAATTCAGTTTTCAAAATTCTAAGTCACATTTGTAGTTTGCATTTAATTCAAATCTTATAAAACGGAAACAGTTCTGTTTCTTTTTTTTTTTATCAAACCAAATTTAAAATTCTACATTTAAATTATTACAGAATAATAATTCAAACAATTTGAATTCATCCTTAGGTTCAAGTTAAATTCTAAGCTAAACTTTTAGTTTAAATTTAAACTTAACTTTAATTTCAAAACTGCAAAAAACAAGCTTCTGTTTTGCTTAAATCCTGAAACAATGTACTCGAGCAAGCTAAAATTTTACTTCGGGTCAGAAGCTTACATGCTTCGAGTTATTTCCCATTTTCCCCGAGATCCACCCGAGTCAAAAAAAATCCCTGCAACTACCCACATCAAAACCTGGAACAGACAAACCCCATTCTCCCTCCAACCTGTCAACACCAGTATCAACCACCTCCGACCACTAACAACATCCAAACTCCGGCACGAGCTTCATCACTTCACCATCCATCAATACCCTAAACATCTTTGAACTCGATGCACAGAGGAGTTCAAATTCAACCCAAACAGTAACCCAAAGTAAACTAGGGTTCATCATCTAAAATCCAAAATTGCAAATCCAAACTTGAATTGAAAATCAATTCAATACTTTTCCTATGATCTATGATTTATAAACTACTTCCAGAAAAACAATTCACTCAATTCAAATGCATGGATCAAATGATCTTGATAAAAAAAAATACAGTTAACTGAAACTGCATTTATTTTCTTAACACTGTAAACTCAATCTTTGATCTAAAATTCTTGCATCCACTTAATGATTCAATAAGTAAATCTGAACATTAATTCATGATACCTATATTTCCCAATTTTTTTTCAGAATTTAGTTTGTTTATGTTTCCAGACATCACAGAAAACTAAACAAATTATATAGCCTTTAAAAATTTATTTTATCAGGAAATAAACCAATTCCATTCAAATTCTAATCCCTAATAGCAACCAGATTAATGAAAGAAAAACTATTTATCAAATTTGAACTCAACTATAACAATCGGAACCTTAGAAATCAAGCATGCATTGCATTCATATATGCACAGGCAGTAGAAAAAAACATGTACAAAAATTTAACTTCAGCAAATAAACAAACATGTATTCCTAATTAACTTATTTTAAATTGAGTGTTACTCACAAGCATTAACAAGAAAATAGGTTTCAGGAGGGAAAGTTGCTCACCTAGTTGTTGAAGACAGAGGAGAAGCTAAAGCCTGGAAATTTGCATTTTGAATTTGCTCTGCCCCCGACCTTTTCTTTGATCTGTTTAATTTGATTCTTTTCTTTTGTTCTTGACTGTTTGTTGTTGAGCCTGATCTTGCATTGATTTATAATAGTGAATCCTTGATCTTTTATTTGATTGTTGAATTGTTAAAAGCTTCAATTTTTTTGCTTTATTTTTCCAGGCTGCAGGCTTTACATTTTTTTATTTTTATTTTTTTTTCTTTAATCCTTTGAAGCTTTTATCTACAAAGTTTGTAAGAAGAAACTTTGATTATTTCCTAGTGCATCTGCTCATTTACTTCAACAATAACAACAAATCTTAAATTTTTACTTACAGCTTGATTCTTATGCAACAGGGAAGGACTTTGCCTGTTGCTTGAAACCCAAAAATCAATTTAGTCTCTGAACTTGATTTTTCTTTCTGCAACTGATAATTACAACTTGTTTAAATTCTTTCTTTGTTACTGATCAACAACATTCAATTCAAACTTTTTAAAGAAAATTACTTGCCTTTTATTTTATTTTCCAGAGAGCTTTGATTTTCTCCCAGGTTTGCTTTGACCCTTTTTTTTTTCTTCCAGATTGAAGAATTCGCTTAGTTGAAGTCTTGAACTTTGCTTTGCTTCTGATTTGCATTTCAGTTTTGATTTGGTCACAAACATGTTGCCTGCTTCCAGGTTTGCATGCTTGAAAATTTCTTTTTTTTTCCTCTTTTCTTTTTTATAGAAACTGAAGCCTATTCAGGTTGAAGTTTGAATTCACCTTCCCTTTTAACTTACTGATTTTAAACTGAAGCTGCTTAGTTTGAATTGCATCTTGTTTGCTAAATTTGATTGAATCTACTCTGGTCACAAGCATGTTGCATGCTTCAAAACAAGATGTTGCAGGCTCTTGAATTCTTTCAAAAATTTAAACAGGGTGAATATTTTTTTTTTTTCTTTCCAGGTTGCACTTGTTCTGATTTAAAACTGTTTTGAATCTCTTTTTTTTTTCTTTTTGCATTCCGAACTGAGTTGTTATTATTACTTTTTTTTTTCTTGAACAACCTTGATATTGAGAATTGTGGAGGCAAATCTTATTCTCAGATGTGCTAAGATAGCCATGATTACACATGGGAAAATGAAAAGCTTCTTGAAATTCCAAATTTGATTATTTTAAAAAAAAATGATGATGCCATTTTGTATATATGTAGATATGTGAGATCTTTATATCTTTAAAACATGTTATATTTGTTTGCATACCTATATACAATGTGTTTTAAGTCCTTATTTCATTTCACTTTGTTAACATGTTTTTCTATGTTTTAACTTTTGTTTACTTCTTCACTTCCTTATGTAAATGTTTACATTTACAATTTTCAAAGAAAATCTTTTTATATCATATTTATTTTATAAATGAACACACCTCTTAATTCATTTGTATGTGTGTATATACATACAATGTTAAAAGAACTTTTTTAGCCAATGTTTGCATTATATACATTATATCTTAATGAAATTTAAATGCCATTTACTTAAAAAAAAAAATTACTTTAAATTTAATACTTTGGTATATTTACAAACAATATTCTCAAATGAAAATGTTCAATTCTCTACAACCAATATTAATTTAAACTTTTATTTGAAATCTTTAAACCAATATTAACTTTAAGCTTAGTTCATTATATTTATTAATTATAATTCATTTGTATAATTAAATGAACATATATCTTTATTAAATTTGAAAAATTCAAATATACACAAAATTTTATTTACAATATATTTAAATTTTATTTACTTGTAATCAAATTTCTATTTAAAAATCTAAAATTTTAAGTTTATTCTGGAAATATCAAATTAATTCACAAATAACCCCACAATTTAATTTCAAAATTAAATTAATTATTGTATTATTTTGGCTAATATTTCAGGAATGTTACACCAAAGATCCAAACAAGGTGATGAATGTGGGTTCGCGACTCGGTGTGACGGTTCAGAATATGTTGATATCATTCTTAAAAGAAAACTTGGATGTATTCGCTTGGAGCCATGCCGACATGTGTGTGATATCTCCAGAAGTCGCAGTGCATGCTTCAAATATTGATCCAAAATTCACACCCGTAAAGCAGAAAAGAAGAACCCAGGGTCCTGAAAGGTCGACAGCAATGAAAGAAGAAGTAGATCGGCTCATGAAAAATGGCTTCATCAAAGAATCCACTTATCCGAATTGGGGTTCTAATACGGTGTTGGTTAAAAAGGCAAATGGAAAGTGGAGTGTATGCATCGACTTTTCAAACTTGAACAAAGCGTACCCAAAAGACTGTTTCCCGTTACCCAGGATTGATCAGTTTGTGGATGGAACAGCCGGGCATGAATAATTGTCTTTTATGGACGTTTACTCAGGATGTAATCAAATCATGATGCATGAGCCAGATCAGGAGGAGACGAGCTTCATTACTGATGTTGGTCTTTACTACTATAAAGTCATGCCCTTCGGACTAAAGAACGCAGGGGCAACTTATCAAAGGCTTGTTAATGCCATGTTCAAGCCCCAGATTAGCAAGACTATGGAAGTATATGTTGATGATATGTTGGTAAAATCGAAGAAGCCAGTAGACCATATGGATCATTTGGAAGAAATGTTGGCGATCCTCTGAAAGTACGGGATGAAGCTAAACCCTCTGAAATGTTCATTCAGGGCGGAGTCCGGAAAATTCTTGGGTTTCATTGTGAGTGCTAGGGGCATCGAAGCTAATCCTGCTCAGATTACTGCCCTAGGAGAAGTCAAGGCCCCTAGAACAAAGAAGGAATTGCAGAGCCTCAACGGAAAAGTCGCTACTTTGAGTCGGTTTATTTCCAGGGCTACTGATAAATGCATTCCCTTCTTTGACGCTCCGAAGAAAGGAAAGAAAAACTTTGAATGGACTCCTGAATGCCAGAAAGCTTTTGATGAATTGATTCATCACATGGAAACACCTCCAATGCTTTTTAAGCCCAGCAATGGTGAAGATCTATTCATATATTTGGCGGTTTCATCTCATGCTCTCAGTGTAGCATTGGTACGGGAAGACGCAAAAGTTCAGCGTCCGGTTTATTACATCAGCAAAAGATTCACTAAGCAGAGATGAATTCTTCAAAACTGGAAAAGCTTGCCTATTGTCTGTTGATTGCATCCAAAAAGTTAAGGCCATATTTCCAAGCTCATCCTATTAAAGTCCTCACTGATCAAGCTCTAAAGCAAGTCCTATTTCGCCCTGAAACTTCGGGTCGTCTTCTGAAGTGGTATATTGAACTCAGCCAATATGATATCGCCTATCACCCCCGAAGAGCAATCAATGGACAAGCTTTAGAAGATTTCATTGCGGAATACACAGATAAAGGTGACAGTGAGCAAGAGGTGACCGATGACACCCCAATCCGATGGAAATTATATGTCGATGGTGCAAGAAATGATTACTGTTGCGGAGCAGGGGTTGTGCTTGAAACCCCTGAAGGGTGGTCATTATGCTATGCATTGAGATTAGAATTTCCTTCGACCAATAATGAAGCAGAATATGAAGCTCTTATTGCCGGCTTGAAGATTGCTAAAGAACTGAACATCAGAGTATTGCAGATCATCAATGATTCTCAGCTTATTGTATGCCAAGTCAAGAAAGAGTTTCAAGCTAAGGGAGGAAATCTTCCTGCTTACCGGTCAAAGGCTGGGAGCTTCTTGATGATTTTGACCATTACAAAATAAGCCATATACCCCAGGAAGAGAACATGAAGGCAGATTCTCTCGTAAAGTATTCAAGTTCTGACGAAGCTCAATTATTGGGATTGGTCCCTGTGGAAGTCTGGTCAGCTCCAAGTACTGATGAGATGGATATTGACTGGATCATGGCTGTATCTCAAGAGCAGTAATCGTGGATGACTCCGATCAAGGAATATCTACTTAATGGCTCCCTGCCATAAAATTCAAAAGAGCGCCAGAAGCTGTTAAGGAAAGCCTCGAGATATGTGATTCAAGATGGCCGATTGTACAGACGGGGATTCTCGATGCCATTACTCCGATGTGTAACCAAGGAAGAGGCTAAGACAATTTTAGCTGAGGTGCACGGAGGATAGTGTGGGGATCATTCAGGTGGCCAAACTTTAGCAAAGAAAATTCTCCGCTATGGATATTTTTGGCCAGATATTAATCGAGACTCTGCTAGCTATTCCCGAAAGTGTGACAGATGTTAGGGATTTGTAAAAATCCCAAGAGCACCTTCCACCGAGCTAACACAGATCGTCAGTCCATGGCCATTCGCCATTTGGGTGATAGATCTCATTGGGCCTTTACTGACTGCCAAGTCTGGAATCAAATATGCTATTGTTGCTGTTGATTATTTCACTAAATGGGCTGAAGCTGAACCATTGGCCGCTATTACCTCTAAAAAGATGATAAATTTTGCGACTAAAAATATCATTTGCAGGTATGGTGTGCCTCAGAAGATAATCACAGACAGTAGTACCCAATTCGAAACCGAAGAATTCCAGGATTTTTGCAAGTGATTTAAAATCCAAAAAAGCTTCTCAGCAGTGGCTCATCCGTAGGCAAACGGGCAAGCGGAAGCAGTAAACAAAATTATCAAATCAACCATCAAAAAACAGCTAGAAAAAGCAAAAGGTGGTTGGGTCGATAAGCTACCACTAGCACTATGGGCATATAGAACTACCCACAAAACTGCGACTGGGCACACTCCATTCTCGTTAGCATATGGGTCAGAAGCAATGATTCCGGTGGAAATAGAGGTCCCCTCACACAGAACAATCCATTTCAACCAAGATGAAAATGAAAAGCTGCAACTTGAAGCACTTGACTTCCTTGATGAAAGAAGGGAAGAGGCTAGGCTCAGAATTGCAGCCCATCAGCAAAGGATAGCCAGGCACTTTAATTCCAAAGTTTGCCAACGCAGCTTTGAAATTGGGGATCTATCATGACAGCAACAGGAGTGTTTAGGCCAAATTGGGAAGGGCTGCATGTCATAGGCAAAATACTTCTTGATGGCACTTTCAAACTCACAACTATCGAAGGAGATCCAATTCCAAGAGCTTGGAACAACAATCACTTGCGTCCATATTTTACTTAGAATCTTTGCTTAAATTTGTAAAATGATTATGGATGTATGATTCTTGTATTGTAAGCCATTGTAAAATCAGTGCAAATGAGTAATAAGAAGTATAAAGTGGATGTTGGCCCAGTTCTTGGCCGAACCAGTATAAATCTTGTGTTCTCTACTACTATAAAATGCCAGTTTCATTTCGATATGCAAATGTCCTAAATATATTGCTAAAATGTCGATTTAATATTGCAGGCTACCAAAGCAAAGCTTACCTATTCAACACATCACAAGGCTCAGTGATTCCTACAAATCACTCAACAAATAAATCTTAAGCCACAAAAATTCCACATTTAATTCCTACGTCAAAAGTGCTTTTCATAAATAATTGGTGATTCCAGCGGATGGACACCTTCCTAACGTGAAGGTTCCAGGCCCTTGCTAACTGATTGCGATAGTCTGTGCAAATGGACATCCGATCAAGTAGCTTGCGTCTTCCCCGTGGATTCACTTAATAATGAAATACACTTCTTTGGAAAAAAGCAAATAACTTGCAAAGGAAGAGAACACGTGCTTGGAGACAACAACGAGGAATCTCTAAGAGGTAGATGGTGAAAAGGCATGGGCAAGCAGACAAAGAAACAATCAGAAAGGAATCTTGTTTCTCAATCAAGTTGGTGGAACCTCCGGAGGGGAACCTTCCTAAAGTGAAGGTTCCAGGCCCTTGCTAGTTAATTGTGATCGTTTATGCAAACGAACATCCAGTTAGGTAGCGTGTGTCTGCCCGGTGGACCCACTTAACTATGAGATTCAACTTTCCTGGCGAATGAAGGAAAAAAGCCCTCTTCGGAGGCCCACTTCACCAAAGCTGAAGAGCCAAAGCCCTCTTTGGAGGCCCAATTCACTAAGGCTGAAGTGCCAAAGCCCTCTTCGGAGGCCCGCTACCCCGCGTAAAGGGAAAAAACAAAGCCCTCTTCGAAGGCCCACTTCACCAAGTTGAAGTTCCAAAGCCCTCTTCGGAGGCCCGCTACCCCGCGCAAATGGAAAAAACAAAGCCCTCTTTGGAGGCCCACTTCACCAAGTTGAAGTTCCGAATCCCTCTTCGGAGGACAGCTACCCCACGTAAAGGGAAAAAACAAAGCCCTCTTCGGAGGCCCACTTCACCAAGTTGAAGTGCCAAAGCCCTCTTCGGAGGCCCGATACCCCGCATAAAGGGAAGAAAAAGAAAGCCCTCCTCAGAGGCACATAAAAAAATAGGCCCTCTTGGGAGGCACACTTCAACTCTCAAGGGAAGATTAATTTCTCCATAACGAGAACATCCTTCCCCTAAAAGTTGAAGTGCCAAATCGAAGCCTTCTTTGGAAGCCCGTCACCACGTAAGAGAATCCACTTCTCCAAAAAGTGACCATCTCCGAAAGTTGAAGTGTAGAAATTTCCTCTAAAAAAAGGGAGAAGACTTCTCCAATACAAGGCACACTCTACTAGAGCAGAGTAATATTTCCTCAAAATGGAAAAATTATTCTCTAAAGTAGGAGTGCAAGCCTTCTCAATATGGAAGAATTTTTCTCCAAATTAAGAGTACAAGTCTTCTCAAAACAGAAGAATTATTCTCCAAAGTAAGAGTATAAGTCTACTCAAGATGAAAGAGATTAAAATAAGCTGTGGTATGGGGGCAATACAATATAGCTACATTGATAAAAGCAAAGCTCAAGCAACATACCACGAGCTCACTGCAATATCACACAAAGAAAATAAAGAAACTTGTGTGAAAAGAAGGAATAAATGCATTCACAAATACAGTCAAAAGATTGTACAAGTAAAAAGAATCATTTTATTCCATACTATAAAAGATTTGTACACATATGCAGGTTTCAAAAGCGGGGGCCAGTACCCGCACAATCTCTGGTCGATACAAATCTTTAAGTACAAGCAAAAAGCAAAAAACCAAAAAAACAAAACAAGAAAGATAAAGCCGAACCCATCACTTCTTCTTCAGCCCGCCTTTGGAGCCCTCGCCCGGCCTAATGGATAACTTCTTAAGTTGGCTTGAACAAGTCAGGGAAAGAGGAGAAAGAGGTGCAATGGGGTCCTCTTTTGCTTTCTCATCTCCAGCAGAAGTCTCCTTCTTTTTCTTCGAAACTCCGCGCTTCCCCCTCTTTTTTGAAGAAGATTCGCTGCCCAGAGCCATAAGATCAATCAGCTTTGTATCATCGGCAGTGAATTCCTCCGGGGTCCTCTCTCCCTCCTCAAGCTCTTCTGCTTTTTGTTCTTGTGAAGAGGCCGGGTCGTCTAAACCTTGAAGAGCTTCTATTTGTTCTTCTTGTGTCCCCGGTTGAGAAGCAGGAGTAACTTGAAGAGATGGAGGAGCAATGGCGGAAAGAGGCGAAGCCTGTACAACACTTGTTGTTTGCACTACAGAAGAAGAATTAAACATCAGTATTTCTCGCAAAGAGGGGAGATAGTGGCACATCGAGATTTAAGTAATAATCAAGAAGTTCATCGAGCTCATGTGAAGCAAACAAGTAGTCCACTTGAGCTAGATCAGAGTTGAAGTTACCTGGAGAAGTCGGCTTTATCACGTCGATTTCAAAATTGTGGGCTTTAATGTCTTCCTGGGTCTCGATGTGAGAAGTTGTAATTCTGATCTCGGCTTTGGCAGAAGTCGGAGAGTGATAACTAGAGCCAATAATGTCGACGTCAATCGAAATCGAAGGACGAGCCGGGTCGATCAAAGGTGCCTTCCCTAAATGAACTCCTCCCGCCGCTTCGATTCGTTCTTTGGCGAGCTGTTCTTTCCCTCTCGCAAGGGCGGCTTGACTTTCATCATCCAAAAAGCAAGCTTCAAGACCGTCCTCAGCATAGTCGGCGCCTTTAAGCATATCAAATGCTGCTTCCCACACCTCAGCCAGGGTAATTTCATATTTTGGGCCCAGAAATAAAAGACTACCATGCCCCAAGACGCGGTGAATGTAAAACTAGAATAAAGTTGAGCTAACGTTGGCCTTCGTCTCCTCATGAGATTGTTCAGCTGCTGCTTTTCTAGCAATGGCCTCGTCGCGCTCTTTTTCAACTTTAGAAAGCCGAGCTTTTAACATTTCAATCTCCATGTCTTAGGAGCTAGTTTTTTCCTACAACTAAGCAACATCAGCGCGGTAGCTTTCCATAATTTTCTGTTGTGCCTCAAGTCTAGCCTTAGCATCTCATTAACTAGCATGGGCATCTTTTACTTTCTTTCGAAGCACCTCTTCCTTTTGAGTATAAGAAGTGGAAGATGTAGCAAGGTCATCTTTGAGTTGCTTGACTTCAGCCTCGAGCTTCTCATTATATGCGGTGATATTTTTCATCTCCGTGTCATGCTGGTCAAGAACTTTTTTCCATTCAGATTTATTGCTTTCCATGGTTAACATAGCCTCGAGATTTAAGCGATTTACCCTTTGAAGCTCATTAACTAGCTTTTTCCACCCGGACATCCTCTCAATGTCAAGCTTAACAGCATCAAGATTCCTTAGCATGGCCTGCATGTCAATGGGAACCAAGTCCAAATCAAAGCGTACTCCTTTTAAACACCAGTTTGGAAACCGGCTCTGGAGTGCAGGCGGAGCGTTCTCAACTTGATACGAAGGCCTATTAATAATTGTCTGAATCTCAGTTCTTTTGAGGGCAGGGGAGCTAGAAGGGATGTCTAAAGAAATAGAAGTAGTGGGCACTTTAGAGATTTCAGCCGAAATTTTTTCGCTAGGCTTGGCCCGTTTGCTGGACTCTTCTGCTTCATAACTCTTCCCCTTGTCATCGTGAGACTTTCTTTTATGGGAATCATCATCCCTTTGGTGAGAGTCATGGCGGTCATCCCTTCTTCCATACCGCTCTTCATAAGCCTGCCTCTCGCGAGCTTTCCTGGCATCTCTTTCTTCGTCGGTCTCCCTAGGGGTAGGGAAGTAATGCCTGGGGTCGTAAGAAGCGCGCCTCCCATAGCGTTGAAAGTCTTCGTAGTACGAACCGCTGCATCCCATAGGAGAACCTGAAAGTGAAGAAGAGACAAAATTTAGAAAGCTTTGAAATAAAGAAGCTAAGTGCACATAATTGCAAAAAAATACTAAGTGTGTGTGTGGCGCGTAAACTATGCGCGTCAAGCTACAAACCACTCTTTAGTTTAAAAGTCAACTCTTGAGTTGATGGAGTCAACCGCAAAACAGACGTCGTTTCAATTGATGGAGAAACGAGCTTAGAGGTGATGGTGTCGTCTTTAAAAAGCTCTTGGGAAGTCACCATAAGGTCACTCAGTCCCCCGAAGACATCGTCACCATCATTCCCGATGGAATGGGTCATGCCCTCTTCAGCACACTTTGCACTCTATATAACGGGACTTTCTTTCTCAGCTCCCTTGTCAGCTTCTCCAGTAGCTTTCCTAGAACGTTGAGGAAGTTCCTCCTCTTCAATAACTGGGAAGGGTTCAGATTTGCCAGATAATCCCGCATCGTCAATGGAACTTGAGCATTTCACCAACGAAGCCTCCACAATAGATTCCTTCGATGCAGATTCCTTTACGGAGGCTGCGGCATCTGACACTTCTGCCTGGGAACTAGGGGCATCACGGGGCTGAATAAATCGAGAAGAGTGCAGAATTTCGAATTGGTGCAAAAACTTGTCCTTCAACAGAAACTTGATACTTCTTTCATCAACCGTTACGGCATTCAATCTCTCGAAAGTCGGTTTATGGCTAGAATCTTTTGAGGGAGGAGGAATTGTTGCAAAAGTAAATAATGAAGTTAACACTTGATGACTCGAATCTTGAAAGACTCAGAATGAAGTGAATGGAGATAAGTAGTCTTACTTCCTACTCTCCAGATGCCGTAGAATCCCGGGGTGCAGCGAACAAAGAAGAACTGATTCAAAAACCCATGGGCGCTTTCAAGAAGATCAGTAATCAGTTTACGATTTCTTGCGCTCCTCACAAGTGTAATAAAAGGATGATCTTTGTTTTTCACAAATGTGCAAAAATAGCAAATCTCTTCAAAGCTCTGAAGACGGTCGAGCATCCTCCTGAACAGTACGCACAATCCCATCAAAATGGCGTAGCCATTAAGGTGTAACTGAAAAGGAGAGATAATTAATCAAAGAAGGAGCGTTTGAAGAAAATCGTTGAAAGGAGGAATAGCTCCATTCAGGCACATTTGTCAATTGATTGCAACAAAGCCAGGAGGAGGCCAATCGGCAATGTCATTCACCCCCGGAAGCAGAGCATCCGCTTCAGCAATGCCGAATTGAGTACATAACTGGTTGAAAGCCCGTTGGCTCAATGAAGTTGTAACTCTTTCCGGGGGATTCTCTAAAGGATCAGCTATCGGAAAGACCCCTTCGGTTCGCTCTACCATCTCTTCTTACATTTGTTGAGAAGTCATTCTACACAAGGAACTGGATATTCAAATATGAAGGTGCACGTTTCCTAAAAGTGTGAAGTGTTGTGCAAAACTAAAAAAAGAAAAGCAAATATAACTGGAATTAAACTAATTGGCATTCGTCGATTATAACGTTTCAGGGCTTGTTATTTTAAGTCCAAGTACAGTATTGATGCAAGCAGATCAGCTTTAGTTTATTGATTTAGCTTTGCTTTAATACTTCACTTGAACTTGTTAATTCACAGCACTTCATTCGTGTAATTCCATTAAGTTGATTATTCTTTATCGACTAATCTGTCATTCGATGTGGGCAGACTGTGGCAGTATATTCGCCCTATTTTTTTGCAAATGTTGTGTTTGACAGGTTGTTAGCTTAAAAGTTAATTCAATTTGTGGAAAAATGCAACATGTTCAAGCAGTTTATCCTGGCAGTTCAAGTTGAAGATTCAATTAAGTGCTGTCAAATTTTACAAGTGATCAAGTCCAAACGACTTAGCATAGGTCGAAGCTTCCTTAAGTCGCTTCATGCGAGTTATGGAGTTTATTATTCATGCTCCTGCGAGTTAAAGATATGCTGCTCGATCAGGCGTAAGGCTTCGCGTCAAGACAAGGCATATTTGTTTAAGTGTTAACTCGTTCGAATACACCCGCGACCTAAAGGTTATGTCACAAGAAGTTAAGTCGCCCAGATCACAGTGCGACCCAAAGATAGGCCGTTAAGAGGGTTATCCCGTCTAAAAACGTATGCTATTCAATTCAAGTCGCTAATTCGTAAGTCGTTCGGATTCCATGAAGCTGCAAGGCTCCTAGGTCGCTCAACTCATTAGATCGCTCTAAAAGAAACTCGAAAATGCTGAGCTTTCTCCCATCAAAAAACCCTAAGGCCTGCTCTCCACTCACACTTTTCCACACGTCCACCGCCCTTGCATCACCAGAAGCACCACAGCTTAACCTAAAATCCTCTAACCCGTTAACCAAACATCCCTTCGTCTCCTCCAAGCACCTAAAGCCTCATTGTCTCCTCCAAATCTCCATAAACCATCGTTAAACTCCACAAATTCAAAACATTCACCAAACAACTCTGTGAAATCCTAGGCCAATTCATTTTTAAAGCGATTACCAACGATTCAATGGTGATCGAAGGACGAATCAGGAGGTAATCTTCTAGTAGGATAACGAAAACTGTGTGAAATTGGAGAAATTGATGGTAGAAACAATGGATAGATGATCGATTTACCTAGGTTTGTTGTTGGGAATGATGATCGAAGCAACAAGGAAGGGAATTTTGCTTTGAAGTTCTTGAGCTCAAGCACGGCAATGGCGGCAAAGCATAAATAATAAAGTGAAGAGGACAAAGCGAGTTAATGGCTTATATAGGAGAAAGAGGAGAAGAAGAATAGGCGCACGAGTTAACGAGCTTCTTGAGTCACCCATGACCTAGCAAAGTTGAATCGAAGCACACGACCTATAGCATTGGCGTATAATTCGGGGGGGGGGGGGGGGGGGGGCAAGTATTAATCCGTTTCTGAACAGCGACACAATAACTCATGAAACGTAACGACCTAATGAGCTAAGGGAAGAGCGACCTAGCGACTTAACGATCCAAGAACATCAACGGCTTAGCGACTTAATGACCTAACGATCTAAGCAGATCAACGACATAACATAGTAGTGGAATGATCACTACAGCGCCTCAGCGACCTAAATGTCTAAGCGGTCTAAACGTTTTAGCGAACTACTAGGCCCACAACTACACCAGAGCAAGCCGCATATTCTCATGTCATTTGAATATAGGTCGCACCAGTAGTAGGTCGCTGCTACTCCTAAGCCTAGCCTAGGTCGCTCCATTTTATGCCTAAATATATTTAAGTCGCTTTCCACTCCCATAGGTCGCTACGACCTACCAACCAAAGCAATTGATCAAGCATAAACCTTAACTCGTCCCTGTTAGGTCGCCTGCGACCTACGACCTAACTCCTATGCGACCCGCGACCTGCGACCTACGACCTACCTCCAGATTTTCCCAATAAATACCCCACCTGCTCCACCTGGAAGGGGACTTTTGGATGATCTTGGGAACGACAATACCTTGCTGTTTTCTCGACTCTTTCAACACTTCAAACACCGAAGACGCTTCAACGAACTTTGGGAAAAGATCTAACTCATCCAACATGAATCCAAAGAGCTTTTCTACATTGAAGTTCTAGCTACTCGTCTTAATCGTGTTGTAATTGAAGAATCATTGAAAAAGTTGTAATCAAATCAGCAATAAAAGAGATTAAGTGGACGTAGGCTTGACTTTAAGCCGAACCACTATAAAAACTGTTGTCTCTTTACTATTTCTCTACTATTTTCTGCTTATTTTCAGTTCCCGTACCAACTTTTGGTGGTGCTTTCACTATCTCACAACTTACACTGGGGTGTTAGCCTACATTTTTCGTGTTAACATTCTATATGACTATAAAACAAGTTGAAGTTCCTCCACACAATCCCATTTTTAATTGTCTAACCACTTTTTCAAGATATTCTAAGGGTCTTATTCGCAGCTTCTACTACTCCGTTAGCTTTTGGATGAACCACTGAAGCAAAACCTTCTATTACTCCATTCTTTTCACAGAAGTGGGTAAGCTCTTCACTTTCGATTGATTCAGATTATTTAAACAGATTTTGTAACAACCCGCATATTTATCGGTTTTATATTTAAATATTTTATCGATACTCGGAATTTAGTCCGAAAAGCCACTTTTTGCAAACAGTCGAATTAGGACTCGAGACCACTTCCATTGAGTTCAAAACGCCGTTTGCGATCTTTTTGAGTATAAGCTTTGATATGTTTGGAGTTAGTGGAATTTTGCTACTTTTTCACTTAGGGCTTTGGTTAGGGCTAAGCCCATTAACCCCACTTATGTATTCAGTCCCAACCCCTTCTCCACTTCATTACTTCATTCTTCGTTTCCTAATACTCAAGCTTTTATAACAATGGAGAGTGGAAGAGGAAATTAAAACTCCAAGCCCTAGTCTTCATTAGCAAATCCAACTTCTAGCTCCAAATTCAAGAGAACCCATTGGTAAGCCTTCTCTTCTTCTTCTCCAACTCATTCTCTTATCAATTTCAGAAATTCCTAAACCTAACTTTGGGAATGTTCTTCTTTTAAAGCTTAGAATCAAGCTTCTTGTGTTGGATTTGAAGAGTGGTTAATTCTCTTTTGCTTTCAAGCTTCTTCTTCATTTGTTTGGGTTCAAAAGTGAGATTTTTATCTCACATCTATGCTTATAATTATCTTCGATTGTTAGGTATGAATTCCTAACACTTATTCGTGTGCAATTGCTTTTGGTTTGGATCGATTTAGTGAATATTCCAATTTTTGGTGTTTTGGGTTCAATTCTTTAAAAATCATAGCTTTGATGTTTTGATCATGTTTTGGTGATGAACCGAAGAGCTTCTATGGCCGGGTAGTCGATTGGCGTAAGCCCTTAGTGCCGTTGCTCGACTGTTTGCAAATTGAGGGAGTTTGCACCTCTTTTGGACATAGGGTAGGAAGTGCAAAAATACAAGTTCGGCCGACCGAACCACTGGGCCGGTCGATCGACCTGCTACTAAAAGTGCATAGAACTTCTCTGTCTCAGGTCCGGTCGACCAACTACAGGGCTCAACCGACTGACTTGCTTCACGAGGATTTTTTTCAGAACAGGGTCCGGCCGACCGAGCTCTACAGCCAGCCGACCGACCTGATGCTGTTTTGCCTATTTCGCCTATTTTGCGTGGTTTCCAAATTTAATCGATTCAAATTTAATCGATTCGTGTTATTTCCCTATTTGTTGTTATCATTTGTTATTGACTTTGACGACTTCTTTTCTTTTGGAATTTTTTGAATATCCATTTTGGTGGATTCGATATCGATTTCTTTGGATTTTATTCACGACTTCGAACGTGAATTTTAGTGATTGATTGTTTCTACAATCATTTCGATGATTTGTCACTTTAAAAATATAAAGGTTTCAATACTAGTAGTAAATATCAAAACTCTTTCATCAAATGATTTCAACACTATTTTATTACAAAACTCGTTCTCTTAAACCGTTTTCCAATCTATTAGTATATACAAACCTTTTCCTCACTCGTACGAGGAATCTAATTAAACGACTTAGTAAAACAAGTGGTATGAAACACTTGCGTTTACTTCGTCGGTTAATTCTTGGACTTGTTCGATTGAATCTCTTGTGACAATTTTCTAGTGGAAATCTACAATTTGTTCGTAAATATTTAAGTTAAGCTAGTAGTTATGGGACATGAAGCTAAGCTCATATATTTACTAGCTTACTGTAATTGACACTTCTTGATGATCATGACGATCATTTTTGTGATTTAGACTAGCAATTGTGCGATGTCTCTTTGTCTGCGATTTAGACTAGACCCCGTTTCTGTGTGATTTCGACTCACACATGTGGGGTAGCGCCCCATGGTCTTCGGGCCATTCGTGTGTCAAAAATTAACGGCTAGCTACCATGAGATAGCGTCTCGTTTGTGTGATACATATGTAGGTGAGTTTTCATGCTCCCGTTCGTGTGATAGGCCTCCCCCTTTTTATGATTTCTGGATATCGTGTGTTGAATTCTGGAATTTATGCTTCACCAATTTTAGTGACTTTCATTGATATGATTTATCAATTTTTGTGCATTGGTGAATTCGTGTGTCATTGACTTGTTGTGAATAAAAGTTTTGGGTATGATACCCTTTTTGGATCTTTGTGAAGATTTTTGTGATATTGATTAATCTCATGTTGAGTTTCAATTACATACTTATTGTAGTATGCCTGTATGGTTATCATATGTTTATGCCATATCTCTTATTCTATATCATGTCATCTGATATTTATAGCTAAACTGATCCGTTTATTATTTTCTTATAAATAATACTCGGGTCAGACCGAGATGTTACAGGTGCTTCTGCTTGACTTCTCCCCAGGGATTCATTACTCTGACTTTTGTCTAACTATTTAGATTAGCAGTTTTTTTGTTGTATACACTTGAGATATAGACTCATAGTTGTATTTTTGTATAGCACGTGTTGCTATTCTTCCGTATTATTGTGGATCTTTTTGACCACTACTTGGGTGTACACTTTCATGTGTTAGTTATATGTTCATATCTTCTTCCGCCTTTGTGATATGAATTATCTGTGACTGATTTGTGTTATGTTTATTTCTATATTTGTTTCCGAAGACACTATAGCCACTGTGTAGTAACTTTGAGTTTGTGTCGGTATGTCGGATTTCCTCTTGAAAGGCATGCAAGTCATATTTTATCTGACATATCAGTACTTGCACAAAGATATTGCACAGATGGTCGCTCCTCAACAGCCATATTTTCCGTGCTAGTTGACAGCATTACTCCGTAGTGTTCTTGGCTAACGTGGGTATAGAGGTGGGGCGTCACAGCTTGGTATCAGAGCCAAACTTCGAAACAATATAGAATAACTTAGTAAGGATCATCGTCCTAAGTCTATCTTAGGAGCCGTGCTTTAGGATTTAATTCGAGTCTTCGTACCGATTCATCCTATTTTCTTTATGATTCCTTGTTTTATCTGTCAAGATTGCTTGATATTCGTTTTGTGAATAACCTTCTTCTTCTTCCTTCCTTCTTTCTTAAGGAAGAGGAATGGTTAGACCAGGTCGTCCCAGAGCTGGACCATCTAGTGCTCCACCCCAAGATGGAGTTTTTATGACTACCCAGCAACTTCTTGACCTTGTCACGAATGCTAAAGCAGCTGGTTCTAATCCGAAACCTACTCACCCTAAATCTGGGTTTGCACGTTTGTGCAACAATTACACCAACCTGGGTGGGAAGCCATTCAAAGGTTCTAAAACTGTAATCGAGGTCCAGGCTTGGTTGAGGACCTGTGATCGAATCTTCATTCGCATGAATCTCGTCGATCTTCGCCGTGTTCAGGTGGCTTCCAGTATGCTCCAAGAGAAAGCATTGGACTGGTACGAACTTCTTATTTCTGAGATTAATGAAGTGGATCTCACCTGGGAGTAATTCCGGGAATGCTTCGAATTAAAATTCATGCCAGAAGCAGAGAAAGTGACATTGGCGCGACGTTTCATAGACCTTGTTAAGGGTGAACCCTTCGTGACTGATTATGTTGCATCCTTCGAGTCACTTTCCAAATATGGGGTTGAGTACATCAACACCCCATTGAAGAAGAACCAAAGGTTTGTTTATGGCTTAAACAAAAATCTCAAGAAGCCATCACTTCTAAAATTAGAAGTTCCCTTCGACCAACTCATTGATATCGCTCTTCGTCTTGAAGAGGCGGATAGGGAAAGTGATGTTGAAGTGGTGGTTTTCAAACCAAACTTCAATAACAAGAAGAGGCCAAACAAATTCAAAGGTCCTTATCCCAGTAAAAAGGGTAAACATGCAACTCCTACCGCGAAGACTTTTTCCTCTACTGAAGGGAAATGCTTTAACTGTGGTTCTAGAGACCATTTTGCGAACAAGTGTTCAAAGCCTCGTACTTGTCGCTATTGCAAAAGCCCGGATCATTATTTATCTTCTTGTCCCAAAATTCAAAATAGGAAGGAGGGAAAGCTTAATGTTGCTCAAGCCCCTGGAAACACATCTCGTGGTCAAGGTATTTCTCATTCTATCATTGATGGTATTATTATATTTCGTGATCAACCTATTCGAGTTCTTTTTGATACGGGAGCATCCCATTCTTTTATATCAACAGAGCTTGTTGATACTTTTTCTTTAAGTGTTGTTGCTTTAATGACTTCTTTGAGAATTGCGAATCCGGTTGGTGGATCCGCAATGCTTAGTTTTCTTTGTAAAGATGTGGAGATTATTTTGTGTGATTTTCCCTTCCTAGCCGATTTGCATGTCATGGGTTATTTAGGCTTTGGAGTGATTTTGGGAATGGATTGGCTTAACCGTTATGAAGCTCACATCCTATGTCCCGAGCGGACTATTTATCTCCGACACCCGCAACCTGTAAAGCAGATTTCTATTATTCTTAAAGGTTCGGATTCCTCTTTGACTGCATCTTTATATTCTTTAAATTCTCGTGATGACGATAATGATGATGAGGAAGATGTCATTGCTCTTATTCACGTTGTTCGTGAATTTTCCGACATATTTGAGCCCGTTTTAGGATTGCCACCTAAGCGAGCAATTGAGTTCGGAATTAATATTACCCCTAGAGCTCAACTTATTACTCGTCCTCCTTATCGCATGTCCAATAAGGAAAATGAGGAGATGCGCATATAATTATCCGATTTGAAAACGAAGTAATTTATTCGCTCTAGTTCCTCGCCTTGGGGAGCTTCGGCTATTTTTGTGAACAAATCCGATGGTACACTTAGACTTTGCGTTGACTATCGCAAGCTTAATGATCTTACTATCAAAAATAAGTATCATTTACCTCAGATTGGTGATCTATTCGATCAACATAGTGGTGCTAGAGTCTTTTCACAATTGGACTTGGCTACCGGTTTTCATCAGCTTCGTATTGCAGAGGATAGCATTCCTTTGACATCATTCCATACCCGTTATGGATCTTATGAATGGCTTGTTATGCCATTTGGTTTAACGAATGCTCCGGCTTATTTCGTTGACCTTATGAATCGAGTTTTCAAAGATTTCCTTGATCGATTTGTTCTCATCTTCATTGATGATATTCTTGTGTATTCAAAAACCGAGGAGGAACATGAGAAACATCTTCGGATTGTATTAGAAACTCTTAGGAGTATTTAATTAAAGGCGAAATTTTCTAAATGCCACTTTTGGAAATCTCGTTTGAAGTTTCTCGGCCATATTATTTCCGAATCCGGAATTTCCATGGATCCTTCAAAGATTGAAGCGATTCAAGATTGGAAGAGACCGGAGAGTGTGATAGAGATTCGTAGTTTTCTCAGATTGGCGGGTTATTACCGTCGTTTCATTAAATACTTTACTAAAATTGCCATCCCTCTCACTAGCTTAACAAAGAAGGGAGTTAAATACATTTGGTCGGATAAATGTGAAGCCTCTTTTCAGAAATTGAAAGAACTCCTTTCCGACGCTCCTATTCTTGTGATTCCCGATGAAAACCAAGATTTTATTGTTTATACCGATGCTAGTTGCATTGGTTTGGGTGCCGTTCTTATGCAAAAAGAACGTGTTATTGCTTATGCTTCTAGGCAATTGAAGCCGGCCGAGACAAGATATGCCACACATGATTTAGAGCTCGCAGCTATT
The DNA here is from genome assembly GCA_030765085.1 of Allium cepa. Classification (NCBI taxonomy): domain Eukaryota; kingdom Viridiplantae; phylum Streptophyta; class Magnoliopsida; order Asparagales; family Amaryllidaceae; genus Allium; species Allium cepa. Next base: position 491,331,587 of record CM060942.1, read on the forward strand.
GTTTTCGCCCTTCGAATTTGGCGTCATTATCTATTGGGAGAGAAATTTATTCTTTACACGGATCATAAATCTTTGAAATATTTATTTTCTGAAAAGGAACTTAATTTGCGTCAACAACGTTGGCTCGAGTTCCTTGAACCTTATGATCTTGATATCCTTTATACTCCCGGTAAGGGTAATCGTGTCGTCGATGCTCTTAGCCGTAAACAACAAGCAGTTGTTTCCATGATGATATCCGAATGGAACGATCTCGAGATTTTATCCACTTGTGAGATTCGAGAGCGCGTATCCGATTTAAGCTCATCACTTGTTTTATGTAGCCTTGAGGCTCATCCTTCTCTTTTAGACCGCATTCTTGAAGCTCAAGGGCTAGATCCCGAATTGGCTCTTCGTGGCCAAAATATTAAGGATAAAATTGATATTGATGGTTTGAAAGATTTGATATCAATTCTCGTAGCAGCATTCGAAAATTTGGTAGACTTATCGTGCAAAATATTAGTGATCTTCCTAAAGATATTTTAGAAGATTCACATCGTTCTAAATTCACCATTCATACCGGTAGTAGTAAAATGTATGCTGATATGAAGCGACTTTATTATTGGGAGGGGATGAAATCTGATATTGCTAACTTTGTTAAGTGTTGCATGACTTGCCAACTTGTCAAGGCCGAACATCAAAGGCCTGGTGGGTTATTGCAACCTTTAGAAATTCCAATTTGGAAATGGGATCAAATTTCCATGGATTTTATTGACGGCCTTCCCCGTTCTCGTTCGGGTCATAATAGCTTATGGGTTATAGTTGACAGACTTACTAAATCTGCCCATTTTACTCCCGTTCGGTCTAACCGAACTGTTCCTGTTTTGGCCAAACTCTTTGTTAAAGAGATTGTTAAATTACATGGAGTTTCTACTTCCATTGTTAGTGATCGCGATCCATTGTTTACTAGTGGATTTTGGAAGAGTCTTCAAAAACCTTTAGGAACGAAGCTTAATTTTAGCACCGCTTATCACCCCCAGTCCGATGAACAAACCGAGCGTGTGAATCAAACTCTTGAAGATCTTCTTCGTGCTTGTGTGCTCGATTTTGGTGGAAGTTGGGAAGATCATATTTCACTTGTTGAATTTTCCTATAATAATAGCTTCCAATCTAGTATTGGTATGGCACCTTTCAAGGCACTCTATGGAAGGCCATGCCGATCTCCTTCTTGTTGGCTTGAGGCCGGTGAGAAGCTGGTTTTAGGTCCAGATTTTATTCAGGATTCCATATAGAAAATTGAACTTATTCGACATAAAATGAAAGAAGCCCAGAGTAGACAAAAATCCTATGCCGATAATCGCGGAAGGGAATTAGAATTTTCTGTTGGAGATCTTGTTTTTATTCGTGTTTCACCAATGGAAGGTGTTGTACGTTTCAGTCGGTCGGGAAATTTAGCACCTCGATATATTGGGCCATTTCCTATCACTGAATGTATTGGTTCTATGGCTTATCGCCTTACATTACCGGCTCAGTTTTCTACTATGCATGACGTGTTTCATGTTTCTCAATTACGGAAGTGCCTTCGAGATTCCGATTCTATTCTTGAGCCCGGTGTTGTGGAAGAGATTGAAGTTTCGTCTAATTTAACTTATGAGCAGCATCCTATTCGAATTATTGCTTCGGAGGTCAAACGCCTTCGAAATAAAGATGTCCCGCTCGTGAAAGTTCAATGGTCTTCAAATCCTAAGGATTGTTCTTGGGAATCTAGAGAGTTCATCGAGCGAACGCATCCTGACTTACTTTCTCATGCTCTTTAGGGTGAACTTCTTACTTCAAAATTCTTTTGTGTTAATATGCTTTTATGGTTGTTACTCTATATCTTCTTCTTAATTATTGCAAGGACGCAATTTCTTTAAGGAGGGGAGTCTGTAACAACCCGCATATTTATCGGTTTTATATTTAAATATTTTATCTAAATATTTTATCGATACTCGGAATTTAGTCTGAAAAGCCACTTTTTGCAAACAGTCGAATTAGGGCTCAAGACCACTTCCATTGAGTTCAAAATGTCGTTTGCGATCATTTTGAGTATAAGCTTTGATATGTTTGGAATTAGTGAAATTTTGCTACTTTTTCACTTAGGGCTTTGGTTAGGGCTGAGCCCATTAACCCCACTTATGTATTCAGTCCCAACCCCTTCTCCTCTTCATTACTTCATTCCTCCTTTCCTAATACTCAAGATTTTATAACAATGGAGAGTGGATGAGGAAATTAAAACTCCAAGCCCTAGTCTTCATTAGCAAATCCAACTTCTAGCTCCAAATTCAAGAGAACCCATTGGTAAGCCTTCTCTTCTTCTTCTCCAACTCATTCTCTTATCAATTTCAGAAATTCCTAAAGCTAACTTTGGGAATGTTCTTCTTTTAAAGCTTAGAATCAAGCTTCTTGTGTTGGATTTGAAGAGTGGTTAATTCTCCTTTGCTTTCAAGCTTCTTCTTCATTTGTTTGGGTTCAAAAGTGAGATTTTTACCTCACATCTATGCTTATAATTATCTTCGATTCTTAGGTATGAATTCCTAACGCTTATTCGTGTGCAATTGCTTTTGGTTTGGATTGATTTGGTGAATATTCCAATTTTTAGTGTTTTGGGTTCAATTCTTTAAAAATCATAGCTTTGATGTTTTGATCATGTTTTGGTGATGAAACGAAGAGCTTCTATGACCGGGTAGTCGATTGGCGTAAGCCCTTAGTACCGTTGCTCGACCGTTTGCAAATTGAGGGAGTTTGCACCTCATTTGGACATAGGGTAGGAAGTGCAAAAATACAGGTTCGGCCGACCGAACCACTGGGCCTGTCGACCGACCTGCTACTAAAAGTGCATAGCACTTCTCTGTCTTAGGTCCGGTCGACCAACTACAGGGCTCAGCCGACCGGCCTGCTTCCCGAGGATTTTTTTCAGAACAGGGTCCGGCATACCGAGCTCTGTAGCCGGCCGACCGACCTGATGTTGTTTTGCCTATTTCGCCTATTTTGCGTGGTTTCCAAATTTAATCTATTCGTGTTATTTCCCTATTTGTTGTTATCATTTGTTATTGATTTTGAAGACTTCTTTTCTTCGGGAATTTTTGGAATATCCATTTTGGTGGATTAAATATCGATTTCTTTGGATTTTAATCACGACATCGAACGTGAATTTTAGTGCTTGATTGTTTCTACAATCATTTCGATGATTTGTCACTTTAAAAATATAAAGGTTTCAATACTAGTAGTAAATATCAAAACTCTTTCATCAAATGATTTCAACACTATTTTATTACAAAACTCGTTCTCTTAAACCGTTTTCCAATCTATTAGTATATACAAACCTTTTCCTCACTCGTATGAGAAATCTAATTAAACAACTTAGTAAAACAAGTGGTATGAAACGCTTGCGTTTACTTCGTCGGTTAATTCTTTGACTTGTTCGATTGAATCTCTTGTGACAATTTTCTAGTGGAAATCTACAATTTGTTCATAAATATTTAAGTTAAGCTAGTGGTTATGGGACATGAAGCTAAGCTCATATATTTACTAGCTTACTGTAATTGACACTTCTTGATGATCATGACGATCATTTTTGTGATTTAGACTAGCAATTGTGCGATGTCTCTTTGTCTGCGATTTAGACTAGACCCCGTTTCTGTGTGATTTCGACTCACACATGTGGGGTAGCGCCCCTTGGTCTTCGGGCCATTCGTATGTCAAAAATTAATGGCTAGCTACCATGAGATAGCGTCTCGTTCGTGTGATACATATGTAGGTGAGTTTTCATGCTCCCGTTTGTGTGATAGGCCTCCCCCTTTTTATGATTTCTGGATTTCGTGTGTTGAATTCTGGAATTTATGCTTCACCAATTTTGGAGATTTTCATTGGTATGATTTATCAATTTTTGTGCATTGGTGAATTCATGTGTCATTGACTTGTTGTGAATACGAGTTTTGGGTATGATACCATTTTTGGATCTTTGTGAAGATTTTTGTGATATTGATTAATCTCATGTTGAGTTTCAATTACATACTTATTGTAGTATGCCTGTATGGTTATCATATGTTCATGCCATATCTCTTATTCTATATCATGTCATCTGATATTTATAGCTAGACTGATCCGTTTATTATTTTCTTATAAATAATACTCGGGTCAGACCGAGATGTTACAGGTGCTTCTGCTTGACTTCTCCCCAGGGATTCATTACTCTGACTTTTGGCTTACTATTTAGATTAGCAGTTTTTTTGTTGTATACACTTGAGATATAGACTCATAGTTGTATTTTTGTATAGCATGTGTTGCTATTCTTCTGTATCATTGTGGATCTTTTTGACAACTACTCGGGTGTACACTTTCATGTGTTAGTTATATGTTCATATCTTCTTCTGCCTTTGTGATATGAATTATCTATGACTGATTTGTGTTATGTTTATTTCTATATTTGTTTCCGAAGACACTATAGCCAATGTGTAGTAACTTTGAGTTTGTGTCGGTATGTCGGATTTCCTCTTGAAAGGCATGCAAGTCATATCTTATCTGACATATCAGTATTTGCACAAAGATATTACACAGATGGTCGCTCCTCAACAGCCTTATTCTCCGTGCTAGTTGACAGCATTACTCCGTAGTGTTCTTGGCTAACGTGGGTATAGAGGTGGGGCGTCACAGATTTTGTTTGGGAGTCCAAAGCGGTTAACAATATTTATGGTCACAAACTTCAAAACATTTCCTATGGTTATGTTAGGCAATGGTTCATCATCAACCAATTTGGTAAAGTAGTCGTTGCCACTATTGTGAATTTCGCACCTCTTTTTGAGAAAGGAAAAGGCCCTAAATTGATTCCTCAATTGTCCAACAGTCATGGGCTTGTTACAAGGGTCAATTCATTTGGAGGAAAGCGTGGGATTCATGAGAATCACCGTTTTTCACATTTCTTAACATATGTAGAAGCATCATCACTCATCCAAGGCTAATAATACCCTTGACTTGTTATTTCTTTGACAATTCCATGTCGTTGGAATGGTCACCACAAAACCCTTCATGGGCTTCCCTCAATAATTTCCTTCCTTTCTTTCCTTTCTCTAAGGTTATGCATCTAAAATAAGGAACTGAGTACCCTTTCTTATATTATACCCATTGATCATTGTATAAGAAGGTGTCTGGTATGTTAATTTCTTGACTTATTCCTATCCTCTGATAGCATTCCTTTCTATAAATATTATATTATTGGCGTCATCCAGTTATTCATACATTGATTTTCATGATCATCTTCTTGTATTCCTTCATGAGTTTCCCAATGATAATCTTTTCCCTTAATATCTTTGTCCTTAAACTCAATAGTTAGGCATTGCTAGAATACAATGTGAACAATCTTTACATCTAGTGCTCCACGCGAACTGGCTAAATTTGCTAGTGAATATGCTTGAGCATTTTTTCCTTTAGGACCTGAGGGATTGAAGAAAAAACTAAAATTGAGCTAAAATCCCATGGATCTTCTTTATGTACTAGGCCAATTGTGCATCCTTTGTTTGATAGAATTTATTTAATTGAGTTATCATTAATTGCAAGCCACTAAACACTTCAATCTTTGGAATTTTCAATTATTGGGCCAAAATTAGTTTAGATATCATTTGATTCATATTCGCCCACACTATTTGTTATAAGGAATCCTAATTTCATTGCATAATGAAATCAATGTCGATCGGGTGTAATTACAATATATCCAGTCTGGCTCCATATTCGTTTAACGTAACGTCAACAAATAGCTGCTATCTTGGTTCAAGTTTTCTTTCTTTTTCAAATTGTTCTTTAATAAACACCGTACATTATGTTACAAAATCATTTGGTGATTGTCCCTTAATTGTTGATTCCTATAGACATTCGATATGATATAGACTTTATTTCATCCCTTTTTTATCAGTGTTCTAAACATTTTATTTCACTAAAATTTTCTTGAGCATATAGTTAGTTAAGACCATAAATCGATGTGCTTGGAAATAGGATTTTCGTTTCAAAGCGGATAACACAAAATAATATGCTGACATTCTTTTAATCGGATATCTTACTGCTGCATCCTTTAGCCTTTTCCTCATATAGTATACTAGCAATAGAACTCCATTTGCTTCCCTTATTATGACTCAAATGATAATACAGTATATAAGAGCAAATCTTCACCTTCTACTGGTATCAGTGGTTTGATCAAATGATCTTTTGTTCTTGGAATGCCTTTCGACATTCTTCTATTCATTCAAAAGTCATCTTTTTCTTAATCACATCAAAGACTGAAATTCTTTTATCAGTGGCTTTTGATATAAATTGGTTTAGCTGTGCTACATGCTTATTTAAGAACATCACATCTTTACTTGTTCAAAGCCATACCATATCCTAGATTATTTTTGTTTGTTTGGGGTTTTCTTTTGTTCCCTTGCACTTACCATGTATCCTTAAAACTTTCTAGGTTGGATTACGAAAAAATAATTTTGTGGATTTAATTTCATCTTGTATTTTTGAATACTTCAAACATTTCATTCAAGTCTTTTATACATTCCATCCTTCCTTTGGATTTTACCAACATATTGTCCATGTATAATTCCATTTTTTTCTCAGTTTAGATTTCAGTGTTCTATTTACCTATTACTGATACGTGGCCCCTACATTTTTTTATCCAAAGGAAAATAATTTATAGCAATATGCTCCTTAATCGATTATAAAACTTTCATCTTCCTCATTGGGCTTATAGAATAGATTATACCCGAAATACTCATCCATGAATGGTAAAATTTTGTGCCCACTAGTTGCTGTTAGGAAACCAAAACTATGGTTTCAATGACAACAACTATACAATAGGAATTGAATATACATATATTTGTATACATAGGTACTTGCTAGAAAAACATCACTAGAAAGATAAGAACGAGGCTCAAAGGACAATACAAGAGGCTACAAGTCGATAGGTATAAGGAAGTAAAAGAAAGGATGTACAAAAACTAACATGCACCGTAACAGACGTCTAGGTGCACAAGACAGACGTCTGAAATAGTTCTCTGGAACAACAAACAGGCTAAACGAGACGTATATTAATAGCACTCAGACGTATGATCCTCTGCAATATTCAAAAAAATACAGTATCATACGTTTGAAAAAAAATACCAGATGTCTGAATTCAAACTCAAACTTCAGAAATGAACTGCAACTGCCACACATGAATGGACATCCCGCTTCTCTTCGCCACAACTCTTCACCATCAGCAGAAGCAACCTTAGAGGATTCATTAATGGATGTAACTACTCAAGATACCTATCTACAACTATTCATAGCATCAAGAACCAAGAGAACAAAAATTACTTCACTTACTTACGCTTTCTAATGCTATACTCTATCTTATATTCTTGATCTCTGCACTCAAGCAATCTTTACTTGTATTCACTCTTCCATATACTCAGTTCTTCATAGACAATATTCCTTAGAAATATATTAAAAGCAATTGCACTAATTAGTTAACATCTGTGTTATGTTAGAGCACACATTTGAAAAGAATAACTCATTATAACCAAGCATATTCCTTCGAGAGAAGCGAGGGTTATTGATAGTCGAATTCCGAAGGAAGGCTTCGGGGCTAGACGTAGGATGGGAGGTATAAACTAGTATAAAATTCCAGTATGCTTATTCTGTATTTACTTAGACTAATATTATTTTAGTTGCATCATATATTTTGTCACATATACTTGCATATACACTACACGATCCAACCCGTAGAACTTCAATTGGTATCAGAGCTAGGTTTGATCAAAGTACAATAACACTAATTTGAATCACTTTAATACGGAAAGTATTTTTCAAGAAAGCCAATCCACATCAATTTCCCGACTTTTTAATGGTTCTAATTATGCATGTTGGTTGACACGTATGAGAATTTTTATGGAAGCTAAAGGATTAGAAATTTGGTCAGCCACTCAAAATAAATACGAAGCACCTGACACTTCTATGAACACATGGAATGATGCACAAAAAACCGTAGCTTCTAATAATGCCAAAGCTACGAATGTTTTATTTTTTTTATTAGATAAGAACGAATTTTCACATGTCGTGTTATGTAACACTGCATATGATACTTGGTGTATCTTACAAATTTCACACAAATGCACGAACAAAGTTAAGCAAACTAAAACTTCAATTTTACAAAATCAATTTTCATCATATAAAATGAAATAAAATGAACCTATAGTGGATATGTACTTAAGATTCCAAACTATTCAACACGATTTAATGGCATTAGGAATTAAATTCACAAATTATGATTTAGTATCTAGAATTCTCAATTCTGTAAATCCAGAGTAGGAAAGAAAAGTATTAGCTATCGAAGAAGCTAATGACCTCTCAACACTCTTAGTTGAAAAATTGATAGGAAATTTAATGTCCTATGAAGCTAATCTGCAGGAAAGAAAGGAACAAAATTCGGAGAAGAAAAACATAGCATTTCCAGCAACAAATTGTAATAACCGATATTTTCAAAGATTCGCATCCACACATGTTGGACTTGAATTACTTAAAATACTGCATGTAAATAATTTGGAGGAAATGAAAAACAATCACAGAATCACAAACGCAGATATATCAGGATAACTCGCAGCGGAAATTAAAATACCATAGTAGTTCATGAAGCTACTATAAAAAAATCTCAAAGCAAATATATAATATCATTTTGAAGAACATATACAACAGAAATTTCAAATACATAGAAGTTTATAAATACCAGAATTGAAATAGAACAACTCAAACTGAACGGGAATAGATAAATAGACAAGCAGAATCTCCAGCGATTCCTAGCTGTAGAAAAGAAATCCAAAGCTAAGCTGTAAATACTCAGGCTGACCCGAGCGTAAGTAAAACACAAAACACTAAAGTCCGGACATACATACTTATATAATGTAAACCAACTGAAGTGAACTGTAGTAGTATTTCACAATAACTTCAAGGATTCTTGGGATCGCCCATCCTGTAACGCCCCACCCCGAGACCCACATTAACAAAGAGCATTGCTAGGTAATATTGTCTGCTAATGTAGAGAATAGGGTTGGATAGGAGCGACCATCTATAGCCTTGTCTTAAATATCTATCGAATACGTCGATAATGCCGTATATTTTTTTTCCTGATTCAAGTGGATCGACATATCCAATAAATACTTAATACAAAGCCGTAGGTGGCTATTGGATCTATCAGAACAAAATACAACAACTCAAATGTAAAACACATCACATAACAGCAAATAATCGCATAGATACACACATACAGAGATACATCACAAAGTATAAAAAATGATACATCACATATGTGGTATGACAACCGCAATACAAACACAAGTCAAAAGAATATACATATCAGAGTAGCAAACCAAAAAGGACTACACAAAAAGCTATAACAAAAAGAGCTAGCAGAATAGTCCATGCAGAAGCAGAGTAGGCTAAGTCCGAAAGTACCTAACCTAAAACACCTCGGTCTGACTCGAGTATAAAATACACGGGTCAATATAGCTAAACGAATCAGTAAAATATGATAGTAGAATAATAGAGCATAAGAGCATAGTGATATTATTCTTAAACAAGAAGAAACCATAAGAAAGCTAACCATGGACATATGGAGGATACGCATCATGTATGGCATATATGGTTACACTAGGTGATAGAACACTAATGCTTCAATAAGTATAAAGCACAAAGGAGACGAGAAATCTCATGAATCACTAAAATGTAGCATGCCTCATATCATCGACAATCATAAATCAATAAGAATGGTTTAGGGAATAGTAAAATGTAAACTCCTAAAAGAGTAATTCCCAACCCGCCGTATCAGTAACTCCAAGGAAAACATAAGCAAAAGCCATCTCGACATAAGCCATAAGGCAAATGTCAACAAAGAGATAAAAATCTCATACAACGCCAAAAGGCAAATCTCATAAATAGCGCCAATAGGCAATTTCAATATACATACATATATATATATATATATATATACACACGCCAAAAGGCAAATCTCAACACGCCAGTGTAGGAAATGAAAATCTCAAAAGAACTCCCAAGAGTCCAAAAAATTCCCAAGTAATCACCACCGAATGGTTCAAAGGACCTATTCCAAAATGACGACATATAAGGGTAAAAAAATCATCTCAAAAAGGTATTGCACGTACTATTTTTGCTGAGTACTGTTTCACATAATAGGTACCTCGCCCAAAGGCAAACGTCAAAAGACAAATACGCCGCAATGGCAAACGTCCGAAGACAAATACGCTGCAATGGAAAACGTCCGAAGACAAATACGCCACAATGGCAAACGTTCGAAGAAAATACGCCGCAATGGCAAATGGCCCGAAGGTCCAGTACTCGCATGCCAACAGGCAAATGTGCCACAAACTCTCGGAAAAGAACTTGAAAAGTGTTAACGTGTGTCCCATACCACCTGTTCGTACTAAACGGTTTACTAACCGCTAGTAAATTTCACACTCAAAGCAGTAGAAGGTTCACCTCATATCATCGGTAAACTCGACTCGAAGGTCAAAACGATCAAACGGATAAATCAGGAATTAACCGAAAGGATAAACGCACGTATCACATACTAGCGTTTTACCCAATCGTTTAACTCTACTTCTCATTCGTTCGACGGTGCAAAAATGTGTAATTTTTATAGAAAATAATTTACCTCAAAAATAAGCTTTGAAAACCGATTTCGAAAACCATTTGGAAACCATATTGGAAAATTTCCCTTATTATAAAGAATAAATAAGTTTTATACTTGAAAAATACTTTAAAATTTTACATAATAATTATTTTTAAATCCCCTAAACTTTAAAAATTATTTCAAAAAAAATTGGAGAAAATCGTGCTCGAATACGACCAAAAACAAGAAGAATTCCACTTAAACTGAAATTCAAATTGAAATTTAAATTATATACAAATAATTCAAAATTTGAATTTTGAATTCATCAAAACTGAGGTAACCTATTGATAGGCATCATAGCCCTCAAATACTTCAAAAATATCACAAAACAGAAGTAAATGTCAACAATCGGACGGAAAAAGGACATAAAAACACTTAGTCAAAATAATACCCTGGTCTAAAATCTCCTCTGGGTTCAACTTTCGGACATAAAACTGGTGGCCGAACGATCTTTGATTCATATGAAAATTAGTGACCATAAAGTAGAATACTTCATCTTTCAAAAAAAAGATTTAATGAATTTCAAAAGAAAATGGAAAAGTTATTCTGTCACAAACATGGACTCAGACCATGTTTGTAACAGTTCAACAAGGATGTACCCAGACTTAAAAATCCACTCTGGGTTCAAATTTCAGACATGAAACAGAGGATCAGCTGACATTGGATTGATCTTAAAATTGGTATGCATGTAGTAGAAAACTTCATCTTTCAAACAAAAAAAGAATCATGCAATAGGGATAAAATATGAGAAAGTTACGAAGTCTCAAAATTGAACCCATACAGTGTTTTCACTGTAAAAATCTGGGCAAAAACATGCTCCAGGTCGATGTTTAGCAGCATATTTCTATAAACTATCTAAGTCTTTGGTATGAATATTTTAAAAAACATTATCTTTCAAGAAAAAAAGAATCACGCAATTTTAGTAAGAAATGAAAAAGTTATGCCATCGGAAACATGGACTCGGGCCATGTTTGCAGCAACTCAGCAAACGAAATATGCACAGAAAATTTCCAGGCTGTGCATTGATTTTGCACTGCAGTTTCCCGGCATCTAAAGAATATGTTTTGCAATAAAATTTGACATGCATATGCTACAACATACAGGCTATCAACTGAAGAAAATCCGACAGCATTTCGTTGCCGAAATTGGGAGAAAATGATGTGCAAAGTGACATACCAACTCAGATTTCACAAAAACAAAACATGAACGTGAAATCATTGTATTGAAGCTATTTTTGGTAAGGTTTAGGCATTTTGAAGCTTTTGCTTCAGCTAGCAATTATGAGCAGTAACTCACCTATGCAAATATGAAGACCAAAGTTTGGAGAATTGAAGAAAGTTGAAGGATTTTTGTTGACTCTAGCCTCTAGGAACCTGTAGAGCAAAAGAAAATGATATGCAAGAGGAATTCAACCATAAATTAGAAAACCAAATTTTCAAATTAGGATTTTTATGAAATTATAAGGTTTTGGAGTGGATTACCTTTTGAATTTACACCTTAGACTGAAGAAATTATAGTTTGCTTGAATTGATTTTGAGTTTGGAGTCTTTGAATTGAAAAATTGGTGATGTTTATTCACTGTATTCTCTTTCCAGAAGAAGAAGATGAGATGTTGTGAACGTACAGGTAACTCTTTTCTCACCTTCTCATTTACTGGCTAGCTAAGTACTAATGGGCTTTGGACCCATTAATTAAAAGAGAAAATAATTAGCCTATGTGAATTTACTTAGTACTAATACCAAATATGTACATATTTACACTATATTATAAAACAAATGCATTTTTTCCAAGTTTTTACACACAAAAAAAAGTAAACTTACATACATATTAAATAAAATATTTTCATCATATAAAGAGATTAATTTTAATTTTTAAAACATTTTTATTATTAAATTCCTTTATTCAACAAAAATGAAATGTTTACTCAAATAAATGAATAAAATCATGTTTTTAACTCCTAAATTTCCACAAAATTTATTTTATCACTTAGAAAAATATTTCAAACCATTCCAAAACATTTTTTATAGCCAAAAATTATTTTTAACCCAATTTCCACCTTTTATTCAATAAACAACATTCAAAGATCAAATACTTCCTTTAAAAATTATTAAAAGAAGTAATTGGCAATAATTAATAAAATTATTGCAATTTCTGTAAATAAAAATTATTTTCCACTCATTATTAACCCAAACAAACATAATAAAGCTTTTAAACTTTATTTTCATATTTTATTTCCTAAAAATTCATTGTTTATTCCAAATAAGCGATCTAAAATCTCCAAATCTTGTTTTAGTTCACAATATTAAATCATAACTACCATTATAATTTAATATTTACGGTAATCTCCAAAAACCAGGGTTGTTACACATCCTCTAAGGACCAGTTAAACCGTAAATTAAATACATCCCGTGGTTAAAATTTCAAAATGGTAATTTATACTTCGAAATCAAATATCATTTCAAAATTCAATATCATTTCAAATTCATTTAAAATATTCAAATATCATATCCTTCCAAAATCTCATTTATTTTATTTAGTTTAAATGCTATTCCAAATCACATTTCAAAATGGTTTGTATTTCAAATCAAATATTCCATTTAAAACCAATAAAAATTACGTTATTATATTTAAAATCAAGTATTCAATTCTCAAAATTTTAGCTTCTTTTAAAAGTTCATTTATTCATTTAAATTTATTAAAACAGTGAAATTCAACTTTCGCAGCATTTAGAAAATGCTATAGAAAGTTAATTTTGAAAACAATACACTTCAGCAAAAGACAACATTTAAAGATGCTGTAATAGGTTTTAAGTTTCAATTAAAACCTTAGTTAAATTCAGCAACTACGGCATTTACAAAGTGCGGTAATAACTCATAGTTCATCTTAGCCATTTAGTTCATTTGTATCAACCACAGCACTTACAAAGTGCTGTGAAATCATTCACTTCAGATTTTTAGTTAACTTCAGAAACGATAGCATTTTTGAAGTGCTATTATTTAATTCAAAATTTTCAATACAATTTCATAAATAAATTAAATATTAATTTAAACCATTTTTAACTTATAAAAATCATACTTTCTCACTTTAAAAATGATCATTTAAATACCTTTTATTCTATGATTTTATAAAGTAAATTCCCATAAATAAAATCATATTTTCAACAATTCACTTAATAAATTCATCTGTAAAATTTCTTATTCTTGCACTTACTTTACACTTTGCATTAAATTTTCCATTTCATAATTTAAACTAAATTTCCATTTTGTTTACATAACTTAAATTCCATTTTTACAAATCAAATTTCACATTTCCAAATTAAATTATATTTCAAATTACACATTGAAGTGTTCATTTATTTAACCATTTTAAATTCACAGGAAAAAATCGATAACACTTTATAGAATCATTTTAAATTCAAATTTGAACCATATTATCATATTTTTATATTTTATTTTCTTAGTTTAACATCCATTTATAAACAAAATCATAAATTCCAAAATTAACTTATTTTCAAATTCTACTTTATTATTTATTTATCTCACTTATTTAACTTGCAGGAAATCACTAATATTATAGAAAAATCATTTTTAATTTAAATTAAATTAAGTGGGCTTTTAGGCTCAAGGAAAAAGTTAGAGAAAAATTTAGTTTTAGGGAAAAAAGTTTGTTTTTTAGGCTGAAAGACACTTTTTATTTTAAATCATAGAATGATAGTTGTAATTAACATTTTCAGTTTACGTTAGAAATTGTCCTTCAAACTTAAAAACAAACATGTTGTCCCTAAGACTAATTTTTTTTGCAACTTCTTCCTTATGTCTATTTTCCTATAAGTTAAAATATCATAATATCTACATTTTTAAAATATTATAAATTTTTTAGAAAATATATATTAACCATGGGTCTGTATAAAATTTCTAGCCTAGGTCAAATGTTACAAATAATATATCATTTCAATCTATAATTTACAAAGGAATAATCCAGGTTCTATTATTTCATACCCTAAATCCCAATAAAATAAATAAAAATCACTCAGGCCTATCATTTCAGCCATTATGATTTTCCCTATTCTAATGTCCGTTTGGGTATGTATCATTTCGACCCACAGTGATTCAAATCTGCAGGGCACTTGAGTGTGATAACTGATATAAATAAACAGTGTAGCTTTATATAACAGTAACAAATGGTATGATAGGTGTATAAATGGTGCATAAACAGGGGTGAATATCATATGATCATAGCATAGGCGGGTGTAATATGATAATATAATTTATAGATTCAAATGCTATCAGTTTACTAATTATGTAAGTGTAGAATGTCTGGTGAGAAATACTCACTTCTACAAGCTGGAGATAACCGATTCAGTCACACAAACAATACCCGGAAAGCATGAAGGCACGATTACAGATTCAAGTGAGCGAAGAGCCAAAATTATTGTCTTGTACATATGAAACAAAACAACATATTTCACATTCATATACAGCCCAAATATTATGAAACAACACTAGAAATAATGCATACCAAAGAAACAAATCACTTGAACTTGCTTTCACCTATCAAATGCTCGGCCTAGGTGTAAAAATGCATGGCCTATGGTGTGAATTTGGATCATGCATAGTTTAGTATGGTCGGCCTAAAATGAGGAAGTGAAGGAGTGGAAGTTGTAATACATGAACATCACAAGCCAAGGCACAAAAGGAAATTTTGTCACCACTACAAGGTTCGGCCATGGCATTTATTGGCACGGCCAAGCCTGGTAGAGGTCAAGGAATGATGTAGTAGTGGTCTTTGGTCAGCAAGTGGCTGGTGGAAGTGATGCAAGAGGTGGCCAAGGGGGTGTTATGGAGTGGTGAAGCAAATATGAGTTCGGCCATGGATGTTTCAAGTGGTGCATGCAATATTTTGTGGAGTTTCAACCTAGGGGTGCATGGCCATGACTGGACAAGGTGCTGGAGGAGATGGAAGCGAAGTGTGGTGGCGGTGAAGGTGGCTATGGTGATGGAGGAACAAGTGGTCGAACATATAGGTGAAAGCATAGGCAAGATAGATAATAAACAAAGAAGAAACTAGGGAAAAAATGGAAAAAAAAAAACATTACATAACTTTGCTTCAGAAAGGAAGGCCGAGAATTTTGAGTTGAGAAACTTTTTTCTTTGTGTGAAGAAATGAAAACGTTCAGCTGAAAATAGTAGATATGAACGGCAAACATCAATGGAAGTGTTAATCGGAAGTGAAAAGGCAAATGCATACCAAAGGCCATGGGTAAGTGAAAGGTTTCAAAACTCTTCATATTTCTTTTATTATTTTTGCATTTTTTAAAAAATTAATAAAATAAAACACAAAAAAATTAATGTATGAATAAGAATAATAAATAAATTTTAGATAAATATAAATAAATAAAGAAAATAGCTTAATAATAGAAACTAGGTTTTAAAAATTGTAAAGAAAATACAATAAGATTTGGAAAAATTATAACATCACTTTAAAATGTTTTAAAATAAAATATATACCTAAAATGCCACACATATTAGAACATGATATGACGAATATAAATATTATTTATATAAACTAAAACAAACAATTTTATTAAATAAATCAATTTACATACAATATTGTGAAATGCATTACTTTCACAATATAAATCGGATTTCAACGAAACGAAAAGCAGTATTCTTGAAAGTACATTTATTTTCATAATAAAAAAATTCAAATATTTAATTTTTAAATTTAAAAGTCAAAGTTTGACCAGATTGACCAAAAATCCACTTTTTTGGAAAATATTCTATTTATTCAGGTTTGGAATTATAATTTACCCAAAAATTAAAATTTATAGTTAAATAAATTTTTTTATCCATTTTAATAAATATAATAAAGTTTTTAAATCAGAAATTCAAATAAAATAATCAAAATAAACAATTAAAATAAATCACAAAATTCAAAGTTGTTACACTCTCCCCCACTCAAATCTTTTCGTCCTAAAAAAGACCGAACAAGGAAAATAAGGAAACAAGACAGAAAACAAAATAGTACCTGGAATGAACAATTTCGGATTCGAAGCATGAATGCTCTTCTCTGTCTTCCCGGTACAATCTCGATCATTAGTACTCCATCGTACTCTGATCAGACTAACAGATTTCCTTCTTAGCTACTCGTACCTCTATCGACAATACGAAATGGCTTCCTCTCGACAGTCAGATTAGGCTAAATATCCAAACTATCAAGAGCAGAAGGTTGAACAAAAAGTGATGGGTCAAGAAGATTCTAGAGAAGATGTGAGACATGGAATACATCATGCACTCTAGAAAGTTTCTCGAGCAAATCCAAATGATAAGCCAAAGAACAACCTCTTTCCATAATACAGAAAGGACCCTCGAAGACGAAGAATATAGAAATGGCTAGTAGGGAAAGTAGGTTGAAAGAAATATATGAACCATTATTTTAAAACCATATACATTTCGATTTGAAAAAAAAATTATTTAGAACATTTTAAATATTCCATAGTATGATGAATAATCATTTGATTCAAAATTGTTAGTTTGAAGTAAGCAATATTTAAATCATTTCTAAATTATTTAGACAAGTAAAATAAATGGTCAAAAATATCCTTTATATAATACTTTATCAAAATACTTTTATAACTCGATATCTTAACAAGTTTACTTTCGTTCTTGCAGACTCTGGCTGAACAGGCGCAAAGCTTGAATTCTCCAGTTACTTGGTAGACTTATTTCAACACCCAATGAAAATACTGGAAAACTTTTTAAAACAGACATGGAAAGTACAATCCAAACAAATCAACTAAACCAAACATTTGTCTAACCATGGATCGTAGATACATAATGGTTACACCGGGATCCCCGAGGAAACATCCGTACCTATAAGCTATCTCAGCCGGCGAATTACGCCTTGATGACTAGTAGACCGCAGATACGCAATGGTTTCGCCTGGATCCCCCAGGAAACATCCGTACCCATAAGCTATCTCAGCCAGTGGATTTTGCTACTAATACGACATACATAGATCGCGGGATACACAATGGTTATGCCTGGATCCCTCCGGAAACATCCGTACCCCCAGGCCATCCCAGCAAAGCGAATTGCGCTATGCAATCACGCTCATAAGACCATGGAGTTCGCCATGGAATTCGATGGACACTCGAGTATCATATCCGAAAAACCCAGATCAAAAAGAATAATATTAATAGAATGAATCTATATTATGGCCACAAAGCGGATATCAAGCAGAAGGCACTTTCCATATCTTTACTTCGAAAATATGTATCATATAGTACCTTTCAAATCACTTTCAAATATCATCTTATATAAAGTCCATTATATATAAGATTTCATTTGCAAATCGAATACTTTCCAAATCAATAGTATATCAAATCATACATATATAGACTTCAATTACATTTCTCTTTACAAATCGAGTACCTTTTCAATTCAACAGTTTTCAAATTAATTTCATACTTATACAAATCAATTTTATATAAGTTCGGTAACTCCCTAATCAAATATTTAATAAAACAGGGTTCATAATTTCAATTCCTTTCAATAACATTTCAGTTTCAAAATCATATATGATTTCGCCAAATCATTTCTTCCAAATTATATATATTCAGTTTCAAAATTTCTCAAAACAATAAGTTCAGAAACATAAACATGATTTCCAAATCAACAAAAAAATTCTGTCAAATAAATTCATTTTCAAAACCATCATATAAATATTGGGTTTCACTATCCAATCTATTTTAAAGGCCAAATATCTTTCTAAAAATCAATTATACCCAATATGATTTCCAAGTTATAATTATCACTTTAAAACCTTTAAACTATTTATTTCTATTTAAAAGATCAATTAACCATTTTCAAACTATTTAAAACTAAATTTTATTCAAAACATTCTAAAACTAAATTCCATATCAGTATAACTCAAAATTATCTTATTCATTTACTTAATCAAATGATTTATATTCTTCCGGGATTACTTAGCTTAGAAAGTTAAACCTTGATCTGGAAGTGCTTGAACTTTTAAAAATAATCGAAGAAATCGTATTTAAAATCCAAAAGGTGGAAATCACGAACAAATCAGTAAATCAATTCCAATAGATAAGGTTATACCAAAACAATCTGAAACTTAAGGATTGAACACCGGCTTACTTTGTATCATTTCAAATATATATACACACATATATCTTTCAAAAATTAAATCATACTCCATAATCTAAAATTAAAATTGGTTTCACAAAATCACTCGCATAGCAAAGCTACTAGAGTGGCCACTCTGCCACTCAGAAACTCAAAAATCAATGTCGATGATATATGCATTCATCACCGAAATTTTTTCCAGCAACATAAATGGGTTCTGGACTTTTATTTTCTTGAAAACTTCATTGAAATCTCTTCGAAATCATTGAAATTCATTCGAATACATTTAAACATTTCTTAGTCATAAAATATCTTTAAATCATATTATTAGTATATATTTTCCATAATCTTAAAACCAATTTCAAAACACCGGAGTTCGATTCCTTGAAATTAAGATTTAAAACCCTTCAGCTGTAAATCATTTTTTATTTAAAACAAATTTCTTATAAATTTTCAAAATTTCAAATCCTTTCGAAACTTCAAATTCTCATTCTAAAAGGTATATAATCCTTATCGAAAACATTTCACTTTTATATACAAAATAGGGTCATCGTTATCAAAACAATAATTTCGATGTATGCCCAATTTCAAAATACAACCAAACACAAATTTCCAAGGGATGTTTTAAGGATGGGTTTCAAAACAAACAGAGATTCGAATTTCATATCATACGAAATAGGAACATAAATATATTTAGTCTGGCAACTTCAGCTAAGCAAAAGATACCATAGAGTCCACCAAATGCAACCTAACTTACTACATATAACAACAAGATCCAAAGAATACCACCCTACATAAACAAGCATCGGTATTAATTCTACCGAGTGGTACTTCAACGTGTCTGGCATAAATGCACCACACTCCCATCTTCCTTCTCGAACTATGGATACACAACTTTCCTTACATGTTGTCTCACAGGACAATCTCTGGATATATGCCCAAACTTCCTACAATGGTAGCAAATGGTTGATAGGCCAATTGATGTAGGAAGTGTTGGTTTCACTTTCTTCACCATTTGGCAGCGACTTGGAAAGTGACCCCTCTTCCTTCATTTAAAATAGAAAATCTTAAATCGGAAGCACCTGCCCTCACTCTTCTTACCATTATCTCTATTCCCACACATGGCTGCATAGTGTCCCTTCTCCTGACACTGGTAAAAAATGACATGGTCATAAGAACCCGGTCCTTCCCTTTCCCTCCACAGCCATTCCCACTTCTCGATTGCTTCCTCCTGTTCCTTACGGGCTGGTGCTCTTCGTGCTCGATGAGCTACTTTCCGCTCTTCCGATCTTGCCATAACTACAATAGCTTCCTATCATGAAAAGAGTTTGGATCAACAAGATAGAATTTCCAAATCCTAGTGAATCCTAACCCAAGAAACTACTAACAAGGTGGATACCGAAGGAATGGAGTTTGGAAGATCTTGATTTCAAAGTAAGAAGATTTTTATACCAACATAATCTTTGAAAATCCTTTAAAAATCATTTGGAAGTCATTTTATACTTTGAAAATATGCTATCTCACAAGGAAAGGATTCTGAGATTGATTTCACTCATTCTAGTGTATTTCTACCCTATCTATAATGAGTTTTTGCTCCGCAAGCTATGGTTTGCCTAAAACCAAAGCTTCGATACCAACTGTAACAACCCGATATTTTCAACCATTCGCATCTACACATGTCGGACTTGAATTGCTCAAAATACCGCATTGTAAATAATTGGAGCGAATGAAAAACAATCACAGAATCACAGACACAGATATATCAGAATAACTCGCAGCGGAAATTAAAATACCATAGTAGTTCATGAAGCTGCTATAACAAAATCTCAAACCAAATACATCATATCAGTCTGAAAAACATATACAACAGAAATATCAAATAGGTAGAAGTTTATAAATACTAGAACTAAAATAGAACAACTGAAACTGAAAGGGAATAAATAAGAAGTTTATAAATACTAGAACTAAAATAGAACAACTGAAACTGAAAGGGAATACATAACTAGACAAACAGAATCTCCAGCGATTCCTAGCTCCAGAAAAGAAATCCAAAGCTAAGCTGTAAATACACAAGCTGACCCGAGCGTAAATAAAACCCAAAACATTTGAGTCGGGACATACATACTTATATAATGTAAACCAACTCAAGTGAACTGTATTAGTAATGCACAATAACTTAAAGGAGGCTTGGGATCGCCCATCCTCTAAGGATCAGTTAAACCATAAATTAAATACATCCCGTGGTTAAAATTTCAAAATGGTAATTTATACTTCGAAATCAAATAGCATTTTGAAATTCAATATCATTTCAAATCCATTTATAATATTCAAATATCATATCCTTCCAAAACCTCATTCAATTTATTTAATTTAAATACTATTCCAAATCACATTTCAAAATGGTTTGTATTTCAAATCAAATATTCCATTTAAAACCAATTAAAATGAAGTTATTATGTTTAAAATCAAATATTCAATTCTCAAAATTTTATCTTTTTATAAAAGTTCATTTATTCACTTAAATTTATTAAAACAGTGAAATTCAACTTTCGAAGCATTTAGAAAATGCTACGGAAAGTTAATTTGGAAAACAATATACTTTAGCAAAAGACAATAATTAAAGATGTTGTAATAGGTTTTAAGTTTCCATTAAAACCTTACTTAAATTCAGCAGCTACAGCATTTAAAAAGTGCTGTAATAACCCATAGTTCATTTTAGCCATTTAGTCCATTTGTATCAACCACAGCACTTACAAAGTTCTATGATATCGTTCATTTCAGATTTTCAGTTAACTTCAGAAACGATAGCATTTCTGAAGTGCTATTATTTAATTCAAAATTTTCAATACAATTTCATAAATAAATTAAACTTTAATTTAAACATTTTTAACTTAAAAATCATATTTTGTCACTTTAAAAATGATCGTTTAAATAACCTTTATTCTATGATTTTATAAAGCAAATTCCCATAAATAAAATCAAATTTTCAATAATTCACTTAATAAATTCAAGTGTAAAATTTCCTATTCTTGCATTTACTTTACACTTTAAATTAATTTTCCATTTCATAACTTAAACTAATTTTCCATTTTATTTACATAACTTAAATTCCACTTTTATAAACCAAATTTCACATTTCCAAATTAAATTATATTCCAAATTACACTTTAAAGTGTTCATTTATTACCCATTTTAAATTCATAGGAAAAAATCAATAACACTTTATAAAATCATTTTAAATTCAAATTTAAAACAGATTGTCATATTTTCATATTTTATTTACTTAATTTATGCACCATTTATAAACTAAATCATAAATTCCAAAATTAACTTATATTTCAAATTCTGCTTTATCATTTATTTATCTCACTTATTTAACTTGCAGAAAATCACTAATATTTTAGATTAATCATTTTAATTTAATTTAATTAAAATATCATAATATTTATATTTTTAAAATATTTTAAAAAATTTAGAAAATATATAGTAACTACGGGTCTGTAGAAATTTTTCTAGCCTAGGTCAAATGTTAAGGATAATATATCATTTCAATCCGTAATTTACGAAGGAAAAATCCGGGTTCTATTATTCTAAACCTGAAATCCCAATAAAATAAATAAAAATCACTCAGGCCTATCATTTCATCCCATAATGATTTTTCCCTATTCTAATGTCCGTTCGGGTGTGTATCATTTCAACCCATAGTGATTCAAATTTACAGGGAACTTGCAGTGTGATTACTGATATAAATAAACAGTATAACATTATATAACAGCAACAGATGGTATGACAGGTGTATAAACAGGTGCATAAATAGGGGTGAACATCGTATGATCATAGCATAGGCGGGTGTAATATGATAATATAATTTACAGATTCAAATGCTATCAGTTCACTATTATATAAGTATAAAATGTCTGGTGAGAAATACTCACTTCTACAAGCTGGAGATAACCAATTCAGTCACGCAAACAAATACCCAAAAAGCATGAAGGCACGATTATAGATTCAAGTGAGGGAAGAGCCAAAATTATTGTCTTGTGCATATGAAACAAAATAACATATTTCACATTTATATACAACCCAAATATTATTAACCAACACCAGAAATAATGCATAACGAACAAACCAATCACTTGCACTTGCTTTCTTTCAACTATCAAATGTTTGGCCTAGGTATTAAAATGCACAGCTTATGATGTAAATTAGGATCAGGTATGGTTCAATATGGTCGGCCAAAAATAAGGAAGTGAAGGAGTGAGAGTTGTAATGCATGAACATCACAAGCCAAGGCACAAAAGGCAATTTTGTCACCACTACAAGGTTCGGCCATGGCATGTATTGGCACGGCTTGGCCTAGAAGCGGTTAGGGAATGATGTGGCAGTGGTCTTTGGCCAGTAAGTGGCTAGTGGAAGTGATGCAAGTGGTGGCCAAGGGGGTGTTGTGGAGTGGTGAAGCAAATATGAGTTCGGCCATGGATGTTTCAAGTGGCGCATGCAATATTTTATGGAGTTTCAACCTATGGGTGCACGGCCATGACTAGGCAAGGTGCTGAAGGAGGTGGCAGCCAAGTGTGGTGGCGGTGAAGGTGGCTATGGTGATGGAGGAACAAGTGGACGAACATATAGGTGAAAGCATAGGCAAGATAAATAATAAACAAAGAAGAAAGTAATAAAAAACCCATTACAAAACTTTGCTTCAGAAAGGAAGGCCAAGAATTTTGAGTCGAGAAACTTTTTTCTTTGCGTGAAAAAATGAAAATGTTCAGCTGAAAATAGTAGATATGGCGGCAAACATCAATGCAAGTGTAATTTGGAATTGAAAAGGCAAATGCATACCAAAGGTCATGGGTAAGTGAAAGGTTTCAAAACTCTTCATGTTTCTTTTATTCTTTTATCATTTTTAAAAAATGAAATATGAATAAAATAAAAAAAAATAAAAAATAATGTACGGATAAGAATAAACAAATTAATTTTATATAAATATAAATAAATTAAGAAAATTGCCTAAAAATAGAAACTAGGTTTAAAAAATTGTAAAGAAAATACAATTAGCTTTGGAAAAATTATAACATCACTTTAAAATGTTTTAAAATAAAATATATACCTAACATGCCATATAACACATATTAGAACATGATATGACAAATAAAAATATTATTTATATAAATTAAAACAAACAATTTTGTTAAATAAATCAATTTACATACTATATTGTAAAAAGCATAACTTTCACAATATAAATCGGATATCAACGAAATGCAAAGCAGTATTCTTGGAATTCATAATAAAAGAAAAAATTCAAGAATTCAAACATTTAAATTTAAACTTGAAAGTCAAATTTTGACCAGATTGACCAAAATTCACTTTTCTGGAAAATATTCTATTTATTCATGGTTGGAGTTATAATTCACCCAAAAATTAAAATTTATAGTTAAATAACAAAATTTATCCATTTTAATAAAAATAATAAAAAATTTAAATCATAAATTCAAATAAAATAATCAAAATTAAAAATTAAAAAAATCACAAAATTCAAGGTTGTTACACAAATGAAGTCTTCGACTTAGACAAAGAAGTAATCGTATTTATTGCCAAAAATGCAACAAATTCAACAAAATTAGGAAAATGACAAGATTTCAGAAAAGAGAAAAATCATGCTCAACAAATCAATTGTCAATCAAATGCTGTGAATGTGATCAATTTTGACATATGAAAAAAGATTGTCCTAAGCTCAACAATGATAAAAAGAAGAACAAATTTGAAAAATTAAAAAAGATGAAAGCTTTCGAAGTAACATGGGATGACTCGGATTCTTCATCATCATCAGACAGTGGCAGCGACGGTGACGGAGAACAAGCTAATGTATGTTTTATGGCACAAACTGATGATGTACGTCCCGAACTTAGCTATGATGAATTACCAGATCTTAGCATTGAATTAGATGATAAATTTAGACAAATTAAAAAATTGAGTAAAGAACACATAGCCAAAATAAATCGTTTAGAACTTGAAATAGGAATGAGATGAAAAAATTAATTTAGAAGTGGAACTAGAATTATTTCAAGAAAAAAAATAAAAGTATTTTAGTTGAATATGAGACTCTATATATTAATTTTGGAAAAGTTAAACAAGAAAAGGTTAACTTGTTAAAATAAAATATCAACTTGAAAACTAATATAGAAACATTAAAAATTGAAAATTTTGAACTAAAAGAAAAATTAAATAAAATTACAAATAATGTTTCAAAATTTAATAAAGGAAAATAAGATTTGGAAAATCTTATCAAAACTTCAGAACCTTCAGGTAATAGAAATGGAATAGGATTTCGAAATATCCCTAAACAAAAAGGGAATAATTTAAGAAGTATAGTTTTATTTATCAAAGGACTAAAAGATCACCTAAGTCTTATACGAATACCAAAAACATAAAAATTTGGTTTCCCAAGACAAACAATAATTTGATTAGACCAAAACATATTACTAATTTTCTAGACAATCTAGTCTATAATAAAAATTATGTTCATAAACGTACCAAATCTTCTTGAGTGTGGCTACCTGCTTCTTTTAACGTCTAGGACCCTAACAAAGTATATGGGTACCATTTAAATCATTTTTATCTTGCAGCTACCCAAAATAAAATATAAGAAGAAATGGATACTTGATAGTGGGTGCTCTAAGATATGATCGAAAATGCAAAAATGTTATTAAATATAACACACATCGATGGTGGAACGGTAACTTTTGGAGATAACTCAAAAGGATAAGTCATTGGCATCGAAGAAGTCATCAACTCTGCTATTTCTAACTCTCCTGTTATTACAAATGTTTTGTTGGTAGAAAATTTAAAACACAACCTACTTAGAACTAGTCAATTATGTGATAAAGGTTCTCTAATTAATTTCGAAAAGATAGATGTATTATTTTCGAAAATATTAAACAACTTATCTTGAGGGTTTTAGAAACAAAAATATTTATGTCTTAAACATAAATATAAATCGAAATTCAAACTTATGCGTAACAGCCAAACATAACGATCCGTGGTCGTGGCATAAACGATTCTGTCATATTAATTTTAAATATATAATAAATTAGCAAAATATCAGTTAGTTAGAGGTTTACCTGAAATAAATTATAAAGTAGAAAATTTAGGTAACGCTTGTTAAATCGGTAAAATAAAGAAAAGCTCTTTTAAATCTAAAAGTAATATTTCTACAAAACAACTGTTAGAATTATTAAATTTAGATTTATTTGGTCCAACTCAAGTATGATCTATAAATCACAACAAATATGTTTTCGTAATTGTTGATGATTTTTCAAGATATATATGGACCTTATTTTTAAAACATAAAAGTGACACTTTTGGTATGTTAAAATTTTTGCTAGAAGAATTAAAACTCAAATGTATTTGAAAATTAAGAATATTCGATGTGATCATGGTGGAGAATTCAAAAATGATCTTTTTACTAATTTTTGTAGTAAAAAAGGCATAAGTAACAATTTCTCTTTTCCTCGCACACTACAACAAAATGGTGTAGTAGAAAGAAAAAATCATACGTTACAAGAATGTGCACGAACACTATTAAATAGTAGTGATTTACCAAAACATTTTTGGGGTGAAGCTATTGCTACCGCTTGTTATGCTTTGAATCGAGTAACCATACGACCTATGACTAAAAATACTTGCTTCGAAATGTTTTTTGGAAGAAAACCTGAAGTATCATACTTTTAAACTTTTGGATCAAATTGTTTTATATTAAATACAAAAGATAATTAAGGAAAATTCGACCTGAAGGCTGATGAAGGAATTTTTGTTGGATATTCGGATCATAGCAAAGCATATAGAATTTTTAAGAAACGTATTAACACAATTTAGAATTTTTATTAAACGTACTAACACAATTGAAGAAAGTTTACATGTTTCATTTGATGAAAATTTCCTTAACAATCATACTAATGGCGATGAAGAAATTATTCCTATAGCAAATACAGCGAACTCATCTAATAATGAGACAAATGCACAAAATAATACTCTAGTGTCACCCTCTAGAATTCTAAAAGATCATTCGAAAGATAATATCAATGGGGATCTTAATTCTAGAGTAACTAGAAATCAACTTAACCAAATAAGTTATATTTCATCTGTATCAAATTTTGAACCAAAGAATTAAAAAGAAGCTTCAAACGATGATTTTTGGGTAATAGACATGCAAGAAAAAACAGATAAATTTGAACATAATAATGTTTGGGAATTAGTACCAAGACCTGAAAATCAATCAGTTATTGGAACAAAATGGGTATTTAAAAACAAAGCAGAAGAAAATGGAAATATAGTTAGGAATAAAGCACGTTTAGTCGCTCAGGGTTATAATCAAGAAGAAGGTATCGATTATGACGAAACTTTTGCGCCAGTAGCAAAACTCGAAGCCATACGTACATTACTTGCTTTTGCAAGTCATCACAATTTTAAATTATTTCAAATGGACATCAAAAGTTCTTTTTAAATGGTTTTATTAAAGAAAACGTATATGTTGAACAACCTCCATTATTTGTTGTCGAAAAATATCCCGATCTTGTTTTTAATTGCACAAAGCCCTATATGGTCTAAAGCAAGCCCAATGTGCCTCATACGAACATCTTAAGAACCATTTAATTGCATCTGGTTTTCAAATAGGTAAAATAGATACGACTTATTTATTAAACGAGAAAATAATTACATCTTAGTTGTACAAATTTACATAGAAGATATTATTTTTGGTTCAACTATCGAAAATCTTTGTGCTCAATTTTCAAATATTATGAAAAGTGAATTTGAAATGTCTCACATGGATGAATTAATTTTTTTTCTACTTTTACAAATAAAAAAACCTGAAAATGGTATTTTTATTCATCAAGAAAAATATTGTAATGGTCTATTACGTCATTTTGGAATGGATAAAACTTCGAGCAAACCAACACTAATGAGTACTAGTGTTCACTTAGAAAAGGATGATAATGGAAAACATTTTGATAAAAAATTATATCATAGTACGATTGGCTCCTTACTATATTTGATGGCTGGTCGGACCGACATTATAATGAGCATATGTCTTTATGCCCGATTTCAAGCAAAACCAAAAGAGTCTCACCAAAGAGCTGTTAAACGTATCTTACGATATTTATCTAGTACTAGAGATTACAGTTCGTTTTAACCTAAGGGTTCATCATTTGAACTTGTTTCATATAGCGACGCAGATTTTGGTGGATGTAAATCGTAAGAGTACTAGCGGAACGTGTCATTTTATCGGACAATCGTTGGTTTCATGGTCTAGTAAAAAGCAAAACTGTGTCTCTTTATCCACTTGCAAAGCCGAATATATTTCAACGGCCTTAGCATGTGCACAAGTGATTTACATGCAATAACACTTAAGGATTTCGTAAAAGTATCGATAAATCACCAATATATTGCGATAATAAAGTGCTATAAATTTATCGAAAACCCTTTAAATCGCTCACGTACTAAACACATAGATATACGACATCACTTTTTACACGACAATGTAGAAAAAGGATTGTTACATTAGAATACATAAATACTAAGACTCAAATAGCAGATATTTTCATAAAACCACTAAATGAACAATTATTTGTTAAATTACGACGTGATTTAGGAATATGTTCTCTTAATGATTTTATCAGCTAATTCTAAATTTCGTTCATTCTATTTTTTGGTTGAAAAGTTTTATTCCATAAAAAAAATCTTTTAGCACTGACCAACAATTTCTTTAGACTGTAAGTTTTCTAAAAGCACTATTTATAACATTTTAAAACATGAATAAATAGCTCCTCCTTTTACAACTAAAATACAGATTTTATATTGGTTCATTTTAAAACAAACAAAAGCAAAACAAAAGCATGTCTTCCGACACCTCTCACCTCTATTTTTCAACACCAACCTCGGATGGTTCAGCGGATACCTCTCATCGACTTCCTACTCCTACACCAAGTCAAGAGCCGACCTATAAGTGGTCCTCCGACCACACGGGATCCACTCCCGATAAAAAACGGTCCAAACGATCTCTACTTGTCTCTTCTAACACCAGGGATAAATTCGATGATATATGTCATTATGACGCAACGTATAAGAAACCTTGATTTTTTTTGACGCAGCTTAGAAGCCTTGTCAGATAATCCAATAGAACGATAAATGCCCAATTCCGTTGATCGTAAGGACACCAAAATCTAGCTAGCTCCAACCTGTTGATCTCGCAAGATACCGTGTTGAGAGATCTACAATTCGATCGTTGATCACTCACAAGTGATACCGAGAATTGGCTTCAACTTCGTTGATTCGCGCACGAATACCCCAAGGATGGAAAGAAGAAGGAGATCACACTCAACTTCAACAATGGTGGCAAAAGCACACACACAAATTTATTCAAAATCAACTCTACTTTGCAAGTGACAACACACCCCTATTTATAGTAATTTACAACACAACACGACTTATAGCAGGCGACCTACGACCTAACACGTTACAACACAACGACTCAACATCACACGACTTACGACCTAACATACACATTCGACTTAACAGATCAATACACGACGTAACAATATACAAACGACTTAAGAAACAATAAATCACAACGACAAATAAAACCAAACAGCTACTCAAAAAACTTCGGCATCCAGTAGCGACTCGAAGGAAGCACGGCAGCGACATAAGGGAAGTAACAACATAAGCAAGCAGCGACACAAGGACCTTGCGACCTACTGAAGCGGCTTCGACTTAAGGATTTGCTTGCGAATCAATGTCCGAACGACCTAGGAATTCCGGAGCGACCTAGGTGGAAGCGACCTACAGCTTGATAGAGCGGCTTAAGAAGTTAAACAACGGACGACCTAGAGTTTCTACGACTTACATAAGTCGTTTGTCCTGAGCGACTTAGTGATCGATGATGGAGTTAAGTCGCGGAGCGACGTATGATGGATCGTTACGTCGTGGAGTGACGTATGATGGATCGTTAAGTCGCGGAGTGACGTATGATGGATCGTTAAGTCGCGGAGCGACATTTCGACTTAGGGTTTGGACTTTAGGAGGCTGTTCGCGACTTAAGGTATGTTTCGTTGACTCCTTTCTTGGCATGGCTTGATGCGCTGCATCACATTACCAAAAGCAAAAAATGGATTTACAACGAGAATTATACTTTGAACAAAAAGTCAGTGCGAGACGACTGAGTTTTCTGAGCAAGTACCAAACAAATTTTGCAATTCACGAAAAAAAGATGTACATGAACCACTTCCGACTCCTTGCAATCCTTTGGATCCTTCTTCCTTTTATCGTACACCTTGAGATCCTCCACCTAGGCTATTCTTTGGTTCCCCAAGAACCAAGGAACGTGGAAATATTTGGTCTCCACTCAAGCCATGGAAGGATAGCAAATCTGAAGATCACAATGCTTAATCTTCATCTAAATAAATTTGTTTGTATTTTCATCTAATTATATTTATATTTTTTTTCAAAAACAATAATATTATGTTTCAATAAAATTGACCCTCGAAAATCAAGCAAAACCTTCCAAAATCAGATTATTTTTAGACATACTGGAGATTTCAGATGTCTAATCAATACCATCAGATGTCTGACACCCTTGTATCTCACCGTTTTTTAATCCTGTATGTATAACAGACGTTTGATATAAATGACCAGACGTTTCAAAATTGTCTCTGCCTTCTAAACATAAAAATCAGGCTATTTTCAAATGTTTGACATTATATCCGAACGTCTGACAAAATTCTCTATCTTCAAAATTTACAATTCTACCTATTTTAGACATCTGCCAATAACACCCTGATGTCAGAATGGTTTACTAACTTCAATATAGGGTAAAATATGACGTCTGATTCACTTCTGAGATGTCTGAGATTCAATCGACACCTACTCGTGACCTTAAAATGACTATTTTATCAAATTTTCAGTTCACATTTCATTTCGTTTCCACTTTCAAATCCAAAACGCTAATTCTCCAAATCACTTTCTCCTTAATTTTGCTCGATTTCATGGCGCCCAAAACTAAAAACGCTGGAATTTCTAAGAGAAAGCAAGAATAAGCTACAACCTCCAACCTATAAGTATGTTGTGATGATCATATTGAGAAGTGGATGAATCGAGTACCTCATTCTATCAAAAGATATGAAGATATCCAGAAGAAAAAGTTAAACGTAGGGCCCTTCTATAATTTGCTTAAATTCTCTATGTATGATTTAGATAAGATGTGTGAAAATGCTGGGTTACAAAAGTTGATTTCCTACAATTTGAGTAATGTCCAAATCGATCAACTTATAATATTTATTTTCTATGCTAATCTAGATAGCACTATCGTATGGAATACCTATAATGATGATATTGGCTTTGGTCGAGTGTTTACGGCAACACCGTTTGACTTATTCCGGGAATTATAGGCCGTACTCTAGATTGTTCCGACTTTGAGAAGATTTTAATGACAACCCTGATATGCGCCTCAAACCAAGAAATAATATCACCCATCAAATTAGGGAAGATGAAATGCCACGATTTGCTTCAAAATACATGCGACCTAAGGCAAGGCTACTCACTAAGATGATTATCAACACAATCATTCCTTGACTTGGCAGCCATAAGCAAATAACGGAATTGGAGCACAAAGCTCTATATGCTATCTTTAGTGGTATAAGGATAAATTGGCGGAAATTTATATTTGGCGAGCTCAAACATCATTGGACTTGATCAAGTCCATCAATCATTTACTCTACCTACATCATGCGCCCTTTGCATGCCATAACATTCCATTATATTTATCATCTTTTAAGGACATTGCCCCTACATACGCCTCCACAAAATTCTTCTCTCTTATGCACTTACCGGAAAATCCCTTGGATTTTATTTCATTTGAAGAATGGATGCAACGTCGTCAACAAGCTGGACAAGCTAGGCTTCAACCCCATCAACAACCACCACAACCATCACAAGAAGAAGAATAACATCACGAATACACTCCTCCTCCTACACATTTTGACTGTCCAGGCCAAGACAACATTTTGGAAACTCGCATTGAAACTAATCCAAATGAAAGCATTTAAGATTTAACTCTTCAAAATCAACTCATCTTATCAAGAAATCAAAAATTATTGGCTAAGCGTATCGATAGCTTTGAAACAACATTTGCTTCTCGCCTAGCCACAGTTGAAACATTGTTTTCAACAACTTTATCTGTTCTAAAAGAGGTTCTCCAACGAGTCCGTGGCCCTACACCACCTTTGGAAGATTGGCCAACTGCAACGCCTTCTCTCCTCCTTCAAAACATTCTAAACTTTTGAAGAGGAAAAATAACCTCTAGAACGTACTCCAAAATCTCCTTGAATACAAGTTATTTCTTCGAAGAATAAAGAGAGAGGAGATGATCAAGTCCAAGATTCCCCCAAAAATGCTTAGATATTTTTATAGGTTCCTCTTTTGTATTGTAATGGATCAAAAATCTATGCATGTAATCACTATGCTTAAAGGTTATAAAAATGCTTTTTAGCATGTTACTTATGTGTAATTAGTTACCTTTCATCTATTCATGATTGCTGATTATGTCATACATATTCTTGTATTAATACTTTTTGATAATGCCTAAGGGGGAGAAATAATGACAAGCATATATTTAGAGGGAGATTTATAAAATTATATCTAAGTACATTGTATAGTTGTCATCATCAAAAAGTGGGAGAATGTTAGGAAATCCAACCTACGGTTTCGATGACAACAACTATACAATAGGAATCAAATATACATATATATTTATATAAATAGGTACACGCTAGAACAACACACTGGAAAGACAAGAACGAGGCTCAAAGGACACTATAAGAGACTACAAGTCGACAGGTACAAGGACGTAAAAGAAAGGATGCAAAAAAACTGACATGCACCATATCTAAAACAAATAACAAATGTCTGAATTCAAACTCGAACTTCAGAAATGAACTACAACGGCCACATGTAGATGGACCTCTCCGCTTTTTCACCACAACTCTTCACCATCAACAAAAGCAACCTTAGAGGATTCATTAATCTATTTAACTACTCAAGACACCTATCTACAACTATATATAGCACCAAGAATCAAGAGAGCAAAAATTACTTCACTTTCTTACGCTTTCTAATTCTATACTCTATCCTATATTCTTAATCTCTACACTCTAGCAATCTTTACTTCTATTTACTCTTCCATATACTCGATTCTTCATATACAATGTTCCTTAGAAATATATTTGAAGCAATTGTACTAATTATTCAACATCTGTGTTATATTACAAGAACAACTCATTGTAACTAAGCCTATTCCTCGAGAGAAGCGAGGGTTTTTGATAGTTGAATTTTGAAAGGGAGCTTCAGGACTGGACGTAGGACGGGAGGTCCAAACCAGTATAAAATTCTGGTGTTCTTATTCTATATTTACTTAGATTAATATTATTTTAGTTGCATCATATATGTTTTCACATATACTTGCATATACACTACAAGATCTAGCCTCTAGACTTTCAATTGCATCTATTAATTGGTCGATCCTTTGAAGGAAATGACAATCTTCTAGACATGCTTTATTTAAGTTTGTATAATCAACACAAGCTCTCCATTTCCCATTGGATTTCTTAACTAATACAAATTTTTCTAACCATTTTTGGTATGATACTTCCTTGATAAATTCATTTTCTAATAGCCTTTTCACTTCTTCTTGTAATTTAATTGTTCGCACTTCATCAAGACGATTTTTCATTTACCTTAGATGAATAAAACTTGGATCATTGTTAAGAAAATGGCACATTACTCAAGGATTGTCCACACGGGTCTGAGCGAAAACATCTTTTCTTGTTTGAAAAAAATTAATTAGTTCTTCCTTGGTATCTTTATTCGGCCCCCTCTTTATCTTTTTTTCAGTGGAATCTTGTGGGTTTATATTTCTTCTAAATCCTCCAAGGACTTTATTTTATCTTCATTATCCTAGGAATCTATTTTCAAAAAATTACTTCTAGAGTTTCTTCAGTGTCTACTTCTTGGCTTGGATGATTTATTTTAACATATTTCCTTTTCTTTTCTAGAAGTTTGACTTTCTTAACCATCACTTTTTTCTTTTCAATTAGCGCTTTTAACCTGATTACCTTGGATGTCAGTTCATGATGATGATATAAAAAGGCTTGAAATTTTTAGTTTTATTTACTTTTGACGCAACTCAATGACAGGAATCATTACCCTTATTATATCATTCCATGGTTGCAAAGTACATTTCCCTAGAACTAAATTGCTCTCTTCACATGATTCCTCATCTAGATTTAGAGAGAAATTTCAAAATCACATGCTTAAGAGAGACAAAAGAATCTGTTATTCGCTATGCACTGGATCGAAGATGGCAAATAGTATAGAACAACGTAAATGCCGCAAAATAGTATAGAAGATCACAAAGTCGATTTTATATTGGTTCGGACCTCCCATCCCACGTCCAGTCCTGAAGTTCACATTTGGTATTTCTGACCAAAATACCTTCACTTCACCCAAAGGAATAGGTTTACAGCCTTTGCCTGAACAACTGAACAGGACTTCAACAATAATTACAAGTAGTTTAACAAATTTTACTTTCTAGCACAACTTATCTTGATATACAGAATGTCACTTTAATGTACAATGATTCCTATATCCTAACCAAACTATATTGAGTGGATGCGTGGAGACTTAGGAGTTTATTAGACCAGAATATAGGATGTGGAGATGAAGCAAACTAGTTGAAATCTCTTAATCGCATGCATTTCTTGAAGTTCAGAGTATTGCTTTAGTAACTGAGAGTTAGGAAGAGTTGTGTTATGATTCTTAAAGGCTTAGGAGTTATATAGTTATTGTAGAGTGCAACCTTCAAGTTCGCCATTGATGAAGAGAAGCAACTACAGGAGCGAAGAGATGCAACTGTAGATGTGATATGCCATGGATTGGTAGTAATCATTTTCAATAGCACTAATTCCAAATCGTGTGCCAAACAATTCCTATCGAGGTTCTTTAACTGTCTACTTTCATACGTTACTACTCTTCCTTCTTGCATAAAATAGCACCATGACTAATACTGTATGCACCGTTATGCATGGTAAATGGTTTGGTGCCATCGAGGATAAACAAAACTGGAGCACTTATAAACAACACTTTTAATCAAAAATACTATTTCACACTCTGGACTCCACGTATAAATCAGGTTCTGCTTTGTCAAACGTGTCAGAGGTGTCTATATCTTTATGAAATCCATTATCAAACCTTAATAGAATCGAAACCCAAAAGGCTATAGACTTCTGATGCATTCTTTGGTGTTTTCCAATCCCTGATTACAACTACTTTCTCTGGGTCTATCGCCAATACATCCACTGATACTACATTCCTACAGGAATGAACTGCATTTCTCTATAAGTGACACTTGGAAAGGTTAGCTTTCAACTGATTTCTCCTCAACATATCCATCGCTTCCCTCAAATGAACCTCTTGCTCTATCTCCCTTGTGGAATAAATAATAATATCATGCACAAAGACCAGATCAAACTTTTTTAGCTGCTCTTGGAATACTCTACTCATTAAATCCACAAGATAAGAGGGATCATTCGTCACCAAAATGGTATGATCAACCACTCAAACAATCCATTAGGTGTATGGAAAGCGATCTTCTGTGTACTACCTTTAGCAAATCTCAATTGGTGAAACCCAGTCACCAAATTAAGCTAAGGCAAAACCTTTGCCCTGAATAGCTTATCAAATTAGTTGTCAATGCAAGGAAATGGACGGCTGTATTTCTTCATCATCTTATTAAGTTCTTGATAGTCGATGCATAACCTGAGGGAACCATCTGCCTTAGTAGCAAAAATGACAGGCGTTCTCCATTCTGAGATACTCCTATGAGTAAATACTTCGTGTAACAATTCTAAAACTTGCTTATCCAACTCTCTTCTCTCCTTCGGTGCCATATGCCTAAAAGGATTCACAACTGGCCTTGCATCATTCTCGAGATCAATACGGAATTCAATTTCTATTTAGGGAGGGAGACTAGAAACGTCTCCGAATACATCGGTATATTCTTTCAATATGGGTATACATGATAGCTCTTCATGTAACAGGCTGAGTGAATATAAATACATCTCCATAATAGAAATATCATGCTCACAACATAGAATCAAATCATGTCCATTGCCCTTCCTCAATCAAACCATCATCCTATCAAAATCCACCACTATTTGATAGCGAGGCATCTAATTCATTATCAAAATCAATCCATATCCCGAAAAATTTAGTACATATGCATCATAACAGAACTATATACCACGTATGACTAACTTTGTCTTATGACATAACATCAATAAATAGGTTGATCCCCAAATAAAATTCGACACCATGATGGATCCATTCAAGACGTCGAGTTTAAGGCCTAAATTATCAACTATGCACTTTCTATGAATGAATGAGATGCATCGGTATCAAACAAAGTGTAAATAAGAGAATCAGATAAAATCAACACACCTTCTATAATAACTCGATTGAGTTCACCTTGATTTATTGTTTATTTAATAAATAAACTTGATTTAACTATATAATATTAAAGATCAAATTAGTGCGGAATTGTGTAGTTGGATTTTTAGGACAAATTATGTTTGAGAAATTTGAATTTAAATTGATTATTTATGTAAATTAGAGCATTATAATCTTTTAAAGATTAAAATGGGGATTTATAAAGTGTTAGAATTTATTTATAAAATTAATAAGTTTAAATAATTAGTTAAATTGATAAAACTGTATATTTCCTTTAATTCAGGAATTTAGAGAAAATATTATACAAAAGGGATTTGAGTGTGTAAATTCTTGTGTAAATCTTGTTAGTACCTCGTAAGTAATAAGTAATTTTATTTAGAGAGAAAATGGTATACTTTTATGTTAAAATGATTTGTGGGTATGTTTTCTTATTTTATAAAATGCACAGATGCCTCAATTTTAATATTAAAAATAGAGGGCTAAATGATTATTAAAATTTTGGATCACTATCTCACATCAAGTTTAGGTGGTAAACCTAAATTTAGAACATTCATATTAGTTTTTCTACGTTATAGTCAATTTGAATATGGTGTTCAAGTTGTGTAAAAATGAGATTAGAGAATTATTTAATTCATCGTTTATTTAATTAATATGTCTTTGGACTTAGGTATTTACTTCAACCCATTTAAGGGACATAGCGAATTTCTCCAAGTTGAGAAACATCTCCTTGTACGTTCCTTCAAAACACACTGAAGCTTTCATAAAAAATTCACAAAATGCAAACCTATATTAGTGAGCAAAAACATCAAATTTAAATCCAAATAAATTCCAAAAAAAAATCCATGAAAAATCAAGGTAATTTCTCAATCCAGACTACTCCATATCTCGAATTTTTTCGTTTTTTGGTTGTGTAAAATTTCAGCTTTTTTGTTTTGTGTCTTTTGAGTTTTATGGCAAATTGGAGAAGAAGACGAGGAGTAGCAAGCGTAGGAAACCAATGCAAGTTACTAAAAGGCCAATAGTTGAGTTTATCTCACATTACTATCTCCAAATGAAAGCCTATTCACTGTTTAGTAATTAAATGAATTTAGGTTTAAGTTTTCTCAATCTTGTGTGCTAATTTATAATATGAAACCATATTTTCTATTTGCTAAACCATTATCATATGATCATTCAAATCATCAAAATGTACTTGTTTGAAAGCTTGCATGTCTGGTAAATTAGTGCCTAGGAGTTAGATGCATCCATCGGTAGAAAACCCTCGCCGAAGGATCATTGGAAGGGAAGAAAATTGCCGAGGTAATCACTCAGGCGACACCACCGATGGACTAGTCCTCAAGTACCAGTGCACTAGTTTCGCACCTGGGTATAGGTGATGTTTACCCAAGAGATGTTTACGTGCCTCCCGATCACTTGTTCGACCTTTTGTTTTCCCAGTTGTTTCTTTGATTGATATGTGCTGTTTTGTGTGCCTTATTTCGTGTTGATTTCAATGATATTTCGGGGTTTTGATTTATAAATTTGTGAATTCATCTTGGAATTATATTCTATAAAAGTTCTGTATGAATATATGATTTTAACCACGATATTTACGTCACGATATCAACATGAGGTTACAAAAGAATGATTTCTAAATCAAAACATTTACTAATAATATTTTTAAAGGAGATTTAGAACAACTATATATATAAATGCATTTGTAACATTCCCGTTTTAAGTCAAATTTAAATGGGTAATTAATTTAATTTTTGGAATTAAATTGTGGATTTATTGATGAATTAATTTAGAAAATTTCTAGAATAAATAAAAATATGTGTTTATTTACATATATGGAAGTAGATTTTTAAATAGAAATTTGGATTTGGAATTCGATAATAAATATCTTGAAAAAATAAATATACTGGAAATAAAATTGGATTTAAAATTCTATTTTTCAAGAAACAACTATAGATATGAATATATGATTATTTATTAGTTATGTATAATTTCATTTCAAATCATTTTCTTAAGGTTATGAAAATAGTTATAAAGGTAAATATATGTAGATTAAATATTTTTAATTAAAATAAGATTAATGAAAATGTTTGTATTTAAAAGTATATAACATTTAAAACATAATAAGTATAAAAACATAT
Source organism: Allium cepa (assembly GCA_030765085.1). Classification (NCBI taxonomy): domain Eukaryota; kingdom Viridiplantae; phylum Streptophyta; class Magnoliopsida; order Asparagales; family Amaryllidaceae; genus Allium; species Allium cepa. The sequence continues at coordinate 491,370,139 of CM060942.1, forward strand.
TTGTAAAAACATGATTCTTAAATATACAAAAGTGTAAATTTATTAACATAAAGGTTTAAACATAATATTTAAATTTATTTAAGTGGAGGATTTAGACATAAAATTTCTCATTTTAACAAATATGAAGAAAATAAACATGAGTTTGAACAAGTGTAATTGAAGTAGACAAGTGGCAAAATAAAAATTTATCTTAATTTGAAAATCATATTAACATGCATAAGAAAGAAAATAAACCAAGCTATTCTTACTTTGTTCAAAGAGATATTCTTTCATCTTCCATTTCAAAAACTAAAATCGAAACAGAAGAACAAAATTTTCGAAACCTGAAAAAAAAGAAAAAAAAAAGAAAATCATCAAAGTCTTCAAACTGGAAACGAAAGTAAAAATCTTCATCCTGAATCAAGCAGCAACATCAAAACCTGAGCAAAACAAAAGCCTGTTTCCAATCTTTAGACCAGAACAAAGCAAAATTTAAATTATTCAAAACTGAGGCAAATCAAATTGCAAATTCAAAGTTCAAATACAAAATTGATTTCCAGTTCCAGTTCTCTGCTTTATCCCAAGTGAGAACACTTCTGGCTTAAAATCTTAGATCATTTAAAATATATAATGCATGTGATCAATTTTAGAAATATGATGTGAGATCTGCTTGCATATATATAGATGTATATATGAAGAAATATGTATGTATGTCTGTAGTTTTACTCTGTCTTAAGTTACAGGTTTTAAAACAGATTCAAGAAAAATCAAAATCGCTTGTTTCAATCCCTTTCAAGTTATGATTTTCAAAAGGAAAATGTTTACAACAAGGTAAATTCATTTCTAAAAATAAAATTAGGTAAAAATATTAATTAAAATTTGTGAAAAATACAATTTACAATAAAATCATCATAAATCAAGAAAATCGAGCATTTCGGTCTTATGGTCTTATTTCATAATCAAATTCGTATTTCAAAATGGTGATTTTAGATGATGATCTTTTGATTTTTAAGATAGTAAATCGTATGTATCTGTAAGTTGATCAGAATTGATATTTTTATCAATTTCCAGCGATTTTTCAAGAGGCGCTCATCGTGACTAAAACTAGAGATGGTCGGAGGTCTAAGAATCATCGAACAAAATATTTGTTGGAATTTTAAATGAGCGAATCATGGATACAACAAAGATCTAGGGTTTTCATCACAGTTTTTTCCGATGAAGAAGACACAACGATTTCGTCGATGTGGTGCATCGAGTTCAATCGCAACCAAGGGAAAAGGTTCGTAGGTCATCGGGGCAACTTTGATCGAAGTGGCGTGGTTGATGGTGGATGTGGTCGTTAGCACGAGGTTGATCTAGGAAACTAGTTTTGGTTTCCAGGTTGAACTCGATAGCTCTTTTTGATTTCGTGATGAATTCGTCGATACTGAGTGGTTGTTAAGCGTGAGGAGATCATCGACGGTTTACTGGAGGTGGCCATATCTGGTTTTAGTCAAGGAATTTGGGAAGATAAAGTCATTCGGGTTCAAGCATAAGAAAATTGAAGATCGATTCGAGGTTGGTCTCGGGATTTCTGAAGGGTGGCCCGGGTTAATTGAAATGCAGTGGGGTTTTAAATATAAAATAAATATTTAACAAAGTTTTAAAACAATGCAAAGGTTTAAATCAAGTTTTAGGGATGAACAAAGTTTAAAATGAAAGGGTAAATTTAATCAAGTTCAAGACATATTAACTATGTTTTTAAAAGCCAAATTGAATTTTAAACAAGTTTTTAACAAAGTTTCAAAGTTAATTTTTAGTTAAATATTTTAAAAATCGATATGTTTTTAAAGTAATATAATTAATTCCTAATGTTTTTCCAATATAATTTAATGATTAATTACTTAATTGAGGTGATTAATTAAAGGCTAATTTGTTTGATCACTGTGATTAATTAAAGGCTAATTTTTTTTAATCAATGTGGTTAATTGAAGGCTAATTTTTTTAATCAATGTGATTATTTTTTTAATCAAGGTGATTAAAGGATGCTTACTTTAAAAAAATTACTTAATTAAAGATTAAGCATTAATTAATTAGTAATTAAGACTTAATTAATTAATATGATTAGATATAAAGGGTAATTACTTAAAGAATAATTGCCTAATCTAAGTAATTAAAGGTTGATTAAGGATAATTCTTTAATAATTAAGACTAATCAATTTTTGATAAGGAATGATTAAGGTTAATTGTTTAATGATTAAAGGTTGATTAATTAATAATTAAAGGTTGATTAATTTATTTTTGAAGGAAAATTAATAAACGACTAAAGGATAATTAATCAAAATGATTTCTAATTAATTAGCGTTAATTAACCAAGATTAGTGATTAATCTGGTTAAATTAATCAGATGATTAATTAATCTTACTTATGGATATTTGGATAGCATGGAATGCTTTGAATTTTTTGATATCCCTGATGTGTGCTATTCTATGATATGAATTGTATGTTCGAGTTGTGATCTGTAACTTATTTATCTGTGATGCGTATTCATATTTATCTGTGAATCTGTGAATGAAGATAAGCGTTATAGGATTATACCGCTTATCGATATTGTTATGCTTGAATCTGTAATGATTGATGATGTTGCACTATTGTGTAAAACCCTTGGACTACACTATACACACACAAATATGGATTTCACAAGGAAATCGGTTAAGTCAAAGATATTTGGAAATCCGAATATTATTTTTTTAAATACTATTTTGTTTAAAAGTTGAATTTTGAATCCAAAGTGTTTTGGAAATGGAGTTGGGTTTAATATGGAAAGATTTTGAAAGGGAAGTTTTGAAATTCAAATTTAGTTTGAAAATACTATATTAAATTATTATGGAAATCATGGTTTGAAAGGTTTATACAATATATATATATATATATATATATATATATATATATATATATATATACGTGTATATATATGGGTTTAGTAATTTGATTTTAATTCGAAATAGAACTTGCTGATGATACGGGAGTTCACTGATTTTTTGGAATTATGCTTTTAAAGGCTATAACTTGTGCATATTTAATCGTATTTTTTCGAAACAAAAAGTATTTGTTTTCAAATGGTAATGGCTTTCATATAATGAAAGAGTTTCCAGTTTTTGTTGAAAGGGTTTCAAGCTGTGTGATTTGAATTGAAAATAGTTTTTAAAGCTATGAGAATCTTTGTTAAAGATTGGTGAACTTTTCAAATCTAAAAGGATCTAGAAAGTGTATCTTTTGTATAAAAGATTTGGAATTGAAATAGTTTTGAAAGCTATGAATAAATCTATGTAAAAGATTGGTGAACTTGGTGAAGTGAATCTTTTGTTTAAAAGATTAAAAGTGGAAATTTGTTTAAACCATTCAAAAAAAGAGGTTTCGGGCTTTAAGTTATGACTTAACTAAGATTCCAATATCCATATGTTTTAAAATAAGCGCTCATTATTCGGTTTAGCCAGGAGAGGACTTTGTTTCATACAACCCATTCCAAATAATGATACAACGTAAATGGATAGCATTTGAAGACCGGTGGTGAAGACTGGGTATTTTCAAGAACGAAAGGATTACCCATCGATTGTCTTTGCACTAAGTCGCGCCGGTATAGAGATCTCCATATGTGATGGGGAGTCCGATCGGGTTTGTGAATACCCTGAATGCAAGGGCTTCCTTTAAAGTGCCTTCGGTTCTGTTCGAACTCGGAACAAACTTGTATGGATGTGTGTCTGACATTACACTTTGAGATGTAAAGATGGCTTCTATCAAATACATTTCTGTTTAGTGGTGGATAAATTATTCTCTTAGCTTAACACCCTTCTCTGAGATGTACGAGCTCGGAGGTGATGTAATTGATGGTTACTAGTTATATATTCCAAATTTGGTAATGTGGCATATGAAGTGTTGATGTTCATGTGTTGATCAAAGCATGGATCTTATGTAAAGCGTAGCTTTGTGGACGTGACCTCGTCGGACCTCACAACCCGAAAATGGCAAAAACAGGAAAGTTGCGGCAAGGTTATTAGTGGTCGCGCCCCTAGGGTATGTCCATTTTTGTAACAACCCTGTATTTTGTGGTTATTTTAAATTTTTATTTTAATTATTTTAACTGAAATTCCCGATTTAAAAACTTTATTTTATTTATTAAAATGGATAAATTTTGTTATTTTAAATATAAATTTTGTTTTCCATGTGAATTATAATTCCAAACATGAATAAATATAATATTTTCCAAAAAAGTGGATTTTGGTCAAAATGGTCAAACTTTGACTTTTAAATATTTGAATATTTCAATTTTTATCTTTTATTATGAAAATACATTTAACTTCAAGAAAACTGCTTTTCGTTTCGTTGAAACCAAACTAATATTGTGAAAGTTATGCTTTCTACAATATTTTGTGAAAATTGTTTTATTTAACAAATTTGTTTATTTTAAATTTATATAAATAATATCTTTGTTTGTAAAATCATGTTCTAATTTTTGTAACATGATATGCATATATTTTATGTAACAGCCCAAAATATTAATAAATATTTTCATTCATTTTATTTAAAAAAAAAACTTTGGTGTTTAATTCTTTAAAAGTTTGAATTTTAGAATTTTCCTGAATTGGTTATAAATCATTTGCCCAATTTTATTTAATGTAAACAGTTTTGGAATTTTAGATTTTGGGTTAAACGTTGACTCTAAACGAAACTTTAAAATTTAAATTCTAACTTCCAATCTTTATTTAGATTGTATATAATTACAACATTTGTTTCGCTTTTCCATTTAATTTGGATATATACTTTGTGAATTAAGTAATAAACAATGTTGTAAAAAGCAACTAATCTAAACATTTTATTGTATATGTTCTAAATCCATTTTCTTAGTTAAGTAATAAACAAATCAAATGGATATGTAACAAATCAATTTTTTTTTAAGTTGATTAATAAACAAAGTTGTAAATAGCAATTAAATTATACGTTTTATTTGATATATTTTATATATGTTTCTTGTTTATTTCTCTGATGTTTATTTATATGTACGTTATTTACAGAATTATTCTTTAGCAAACATTTTATTGTATAAATGGGAAACAAATAAACATAAGATACGTTACTTTTGTTATTTAATTTGGGCGTATGTTTCAGTTTACTTATTGCCTTTATAATGCACACCCCTTTGATTCCATACTTTAGCCATTCAAATCAACAGCCGCCGATTTGCCTTACAATTCACGTATAACATTTCATCTCATTCCACTTTTCCATTTGCTTCTCTTGATTTAATAGGAATAAAATCCTTAAATTTATCTAACGTTTCAATTATTTATTTCCTGCCTTTCTTCCCTCTAAATCAACAAAAAACTTCTCTGTTAAATACAAACTCACTTACAAAATTCTTTGCCACATATCATTTGATCATCTTCTCGTGTGAAGCTTGCTCCTATGTAAGTAATGGCTGTATATATTTTTTTTCATTTTCTTTTTTTCCCTTTTCCCTCGTTTTGGCCACGATTTCTTCACATGTTTGCATGCTCTCCACTCTAGTGCCTTGGCCATCACCTCCTCTGACCAGATTTGGCCATACCTTCCCCGTGACCAAAAATGCCATAAAAATGTTGCAAACTCCTTAAAACATGCCTAACCGAGCTTAGTCTTCATCACCGTCACCTTGGATTGCCTTGGCCAACTCCCCATGCTCCACCACCACCATGATATGACCATTTACCCTCAGCCTTAGCTCCGTGCAGATATGAAACAGGTTGTGATGACCCGCCATTTCGTACCGTTCAAATCGACAATAATCCACACATGTCGGACTTGAATGATGCGAAATAACAGATTGTAAATAAATCTGAAGCAAATGAAATCAAATACACAGAATCACAGACATAGAACAATAAGAATAACTCGCAGCGGAATATTAAAATAACACAGTAATTCATGAATCTATTATAACGGAGTCTCAAACCAAATACATAATACAGTTTGAAAACAACATAATAGAAACCCAAATTCATAGAAGTTCACTAATACATGAGATAAACTAGAACAGCTGAAACAGAAGTAGATATAAATGTAGATAAGCAGAAACTCCAGCAAAGACCCGCTCCAGAAAGAGAATCCAAAGCCGTGAATACTCAGGCTGACCCGAGCATAAAGCAAAACACAAAACACAAAACACTCGAGTCGGGACAATATATACTTATATAATGTAAACCAACTCAAGTGAACTGTAATAAAGAACAAGTAACTTAAAGGATGCCTGGGACCGCCCATCCTCTAAGGATCCGTCAAACTATTTACCATATAGTAATATTGCGCTATTATAATAAGGTCTACTGTAACATCCCTGTATTTTCTGATTATTGTAATTGTATATTTTAATTATTTTAATTTAAATTCCTAATTTAAAAACTTTATTTTATTTATTAAAATGAATATATTTTGTTAATTGAAATATAAATGTTGATTTTGATGTGGATTAGAATTTCAAACATGCATAAATTGAATATTCCAGAAAATGTGAATTTTGGTCAATCTGGTCAAACTTTACTTTTAAATTTAAATTTTTAAAGTTTAAAATTTTGAATTTTATCTTTTTTTATGAAATTAAATAAAATTTAAAGAGCAATGATTTTCGTTTCGTTGAAATCCGAATAATATTGTGAAAGTTACGCTTTTTACAAAATTGGGTGTAAATTGTTTTATTTAATAATATTGTTTATTTTAAATTATATAAATAATTTTTTTTATTTGTCATATATTATTCTAAATTATATTATATGTTATGTTACATATATTTTTACCTTCTAAATATTTTTAAAGTGATGTTTGAATTTTTCCAAAGCTCATTGAATTTATTTTCTATTTTTAAAGGTTAGTTTCCATTTTTCTGCTATTTTCTTCATTTAAATTATATTTAATTAAAATTTATTTATTCATTTTTATGTATGCATTTTATTTTTATGTTTTTATCTTTATTTATAAATATTTTTCATGTACATATGTAACATACGCGATTTTTCGTTGCCGAAAAACTGAATAGTTAGGGTTTTAAGAAAGAGAAAAGAAGTAGAGAAGAGAAAGAAAGAAAATCGAACGGAACGAAATAACAGAACAACAATAGAATCTGACAATTCGCAGCGGAACAACATATTATAGATAAATGAATAATCTTTAAACAAAGAACTATATCAGTTATTACATTACATTACATCATATCATCAGAGTGTACAACAACAAACAAATAGCGGAAAAAGAAATACTATATACTAGTGATACGCTATGCCATCCATCTTGCCTCCAGCAACTCTTGAATTCCAGAATATCCTGATAAACCTAACTCTTGACTGCCTGTGTGGAAATTAGTGGGCACCCAGAGTTTAGGATGGAAAACAATAAACTCCGAGTCAGTCATGTGACTGGTGTGGGAACTCAAAACAGTTTATTTATCTTTAAAATCAAAATAGAGGAATATTTTTAAAATCAATTCGCAATGCTTTTAAAAATGAGACTACCATAAGGCCTCCCGCACACACATACAATGCAAACGCAGAATCGGAGGAGATTTCTCCTTATGATAGTCAAAGATGCTTGATACGCATTAAAAAGAACATTTGATATTATTACTAGTGCATAGTGTAGAGAAAATTCATTTCGAAAATAAAGATATAAATCTTAGCCGACATAGACATTTCGAACTATGCCTACTATAGCTACCATCCAAACAGTGGGGCACCACCATAAGTAGATGGCAGGTAATACAACTAATACCGTACAAGGCTCGTATTTGAAGAATGGATTTTCCAACAAATGGTCAGGCCAAGAAACTTCCCATTGCCACATGGAAACGCCTCTGGAAGGACGCCCCGAGAACCAAACCATTCTCTGCTAAACAAGGCCGGGAACCCCTTTTCCCAAGGGATATTACAAACCCTCAGATATGCCACCCCCGGTCCTTTGGGACCTTTAAACGAAAGCTCTCTAACCAACATCACACCATAATAATAAGTGTTTCAACATGAGTAAGTATCTGGGCTCCGTACCATGATACTACCCTTTTCCAGAAGGAATGGCCATACCCTAGGGAAGCGATCCCTGGAAACCTTGCCGCACAATTCCTTTTTCGACCATTACCGGTTTGTGAGGCTCGACGAAGTCACGTCCACAAAAACATACTTTATACAAAAGCCATGCTTTGGGTCAACAAATGATCATAGAAATGATCACCAAGATAGACGATCAAATAAATGATCCTATCATAAATAATCAACACAATGATCATTTCACAGCAACACTCAGTATGCCACATTACCAAATTGAGAATATATTGCTGATAACCTTCAACTATATAACCTCTGAGCTTGTATGTCTCAGAGAAGGGTGTTAAGCTAAGAGAATAAATTCTCCGCCACCAACAGAAATATATTTGAAAGAAATCGGCTTTACATCTCAATTTGTAATGTCAGACACACAGTCCATACAAGTCTGTTCCGGGATCGAACAGAACCGAAGGCACTTACAAAGAAGTCCTTGCAATCCGGATAATCTCTAATCACGCCCGAATTTCCCATCACATATGGAGATCTCTATACCGGGGATCAGCCAGTGCAGAGACAATCAACAAGAAACTCTTTCGTTTTCGAAGATATCCGGTCTTCAACACCGATCTTCAAATGCAATTCATATCGACGTATCACATATTCGGAATGGGTTATACGACCCCAAGGTCCTTTCTCGGTTAACCCGAATAGTGAGCGCTTATAAAAATAAAATAAGTGTGGCATTCAATTTCAAGCAAATCACAACAAATACCCATTTAAAGGTAAATATTGATAGTCGGTTATTGAACTATCAATAGATATGCCAACTTCACCAGATTCCAAATAATTTTCCAAATTATTTATTTCCCAAAAATATCTTTACAAGATATATATATTTTCCATTCTTCAAAAAATAAATTAATATTTAAACTCATTTTCCAAATTCCATTTATAAATTCCATATTGAATTTATATTTCCAAAATATTTATGAATATATGATTTCAATTCGATTTTTTTATATTCATTTTCAATTTATCTTTAAAAAGATAAATTCTTTAAACTCTTCATTTCACATGGGAAAACATTTCCATACTTATTTATTTTATAAGTAATTCACAAATTTATTTATTTTCAATCTTTGGAAAATATTCAATATACTTAAATCAAAATTAAGCATATATTTCATTCTTTAAGGAAATCATTCTCTTAAACATATTTATTTGGGCCAAAACGAATATTGCGTAAAACATCGTTACGACAACCCAAAATCACTAGTATAGGGATTCGAAATTAAAATAGATATATAAATCCCAATACTATACAAAACATTTCCTTTCGGAAATCATTTATTATAACAACAGTGTTATAATCTACCATTTCCTTATATTTCTCGAAAACATCTATTTCGACAATGAATATTGAAATCTATGGTTTCGAATCTCAACACAATTTGAAAACATCGTTTGATCGTTTTAATTCTATTTAAAACATCACATTCAAACATTTCTTTAACATATCATTCACTATTCAAAAACGTGAATATACTTGTTAACCAATTTCATCATTTCTATTCCTTTTATTTTAAAGGATTATTCACTCTCTAAAACGTGAATATAACTCCATAAATAAATTACAACAATTTTACTTATCAAAATAAGTCATTGCGGATTTATAAAATAATATTTATAAATTCCATTTCTATTTATTTTATAATACTTCCTCTTATAAATTTCCTTTATTAACTTATTCGATTTATAACTCAATTATATACCGAAAGTCCATATTATAAGTTAAATGCTTATAATTTATTTGTTTACAAAATTGTTCTTTTAACTTCATAATTATAAATCTTATAACTTATAAGATTTATTTATTTATCCAAAATCTATTCTCTAAATAACTTTATAAATTTTATAAACCTATTGTTTATAAAATTCCGTTTATAATTTCACAGTTAAAATCCTATAAATTTCATTTCTTTATGAAATGCATTCACAATTCATTCTATCACTTATAAAAGCTCGTTTTACAATTCCAATATTTTTAATTTATAAATATCAATTTATAAATCTTTTATATGGATCAATTTATATTATTCTTTTAAAACGTCTTTAAACTCCTTTATAATTTCACCATTTTGATTTATAAAATAATCAAATTCCATAAATCCTATTTTTAAACTTTTATAATAAATTCAGAAATCCCAGTTTAAACTATTTTATAAAATCATTAATCTCATATTTTTCAAAAATCAAATTTTAACTGTATTTCTCAAAAATCATAATTTTTATAATATTAAAATTATAACGTTTACTTATTTAAGATGAATCAATTCCAAAAATATTTTATAAACGTATACTTTCAAAAATCACTTTAGAAATCCTTTAAAATAAAAATCGTTATTTTTAAACTTCAAAATTGGATCCGATGATGCAACACATTAAATAGTCAATCACGACTTTCAAACATCATATATCAATATGATAATTAATCAAACATCACAATATCTAAAATCAAATAAATATTTGTGAGGAATCCAGTTGGATCCCTCCAACCTGTTTCCCTGCATCCACAGACATTAGCACAATACCCATTCCACTTCGAGGTGGAATATCGCGGTATATGGGATTTTATAAAATATTATCCGCTTACTAACGGCGCAATAGGGTCTCATCCGCTATACAATGCGGGAAATCAATCAACTGCAATATATACATATGCCAATATATTTATATTTCTATATACTAATATAATACCAATTCCACTTCAGGGTGGAATATCGCGGTATATGTGTGTAATAAATAACCTCCGCTTACTAACGGCGTTTAGGGTCTATTCACATCCAATATATATATATATATATATATATATATATATATATATATAACAAGCATCATTCAAGCATTCAATCAACACAACTAACAATTTTAAATCTAACTATTTAAAATTTAAATAAATCCTTTTGAGTGAGAAGTTCTCACCTTTGCTTTTATTAGCAATCCATTTTCTTCTTGACTCGATTTTCTTGATTTATACCTTGTATAAATATTTACACAATCATTAATATTCGAACCAATCAATAACCAATTTTCGTTCTTGATTGTTTAATTAATCAATAGTTTTATTTAAACCAGTTTCTTCTTTAATAAATTTATTCAAACTAGTTTTCCTTTTAAATTAAATTTATTTAACCAAGATTTTATTTTAACTTACAAATTCCTTTTTTTTTAATTTAAATCAACTAATTATAAAATTCCTTTTTCTTACCAAAAATTTATATTTTAACTAATATCCATTTTTAAAAATAAATTTGGCAACTAAACAACTGAAATAACTTATTAACCCCATAAGTTATCTTAATAAATTATTTTTAGTAAAGGAAATAATTGAACAGGTTAATTTCTATTTTATAAATTTAATCTAATTAACTCAAAAAGTTATTTTTAAACTAACTTATAAGTTTCAACATCGAATTTATTTACTGTAAAAACACAACAGTAAATTACCTCGCTGCTTCCACTGACTCGAGCACAGCGCGACGTCGTACCTCGTGCTCGCGTATCTTCCCCGAGCAGCCACCTTAAGTCGCAGTCGCAACCTTCGCGACTCTCCTCTGTCTGCCGCCTCGACCTCGAATGGGTGTGCTAGTTGATGCGGCTGCCAAGTTTCGATCGATTGCGACCCTAATGAAAACCCTAGCCACCCTAAATCGCGACATCTCCTTTTTGCCCTGATCGAACTCGAATATTGCTGCTGCCCCACGGCCTTGCTTGCCTAACCCTCCTCCTTGCCTGACGCCAATAATGACTGCGCCTACCAATTCACCGATACCAAGCCTTAAATCGCCACATCCCCTTCCTCAATGCGACTCGATCGCGATTTAATCCAGCCTCGAGTTCGATTTTTTTTCTAACTCGCGATGCTTCTGCCCCCTTTTTTTTATATTTGAACGAACGATCGTTCGTTTAACCTCCTTCCACTATTCGTTCTAATTTATACCAATTTAATTTCGTTTTGAAGCTTCGAATTTGGAGAGAGGGCTCGGCTACTTTACTTTGTTGGATTTCATGGAACTGGAACGAGTTTGTTCGTTCGAACAAAAGTGAAAATGGGACGCCATTTTTATTTGTTTTCTCTGAATAAGCTCTGAACGAGGGATTTGAATTTGAAGTTTTAAAGACGAGCGGCCATGCTTTGCACGATCTTCTTTGTGCTTCTCGGCATGATTTTTAGGTGTGATTCTCTGCGAAATTTTTGGCACGAATTTAGGAATGAAAACGTGCGTATGTTGACCCATTTAAATTTAAAATTTCAAACTGAATTCGTTTTGAATTTCAACGCGTTTTTGTGTCGTGTGCTCACATATCAACTCCGAAAAATACGAAATTTGAAACCCGAGAATAATTCAATATTACGGATCCAATGGAACTGGTTTCGTCGAATTCCGAGACTGTGCCTCGGACGGCTATTTTTAAATATCAATTTAAACGATATATTATTAAAACTGAACAATTCACTTCCAAATTAAATTCTGAAGCTTCTATAATCTTCAGTATTATCAATATGAATTTTACAAGCCTTTGAAATATTTTTATTTGGCTTAAAATTGGAGATTCAAATTATTATTCAACTTTCAATAGATTAAATTCTATAATTTAATCGTTAAATTCATTCTGATAATTTGATATTCAAGTCAAACCATCATTCAAATATTTAAAATTAATTAAATATTTCATTTTCAAATTTTCAAAAATTCTGGGTCGTTACAATCTTCCCCCCTTAAAAGAATTTCGTCCCGAAATTACAAGTTAAGAAGAATGCCCTTATCCCGTCTATTATTTTTCACAATCCAATAGTTTTATCAACTTACTAAAACAAATCTTTTTACTAGAGATTCATTATCATTTCAACTAGCTTTCCAACTTCAATTATAAGTTTCAAACAACATTGTTTACCTAACAATTCAAATTTAAATTTAAATTCAAATTTTAAACTTTCAAAATTTCTCAAAATTTTTTCTAACACCCTAAATTTTCGAAAAATTTCGCCAGCGTCTCCTTTGCGCGGCTAGCTCGGTACGACTACAAAATGGCACCACGGCCCCTCAGAATCAAAAAGAAAAGAGAAAGCCAAGTGGCTGGAGAAGAAAATCATCAAATTTCATACTGAAATTGAAATACGTACCTTTTTGTCGAGCAATTCAATTTTATCTTTGAAATCAAAATCCAATCCCTTTATAATACCTGTATATCCTGCTAGTCATAATATTCAATTCCAACATACAAACCATTTTGCCAATTCATTACAAAATTTCCAACATATGCTTCTTATACGTTTTTACTTCACTATTGAAGTTACATATTCTTTTTCATTCAATTTACAATTTCAATTCAATTCACAATTTCAATTCTATTTGAATTCAATTCAAAATTTCCATATTCAATTCATCACGAATTTACTTAATTACTAACAAAGGAAATTTCAATTTATTTCTTTTACTTACTTGAATTTATACACGAATTCAAATTTATCTTAAAATTTAGCTCACAACTAAACTTTAATTCAACCAATTCAAATTCCAATTTATTAGTTCAAGAATTAATAATTTATCAAGTTAGTTTACTTGATTCAATCCATTTTATTTCTTATTTAATTCCATATAATAATGATAATAATTTAATATTATTACTTCCTAACAACCATGCAACCATATACTATAATAATTCATAGAAAATCATTTCTTTTCTATCAAAAAAATAATTTTGGGCAAAATTATCTTACTTACTCGATTCAAAACAATTTTATATTCACTAACAAATACGCGCTCATATCTATTATTACACTCAAACTCATTCTAGAGTACTGCTGACTCTATCTCTAATGAGTAACACCCAACAGAACCATGGTTGTCGCTTAACCATATGCTCTGATACCACATGTAACATACGCGATTTTTCGTTGCCGAAAAACCGAATAGTTAGGGTTTTAAGAAAGAGAAAAGAAGTAGAAGAAGAGATAAGAAGAGAAAGAAAGAAAATAGAACGGAAAGAAATAACAGAACAACAACAGAATCTGACAATTCGCAGCGGAACAACATATTATAGATAAATGAATAATCTTTAAACAAAGAACTATATTAGTTATTACATTACATTACATCATATCATCAGAGTGTACAACAACAAACAAACAGCGGAAAACGAAATACTATATACTAGTGATACGCTATGCCATCCATCTTGCCTCCAGCAACTCCTGAATTCCAGAATATCCTGATAAACCTAACTCTTGACTGCCCGTGTGGAAATTGGTGGGCACCCAGAGTTTAGGAAGGAAAACAATAAACTCCGAGTCAGTCATGTGACTGGTGTGGGAACTCAAAACAGTTTATTTATCTTTAAAATCAAAATAGAGAAATATTTTAAAATCAATTCGCAATGCTTTTAAAAATGAGACTACCATAAGGCCTCCCGTGCGCACACACAATGCAAACGCAGAATCGGAGGAGATTTCTCCTTATGATAGTCAAAGATGCTTGATACGCATTAAAAAGAACATTTGATATTATTACTAGTGCATAGTGTAGAGAAAATTCATTTCGAAAATAAAGATATAAATCTTAGCCGACATAGACATTTCGAACTATGCCTACTATAGCTACCATTCAAACAGTGGGGCGCCACCATAAGTAGATGGCAGGTAATACAACTAATACCGTACAAGGCTCGTATTTGAAGAATGGATTTTCCAACAAATGGTCAGGCCAAGGAACTTCCCATTGCTACATGGAAACGCCTCTGGAAGGACGCCCCGAGAACCAAACCGTTCTCTGCTAAACAAGGCCGGGAACCCCTTTTCCCAAGGGATATTACAAACCCTCAGATATGCCACCCCCGGTCCTTTGGGACCTTTAAACGAGAGCTCTCTAACCAACATCACACCATAATAATAAGTGTTTCAACATGAGTAAGTATTTGGGCTCCATACCATGATACTACCCTTTTCCAGAAGGAATGGCCATACCCTAGGGAAGCGATCCCTGAAAACCTTGCCGCACAATTCCTGTTTCGACCATTACCGGTTTGTGAGGCTCGACGAAGTCACGTCCACAAAAACATACTTTATACAAAAGCCATGCTTTGGGTCAACAAATGATCATAGAAATGATCACCAAGATAGACGATCAAATAAATGATCCTATCATAAATAATCAACACAATGATCATTTCACAGCAACACTCAGTATGTCACATTACCAAATTGGGAATATATTGCTGATAACCTTCAACTATATAACCTCTGAGCTCGTATGTCTCAGAGAAGGGTGTTAAGCTAAGAGAATAAATTCTCCGCCACCAACAGAAATATATTTGAAAGAAATCGGCTTTACATTTCAATTTGTAATGTCAGACACACAATCCATACAAGTCTGTTCCGGGATCGAACAGAACCGAAGGCACTTACAAAGAAGTCCTTGCAATTCGGATAATCTCTAATCACGCCCGAATTTCCCATCACATATGGAGATCTCTATACCGGGGATCAGCCAGTGCAGAGACAATCAACAAGAAACCCTTTCGTTTTCGAAGATATCCGGTCTTCAACACCGATCTTCAAATGCAATTCATATCGACGTATCACATATTCGGAATGGGTTATACGACCCCAAGGTCCTTTCCCGGTTAACCCGAATAGTGAGCGCTTATTAAAAAAAATTAAGCGTGGCATTCAATTTCAAGCAAATCACAACAAATGCCCATTTAAAGGTAAATATTGATAGTCGGTTATTGAACTATCAATAGATATGCCAACATCACCAGATTCCAAATAATTTTCCAAATTATTTATTTCCCAAAAATATCTTTACAAGATATATATATTTTCCATTCTTCAAAAAATAAATTAATATTTAAACTCATTTTCCAAATTCCATTTATAAATTCCATATTGAATTTATATTTCCAAAATATTTATGAATATACGATTTCCATTCGATTTTTTTATATTCATTTTCAATTTATCTTTAAAAAGATAAATTCTCTAAACTCTTCATTTCACATGGGAAAACATTTCCATACTTATTTATTTTATAAGTAATTCACAAATTTATTTATTTTCAATCTTTGGAAAATATTCAATATACTTAAATCAAAATTAAGCATATATTTCATTCTTTAAGGAAATCATTCTCTTAAACATATTTATTTGGGCCAAAACGAATGTTGCGTAAAACATCGTTACGACAACCCAAAATCACTAGTATAGGGATTCGAAATTAAAATAGATATATAAATCCCAATACTATACAAAACATTTCCTTTCGGAAATCATTTATTATAACAACAGTGTTATAACCTACCATTTCCTTATATTTCTCGAAAACATCTATTTCAACAATGAATGTTGAAATCTATGGTTTCGAATCTCAACACATTTTGAAAACATCGTTTGATCGTTTTAATTCTATTTAAAACATCACATTCAAACATTTCTTTAACATATCATTCACTATTCAAAAACGTGAATATACTTGTTAACCAATTTCATCATTTCTATTCCTTTTATTTTAAAGGATTATTCACTCTCTAAAACGTGAATATAACTCCATAAATAAATTACAACAATTTTACTTATCAAAATAAGTCATTGCAGATTTATAAAATAATATTTATAAATTCCATTTCTATTTATTTTATAATACTTCCTCTTATAAATTTCCTTTATTAACTTATTCGATTTATAACTCAATTATATACCGAAAGTCCATATTATAAGTTAAATGCTAATAATTTATTTGTTTACAAAATTGTTCATTTAACTTCATAATTATAAATCTTATAACTTATAAGATTTATTTATTTATCCAAAATCTATTCTCTAAATAACTTTATAAATTTTATAAACCTATTGTTTATAAAATTCCATTTATAATTTCACAGTTAAAATCCTATAAATTTCATTTCTTTGTGAAATGCATTCACAATTCATTCTATCACTTATAAAAGCTCGTTTTACAATTCCAATATTTTTAATTTATAAATATCAATTTATAAATCTTTTATATGGATCAATTTATATTATTCTTTTAAAACGTCATTAAACTCCTTTATAATTTCACCATTTTGATTTATAAAATAATCAAATTTCATAAATCCTATTTTTAAACTTTTATAATAAATTCAGAAATCCCAGTTTAAACTATTTTATAAAATCATTAATCTCATATTTTTCAAAAATCAAATTTTAACTGTATTTCTCAAAAATCATAATTTTTATAATATTAAAATTATAACGTTTACTTATTTAAGATGAATCAATTCCAAAAATATTTTATAAACGTATACTTTCAAAAATCACTTTAGAAATCCTTTAAAATAAAAATCGTTATTTTTAAACTTCAAAATTGGATCCGATGATGCAACACATTAAATAGTCAAGCACGACTTTCAAACATCATATATCAATATGATAATCAATCAACCATCACAATATATAAAATCAAATAAATATTTGTGAGGAATCCAGTTGGATCCCTCCAACCTGTTTCCCTGCATCCACAGACATTAGCACAATACCCATTCCACTTCGAGGTGGAATATCGCGGTATATGGGATTTTATAAAATATTATCCGCTTACTAACGGCGCAATAGGGCCTCATCCGCTATACAATGCGGGAAATCAATCAACTGCAATATATACATATGCCAATATATATATATATATATATATATATATATATATATATATATTGCTATATACTAATATAATACCAATTCCACTTCAGGGTGGAATATCGCGGTATATGTGTGTAATAAATAACCTCCGCTTACTAACGGCGTTTAGGGTCTATTCACATCCAATATATATATATATATATATATATATATATATATATATATATATATATATATATATATATAACAATCATCATTCAAGCATTCAATCAACACAACTAACAATTTTAAATCTAACTATTTAAAATTTAAATAAATCCTTTTGAGTGAGAAGTTCTCACCTTTGCTTTTATTAGCAATCCATTTTCTTCTTGACTCGATTTTCTTGATTTATACCTTGTATAAATATTTACACAATCATTAATATTCGAACCAATCAATAACCAATTTTCGTTCTTGATTGTTTAATTAATCGATAGTTTTATTTAAACCAGTTTCTTCTTTAATAAATTTATTCAAACTAATTTTCCTTTTAAATTAAATTTATTTAACCAAGATTTTATTTTAACTAACAAATTCCTTTTTTTTAAAAAAAAATTTAAATCAACTAATTATAAAATTCCTTTTTCTTACCAAAAATTTATATTTTAACTAATATCCATTTTTAAAAATAAATTTGGCAACTAAACAACTGAAATAACTTATTAACCCCATAAGTTATCTTAATAAATTATTTTTAGTAAAGGAAATAACTGAACAGGTTAATTTCTATTTTATAAATTTAATCTAATTAACTCAAAAAGTTATTTTAAACTAACTTATAAGTTTCAACATCGAATTTCTTTACTGTAAAAACACAACAGTAAATTGCCTCGCTGCTTCCACTGACTCGAGCACAGCGCGACGCCGTACCTCGTGCTCGCGTATCTTCCCCGAGCAGCCACCTTAAGTCGTAGTCGCAACCTTCGCGACTCTCCTCTGTCTGCCGCCTCGACCTCGAATGGGTGTGCTAGTTGATGCGGCTGCCAAGTTTCGATCGATTGCGACCCTAATGAAAACCCTAGCCACCCTAAATCGCGACATCTCCTTTTTGCCCTGATCGAACTCGAATATTACTGCTGCCCCACGGCCTTGCTTGCCTAACCCTCCTCCTTGCCTGATGCCGATACTGACTGCGCCTACCAATTCACCGATACCAAGCCTTAAATCGCCACATCCCCTTCCTCAATGCGACTCGATCGCGATTTAATCCAGCCTCGAGTTCGATTTTTTTTTCTAACTCGCGATGCTTCTGCCCCTTTTTTTTATATTTGAACGAACGATCGTTCGTTTAACCTCCTTCCACTATTTGTTCTAATTTATACCAATTTAATTTCGTTTTGAAGCTTCGAATTTGGAGAGAGGGCTCGGCTACTTTACTTTGTTGGATTTCATGGAACTGGAACGAGTTTGTTCGCTCGAACAAAAGTGAAAAGGGGACGCCATTTTTATTTGTTTTCTCTGAATAAGCTCTGAACGAGGGATTTGAATTTGAAGTTTTAAAACGAGCGGCCATGCTTTGCACAATCTTCTTTGTGCTTCTCGGCATGATTTTTAGGCGTGATTCTCTGCGAAATTTTTGGCACGAATTTAGGAATGAAAACGTGCGTATGTTGACCCATTTAAATTTAAAATTTCAAACTGAATTCGTTTTGAATTTCAACGCGTTTTTGTGTCGTGTGCTCACATATCAACTCCGAAAAATAGAAAATTTGAAACCCGAGAATAATTCAATATTACGGATCCAATGGAACTTGTTTCGTCGAATTCCGAGACTGTGCCTCGGACGGCTATTTTTAAATATCAATTTAAACGATATATTATTAAAACTGAACAATTCACTTCCAAATTAAATTCTGAAGCTTCGATAATTGTCAGTATTATCAATATGAATTTTACAAGCCTTTGAAATATTTTTATTTGGCTTAAAATTGGAGATTCAAATTATTATTCAACTTTCAATAGATTAAATTCTATAATTTAATCGCTAAATTCATTCTGATAATTTGATATTCAAGTCAAACCATCATTCAAATATTTAAAATTAATTAAATATTTCATTTCCAAATGTTCAAAAATTCTGGGTCGTTACAACATACAATTTTCCCAAAGTTCATTTCGTTTATTTTCAAATTTTCAAGCCTAATTTACATTTTCTTTGTTATTTTCTTAATTTAATTATATTTAATTAATATTTATTTATTTATTTTTGTTTATTTACTATATTTTCGTGTTTTATCTGTATTTATACATATTTTACATGTATTTAAATTTTAAAAAAAAAATGGTGGAAGTTTGAAAGGTTTGTGAATCTTTATTTGCTTAAGCCTTTTTGTATGCTGTCTTTTCATTTCTCAACCAACATCTCTTCAATTGGCTGCCTTAACTCCATTCTTCAGCCGTGTATTCTTCTTCCTTTTTCACATGAAAGGGAAGACTTCTCATCCCCTAAAAATCACGGCCATGAAGAAAAAAGAAAAGAAAAAAACAATGGCTTTTCTTTTCACATTTTTCCCTCTTCTTCATTGATTTAGCCTTCCTCTTCTTCAAGTTTGCTTGGCCTCACCTCTCTCCTTGTTGACCACCATCCTCTCCACCATATACAGCAGCACCAACCCCTCTCCTCTGACCACCACCTCTGGCCATGACCATTAGAAGAAGCCACCACCTCAAATTTGCAAAGCACTTCACCAAAACAATGCTAACCAAGCCTATACTCCACTATTGCCTTCATAGTTGCATTTGGCCACCCCTTAGCCACCACCACCATCATCTACTTCACCTCTGGCTTCCCCTTTTGCTACTTTCCAGATCTGACCTGACATTAAGACCCCATGGCCGAGCCTATATGTGGTCATAGCCGAACCAAAATGCACCAAAAACTTCACATATTTTGCCTTGTCCATTGATATGCTTCATGTTGTAACTCTTCCACCACCTTCATCCACTTGTAAACTAACCTTTATGGTTGCCACACCTGACCCAAACCAGAGCCTAGTATGGTGAGATCAAGCCCATTTGATCATGTGACAAGCTTATGTTGTCATGTGCAAGTCTTTTGCTTCTAAAGTTTGGTCATCTCTCTTGTTTTGCAACTGTTCTGCAAACTAAAGTTGTTGATTATATTTGTATGTCGATATCTATATTTGTGCTTATGTATGTTATATTTTGTGTTGTTTACAAGGGTCTCCATCAATTCAAATCAAATCAAATCGTGTTCGTCGTGCCTTTGGAATCGCTCTTGTGTGTGTTGTTTGTCTCAAGCTTCGTAAAAGGTGAGTCTTTCTCACTCTGACATTTATACTTATGAAATAGTGAATTGATAACAAGTGTTTAGTAATATAAAATGTTATGCAAGTTAATGATGATCATATGATATGCTATGCCATGTTATTACCATGTTAAAACTGCTAATTATCACCTGACATCTGATATATGACATTAAATTGTGACATTAACATTGTTTATATTGTTTATGCATATATTCACACTGCAAGTTCCCTGTTAGAATAGAATCATTATGGTTCGAAATGATACATACCCAAACGGACTTTAGATTAGGGAAAAATTGTTATGGGCTGAAATGATAGGCCTGGGCGATTTTTATTGTATTTTATTTGACTTGGGATTGCGGGTTTGAAATGATAGAACCCGAGTTTTCTTTGTAAACTACGGATTGAAATGATATATATCTGTATCACTTGACCTAGGTTAGAAAGTTATATACAGACCCTGTGGTATATTATTAAATGATTTTTATTAAAATATGTATTTTTTTAAAAGTATGAAATATTGTTTTAAAAGTATATATTTTATGTTTTAAGAAAATTAAATATTAAGTCTTGAAATTGTGAATTTGAGTACGTAAATTTGAAGTAATTGAGATTTTAGACTTTAAATTTTATTTTAAAATGTAAATAAATAATGAAAATTAAATTTAGAGTTTCGAAATGATATTTGAAGTAAAATGTTAAGTTTTATTAAATTTATAAGTTGATAAATAGTTAATTTTGACTTAATAAATTAATGGAGTTTTTAAATTGAATATTTGATCTTAAAATTTTATTGTGATAAATCATATGCTAAAATTATTTAAATGTTAAATTTTGAAGTCTACAAATGTAACATCCCGCCTTTTTGCACACTTTAAACCGACACACGTGCCAATTCAAAGCATACGCAAGGGCGGATTGTTATGGGGTAAATAAGAAAAACAGAGAAGAAATAAAACAAAAGAATCTTACAGCGGAAGGATAAAATATAATAATAAATATACAGTTCAAAACAGTTTACAAAACAGTTATTTCACTTATACAATGAACATCAGAGTTACACATACCAATACAACAATGCAGCGGAATATAAAGAGTGTGGTGCAATACTATATATAGAATAATACTGATTCTTCGTCTTCGTCCTCCAAAGCTAAAACCTGTTATCCTGAAATGCTCGGACTGACCCGAGCGAATTTGAATAGACAAAAACACCCGAGTCAGACTAGAATATCTTATGTGAGTTAAATAAACAGAATATAAATATGAGTACAGTAACTCAAGAGATGTTCGGGATTTACATCTCCTAAGGATCCGTTAAACTATTTACTATGTAGTATATTGCGCTATTATAATAGTGTCTATTTATAAAATAAACTTACTTTTAAATAGCGTTAAGGCTTTACATTTTCCACCTTAACACGTAATAGTCCCAGTAGTCCGTCCAATATCATAGCCCCTCCTGATCGGGAAGCCACTAGAGGATACCACACGGGCTACGGGAGAAAACCAAACTCGTACAAGGCGCGATATGGTAGGTGACACGGCACAACTAGGCAATGCCAGGGTAGATATACCAATTGCTATCCAGGCTGGTGGAAACGCGTAGCCGCAGTTACCGCCCACCTCGGACTAACTCCCCAAAATCAAAATATAGAAGTGGCCACTGAATCAAATCCAAGTCAAATTATAATATCGAAGAGGAGCGTCCGATCAGAGGAATGACCTCATTGGCCTGAGAATCGCTCCTGTTTTAGCCACCTTATGCCAACTCACGGGAGTTGGGTCCACGTATTTACCTTACAGGAAACGTCGCCACCACCTACTTCATTCTGGAATCTCCACCGCGTACACGGTTAGTCAAAGTGGTTTTCGGTATCGACAGAGAGTATGTCCATATCCGATCCCGGTCTCTTTGCCAACCAATCGTTATTATAGCACCGCGGTCATTTAAAAATAGTTTATACTTTTAAAACCAGAATATAATCCATTTCAAACCGTAATATTACGATATCATTTCTTCTTTTAAAACCCAAAACAATATGATATCGTTTATCCCAAATAAAATTATTCCTTTCC
The DNA here is from genome assembly GCA_030765085.1 of Allium cepa. Taxonomy (NCBI): domain Eukaryota; kingdom Viridiplantae; phylum Streptophyta; class Magnoliopsida; order Asparagales; family Amaryllidaceae; genus Allium; species Allium cepa. The sequence continues at coordinate 491,393,226 of CM060942.1, forward strand.
AAAAAAATTATGTCACTTTTTATTATTTAATATCCCATGTAACCAATATTCTGTTTGTAACTTTCAACATAATTCTTCGAAAATCCATAGCATTTTAAAACCATTATTTTCAAAACTAAATGGTTTGGATATTCAACGGTATGCGAATAAAAAAAAAAGTTTAACTTTACTGTTGCTTTATAAAGAAATAAATTACATGGCTTTCCAAATATTTCTTCTTTTAAAGTTAAAACAAAATCCAAAATATTACTTCAAGTCGCAAAACCATTTCAATTTTATATATATTTATATCCATTTTGGAGCATTAATATTTCAACTAAAGTTGGATTTTTATCCTTTCAAAAATCAATATTCTATTAATTAATCTTGACCATTCACATAAAATCCATAATTAATAAGACTTCAATTTCTAGTAAAATATATATATATATATATATATATATTTCCAAATTCAATTTTTACTAGAATATTCATTTCAAAATATTTTGGGAAAAAAATCCAATTATAAATATCATATCTTTAAAATTTCCAACTTAATATTTAAACATAGGATATAATCATCAAACTCCATTTTCTTAATTTTCTTCCATTTTTAATAAAGAAATTTATTCACCTTTTAATTTCAAAATTTCAACTTCATATGCATATAACTATGGAAGAAAACATTTATTCAGTATAAAATTTAAGATTTTTATAAACCGTATTCCATCCAAACCATAGAAATCACATTAAAAATAGTTATATATAGACCACGGTGTCTGTATATAGTTTTCTATCCTATGGTCAAGTGATACGGATATTTATCATTTCAATCCGCAATTTAAAAAATAAAACTGCGGTTGTATATCATTTCAAACCGCAATCCCGAATGAAATGAAAAATGCATACTAACTTGCAGTTTAATGATATCAAATAAAACATCCCTTCAATAACACATCCATCATCAAATCACAAACATCAAGCAATATCAATCAATAACAATTATATATATGATCATATATAACAGGTGATAACTGGCAGTTTATTCAAATTAAATTTTTCAACTATTAATCTAACAATTTATATTCAGTGATAAATGACATAACTGTTAACTAGCAGTTCATATGCAACCAAAAATTTCTAACAGCCAATTAACACGCAATAAATCAATTAAATTAACAGTTACATTCAATAAAATGCAATTCAACAGATATGAATGAAATAACATGCCAAAAGCTCATAAATAAATTTCTATTCATTTCTAAAATTTATTTAACAAACATAAAAGCTTCTAGTAGTTGTGAGTGGGTTAAAACACTCACCTTTTGAATTTAAATTGAATTCAAATCCAATTTAAACCCAAAAATTGGACAGTCTCCAAATTCATCCAAACCAGTGCCAAAACGTCAGAAATTCCGATACGATCCCAGCAAAACAAACCGCGCGTGAATCCGAGCTCGTATGCAAAAGTTATGAAAATTTGAAAAATGAAAAATTCTGGTCCTGGGTCAACTTCGGGTTCGACTTCGGGGCGCCGCCTCATTTCCCCGATGCTTGCTTGGAGTTTTCGCCAAAACGACCCGGAGCGACCCGAGTCATTTTCTTCCTGACCCGAAGTTGCTCTAGGGTTTTCTCCTCTGAAACCCGAAGCGCGACCAGAAGCTGCTGCAGATCCACAATTTCTTTTTTTTTTTTTTTTTTTTTTTTTTGAAATAAAATTTTGGAATTTGGGAATTAGGTTTTCTGCCATTGGAATGAGGAGTTGAGAAGGAGATGTACGTATAGAAAAATGAAAATAAGTAGTGGCTAGGGTTTATAATCGCAAATATATAGACAGATAAAAGAAGGCTAGGTGGGTACGGATAACGAACGTGCTAAACGATAGTTGGCCCAAAAAGCCCGTTCTGCCTCCGGAGTCGAATTTGTTAAAACTATATATCCAAATAGGTGTTTCAAAATATTCTGAACGCGATGGAAAAAGTTTCGCGACCAAATTCGATCGTATGAAGAAGTTATGCTAAAAAAAATAAAAATTTCAAATTGATTTCAAAATGCGTAAATTTCAAGGCGTTTCGAGTCCGTACGATCAAACGACAAGTCCGATCGCAACGAAACTTGAAACATTATTATAATTCACCGTTACGGATCCGATGAAACTAGTTTCGTCGAAATCCGAGTCCGTGACAAAAATGGCTATTTTTAATATTTATTAAATAAATTAAAATAAATCATAAAATCCAAATTTTCTTTCAACTTTAAATATTGGCCAAATTTCATTACTTATATAATCCAATCAATTCCAAATAATTTAGCAAGCTTGGATGTGAATTAAAATTTATAAGTATATAAATTTCGCAGTGTTAACCTCTGCGTTTTCTTATTATTTGGGAATTATAAATTTTATTCGCAAAACCCAATTATTTAATCATATACTTATACTCTCATCTTAAATCTAATTATATAAATAACTTGATTTCTATTATCCAACTCAAAATATATCAATTATTCTCCAACTACATAGTTAACGTTTCTTTTATATATCACTGTGGTAATATTTCAAAATGTTCATCTTTTGTTTGCATAAATTACTGTATTTAGATAAAATTATAATTTTGGTAACTTATCACATAAATAACTTAAAACCTCAACTAATACATTCCACCTTTGTTTCATCTTATTCATTCACTCATCAATATTCCGTACTAACTACAAAATTTAGTGTATTCCTTTAAATTGATCAAAATAAGACTTATCAACTAATAGAAAGATTTACGTACAAAATTTATTGTCATACATCTAATTTACAAGCCTATACTTAATTATTATCCTACAATACGTTTTACGTTACTATAATGTTCATTCTTCCGTTCCTACGTTTCTATAAATTTATTCCTTTATAATTTATTTAACGCAACACTTAATCTACACCTATTGCGATGTTTCAAATTTACTTGAATGAACAATTTCTTTACTTAAAATAGTTGTTGTAAACTCTTAATTCCACATTTATAAGTGTATTATTATTTTCACTCAAATATTATACATATATATAGAGTATTGGGTTTTTATTTAATCATCATTTATCATATATATTAATTAATTAAATTCAATACTTAAGTCTGACTAAATTTATTCCCCAAATACACATTTACATTTCTCAACCAATAAATATAACCAATCAAATTCTCATTTTATTGAACCTTGGTCAATTCCACACGTTAATTTTACTTAAAGTCTCAATTAATTAATTTACCTCGGTTTCATTACCTTATTACCTTATATGCATAATTGACATGGTTATATCTTCCATTACATCAATAATTTATCATTTCATTTCTATGCAATATATACTCATCTTATTCCATTTATTTGGTTACTGCATTGAAATCTATTTATTAACCAATACTAACGTTATTATCATAAAAAAAAAAATTTGATTCCCAATTTTATTCAATACTTAGAACAAAATTTTTCACATTAAATCAAATCCTTCTATTCAAACCAAGTATCATGCTATGATAATATTTTACGTTGGTTACACTGAAAAAAATCAACTTTTTATCGTTATCAATTAAACATACATTAATTGCACAAATTAAAGGAATTAATTGCCATTTATCAAATTAAATTTTTCATACATCAATCTATTTCATCTAAATCCTTACCTATGAATATTGCAACCTTTAATTCCATTAAATACCAATTAACCCAAATTATTTCATTTATTCTAAGTCATATCACTAAAATAATTCATCATAATAAACTTAAAATCTATACGTTTATTGATTTATTTCTATTTGTCTTATGTTAAATTCTAAATTTAGTAAGACAACCTAAAGTACTCCACTCAATCGACAGTCCCTTTCAATTGTTAATACGTACTTAAATTTCTACAGTTGCCTTCCATCTGCACTTCCGTTACTATGATAAAAATTAGTAACGTTTATGCCATCAATCCATCATAATTACTTACCCTTAATTGAGTTTGATTTCCAAATAAATTTGCTGACCCTTAATTAGACAATTTATAAAAGTTTGTCATCATACCTATAGTTCTACGCTTATGCTATGTCTTAAATTTCAATAAATTTATAAATTTTGAGATGTTCATTAGGGTTTACAAATTTATTGACTTGCAATAACAGGGTTTCTTAATCTATTCAATTTATCGTTCACAATCTTTTATTGCATTAAATTGGTTTAATATACCCATATTAAATTTTATGTACAGGTAAGAATTTTTCTTTCTTTCTCTACTTAATTCATTTGAATTTTATTCAAATGTCTTTAAATAGGTTTCTAAGTCACTTCTATATAATTTATTCTAGCCTTCATTTTAATACTTATCTACCACCTTTATTCTTTCAACTAAAATAAATTACAAAATCCTATTAAACAAACAATTTTAAATGGTCGAACTTAACGGGTCGTTACACTCTCCCCCACTCAAAACTTTTCGTCCCCGAAAAGGGAAAGGAAGGGAGAAGGAAGAATAAAACAGTATATCTAATTTCAAATATTAACTTATAACAATAATTTACTAAATTAATTTCCTTTAATGAAATACACTTGTTTTATAATCATTATGTCTTTTAATACTTGAACTATTAAAGTTGGAAAAATATCTTTAACCAAATTCTAAGTCCAAAATTTACGAAAATTTTTGGCAGAGTCTCCTTTGTACGGAGGGACTCTGGAGAAAATATAATATCCAAATATACAAATATATTACATATATTATCCAAAATAAAATATCCCAACACGGGAAAATATATAAAATAGCGCATTATACGTAATCCGGAAACGTACCTATTTGTCGGGCAATACGCTTATTATTTTGGAACCAAAAGCAGTAGCAGTTGCTTCCAACCCCTGTATTCACTTATAAAATCTAAAAGTTAAATATCTATATTACAGTGAAATGTTTGGGTAGATTCAATCATTCATATCCAAATCAAATGCAACAACCATACATTTTAACAAACGGCACACACCACAAACCACAATCATTCAATCAACAACCGTTAGTTGTTCGGGTTCAAATTATGAAATTTTACGGAGTGAGAAATAACTATCAAGTGCATCCGTTACTCAACAGTCTTAGATGGAATAGAGATAGATTATTGTTCCTCCAACAACTCCAAAATTCCTTACCCAACAACCATACATCAACCAAACAATTCAAATCAACACCACAATAGCTTATTATACATTTATTTCATGCTTCAGTGGTTTTATTTTCTTTCTTTCATTTATGGAGGGATTTCTTTGTTTCTTACAATTTTCATTTTCCATTTGTTACAAAATTCATTATATTGTATTCCAATTTATTGACTAAGGTTTATATCATCTATTTATACTACTTACCCTTTCTTATATAGTAAAATTTCCAATTTAACTTAAGTTTATACAATTAATTCTCATTTATAACAGCAAATTTATTGAATACCTTAATTACCTCAAGCTTCACTTGTAAGATTTCCCCTTACATTTTCTTACTAACATTGCAACTTTTATTATATGGTAAGTTATGTATGTTTAAGAATGCAAGTGAAAATTTACAAGTTTCTTCTCAATTCCTTTTTATTTATTAATGGTTCAATAAATATATATTCGTTTTATAAATTACAATTTCAACTTACCCTTAATTTCATTCCTTTATTTAATGTTTACGTTTTATTATATTTAATTACAGTAACCCTCTACTTACACTTAAATTATTAACCTTAAAACCTCCATTTTTATAAATAAAGGATCTTATTAATTCATTATCTAGGGTTTACAGACATTTATTTATATTACCTACTTTTTATTATATTACTAGTAGCATTTTAAAACATACTTAAGTTTATAACCGTACACATCAATCTTTATTTATTAAAGAATTTCATTTTATTTACTTAAGTTAAAATCACCTATTAATAATACTCACCTTTAATTTGGGTAAAATTTCAATTATCACTTAAGTTTATACCAATAAATTCTTATTATAACAGTAATTTATTGAATACTTCATTTTTCCTAAATTCCTACTTGTAAAATATTCAATTCCAGTTTCTCATTTAACACTTCAACTTTTATATTTGGGTAAGTTATTTATGTTAAGGAAATTGCAATTGAACTTATACAAGTTTAATCTCCATTCTTTTAATTAAATTTAATGTTTATTCATATTACCCTTTGTCTCATATGTATGCAAATTCCTCTTTATAGCTTTGCAGTTATTCTCTTATTTCAATTAGAGGTTTCAATTCATTCATTCTTCAATAAATCTTTTCCATTATTTATCAGTTAAAAACTTTTACTTCCCTTATCCCTAGCATTAACTTTCTTACTTAATATTTCACTAACAAAGTTTAAACAATTAATTAACGGAAAAATTTAGAATTAAATACCGGGTCAAATTTTAATCTATTTCAAAATAATAGATAAATAAGTTCTTACAACTTTTATATCTCTAATTATATTTAGAACAATAAAAGAAAATTTTTAGAAAATTTCAAAAATAAATCTGCAGTAGAATTTACTACAGTGGCCTTTCCCCTTCGAAACTCGAAAATGAAAGTCGATGATGCGGCCGTCATCACCGAATTTATTTTCCAGCGACAGAGAGGAAAGTACAGAATTTAATTCTTTTCCAAAATCTTCTTTAAAACAATTCTTCCAATTTATACGAAATATTTATATAAGAAAATACTTATAAACCAAATCAATAAATTTCACAAATTCTTTGAAAGCAAATTTTCAAAAAATCCCGGACTTAAGTTCTAAATCTCCAAATTTGGTTTATTATAATTTCACTTAGCTTCAGTTATTATAAATATTTTTATTGCCTAACACCCAATCTATAGCAACCAAATATATATATATATATATATATATATATCTTTATAAAAATATTTTTATATATAGAAATATAATAGGCAAATTATTTCATTCACCTATATTAAAAACAAATATTATGTCGGTCTGTCCTATTAAGTGTTTAGAAATCCCTATTGATGACATAGCGTCCCATGCATCAACCAGAATTTATAAATACAAAGCGGAACAGATTAACACAATATTAAAATCTTTTTATTAATACTAACAAGTACGCTCTCTCTTATATATACACTCAGCGACTCCCATAGGATATTTCTACCCTATTAACAAAGAGTCAAACCCCACAAAGCCAAGGTTTATCGCTAAACCTGGCTCTGATACCAACTGTAACATCCCGCCTTTTTGCACACTTTAAACCGACACACGTGCCAATTCAAAGCATACGCAAGGGCGGATTGTTATGGGGTAAATAAGAAAAACAGAGAAGAAATAAAACAAAAGAATCTTACAGCGGAAGGATAAAATATAATAATAAATATACAGTTCAAAACAGTTTACAAAACAGTTATTTCACTTATACAATGAACATCAGAGTTACACATACCAATACAACAATGCAGCGGAATATAAAGAGTGTGGTGCAATACTATATATAGAATAATACTGATTCTTCGTCTTCGTCCTCCAAAGCTAAAACCTGTTATCCTGAAATGCTCGGACTGACCCGAGCGAATTTGAATAGACAAAAACACCCGAGTCAGACTAGAATATCTTATGTGAGTTAAATAAACAGAATATAAATATGAGTACAGTAACTCAAGAGATGTTCGGGATTTACATCTCCTAAGGATCCGTTAAACTATTTACTATGTAGTATATTGCGCTATTATAATAGTGTCTATTTATAAAATAAACTTACTTTTAAATAGCGTTAAGGCTTTACATTTTCCACCTTAACACGTAATAGTCCCAGTAGTCCGTCCAATATCATAGCCCCTCCTGATCGGGAAGCCACTAGAGGATACCACACGGGCTACGGGAGAAAACCAAACTCGTACAAGGCGCGATATGGTAGGTGACACGGCACAACTAGGCAATGCCAGGGTAGATATACCAATTGCTATCCAGGCTGGTGGAAACGCGTAGCCGCAGTTACCGCCCACCTCGGACTAACTCCCCAAAATCAAAATATAGAAGTGGCCACTGAATCAAATCCAAGTCAAATTATAATATCGAAGAGGAGCGTCCGATCAGAGGAATGACCTCATTGGCCTGAGAATCGCTCCTGTTTTAGCCACCTTATGCCAACTCACGGGAGTTGGGTCCACGTATTTACCTTACAGGAAACGTCGCCACCACCTACTTCATTCTGGAATCTCCACCGCGTACACGGTTAGTCAAAGTGGTTTTCGGTATCGACAGAGAGTATGTCCATATCCGATCCCGGTCTCTTTGCCAACCAATCGTTATTATAGCACCGCGGTCATTTAAAAATAGTTTATACTTTTAAAACCAGAATATAATCCATTTCAAACCGTAATATTACGATATCATTTCTTCTTTTAAAACCCAAAACAATATGATATCGTTTATCCCAAATAAAATTATTCCTTTCCAAAAAAATTATGTCACTTTTTATTATTTAATATCCCATGTAACCAATATTCTGTTTGTAACTTTCAACATAATTCTTCGAAAATCCATAGCATTTTAAAACCATTATTTTCAAAACTAAATGGTTTGGATATTCAACGGTATGCGAATAAAAAAAAAAGTTTAACTTTACTGTTGCTTTATAAAGAAATAAATTACATGGCTTTCCAAATATTTCTTCTTTTAAAGTTAAAACAAAATCCAAAATATTACTTCAAGTCGCAAAACCATTTCAATTTTATATATATTTATATCCATTTTGGAGCATTAATATTTCAACTAAAGTTGGATTTTTATCCTTTCAAAAATCAATATTCTATTAATTAATCTTGACCATTCACATAAAATCCATAATTAATAAGACTTCAATTTCTAGTAAAATATATATATATATATATATATATATTTCCAAATTCAATTTTTACTAGAATATTCATTTCAAAATATTTTGGGAAAAAAATCCAATTATAAATATCATATCTTTAAAATTTCCAACTTAATATTTAAACATAGGATATAATCATCAAACTCCATTTTCTTAATTTTCTTCCATTTTTAATAAAGAAATTTATTCACCTTTTAATTTCAAAATTTCAACTTCATATGCATATAACTATGGAAGAAAACATTTATTCAGTATAAAATTTAAGATTTTTATAAACCGTATTCCATCCAAACCATAGAAATCACATTAAAAATAGTTATATATAGACCACGGTGTCTGTATATAGTTTTCTATCCTATGGTCAAGTGATACAGATATTTATCATTTCAATCCGCAATTTAAAAAATAAAACTGCGGTTGTATATCATTTCAAACCGCAATCCCGAATGAAATGAAAAATGCATACTAACTTGCAGTTTAATGATATCAAATAAAACATCCCTTCAATAACACATCCATCATCAAATCACAAACATCAAGCAATATCAATCAATAACAATTATATATATGATCATATATAACAGGTGATAACTGGCAGTTTATTCAAATTAAATTTTTCAACTATTAATCTAACAATTTATATTCAGTGATAATTGACATAACTGTTAACTAGCAGTTCATATGCAACCAAAAATTTCTAACAGCCAATTAACACGCAATAAATCAATTAAATTAACAGTTACATTCAATAAAATGCAATTCAACAGATATGAATGAAATAACATGCCAAAAGCTCATAAATAAATTTCTATTCATTTCTAAAATTTATTTAACAAACATAAAAGCTTCTAGTAGTTGTGAGTGGGTTAAAACACTCACCTTTTGAATTTAAATTGAATTCAAATCCAATTTAAACCCAAAAATTGGACAGTCTCCAAATTCATCCAAACCAGTGCCAAAACGTCAGAAATTCCGATACGATCCCAGCAAAACAAACCGCGCGTGAATCCGAGCTCGTATGCAAAAGTTATGAAAATTTGAAAAATGAAAAATTCTGGTCCTGGGTCAACTTCGGGTTCGACTTCGGGGCGCCGCCTCATTTCCCCGATGCTTGCTTGGAGTTTTCGCCAAAACGACCCGGAGCGACCCGAGTCATTTTCTTCCTGACCCGAAGTTGCTCTAGGGTTTTCTCCTCTGAAACCCGAAGCGCGACCAGAAGCTGCTGCAGATCCACAAATTTTTTTTTTTTTTTTTTTTTTTTGAAATAAAATTTTGGAATTTGGGAATTAGGTTTTCTGCCATTGGAATGAGGAGTTGAGAAGGAGATGTACGTATAGAAAAATGAAAATAAGTAGTGGCTAGGGTTTATAATCGCAAATATATAGACAGATAAAAGAAGGCTAGGTGGGTACGGATAACGAACGTGCTAAACGATAGTTGGCCCAAAAAGCCCGTTCTGCCTCCGGAGTCGAATTTGTTAAAACTATATATCCAAATAGGTGTTTCAAAATATTCTGAACGCGATGGAAAAAGTTTCGCGACCAAATTCGATCGTATGAAGAAGTTATGCTAAAAAAAATAAAAATTTCAAATTGATTTCAAAATGCGTAAATTTCAAGGCGTTTCGAGTCCGTACGATCAAACGACAAGTCCGATCGCAACGAAACTTGAAACATTATTATAATTCACCGTTACAGATCCGATGAAACTAGTTTCGTCGAAATCCGAGTCCGTGACAAAAATGGCTATTTTTAATATTTATTAAATAAATTAAAATAAATCATAAAATCCAAATTTTCTTTCAACTTTAAATATTGGCCAAATTTCATTACTTATATAATCCAATCAATTCCAAATAATTTAGCAAGCTTGGATGTGAATTAAAATTTATAAGTATATAAATTTCGCAGTGTTAACCTCTGCGTTTTCTTATTATTTGGGAATTATAAATTTTATTCGCAAAACCCAATTATTTAATCATATACTTATACTCTCATCTTAAATCTAATTATATAAATAACTTGATTTCTATTATCCAACTCAAAATATATCAATTATTCTCCAACTACATAGTTAACGTTTCTTTTATATATCACTGTGGTAATATTTCAAAATGTTCATCTTTTGTTTGCATAAATTACTGTATTTAGATAAAATTATAATTTTGGTAACTTATCACATAAATAACTTAAAACCTCAACTAATACATTCCACCTTTGTTTCATCTTATTCATTCACTCATCAATATTCCGTACTAACTACAAAATTTAGTGTATTCCTTTAAATTGATCAAAATAAGACTTATCAACTAATAGAAAGATTTACGTACAAAATTTATTGTCATACATCTAATTTACAAGCCTATACTTAATTATTATCCTACAATACGTTTTACGTTACTATAACGTTCATTCTTCCGTTCCTACGTTTCTATAAATTTATTCCTTTATAATTTATTTAACGCAACACTTAATCTACACCTATTGCGATGTTTCAAATTTACTTGAATGAACAATTTCTTTACTTAAAATAGTTGTTGTAAACTCTTAATTCCACATTTATAAGTGTATTATTATTTTCACTCAAATATTATACATATATATAGAGTATTGGGTTTTTATTTAATCATCATTTATCATATATATTAATTAATTAAATTCAATACTTAAGTCTGACTAAATTTATTCCCCAAATACACATTTACATTTCTCAACCAATAAATATAACCAATCAAATTCTCATTTTATTGAACCTTGGTCAATTCCACACGTTAATTTTACTTAAAGTCTCAATTAATTAATTTACCTCGGTTTCATTACCTTATTACCTTATATGCATAATTGACATGGTTATATCTTCCATTACATCAATAATTTATCATTTCATTTCTATGCAATATATACTCATCTTATTCCATTTATTTGGTTACTGCATTGAAATCTATTTATTAACCAATACTAACGTTATTATCATAAAAAAAAAAAATTTGATTCCCAATTTTATTCAATACTTAGAACAAAAATTTTCACATTAAATCAAATCCTTCTATTCAAACCAAGTATCATGCTATGATAATATTTTACGTTGGTTACACTAAAAAAAATCAACTTTTTATCGTTATCAATTAAACATACATTAATTGCACAAATTAAAGGAATTAATTGCCATTTATCAAATTAAATTTTTCATACATCAATCTATTTCATCTAAATCCTTACCTATGAATATTGCAACCTTTAATTCCATTAAATACCAATTAACCCAAATTATTTCATTTATTCTAAGTCATATCACTAAAATAATTCATCATAATAAACTTAAAATCTATACGTTTATTGATTTATTTCTATTTGTCTTATGTTAAATTCTAAATTTAGTAAGACAACCTAAAGTACTCCACTCAATCGACAGTCCCTTTCAATTGTTAATACGTACTTAAATTTCTACAGTTGCCTTCCATCTGCACTTCCGTTACTATGATAAAAATTAGTAACGTTTATGCCATCAATCCATCATAATTACTTACCCTTAATTGAGTTTGATTTCCAAATAAATTTGCTGACCCTTAATTAGACAATTTATAAAAGTTTGTCATCATACCTATAGTTCTACGCTTATGCTATGTCTTAAATTTCAATAAATTTATAAATTTTGAGATGTTCATTAGGGTTTACAAATTTATTGACTTGCAATAACAGGGTTTCTTAATCTATTCAATTTATCGTTCACAATCTTTTATTGCATTAAATTGGTTTAATATTCCCATATTAAATTTTATGTACAGGTAAGAATTTTTCTTTCTTTCTCTACTTAATTCATTTGAATTTTATTCAAATGTCTTTAAATAGGTTTCTAAGTCACTTCTATATAATTTATTCTAGCCTTCATTTTAATACTTATCTACCACCTTTATTCTTTCAACTAAAATAAATTACAAAATCCTATTAAACAAACAATTTTAAATGGTCGAACTTAACGGGTCGTTACAACAAATATGATTTATAAGTTTAAAATTTGTTAAATTGAAGTTTTATTGTTTTGAAAAGTTAAAATAAAATCTGCAATTTTATAGCATTTCCAAAATGTTGTAGTCTTTTGACAGCATTTTAAATGCTGTTGTTTTTGAACTTGACTATGTTTAAAATAACTAAATATCTATTACGGCATGTTGTAAATGTCGTTATTCTTGAACTAAACTAGTTTGGAAACTATAAGCTACTATAGTACTGTATAAATGTTGTCGTGGCTTTAATTTGACAATGTTTTGAAATGTTATAAAATTTAACACGGTTTGTGTTATATTTTAAAGTGTTAAATGATTTAACTTTTGAAAATTTATTATTTGTGAATATAAGGAGTTTTGAATATATTTTAATATATAAATTCGAATTTTTAAGGAATTTGAATTGAATTTGAATTTGAATTTAAATAAAGTTTACTTGGTTATGTGTTAAATGGAATGAAATGTAATAAGATAAATGAATTGGTGAATGTGATTTTGAAAGGTGTTTTGTAATGATATTTGAAATAATAAATGAATGATATGTTTGATTTTAAAATGATATTTAGATTTGAATATTTGAATTTCAATTCAAATAATGATATGATAATAAGGTTTTGAAAGGATATGATATTTTAATGATTCTGAAATGGTTTGGAAATGATTGGTCTTTATTTTGATAAAGAATATGAATGTGGAATAATATTTGATTTTGATTTATTTGATAAAGGAATATTTGAAGTTTATATTTGTATGAAAAGGTATTTGGTTTAATTGTATTTAAGTTTTTTTAATAATGTTGGATTTATGAAATGAATATTTCAAAACGAAATAATAATGAAATTAGATTTGAGATATGAATATATGGAATTATAAAGTTAAGATTTGAAATGTGGGATATGAAAGTTTGTAATATATTAAAATTGGATTGTTTATTCTGTAGATCAAATCTATATTTGAAATTTGTAAGATTTGAAATGTTTTGTTAGAAAACTAAACTGAATTGAAACTGATGGTTTGAATTGAATTAAATTGGAAATTTGAAATTTTGGTTTAATGGAATAAATTTGTAAAGTGTAAAGAATTAAAAGATTGATTTCAAATGTATGATTTCGGAATGTTATGATTTTCAAAGTGTAATGATTTCAAGTATTTTGGTTTCGGAAAAGTTATACTTTGAAAGTATAATGAATTTTTTTTAAAGGTGAATATATGTTTGAAATGGAAATGATAAACTATTTGATTTGAATATAGTTTTGAAATAAAATGGTTTGGTTTCGAAGTATAACTATTTTGAAAGGGATATAGTTTTGAAATGAAATGATTTGATTTTTGAAGTATAAACTATTTTGAAATGACCACGGCGTTATAATAACGTTTGGTTGTTAAAGAGACCGGGATCGGAAGTTTTCATACTCTCTGCCAACTCCGTAAACCACTTTAACAACCGTGTACGCGGTGGAGATTCCAGAATGAAGTAAGATGGTGGCGACGTTCTTGAAGTATATTACGTGGACCCAACTCCCATGAGTCGGCTTAAGGTGGCTAAAACAGGAGCGATCTCGGGCCAAGTGAGGTCATTACTCTGATCGGACACATTCCTTCGATACTATACTCTTACTGGTGATTGATTAGATGGCCATCCTTCGATTTTGATATGGGAGTGTGTTCCGAGGTGGGAGTATGTGGCTGCTGCGTTACCACCAGCCCGTGTGCGTAATTGGTATATCTACCCTGGCATTGCCTTGTGTGCCGTGTCACCTACCATACCGAGCCTTTACTACGAGTTTGTTTTTCTCCCGTACCCCGTGTGGTATCCTCTGACAATCACCCGGAGTGGAGATGGCATGATATTGGATGGACTACTGGGACTATTATGTGTGAAGGGTGATATGGGTAGCCCGAAACGCTATTTAAAAGTATGTTTATTTTACTGTAGACATTATTATAATAGCGCAATACTACTACATAGTAAATAGTTTAACGAATCCTTAAAAGATGGGCTATCCCAAGCATTCTTTAAGTTACTGATGCATTTTTTGATACTGTTCACTTGAGTTTATTTACAGTTCATAAGTATTTATGTCTTGACTCGAGTGTTTTGTGTTTTTCTTTACACTCGAGTCAGATTGAGTGAGCAAGCATTCAAGATTCACCTTCGGAGTTGGAGCTTTTCTTGAAGATGCAGCCATCTATTTGCTTTCTGTATCCAGTGATTTTAGTGATGTATTCTGATTTGTACCTGATGTATCTTGTTTCTCTTCTGTTGTATCTTGTTTAACTCTGATGTATCTTATTTTTGTATAGTAGCTTCATGAACTACTATCTCTTTTATTTCCGCTGCATTATATTTACTCTGTGTCTGTGATATGTGATTATGTATTTACTGTATATTTTGAGATTTGCCAAATTTTATTTACAATGCGGTATTTTGAGCAATTCAAGTCCGACATGGGCGGATGCGAATGGTTGAATATATCGGGTTGTTACAGTTGGTATCAGAGCTTTGGTAGCTCTAGGCAAAACTCAGTATACAGAGTAAATGAATTTACAGAATCACTTTCATTCGAGTTTGAATCTCTTCCTTTTGACTCGATTCCTTTGATTTTGGAACGTTCCCTGCGGTTTCAAAATCCATTTCGTGTCCCTCACTATTCAACTTCATTTGATTCTGGAGTATTCCATAACTCCACTTTGAATGATCTTTATAATGAGTCGGCGGTCTCGCCAACCTTAAATTTATTTGTAAAGGGGGGGGGGGGGGAACTCCTTTACAACAGCATCGATTCACCAGAGATTCTATATCCTTGGTTTAGATGCTAGTACCTCTTATAATCCCGAACTCTATCTCTTGAGACCGAATGTTGGTTTACCCAAGAAATCCACGTCGATCTTATTCTTTAAGTCACGGTTGACCCGGTTAAGGTTGCCTGCGATTTATATAAACTCATCCACCTCCCTATTCTGTTATTTGATCATCTCATCTTTGTTTCCAACTTATCTTCAAATTATTCTTGAAGTGTATTTGTAAACTAATATTTAAAATGTTTTATATATTTTGTTGTTTGAGTTGTTGATGTTGATTTGGATTTCTAATCGATTCGTCTGATCAACGCTATCGATAAGATTTCCAAAACACTTGAACAGAGAAAATAGACACAATATGTTTTTAAAATTTAGTAATGAAATAAATTTTGTGAAATAAATTTTGTAACTATATGATAAATCTTTATTTGGATTTTATTTGAATTGGTTGTTAAGAAATAATATTTGATTTTATATATCATTTTCTATTGTTTCATAAATCTAATTGAACTATAAAACATGGTTATAAATTTATTTGGAAATTTAAAATGAATTTAAACAAGAATTTGGGAATTTAATTTCCAATGGTTCCAAGCCTTGTGTTTAAAGTTTTAGAGAATGTACTATTTAATGTATTTTCAAATAGAAATTTGTTTCCAAAGAATTTTAAAGTTTAAAATTAGTGCTCTTCTCTTTGTCATCGGAAAATAACTTCGGTGATGACTGCAACATCATCGACATTCATTTTCGAGTTTCAAGTGAAGAGACCATTCTGTAGTCTTGCTATAGTTTTGTTTTGGGGAATTTAATTGATTTGAATTTCTAAAATAAGACTGGATTTATAACATATGCTGATGTATGATTTAAATTTGAATGGGTATTTATATATATAGTGTATGAGCATTTATTTATCTCTAAATAGTTTGGAATTTATCGGAAATTTAATTCCTAAATTTTATCTTCAAAGATAATTTCGAAGTACAATTTCAAGATTTGGATAAATATTCAAGCTTGAAATAATTGAATTAGAAAGTTTTATTTGTATAATACACAATTTCATTCCAATATAACTTACCTTAATTTTCAGAAGTTGAATATGTAATTGGATAATATACAATATAAAAAAAAATTATAAATAAAATTTGAGTGGTTATAACAAATGTTATACACTTAAATTTTAGTTATAAAAGGATTAACAGAGGTAAATAAAGAAAAAGTGTAATGGAATAATTTAAAATATAAAATGATGATAAAGGAACTAAGAATAAATTTAAGGCAGTTACAATGAGTGTAAATATATTTAACATAGGTGATAAAATATATTGAGAGGAATAAATTTAATTATAATTAGGAATAAAGAAGAATTAATGTTATTGAGTACAATTTAGTACAATAAATGATTTTTTTTCCAAATCCATGATTTTAGATATTGTTAATTAAGGATAATAGGATGATAAGACAATGAAATTAAAGATAGTTATATTTATTTAACTTATGTAAAATTAATTTTCAATATAAGTTCAAATTTTATGGTTTCAAATTTATTATCTTATTTTATTTTTTCAAACTATCTTTTGGTTGTCCTTATTTTCCTTATCTTGCTACAGAATGAGAGGCTCTTGCTTACACCAGTCTGTTTAGAAATCTTTCTATAAAATTTGGAACTCATTTTGAATCTGAGCACTACTTGCCATGCACAGACTGTCGGTTAAGTGGAAGGGGTGTATCAGATTCTAAAAGATTTTTTTCGTGCTTGTATTCTTGATTCTGGAGGATCTTGGGAAGATCATCTCTACATTGTTAACTTATATATAGCAATAGTTATCAGGCATAATTTCAATCATCTTGTCATCTTGCCTTAATCTTATTTCATTCTATCTTTTTCTGTGCTTTCTTGTATCTCATTCCTTTTCGAGGACGAAAAGTTTTGAGTGGGAGAGAGTGTAACAACCCTGTATTTTCTGATTATTGTAATTGTATATTTTAATTATTTTAATTTAAAAACTTTATTTTATTTATTAAAATGAATATATTTTGTTAATTGAAGTATAAATGTTGATTTTGATGTGGATTAGAATTTCAAACATGCATAAATTGAATATTTCCAGAAAATGTGAATTTTGGTCAATCTGGTCAAACTTTTACTTTTAAATTTAAATTTTGAAAATTTGAATTTTATCTTTTGTTATGAAATTAAATAAAATGTCAAGAGTAATGCTTTTCGTTTTGTTGAAATCCGAATAATATTGTGAAAGTTATGCTTTTTTACAAAATTGGGTGTAAATTGTTTTATTTAACAATATTGTTTATTTTAAATTATATAAATAATTTTTTATTCGTCATATCTTATTTTAGATTCTATTATATGTTATGTTACATATATTTTTACCTTTTAAATATTTTTAAACTGTTGTTTGAATTTTTCCAAAGCTCATTGAATTTATTTTCTATTTTTAAAGGATAGTTTCCATTTTTCTGCTATTTTCTTCATTTAAATTATATTTAATTAAAATTTATTTATTCATTTTTATGTGTGCATTTTGTTTTTATGTTTTTATCTTTATTTATAAATATTTTTCATGTACATACAATTTTCCCAAAGTTCATTTCATTTATTTTCAAATTTTCAAGCCTAATTTACATTTTCTTTGTTATTTTCTTAATTTAATTAATATTTAATTAATATTTATTTGTTTATTTTTGTTTATTTACTATATTTTATTGTTTGATCTGTATTTATACATATTTTACGTGTATTTAAATTTTAAAAAGAAATGGTGGAAATTTGAAAGATTTGTGACTCTTTATTTGCTTAAGCCTTTTTGTATTCTGTTTTTTCATTTCTCAACCAACATCTCTTCAATTGGCTGCCTTAACTCCATTCTTCAGCCGTGTATTCTTCTTCCTTTTTCATGTGAAAGGGAAGACTTCTCATCCCCCAAAAATCACGGCCATGAAGAAAAAAGAAAGAAAAAAAACAATGGCTTTTCTTTTCACATTTTTCCCTCTTCTTCATTGATTTAGCCTTCCTCTTCTTCAAGTTTGCTTGCCCTCGCCTCTCTCCTTACTGACCACCATCCTCTCCACCATATACAGCAGCACCAACCCCTCTCCTCTGACCACCACCTCTGGCCATGACCATTAGATGAAGCCACCACCTCAAATTTGCAAAGCACTTCACCAAAACAATGCTAACCAAGCCTACACTCCACTATTGCCTTCATAGTTTCCTTTGGCCACCCCTTAGCCACCACCACCATCATCTACTTCACCTCTGGCTTCCCCTTTCACTACTGTCCAGATCTGACCTGACATTAAGACCCCATGGCCGAGCCAATATGTGGTCATAGCCGAACCAAAATGCACCAAAAACTTCACCTATTTTGCCTTGTCCATTGATATGCTTCATGTTGTAACTCTTCCATCACCTTCATCCACTTGTAACCTGACCTTTATGGTTGCCATACCTGACCCAAACTAGAGCCTAGTGTGGTGAGATCAAGCCCATTTGATCATGTGACAAGCTTATGTTGTCGTGTGCAAGTCTTTTGCTTCTAAGGTTTGGTCATCTCTCTTGTTTTGCAACTGTTCTGCAAACTAAAGTTGTTGATTATATTTGTATGTCGATATCTATATTTGTGCTTATGTATGTTATATTTTGTGTTGTTTACAAGGGTCTCCATCAATTCAAATCAAATCGTGCTTGTCGTGCCTTCTGAATCGCTCTTGTGTGTGTTGTTTGTCTCTAGCATCGTAAAAGGTGAGTCTTTCTCACTCTAACATTTATACTTATGAAATAGTGAATTGATGACAAGTGTTTAGTGATATAAAATGTTATGCAAGTTAATGATGATCATATGATATGCTATGCAATGTTATTACCATGCTAAAACCGTTAATTATCACCTGACATCTGATATATGACATTATATTGTGACATTGACATTGTTTATATTGTTTATGCATATATTCACACTACAAGTTCCCTGTTAGAATAGAATCACTATGGGTTGAAATGATACATACCCAAACGGACTTTAGATTAGCGAAAAATCGTTATGGGCTGAAATGATAGGCCTGAGCGATTTTTTTTGTATTTTATTTGACTTGGGATTGCGGGTTTGAAATGATGAACCCGAGTTTTCTTTGTAAACTACGGATTGAAATGATATATATCCATGTCACTTGACCTAGGTTAGAAAATTATATACAGACCCCGTGGTATATTTTTAAATGA
Organism: Allium cepa; assembly: GCA_030765085.1. Lineage (NCBI taxonomy): Eukaryota > Viridiplantae > Streptophyta > Magnoliopsida > Asparagales > Amaryllidaceae > Allium > Allium cepa. The sequence continues at coordinate 491,413,110 of CM060942.1, forward strand.
TTTTTATTAAAATATGTATTTTTTTTAAAGTATGAAATTTTGATTTAAAAAAATATATTTTATGGTTTTAAGAAAATTAAATATTAAGTCTTGAAATTGTGAATTTGAGTACGTAAATTTGAAGTCATTGAGATTTTAGACTTTAAATTTTATTTTAAATTGTAAATAAATAATGGAAATTAAATTTAAAGTTTTGAAATGATATTTGAAGTAAAACATTAAGTTTTATTAAATTTATAAGTTAATAAATAGTGAATTTTGACTTAATAAATTAATGGAGTTTTTAAATTGAATATTTGATATTAAAATTTTATTTTGGTAAATCATATGTTAAAATTATTTAAATGTGAAATTTGAAGTCTAAAAATATGATTTATAAGTTTAAAATTTGTTAAATTGAAGTTTTATTGTTTTGAAAAGTTAAAAGAAAATCTGGAATTTTATAGCATTTCCAAAATGTTGTAGTCTTTTGATAGCATTTTAAATGCTGTTGTTTTTGAACTTGACTATGTTTGAAATAACTAAATATCTATTGCAGCATGTTATAAATGTCGTTATTCTTGAACTAAACTAGTTTGGAAACTATAAGCTACTATAGTACCGTATAAATGTTGTCATGGCTTTAATTTGACAATGTTTTGAAATGTTATAAAATTTAACACGGTTTGTGTTATATTTTAAAGTGTTAAATGATTTAACTTTTGAAAATTTATTATTTGTGAATATAAGGAGTTTTGAATATATTTTAGTATTTAAATTTGAATTTTTAAGGAATTTGAATTAAATTTGAATTTAAATAAAGTTTACTTGGTTATGTGTTAAATGGAATGAAATGTAATAAGATAAATGAATTGGTGAATGTGATTTTGAAAGGTGTTTTGTAATGATATTTGAAATAATAAATGAATGATATGTTTGATTTTAAAATGCTATTTAGATATGAATATTTGAATTTCAATTCAAATAATGATATGATAATGAGGTTTTGAAGGGATATGTTATTTTAATGATTTTGAAATGGTTTGGAAATGATTGATCTTTATTTTGATAAATAATATGAATGTGGAATAATATTTGATTTTGATTTATTTGATAGAGGAATATTTGAAGTTTATATTTGTATGAAAAGGTATTTGGTTTAATTGTAATTTAAGTTTTTTTAATAATGTTGGATTTATGAAATGAATATTGCAAAACGAAATAATAATGAAATTAGATTTGAGATATGAATATATGGAATTACAAAAGTTTAGTTTTGAAATGTGGGATATTAAAGTTTGGAAATATATTAAAATTGGATTTTTTATTCTGTAGATCAAATCTATATTTGAAATTTGTAAGATTTGAAATGTTTTGTTAGAAAACTAAACTGAATTGAAACTGATGGTTTGAATTGAATTAAATTGGAAATTTGAAATTTTGGTTTAATGGAATAAATTTGTAAAGTGTAATGAATTAAAAGATTGATTTCCAATTTATGATTTCGGAATGTGATCTCACAAAAGCTCGGAGATGGCACGTTCAAGTTGTCAACCATTGACGGTCTTACTTTACCGAGAGCTTGGAATAGAGAAAGTCTCCGTTTCTACTACACATGACAGGCTTTATTTATCTATTTTTAGTCAATTTCTTCCTTAGCATTTTATTTTTGCATTTCGAAGTTTGAACTTGTAATAAGGCAACAGATTTTGCCATGTTTCTTTTATTTCAGCAATAAATTGCCATCTCTTCGAGCCAAAAGTTATGATTCACTGAAAATGATGTATAATATCACGATGCACGGAGAGCTAAGTTCCATCACGCGATGGGATTTATTCAAATAGGGAGTGACTGTGATACGACCGGGCACTCACTAAGTGAAACCCGAGCTCAGGGATAGAACACTACACCAGCATTTACAAGGATTGATACACGACAATCCTTTTACTAACTCCAACTTTCCAGAGTGCGAATTGGAGTATAAACATCCAATAACTCGTTCCTAGAGCATGAACGGACTCCAACTTCCCAAAGTGCGAATTGGAGTATAAACATTCAATAACTCGTTCCCAGAGTGCGAACGGACTCCAACTTCCCAGAGTGCGAATTGGAGTATAAACATTAATAACTCGTTCCCAGAGCGCGAATAGACTCCAACTTCCCAGAGTGCAAATTGGAGTATAAACATTCAATAACTCGTTCCCAGAGTGCGAACCGAAATATCAATACTAACTCCAAGTTCCCGGAGCATGAAGCGGAGTATAAACATCAATTTCAGGTTCCCAGAGCGCGAACCGTGTTACAAACATCGATAGCTCTCAAATTCCCGGAGTGCAAACCGGATTATCGATCTCAAATTATCTAAGTCCCCGGAGCGTGGACATGTGCTTAAGATTTGCAATAAGTGTGATCAACCACCAAGATGCGAATGTTGTTCCCTGAGACTAGGGGGTAAAAAAGATAAGTGTTAATCACTAACCAATGTGATACAATGTCCAAAGTTCAACTTATTCATCGATAACGGCATATGACCAAAATTTTCAGACTTAGCAAATAAAACGAACTCTACTTGACGGTAAAAACACCACAAGTACATCAGACTAAAATCTAAACACTACAATTACTTAAGCACAAATGAAATGAGAATTGAAACAAAGAAATTGAATTTTATTTCAACTAACTAGAGACAAGAACTTACATGCAAATAAGTTCTTCCAAAAAGGAATTCCTACTAGCAGGGGCTGAACCTGCGTCTAGACACGGCCTACTAACGAAAAACAAACACAAGTTCCTATCTATCAAAAAATCCGCTTAAACGGCCCATCTACTTCTTCTTTTTAAATCTCCTTATCAGCGGTTCGTCTTCAGACTCGCTAGAGACAGAGATCCTTCGTTTGGAGTGCTTCCTCTCCGGTGGCTGCTCTTCGGCTGGGGGCATAATGTCAATGTCCTCCTCAGAGCTCGAATCTACATGAAGGCTTTCCACAGGAGGAGTAGGAGGGACTGAACCCGCAATGGAAGATGGGATAGTGCCACCTGATGATATTACCCTCAAAGGTGCTGGGCTACGCGCCGCCGTACTGCCACCAATACTACCACTTTGCCCCGCAGCCTCTAATTCTGCATTAATCTCAGCCAAAATCTCTTCATCACGAATCGTTTGGGCCTGGATGGGGGCATCTGCAGGCTGCATTGAAGAGCAAGAGGTTGGCCGGAGGTCACTAACGATGAACGACAAGTCTGTGGAGAAGCCACCCTGCTTGCCGAGCAGCTCGCTCACCATTTGTTCATCAAGAGATAGTGCGCTCCCCTGTGCCACCTCAGTTGACACTGTTGTTACGACGGTAGTCTCGGTGGTGATGGCCTTATCCCCTTTACTCGATTCTTGAGCCGCGGCAATCGGCGCAACTCCAGTCACTAAGCAAAGATAAGAAGAAATTATTAGTAATTTCTTCAAAACAAACTCCCTATTTGGAATACACTTGAGATAAGTTCGGAGTACCTTCCTCAATTTGGCTTGCGGACGACTGAGCGGCCTCAGAAGTATGCTCCTGAATAGGAGATAGCCGTGGCTATTCTGGGTCATAAGCTGGAACAGATTGTGACCCAACCACAGATACAGGCTCAAACGAAGGTGGAGCAGTAAATTCAAGAATAGTAGCGTGATGCTCGACACCCGATCCTTCCCCAATCTCCCGGTGCTGGCCACCAATCATCTCCTTCTCACGAGAAATTATGGCATCATAAAGGATCTTCTTTTCGTCTTCGGTCAGCAACCGGTTTTCAAGCTCGAACTGGTCGACTAAGCATCCGGGTGCGCTTCTCCTTCCTTCTCAACCAATCGGACCCAAGCGCTACGAAGATGTACTGGATAATCCTGAAGCCAGGCCAAATTTCTATGCTTCAGTACATTGGCATTGTAAGTAACAAGGAGATCTTCGATGTCGGCCTCCAGCCTGGCCTCTGCCCTTTATACCTTCTCCTCGACCTCAACCTCAACAGCCTGAACTTTAGCCACCGCCACATCTCACTCAGTCCGAAGCACCACGACTTGTTCGCATGCTTCTTGGGCCGCGTTGTGCGCGTCATCTCTATCTTTAGTGATCTTGGCAAATTTGGCTTTGAGTGCATTAAGTTCCTTCAGGGCCGCGTCCCGCTCAGCAGTCACGATGGTGTTTCGGTGGCCCATGTCCTCCACCGTCGCGTAATGCTCACGCTTCATCCTGTCCATCGCCGCCTGGACCTCATCCGCTTTCTTTGTAGCATCCATTTCTGACTTCCGAGATGACTCGGCTTCATCGGTTAACACTTGTACCATGCGATGCCGGTAAGCTAGATCAGTTTGGAGTTTTTCGATGACGGCCGCTCGCTCAAAGGTCAACGCTGATGCTTTTTCAGCCGCTTTCGCCCACGCTTTGTACCGGGCATAAAAGTCGTGCACGTAGTCATGTACTAACTGCTCGGCTTCCTCCGGGATCCTTTTTAAGTGTGCAGGAAAGATATAGTTATCAAAGCAGATGTTAGGAAAATCTTTCTTTAGCTGAGCAAGCTTGATTGCTCCTTCCCTTGAAATTTCTACGGGGGGCTGTTCTGTAACAACGGCAGTTACTGTTTCGCTTCTAGAGTGGAGGGATTCATGCCTAGAAGATTGAGAAGCCGACTTGTAGTGAGAAGATTCAGAGGGACGAGAGACATAAGCAGGAGGCTGTATGGGATCCCTGGGCGGAGGAGGAGTATGCGATCGAGATCGACGCTTATAGCCTCTATCTTTATCATATCTTTCTTGACCAGAATACCCAGAGCGTCCCTGGTCGTAATCTCTGTCCCCCTCTCGTCTGCGTAACTCATGGTATGAAGACTTGCGGGCATGTCGGAGACTCCCTAACATTGAACCTCGCCCAGACATAGTAGCTGCAGAGAAAAATAAAGTAGGATTAATCACCTTTCAAGACAGGTAGTTTACAGTCAAAATTTATGCAGTGTTGTGAAATATGTATGAATGTGCAACCCCCCGACCAACCGAATGTGTCTGCCACACCAGTGGGAAAAGACTCGCTCAAAACTAAAGTTTCTGAAAGTTCTTCCAATCCGGCATCATGCTGCAGGGACACATTGTCCGGAATTGGAAATCGGCGAGCCCTTCAAAAAGATTTTCAGTTCTCGGAGGAGAAATCTCCGAAATTCTAACTCTGGGAGGCGGATTGGGCTGTGACAACCAATTTCCATTTCCCCTTCTTAGTTGGCTTAACAACAGCTGCCTTTCCTTTTCTCTGCTCCGCGACATCCTGAACTACATCTGTAGGCTAGGTCAACGGCTCATCATCAGTATGGGTTCTTTCAAAATCGGCTTCCTCAGCTATAGTAACTTTGGGCTTCGTGAGCTTGACTCGTTTTTTCAAAACGGTCCTTAATGCCCCGTCAAACTTTATACACTGCCCCCGTTCGATCAACCCATAAGTCTGGAGATTCCTATCCGTCAAAAGCAACTCGATCAACCCATAAGATCGTTGATTCCGCAAATCTTTGAATGATTTGTAAAGAGGTGAAACTCCATTACAATTGGCATTGATTCACCGGAGATTTCTGTATCCTCGATTTAAGATGCTATCTATCTTCTGCTATACCTGGATTCTATCTCTGGCAATCGAATGTCGATTTGCCTTAGATTTCCGCATTCCTCATGTCACGGTTGAAACGGTTAAGGTCGCCCGTGATTTATATAGGCTTATCCATCTCCTATTTGGTAATTTAATTATCTCATCTTCATTCGAGCTTAACTTTGAATCAGAATTCTATTTGAGTAGGGTTCCTCTAAATTTGATTCTCTGTTTGTTTTGAAATCCATTCTTAAATCATCCATTGGAAAATTATGGTTGATTGTATTTTTGAAATTGTGTATATATCGAAGTTACTATTTTGATAAGGATGACCACATTTAATATATAAAAGTGAGATGTTTTCGATAAGGAATATATACCATTTAAATTGAGAATTTGAAGTTTCGAAAGGATTTGAAATTTTGAAATTTGATAAGAAATGGTTTCATATAAAATGATTTATAATTGAAGGTTTTGAATGTGAATTTGAGTGATCGAACTCCGGCATTTTTAAATTGGTTTAAGGTTTTGAAAATATATAATAATACGAGTTGAAAGTATTTTTCCGAATAAGAAATGTTTCAAATGATTTCAATTTGTTCAATTGATTTCGAAGAAATTTCAAAAGAATTTTCCAAGAAAATAGAAGTCCAGAACTCACTTATGTTGCTAGAAAATAATTTCAGTGATGAGTGCACGCATCATCGACATTGATTTTCGAGTTCCAGAGTGGAGGAGAGGCCACTCTTGTAGCTTTGCTATGCGAGTGATTTTGTTAAACCAATTTTGATTTCAGATTTCAAAGTATGATTTGATATTCGAAAGATATATGTATATATATCTGAAATAATTTGAAGTGAGCCCGATGTTCAGTCCTCGAGTTTCCGATTTGATTTAGTATAACTCTATTTATAAAAATCTATTTACTGATTTGTTGCTGATTTCCTACTCTTGGATTTGAAATTTGATTTCACCGACTATTTTGAAGGTTCGAACACTTCCAAATCAAGGTTTAATTTTTAAAGCTAAGAAATTTCGAAGAGTACAAAATGTTTGATAAAGTGTATAAGTTTGGGTTTGTATGCTTAAAGTATGAAGAGTATGACTTAAATAAATTTGAAACTTTTGTTAAGAAATAATTTGCAAAGGAACTTTGGATCTTTTGAATATAAATAAATAGTTTAAAGGTTTTAAAGGGATAGTTATAAATTTGGAAACAATTTTGGGTATAATTGATTTTGAGAAAATATTTGGTTTTGAAAATAGATTGGAATGTAAAACCCAGTATTTATATGATGATTTTGGAAACGAAATTTGTTTGACTTAAATTATTTTAATGTGGAAACTTGGGTTATTTTCAAAACCTATTATTTTTGGAAACTTTGAAATTGAAGATATTTAATTTGAAAGAAATGATTTGGTGAAATCATATATGATTTTGAAACTGGATTGATATTGAAATAGACTGAAATTTGAGAACCATATGTTACTAAATACTTGATTTGGAAGTTATCAAACTTATATAAAATGGATTTGTATAAGTATGATGTTGATTTGAAAACTATTGGTTTGAAAGTTACTCTTTTTGGAAAGAGAAATTATATATAATCAGAGTCTATATAAGTATGATTTGATATACTATTGATTTTGGAAAGTATTCGATTGGAAAATGGAATCTTATGTATAATGGACTTTATATAAGTATGATATTTGAAAGTGATTTGAAAAGGTACTATATGATATATATTTTCGAAGTAAAGATATGAGAAGTGCCTTCTGCTTGATATCCACTTTGTGGCCATATTGTGGATTCATTCTATCAATATTATTCTCTCTGATTTTTGGTTTTTTGGATGTGATACCCGATTCTCCCACTGTGGTGTAACCCATGGTTTTTTTTTGGTACGCGACTTCATAGCGTAATTCGCCTGGCTGAGATGGCCTAGGGGTATGGATTGTTTCCTAGGGGATCCCGGCGTAATCATTGTGTATCTTGTAAACTATGTAGGTCGCATTTGCAGCGAAATCCACCTGGCTTAGAAGGCCTAGGTGTACGGGTTGTTTCCTGGGCGATCCAGGCGTAATCACTGTGTATGCTGTAGTGTGCTAGTCATCATGGCGTAACTCGCAGGGCTGAGAAAGCTTACGGATATGGATTGTTTCTTGAAGGATCCAAGTGTAACCATTGTGTATCTGCGAACCATGGTTAGACAAAGGTTTTGGGTTGGTTGTTTTTTTTGGATTGTACTTTCCATATCTGTTTTTAATTTTTTTTCAAGTATTTTCATTGGATGTTCAAACAAGTCTACTAAGTACCTGGAGAATTATAGCTTCGCGCTTAATCAACGCATAGCCAAAGCCTGCAAGAACAAGGATAAACTTGTTAAGACATCGAGTTATAAAAGTAGTATTATATAAAGGATATTTTAATCATTTATTTTACCTTTCTAAATAACTGAAATTTATATAGCTTTGAAATAATGGTCCATCCTTGTTTTTTAACCTATTTTTTTCCCTTCTAGCCATTCCTACTTTCCACCTTGTTAAACTTACCTATAACAATAGTTATCAGGTATAATTTTAATCTTCTTGTCATCTTGTCTTAGTTCTATTTCATTCTATTTTCTGTGTTTCCCGTACCTCGTTCCTTTTCGAGGACGAAGAGATTTGAGTGGGGGAGAGTGTAACAACCCTGTATTTTGTGGTTATTTTAAATTTTTATTTTAATTATTTTAACTGAAATTCCCGATTTAAAAACTTTATTTTATTTATTAAAATGGATAAATTTTGTTATTTTAAATATAAATTTTGTTTTCTATGCGAATTATAATTCCAAGAATAAATATAATATTTTCCAAAAAAGTGGATTTTGGTCAAAATGGTAAAACTTTGACTTTTAAATTTAAAATTTAAAATTTAAATATTTGAATATTTGAATTTTGTCTTTTATATGAAAATACATTTAATTTCAAGAAAACTACTTTTCGTTTCGTTGAAATCGGACTAATATTGTGAAAGTTATCTTTTTTAAATATTGTGTGTAAATTGTTTTATTTAATAACTTTGTTTATCTTAAATTTATATAAATAATATCTTTGTTTGTAAAATCATGTTCTAATTTGTGTAACATGATATGTTATGCATATATTTAAAGTAACAGCCCAAAATTTTAAAAAAAAATATTCGTTTTATTTTAAAAAAAAACTTTGGTTTTAATTCTTTAAATGTTTGAATTTTAGAATATTCCTGAATTCGTAATAAATCATTTGCCCAATTTTATTTAATATAAACAATTTTCGGAATTTTAGATTTTGGGTCAAATGTTGACTCTAATTGAAACTTTAAAATTTAAATTCTAACTTCCAATCTTCATTTAAATTGTATATAATTACAACATTTGTTCCGTTTTTGCATTTAATTTAGATATATACTTTATGAATTAAGTAATAAACAATGTTGTAAAGCAACTAATCTATTCATTTTATTGTATATGTTCTACATCCGCTTTCATAGTTAAGTAATAAATAAATCAAATGGATATGTGACAAATCAATTTTTTTTAAGTTGAGTAATAAACAAAGTTGTAAATAGCAATTAAATTATACGTTTTATTGGATACGTTTTATATCTGTTCCTTGTTTATTTCTCTGATGTTTATTTATACGGTACTTTATTTACGGAATTATTTTTTTGCATATATTTTATTGAATAAATAAGAAACAAATAAATATAGGATACGCTACTTTGTTATTTATTTTGGGTATACGTTTCAATTTATTTATTGCCTTTATAATGCACACCCCTTTGATTCCATACCTTAGCCATTCAAATCAACAACCGGCTTTTCACCTTGCAATTCACGTATAACATTTCATCTCATTCCACGTTTCCATTTGCTACTTTTGATTTAAAAGGAATAAAATCCTTAAATTTCTCTAACGTTTCAATTATTTATTTCCTGCCGTTCTTCCCTCTAAATCAACGTGAAACTTCTCTGTTAAATACAAATTCACGTTCAAATTTCTTTGCCGCATCTCATTTGATCATCTTCTCGTGTGAAGCTTGCTCCTCTGTAAGTAATGGCTATACATACATATATATATATATATTTCATTTTCTTTTTTTCTTCTTCCTTTTGCCTCGTTTTGGCCATGGTTTCTTTATATATTTTCATGCTCTCCACTCTAGTGCCTTGGCCATCACCTCCACCTCCTCCTCCTCTTCATCAACCACCCATCACATCCTCTTCCTCTGACCAGATCTGGCCATACCTTCCCCATGACCAAAAACTCCACAAAAATGTTGCAAACTCCTTAAAACATGCCTAACTGAGCTTGGTCTTCATCACCGTCACCTTGGATTGCCCTGGCCACCTCCCCATGCTCCACCACCACCATGATACGACCATTTACCCTCAGCCTTACCTCTATCCAGATCAGAAATATGTCATGGCCGAGCCCTAGGACCATGTAGCCGAGCCCAAAAGTAGACAAAAAACTTCACTATGTTGCCTTTTCTCCTCGCATTCATGTCTTGTGACTCCGTTGCCACTTCTAGAACATGTAGCCGTGCCTCCATTTGCTCAAACCTGATTCACCACACCAAACCCGACCATACTCACCCTCTAGGCTGAGCAAGTAGATGTTGAAAGCATGGCAAACACTACTGTGTTCAATTTGCTTTCATTTCAAAGTTGTTTCAAATTCAATGTGTACTGAATTTATATTTATATTTGGTTTTGGTTATGGGTTGTGACAAGATTATTAGCTTGGTTCTCTTCCACTTGAATCTTTTATCATGTCATCATGCCTTCTGGAATTCATTCGTGTTATTTTTTTTGCTAACTCCAACGTAAAAGGTGAGTAATTTACACATGACATATGTACTTATATAATTAGAAAATTGACACCATGTGAATCTGTAGATTTTATTATCATGTTATACCTACCTGTGTTATCAATTATATAATGTTAATCCTATTTATTTATCTCTCATATCATCCGATACTGCTATATGTTGTTACTACTCAGTTTATTTTGATCATCACTACAAGTTCCCTGTTTGTATAGAAATCACTATGGGTTGAAATGATACATACCCGAACGGACTTTAGAATAGGGAAAAATAATTATGGGCTGAAATGATGGGCTTGAGTTATTTTTATTTATTTGTATTTATCTTGGGATTGCGTGTTTGAAATAATCAAAACCCTGAAATTTTACTGATTTCTGATATAAATGATATTCCGAATCACTTGATTTAGGTGTAGAATAGTATCTGGACCCGTGGTTGATTTCAAAATATGATTTCTTATAAATTTCATGTATTGTAAATGAAAGAGAAAAATAAAAATATGAAATTTGACTTATATTGGATTTAAAATGGTTTAGCAGTGATTTTCTAATAGGATAAATGGTATAAGTTAATAGATGGTTTGAGTTGTTGCGTGAAAGTTTGATTTAACTTAATAATGGGAATTTACGTAAAAATGGACTTATAAGATGAAACTGGTAATTAATTTAATTGATGAATGAATTAAATAAATATAAAGTAAAAGAAAATATCAAGTTATTTGTAAAATAAAGCTAAGCAACTTATAGTGTATTTTGAATTTTGGTAATTAGTTTAAAATGTTAAATCAATGGATAGTTAAATGGAAATTTTGGAATTTAACTTAACTTGGAAATGTGAAATTTGATTTGAAATTAAAGGTTAAGTTAAGAAATTAAAAATGGAAATTAAGTTATAATTGGAAAAGGGTAATAAAAATTTAAGTGTTAAGAAATTTGTTAAAAGGTAAAGAATAGGAAATTGTACACTTGAATTTATTAAGTGAACTATTGAAAATTTGATTTTAGTAAATTTACTTTATAAAAATCATAGGTTAAAGGTATTTTAATGAACATTTTGAGTGTTAAAATATGACTTTTATAATGTTTATAGGGTTGAAATCAAAGTTTATTTGTGGCTGAAATTTCAATATTTGAAGCGTTTAGCTGAATAAATGAACTCAGAAAAGGCTAAATTTTTGGGAATTGAATATTTGTTTTGAAGAAATAATGATTTCACTTTTTAATGGTTTAAATGAATGATTTTAATTCGGAATTATAAATCAATTTGAAATTTATAACCATGGTTACGATATTTTGTGTGTCATGTAATTTCCTTGTGATTATTTGATGCACACCTTTGATTTTAAGAGTGTGGCTAGAGGTGAGCGGTTACTTCAGCTCTACCCTACCCAAGTCACAATAACACTTTTATTTGCATTGTTTACTTTAATATGGATATTTCTAGGATAGTTTTTGTTACTACTTAATTGATGGTTTGACTGATCCTTAAAGGATGGGCGATCCCAAGCATCCTTAAAGTTATTGTGCATTGCTATTACAGTTCACTTGAGTTGGTTTACATTGTATAAGTATGTATGCCGTGACTCAAGTGTTTGTGTTTTACTTTATGCTCGGGTCAGCCTGAGAATGATAGCTTTGGATTCACTTTCTGGAGCTAGAGTTTAGCTGGAGCTTATATTTCTATCTATTCGTCCACTTCATCTAGTTAGTTCCTATTCGGTATCTGTCTCTGTATTATCGATTTATGTATCCAGGCTTCTATTGTATCCATTTTAAAACTATGATATTTTGTATTTGTTTTAAAAGTTTGTATATAGTACCTTCATGAACTACTATGGTATTTTATTTCTGCTGCGAGTATTCTGATATTTCTATGTCAGTGATCCTGTGGATGATTTTATTTGGTCCAAATTTTATTACAATCAGTTATTTTGAATTATTCAAGTCTGACATGTGTGGACTATTGTTGATTTGAATGGGCCAAAAATAGTGGGTCGTTACAATTTTCTTCTGGATAGTAGTGATATCATGGTATGGAGCCCAAATATTTAATTGTGCGGTTGTTGCTGTTTGTTGGTGAATCCCCGGATAAAGGTCATAACACTGAGGATGGCATACTTGTAGGTGTTACCTAGTTACATAGGTAACCCGGCCTTGTGTTGGCAGAGATCTGGTTTGGTTCTTGGGGACGTCCCTCTAGAGGCATCCCATTTGGTAAGGAAGTTCCTTAGCCTGATCATTTGTTGGAAATCCAAAGACACAATACGCGCCTGTACGGTTTTAGTTGTATAACGTGCCATGGAATGTGGTGGTAACCTGCTATTGAACATGGTAGGTATAGTAGGCATACGATAATGGTTGTATGCTGGCTAAGATTAATATTGTACTAACAAAGGTTTTCTGCACTATGCACTAATAAAATTTAAAATAGTTTTCGCGTAAGGAAAAATCTCCTCAAAGTGTGCGATTGCATTGTGTGTGTGCCGAGAGGCCTTATGGTTGTTTCATTTTTCAAAAAGCATTGCAGATTTTAAATTTAAATTATTTTGTTGCTTTGTTTCAAATAAACTATTTTTGTTTGCTCATACCAGTCCATGACTGACCTGGAGTTTATTATTCCCTTTCTAAACTCTGATTGCCCATAATTTTCCACACGGGCAACCTGGAGTGAGATTTTCAGATAGTCAAGAGTAGGTGTAGCATTTGGAAATCTTCTCCAGTCTTTGGATCTTGGTGATCGTATCGATGACTGACCTTGCTTAATACAACTTGATGGTGATTCAAGCTTCTTGGATTGGAATTTTGGAGCTTGGCATTGAAGATATTGTTCCACTGGTAGTGTTATCATTCTGTTGTTGTCTTGTATCTCTGATTAATGTTGACATCTCAAGTGTATCATTATTGTATTGAATATTGTGTATTATTGTTATATCATTCATTTTTTTTCCCCTGTGTTGTTGTACTTAATGTGTTATAAGCTCTGACGAACAAGATTCGACGTTTGGATCTGCGGCATTTGAATACAGGTGATGTATTTGGTGCCGATTTTCGAAGGTCGAGTCAGGGCCATCACATTTGGTATCAGAGCTGAAGGTTGAGTAAGAACTTTAGCTTAGGAGTATAACACATTAGATAACTCATTAGTGATAGGGTTATAAATTACTTTATAATGAGTATATCCCTAAGATATCCGTCCATATGCCTTAGTAAATTCTTTTACTATTCACTGATAATAAGTATGAGTGCAAGAAGAGGACGAGGTAGGGGGCAGGGGAGTACCACTACAAATGGTCAATACCCTATAACAACAAGACAATCTTTCTCTACCAACCTCTTTTTTTGGTCATCCAAATTCTCGGGCGGTTTCCTAGCAGCTGCAAGAAAAAGCTTCGGTGTGGTGTTGGCCTTACGAATCAGGTATAAAGATTTCTAACTCATATTTCTTCGTCAGTTTTCTATCAGCTTTTCAATTTTAACTGTAACATCCCACATATTTTAATATTGTGTATTTAAATATTTTATTTAAATACAGCATTGTTAGTCGGATTATAGTCTGAAATGCTACTTTTTGAATATGGTCGAATTTGGACTCGGGACCACTTCCATTGAGTTCAAAACGTCATTTGCAACCTTTTTGAGTATAAACTTCAATATGTTTGGGGCTAGCTAAAAATTTGACCTTTGCACTTTGGACTTTGTGTTTGGGTTAGCCTAAACTATTAAATCTAGCTCAACCCCCACTTCTCCTCATTAACTTTCATTTCCTAATACCTTCAAGCTTTTATAAAAATAGGGGAAGAGAAAAAGAATTAGAATTCCTAAGCCCTAGTTCCATCGCAAATCCAAGCTCTAACTCCAATTTCAAAGAGAAGCTATTGGTAAGCATCATCTTCTTCTTCTCCAACTCATTCTACCTTCAATTTCAGAAATTCCTAATGTCGAACTTAGGAAATGTTTTTCTTTTAAGCTTAGATTCTAGCTTCTTGGGTTGGAATTGAGGAGTGATTGGTTTTACCTTGCTCTATAGCTTCTTCTTCCTTGTTTTTGTGCAAAAGGTGAGATTTTTATCTCACATCTATGTCTATAACTATCTTTGATTGTTGGGAATGTGTAAGGACCCGATTCTTCAACTTCCGAAAGCTGACATCAATACGTCCATTGTATCAACTGCCGAGAAATCGAATGCCGAAAAACCGAACACTTAGGGTTTTAAGAAAAAGAAAAAGGATAGAAGAAGAGAGATAAGGTAGAAAATAGGGAGAAAAGAAAATAGAACGGAACAGAACACAACACAACAATACAGAATCTCACAATCGCAGCGGAACAACATATAATAATAAATGAATAATCTTTAAACAAAGAACTATATCAGTTATTACATTTCATACATTTCATTCCATTACATCAGAGTGTACAATAACAAACAACAACAAACAGCGGAAAAAGAAATACTATATACTAGTAATACGCCATGCCATCCAGCTTGCCTCCAGCAACTCCAGAATATCCAGAATATCCGGATAAACCTAACTCTTGACTGCCCGTGTGGAAATTGGTGGGCACCCAGAGTTTAGGAAGGAAAACAATAAACTCCGAGTCAGTCATGTGACTGGTGTGGGAACTCAAAACAGTTTATTTATCTTTAAAATCAAAATAGAAGAATATTTTTAAAGTTAATTCGCAATGCTTTTAAAAATGAGACTACCATAAAGCCTCCCGCACACACACACAATGCAAACGCAGAATCGGAGGAGATTTCTCCTTATGATAGTCAAAGATGCTTGATACGTATTTAAAAAGAACATTTGATATTATTATTAGTGCATAGTGTAGGAAAAATATTTCGAAAGTAGAATATAAATCTTAGCCAACATACGACCATTATCGTATGCCTACTATAGCTAACTATGTTCAATAGCAGGTTACCGCCACATTCCATAGCAGGTTATACAACTAAAACTGTACAAGTTTCGTATTGTTTCTTTGGATTTCCAACGAATGGTCAGGCCAAGGAACTTCCCATTGCCATATGAGAATACCTCTGGAAGGACATCCCCGAGAACAAAACCGGATCTCTACCAACACAAGGCCGGGTTACCCCTAACTAAGTAACAACTGACCGAATATGCCATCCCCCGGTCCTTTGGGATCTTTCACCGAGCGCTCGTAATCAATTCACACAATCATAAAGTGTTTTCAACATGAGTAAGTATTTGGGCTCCATACCATGATACCACCCTTTTCCAGAAGGAAATGCACATACCCTAAAGGGCGCTACCCCTCGTAACCTTGCCGCATCTTTCCTGTTTTGACCATTCCCGGGGTGTGAGGCTCGACGAAGTCACGTCCACAAAAACATACTTTATACAAAAGCTATGCTTTGGGTCGACAAATGATCATAGAAATGATCACCAGGATAGACGATCAAACAAATGATCCTATCACAAATAATCAACACAATGATCATTTAACTGCAACACTCAGCATGTCACATTACCAAATTGGGAATATATCGCTGATAACATTCAACTACATAACCTCTGAGCTCGTACGTCTCAGAGAAGGGTGTTAAGCTAAGAGAATAATTTCTCCGCCACCAACAAAAATATATTTGAAAGAAATCTGCTTTATATCTCAATCTGTAACGTCAGACATACAATCCATACAAGTCTGTTCCGGGCTCGAACAGAACCGAAGGCACTTACAAAGAAGTCCTTGCAATCCGGATATCCACAATCCTGATCGGATTTCCCATCACATATGGAGAACTCAATACCGTAGCTACTCGGTGCAGGGTCAATCGACAGGTCATCCTATCGCTCTCGCAAATACCGGGTCTTCAACACCGATCTTCAATGCTATCCATTACGTCGTATCACTATTCGGAATGGGTAATCCGAATAACGAGCGCAATAATTTAAAAATAAGTGTAGCATTCAAATTCAACAAATCACAACAAATACCTTTCAAAGGTAAATATTGATAGTCGGTTATTGAACTATCAATGGATATGCACAACATCACCAGATTCCAAATAATTTTCCAAATTATTTATTTCCCAAAAATATCTTTACTAGATATATAATTTTCATACTTCAAAAATAAATCAATATTTATTTTTAAACAAATTTCCCCATTCTTTTATAAATTCCATAGTGAATTTTATTCCAAAGTACCCATGCATATACGATTTCAATTATTCATTTCAATTTATCTTCAAAAGGATAAATTCTCTAATATTCACTTTATATTGGAACACATTTCCATACTTACTTATTAAGTAATTCTCAATCCATTTATTTTCAACACTTGGAAAATATTTAATATACTTCAATCGAGATTGAGTATATATTTCATTCTTTAAGGAAATCATTCTCTTAACCATATTTATTTGGGCCAAAACGAATGTTGCGTAAAACATCGTTACGACAACCCAAAATCACTAGTATAGGGATTCGAAATTAAAATAGATATATAAATCCCAATACTATACAAAACATTTCCTTTCGGAAATCATTTACTATAACAATAGTGCTATAGTCCACCATTTCCTTTTATTTCTCGAAAACGTCTATTACAACAATGAATGTTGAAATCTATGGTTTCGAATCATAACACATTTAAAAACATCGTTAGATCGTTTTAATTCTATTTAAAATATCACATTCTAAACAATTTCTTTAACATACTATTCACTATTCAAAAACGTGAATATACTGCGTTAACCAATTTCATAATTTTTATTCATTTTATTTCAAAGGGTTATTCACAGTCAAAAACGTGAATATAACTCCATTAATAGGTTTCAACAATTTACTTATCAAAATAAGTTGTTTGCGAATTTATAAAACAATGTTTATAAACTCCATTTCTATTAATTTTATAACAACTTCCTTTTATAAATTCCTTTATTAACCTATTCAATTTATAACTCAATTATAAAACAAAAGTTCATGTTATAAGTTAAATACTTAGAATTTATTTGTTTGCACAATCGGTCCTTTGAACATCCCCATATATAAATCTTATAACTTATAAGATTCATTTATTTATCAAGAAATCCATTCTTCAAATAACTTTTCAAATTTTATAAACCTACTGCTTATAAAATTCCATTTATAACTTCACCGTTTATAATTCTATAAATTTCATTCATTTATGAAATCCATTCACAATTCATCCTAACACTTATAAAAACTCGTTTTATAATTCAAATATTTTCATTTATAAATTATCAATTTTATAAATCTTTTATATAAATCAATTTATATTATTATTTTAAAACATCTTTAATCTCCTTTATAATTTCACCATTTTGATTTATAAAATAATCAAATTTCATAAATCCTAATTTTAACTTTTTATAATAAATTCAGAAATCCCGTTTTAACTATTTTATAAAATCATTAACCCCATATTTTCAAAAATCAACCTTTAACTATATTTCTCAAAAAACCATAATTTTTATAACATTAAAATTATAACGTTTATTTATTTAAAATAAATCAATTCCAAAAATATTTTATAAACGTATACTTTCAAAAATCACTTTAAAATCCTTTTAAAATTCCAAAATTTGGTCCAATGATGCTACATACCAAATAGTCAATCACGACAACAACGATATCATATATCGATATGATAATCCATCAAATATCAAAATATCTGAAATCAAATAAATACTGTTGAGGAATCCAGTTGGATCCCTCCAACCCGTTTTCCTGCATCCACAAACATTACCACAATACAAATTCCGTTCCAGTACGAAATTATCACGGTATATGGGATTTAAAATATTATCCGCTTAATAACGGCGCAATAGGGTCTCATCCGCTAAAAAATGCGGGAAATCAATAACAGCAATATATACATATGCCAATATATATATTGCTATTATATATAATACCAATTTCACTGTTTATGAAATATTCGCGGTATATGTTTTTATAAATAACATCCGCTTACTAACGGCGCATAATGTCTATTTTAACAATCAATAGATAACAATCATCACTCAAACATGCATTCAAATATTTTAAATCTAACTATTTAACATAAAAATCGAAACTGATTCGATTGAGTGAGAAGTTCTCACCTTGATTTCAATTTCGTTTTAGCGATTTATTTCGAATAAAATTAAACGGACGTTTAATTTTACCCGAAATTCTCACTAACTCCAAACGACTCCAATCTAATTTCATCGTGTAGTGCTCGTCCATACGATTCCAACGCAACTGGTTTCGCGCGTTTTCGACCTCGTATGAAAAGGTTATGAATTTTCTAAGATTACACGATTTTATATATAATAATTTACAACAAATTACTTTATTTTTATAACCTAACTATTCCAGAGCCATTGGATCCCATCTCTGAAAATCTCCACCGCTCCTTGCTTTCTTCATCTTCCACGTTCGGCTACAGGTATAAGCCGAGCATATGAACCCATGGATCACCCACTAGCGTTCCATTTTGCGACCACTACGGACCACTTCACATCGATCAACTACCATCACCTTGTAGCCCTCACCCTACTCCACCTTCGCCGTGAATAGCTCAGAGCTCGGTCAAGCTCCCAGCACGCAAATTGAGGCCGAACGGCCTGCCTTTATGGCTCCCCAACGACCACCACACTGCTCCATTCGCGATCATATCCGTATGGATCTCTAGATTGCCTTGTGCTCTACGTTTTTCATTTAGAAAGTATTCAAAAATATTGAATGGATTGGAAGAGATTAAGGAATGAAAATTGGAGATTGCTGGCCATTGATTCCATTAGTGGCGGCCTGCATATATTAGGGTTTAGTTTTTTTTTATTTGTGTGAATGGAGCCCTATTTATAGAAAACGAACGACACTATTCATCCGGGTTTTCCGAACTCCGATTTACGCGCCGTAACCGGCGTTTCTAGGGTTTACCCCGCGTTCCGGACACAATGGAATAGGTTTCGAAAGCTAATTCGGACATCTGTGCGAGATATGGCTATAAACGTTCAATTTGAATTAAACCGATTTAAACGATTTTCTAGGCGTTTTAATTTGTACCGGCCAAACGGTAAATCCAATTAACACGAAATTTTAAACCTTACAATAATATCACATTACGGATCCGATGAAACTAGTTTCGTCGAAATCCGAGACTTTTTGAAAAATGGCTATTTTAACTCGCCAAATTAATATTAAAACAATTTCGATGCGTTTCGAGTTGCCACGATCAAACGATAACTCCGATTGCTATGAAAATTGAAATCCGGTAATAACAAACTATTACGGATCCAATGCAACAAGTTTCGTCCAATTCTGTGACTGTTCAAAAATTGGCTATTTTCACTAGTCGATTAAATATTAAAATATTCAATTTTCACAAATAAACTTTAAATTGGATTTTAAAAGTTCTATAACATCATTATAACTTCAATATGATAAAATAAAATTTTACAAATCATTTTCAATCGTATTTAACTCAATTTTCAATTATTTCCATAATTTAACATATTAAATTATCGATTTAATTATTCAATTAAATCCAATTATTCGAAATAAAATTTATTTGACTTATAAATTTCACTTATTAATATTTAAAATTAATTAAATATTCAAATTTTAAATAATTAAAATTCTGGTTCGTTACAATCTTCCCCCCTTAAAAGAATTTCGTCCTCGAAATTATCAAGTAAGAAAAGTTACAGAATTCATTAATTTTCCCAAAATCCATAGTCAAACTTCTTACAATAACTTTACTAAGTTTTCCAATCATACTTAGTTATCTTTTCAAAAACAACTACTATTGTTTAACTTTCAATTCCAAATCAAAGTTAAAGTTTTCAAAATTTTCCAATTTTCTCAAATATATTCTAACGCCTTAAATTTTCGAAAAAATTCGCCATAGTCTCCTTTGCGTGGCTCGATCCGAAAAAAATGACAGTATATATATATCACAAATATACATCTCATCAAGTAATGAGGCATCCCGCAGGGAAAAAGTGTAAAAGTACGGTATGTAATCCGAGATATGTACCTTATATTTTATTAGCGAGCATATACGGCTAATATAGCGCGAAAGCGAGCTCCAAATGCGAAGCAAACGCGATCCGCACCTACTAAACACTCAACAAACAACATGAGAACCATGTATATAGACATTGGTATCAATATACAACATATAGCAACATAATAACTATACATACCAACATAGCAAATGAAACAAAAGCAATATATTCAACCATCCACCAACTATCATCCAACTAACATTCTTTTTCAACTAGTTTATATTCACTAATTCATATTCAAGTTGGTTCTCTTCCAAATCAAATTCAATTCTATTCAAGATTCACTTAACTTCCAATTGGATTTCAATTACTTTAACTTTCAATTTCATTAATACTTAATGAATTATATACAATCAATCAACTAACAACCATATAACAACCAATGTATATTAATTGCACCCAAATTCCTTTGCTTTCAATTGGTTTAATTAAATTGATTTTCATTTAATTATTCAAATTCCAATAACATTAGATTTTAATGAATTAACACTTATATTCATTATTTCATATCAATTTAATTTACATTCATTTGATTTACAGTCAATCCATTAATTCAATTTAATTACTAAAGTTGAATTTCATTACATAACTCAAGTTCATATCTATCACTTAACTTTAAATTCCCACTTATAAATCAATTCAGATTCCAAATTCTAAAGTAAATTTCCATTTAACTTTAAATTCATTTTTTATTTATAACTTATATTCATAAATATATTCATATAGTTTCACTTCTTATATATATAAGTTTATATCACAATTGTAAATCACTTTAATTATAATCCAATTCTTATAATTCATTTGCTTATACAATTATTCTTCAATTTAGATTATTCAAACAACTAAACAATCAACTTATATACACTTTAATAATTCTGAAAAATTTATTTCTTTATATATAAAAATATAATCAAGGTAAAATTATTTCATTTACTCAATTTTAAAACAATACTGTGTCGAATTGTTCTATTCAAGTGTTTAGAAACCCCTTCGGCATAGTTGTCGAGACCGTGCTGACGAAGGTTCATATGCCACTCAACAAACCAATCATCACAATATAAAACAATTTTGTATTCACTAACAAATACGCTCTCATAGCTATTATTACACTCAAACTCATTCTAGAGTACTACTGACTCTATCTCTAATGAGAAATACCCAATAGAACAATGGTTGTCGCTTAACCATATGCTCTGATACCAGATGTAAGGACCCGATTCTTCAACTTCCGAAAGCTGACATCAATACGTCCACTGTATCAACTGCCGAGAAATCGAATGCCGAAAAACCGAACACTTAGGGTTTTAAGAAAAAGAAAAAGGATAGAAGAAGAGAGATAAGGTAGAAAATAGGGAGAAAAGAAAATAGAACGGAACAGAACACAACACAACAATACAGAATCTCACAATCGCAGCGGAACAACATATAATAATAAATGAATAATCTTTAAACAAAGAACTATATCAGTTATTACATTTCATACATTTCATTTCATTACATCAGAGTGTACAACAGCAAACAACAACAAACAGCGGAAAAAGAAATACTATATACTAGTAATACGCCATGCCATCCAGCTTGCCTCCAGCAACTCCAGAATATCCGGATAAACCTAACTCTTGACTGCCCGTGTGGAAATTGGTGGGCACCCAGAGTTTAGGAAGGAAAACAATAAACTCCGAGTCAGTCATGTGACTGGTGTGGGAACTCAAAACAGTTTATTTATCTTTAAAATCAAAATAGATGAATATTTTTAAAGTCAATTCGCAATGCTTTTAAAAATGAGACTACCATAAGGCCTCCCGCACACACACACAATGCAAACGCAGAATCGGAGGAGATTTCTCCTTATGATAGTCAAAGATGCTTGATACGTATTTAAAAAGAACATTTGATATTATTATTAGTGCATAGTGTAGGAAAAATATTTCGAAAGTAGAATATAAATCTTAGCCAACATACGACCATTATCGTATGCCTACTATAGCTAACTATGTTCAATAGCAGGTTACCGCCACATTCCACAGCAGGTTATACAACTAAAACCGTACAAGTTTCGTATTGTTTCTTTGGATTTCCAACGAATGGTCAGGCCAAGGAACTTCCCATTGCCACATGAGAATGCCTCTGGAAGGACATCCACGAGAACCAAACCGGATCTCTACAAACACAAGGCCGGGTTACCCCTAACTGAGTAACAACTGACCGAATATGCCATCCCCCGGTCCTTTGGGACCTTTCACCGAGCGCTCGTAATCAATTCACACAATCATAAAGTGTTTTCAACATGAGTAAGTATCTGGGCTCCATACCATGATACCACCCTTTTCCAGAAGGAAATGCACATACCCTAAAGGGCGCTACCCCTCATAACCTTGCCGCATCTTTCCTGTTTTGACCATTCCCGGGGTGTGAGGCTCGACGAAGTCATGTCCACAAAAACATACTTTATACAAAAACCATGCTTTGGGTCGACAAATGATCATAGAAATGATCACCAGGATAGACGATCAAACAAATGATCCTATCACAAATAATCAACACAATGATCATTTAACTGCAACACTCAGCATGTCACATTACCAAATTGGGAATATATCGCTGATAACATTCAACTACATAACCTCTGAGCTCGTACGTCTCAGAGAAGGGTGTTAAGCTAAGAGAATAATTTCTCCTCCACCAACAGAAATATATTTGAAAGAAATCTGCTTTATATCTCAATCTGTAACGTCAGACATACAATCCATACAAGTCTGTTTCGGGCTCGAACAGAACCGAAGGCACTTACAAAGAAGTCCTTGCAATCCGGATATCCACAATCCTGATCGGATTTCCCATCACATATGGAGAACTCAATACCGTAGCTACTCGGTGCAGAGTCAATCGACAGGTCATCCTATCGCTCTCGCAAATACCGGGTCTTCAACACCGATCTTCAATGCTATCCATTACGTCGTATCACTATTCGGAATGGGTAATCCGAATAATGAGCGCAATAATTTAAAAATAAGTGTAGCATTCAAATTCAACAAATCACAACAAATACCTTTCAAAGGTAAATATTGATAGTCGGTTATTGAACTATCAATGGATATGCACAACATCACCAGATTCCAAATAATTTTCCAAATTATTTATTTCCCAAAAATATCTTTACTAGATATATAATTTTCATACTTCAAAAATAAATCAATATTTATTTTTAAACAAATTTCCCCATTCTTTTATAAATTCCATAGTGAATTTTTATTCCAAAATACCCATGCATATACGATTTCAATTATTCATTTCAATTTATCTTCAAAAAGATAAATTCTCTAATATTCACTTTATATTGGAAAACATTTCCATACTTACTTATTAAGTAATTCTCAATCCATTTATTTTCAACACTTGGAAAATATTCAATATACTTCAATCGAGATTAAGTATATATTTCATTCTTTAAGGAAATCATTCTCTTAACCATATTTATTTGGGCCAAAACGAATGTTGCGTAAAACATCGTTACGACAACCCAAAATCACTAGTATAGGGATTCGAAATTAAAATAGATATATAAATCCCAATACTATACAAAACATTTCCTTTCGAAAATCATTTACTACAACAATAGTGCTATAGTCCACCATTTCCTTTTATTTCTCGAAAACGTCTATTTCAACAATGAATGTTGAAATCTATGGTTTCGAATCATAACACATTTAAAAACATCGTTAGATCGTTTTAATTCTATTTAAAATATCACATTCTAAACAATTTCTTTAACATACTATTCACTATTCCAAAACGTGAATATACTACGTTAACCAATTTCATCATTTTTATTCATTTTATTTCAAAGGGTTATTCACAATCAAAAACGTGAATATAACTCCATTAATAGGTTTCAACAATTTACTTATCAAAATAAGTTGTTTGCGAATTTATAAAACAATGTTTATAAACTCCATTTCTATTTATTTTATAACAACTTCCTTTTATAAATTCCTTTATTAACCTATTCAATTTATAACTCAATTATAAAACAAAAGTTCATGTTATAAGTTAAATACTTAGAATCTATTTGTTTGCACAATCGTTCCTTTGAACATCCCCATATATAAATCTTATAACTTATAAGATTCATTTATTTATCAAGAAATCCATTCTTCAAATAACTTTTCAAATTTTATAAACCTATTGCTTATAAAATTCCATTTATAACTTCACCGTTTATAATTCTATAAATTTCATTCATTTATGAAATCCATTCACAATTCATCCTAACACTTATAAAAACTCGTTTTATAATTCAAATATTTTCATTTATAAATTATCAATTTTATAAATCTTTTATATAAATCAATTTATATTATTATTTTAAAACATCTTTAATCTCCTTTATAATTTCACCATTTTGATTTATAAAATAATCAAATTTCATAAATCCTAATTTTAACTTTTTATAATAAATTCAGAAATCCCGTTTTAACTATTTTATAAAATCATTAACCCCATATTTTCAAAAATCAACCTTTAACTATATTTCTCAAAAAACCATAATTTTTATAACATTAAAATTATAACGTTTATTTATTTAAAATAAATCAATTCCAAAAATATTTTATAAACGTATACTTTCAAAAATCACTTTAAAATCCTTTTAAAATTCCAAAATTTGGTCCAATGATGCTACATACCAAATAGTCAATCACGACAACAACGATATCATATATCGATATGATAATCCATCAAATATCAAAATATCTAAAATCAAATAAATACTGTTGAGGAATCCAGTTGGATCCCTCCAACCCGTTTTCCTGCATCCACAAACATTACCACAATACAAATTCCGTTCCAGTATGAAATTATCACGGTATATGGGATTTAAAATATTATCCGCTTAATAACGGCGCAATAGGGTCTCAACCGCTAAAAATTGCGGGAAATCAATAACTGCAATATATACATATGCCAATATATATATTGCTATTATATATAATACCAATTTCACTGTTTATGAAATATTCGCGGTATATGTTTTTATAAATAACATCCGCTTACTAACGGCGCATAATGTCTATTTTAACAATCAGTAGATAACAATCATCATTCAAACATGCATTCAAATATTTTAAATCTAACTATTTAACATAAAAATCGAAACTGATTCGATTGAGTGAGAAGTTCTCACCTTGATTTCAATTTCGTTTTAGCGATTTATTTCGAATAAAATTAAACGGACGTTTAATTTTACCCGAAATTCTCACTATCTCCAAACAACTCCAATCTAATTTCATCTCGTAGTGCTCGTCCATACGATTCCAACGCAACTGGTTTCGCGCGTTTTCGACCTCGTATGAAAAAGTTATGAATTTTCTAAGATTACACGATTTTATATATAATAATTTACAACAAATTACTTTATTTTTATAACCTAACTATTCCAGAGCCATTGGATCCCATCTCTGAAAATCTCCACCACTCCTTGCTTTCTTCATCTTCCACGTTCGGCTACAGGTATAAGCCGAGCATATGAACCCATGGATCACCCACTAGGGTTCCATTTTGCGACCACTACGGACCACTTCACATCGATCAACTACCATCACCTTGTAGCCCTCACCCAACTCCACCTTCGCCGTGAATAGCTCAGAGCTCGGTCAAGCCCCCAGCACGCAAATCGAGGCCGAATGGCCTGCCTTCATGGCTCCCCAACGACCACCACACTGCTCCATTCGCGATCATATCCGTATGGATCTCTAGATTGCCTTGTGCTCTACGTTTTTCATTTAGAAAGTATTCAAAAATATTGAATGGATTGGAAGAGATTAAGGAATGAAAATTGGAGATTGCTGGCCATTGATTCCATTAGTGGCGGCCTGCATATATTAGGGTTTAGGTTTTTTTTTTATTATTTGTGTGAATGGAGCCCAATTTATAGAAAACGAACGACACTATTCATCCGGGTTTTCCGAACTCCGATTTACGCGCCGTAACCAGCGTTTCTAGGGTTTACCCCGCGTTCCGGACACAATGGAACAGGTTTCGAAAGCTAATTCGGACATCTGTGCGAGATATGGCTATAAATGTTCAATTTGGATTAAACCGATTTAAACGATTTTCTAGGCGTTTTAATTTGTACCGGACAAATGGTAAATCCAATTGACACGAAATTTTAAACCTTGCAATAATATCACAATACGGATCCGATGGAACTGGTTTCGTTGAAATCCGAGACTTTTTGAAAAATGGCTATTTTAACTCGCCAAATTAATATTAAAACAATTTCGATGCGTTTCGAGTTGCCACGATCAAACGATAACTCCGATTGCTACGAAAATTGAAATCCGGTAATAACAAACTATTATGGATCCAATGGAACAAGTTTCGTCCAATTCTGAGACTGTTCAAAAATTGGCTATTTTCACTAGTCGATTAAATATTAAAATATTCAATTTTCACAAATAAACTTTAAATTTGACTTTAAAAGTTCTATAACATCATTATAACTTCAATATGATAAAATAAAATTTTACAAATCATTTTCAATCATATTTAACTCAATTTTCAATTATTTCCATAATTTAACATATTAAATTATCGATTTAATTATTCAATTAAATCCAATTATTCGAAATAAAATTTATTCGACTTATAAATTTCACTTATTAATATTTAAAATTAATTAAATATTCAAATTTTAAATAATTAAAATTCTGGGTCGTTACAGAATGAATTCCTAACACCTATTCATGTGCATTTGCTTTTGGTTTGGATTGAATTGGTGAATATTCCAATTTTTGGAATTTTGAAGTCAAATCCTTAAAAATCCTAACTATGTTGTTTGAACATGTTTTTATTGATGCATCGAAGAGTCTATAGGGCTAGGTTGCCAATTGGCATAAACCCTTAGCGCCCGTTGCTCGTCCGATTGCAATCGTTGAGAGTTAGTTCTTCATTGGATAGGCTAAAAAACAGCTCTAGTGCTAGTCAGTCGACTGACCTTTGTAGTCAGTCGACTGGCTATAGCGTATGAATGCTCCTGGGATTGTTTGCAGAGGCTGGAAGTCTCTGTTTCCTGCAATCAGTCGACTGGCCTTTGTAGTCACTTGACTGACTGCAGGAAATGAAACTTCCAAGTTTCTGGATCAGTCGACCGGCCTTTGCAGTCAGTCGACTAACCGCTTGCTTTTGCCTATTTAGCCTATATTGTTTGAAATTCCAATTTCTATCGATTCGTGGTTTTTCGATTTGTTGTTATCATTTATTATTGAACTCGATGACTTTTATTTTGGAATTTTTGGATATATCCATTTTGACGGATTTGGAATCGATTTTTTTGGATTTAATTCACGTCTCTGAACGTGAAATTTTGTTGATTGATTGTTTTTACAATCATCTTTATGGATTGTCACTTCTAAATACAAAGGTTTCTATACAATTAGTAAATATTCAAACTCTTTCATAAAGATGATTTCAACTCTATTTTCAATATCAAACTCGTTTATAAAACTGTTTTCCAACCTATTAGTATATACAAACCTTTACCTCACTCGCATGAGAAATCTAATTAAAAGCCTTAGTAAAACAAGTGGTATGAAACGCTTGCGTTTACTTTGTCGGTAAATTCTTAGCCTCGTTCGATTGAAAATTTTGTGACAACCTTCGAGTGGAGATTTACAATTTGTTCGTAAATACTTATGTTAAGCGAGTGGTTATGGGACATGAAGCTAACACATCTATTTACTAGCTTAGTGTAATTGACACTTCTTGATGATCATTGATGATCATTTTTTTGTGCTTTAGACTAGCGATATGCTATGTCTCTTTGTCCACGTAGGGGACGGTACCTCATTTATTTGAGTTTCGTCTCATTTCTTTTATAGGCTAACGACCTATGTATTCTTTGAAGTTTCTACTCATTTCTTTTCGTGGGCTAGCGACCCATGTTCTTTTATGGAGTTCGGTCCATCTGACGTACCTTTGTACTACGTTGTTGCACCGGCTTATTAGGATCATCGGGCGTATCGTTGTACTACATCGTTGTTCCGAATTATTCGAGTTTCAGGTTCCTCGGGCGTACCAATATTGTACTACGTGATTGCACCGGCTCTATGGTTAGCGACCATGGGATATCGTCTCGTTTGTGATACACGTGTTGGTGAGTTTACATGCTCCCGTTTATGATAGGCCTCCCCCTTTTGTGATTTCTAGATTTCTAATTGATGGTTTCTAGAATTTGTGTTTTACCAATTTTTATGATTGGCATCGATATGATGTCAATATTTGTGGTTTGGTGAATAGAGTAAAGAATATGACATTCTTTTTGATGTTATGAGATTTCTTGAGATATTTGTATGATTTTTTTTGGTTAAATGTATACTTTTCATAGTATGGCATTATTGTTATCATGCGTTTTGTTATACCTCTTACTCCATCTCATTTTATCTGATATTTATAGTTAGACTGATCCGTTTGTTATTTTCTTATTAAATAATACTTGGGTCAGACCGAGATATTACAGGTGCTTCACTTGACTCCTCATCTGGGAGTATTACCCGACTTTTGGCTAACTACACTATGTTGGTAGTTTTTGTTGTCACACATTCGAGATAGAGACTCCTTGATGTATACATATTCTTTTGTCTAGCACTTGTATCTATTCTTTTATTATACTGTGGATCCTGTTTGACAACTACTCTGATAAACACTTCTTAGTGTTATATTCATATCTAGTTCCTCCTTTGTGATATGGATATCTGTGACTGATTTATGTTATAATTATTTCTATATTTGTTTCCGAAGATCATATATAGCCACTGTGTAGATGCTTTGAGTTTGTATCGGTGTGTCGGATTTCCTCTTGTTATACTATCTGACATACCGTTGCTCGTAGAAGGCAATTTCACGGATGGTCACTCCTTAACAGCCTTATTCTTCATGCTAGTTGATGGCATTACTCCGTAGTGTCCTTGGCTAGCGTGAGTATAGAGGTAGGGCGTCACATCTTGGTATCATAGCCAAACTTTGGAACAATGTAGAGTAATTTAACGAGGATCATCGTCCTAAGTCCATCTTAGGAGTCGTGCCTTAGTATTTTATTCGAGTCATTGGACCGGTTCTATCATATTTTCTTTGTGATGCCTTGTTTTATCAGTCAATATTTGTTTGATATTCATTCTAAGATTAGCCTTTTTCTTCGTCTTTCTTTCTTTCTTAAAAAAGAGAAATGGTTAGACCAGGCCGTCCCAGCGCCAGTCAATCTAGTGCTACTCCCCAGGATGGAGTATTTATGTCTGCCCAACAGCTTCTTGGTCTTGTAAAGAATGCTCAAGCTGTCGGGCACATTCCAGAGCCTAATCACCCTAAATCTTGGTTTGTACGTTTGTGCGGTGATTATACCAACTTGGGTGGGAAGCCATTCAGGGGTACCGCAAACATCATTGAAGTCCAAGATTGGCTTAGATCATGCAATCGCATCTTTACTCGCATGAATCTTATTGATCTTCATCGAGTTCAAGTGGCTTCTAGTATGCTCCAAGAGAGATCATTAGATTGGTACGAACTTCTGATTTATGAAATTATTGAAGCGGATCTTACTTGGGAGCAATTTCGGGAAAGATTTCAATCGAAGTTTGTACTAGAAGCTGAGAAATTGACTTTAGCCCGTCATTTTATAGACCTTATTCAAGGTGAATCTTCTGTGGAAGAATATGTCGCATCTTTTGAATCTCTCTCTAATTATGGGGTCGAGTATATAATATCCCATTGAAGAAAAATCAGAGAATTGTCTATGGCTTGAATAAGAATCTCAAAAAGCCATTACTTCTGAAATTGGAAGTTACTTTCGATCAACTTATTGATATCGCTCTTCGACTTGAAGAGGCAGATAAAGAAGGTGATCTTGAAGTTGTTTGTGCCAAAACAAACTTCAACAACAACAAGAAAAGGCCTATTAAGTTAAAGGCCCAAATCCTAACAAAAAAGGGAAGCAAGCAGCTTCGGTAGCAAAGACTCCTACTCCTAGTAGTGGGTAATGTTACAATTGTGTTTCTAAGGACCATTATGCCAATAGATGTCCGAAACCTCTCTTTTGTCGTTATTGCAAAAGTTCGGGTCATCTTTTATCTTCATATCCCAAACTTCAAGGCAAGAAGGAGGGAAAGCTTAATGTTGTGCAAGTCCCTAGTAACACTTCTCGTGGTCAAGGTATTTCTCATTCTATCCTTAATGGCATTATTATGTTTCGTGATCGACCTATTTGAGTTCTTTTTGATACAGGTGCATCCATTTCTTTTATATCAAAAGAACTTGCTGATACTTTATCTTTAAGTGTTATGGCTTTGATGACTTCTTCGAGAATTGCGAATCCGGTCGATGGATCCGCAACGCTTAGTTTGCTTTGTAAAGATGTCGAGATTATTTTGTGAGATTTTTCATTTCGAGCCGATTTGCATGTCATGCATTACTTGGGCTTCGGAATAATTTGAGAATGGATTGGCTTAACCTTTATGAAGCCCATATCCTATGTCCTGAGCGGACTATTCATCTTCGACATCCTCAATCTGTTAAGCAGATTTCTATTGTTCTTAAAGATTCGGATTCCAACTTCACAACACCTTTATGTTCTTTAAATTCTCATGATGACGATAATGATGATGAGGAATATTACATTTCTCTTATTCACGTTGTTTATGAATTTTCCGATATATTTGAGCCCGTTTTAGGATTACCACCTAAGCGAGCAATTGAGTTCAGAATTAGTCTAATCCCTGGAGCTCTACATATCACTCGTGCTCCTTATCGTATGTCCAATAAGGAAAATGAGGAGATGCGCAAACAATTATCCGAATTGGAGATGAAGCAATTTATTCATTCTAGTTCCTCTCCTTGGGGAGCTTCAGCTATTTTTGTGAAGAAGTCCGATGGTGCACTTAGGCTTTGCGTTGACTACCGCAAGCTTAATGATCTTACTATCAAGAATAAATATCCTTTTGTAACATCCCGGAATTTTGGGCATTAAATTTTGAACCTTTAATTCATTTTAAATGTTCAATGGAGGTTTTGAATTGGTTTTAAAATAAAAAGAACTGGGTGGAATAAATAAATTACGTATAACTCCAAATATGGTAATCCAATTGGAATTTAAATAATAATAATAATAATTAAATATTGAATCGGAATAAATTGTGAATATGGAGGTAAATAGATATGGAAATGAGTTCTAAAATTTATTTTAAGTTTATTTGGTCATTAAAAGTGTTATTGGATTTTTAGATGAATTAAAAAGTTAATAAGTTATTATTTGGAATTTTATATTAATTTAATAATGGATTTAATATTATAAAAATGCAATATAATCAGATTTTGGGTCCGAAATGAGCCAGAATGATTTTTAATGTGATTATGAATTTTATATGATTTATTATTAAGGTACTAAAATTTTAAAAGTAAAATTCTAAGTGATTTCGACGATTGTGAAAATCGCTCGATTTAATAGACGAGTTAAAATAGCCTTCCATGGCACAGTCTCGGAATTCAATGAAACCAGTTCCCTGGATCCGTAATAGTTAGCTGTTATCGGGTATCATTTTCATAGCAATCGGAGTTGTCGTTTAACCATGGCAGCTCGAAATGCATAGAAATCGTTTTAATCGATTTAATTTTAAATTGAACGTTAAATTCCGTAACTCGCACGTATAACCAAATTAGCTTACGAAACCTGTTCCATTGTGTTTGGAACGCGGAAAAACCCTAGGAAAACCTATTGGTACGTGAGAATTGGAGCTTGGTTGCATAGTCGTTAAACAATTGAGAATTTTATTAATTAAATAATATTAAACAATAATATATATTGATATTATTCTTAAACCCTAGCTAAAAAATGAGGTCGCCATCGTTCTCTCCTCCCATGGCCGAAAATCACCCACCTTCTTAACCAATTACTGATCAATCCATTCATTATTTACCAAAACTTTCAATAGGAAGTAGGAGAGTAGCTCGAGCTTTACGAAGTGGGCGGTGGTGATGGGCTTTGGCGAAGCCTAGAGGGGATACAGGGGCCGCGTTCGTGGATGTTGCCGGCCAGTTTTCGTGACCATGGCGCAGCCGAGCTCGCGCGCGCTTAGAGTGTAGGTAGAGGCCGAGTCGAGCTTCATAGTGGTGGTTTTGGATCAAACTATCGGCGAGCGTGGAGGAGGCGATTTCGAACCCTAGTTCGAACATTTGGGTTCGGTCATTTGCAGGTCGTGCGTGATTGGGGAAGAATGACGTGGGGCCTTAATGTCTCTCCCTGGGTATACGGCCGTGATTCAGTATAATAAAAGAAAATGTGTAATTTATTTATAAAAATGTTTATAAAGTCTTTAGAATTTAATATCTCACTCATGTTTTATCCGTTTTTGACGAAACTGGAAACGCCGGGATCGTAGAGATGCGTACTATGCAATGGTGCAGTCCGGGAATCATTCCGGCCAAGTAGAAATTTGAGTTAAATCGAACGTCGTTCGGTTTAATTTAAATTTCGAACGCTCGCGAAACCCAAGGTGAGTTAATCTCACTCACATCTGGAATGTTAGCTGATTAAAATAAATATCTGTGTGATTGGTTGAGTATAATGGTTGTTATCAGTCTGTATTGATATTTATATATGTGATGTGCTAATATTTGTGGATGTAGGGAAAAACAGGTTGGAGGGATCCAATGGGATTCCTCACAATATAGTAATTATTTTTAGAATTGATAATGCAAATTGTTTGTATGTTGTGATTGATAAATCTGAAATTAAATTGTACTGTGATATTGTTGAAATAAATATAAATCCAGAATTTTAATCATAAATGGGTTAAATTGGGATTTAAGAAATGAAAGAAATTGTTATATAAAGAGTTTAAAGGAATAAAATTTGGTTTTAGTTCGGATGAAGAATGAAATTTGTAAATGGGAAATTTAAATAAAGCGGGAAAATTATGAGTCGATAAATGCAAAGTATAGATTTGGGTGAGAAATTTTATAAGAAGATATGAAGTGTTAAAATATTGATGGGTTATGTTGATAATGAATAGAGTTTGCTAGAAAATTAAAATATGTTTTCAACGAAGCTTCTAAATATAAATTAATAATTATAAATGTAAATCAATGTTTTTGAAATGCCTTTTTCAACCTTGGAATTTAGTTAAGAAATTCATAAGTATTATTTTCCGTTAATAAATTCTCAAATGTCTTATTTAAAAATGTTTAAAACCTATACTTTGAAATGGAATTTCCGGGAATGGAAAAGGGTGTTTAAACTTCAAAAGGAGTTTATTTTAAGCTTGGAAATAGATTTACGATAACTAACGTAAATTTGGGTTAGGATAGATCGGGCGGGATCTTTATGGAAGATTCTTTGGGTTGTTTCAATGGAAATGTTTCCCTGGGAAAAACTGAGTTCGTGATTCAAATCAGGTTTGAAAAGTTAAGTTTAAATTTGTTTTAAGAAGTGTTTTAAGAAATTCTTATTTAAAGGTAAGTAGTAAGTTTAGCTATAGTATAATGATTTAAGAATATTATTAGTGTCTTATTTGATAAATGGATTTATTTAAAGGATAAATGATTTAAGTTATTTGAAACATAGCACTAAACCTTTAAAACCACTACTTTTAAATTTAGTTAACGAAACTCCTATTAATAAATAGTTTTATTTTACATATTTGAAATTATATTTTTGAGTAATAACTAGAAGTAAATTTATAAATTTGAAGTATATTGCAGAATAAAGTGTTTTTAAATTGGTTTTAAATCCAAATGTTTTTGAACTTGGTTATTTCCAATGGGAATAAATGGTAAAGAATTTACCTTGTAAAGGAAGGACTTTGGGAAATTGTTTTCGAATGAGTTTTGAAAATTTGGAAATATATCTTGAAAGATATTTGAGGCAAATAAATAATGTGGAAAATTATTTATTGTGTGATGGATGTTTGTGAATATAAATTGATAGTTAAATCACCGACTATCAATATTGGACAAATGCGTTGATCGTTTCGAAGAGACCGGGATCGAGATTTATTTCTCGAAACCCACTTCGATCCCGTTTGTACGTTTCGCGAGAAAAACGTGTTTGGAGTCGAAGATGGAGCAGTGAAGTACAAGGGATAGCCGCTACTAATCCTGAGGATATTTCCAAAATGGATGTAGTAGGAATAGTGCATTCGGTTCCGTTCGAACCCGGGACGGACTTGTATGGATGAATGCTTGCGAAACATCGTCAGGTGGACGATGGGCATTCTAAGGGATATGTTCTAAAAGGTAATGCTTAGCCTCAAGCCTCATCAACCGGGATAGACTGAAAATCAGGGGATATGCAGCAAGGCTTCATGGGTAGCCCCCACTTGAGAGTAAGGTCATCCCTGTCTAGATGTCCCTTTTTATTCGGCTTAGTGGTGCGGTTGCTGATCCCAACCGTAGGGTGATCTTATTCGGAACGGTCCAGTAAGGGATGGGTCCGGCCTTGTGTTGCAGGGGATCGGGAGTGGTCCTCGGTACGGTGATCTGGGCCCCGTACTGTGACACGTGGTACCCCAATGCCTAGTCATTGTTGGAAATCCATTCTCCCTACGAGCCTTGTATGAGTTTTGTTTGTATTACCCACTTTTGTGGCTAGGAGCTGGAATTTAATAGATGTAACAATTTCGGCTATTTTATAAGTGTTTGTATATAGACCCTATTATAATATCAGAGGATTTCTATAAAAAGTGTTTTAGCTATCGTAAGGTAAAAACCCGACATGTTTATTTGTGGCGCGGTCTTACGAGATGCTTTTTTTTCAAAGGATTTTTGAAACTTTAATAATCAATTTGGGTGCGTTATTATCAGCTGGTATTCCAGACCGACTCGGGTGTTATTTCATTATAATGCTCGGGTCAGACCGAGTATTATTTGTTCAGGACAGGATGCTTGGAGCAGGAGAGGAGCTGGAGTCCGAGACGTATTATCTGTACCTATATATATTCCGCTGCTATGATTGTATAGATTTGTCTGATTAGTAATTTGGTGTATGAGATACTCTGATGATGTGATGTATAAAACTGGTATAGTTTTCCTTTTGTGTAAAGATCTATATTTACTATTATATTTTATTCCACTGCGACTGTGAGATTCTGATATTGTTTAGCTTCTTCTTCTTCTATCTCTTCTTCTTAAAACCAAATGGTTCGTATTTCTGTGCCACTTGAGTTAACAGAGATAGAATAGTGTTGATTCAAGGGGTACGGATTTGCGGGCTGTTACAGTTGGTATCAGAGCTTAGGTTGGCGACAATCTAGGCTTTGGTGGGGAAATTTCTCATTAAACAGAGTCAATAGTACTCTATAATGAGTAGGGTGTATTAATAGATATGAGAGCGTACTTGTTAGTGAATATAAAATTTATTTTTATACTGTGTTGACTTATCGGTTGAGTGTTTATGAATTCTGGTCGGTATGGGAAGTACAACCGTATTGATAGGGGTTTCTAAACTCTTAAACAAGATAAACTGACATAATATTGTTTTTTTTAAGTGGGTAAATGAAATAATTTTACCCAAAATTATATTTTGATACAAAAGAAATAATTTTCTGAAATTATTATTTATATTTTTGGATGGTTGGTTGTTGATACTATAATTAAATAAGAATCCAAAATTTGATCAAAAATTTGAAATGATTATAACCAAATAAAATTCTATGAGTATAAATTATACAAAGAAAGAATAACTAAATTAAACCAGAATTTAAATCCCGGAAGTTTTGGAAAGGATTTTAAATGTGATGAAAGCAAAAGTTTGAAAATTTAAAATCCTGGGAAAGATTGAAATGTTTGCTAAGGTGTTGAAGGAAATATTGGAATATTATTTTAGGTAATATTTTTGAATGAGAATTGTTTTAAAAAGAATTTGGGAAAGTAAGAAAGCATTGAACTCACTTTAGTCGCTGGAAAATAATCCTGATGATGCTGGCCACATCATTAGAATTCATTTTCGAGTTTCTAAAGTGATGGATTGCTACCAAAGTGGTTGGTTATGATATTGTTTTAACTTGTTGGGTATAACAGTTGTTTTGGAAATTTCAAAATGGGGAAAATTGCTTTGGTAAAAATAGATTGTTTTAGAAATCTGAAAGTTTGATTTGATATACAGGGAGTGTATGAGTTGATTATTATTTCAAAATGGTTTTGGAATAAATCGGGTAATTGAATTCTGGGAATTTCTATTTAAATAATGTGTAAAAATGAATCAACTATTGGACTTATTTGGTGAAGTTGATGCTAATAAGAAGGAAATGAAGATTTCAATGCTGAAACTGAAAATTTAACCTGAGTAAATGGAAATGAATAAAATGTATTGAAGTGAATAGGAAATTTGAATTTAACTTGGGATAAGTTAAATAAATTGGACATAGAATTAAATTAATTTGGGTCAAATTGAAATGTAAAATGACTTTGTAATTATGAGTCATTGTGTAATGAATTATACCCACAAGCTATTAAGTATTATATTTATAATGTGGAATTGTGGATTTAAAATTGTGCAAGGAATTAAATTAAAGAAAATTTGTATCCTTAAGAATTCAGTGATACATATATATAAAGAATTTGGAATTGTGATTATAAGAAGTCAATGGATTTAAATAAGCAATATAAAGTTATTAAGAAATTCATATTGTTAAGTTATTAAGTGTTATAATTAGAATTTGTGATTATAAAATGGAAATGGACTTAAATAAGCAATCTAAACTCTTGAATGGAAGTGAAATTGTAATTCATTAATGGAAAGAGTTAAATGTTGTGGCAAATTCAAAACTTAACCATAAATGGGATGTAAAGTGTAATGAAACAAAGTGAGAATAGAAAGGTGGATGTTCTTAAGTTAGCAAATAAGTCTTGAACTTATGTATGGGGAAAATGAAATTTGTTTTGAAAATAATATTGAAAGAAATTTAGATTCTATTTAAAGGAGTGAAAAGGAAAGGTAGAAATTTAAATTTGCTAAATGAAATAATTGGAAAATGGTCATATTATAAATGAATTCAGTGTGAATTGAGGAAGTGAATTAAAACCTAATATGGATTAGGTTAGAGACTAAATTAAATTACGATTAAATGGAATGTGTATGGTAATGAATAAAATTTTGATAGTTTGGTCAAAATTTGGGAAGTAAATAAAATTCCAATTGTGGCATGGGATTTAAATTTGTGGTAATAAATATTGGAAGTGTGAATGACTAATGAAATTAAATTATAGTAGTGATGATTTGAAGTGGCCTTATTATCAATAAAGGATTTAATTATTGAATGTGAACTAGAATTTGGTGAATATACTAATTTGAAATTAACATTTGATAGAATGTATAAGCTAATTGGATTAAAATTTGTAAATGGTTTGATTTGGGTAAGAATCAATTAAAATGGAAATAAATTGAGATATTATGGAATTGAAATCATTTAAGCAAATGGTGAGATGGTTATTGTTAAGCTTATGAAATAGCTTTAAATGAAATTTGTTTAGATAATAAAATTGGAATGCAAGTGAAAAAGAATTTTAATTAATTATTGAGATGAAATAAGAATGTACGAGTTGTATATAACCCAGAATTGAATGATATTAATATAAACCTATATGGATAATGAATTGGAAATGTAAGATTTGAGATTTAATTCAATAATTGTGATAAAGCAAGAATGTTTGGGCTGTAAATAATATAGAATGTGATGTTATTAATTTAAACTTAAATGATGATCTTGAAGTGAAATAAGAAAATTAAGTTAAAATTCGCAATGGAATGAGAATGCTTGGATTGTGAACCATGCAAAATTTAATAAAATTAATATGAATCTAAGTTGGAATTAATGTTAATGGTTATAAGCTAAAGAATTGGTTATTTGTTTGAATAACCACAACCTGCATAGAAATTAGTCGTTAAACTTAAGTGAATGAATTAAAAGGAGTAAATGAAATTGATATGAATAATGGGAAATGGATTGGAATCTATTTAGTGGGTTTGTATGTGAATGCGGGTTAATTAAAAAGAAAAGTAAATGAATTAAAAGCATATATTCATAATATTGAAGTGAATATGAATTGGGGGCAGTAATTATGAATTGGGAATGGTAAACTTGTACGTAAATCCTTTTTGTGAAATAAAATGGTTTTGGCATTAGAAAAGGAACTTTGTGCATGTTATAAAATATGGTTTACTTATGAAACCATGCAAAGTGTTGTTTGGATTACGAAATGGATATCTTTGGCTTACACTATATTGGAAGTGTTGATTAAAATGTTCATATCTTTGAAAACTGATGAGTTTGTTGAGTAAGTACAGGTACGGAAGGCGTTCGATAGAGTTGGAGCGCATATATGCTAAAATATTAGCTGCTTGTTTTTAAAATTTGCTAAAAAGGTACGCCTACGCAAATATAATTGGGAAATGATATATATTTTGTGATATATTTTGGTTTCCGACCGTGTGGGTCGATGTATATATATTTATTTGTATCGCGATATCGCGAAAGCTCCTCCGTACAGGGGAGACTCTGCCAAAAATTTTCGGAAATTTTGGGAGTTAGAATTTTTTTTGGGGATTTTGGAAAATTTTAGTAAGTAGTAATGTTGTTTTGAAATATTGTTGCCACAAAAGCTTTTGAGTGTAAATAAAGCAAATAAGTTAGAATTTGAGCTAAAGGGTTTTGGGAAGTGTATATAAGTTTCAACTAAAGAAGTTTGGGTTAAGTTAATGAGTGTAGGAGCATTTGTTTCATTAGCGACAAGTTGATTTCAAATAGAAAATTGAAAATAAAGGATATTGGAATAGGATTGCATTAGTAGTTTCGATTTGAAACTAAAGGATTTGGGCAAAGTGAATTTGAGATTTCACTAAGTAAGTTTTGCTATTGAGTTAGGAACATTCTTCCTACCTTAGCAAATTTCGGAGACGAAATTTTTATAAGGGGGGAGGAATGTAACATCCCGGAATTTCAGGCATTAAATTTTGAACATTTAATTCATTTTAAATGTTCAATGTAGGTTTTGAAGGTGGAATAAATAAATTACGTATAATTCCAAATATGGTAATCCAATTGGAATTTAAATAATAACAATAATTAAATATTGAATCGGAATAAATTGTGAATATGGAGGTAAATAGATATGGAAATGAGTTTCAAAATTTATTTTAAGTTTATTTGGCCATTAAAAGTGTTATTGGATTTTTAGATGAATTTAAAAGTTAATAAGTTATTATTTGGAATTTTATATTAATTTAATAATGGATTTAATATTATAAAAATGCAATTTAATCAGATTTTGGGTCCGAAATGAGCCAAAATGATTTTTAATGTGATTATAAATTTTATATGATTTATTATTAAGGTACTAAAATTTTAAAAATAAAATTCTAAGTGATTTCGACGATTGTGAAAATCGCTCGATTTAATAGACGAGTTAAAATAGCCTTCCGGGGCACAATCTCGGAATTCAACGAAACTAGTTCCATTTGATCCGTAATAGTTAGTTATTATCGGATTTCAATTTTTGTAGCAATCGGAGTTGTCGTTTGACCGTGGCAGCTCGAAACGCATAGAAATCGTTTTAATCGATTTAATTTTAAATTGATCGTTAAATTCCATAACTGGCACGTATGACCAAATTAGCTTACGAAACATGTTCCATTGTGTCCGGAACGTGGAAAAACCTTAGGAACGCCTATTGGTACGTGAGAATTGGAGCTCGGTTGCATAGTCGTTAAACAATTGAGAATTTTATTAATTGAATAATATTAAACAATAATATATATTGATATTATTCTTAAACCCTAGCTAAAAAATGAGGCTGCCATCGTTCTCTCCTCCCATGGCCGAAAATCACCCACCGTCTCCCCCAATTATCGATCAATCCACTCATTATTTACCAAAACTTTCAACTGGAAAGTCGTAGAGTAGCTCGAGCTTTACGAAGTGGACGGTGGTGATGGGTTTTGGCGAAGCGTAGAGGGGATACAGGGGCCTCGTTCGTGGATGTTGACCGCCAGTTTTCGCGACTATGGCGTAGCCGAGCTCGCGCGCGCTTAGAGTGTAGGTAGAGGCCGAGTCGAGCTTCATAGTGGTGGTTTTGGATCAACCTATCGGCGAGCGTGGAGGAGGCGATTTCGAACCCTAGTTCGAACGTTTGGGTTCGGTCATCTGTAGATCGTGCGTGATTGGGGAAGAACGACGTGAGGCCTTGATGTCTCTCCCTGGGTATACGGCCGTGATTTGGTATAATAACAGAAAATGTGTAATTTATTTATAAAAATGTTTATATAATCTTTAAAATTTAATATCTCACTCATGTTTTATCCGTTTTTGACGAAACTGGAAACGCCGGGATCGTAGAGATGCGTACTACGCACTGGTGCAGTCCGGGAATCATTTCTGGCAAGTAGAAATTTGATTTAAATCGAACGTCGTTCGGTTTAATTTAAATTTCGAATGCTCGCCGAAACCCAAGGTGAGTTAATCTCACTCACATCTGGAATGTTAGCTGATTAAAATAAATATCTGTGTGATTGGTTGAATACAATGGTTGTTATCAGTCTGGATTGATATTTATATATGTGATGTGCTAATATTTGTGGATGAAAGGAAAAACGGGTTGGAGGGATCCAACGGGATTCCTTACAATATAGTGATTATTTTTAGAATTGATAATGCAAATTGTTTGTATGTTGTGATTGATAAATCTGAAATTAAATTGTACTGTGATATTGTTGAAATAAATATAAATCCAGAATTTTAATCATAAATGGATTAAATTGGGATTTAAGAAATGAAAGAAATTGTTATATAAAGAGTTTAAAGGAATAAAATTTGGTTTTAGTTCGGAAGAAGAATGAAATTTGTAAATGGGAAATTTAAATAAAGGGGAAAATTATGAGTCGATAAATGCAAAGTACAGATTTGGGTGAGAAATTTTATAAGAAGATATAAAGTGTTAAAATATTGATGGGTTATGTTGATAATGAATAGAGTTTGCCAGAAAATTAAAATATGTTTTCAACGAAGCTTCTAAATATAAATTAATAATTATAATTGTTAATCAATGTTTTTGAAATGCCTTTTTCACCCTTGGAATTTAGTTAAGAAATTCATAAGTATTATTTTCCGGTAATAAATTCTCAAGTCTAATTTAAAAATATTTAAAACCTATACTTTGAAATGGAATTTCCGGGAATGGAAAAAGGTGTTTAAACTTCAAAAGGAGTTTATTTTAAGCTTGGAAATAAATTTATGATAACTAACGTAAATTTGGGTTGGGATAGATCGGGCGGGATCTTTATGGAAGATTCTTTGGGTTGTTTCAATGGAAACGTTTCCCTGGGAAAAACTGAGTTCGTGATTTAAATCAGGTTTGAAAAGCTAAGTTTAAATTTATTTTAAGGAATTATTTTAAGAAATTCTTATTTAAAGGTAAGTAGTAAGTTTAGCTATAGTATAATGATTTATGAATATTATTAGTATCTTATTTGATAAATGGATTTATTTAAAGGATAGATGATTTAAGTTATTTGAAACATAGCACTAAACCTTTAAAACCACTACTTTTAAATTTAGTTAACGAAACTCATGTTAATAAGTAGTTTTATTTTACATATTTAAAATTATATTTTTGAGTAATAACTAGAAGTAAATTTATATATTTAAAGTATATTGCAGAATAAAGTGTTTTTAAATTGGTTTTAAATCCAAATGTTTTTGAACTTGGTTATTTCCAATGGGAATAAATGGTAAAGAATTTACCTTGTAAAGGAAGGACTTTGGGAAATTGTTTTCGAATGAGTTTTGAAAATTTAGAAATATATCTTGAAAGATATTTGAGGCAAATAAATAATGTGGAAAATTATTTCTTGTGTGATGGATGTTTGTGAATGTAAATTGATAGTTAAATCACCGACTATCAATATTGGACAAATGCGTTGATCGTTTCGTAGAGACCGGGATCGAGATTTATTTCTCGAAACCCACTTCGATCCGGTTTGTACGTTTCGCGAGAAAAACGAGTTCGGAGTCGAAGTTGGAGCAGTGAAGTACAAGGGCTAGCCGCAATTAATCCTGAGGATATTTCCAAAATGGATGTAGTAGGAATAGTGCCTTCGGTTCCGTTCGAACCCGGGACGGACTTGTATGGATGGATGCTTACGAAACATCGTCAGGTGAACGATGGGCATTCTAAGGGATATGTTCTAAAAGGTAACGCTTAGCCTCAAGCCTCATCAACCGGGAATGACTAAAAATCAGGGGATATGCAGCAAGGCTTCGTGGGTAGCCCCCACTTGAGAGTAAGGTCATACCTGTCTAGATGTCCCTTTTTATTCGGCTTAGTGGTGCGGTTGCTGATCCCAACCGCGGGGTTATTTTATTCGGAACTGTCCAGTAAGGGATGGGTCCGGCCTTGTGTTGCAGGGGATCAGGAGTGGTCCTCGGTACGATGATCTAAGCCCCGTACCGTGACAGGTGGTACCCCAGTGCCTAGTCATTGTTGGAAATCCATTCTCCCTATGAGCCTTGTACGAGTTTTGTTTGTATTACCCACTTTTGTGGCTAGTAGTTGGAATTTAATAGATGTAACAATTTCGGCTATTTTATAAGTATATGTATATAGACCCTATTATAATATCAGAGGATTTCTATAAAAAGTGTTTTAGCTATCGAAAGGTAAAAACCCGACATGTTTATTTGTGGCGCGGTCTTACGAGATGCTTTTGTTTTCAAAGGATTTTTGAAACTTTAATAATCAATTTGGGTGCGTTATTATCAGCTGGTATTCCAGACCGACTCGGGTGTTATTTCATTATAATGCTCGGGTCAGACCGAGTATTATTTGTTCAGGACAGGATGCTTGGAGCAGGAGAGGAGCTGGAGTCCGAGACATATTATCTGTACCTATATATATTCCGCTGCTATGATTGTATGGATTTGTCTGATTGGTAATTTGATGTATGAGAAACTCTGATGATGTGATGTATAAAACTGGTATAGTTTTCCTTTTGTGTAAAGATCTATATTTACTATTATATTTTATTCCGCTGCGACTGTGAGATTCTGATATTGTTTAGCTTCTTCTTCTTCTTCTTCTTCTATCTCTTCTTCTTAAACCCAAATGGTTCGTATTTCTGTGCCACTTGAGTTAATAGAGATAGAATAGTGTTGATTCAAGGGGTACGGATTTGCGGGC
Organism: Allium cepa; assembly: GCA_030765085.1. Taxonomy (NCBI): domain Eukaryota; kingdom Viridiplantae; phylum Streptophyta; class Magnoliopsida; order Asparagales; family Amaryllidaceae; genus Allium; species Allium cepa. The sequence goes on from CM060942.1 coordinate 491,456,795, forward strand.
TGTTACACCTTTACCTCGGATTGATGATTTATTCTACCAACTTAGTGTTGCTAGATTCTTTTCACAGTTAGACTTAGAAATCGGTTTTCATCATCTTCGTATTGCAGAGGATAGCATTCCTTTGACATCATTTCGTACTCGTTATGGATCGTATGAATGGCTTATTATGCCATTTGGTTTAACGAATTCTCAGGCTTATTTCGTTGACCTTATGAATCGATTTTTCAAAGACTTCCTCGATCGATTTGTTCTCATCTTTGCAGATGATATTCTTGTGTATTCTAAAACCGAGGAGGAGCCTGAAATGTATCTTCGGATTGTGTTGGAAACTCTTAGGAACAATCAATTGAAAGCAAATATTTCTAAATGCCACTTTTGGCAATCTCATGTGAAATTTCTCGACCATATTATTTCCGAATCCGAAATTTCCGTGGATCCTTCAAAGATTGAAGCGATACAAAATTGGAAGAGACCGGAGAGTGTGACGGAAATCCGTAGTTTTCTTGGATTGGCGGGCTATTACCATCGTTTTATCAAAGACTTTTCTAAAATTTATGTGCCTCTTACTAGCTTGACAAAGAAAGGAGTTAAATACATTTAGTCGGACAAATGTGAAGCTTCTTTTTAGAAATTAAAAGATCTCCTTTCCGTTGCTCATATTCTTGTGATTCCTGGGGAACCAAGATTTTTTTGTTTATACCGATGCTAGTCGTTTTGGTTTGGGTGTCGTTCTTATGCAAAGAGAACGTGTTATTGCTTATGCTTCTAGGCAATTAAAGCCTGCCGAGACTAGATATGTCGCTCATTATTTAGAGCTCGCGGCTATTGTTTTCGCCCTTTCGTATTTGGCGTTATTATCTTTTGGGAGAGAAATTTGTTCTCTATACCGATCACAAATCTTTGAAGTATTTGTTCTCTCAAAAGGAACTTAATTTGCATCAACAACGTTGGCTCGAATTCCTTGCATCTTATGATCTTGATATTCTTTATACTCCTGGAAAGGGAAATCGTGTTGCCAATGCCCTTATTCATAAGCAACAAGTTGTTGTTTCTATGATGATATCCGAGTGGAACGATCTCGAGACTTTGTCCATTTGTGAGATTCGAGATCGTGAATCCAATTTATGTGCATCTTTTATTTTATGTAGCCTTGAGGCTCGTCCTTCTCTTTTAGATCGCATCCTTGAAGCTCAAAAGCTAGATCCCGTATTGGCTTTTCTTAGCCAAAATTTTAGGGATAAAATTGATATTGAAGGTTTGAAAGACTTTGATATTGATTCTCGCGGCAATATTCGAAAATTTGGTAGACTTATTGTGCCAAATATTAGTGATCTTCATAAAGATATTTTAGAAGATTCTCAACATTCTAAATTTTCCATTTATCCCGGTAATAGCAAAATGTATGCAGATATGAAGCGATTTTATTATTGGGATGGAATGAAATCCGATATTGCTAACTTTGTTAAGCATTGCATGACTTGCCAACTTGTTAACGCCGAGCATCAAAGGCCCGGTGGGTTATTGCAACCTTTGGACATTCCAATTTGGAAGTGAGACCAAATTTCCATGGATTTTATTGATGGCCTTCCCCCTTCTCGTTCAGGTCATAATAGCCTATGGGTGATAGTTGACAGACTTACAAAATCTGCTCATTTTATTCCCGTTCGGTCCAATCAGACCTTACCTCTTTTGGCCAAACTCTTTATTGAAGAAATTATTAAATTGCATGGAGTTTCTACTTCTATTGTTAGCGATCGTGATCCTTTGTTTACTAGTTGATTTTGGAAGAGTTTTCAAAAAGCTTTGGGAACGAAGCTTAATTTTAGCACCGCTTATCATCCAAAGTCCGATTGACAAACCGAGCATATGAATCAAACTCTTGAAGATCTTCTTCGTGCATGTGTTCTTGATTTTGGTGGAAGTTGGGAAGATCATATTTCTCTTGTTGAGTTTTCCTATAATAATAGCTTCCATTCTAGTATTAGTACGGCACCTTTTGAGGCACTTTATGGAAGGCCATGCCGATCTCCTTCTTGTTGGCTTATGGCCGGTGAGAAGCTGGTTTTAGGTCCAGACTTTTTTCGTGATTCCACATAAAAGATTGATTTTATTCGTCATAGGATGAAAGGGGCTCAAAGTAGGCAAAAATCCTATGTCGATAACCGAAGAAGGAAATTAGAATTTTCTGTAGGAGATTTTGTGTTTATTCGTGTTTCACCTATGAAGGGTGTTGTGCGTTTCAATCGATCGGGAAAATTAGATTCTCGATATATTGGTCCATTTCCCATCACCGAAAGTATTAGTTCCGTGGCTTATCACCTTTTATTACCGACTCGGTTTTCTTCTATTCATGACGTGTTTCACGTATCTCAATTACAGAAATGCCTTCGAGATTCCGATTCTATTCTTGAGCCCAGGGTTGTGGAAGAAATTGAAGTTTCTCCTAATTTGACTTATGAGCAACATCCTATTCGTATTATTGCATCAGACGTTAAACGCCTTCGAAATAAAGATGTCCCTCTTGTGAAGGTTCAATGGTCCTTAAACCTAAGGATTGTTCTTGGGAATCTAGAGAGTTCATCGAGCGAACACATCCGGACTTACTTTCTCGTGCTCTTTGAGGTGAACTTTTTATTTCAAATTTCTTTTGTGTTGATACACTTTTATGGTTGTTACTTTTTATTTTCTTCTTAAATATTGCGAGGACGCAATTTCTTTAAGGAGGGGAGTCTCTAATAACCCGCATATTTTACGATTATGTATTTAAATATTTCATTTAAATACAGCATCGTTAGTTGGATTATAGTCTGAAATGCTACTTTTTGCATATAGTCGAATTTGGACTCGGGACCACTTCCATTGAATTTAAAACGCCGTTTGCGACCTTTTTGAGTATAAACTTCGATATGTTTGGGGCTAGCTAAAAATTTGACCTTTGCACTTTGGACTTTGGGTTTGGGTTAGCCTAAACTATTAACTCAAGCTCAAACCCCACTTTTCTTCATTCACTTTCATTTCCTAATCCATTCAAGATTTCATAAAAATGGTGGAAGAGAAAAGAATGAGTATTCCTAAGCCCTAGTTCCATGGAAAATCCAAGCTCTAACTCCAAATTCAAAGAGAAGCTATTGGTAAGCATCCTCTTCTTCTTCTCCAACATTCTACCTTCAATTTCAAAAATTCCTAAAGTCTAACATGGGAAATGTTTTTCTTTTAAGCTTAGATTCAAGTTTCTTGGGTTGGAATTGAGGAGTGATTGTTTTTACCTTGCTCTATAGCTTCTTATTCCTTGTTTTTGTGCAAAAGGTGAGATATTTATCTCACATCTATGTCTATAACTATCTTTGATTGTTGGGTATGAATTCCTAGCACTTATTCATGTGCATTTGCTTTTGGTTTGGATTGAATTGGTGAATATTCCAATTTTTGGTGTTTTGAAGTCAAATTCTTAAAATCCTAACTATGATGAACATGTGTTTAGTGATGCATCGAAGAGCCTATAAGGATGGGTTGTCGATTGGCGTAAACCCTTAGTGCCCTTTGCTCTTTTGATTGCAATCGTTGAGAGTTTGTTCTTCATTCAATAGGCTGAAAAACAGCCCTAGTGCCAGTCAGTCGACTGACCTTTGTAGTCATTCGACTAGCTGTAGTGTATGAATGCTCCTGGGACTGTTTGCAAAGGCTGGAAGTCTCTGTTTCGTGCAATCAGTCGATTGGCCTCTGTAATCAGCCGACTGACTGCAGGAAATGAAACTTCCAATTTTCTGGATTAGTCGACTGGCCTTTGCAGTCAGTCGACTGATCTGCTTGCTTTTGCCTATTTAGCCTATTTTGTTTGAAATTCCAATTTCTATCGATTTGTGGTTTTTCGATTTGTTGTTAACATTTATTATCGAACTCGATGACTTTTATTTTGGAATTTTTGGGTATATCCATTTTAATGGATTTGGAACCGATTTCTTTGGATTGAATTCACGTCTCTGAACATGAAATTTTGGTGATTGATCGTTTTTACAATCATCTTTATGGATTGTCACTTATAAATACAAAGGTTTCTATACTAATAGTAAATATTCGAACTCTTTCACAATGATAACTCAATTTTCAATATCAAACTCGTTTATGAAACCATTTTCCAACCTATTAGTGTATACAAACCTTTACCTCACTCGTATGAGAAATCTAATTAAACGGCTTAGTAAAACAAGTGGTATGAAATGCTTGCATTTACTTTGTCGGTTAACTCTTAGCCTTGTTCGATTAAAAATTTTGTGACAACCTTCGAGTGGAGATTTAAAATTTGTTCGTAAATACTTAAGTTAAGCAAATGGTTATGGGACATGAAGCTAAACTCATCTATTTACTAGCTTAGTGTAATTGATACTACTTGATGATCATTGATGATCATTTTTTTTTGTGATTTAGACTAGCGATATGCTATGTCTCTTTGCCCCGTAGGGGACGGTACCTCGCTTATTTGATTTTTGTCTCATTCCTTTTATAGGCTCACAACCTAGTATTCTATGGAGTTTCTACTCATTTCTTTTTGTGGGCTAGCGACCCATGTTCTTTTATGGAGTTCAGTCCATTGGACTTATCATTGTACTACGTTGTTGCACAAGCTTATCAGGATCATCGGGCATATCGTCGTACTACATCGTTGTTCCGAATTATTCGAGTTTCAGGTTCCTCGGGCGTACCAATATTGTACTACGTGATTGCACCGACTCTATGGTTAACGACCATAGGATAGCGTCCCGTTTATGATACAGGTGTTGGTGAGTTTACATGCTCCCGTTTATGATAGGCCTCTCCTTTTTGTGATTTCTGCATTTCTAATTGATGATTTCTAGAATTTGTGTTTCTTCAATTTTTATGATTGGCATCGATATGATGTCAATATTTGTGGTTTCGTGAATAGAGTAAAGAATATGAAATTCTTTTTGATGTTATGAGATTTCTTGAGATATTGTATGATTTTTGTTGTTGTCAAATGAATACTTTTCATAGTATGACATTATTGTTATCATACGTTTTGTTATATCTCTTATTCCATCTCATTGTACTTGATATTTATAGCTACACTGATCGGTTTATTATTTTCTTATTAAATAATACTCGGGTCAGACCGAGATGTTACCGGTGCTTCTACTTGACTCCTCATCTGGGAGTATTACCTGACTTTTGGCTAACTACACTATGTTGGTAGTTTTTGTTGTCATACATTCGAGATAGAGACTCCTTCATGTATACATATTCCTTTGTCTAGCACTTGTATTTATTCTTTTTTTATAATGTGGATCTTGTATGACCACTACTTCGATAAACACTTCTAAGTGTTATATTCATATCTGTTTCCGCCTTTGTGATATGGATATCTATGACTGATTTATGTTATGATTATTTCTATATTTGTTTTCGAAGATCATATATAGCCACTTTGTAAATGCTTTGAGTTCGTATCAGTGTGTCGAATTTCCTCTTGTTATACTATCTGACATAACGTTGCTCGCACAAGGCAATTAGACGGATGGTTGCTCCTCAATAGCCTTTTCTTCGCGCTTGTAAACGGCATCATTCCGTAGTATCCTTGGCTAGCGTGAGTATACAGATAGGGCATGACATTAGTGAATTTGAAATTTTAATTGAAACAAATTGGTTAATTAAATATGAAGTTAAATTGGATTGTATCCATTTGTCTATTCTTTGGGGTCCCGATACAATCTACGAATGGTTAGTTATTCCTTCGGATTAACCAGTGCCGCTGCATATTTCATAGACCACCTAACCTGAGTATCTCATGAAAGTACAAAATGAGTTCATTCTCATAATTATTGATGATATTCTGATTTGGTAAGCCAAATGCAGAATAAATGTTCAGTTTAATCTGGTAAACCATTTTTTTGTTTATCTGTTCTCTGTTTGTCTTCCTGTCTAGCAAATTTCGAGGGCGAAATTTTGTTAAGGGGGAATCTGTAACATTCCCGTTTTTAAGTCAAATTTAAATGGGTAATTAATTTAATTTTTGGAATTAAATTGGGGATTTACTAATGAATTAAATTAGAAAATTTCTAGAATAAATAAAAATATTTGTTTATTTATATATATGGAAGTAGATTTTTAAATAGAATTTTGGATTTGGAATCCAATAATAAATATCTTGAAAAAATAAATATATTGGAACTAAACATTGGATTTAAAATTCTATGTTTCAAGAAACAACTATATATATGAATATAATATTATTTATTAGTTATGTATAATTTGATTTCAAATCATTTTCTTAAGGTTATAAAAATAGTTACAAAGGTAAAATATATGTATATTAAATATTTTTAATTAAAATAAGATTAATGAAAAGGTTTGTATTTAGAAGTATATAACATTTAAAACACAATAAGTATAAAAAGATATTTATAAAAAAATAATTTTTAAATATACAAAATTGCAAATTTATTAACATGGGGGTTTAAACATAATTTTTAAATTTATTTAAATGGAGGATTTAGACATAAAATTTCTCATTTTAACAAATATGAAGAAAGCAAACATGGGTCTAAACAAGTGTAACTAAAGTAGACAAGGGGCAAAACAAAAATTTCTCCTAATTTGAAAATCCTATGAAGATGCATAAGAAAGAAACCAAGCTATTCTTAATTCATTTCAAAGAGATATTCATTCATCTCTCATTTCAAAAACTGAAATCAAAACATTAAAAAAAATTCAAAACCTGGAAAAAAAGCAAAAAGAAGAAAATCATCAAAGTCTTCAAACTTGAAAAAAAAATAAAAATCTTCAACCTGAATCAAGTAGTAACATGAAAACCTGAGCAAAACAACAGCATGTTTCCAATCTTCAGACCAGAACAAAGCAAAATTTAAAGCATTCAAAACTGAGGGCAAATCAAATAGCAAATTCGAAGTTCAAATACAAAATTGATTTCCAGTTCCAGTTCTCTGCTTTATCCTAGGTGAGAAAACTTCTGGCATAAATTCTTAGATCAGTTAAAATATATAATGCATGCGATCAATTTTGGAAATATGATGTGAGATCTGCTTGCATATATATATATATATATATATATATATATATATATATATATATATATGAAGATATATGTATGTATGTATGTAGTTTTACTCTGTCTTAAGTTAAAGGTTTTAAAATAGATACAAGAAAAATTAAAATCTCTTGTTTCAATCCCTTTCAAGTAATGAGTTTCAAAAGGAATACGTTTACAATAAGGTAAATTCATTTCTAAAAAAAAAATCGGGTAAAAATATTAACTAAAATTTGAGAAAAATACAATTTACAGTAAAATCATCATAAATCAGGAAAATCGAGCATTTCAATCCTATGGTCTGATTTCATAATCAAAGTCGTATTTCAAAATGGTGATTTTAGATGATGATCTCCTGATTTTTAAGATAGTAAATCGTGTGTGTTCGTAAGTTGATCAAAATCGATATTTTTTCAATTTCCGGCGATTTTCGATGAGGGGTTCGTCATGACTGAAACTGGAGATGGTCAAAGGTCTAAGAATAATCGAAAGAATATTTGTTAGAATTTTATACGAGCGAGGCGGCGATACGACGAAGATTTAGGGTTTACATCACAGTTTTGTTCGACGAAGAAGACGTGGTGATTTCGTCGACTGTGGTGCATTGAGTTTGATTGCACCCAGAGGAAAAGGTTTGTGGGTCGTAGGGGCAACTTTAGTCGAAGTGGCATGGTGGCGGTGGACGAGGTCATCGTCACGAGGTTGATTTAGGCAACTAATTTGGGTTTCCAGGTTGAGCTAGATAGCTCATTTTTATTTCGTGACGGATTCGTCGATACTGGGTGGTTGTTATGGGTGAGGAGATCATTAACGGTTTACTGTAGGTGCCGGCGAAGATCAAAAGTTGATCAAAAAACTGTGCATGTGCATGCATGGGTGGCCGTATCTGGTTTTAGTTAAGGAATTTGGGAAGATGAAGTCAATTGGGTTCAAGCATGAGAGAATTGAAGATCAACTCGAGGTTGGTCTCAAGATTTCTGAAGGGTTGCTTAGGTTAATTGAAATGCTGCAGGGTTTAAAATTTAAAATAAATATTTAACAAATTTTTAAAACAGTGAAAAGGTTTAAATCAAGTTTGGGGATGAACAAAGTTTAAAATGAAAGGGTAAATTTAATCAAGTTCAAGACATATTAACTATGTTTTTAAAAGCCAAATTGAATTTTAAACTTTTTTTTCACAAAGTTTCAAAGTTAATTTTTAGTTAAATATTTTAAAAATTAATTTGTTTTTAAAGTAATATAATTAATTCCTAATGTTCCCAATATAATTTAATGATTAATTATTTAACTGAGGTGATTAACTAAAGGCTAATTTGTTTTAATCAATGTGATTAACTAAGGCTAATTTGTTTTAATCAATGTGATTAATTAAAGGATAATTTGTTTTAGTCAAGGTGATTAAAGGATGTTTACTTTAAAAAAATATTTACTTAATTAGGGATTAAGGATTAACTAATTAGTAATTAAGACTCAATTAATTAATGTGATTAGATAAAAAGGGTAATTACTTAAAGAAAAATTACTTAATCTAAGTAATTAAAGATTAATTAAGGATAACTAATTAATAATTAAGATTAATCTATTTATGATTAAGGAATGATTAAGGTTAATTATTTAATGATTAAAGGTTGATTAATTAATAATTAAAGATTGATTAATTTATTTTTGATGGATAATTAATAAATTATTAAAGGATGATTAATCAAAATGATTTGTAATAATTAATGTTAATTAACAAGGATTAGTGATTAATTTGGTCTAAATTAATTAGATGATTAATTAATCTTACTTATGGATATTTGGATTGTATGGAATGCTTTGAATAGTTTGATATCCCTGATGTGTGTTATTCTGTGATATGAATTGTATGTTTGAGCTGTGAACTATGACTTATTTATCTTTGATGCATTTACATATTTATCTGTGAATCAGTGAATGAAGATAAGCGTTATAGGATTATACCGCTTATCGATATTGTTGTGCTTAAATCTGTAACGATTAATGATGTTGCACTATTGTGGTAAAACCCCTGGACTACACTATACACACACAAATATGGATTTCACGAGTAAATAAGTTAAGTCATAGATATTTTGAAATCTAAATATTATTTTGTTTAAAAGTTGAATTTTGAATCCAAATGGTTCGGGAAATGGAATTGGGTTGAATATGGAAAGCTTTTGAAAGGGAAGTTTTGAAATTCAAATTTAATTTGAAAATATTATTTGAAAGTATTCTGGAAATCGTGGTATGAAAGGTTTATACAATATATATAAGGGTTTAAACTATTGTTTTAGTAGTTTTAATTTAATTCGAAATAGAACTTGCCGATGATACGACAGTTCATAGATTTTCTGGAATTATACTTTTAAAGGCTATAACATGTGTATATTTAATCGAATTTTTTTTCCGAAACCAAAAGCATTTGTTTTCAAATGATAACGGCTTTCATATAACGAAAGAATTTCTAGTTTTTGTTGAAAGGATTTCAAGCTGTGTGATTTGAATTGAAAATAGTTTTGAAAGCTATGAATGAATCTTTGTTAAAGATTGGTGAACTTTTCAAATTGAAGAGGATCTTGAAAGAGTATCTTTTGTATAGATTTGGAATTGAAATAATTTTGAAAGCTATGAATAAATATTTATGAAAGATTGGTGAACTTGGTGAAGTGAATTTTTTGTTTAAAAGATTAAAAATGGAATTTGTTTGAACCATTCAAAAGAAAGGTTTTGGGCTTTAAGTTGTGACTTAACTTAGATCCCAATATCCATATGTTTTAAAATAAGAACTCATTATTTGGTTTATACGGGAGAGGACTTTGTGTCATATAACCCATTTCGAATAATGATACGACGTAGATGGATAACATTTGAAGACCAGGGGTGAAGATCGAGTATTTTCAAGAATGAAAGGATTACCCGTCGAATGTCTCTACACTAAGTCGCACTGGTATAGAGATCTCCATATGTGATGGGGAGTCCGATCAGGTTTGTGAATACCCAGATTGTAAGGGCTTCTTTTGAAGTGCCTTCGGTTCTGTTCGAAAACGGAATAGACTTGTATGGATGTGTGTCTGACATTACACTTTGAGATGTAAAGCTGGTTTCTATCAAATACATTTCTGTTTGGTGGCGAAGAATTTATTCTCTTAGCTTAGCACCCTTCTCTAGGACATACGAGCTCAGAGGTTATGTAGTTGATGGTTATTAGTGATATATTCCGAATTTGGTGATGTGGCATACGAAGTGATGCTGATCATCTGTTGATCAAAGCATTGCTTTTGTGTAAAGCATAGCTTTGTGGACGAGACCTCGTCGGACCTTACAACCCGAAAATGGTCAAAACAGGAAAGTTATGGCGAGGTTATTAGGGGTCGTGCCCCTAGGTACGTCCATTTTCTTTTGGATAAAAGTGATATCATGGTATGGATCCTAGATATTTAACTGTGTGGTTGTTGCTATTTGTTGCCGAATCCCGCGATAAAGGTTGGTAACGACCGGGGATGGAATACTTGTAGGTGTTACCTACTTATAGAGGTAACTCGGCCTTGCGTTGAGAGAGATCTGGTTTGGTTCTTAGGGGCGTCACTCTAGAGGCGTCCCATTTGGTGAGGAAGTTCCTTAGCCAAACCATTTGTTGGAAATCCAAAGAAACAATACGTGCCCTGTACGGTTTTAGTTGTATAACCTGCCATGGAATGTGGTGGTAACTTGCTATTGAACATGGTAGCTATAGTAGGCACACAATAATGGTTGTATGCTGGCTAAGATTAATATTATACATGCAAATGTTTTTTCACTATGCACTAATAACAATATCAAATAGTTTTTATGTGTCAAGCATGTTTGACTATCATAAGGAGAAATCTCACCCAAGTGTGCGATTGCATTGTGTGTGTGTGTGTGTCGGGAGGCCTTATGGTAGTTTCATTTTCCAAAATGAATTGCGGATTTCAAATTTAAATTCTTTTGTTGTTTTGTTCAAATAAACTATTTTTGTTTGCTCACACCAGTCCCATGACTGACCTGGAGTTTATTGTTCCCTTTCTAAAGTTTGGGTGCCCACAATTTTCCACACGGGCAGCCTAGAGTGAGATTTTCAGATAGTCAGCCAGTAGGTGTAGCATTTGGAAATCTTCTCCAGTCTTTGGATCTTGGCGATCGTATGGACGACTGGCCATGCTTAATACAACTTGATGGTGGTTCAAGCTTCTTGGATTAGAATTTTGGAGCTTGGCATTGAAGATATTGTTCCACTGCTAGTGTTATCTCTCTGCTGTTGTCTTTTGTCTCTAATTAATATTGATATCTCAATTGTATCATTTTTGTATCGAATATTGTGTATCAATGTTATATCATTCATTTTTCTTCCGCTGTGATGTTGTACTTAATGTGTTATAAGCTCCGACGAACCAGATTCAACATTTGGATCTACGACATTCGAATACGGGTGATGTATTTGGTGCCGATTTTCGAAGGCCGAGTCAGGTTCGTCACAACGTTTTTAAATCAATTTGGGTTTTGCCATTTAATTCTTCTAGTATTAAAAATATATGTAAAGTTGAAAAATACAGGAGTTTACGGATTTTAAAGGAGAAGTGTGAAATAGACGTATATAAATTGTATTAGAAATCATTTCATATGCGATGAATTAGAAGTAATTGCTTGCAAAACTATATATGCCAATTCGAGATTTCATATGTGTAAATTAGCTTTCTAGTTCATTATTTGTTTTTTATGAAATGAAAAATATACTTTTACAATATAGTCGTAACAAGTGGTCATGGGATATTGGTTATCACTTCATTGTTTAATTATATGACTTGTTTGCGTAGAGTATTTGGTAATGGAATTTACCAACTAGTAGTAAATATTTTAGTAACATCGAGTGATTATGGGTCACACGGTGTTAGTAAATAGCATTTGAGAAATTTATAACACTTTATTATAAATAGTATCTTGGTGATATAGGTTATTGCATAACTCGTCATATTTATTGATACATTCGTTAGCTTGACCTGATAGGCTAGTTCTTCAACCTAACGGCTTGACCGTGGAGGACGTATCCCGAGTTTTGTTATTCGTTTAGTTTCTAGCCCTATATAACTGAGGCAGCAATCTATACTGCAGACTACATTCGATACCATAAAAATTGTGCCATATGTTAGTAGGCATGGCACCTCAGCAGTGCCATGTTAGTTTGAACATATGTTATGGATACCTGGTACCGTTGGACTGTAGGAGTTTAATGGGCTAAACTCATGGATATTTTCTTATCAGTCTCTTCTTGGAAGAGAGAAATTCACAAAAAAATATCTTATTGGTCAATTTATGAATTGGGTGTTAGCGACCGACTTTAACTGCTAGTATGGTGTTAGCGACCAACAAAACTGCTAGTATAGTGTTGGTGATCGATTGAACTGTTAGTATGGTGTTAGCGACCGAGTAAATTATTAGTGTGGTGTTAGCGACCGATTAAACTACTACGTATTATTTAGTATTATGTTTGGGTATCCATTCTCGTATTTCGTCATAGCGTTTAGTTTTTGATTTGAATTCCCTCTTCATGCTTTGAATATTTTGATAACTTAACACCATATTTCAGATGATAGTCCATGACAGGCTTGATATAATTTGGTGATGTGGTGTGATTTGTTTATATTTTATGATTATCTAGGAGGGTAACGTACTTCTGTGTTTAGCCCACAAAGGGAAGTAGCTTTGATTAGCAATAGACTTTCATGGATTTATTGATTTGAAATGGCTATGTAGGAGTTTCCATATTTGCATATGATATCTTCAATAGACTTAAGTAGTATCGAGATCACTTGTATGTTAACTATAGTTAGATATATCTCTTTTTAATTGATATTCGATTGGTACATTTATTATAGTGACCTTACCATTTGATATTTAGAGAAGTCCGATCCCGGTGTAATTTTATTATAATGATCGGGTCAGACCGAGTCATTTAAGTTTCAGGGACATTGGCCATGGATTCATGCACGTGTTTGGAGTTTGAAAGGATTCTGCATTATGCATCTTTTTGTTATCTCTTCATTAGGATTAGCGAGATTTTCATTAGTTATATCTTCAGTAGTGTGTGACCACTATACATTTTATGTATATGTATGATATTTTGGATTTGGATAGTGATGGCACTATGATGTATATTTCTAGGCAGTGAGCTTTGCACTCTATTTTGAGACTCACTTCATATTATGGGATGTGTACCATATTTTATTCCACATGCAATTCTATGTTTGTGAATATTTATTATATAATGTTCTACTATTATGAACCAACGTAAGTGTTTCTTCACACAAACATCGCATATGTCAAATTTCAAGATTGATTTAGAGTACGATAATAATGACTTATCGGTGTTAGCTCGAGGGAAGATTTACATAAGGTCGCTTCGAACAAACTTTATTCTCCATATTACTAGACAACATTACCTAGTAATGTCCTTTAATAATATGGTTATAGATATGGGTCATTACAGCTAGGTATCAAAGCATGTCAGAACAATATAGAATAATTATCTAATACGAATCATGACCGAGAAAGACTTCATGTCCCTACCCTGGGTTTTTGTGCGTGATAGATTGAATTTTACTTCTTTTTAGGGATTACTACCAATAGAGTGAAACATTTTTGTGTAAAAATGTGTTTTAAACCTTTAGAAAATGATTTCTACCAATATAGAATAATTTTTCTATATTTTAGTCATTTGTAAAATGGTGTTTAAAGTTGTGTAAAAATGATATTAGGGAATGATTTAATTCATGGTTTATTTAATTAAAAAACGTTTGGGCTTAGGAATTTAGTTCAGCCTATTTAAGGGACTTAGTGAATTTCTTTAAGTTGAGAAACATCTTCCTGCACATTCATTTGATACATATAGAAGCTTTCTATAACGAATCGGATTTTACGTCGTTTGATTTTGAATATTTGAAGGGTTTTAAATATTGGATTTAGAATATAAAATGATTTTTGAATATGAATATTTTGTTTGAAATTGTAGAATGAATTTAAATTTTATATAGCGATTTATCATAATACGGAGATGGTGGTTAATCAAAATTTGAGTTGAATATGAATTGGAATGATTTCTAATGTTGATATAAATTTTATTTGAATTATAATTTAGTTAATAATTTTTTAAAATTGGAATTTTAAGTAATTTCATCAAAATTTGGAAATCGTCGTATTTATCGACACGTTGAAATAGCAATTCGGGGCACAGTCTCAGAATTCGACGAAACAAGTTCCATTGGATCCACAATATTGTAATTTTAACGGATTTCAATTTTCATAGCGTTTGGAGTTACCTTTTGGTCATATGGGATAGAAATGCATTGAAATTAAAATCGAAAATTTAATACAATATTTGGGTTAAAAAAGCCATCTTCTGCGTATGATCGTTTGGTCTCGAAACTTGTTCCATGTCGTTCAAAACAGGGATATAACATTAGGAATGCCAGGCGGCACGGCTTAATAGAAGATCGAGATTTCAACGTATGTAATGCGAGATATTTTGGATAAAATAAAATAAAAATTTCAAATCATGCTGATCGAGCCACCATAAACTTGTATGAGTCGCCAGCCTACACCTGACCAAGCCGACATTCTCCATTTTAAATAATGTACCTACCTCTGTCTTTTTAAAAGCATTTCCTCTCTTTTTTGTTTAAAAACGAAATCAGATTGAAAAAATATCAAATCGCCAGCGCTTGGAATCGGGGAGGTGCATGGTCTCTTGGCTGGAACGAAGCATGAAGGAGGCTGGGCGAACATGGGGATGTCATACGATATGGTCGAAGTTGCAATTTTGGCCAAGAGGCAGCGACGTTGGTGATGTTGGTCGAAGGGAGTGGGCGTTCATGTGTAGGTCGTGAGTTGCGTTGTCGAGCAAGCTAAAGAATGGGTGCGACGACGTTGACTGTGGGGCGAATGTGATGTGGAACGACGTTCGATTTTGGTCATATGTTTTGGGCGCTTGCTCGCGCGTTTGCTAGAGGAATGCAGATGAGAAATCAAGGTCGAGGCAGATGAGGCTGGAAGTGCGAGTTGCTGTGGGGTGCGATATCGTGATGATATATGGTCGTGATAAACAGTGGGTTTTAGTAGACATGTCACGATTGGCATGGTGGAGCTGGACGAAAAGTTGTGGGGTTCATCGTAGAGAGAAGAATGTATAAAGTAATTAGTTTTAATTAAATTTCATAAAAGTATAATTAGTAAGTATAAAAATTGTTTACTTATAAAATTTGTAAATTATTCATGCGAGGTTCAAAATTACAAACGCGAGTCATGTTGCGTCATAGCGAAACCCTACTCGATGGAACAAATTTGGGATTGGAACGATTAACAAATTTGAAATTCAAGGTGAGTAAATCTCACTCATTTTGGATTACTAGATTTAATTTATAATAATTAAATTTAATTATTGGATGATTGGTTGAATTAATATCTTTTTATCAATTGATTATTATATTATATATAGTAGTATATATTTTAGTAATTAGGTATATTGCCGCCAAATGAAGGGGATGAGACACTATGCTTCCCGTATAATAGCGGATGACCCTATATTATAGTGATATGTTGTTTCGAAGCATGATTGGTATTTTATGTTATATAACATCTGTGGATACAAGGAAATAGGTTGAAGGGATCCAATTGGATTCCTTAAAAATATATTGATTATTTCATATATGGTGATATATAATGTGATTGAATAATCTGTTATGGATTGTTATGTGATTTGACTTACTAGATGCTATAGTAGCACAGGCCCAAATTTTGGAATTTTAAATACCATAAATAATATTTTTGAATTAAAAAAAAAGAAATACAAAGGTGATTTATGGAAATAAAAATATTTATATGAAATTGGAATGTTGAATAAGAAATGGTTTTGGATTAAATAAAAGATGTGATTTAGAATTCACTTAACTATTTTGAAAAGTGGTTCAGATAAATATTTTTGAAACTAATTTGTACAAGAAATTTGGAACAACATATTTTGATAATATGTTGTAATTATAAATGGAAGTTGAAATCGAGTTTTGAATGGATTTGGAATTATAATTGGATTTATTGAGAAATAGATTTCCAAATGGGATTTTAAATAGAAATCGGTTTATGAATGGATTTTAGTAATATAAATTGATTCTAAGCTGGGAATGAGTTTATAAAGTTGTAAACAATGTTTATAAACAAAGTGGAATGATTATCATTTGATAAATTGGGAAAATAAATTCACGTTGTGAATTTAAAATGAAATATGGAAATTGTTTAGATAGAAATAGTGGATCTATTTTGGAAAATGGAAATAGTTGGGAAATTGGAATGTGAATTGATTTGTGATAAATTGAGAGAGATTATAAGTATAAAATCAGTTATTCTGAATTTTAAAAGTAGTTTTTCATGAAGTAAGTTTTGTTTTCAGAATAGAATTTTATTTATTAAACTATGTAGTTTAAAAGCTATTATTTAGATTAAAATATTTCAGTAAGATAGTTATCAAATATTTAAATCTATTGAAGTGAATTCTATGTTTTATAAACGAGCTTTATAAATCGATTAGTATTATTTATAGATGAATTGGATATTAGTTATCATTGTTTATTTAAAAGGATTTTGAATTTTAAATAATTACTTAAATATGTTTGAAAATTTATCATTATTCTTTTAAATGCTTATTTTATAAATATAGAGTTTTGGAAATTGGTTGAAGTAATTTATATGTACTCTCGAGATTTGCAAATCGGGTTTTATTTAATGGATGTGATGTTATAAGAGAAAATTTTATAACTGAATTTGGGAAGCTTGAGAAATTTTCCAAACTTTTAAATATGAGAACTTCAAAATGAATCTGAATTCATAAAAGAAGTTATAAATTGTTAGTGGGGATTTTAAATAAGTAGAATCGGTTTTGGAAATTGTAAAAGGAATTTATTAAAAATTCCAAAAATTTAGGAGATAAATTATGAAATATTTCCTATGTATTAGTATTAGAAATTATTTTGGAAAATAGGCTTATAATATTTTCCTAAGTGTTGAAATGAAAGGTTTTAGAAATAATTTAGCGATGAAAGGATTTTTATAGAGATATTTTTCAAAGTAATGGATTTTAAATTGAATTTGGAAATATTTCACTAAGTGTTGAAGTAAGTTAAGATTTGAAATATCATGAAACGACCCTGACAGGACCTTTAAAAATCGACACCCAAATACGTCACCCCTATTAGAATGTTGCAGATTCAAACATCGAATCTGATTCGCCGGAGCTTATGACAACATTATGTACCACAACACAGTGGAAAAAGAAATGAATATTATTCTACACAACATTTGATATAATATCTGATAAAAATGAATATCAATATCAAAGCCGAAATAAAATAATGGAAAGAACAGCAGCGGAAAAGATATCTTCATAGACTCCAAGAGAAAGAGAGAATGCAATAGAATGCATCTCTATTGCCAAAGCTCTAAAGGTCTTCAACTATAAGCTCAAACCACCATCATGTTGAACTTAAGCAAACTCGGTGCACAATACTATCGCCAAACCAAAAATTACAAAGATTGCCAAAATCCAAAGACTATGCTATTGAATCTACATCTACTATCCGACTATTTGAAAATCTGACTCTCGGCGGCCCGTTTGGGAAATTGTAGGCACATGGAGTTTAAAAAGGGAACAATAAACTCCAGGTCAGTCATGGGACTGGTGTGAGCTGACAAAAACAGTTTATTTGAACAAAAAAACAAAAGGAATTTAAAAAGAAATCCGCAATGCTTTTTGGAAAATGAAACTAGCATAAGGCCTCCCCACACGCACACAAAGCAAGTGCATAATTGGAGGAGATTTCTCCTTATGATAGCCAAACACTCTTGATAGCAAAATCCTTTTGATATTATTGTTAGTGCATAGTGAAGAAAACATTTACAAGTATAATATTAATCTTAGCCAGCACACGTAGCATTATAGTATGCCTACTATAACTACCATGTTAGACAGCAGGTTCTACAACTAAAACCGAACAAGGCGCATATTGAATGATTGGATTTCCAACAAATGGTCAGGCCAAGGAACTTCCCCACCACATGGTTATGTTGATACTCGAAGATATTGATCAATGACAATGTGCTTTGACAAACAAGGAAGAAATATATGCAAATGCTAAATGAAGATAGATGAAGACCAAACAAACTTAAAGTATGTTTTTACATATGTCATTAGTCTAGATATATTGTTAAAATCTATCCTCAAGAAGCTTGCACGAACACTAGAAAAAATTTATAAACTTCATTTTTCAATTAATTTTTAACTATGCAGGTTTTATGAGTTCAGTCGACTGAATAGGAACAGTCAGTCGACTGAAACTGGAACAAATTTAAACACATGCACAGTTTCAGTCGACTGAATTTCCTGCACAGTCGACTGAATTTGGTCTCGAAAATTTTACTTCATATTTTCAGTTGACTGAATTCCCTGCTCAGTCGACTGAATTTGAACCTGCGAATTTTCTCTGAAAAGACACCTTCTTCCTCCCAAGAGTTGCGACCTTTCATCAATGGAAATGGAAGCATCTCTTGTTTGCAACCTTTGACAACATATGGATCTCTTCTACAAGTGTATATATACACATGATTCTCACATCAGTTAATTCACCGAATTCTCTTGCTTTAATCTTACTATTCTCTTGTTCATATTCTCTAGATATTCTCAAAGCAATCACCAATCTGTTGCTTGAATCACTGTTTTTGTTTATAACATTCCTTTTGATTCATGGCAATTCACATTTCCTAAATCTTCACAAACACATTGCATATTCTCAATGATAAGATTATAGGAATATTGTACTACATTAGACTCATTAGTGTTGACAAGAACACAATAAGTCGAATATTGTATTTTAGTAATTGAGTTGAAGTCCTCTTCGGTAGTTGAGGCAAGAAATTCCATTCGGTTGTTCGGGTAAGTTGTAAACCTATTCTTCCGGGTGAAGTGAGGGTGCTAGTTAGTGAAATTCTTAAGTGAAGCTTAGGGACTGGACGTAGGACGATAGGTCTGAACCAGTATAAAATCCTGGTGTCTCCTTGCATTTACCTACTTTATTTACCTAGACTATTTCATTATTCCATATTACACGATCCTACCGCATAGCCTCTTTCAATTGGTATCAGAGCAAGGTTGTCCTATAACAATAACACCATTATTAGACATATTGATAATATGGAAAATAACGCAAGTACAAGCACAACATCTGTCTATAGTTTCACATTTGCGGAAGGACAATCTACCCAAAGACCCCCCTATTCAATGGACTAAACTACAACTTTCTGGGCTACTAGGATGAGGATTTATATGCAAGCAACAAGTTTCGAAGCATGGAATGCTACTCAAGCAGAGTTCGTTGTGCCCACAACTGATTATCCTACATGGACACAAATTCAAAAGAATGAAGCTAGTGCAAATGCCAAAGCTATGAATATGCTATTTTGCGCCCTGGATAGAAATGAATTCAGCCGTGTTAGCATATGTACTACTGCATATCAGATATGGGAAACACTCAAAGTCATACATGGAGGCACAAACAAAGTTAAACAAACAAAGATATCCATGTTGAAGAATCAATTCCAAAACTTTAGAATGCGACAAAATGAATCCATCAATGACATGTACTCAAGATTTCAAGACATTCATCATGCTCTAATCGGACTAGGAGAAAGATACACGGACTTTGACATTGTGTCTAAAGTTCTAAATTCACTCACTGATGAATGGGAGAGAAAAGTACTAGCAATCGAGGAAGAAAATGATCTATCTACAATGAAACCAGAAGAATTGATGGGAAATCTTATGTCGTATGATGTAAATATGCAAGCTAAAAAGGATCAAGCTCAAGAAAGAAAGAATGTTGCTTTTCATGCGGAAAAGGAAGAATCAGAGTCTGAAGATGAGGATCTAGCATTTATAGCCAAAAATTTCAAGAAATTCTTAAAGTGTAGAAAAGGAAACAAAAACGGATTCAAAAAGAATTTCTTGAACAAACCTTCATCCTCAAATATATAATGCTTCAATTGTCACAAGAAAGGACACATGCAAAAAGATTGTAAAGAACAAATGAAGGAAAATCAGAAAAACTTCAACAACAAAAACAAGAAGGATAGATTCAAAAAGAAGGCATTTTCTGTAACATGGGACGATTCAGATCCATCTTCATTAGAAAATGATAGAGATAGCGACAATGAACAGGCAAATGTATGCTTCATGGCACAAGAATCTGAGGTCCCACTCAAAAAGAAGAAATGGATATTAGAAAGTGGTTGTTCAAAACACATGAACGAAGATAAAGATATGCTTACAAACATCACATACTTTGATGGTGGCTCTGTTACCTTCGGAGACAATTCAAAAGGGTATATCATTGGCAAAGGAGATGCGAACAATTACGGTACATCAAATTTACCTATTATAACAAATGTTTCATTAGTTAAAATTTTAAAACATAATCTACTTAGCATAAGTCAATTGCGTGACAAAGGTTTTAAAATAACTTTCTCAAATAATAAATGTAGTATTTTTGATCAAAACCAAAATCTTATTTTTGAAGGAAATAGAGATAGAAATATTTATGTTTTAAATATGAATATTAATCATAATTCAAGTATGTGTTTACTTGCCAAAGATAATGATCCTTGGTTATGGCACAAAAGATTTTGTCATATAAATTTTAAAACAATTAGAAAACTTTCTAAAAATGAATTAGTAAGAGGTTTATCCAAAATAAACTTTAAAATAAAAAATCTTTGTGATGATTTTCAAAAAGGGAAATTAACGAAATCATCTTTCAAATGTAAGAAAAATATTTCAACTTTACAACCATTAGAATTACTACATATGGATTTATTCGGACCAACACAAGTTCAATCCATTAATCATAACCGATACGTATTTGTAATAGTTGATGATTTTTCAAGATACACATGGACTATTTTTATGAAAAATAAAAGTGACACTTTTGAGCATTTTAAACATTTGTCAAAAGAATTCAAAACACCAAAAATTTGAAAATTAAAAATATTCGAAGCGATCATGGAGGCGAATTCGAAAATGAAGTTTTTGAAACTTTTTGTAAAAAGAAAGGAATAAATCATAATTTTTCTTTTCCTAGAACTCCTCAACAAAATGGATTGTAGAAAGAAAGAATAGAACATTACAAGAATGCGCAAGAACATTATTAAATGGATGTTCTCTACCAAAACATTTTTGGGCAGAAGCTGTTGCTACTGCATGTTATGTATTAAATAGAATATCAATTAGACCATTAACTAAAAATACTTCTTATGAACTATTTAATAATAAAAAGCCAAATATATCTTATTTTAAAATATTTGGATCAAAATGTTTCGTTTAAATACAAAAGATCAATTAGGAAAATTCGATTCAAAAGCTGATGAAGGAATTTTCGTAGGATACTCAGAACGAAGTAAAGCATATCGAGTTTTTAATAAACGATTGCATATATCTTTTGATGAAAATTTTAATAAAAATTTAAATATAAAAGATGATGAAGAATTGATAAATATAGAAGAAACAAACCTTGAAAATAATAATAATGAACTAAGATCTCCTCCTAGAATATTACGAGATCATCCAACTCAAAATATAATAGGAGAAATAAATTCTCAAGTTAGAACAAGAAATCAACTAAATCAAATGGGTCATGTAGCTTTCATTTCATCAATAGAACCTAAAAATCCAAAAGAAGCATCAACAGATGATTATTGGATTATCGCAATGCAAGAAGAATTAAATCAATTTGAACGTAACAATGTTTGGGAATTAGTTCCCCATCCTAATAATCAATCAGTAATTGGAACAAAATGGATTTACAAAAATAAAGTAGATGAACAAGGTAATATAACAAGGAATAAAGCAAGACTAGTAGCACAAGGGTATAATCAAGAAGAAGGTATTGATTTTGAGGAAACATTTGCTCCCGTTGCAAGACTGGAAGCAATACGTATACTATTAACCTTTGCTTGTTTTCACAATTTTAAACTTTATCAAACGGATGTTAAAAGTGCATTTTTAAATGGTTTTATTAAAGGAAATGTATATGTAGAACAACCTCCTTTATTTATACATAAAAAATATCCGGATCATGTATTTAAATTGAAGAAAGCACTATATGGTCTCAAACAAGCACCTCGTGCTTGGTATGAAAGACTTAAAAGTTATTTATTAAACACGGGATTTAAAATTGGAAAAGTAGATCAAACGCATTTTATTAAAAATACTTCCAGAGATATTCTAATAATTCAAATATACGTAGACGATATTATTTTTGGTTCAACAAATGAAAATTTATGTAAAGAATTTTCAAATATAATGACTAATGAGTTCGAAATGTCTCATATGGGTGAATTATCATATTTTCTCGGACTTCAAATAAAACAATTAACAAATGGAATTTTTATAAACTAAGAAAAATATTGTGCTAATTTAATTAAACGATTCGGTATGGAAAACACTTCTGCTAAACCTACTCTATGAGTACCACTACACATCTCGATCGAGATGAAAATGGCCAAAAGTGTAGATCAAAAATTATTTAGAAGTATGATTGGTTCCTTACTTTACTTAATCGCTATTAGACCTGACATAATGATGAGTGTTTGTTTATGTGCACGTTTTCAATCTGATCCTAAAGATTCACACTTAAGAGCAGTAAAACGAATAATGCGATATCTTAACGAAACTAAAGATTTCGGTCTTTTCTATCCAAAGGAATGTCCATTTGAGTTAGTATCATATAGTGATGCTGATTTTGGTTGATCTCGAATAGATAGAAAAAGTATAAGTGGTACTTGCCATTTCATTGGAAAATCACTTGTATCTTGGTTTAGTAAGAAACAAAATTGTGTCTCGCTTTCGACATGCGAATCAGAGTATATATCAGCTGCTTTAGCTTGCACTCAAGTTATATACATGCAACAAACACTTAAAGATTTTAATATAAATTTAACAAATTCTACAATATACTGTGACAATACAAGTACAATAAACTAATCTAAAAATCCGGTTAATCATTCTCGTACAAAACATATAGATATTCGTCACCATTTTCTACGTGACAATATCGAAAAAGGAATGATTAATTTAGAACATATTTCTACTGAAAATCAAATTGCCAATGTGTTTACTAAACCTCTATTAGAAAACTCCTTTATAAAACTTCGAAGAGAATTAGGTATAATATCCTTTAAAGATATTAATTAGAAATACATTAATATTCCCACATTTCAGTCGACTAAAATAAAATGTTCAGTCGACTAAATAAAAATTTCAAATATTTTCAGCTATGTTATATGTTACATTATATAATTTATAGACCACACATTTGTAAAACTGAATTATTAAATAAGAAACATACATTTTAACAAAATCCTCTTTACCACTAAATCTCTATACGGTTAAAAATTCTTATTAATTATAACCGTTATTTGTTTAGTAAAATTCTATTATAAATAAACTCTTAAAAATGCTTTTATTTTCATCTTGATTTTACAAATAAAATATTAATTAAATATAAAATGTCATCCAACAACTCCTTCTCTCCAATCAGTATCACCTCGTCAGTTGATAACACTCCAACATCGCCAAAACTTCCCACACCAACACCTGCACATGAGCCTGTTTACAAATGGGAAAATTATCGTACTGGTTTCACTCCATAATCTAAAAAGGCAAAACGCGGACTCTTTATTTCACCTGACACAAAAAGAAAGATTGATGAAATTCATCATTTTCAACAACAACAGATAGATCTTCAACGAGAGCAGTACTTCGAGCAAAAAGTTACGGCAAGACATTTGAGCTTTCTAGAACAAATCGGTTTACGCTTCTGTGGATCAAAGAAGAACGAAGTGGCTAAACCCCTACCTCGCCCCGTTAGCTCTCTTGATCCTTCTTCATCTTATCGTACACCAGTCGATCCTATGAATCCTTGGATGTCTCCTAAAACTCCTCAATATAGTCCGTATTCATGGGATACAAATTACATGAAGAATGAAGGAAAGAAGTTTTCAAGTCCATCCCCAAAGAAATAGTTAAATTTTGACATATTTATATGTTGTTAAATCAATATTTTTGTAACTATTTCTTTAAATAAATTGTTTAATTTCAAAAATTAACTGAAACAACAGGAACGCATGTTTCAGTCGACTGAATGCCCCTGCTTAGTCGACTGAAAATATGATAGAAAACAATATATACAAAGTTCAGTCGACTGGAACCATCTGCACAGTCGACTAAAAAATCAACAGAAAATTTCAGCAACAAAATTCAGTCGACTAAATGTACTGCTCAGTCGACTGAATCTATCACAGAACACTTCGGCCTTTGATTCAGTCGACTGAATAGAACATTCAGTCGACTGAACGCTACTTCCCAGGCAAAATTTCCCCTTTTAACCACCAAATTTTACCCTACCAATTCACTTTTACCTCCTACAAACCTTCTTCCCCAAATTAATTTCGAAACCCTAACTCCCAAATTCCTCAAAATCAAACCAATTCTCACCTAAATGGCACCAAAAAGAGCAAGAGCTTCTTCTTCTTAATCCTCCGAGCCAATTGATGCTCAAATAGCACAATGGCTTTACGATGGAACCGTTATCACTCGATGGAACAAGATGAAGAATTCTCGAATTTTCGAGCATTCTTTCGTTGATTTTCAAAGTTTTCAAACCTACAACATCCAAGCATTAACAGATCCGGCAGGTTTAACTTCTCTTTTAGATTTGAACTGAAATGACCATACCATTAATCATGTAATGGTAAAATTATTTTATGCTAATATTAATCTTGTACACCAAACTCCAAGAAATCCAAACAATAGTGTTCGGAGTATGGTGTGTGGAAAGAAAGTTTGGTTTTCATTGGATAGAATAGCACATATTTTAGAGTCTCCAAATGTCGAGAGAAAGTTAGAGGAAATAGAATTCAATCCACACATTCGTGACAACATCAACCATCGATTCATGGATGATAATATCAACTTTAGGGATTTTAAGTCCACCTCTCTTCGACCTATGGCGAGAATCCTCCATAAAGCCCTAATGAGAACGATTACTCCTCGTACGGGCTCGTACGAAATTGTCTACCCAAATAACTATCGAGCTCTATATGCTATTTTTGGCAATATACAAGTTAATTAGGTACAGCTTATTCTTGATGAGTTTCTCACTTTCAACAATGGAAAAATGCGCACTATTTACTTTGGAGAGTACATCATGCGACTTCTCCTAAATGTCGATACGCCATTACCCAGAGAATACAATGGTCCATCAAATTAACCGTCGGACCATAAGCCTAATGCAACTCCCATCTCGACCTCCTCGCATAATATCACTCGCCGAATGGGAAGCAAGGCATCAAGAACGACAACAACAACCTCCTCAACCTCGCCACGAAGAACATCTCGAGCAAGATGATGAAATTCGTCTTGTTGACCCAAGCTTCACTACCAACCAATCCTTGGGGATATTGTAAAGAAATCAACAAATTCTTGACACTCGTCTAAAAAAGGTAGATCATAAACTTGATAAAATAAAAGGATTCTTCAACAAGCTTTGGGATGCAATCTCGTGCTCAAGCACCACTACTGCTTCGACATCTCGCGGTAAACGTCCAGCACCTACGTTTACATGGACGACATCCGAAGAGCATACAAGTAGCAGCGCAAGCGGAGCTAGTTGTAGCCAAGGAGGAAGAGCACACAGACCACCAACAGGAGGACCCGTCATACGTGAATCAACAGGAAGAGAAGGTTCATATGACTGGGATAAGGATGAGTAATTTTGTTGTTTTGATGAATATTTTTAACTTTCTAATGGCCCGTATAAATAGCCATTTTATGCTTGTCTGTCACAACATTTTTATTTCTCTTAATTCATGCTTATGAAAATATTCTCTATGATTCAGTGATTGTTTTGATATATTATTACTGCTGTTAGTTCTTCCTTTTTGTCGATGACAAAGGGGGATAAAATCTATGGTACTAACTTTGTTTTGTAGGAAAGATAGTGCATACATTCAGGGGGAGAAAGTAAGTAAAACATCTCTAGAATAAATCAGTATTGTCATCAATCAAAAAGGGGGAGAATGTTGATACGCGAAGATTTAGATCAATGACAACGTGCTTTGACAAACAAGGAAGAAATATATGCAAATGCTAAATGAAGATAGATGAAGACCAAACAAACTTAAAGTATGTTTTTACATATGTCATTAGTCTAGATATATTGTTAAAATCTATCCTCAAGAAGCTTGCACGAACACTAGAAATTTTTTATAAACTTCATTTTTCAATTAAGTTTTAACTATGCAGGTTATATGAGTTCAGTCGACTGAACAAGAATAGTCAGTCGACTGAAACTGGAACAAATTTATACACATGCACAGTTTCAGTCGACTGAATTTCCTGCACAGTCGACTGAATTTGGTCCCGAAAATTTTACTTCATATTTTCAGTCGACTAAATTCCCTGCTCAGTCGACTGAATTTGAACCTGCGAATTTTCTCTGAAAAGACACCTTCTTCCTCCCAAGAGTTGCAACCTTTCATCAATGGAAATGGAAGCATCTCTTGTTCGCAACCTTTGACAACATATGCATCTCTTCTACAAGTATATATACATGATTCTAAAATCATTTGATTCACCGAATTCTCTTGCTTTAATCTTACTATTCTCTTGTTCATATTCTCTAGATATTCTCAAAGCAATCACCAATTTATTGCTTGAATCACTGTTTTTGTTTATAACATTCCTTTTGATTCATAGCAATTCACATTTCCTAAATCTTCACAAACACATTGCATATTCTCAAGGATAAGATTATAGGAATATTGTACTACATTAGACTCATTAGTGTTGACAAGAACACAACAAGTCGAATATTGTATTTTAGTAATTGAGTTGAAGTCCTCTTCGGTAGTTGAGGCAAGAAATCCCTTTCGGTTGTTCGGGTAAGTTGTAAACCTATTCCTCCGGGTGAAGTGAGGGTACTAGTTAGTGAAATTCCTAAGTGAAGCTTAGGGACTGGATGTAGGACGAGCGGTCCGAACCAGTATAAAATCCTGGTGTCTCCTTGCATTTACCTACTTTATTTACCTAGACCATTTCATTATTCCATATTACACGATCCTACCGCATAGCCTCTTTCAGGTTACGCCTCGAGAACTTAACCAGCTCTCTGCCAACACAAGGCTGGGTTACCTTTGTAAATAGGTAACTAACTATCACGAGTAATGCCATCCCTCGGTCATCACCAACCTTTATCTGAGAGCTCTCAACACCAACAAATTTGCAATAGATTTGCAATAACCACATAAGTTAAGTATCTGGGCTCCATACCATGATATCACTTTTATCCAGAAGGAAATGGACATGCCCTACCCTCATAACCTTACTACATTCTTCCTGTTTCGACCATTTCTGGGGTGTGAGGTCCGACGAAGTCTTGTCCACCAAGCTATGCTTTTCACAAAATCCATGCTTTGATCAACAAATGATCAGCAACACTTAGTATTCCACATTACCAAATTGGGAATGTATCACTAGTAAATATCTACTACATAACCTCTAAGCTCGTACGTCTCAGCGAAGGGTGTTCAGCTAAGAGAATAAATTCTCCGCCACCAAACACAAATGTATTTGATAGAAACCAGCTTTACATCTCAAAGTGTAACGTCAGACATACATCCATACAACTATGTTTCGGGTCTGAATAGAACCGAAGGCACTTCAAAAGAAGCTCTTGCAAATCCAGATAATCCCTAATCACGTCCGGACTCCCCATCACAACGGGTGATCAAATCTCTATACCGGGGCCATTCGGTGCAGAGATATTCGACAGGTAATCCTTTCGCTTTTGAAAATACCTGGTCTTCACCACCGTCTTCAAATGCTATCCAATTCGTCGTATCATTATTCGAAATGCGTTATATGACATAAAGTCCTTTCTCGGCTAAACCGAATAATGAGCGCAAATTTTGAAAACATATGTATATATGGGATCTTAGTTAAGTCACAACTTTCACACTTGTTCCCCAAAGCCTTTCATTTTGAATGGTTTAAACAAATTTCCACTTTAATCTTTAAGATTCACCCTTGAAGAGCTCTTCAATTTGAAACAGGATTTACCAATCTTTCACAAAGATTCATTAATAGCTTTCAAAACTATTTCAATTTCAAACTTGAAATCGATTCAACAAACTGGAAATTCTTTCCTTTATATAAAAGACATTATCATTTGAAAACAAAGAATTTTCATTTCGGGAAAATCCGATCAAATATATACGAGTTAATGCCTTTAAAAGTATAAACCAGAAAATCAGCGAACTGCCATATCATCAGTAAGTTTAATTCAAATTTCCAAAATAATTTATTGTATAACTTATATGGCCGTTTTAAACCATAAATTCCAAAATAATTTATAAACATTAATAAGATATAATATATTCAAACTAAGTTTCAGTTTCAAACATCCTTTCCAGAAGCTTTCAAATTTAACTCAATTTCACTTCCAAACCATTTGGATTCAAAATTCAACTTTTAAAATCATTTCACCATTTGAAATAAATAATATTAATTTCAAAATATCTGTGACTTAACCAATTCCTCGTGAAATCCATATTTGTGTGTGCGTGGTGTGGTCCAGGGGTTTTACACACAATAATAACATATCGCAAGCATCATCATAATCCAAGCATAGTAATATTGGTAAGTGGTATAATCCTATAACGGTTACCTTCATTCACAGATTCATGGATAAATATGTACATCATTACAAATAAATAAATCACAGTTCACAACTCAATCATATCACAACACATCTGTGATAAACCGAATTTTTGGACATCTATAATTGATATAATAATTAGGTTAATTAAAACAATTACTGAATTATAAATTAAACAAATGAATCTAATAGTAAATGTCTATATTTGGATAAATATTTATTTGATCATATCTTAATATAATCATTTGGATTTGACAAATTATTCTTTTAAAAGCGAATGATAATGTGTACATATGTATATATTAGTTTGAAATTTTAAAATAAGATCTAACTTAATATTCTTTTTCCTTTTTAAATTTTCTTTCTTGAGATTTTAGCTTTGGAAATAATAAAAAATAAAATATATACAAATAAACATTTAAGAATGTACTTAATAAAGATAATTTATTTATGTAAACATTAAAAGCTAGATGAGAACAAACATTTAAAACTTAATAAATAAGTCACTAATGAATTTAGAAAAATTTGTAAAAGTAAGAAATTATTATAATATTTGAAATAAAACATGTGTAAGGATATTTGATCATGCAAAAAGACATTTGTAATCATTTCAAGAACTTAAGTTTACAAGTGGCATTGTTTTTTTTTAAAAACATTTGTAAATAGATAAAAGAAAACTTGGGAAAAATCTTTTGTGTTTAAAACATTTTCTTCCTTCTTTCCAAAAAAAATCATCATCAAAATCAAAATTAATACCACCAGTTCAAAGTTTTCAAAACTGTGACCTTGCATAACAAGTGAAGATCATCAGCAAATTCAAAGCAAAAGATCTCTGGATTAAACACAAAACTATATAGCAAGATCAAAACTGCAAAGCAATGAAAATCTGAAGCATAGTTTATCAAGCAAGCTACAAAATTCAACAATTCGAGTTTCAAATAACAGTTTTTGGCTCTCTATCTTAAGTAGTAAGAGTGTGATGCCTGTTTGGAAATGAGCATGCAATAGAAAATCTGAAAGCATGCATCAAGGAGCAGAGCATTTCAGCAAAAACAAGATGAATGTTTTTAAAGGGAAACTAAAGTTTTTGTTAAACAAGAAGCCACTTGAAGTTTTGGAATTGAAGTACATTCAGGTTCAAGTTTTCTTTCAGTAAACAACGCTCTACTCATCAAATTTTCAAGGTGAGTAAACAAATTCTTAATAAAGCTTAAGATTTTGTTCGTCGACGGAAGTTCTATCGGTTTAGAAAACCGTCGAACGAATTTTGAAATAAAAATAACCGCAAGCGCACGGTGTACGAATGTAGCACGTAGCGAATACGGGTCGATCCGCAAGGAATTGATGATTTTAAAATTCTATTCAATCAAATTAAACCAAAGTCGAGAGTGTATTTAAGCTTGAAAATGAGAAAATGAACTAACTAACAAAAAGAAAAGAAATGCAAATATGAGAGTTAAATGACAATTTAGAGAATAAATCCACTCTCTAGATCATGTAGTTCAACACATGAAATCATGATCTCTCTTTTATGGTCATTAGTGTTTTAATTGATGTGTTTATCATAAGTATGACATATTTGAGCTATTAATTAGCCAACATAAGTCATCAAACTATAACACACCCCTTAAAACACTTACTAACTTTTATGAAACTTGAAAAAGAAAATGAAAATGAAATCTATTTTAAGTATGGCCTATTAACTACTGATTAGAAACATAGACCATCAAATTTTAATTTCAAATCACTTTCTTATGCCATAATCATATATTCATGAAGAGGCATTTGTGTTAGTGATTGTTTAAGCATAGTCTATTTGGTGTCAACAACATAGACTATCAAATACAAAGCTAAACAACATCATTAAACCACTTCAATCATTCTCATTAAGCACAAAAAGAGAGCATGAATTGACAAAATGTTGAAGCTACATTAATTAGAGAGCTTCATTACCCCTAAATTGAAGGGGTTTAGCTTCTGATATTTGTCATTTTATTAACAAATGTAGCTAACAAAATGAAGAGGAAAAAGAGAGAAAAATGAGAAGATAAACTAATTAACTTGCATAAAAGAAAAGAGATCTACACTACAACATAAAAAAGAGGCGTGTAAAAGGAAAGAGCATGTATTAATAACATAAAAAAAGGAAAATTACATGAAAATAAAAATGGCTAAGTAGCCATGAAAAGAGAAAGAGAACTTTCTTTTATTTGATCTAAACTAATCTAAAGAGAAGGAGGCCTAAGAGAGACTAAGAGAAGAGATGGATTACATGAAACATATGGGTATTTATACATGTATGAAACCCTAATTCATATTTTTGGGGAATGCCCAAAATGCCCCTTAGGAACTATGGAGGCCAAGTAATCATTAACATGTCTTAATCCCCCATTAAGTGTACATGAAACCATTAAGTCCAAAAGCATGTGCATTAGCCTTTATTTTGTACATTAAGGTAGGTGGGTAGGTGGGGTCCTCCATGATCTTCACTTTGAATTATTTCCATCTTCATTCCTTTATATTCTTTGTGCATGCATATTTCTTCATGAAACCACTCCTATTTGGGACCAAATTCCTACAAAAATATATATAAAAGAATTCAATTAATTTTTCTCAAAGAAATATATGCACACAAATGACCTTTTTGCCCCTAAATGAAGATGAATATGTGATAATTTGGAATTAATATGAATTTTGGTTAAAACAAGTTAAAATACCCAATATGGTCATTATTTAATTTAAATAGAATAAATATGGTGGTAAAAATATGCACATTTACGTGCACATCAGATTTGTTTGATCTGATGCTTGAAAAATATCTCTAAAATTTGTTTTGCATGTTGGTATTATATGACTGCATGTGTATAAATATGCTTATACCGGTGTGTATGTCGATGTTTCAACATTTTTTTCTCTGTTCTTCTTTTACAGACTACAAATAAGATCAAAGTTTAATTCCATTCCTCCTAATCATCTATAAGTCAAGATGCATGAACAAAATATGTTTGAAATAAAAGGATTCTTGATTTAAAATAGTTTCAAGAAAGATTTGTAGGTGGTTTTCCTCTCGAAGGTAAATTACAGAGAAAAACTTAATTATACAAAAAATTCGATTTCAATAATTAAAGGATCCGTGAATGAAATCGGATTTCCTTTCAAAAACTATGATTTTTCAAATTGAAAACATGAATTTTTAAGGATGTAAATCGAGAGGAATAGCGAGTTGAACGTTGATGGCTTTTTGGTTGTTTGCCGTTGATCGGCGATGACTTGGAAGTCGTAATTTGGACTGGAGGTGCCTAGTGGACCGAGGATCAAGAGAAAAATGATCGGGAAAATTATCAGACGTTGTGGCGACGAGGTGGAGACATGTTACGGTTTAATGGTGGGATTTGTTCGACATTGATGTCAAGATGTTTCCGACATGGGTGAAGTGCTGGGCTCGATTGCGATGGGGGGTAATTGAAGCTGGGAGTGATGGTTATCCTCTGATTGAAGCGCGGGTGATCTCCTGCATCGGAGAGAGGAAATTCTTTGATCATAGTTTGCTACCTCGTTCAACTTTGTAGGCTCGTTTTCGATTTTGAGCTTGATGTACAGGGTGAAGGGTCGGAATCGATAGTGTGGGTTGCCGTCGAATTGTCAAGGATAATGGTGATGGACGGAGATGCTCCGACCATCTATGCACGTGTACGAGCATTTCTCATATCAGTGTTTAGCCGGGTTCATCGTTATCAGCTGTGATGGTAATGGCCTCGGGATTGATCTCGAGTATGTGAGGTTCGTCTCGAGTTGTTTGGTGTTGTGCGCGAGTAATTCTGTTTTGAGTACATTTTAAAATTTAAACAAGTGAAGAGAAAAAAAAAGAAGAAAGGGAAGAAGGAAAACTCGGGAAAAAGGGGAAGATAAAAACTCGGGTATTTGTTCGAGTATACTATGGTTTGGCTCGGGTAAAATGAGCATGTTGACCGAAATCCAGTTTTAGAATTAATTCCTTAA
The DNA here is from genome assembly GCA_030765085.1 of Allium cepa. Lineage (NCBI taxonomy): Eukaryota > Viridiplantae > Streptophyta > Magnoliopsida > Asparagales > Amaryllidaceae > Allium > Allium cepa. The sequence goes on from CM060942.1 coordinate 491,489,681, forward strand.
AACTTTTCCTTCAAATAATAGTTATTATTTTCAAAGCTTGATTAAGTATAGATATATAGGTTATTTTAACCCAGATTTAGCTAAATTTTAAGTTTATTAAAAAGCATGATTTAAAATGTAATTAAGTGGAGATTAGAGATGGAATGTTTATCATTAATTAAACTTAAGGACTTTTGGTTAATTTACAAGTTAATGATAATTAATTCTGAAGATTATTAATTCAGATGATTAAGGAAGTAATTAGTAATGGTAATTTGAGGGTGTAATTAAGTTAAAGATTAATTATTAAATGTAATTAGAAGAATAATTAATAAATGAAGGTATCAAACGTTAATTGCCTCGAATGGTTAAGAATAAATGAATTTGTCTAATTAATTAAGGGTTAACTACTTAATGTAATTAAAGATAATTAATCAAAGGTGATTAATTAGAGGATGATTAATTAATTGATTTGTAATTTATTAATAAATAAGTAAGCAAGATTTATTGAGATAAAAGTAATTAATTTAATTCATTTTAAATTAATAAAAGATGAAGTACTTAATTTAATTCATTTTAAATTAATTATAAATGGTGATTTACAAATCATTATTTATGTATGGATGGAATTAAGTAAAATTACTTAATGTAATTAAGGGAGTACAATTACTTAGCGAAGTAATTAATGAGTAATTACTTGATGTAATTAATTAACGGAATTTACTTGACGATAAGTAATTAAGGAATAATTACTTAAGGGAAGTAATTAAGTGATAATTTCTCAGTTATGATATGAGAAATCAAGGTTGATTAATGAATGTAATTAAGTTAAAGGTTAATTATTAAATGAATTTAAGAATAATTAACTAACGAAAGTAATTTGATGACCATTAATTTATGTGATTAATGAAAGTGATCAATCTTGCTTATTAATGATTGAATGATGATGAATGTTTGGAATTGGGGGATATCTCTGATATGAATTGCTTTGTGAAATGGCATGTTGGATGGACGGTGATATCTATAAATTATATATTTGCTGTATAAATGTGTTATCCTGTCATTAAGTTGAATGGTATTTAATTGGATAACCTGGGTTTAGATGACGTTGAGTTCGAAGAGACCGGAGTCGGATATCAGTAAATACCCGAAACCACTTCGATTCTTTATAAATTGATATGTGAAATCAATAGGTTGAAGAGAAATAATTTAAGTGAATTGCACCATTTAATCTAAGTTTGGGTACTTAGAAATTGATGTGAGAAATAAGTGATGACTATGACAATTGTGAAATTGTATATTGATGTAAGTTACCCGGGTTCATATTAGCAGTATACTTTTGCATTCCTTGTTAGATGAGTTGACTCACGTTGGTTTCCAGCCTGACGCGGGTGTTACTTTGATGTAATGCTCGGTTCAGAGCGAGTATTACAGATTTTCAGGTAAGGACGTTCTGGTGCTCAGGAGGTGAGCTGGATGGCAGGGACGTATGGAGAGTTTCGACTATGATATTGTAAATATCTGAGACGTGTTAAATTGTATCTATCCAATGTTGTATAAAATTGTTTGTATCTCTGATATATCGATGTAAATTGATAGATACAGTTTTTCTTTGGTATAACTATTACTATTGATATTATATTTTTTCCGCTGCAAATGTGAGATTGTCTGTTTCTTTCTGATCTTCTTCTATCTCTTTCTTATTTTCTCTAACTATTTGGAATTTTCGGGGTCGAAAATTCTGGGTCGTTACATTTGGTATCAGAGCAGAAGGTTAAGCGAGAACCTTGGCTCTGGTGAGATTACTCATTAAGGATAGGGTAAGTGGTACCCTAGAATGAGTTGAGTGTATATATATGAGAGAGCGTACTTGTTATTTTCTTATATAAAGGTATTTAAATGATTTCAAAAGTAAATGAATCTTATATAAGAAATAGATTATCTATTATATTAAGGAAATTGGTTGTAATATTAATTAAACTAAAAGTAATAGTAAGAATTAAGTGGTAATAGAATTACAACCAAATTGAAATTAAATTAAAGATAAGTTTGAAAAGGATTCAAACTGGAATTAAATCTTGAAATTGGAAAAGGGTTCAGGATAACGATAATCGATTAATTTATGTAATTAATTAAGCTTTACTTAATGAGATTAATTAATGATAATAACTGGAAATGATAAATAAAGAGGGAGTTACTTAATGAAGTAACTAGAGGTAAGTAATTTAAGGAACAGTTACTTAATGAAGGTGATTAAGAAACAAGTTAATTACCGAATGTGATTAATTGGAATTAATTAATGATGTAATTAATTTAAAGAAACAATAAATAATTTTATTTAATGCAATTGAATGAAATGGTCCTATTTCAAACAAGAGTTGTTTGAATTTTTAAAAGAATATGTTTTGAATTAAAACCAAGGGTGGTTTAAATTTTAAAATTCGGCTTGGTGGGCCAAGAAGAAAATGTGTATATATGTGAGGAATATACATAATATCAAAGATGGGTTGAGATAAACTATAAATGTTGAGTTTTAAATTTTGGATGAGATGTGATAACCAAAGTGATAAGTTTCTGAACTTATAGATGGGAAAGTATTTTGAAATTTGAATAGGAATTCAAATAGTGTAAATTTGACTGGATTAAGTAAATTAAATTTAACTTGGAAAAAAGTTAAATAAGTAGGAATGATCAACCTGATTTGGGAATTTCAAGATGGAATTGGAATTTAACTTGGGAAGTTAAATTGTTAATCTGAATGTGGAGTCTGTGTGATCTCAAAATGGGTATTGAGATATGGAAACTGGAAATATTTAAATTGTGAAATTGGATTTGTTTAAATGAATAAGAAATGAAGTGTGGTGGTATATCCATTATTGAGATAATAGAAAATCTAACTTTAATTTGGAATTAAATTGTTTAAAAGCTTTTAATAAAGGTTAACTTGGTTTAAAGGGCTAAACCAACCTTAGTGAATTTAACTCGAATTTATATAATTCGAGATGGTTTAAATTTGGAATTTGGATTGAAATTAGTTCAAATTGAATTTGATTTGAATTAATTGAAATTGTGATTGAAGATGTATAAGTATAAAGTTCAAATGGAAAATTTGAATTGGATTAATTTGAAACAATTTGAAATTGAAGTGGGTTCAATTTGAAATTAGTTCGAATTGATTTGAATAATTTGGAATTGTAATTAAAGTTGAATAAGTTTTAAATTCAAATGGAAATTGATTGAATTTGGAAGGAACTGAGAATTAATTCAACTTGAATTGGGAATAAAACAAGTCCAATGGAAATTGGAGTTATTTAAAATTGGAATTGGGTCAATTTAAATGGAAGTCGAAATTTAAATTGAACTAATGAGAATGGAGATTGGGAAGTGAGCAGTTTTGACTCTGGACTAGTTTTAATATAAATTGTTTTAATATAAACTTATTTTTTTCCAAGATATTCATTATATATACAGCCTTTCTTTTAAAAAAAACCATCTTATCTTATGCTTGTTTTATAATTATTTTGAAACTGTTTAACAATTTTCCAACTGGTTAATAAACTAATTACTATATCTAAACTATTTTATAAAATTAAATCGTACTATTATTATGCAATTATCTAAAATTTCGATAATTATTTTAACTATTTTCTAACTATTTTACACCTATTTAACAAACTAGTAATTATTTTCCAAACTACTTAACTATTTTTAAATTTGTCAAGCTATTTTCTAAATTAACTGGTTGGAATTCAAACTGTTATTGGTTAAATACCCAATCGGGATAAGAATAGAGGTGATAATCCAAATGGATTGAAACAATTGTAAGTAAGTGAATGAAGATCAAAGTGAATTTGAATATTAATTTGGCTAATAATCAATAAAGATAAATACGTAGGGTGTACGTATGTTATTCCATTCGCATAGTGATTTGATCCAGATTCGAACACAGAATTTTAAGATAGTTATATTGATCCGAGTGGGATTTTTCACTCGATTTTCGACGGCGAACCTGGATATGGATTGTTGATTGGTTCTGGATATTCTCTATCATAGTTAGGCTATGCAAGGAGAATGACAGTTTTTGATCAAGAAACCAGATCTGTATCCGCACTAGAATGTCGGGTGGACGATACTAGTTCGAAAATGAAATTGTGTGGTCGAGTGAGTGATCAGATTGGTATAGCGTACGGATGATATGTGTACATCATACGGATTTGAATGAAATTTATATTAAAAGGAGTAATCAAATTTGAATATCTAATTTTGAGTAAACAAAGTAAATATCTTTGTTTTATAAAATGAAACTCCCGTTGTTGAATCTATTGCCAGAAGAAAAGGATTTTTGAAGGTGTTTTAAAGTATAAAAGGAGTTTTATACAAGTTTGAAATGATCCAAAGTTTGAAAAATTATATATATATTTGTATACATATATATAAAAAGGATCTTATGTGGATTTTGGAAAAGGTATGAAACGACCCGTAAATCCGTACCCCTTGAGTCAACACTATCCTATCTAAATCAACTCAAGTTATACAGAAATACGAAACATTTGGGTTAAAGAAGAAGTGGTAGAAGAAGAAAATAGAAAACAACAACATAATCTAACCATCACAGCGGAATAAAATATAATAGATAATAAATAATTTTACTCAAAAATCAAATAATCACCACAGAGGATATTGAATAATAAATGTTGAGGGATCCAGTTGGATCCCTCCAACCTGTTTTTCCCTGCATCCACAGATGTTAGCACAATATAATATGCCAATTCCAAAATTACCATACTACAGCACATCAATCAATTTCAACCATTCAAACAATTATTTAGATTCAATCATTTAAATTTAAATTTAACTGAGTGAGATTAACTCACCTTTGCTTCTATTTGCAATCCATTCCAATATTGCCTTGGTTTCTTGACTTTTAACCTTGAATAATCATTAGATGTCTTGTTAATATTCGAACTAATTGAACCATTAATTCCGTTTAATTTTAAACAACTAATTATTCATTTTTAAACTAATTCTCCTTAGGTAAATTATTTTTAGTAACTAAAGTAAATAGATAGGTTAATTAACCAATTTAACCAAATTATTCCCCATAATTTAAATTTTAGCTTTCAATAAAAATAGGTACATATGTGTACCCATTCCATTTTATTATTATCATTTTTGAAATAATCTATACTTTAATGATCTTCCTTTCTCTTTTCTTTATAAACTCCATATAACATTTCTTTAAAATCCCTATATTTCTATAGTGAACGAATTCCCAGATTATAGTCACTGTTGTTCAAACAAAAATATAAAATTACTGTTTCCAGGAAACAATGTTTATTACTTATTTTTATATAAAAAAATATACTAAAATACCTTACAGAAACTCGAGCACCAAGACTTGATCTACCCACGGCTTCCCACGACTTCAGCTAACACTTCGCGATCCAGACCCATACTAACACTTCCAGATCACCTGAACCCTAGCGTGATTGCCCACGAGCCTCCCACCACGCGAACGTTGCCTTACCCTCACGTGGATGATCGCGCTTCGATCGCAGCATCAACAGGAAGAACCTAGCTCAAAACCACTGCATCGGCCTCTTCCTCCCTTCCTTCCACTAGGTCGAATCGAAAACAAGTCGCTCGCCTTCACCTCGTCTTCGACCGCGAGCTCGAAAGCCAGTTGCGACCCAACGTGAATTTCCCTCTACGCGGCCTCGGCTCTTCGATTAGGTCAGAGGGTTAGAAAATAGAAGTCACGATTTAAAGGTCTTGCGATTGAAAAAAAATGAAAAGGGGAAATTCGATTTCGGTGTTAACTATGTGGGGAAAAAGAAAGATGCCTGTGTTTATAAAAAGGAAAGCAAGTGGCTTCGGCTAGAAGACGGGTTAGATTTTTTTTTTATAAATGAAATGAAGACGCGATTTCTGAGATTCTGAGGTGAAAGGTGGCATGAAAGAGTAGGTGTACAGTGATTTGAAATGAAAGAATGTAGCTGATATGGGGATATAGGTCAATCAAAATTAGGTTATATTTAAATTAAGTTTTACGATTTAACTTTTAATGCGTTTACCTATCGTATGATCACGCAATAATGCCAAACGCTACAAAATTTGAAATTCGATAATAATACACTATTACGGATCCAACGGAACTGGTTTTGTCGAATTCCGAGACTGCGCCTCGGAAGGCTATTTTTAAATTCAATTTAAACGATAAAATTTCAAAACCGAACAAAACACTTCCAAATTCAATTTTAACACTTTTATTATCTTCAATATCCTCAATATAAATTTTATAAGTCTTTTAATTATTCTTAATAGGCTTAAAACTCCAAATTCTACTATTTACCCAACTCCAATAATTAAATTCAACAGTTAATTATCCAATAAATACTGATATTTGAAATTCAAGTTAAAAATTAATTTTTATATTTAAATTCAATTTAATATTTCGATTTTAAGTGCTTAAAAATTCCGGGTCATCACAAGGTTTTGGGAACCTTTGGATTTGGAAAGGCTTTTGATTTTTGGGTAAAATCAGTACTGAAATTTGAAAAGCCTAGTTTGAGAATTATCGATTTTGGGATAATCAATTTTTTGTAAAGGAGCTTTGTATGAGATCATACTAGGTGTATGATTTGAAGATACTATATGTATATAGTATAAAATGTTTTGATGATGGCTCTAGGGAAAAAGGCGCTCCCTTGAAATGAACTTCTCAGGAGTGCCATCGGGTGGTGCTGCCTTGAGCCCCAAGGGGGGGTTCTAAAGTTGACCCTGTGAGGAGTTTGGACAAAACTAGTTCCTGGAGATCTTGAATAGAGGTTACCATAGCGAAAGTCGTGTGTGTCGCTGAGAGCCAATAGTCTGCATTTGATTTTATATCGGTAGACTGCGACCTGTGGTAACATAGTGAAGGTCGTGTGTGTCGCTGAGAGCCAACAGTCTATGTTTGATTTTATATCGGTAGACTACGACCTGTGATAACATAGCGAAGTCGTGTGTGTCGCTAAGAGCCAACAGTCTACGTTTGATTTTACATCGGTAGACTGCGACCTATGTTGGAGTGGAGAAGTTTCATTTCGACAGCGAAAATCAGAGGTCGCTGAGAGCCTGCAGTTACATGGACTTTTGTTGTGATGACAACGTAACCCTGAAACGTAACTGTGATATGTCGTGTAGGTTCCATGGCGTAATCGAGAGGCCTCTGAGAGCCTGCAGTTACATGGACTTTTGCTGCGATGGCAACGTAACCCTGGAATGTAACTGTGACCATGGATGGGGGTGATGATTTCCAGAGCATTCTCACCAAAGATATATCCTCTATTTTCAAAAACTATTTTCTATATATTCAATAAAATTATTTTCCAAGTATTTTCACTGGATGTTGAAAACGGGTTTGTTAAGTACTTATAGAATTTCAGTCGTGCGCCTGATCAACGTATGACCGAATTTCTGTGAGAACAAGGATAGACTGGTTGAGAGGTCGAGTTATAAAAAGTATTTTTATAAAACTATTTTGGTAATATATACATATATATATATATATTTAAAAAGTATTTTAGAAATTTCTTAATAAAAAAAGTTTATAGCAAAATTTGTCCAAGAATTAATTTTCTGATAATTATCAATTTAAATAAATTCTAGCTTCGTTCCTTTTCGAGGACGAAAAGATTTAAAGGGGGGAGGAATGTGATAACCCGAATTTCTGGAGATCTATAATTGATATAATAATTGGGTTAATTAAAACAAATACTGAATTAGAAATTAAACAAATGAATCTAATAGTAAATATCTATATTTAGATAAATATTTATTTGGTCATATCTTAATATAATCATTTGGATTTGACAAATTATTCTTTTAAAAACGAATGATAATGTGTATAGCTGTATATATTAGTTTGAAATTTTAAAATAAGATCTAACTTAATATTCTTTTTCCTTTTTAAATTTTCTTTCTTGAGATTTTAGCTTTAGAAATATAAAAAATAAAATATATACAAATAAACATTTAAGAATGTACTTAATAAAGATAATTTATTTATGTAAACATTAAAAGCTAAGATGAGAACAAACATTTAAAACTTAATAAATAAGTCATTAATGAATTTAGAAAAATTTGTAAAAATAAGAAATTATTATAATATTTGAAATAAAACATGTGTAAGGATATTTGATCATGCAAAAAGACACTTGTAATCATTTCAAGAACTTAAGTTTACTAGTGGCATTGTTTTTTTTAAAAACATTTGTAAATAGATAAGAAAAAACTTGGAAAAAATCTTTTGTGTTTAAAACATTTTCTTCCTTCTTTCCTAAAAAAATCATCATCAAAATCAAAATTAAACCAAATACCACCAGTTCAAAGTTTTCAAAACTGTGATCTTGCATCACAAGTGAAGATCATCAGCAAATTCAAAGCAAAAGATCTCCGGATTAAACAGAAAACTTTACAGCAAGATCAAAACTGCAAAGCAATGAAAATCTGAAGCATAGTTTATCAAGAAAGCTACAAAATTCAACAATTCAGGTTTCAAATACCAGTTTCTGGCTCTCTATCTCAAGCATTAAGAGTGTGATGCCTGTTTGGAAATAAGGATGCAATTGAAAAGCTGGAAGCATGCATCAAGGAGCATAACATTTCAGCAAAAACAAGATGAATGTTTTTAAAGGGAAACTAAAGTTTTTTTTTAAAACAAGAAGCAACTTGAAGTTTTGGAATTGTAGTACATTCAGGTTCAAGTTTTCTTTCGGTAAACAAGGCTCTGCTCATCAAATTTTCAAGGTGAGTAAACAAATTCTTAATAAAGCTTAAGATTTGTTTGATGATTTGATGCTTGAAAAATATCTCTGAAATTTGTTTTGCATGTTGGTATTATATGACTACATTTGTATAAGTATACTGATACTAGTGTGTATGTCGGTATTTCAATATTTTTTTTCTCTGTTCTTCATTTACAGACTACAAATAAGATCAAAGTTTAATTCCATTCCTCCTAATCATCTATAAGTCATGATGCATGAACAAAATAAGTTTGAAATAAAAGGATTCTTGATTTAAAATAGTTTCAAGAAAGATTTGTAGGTGGTTTTCCTCTGGATGGTAAATTACAGAGAAAAACTTAATTATACCAAAAATTCGATTTCAATAAATTAAAGGATTCGTGAATGAAATCTGATTTCCTTTCAAAAACTATGATTTTTCAAATTGAAAACATGATTTTTAAGGATGTAAATCGAGAGGAATAGCGAGTTGAACGTTGAAGGCTTTTTGGTTGTTTGCCGTTGATCGGCGATGACTTGGAAGTCATAATTTGGACTCGAGGGGCCTAGTGGACCGAGGATCAAGAGAAAAATGATCGGGAAAATTATGAGACGCTGTGGCGACGAGGCGGAGACATGTTAGGGCTTAATGGTGGGATTTGTTCGACGTTGATGTCGAGATGTTTCCGACATGGGTGAAGTGCTGGGCTCGATTGCGATGGGGGGTAATTGAAGCTGGGAGTGATGGTTATCCTCTGATTGAAGGGCGGGTGATCTCGTGGTCAAGATCATCGGAGATAGGAAATTCTTTGATCATCGGTTGCTACCCCGTTCAACTTTGTAGGCTCGTTTTTGATTTTGAGCTTGATGCAAAGGGTGAAGGGTCGGAATCGATAGTGTCGGTTACCGTCGACTTATCAAGGATGATGGTGATGGTCGGAGATGCTCCGACCATCTGTGCACGTGTACGAGCATTTCTCATATCAGTGTTTAGCTGGGTTCGTCGTTATCAGCTGTGATGGTAATGGCCTCGGGATTGATCTCGAGTATATGAGGTTTCGTCTCGAGTTGTTTGGTGTTGTGCGCGAGTAATTATGTTTTGAGTACAGTTTAAAACTTAAACAAGTTAAGAGAAAAAAATAAGAAGGAAGGGAAGAACGAAAACTCGGGAACAAGAGGAAGATAAAAACTCGGGTATTTGTTCGAGTATACTATGGTTTGGCTCGGGTAAAATGAGCATGTTGACCGAAATCAAGTTTTAGAATTAATTTCTTAAAACTTTTCCTTCAAATAATAGTTATTATTTTCAAAGCTTGATTAAGTCTAGATATGTAGGTTATTTTAACCCAGATTCAGCTAAATTTTAAGTTTATTAAAAAGCATGATTTAAAATGTAATTAAGTGGAAATTAGAGATGGAATGTTTATAATTAATTAAACATAGGGACTTTTGGTTAATTTACAAGTTAATGATAATTAATTCTGAAGATTATTAATTCGGATGACTAAGGAAGTAATTAGTACTGGTAATTTGAGGGTGTAATTAAGTTAAAGATTAATTATTAAATGTAATTAGAAGAATAATTAATAAATGAAGGTAATCAAACGTTCATTGCCTCGAATGGTAAAGAATAAATGAATTTGTGTAATTAATTAAGGGTTAATTACTTAATGTGATTAAAGATAATTAATCAAAGGTGATTAATTAGAGGATGATTAATTAATTGATTTGTAATTTATTAATAAATAAATAAGCAAGATTTATTGAGATAAAAGTAATTATTTTGATTCATTTTAAATTAATAAAAGATGAAGTAATTAATTTAATTCATTTTAAATTAATTATAAATGGTGATTTATAAATCATTATTTATGTATGGATGGAATTAAGTAAAATTACTTAATGTAATTGAGGGAGTACAATTGCCTAGTGAAGTAATTAATGAATAATTACTTGATGCAATTAATTAACGAAATTTACTTGATGATAAGTAATCTAATAATTTCTCAATTATGATTATGAGAATCAAGGTTGATTAATGAATGTAACTAAGTTAAAGGTTAATTATTAAATGAATTTAAGAATAATTAACTAACGAAAGTAATTTGAGGACCATTAATTTATGTTATTAATGAAAGTGATCAATCTTGCTTATTAATGATTGAATGATGATGAATGTTTGGAATTGGTGGATATCTCTGATATGAATTGCTTTGTGAAATGGCATGTTGGATGGACGGTGAAAATGTGATTATCTATCAATTATATATTTGCTGTATAAAAGTGTTATTCGGTCATTAAGTTGATTGGTATTTAATTGGATAACCTGGGTTTAGATGACATTGAATTCGAAGAGACCGGAGTCGGGTATCAGTAAATACCCAAAACCAGTTCGATTCTTTATAAATATATATGTGATATCAATGGGTTGAAGAGAAATGATTTAAATGAATTGCACCATTTAATCTAAGTTTGGGTACTTAGAAATTGATGTGAGAAATAAGTGATGACTATGACAATTTGTGAAATTGTATATTGATGTAAGTTACCCGGGTTCATACTAGCAGTATACTTTTGTATTCCTTGTTAGGTGAGTTGACTCACGCTGGTTTCCAGCCTGACCCGGGTGTTACTTTGACGTAATGCTTGGGTCAGACCGAGTATTACAGATTTTCAGGTAAGGACGTTCTGGAGCTCAGGAGGTGAGCTGGATGGCAGGGACGTATGGAGAGTTTCCACTATGATATTGTATATATCTGAGACTTGTTAAATTGTATCTATCCAATGTTGTATAAAATTGTTTGTAACTGTGGTATATCGATGTAAATTGATAGATACAGTTTTTCTTTGGTATAACTATTATTATTGATATTATACTTTATCGGCTGCAAATGTGAGATTGTGTGTTTCTTTCTAATCTTCTTCTATCTCTTTCTTCTTTTCTCTAACTATTTGGAATTTTCGGGATCGAAAATTTTGGGTCATTACAACATCATACATCAGGGATATCAAACAATTCAAAGCTTTCGGTAGAATCAATCATCCACAAGAAAAATTAAATAACTATTTGATTATAATTAATGTAAACCAGAGTAATTACTTATGAATGAATTACTAATCCTGGTTTTTTGATTATTAATTACTTACAAACCATTTTAATTAATTATCCTTTAACCATTTATTCATTAACCTTTAATAATAAGTTAACTAACCTTAAATTATTAATTAATCAACCTTAATTAATAAATCAATCACCCTTTAATCATTAAATAATTAACCTTTAATCATTTAATTATCCTTTGATTAATTAATTACCCTAATTAATTAATTATCCTTTAATTAATTATTCTTTAATCACTTGATTAATCAACCTTTTATCATTAATTAAGTAACCTTAATTACTTTTATCAAGTTACTATCTTAAGTAATTAATTAACCTTTAACTAATCAATAAATTAACCTTTAATTACTTTCATTAAGTAATTAACCATTAAGTAATCACATTTAGTAATTAACCATTAATCATTTACATTAATAAGTCAACCTTAACCCATCACATTAATTAAATAGATTTTAATTAAAATCTTAATTAATTTAAAATAAACCCCTTATCTTAATTAATTACTTAATTGTTATTGAAAATCTTATTAATAAACTTTTGAAACAGTTATCATAAACATATGAATTAACAAAAATCCTTTTAAATTAGTAATTAAAACATTTACCTTAAACATTTTAAAACCAAATCAATTAATCTTAAAAACAATTAACTTTAAAATTTAATCTTTGAAATAAATTTATTATTCACTCACAAATTAACTTAAACCTTTAAGTAAATTAAAACATATAATTTTAATTAATTTCTTAATTACACCATTTTACTTATTTTAAAATAAACTTGAAAATTTACTTAATAAATTAAAATAAGTGATTCAATTTTTATTTATCCATCTTTAAATCAGCATTAATTATTTTAAAATAAATTTTGTTCAAGAATAAAATTCAAACATGGTTGATTAAAAATTTAAAATCTTGTTTTATTTGAAAATTAAAAAGCTGCCATTGCATGTACTCGAGATAATTCAATTATTTACCCGAGTAAAATTTCAATTCCACTAAGCTAATACCCGGGACACTCATCCTAAAAAAACTTTTTCTTGTTTAAAAGTTTAAGTACTATTACTATATATAACCTTCACACGTGCTCAACTTATCACATACTCGAGCCAACTACCCATCTACCCGAGCTATTCCCTAAGTTATCTTCTTCTTCCCCAAACCTTGATCAACCCAGAAACATGAGTGAACATGTGCACGTGTACGATCGCCTGATCAATTTCCGACGATCGTTGAGACCTCTGACATGTCGTTGCTGACCTTCTCACCTTAGGCAAACACCCAGGTCGACGAACTCGATTGGAATTTGAGATCGAACACGTGAGCCTCTTCTAGGAATCAACTCAGTCAATAAAACCACCTCCTTGCCGACGATGCCAGTCACCAGAGATCTCTCTATCACACCATAGTTGCACCAAACTTCCCTTCTTCCTTTCCCATAGGTGCGATCAACTCTAGCGCTTCATCGACGACGAACTTCCCCCTTAAACCTCGTCGAGCAAAACTGGACCCAAGACCCTACAAAGCTACTGTGCTGCCACCTCGACCAACTATAAATGCTTTGAGCATTTTTCCAGAGATCCAACCCTACTTCCAACAACAAGCACGACAACCCACACATCGCCAATTGCCGAATTTGACCATAACTCGATATACGATCAACCCCAAAATTCTCAATATCCATCAAATTAAAAATCACAGTATTATTATTAAAATTCATCATCTTCATAAACGAATTCGATTATATAATCAAAGCATGGAAATTTGATAATCAAAATTCTGACATTCATTGATTCTTCACTGTAATACTTTATTTATGAGATATTAACTAAATATTTCCACTTGAACCGATTTTTAATAAGGATGTTGCACACATAGAAACACTTTTTTTAGAGATCAGAGCCTAAAAATCATTTAGGTGAATAATTTGAATTTTTGAATCGGGTTTTAGAACCTGTAATGTTTGAACAGAGTCATGTTTTGCCTGTTCCCAGACATGTACACAGATATTAACACATATATACATACATAAATCATTTTTAAACAACATGCACATCATAATTCATATCATACTTCAAAGATCACCACATGTTAATCAGATATAACAAGCTTTAAGAATTTATAAGGGTGGTTTGCTCATCTGAAGTTGGGAAGAACAGAGACAATGTTTGTGTGTTTGAAACATTTGTATTGATCAGAATTTTGATTTTGAATTTGATCTGGTATCCTAATGTATTTTTTTTGCTTGATCTATTACTTGATTCCAGTTGAATTCTTGCTTTACATTCGAGTTGGATTTTGAACTTGTTTTTGAAATCCTAGTTTTAATTTCCTGGCTTTCAGATGCTTTGAAAAAATATTGTTTGATTTTCCTGATTCCAATACGAAAACTTGAAGCTGTTTTCTTTGATCTCGAATTGAGTTCACCTTTGATCTTTGATCTAGATCTTGTTTTCCAAGTTTGTAGTTTGCTTTTGATTTCCTTTTTATTTTAATTCTCAATTTTGATTTTGGTTTCTAGGTTTCTTAAGTGAAAGAAAATGAAGCATGTTTTCTCACTAATGTATGTTATTATATAATTAAATTTTAAAAGAAAATTTTGTTTGTCACTTGTCTATATTAATTACACTTGTTAATTTCAATTTACAATTATTTCACAAGTGTTATATATGTTTTTATATATCTTCCATTTGTTCAAATGCGAGCAATTTGTGTTTTAAACCCTACTTTATTTAATTTATATATATTTTATAAACCCTTATGCTATTATAAATTACTTATGCTCTTATAAATTAATATATATTATGTTATATTATGTTTATATTTATATAAATTTATCTACTAATGATTTATATTTATGCTAAGAAAAAATATTATGTTAAAATTATTTTTTACAAACTATACTTATTAATATTTTACTTTAAATTAATGCATTTCCTTTTATAACATTTATATTAACTCATTTTTCTTGTATTTATAAATATATAACTTTTAAAGAAATTTATTTTTAAAAACTTATTTACACTTTAAGAAAATAAACACACATATATATAATAATTTAACCCTCAATTAGCTTTTTAAAAAATTATTATATCAAGTTTTAAAACATAACTTCAAAATATATATTACATATATATATATATATTATAATTTGAGAAAAGTTTTATGAGTTATGGAATATAGAGTATTTAAATCCAATTTATTGTCTAAAATATTTATTTTTGAGTTTCAAATTAAAAATTCAATTAAAAATCAATTTGTTTACATATATATAAATAAACAACATAGATTATTTATTTTGGAAATTTTCAAATTCAACTTTCAAATTAAAAAACTATTTAAATAAACAAGCACATATCTTATTAATTTTGAAAAATTAAAATTAATAAACAATTCAATCCAAATTTTCATTTTAATTACCAAATTAAATTTGACTCAATACCGGGATCATTACATATCATGTTATGGATTTAAGTATTTGAATTGTTTTCAAATATTGAAATAATGAAAGAGATTTGAAAATATATCTGTGTAAAGATATTTAAAACGAATGGTTTGAAAAAGATTTAATAAAATATGGGCCTAGTGATTGTTTATTTGTGTAATTTGATATCTAAATAACCGACTATCAAATCTGGCCAAATTCGTTAATATTTTGGAAGAGACCGGGATCGGATTTAATTATTCGAAAACCACTTCGATCCAATTTGTATGCTAGGAATTGTGTTATCGTAAAGATAATGAAGATGGTGATCTTAGAGATTCGGTTTGTTTAGACCCAAACAATTTGTATGGATGAATGCTATCATTGCAATTTTGCGTTGTTAGCATTCCAATTATGAATCCTACTCTAAAGGTAAAACGTAGCCTCAATCCCCATCAACGGGGAATGACTAAAATAGGAAAGGTGCAGCAGGGCTAAGTGGGTCAGACCCAAGTAGGGTATATTATCACTTTTCAAGATACCCTAGGATATTTTATAATTATGGATATGGTTGTGCATGGAAAAGAGAGCGCTCGATAGGATTGGAACATCCGAGATGATAACATATTCGGTACTATCCGGTAAGGAGTAGGTCGGTCCTATTGGCAGGGATCGATAATTTCGATCTCGGTTTATTTTTCTAGAGGTGTATTGTGATGGGTGGTACCCCAGTAGCCCACTCATTGTATGGAATCCAATATCCACTACGAGTCTGTACGGTTTTAGTTGTATATCAAATACGCTAAAACGTGAGACACAAACATTTCAGCTATATTATAGTTTACTTTCTATAGACACTATTATAATATCATATGAATTTGATATAAAATATTTTATTTATCCTAAGGTAAAACCCGTCATATTTATGTGTGGCGTTGTCTTACGAGATACCTTTGTTTTCAAAGGATTTTGATAATAGTAATAAATCCAAATTAAGTGTGTTTACTCACGCTGTTTTTCTAGACTAACTTGGGTGTTATTTTATTATAATGCTTGGGTCAGACCAAGTATTATAGATATAAGTTAGGAGCTATGAAGCTCAAGAGACGAGGTAGAGGAGTCTTAGGTGTAATACACCTATTTGATTATATTCCGCAATGTGTGTATGTCGTATGTTCAACGCTTGTAAGGACAAGTTATTATAACTGTCCAGATTGATTATTAACTGTTGTTATCTAATGACTGTATGAATATTACAGTTATAGGTTTTTGTATAAAGATGTTTTATTATGTAACAACCCAAAATTTAAAACCCGTAATAATTAATTCGTTAATTAGTTTGCTAATAAAATAACTTTGTGAAATTATCAGAATTAAGCCATCTAAGTTTCACCAATGGGTCTGTGGTAATTTTCAGGTCAATTTCCATATGTAGAATGCCAGAATTCGAGTTAATATGAGCTAAGAACGAAATAATCAACAAAACAAAAAGAAAAAATTATGCTGGTCGACCGGTCAGTCGACCTAGGCAAGGGGTCGCTCGATTGTTCGGTCGACCTAGGCAAGGAGGCGCTCGATTGTCCGGTCAACCTTGGCAAGGGGGAGCTCGACTGTCCGGTCGACTCGCCTTGCCTTTTGGCAAGCGAACGAACGTTCGTTCGTTCGTTCGAACGAATTAGCAGTGATTGAACATGTATTTGCATCGTTTTAACTAATCTGGTCCCTCCATTTCTACATCTGATGGCCCTTATTCGTCCTATGATGTGGTTGCATCCTATTCAATCTCCAAACCTAATGGTCTGAGATCCACTTCTACACCTATAAATAGATCCCTAGACCTATCACCTTTTCTCATTCTAGGTTTTATCCAATTGGGTTCACCTTTCTAGAAAGAACCCTACACGGAATAATTTTTCCAAAGGAGAAAATCGTTATAAATTAAATTATTTTACAACTCTAAGTTGATCTAGGAAGTCCAAAGGAAGAGCTTAGGACCGGAGGTGAGTGATTGTAATTATTTAAGATTTCTTTAGATAATTTAAAATAACAGGATTTCCAATAGTTGTAGTTTTATAGTGATTTTTGGAACCTTTTTAATCGTTTACTTACAGTTTTTAGAATTATTTTCAATCTATTTCCTTTCAGCTATTCTTTTCAGTAATTTTTAATTCATTTCTGTTAATTATAGCTTTTCCATTTACTTACAGTTTATTTATAGTATTTTAGTTTATTTATTGTCATTTATACATATTCTTTCTATGCTTTGGAATTTCTCTAGTTTTCTTTTATTCCTCCTTCTTCGCGTATGGATTAGAATAGGATTAAAGCGAATACGGATTAAAATGTAAGAAAACTGAAATAATGGAATATGAGATGTAAATTTCAAAGACTGTAATATAAATGGAATTGGACTGAAATTACGCTAAATTGTGACGTTAATTGGACTAAATTAAAAAAAAAATTGGCCTAGTTATAACTTAGAATTATAATTAAAAAGAGTAAAAGATGAAAGAAGCTTATTTTCACACTTAAACCTTGGGTTAAATAATAAGCATGATTAGTATGTAGGTTATAATAAGAGAAAGAACAGAATAAGGCTTATTTTAACTTAGGAGAAATTAATAAGCACAGATGGCAAAGAAAAATGTAAAGGCTTATTTAAGTAATTCACCTAAGTTATTAAGCAAAGATGAAGGTAGGACTTGTATCCAAACGAATTCCCTATTAAATAAAACGATGAGCCTAGGGCATGCTTATGCAAACAATGGTAGTAATTGGTCAAATAGAAATCCAAATCACAGGTGATTCGGATAAGGGTCGCAATAGATATTGTTAGGATGAAGGGCCGGTAACAACAGCATTTCCCTTATAAATTTTATGGACACACGATGATCTCACTTTAGCCTGAAGTAGGATGAGGGGCATGCTTATGTTGGAGTTGGAGGTGATAAGAAGATGCAATAGTTGGAGCAAAAGGTAGCATGGGCTTGGTGGTCATTACGCGCGCGACTTCCATTCGGGTGCTCAGTAATAGCTATGAGTTCCAAGCGCTTAGTATGGGTGTCTTCCGTAGACACCATTGCTTTCTATGTAGGAGCTATATATGTCGTCTGGTTCACAGTAACATTCTATGTAGGGTGTTATATATATAGTGTCTGGTTTATAGTAAGTAAATGCCTTTGTGTAGGAAGCTATATATGTCGTCTGGTACATAGTAACATTCTGTTTAGGGGGTTATATTAAGTATCTGGTCCGCAGTAAATAAATGCCTTCTGTGTAGGGAGCATTATATGTAGTATGGTCCATACTAACATTTTGTGTAGAGAGCTATATAGCAGTTGGTCCACAGAAATGTACTATAGAATAGCACGTCAATCAAAAGGGTAGGATTAGGTTACATCCTATTTACAGGATTATGAATTTAGATTAATCAAAGCAAAAACAAGGACAAGTGCAAGCAACCAAAGTTAACCTATATTATAAATAGAGCAATATTTAATCGTACTTATTTTTTGTTTTTCTCTTTCTTATTTCCTTTATTATCCTTATTTATACTAGAAATGTTGTAGAGTCTATTACTTTTATCAAGCTTAAAGACTCTAGTAATAACTATCGTTCAGCATACTTCTATTCTGACCCACTCCTCTATTTTCTCCTTCCCCCTCCATAGGCAATCAAGGGAGAAGTCAGTAGATTGCTGTTGCATGGCGGTTTCTTAGGAGGGGTTCTCTACTATGTATTTCTTTTATGTTAGATTTAGTTCTTTTGTCTACTGGTTTATTATGAGAGATATTATGTACACTGATTTTGAGACTATGAATTTTTATTTCATAAGACATGATGGGCTTTGAGATATGGATGTTGTGTTTGGTATTTGACTTATTTATGAAGTAATTATGAAGCTTTGTTTTAATTAATTTATTATTTTAGTTTCCGTTGTTTCTACATATTCTTGTCTTATGATTCTTAGTCTCTGTTAGTTTCAGTTATACAAACAACGCACTGTGCCTTTTAATGTGCCTTTTAGGTACCTTAAGGGATGTGGGGTGTTTCACTGGGTATTAGTGCCTATGGTTACAGGATTCCTAAAAATTTATTTTTGAAAGTAAAGTATTTATCAAAATAACTCGATTTAAAAGTATTTTTTAGGAAAGAAATTTTAGAGAAGATTTTTTTAGTATAAAAGGAATTTTTATAAAAATCCCATCATAAGTCCAGTCCAATTTCCCTTGACTTGTTTCTAAACATTCGTTTTCTTTTCATAGAACCGTTGATGCCCCAAACCTTCCCGAGGGCATTCCAGTCCCATCCTGGTTTCGTAGGTACTTACAAGCTACAACTCCAAAGGTGCATGGGCCAGCGCCTAATCCTACACCAGCGGGTGGGAATCCCATCAACCCACCAACTGCCATTAATTTCTCTAAGGTTTGTAAAGATTTTTCTATTTTGGGCGGGAAGACTTTTTTGGCAAGGAGACTTTTATAAAGGCTAGTGTTTGGCTGAGGGACACAGAGAGGATTTTTTGTCTTTTGGGATTGGATGGTCAGCAGCGAGTTCAGCTAGCCGCTTGGAAGCTAAAAGAGGAGGCATCATATTGGTGGGCGGTGATCGAGTTGGAAGGTAGAAATGTTACTTGGGATGGATTCCGAGAGAGATTCGATAGGAAGTTTCTATCTCAGGCGGAAGAGAGTGTTCAGCTAGAGAGATTTATCAATTTAAGGAAAAGGAGTTTTTTGTTAAGGAATACATCAATCAATTCAATGACCTATCATGGTTTGTTATGGATTTGGTAAACACAAAGTGCAAGAAAACTATGAAGTTTGCAAAGGGATTGAATCAACCCCTTCAAGGATTATTGCTGACTCATGTACCGATGGTAGCTACTTATGAGTCTACGGTTGAGATGGCACTGATGTCGGATACAGTTAAGGAGGAAGAGTATAAAAAGGAGGTTAATTTAGAAGGTTCAAAGAAGAAGTGGTGGGAAAAGAATAAGAAGAAGAAGAAAGGTGGCGGTCCTCAGAAGCAGATTAAGAAAGGAATAAAGTGCCATATTTGCGGGAAGGTTGGACATATGGCCAAGGATTAATGGAAGGAGAAGATGAAGGGTAAGTGCTATACTTGTGGGCAGCCCGATCATATGAGTAGGAGTTGTCCCTAGGGAATGAGTATCAGTTGCGCAGATTCAGACATTAGACGTAGCACCTACCAGTAGCATTCTAGATGGAGGTATGAAAGTCACAGATTAAATTTTGATTTCTATATCTGATTTTCCCATTTGGGTTTTATTTGATACTTGAGAATCACATCTTTTATCTCTAGTTCTCTAGTAGATTGTTTGCACTTGGACATATCATTAATAGTAGACCCATATTGTTTCAAACCCCATAGGAGGATCTACACAGTTATCTATGGTTTGTAGGGGTTTGAAAATTTTTATCCTAGGCGTAGAATTTAATTGTGATGCCTATGTTTTGGGATTCTCGGGGTATGGGTGTTCTTAGGGATGGATTGGCTATCCATATATGAAGCTATCTTAGACTGTGAGAGGAGAGTCGTTAGACTTGATAGTTGTAGTGGTAGGACTCTAGAGGTATCCTACGACCCGCAAGGGTCGGTCATGTTGAATTTTCTCTAATCCCACGATTGATCGTCATCAGAGTTGCGTTCGGTTCCTGTCGTTAGAGATTTTGTAGATGTCTTTGAGGAGGTTAGGTGACTACCCTCCAAGAGAGTGATATTGACTTCAGGATTTATTTGACCGAGAATGCTAAGCCAGTAGCGCTACTTGTGAGGCACATGGCTTCTAGGGAAAGGAAGGAATTGAGCAAGCAGATTCATGTACTTTTGGAGAAGGGATTCATAAGAAGGAGCATACGGTAGTGGGGAGCACCAGTCGTCTTCGCCACTAAGGCAGATGGTTCTCTCCGACTTTGCATAGATTATAGGGAACTAAATAAGCTCGCCTAGAAGAACTGATATCCACTCCCTTGGATCGATGATCTTTTTGACCAGTTGGTAGATTCTTCAGTTTTCTCTCATCTTGATCTAGCCATGGGATTCCGTCAGCTTAGAGTCTTTGATGACAGCATAGATATGACTGCTTTTAGGACACCAAAGAGATTCTTCTAGTGGTTTGTTATTACTTTTGGGCTAACTAATGCTCCAGCCTATTTCGTTGATTGATGATCCGCATCTTTAGGGATGTTCTAAATAAGTTTGTGTTTGTATTCGTGGATGATATCTTGGTATTTTCCAAGAAGATAAAGGAGCATGTTTTCTATTTGGAAGAAGTTTTTCACACACTTCGTAGTCATCATTTGAGAGCTAAGTTTTTGAAGTGTCATTTTTGAAGAGTGGATGTTCATTTCTTGAGGCACATTGTCTCGAAGGAAGGTTTTGGCGGTTGACCTTGCCAAGGTCATTGCAGTGCAAGATTGGAAGGCCTCTAAGTACGTTACTAAGGTTAGGAGTTTCCAAGGATTGGATGGCTACTATAGGAAGTTCATCAGAGACTTTGCCAAGATTTCGGCACCACTCATGCGCCTTACTAAGAAGAATAAAGCTTTCGTATGGGACATGGATTGTGAAGGTTCCTTCATGAAGCTTAAGAGAGCCATTACTAGTGCACCAGTGTTAGTTTTACCTAAGGATCTAAGCCTTTCATTATATACACTGATGCACGCGGAACAGCTCTAGGAGCAGTGTTGATGCAAGAAGGGAGGGTAGTGTGTTATGGTAGTAAGCAGTTGAGGATGCATGAGAAGAACTACCCTACCCACGATTTGCAGTTGGATACCATAGTTTTGCAGTTATGTCATGGAGGCAGTATTTGCTTGGAGAGAGGTTTAAGCTTTTTACTAACCACAATTCATTAAAGTACCAATTAATAGAAGGACTTGAACTTGAGGCTACAGAGGTGGATGAATTTTTAGCCTCGTACGATTTTGAGATAGCTTATACCCCTGGCAAGGGTAATATGGTTGCATATGCATTAAGTAGAAAGAAAGCAACCCTTAGTCCTTTATTCGTAGATTGGAGGAGCTTGGAGTTTATTTTTGCATTTTATTTTCAGCCCTCCATGGACGTTACTCCCGGATTGTTCGCAACATTAGAGGTGACGCCTACCCTTATGGATCAGATTGGCTCAAGGCAGTGGGAGGATTCACAGCTCATGGGCAGTATGGATAGAATAAGTCGAGGAGAGGTCTTGGGACATCTCCAACGCTATTCTATTGATAGCAGAGAGTGGCTTAGGAGAGATGGGAGGCTTTTTGTTCCACGCACCAGTGACTTTTTGAGAGAAATTTTCGAAGAGGAGCACCATTCCCATATGACTATTCAACCGTGTGGTGACAAAATGTATCAGGATATAAAGAGGATGTTCTATTAGGGTGGCATGAAGAAGGGCATGGCAGAATTCGTAGCTAAGTGTCACATATGCCAAAGGGTAAAAGAAAAGTAGCAAAAGCCCAATGGATTACTTTGGCCTTTAGACGTGCCGGAGTGGAAGTGGGACAGTATTTCTTTGGTTTCATTGATGGTCTACCCAATTCTAGGAAAGGGAACACTAGGGTTTGGGTAATTGTTGATAGATTTACCAAGAGTTCTCACTTCATCCCAGTTAAGAGTAAGTGTACGGCTTCATATTTGGCATCCTTGTATATTCGAGAGATAGTCCGTCTGCACGGAATTCCTTCTAGAATTGTTTGTGATAGAGAACATATTCTCACTAGTGAGTTTTAGAGAAGCTTACAGGAGGCGCTAGGTACGTAACTTAGGTTGAGTATGGCCTATCACCCCTAGATTGATGGCCAAACAGAGAGGGTAAATAGGGTGCTTGAGGATTTGCTGTGGATGTGCATTTTGGACTTTGGAGGTACTTGGGAGGAGCATCTTCTGTTGGTTGAGTTCGCATACAATAATAGTTACCAAACAAGTATGGGAATCGAACCATTTAAGGCTTTATATGGGAGACCTTGCAAGTCCCCATTATGTTGGGTAGAGTCTATGGAGATGTTATTACTTGGACCTGATATGGTTGGGGAGACCTCTGTGAGGGTGGATTTGATTCGGCAAAAGATGAAGACGGCTCAAGACAGACAAAAGTCATACAATGACAAGCGGAGGAGAGACTTAGAGCTTGAGGTTGGAGACTTAGTTTTTATTAAAGTATCCCCACTTAGGAAGGTGGTAAGATTCGAATCTAATGGAAATTTAGCCCTTAGATTTGTTGGACCATTTCCTATCATAGACAGAGTTGGGAAGATGGCTTACCGAGTGAAGCTATGTAACATCCCGCCTTTTCGTACGATTTAAACAGACACACGTGTCGATTCAAACCATACGGAAGGGCGGATTGTTATGGGGTAAATAAGAAAACAGAGAAGAAAAGAAAAAAAAACAAAATAAAATCTCACAGCGGAAGGATAAAATATAATAATAAAATATACAGTTTATAAAACTGTTTACAAAACATTTGATACTTCTTTATACAATTAAATATCAGAGTTCACATACCAATAATATCAATGCAGCGGAATACAGTGTGAGTGTGGTGCAATACTATAAATAATAATAATACAAATCTTCGTCTTCGTCCTCCAGAGCTAAATCTTCAAATCCTGAAACGCTCGGACTGACCCGAGCGTATTTGAAAGGACA
This sequence comes from Allium cepa, assembly GCA_030765085.1. Taxonomy (NCBI): domain Eukaryota; kingdom Viridiplantae; phylum Streptophyta; class Magnoliopsida; order Asparagales; family Amaryllidaceae; genus Allium; species Allium cepa. The sequence continues at coordinate 491,513,633 of CM060942.1, forward strand.
AAAACACTCGAGTCAGAACTAAAAGATCTTATGTAAGTTAAATTAACAGAAATAAATATGAGTGCAGCAACTCAAGAGATGCTCGGGATTTATATCTCCTAAGGATCCGTTAAACTATTTACTATGTAGTATATTGCGCTATTATAATAGTGTCTATTTGTAAAATAAACTTACTTTTAAATAGCTTTAAGGCTTTACATTTTCCACCTTAACACGTAATAGTCCCAGTAGTCCATCCAATATCATGGTCCCTCCTGATCGGGAAGCCACCAGAGGATACCACACGGGCTACGAGAGAAATCCAAACTCGTACAAGGCGCGATAGGGTAGGTGACACGGCACAACTAGGCAATGCCAGGTTAGATATACCAATTGCTATCCGGGCTGGTGGAAACGCGCAGCGCGCAGCTACCGCCCACCTCGAACAAACACCCCCAAAATCAAAGAAATCAATAGTGGCCACCGAATCAATCCAAAATCAGAGTAAAGTATCGAAGGAGTGCGTTCGATCAGAGGAATGACCTCATTGGCCCGAGAATCGCTCCTGTTTTAGCCACCTTATGCCAACTCACGGGAGTTGGGTCCACGTATTTAACTTACAGGAAACATCGCCACCAACCTAATTCATTCTGGAATCTCCACCGCGTACACGGTTAGTCAAAGTGGTTTTCGGTATCGACAGAGAGTATGTCCATATCCGATCTCGGTCTCTTTGCCAACCCATCGTTATTATAACACCGCGGTCATTTAAAAATAGTTTATACTTTAAAACTAGAATAAAATTTCCCATACGATATCAAATTAAAACCCAAAATAATATGAAATCATTTTATCTCAAATATAATCCTTTTCCAAAATCATACTGGTTTAAAATTTAAAATATCTGGAAACCAAACATTTGAATTATACTTTCAAAACATAATATTTCGGAATTCATGCTTTTGAAACCATAACTTATAAAACTTGAATGGTTTGGATATTCAACGGTATATAAAATAAATGGTTTAACTTTAAGGTAACTTTGTAAAGAAAAATAATTTCCATGACTTTACAAATATGTTTCTTTATTTAAAGTCTAAACCAAAATTTAAATATCACTCTCAAGTTCCAAAACTACTTAAATTTATATATATATATATATATATATATATCCATTTGGAGTATTTATATTTCAAAACTAAAGTTGGAAATTTTTCTTTCAGCAAATTAAACGTACTATGATTTAGTCTTGAATATTTACATAAAATCCATAAATAAAACTCCAATTTCTAACAATTAAATATTTTCTTCAATTTAATTTATACTAACATATTCATTTTTAATTATCTTGGAAAAGTCCAGTTATAAATATCATATCTTAAAATTTCCAACTTAAACATTAAACATATGATATAATTATCAAACTCCATTTTTCTTAATTTCTCCCTTTTTAATTAAGAGATTTATACACCGCTTAAATTCAAAATCTCTAACTTCATATGTATATATATAGAAGAAAATATCAAAATTAAAATTAATAAACCGTATTCCATACGAACCATAGAAATCACTTTAAAATATTTTATATATAGACCACGGTGCCTGTATATAATTTTATATCCTATGGTCAAGTGATACGGATATTTATCATTTCAATCCGCAATTTAAAAATAAAATTTTGCGGTTCTATATCATTTCAAACCACAATCCCGAATGAAATGAAAAATGCATGATAACTTGCAGTTTAATGATATAAAAGAAAACATCCATTCATCAACATCATCCATCATCCAAATCACAATCATCATCCAATAATAATTCAATATCAATATATGTCTGATAATATATATCAGGTAATAACTGGCGGTTATATTCAAAAAAATAAATTTAATCAACTATTAAACTAACAGTTTATATTTAGTAATAAATTTTATAACTATTTACTAGCAGTTCCTATGAAAATAAATAAATTATAACAGTCAATTAATATGCAATAAATAAAATAAATTAACAGTTAAATTAAATAACGCGATTTAGCAAATATGATGAACAAAACATGCCAAACAGTTATAAATAAATTTCTACTCATATCTAAAATAAATTTAACAAACATAAAAACTTTTAGAAGTTGTGAGTGGGTTAAAACACTCACCTTTTGAATTTAAATTGAATCCAAATCCAATTTAAACCCAAAATTTCACAGTCCCCGAATTTGTCCAAACTAGCGTCAACGGATCCGAAATTTAATTACGATCCTAACGAAAAAAAAATTCGTGAGAAACTGATATCGTATGAAGAAATTACAGCGATAAATGGGATTAAAAATCAAATTTATTTAAAACAAAATAAACACTCACTTAACTAAAGCTTTGCCACGTCACTATGCTTGCACGTTCTTCCCCCCAGCACCCTGAAGCACGCACGCACAAAACAACAGGGACGAACGAACCCAATCCATGCTTTGACCGAGACTTTGACCACCAACCTCGCGCACCTCAGGCCACCGTGACGCCCCGGATCACTTCCATCACCTTGCCTCACTGAGCCCCTCCGACCGATACCATCGCGGTCGCCTATAGCGACGCCGCCGCCGCCACCCTTTTAGGGTTTTCGAAACCCTAGATCGCCGATTACGGGCCCCACAGCCACGATCTGGCCAAACGACCACATCCAAACGACTCCAGGCAACCTCCTCTACAAATCCCATATCTCAATTTCTGTGATTGAGGCAAAAATCAAAAACCCCCAAATCGACGCGTAGGGTTCGCGAATTCTGACATTTGACTGAGTTTCCCGAATGATACGTGCATCGATTGCAAAAACAGAAACTACGTGCAGATTCGTGTCGATGAAATCCACAACATATAATTTTTTTGGAATTTTTCTGGAATGTTTGAATTTTCATTGAAATTTTGAATTGAAATAGATCTAGGTTTGCATCCAGTTGAGGAGGAGAAGGAGTTTGAAGAAAAGAACGTACAGACAAATGATAGAAGATGGATGCTAGGGTTTATGATCGCATATATATAGACAAATAGAAGAAGGCTAGGGGGGCACGAATTACGAACGTGCTAAACGGTAGTTGGCCCAAAAAGCCCGTTCTGACCCCGGAACGAAATTTATTAAACCCATATATCCAAATAGGTATTTTAAATTATTCTGAACGCGATGGAAAAACTTTCACGCCCAAATTTGATTGTATGAAGAAGTTATGCTGAAAACAAAATTTCCAAATTGATTTCAAATTGATTTTAATTAAATCGATTTCAAGGCGTTTCGCGTCCGTACGATCAAACGACAGGTCCGATCGATACGAAACTTGAAACCCTACAATAATTCACCGATACGGATCCGATGAAACTGGTTTCGTCGAAATCCGAGTCCGTGGCCAAAATGGCTATTTTTATATTCACTAAATAAATTAAAATAAATTATAAAAATCCAATTTTACATCCAAATTCTAAAATTGGCCAAATTTTAACGCTTATATATTCCATATTCAATTTAAATGATTTAACAAGTTTAGATGTGAATTAAAAATTTATAAGTCTATAAATTTCAGTGTTAATCTTACATTTCATTATATTAAAAATTATAAACTAAATCTCCAAAATTCTATTAAATCAAATAAATCAATGATTATTCCGTCCATAAATTTTTAAATAGATGGATCTAATATTGGATTCAAAATCTATTATTTCAATATTCTTAAATTTCATTTAAATCTCTATTAACGAAATATTTGGATGTTTAAATCCATTTATTTTCAATTTAATAAATCCAATTATTTATAATTACCCACAATACATTGTTTTAAACCTGATTTCAATCCTTCCATTCTCTATGAACCCTTTCTATAATCATAGTTAATATCTATTTTACATTCATTACATTAAATGCTCTCATTCCATTTACTATCTTTTTTTGGTCAATTTCATCCGTTATTTGAAATTAAAGTCTCACTTAAACTTATCTACTTTGATTTCATTCCTATATTACATCACTTATTGTTTTACAAATAGACTACATTTCAATTCATCCTATTTCCTTCATATCTGGTGACTATTGCCTTAAATTCTCATTTATCTTAATTCAAATGATTGAATATTAAATTCCATTTACTACCATAGATCCAACTTGTTATATTATGAATGAAATTAACATTGGTTACATCCTCTGGAATAAATGATCTTTTATGAAAAAATCAATTCATCCCAACTGAAAATTATGTCACTTAACTGCAATAAATTTCACACTAAATTTTATAAATTATCAATTAAAACTTTAACACATCCGTTACATGATTTAAAACCCTGCTATTAAATAAATGGACCTTTATAGGTGAAATTAACATTGACTTATATTTCATATCATAAATGCATACTTATTTCATATTATTTAGTTATATTTACCAACCATGTCCACAAATTTACTATTTATATCCTTAATTAATTTATTACTATTTTAAGTACGTCTATTATTGACCACATTCATTAAATTTTACTTATCTACACTTATTGCATTGGTTTATTCAACGGTCACTTTTATTTAGTCACTATCTATTTTACAACCGAATGTAACAATCTCCACTAATTTTTTTTTTTTTTTATAAATGAATCCCATTCAAGTTAATATTTTTATTAATATTCAGTAATTTAATATTGATATAGTTTCTTATATTTAACTTAAAACTAAGTATGAAAATTTACATTGTTCAAATCTATTGCCATATAAATATTAAATTTTTAACATAAAATTACAATTACTATATCTAATTCCTACATTTACTCAAATAAAATCTTAAGACTTTTATTTCATTCTAAATTAGATTAGAAATCATATTAAATTAACTCATTTAATATCATCAAATTTAACGGGTCGTTACACTCTCCCCCACTCAAAACTTTTCGTCCCCGAAAAGGAAAAAGAAGGGAGAAGGGCGAATTTAATAACCAGTACATCTTATTTCAAATATTAACTTATAAAAATAATTTACTAAATTTATTACCTTAAATAAAATATACCCGTTTTATAATCATTATATCCTTTTATACTTAAATAATTAAATTTTGGAAAACATTTCAACATAATTCTAAGTCCAAAATTTACGGGAAATTTTGGCAGAGTCTCCTTTGTACGGAGAGGCTCGGGAAAATATAATACCAAAATATAACAAAGTATCATATAGAATATTCAAAATAGTATATCCCAACACGGGAAAATATATAAAATAGCACTACAAAACATTCCGGGAACGTACCTATTTGTTAGGCAAATTACGCTTAATTTATGGAACCAAAAGCAGTAGCAATTGCTTCCATACCTGCATTTCTCTTATATAATCTAAAAAGGTTAACTATTTCTATAAAGTGAAATATTTTCGTGGTTTCAACTACTAACAACAATAAATACACAATCATCAATTTCGACAAACAATATACACAACAAAACAAAACAACCATTCAATCAAACAAGCAAATAGTTGTTCGGATTCAAAACTTGAAATGGTACGGAATGAAAAATAACTATCCAGTGCATCATTTACTCGACAGTCTTAGATGGGCTAAAATAGATTGTTTATTCATCCAACCACTTCAAATTTCCTTACCCAACCAACCCTAAATCACACAATAACAATTCAATATAGCAAATCAAATTAACTTATAAAATTTCATTACATACTTAAGTTGTTTGCTTTCCTTTCTTTTATCCAAACCACATAACCTTTTTTTTTATAATTTACATTTATTTCTAACTACTACAAATTTTATTTCTCATTCAATGGTTGTTTCCTTATTTCTACTTATTACTTGCCCTTATTCATTTTTAGTTTTCCAGGTTATGTAAGTTTCTTTTATTTGTATTACATTTAATGCACTTGTCAATTTCAATCATTTATTAAATGCTTACATTCTATTATATTTAATTACAGTAACCCCTTTTAATTACACTTAAATTCTTAACCTTATAACCTCCATTCTTATAAATACAGGATTTTATTAATTTATTACCTAGGGTTTGCAGTCATTTATTTATATTACCTACTTTTTATTATATTAGACTAGTAGCATTTTAAATCATACTTAAGTTAATAACCTTACACATCCATCCTTATTTATTAGAGAATTTCATTTTATTTACATAAGTTTAAATCACCTATTAATAATACTTACCTTTAATTTTAGTAATATTTCAGTTATAACTTAAGTTTATCCCATTAAATTCTTATTTATAATAGCAATTCATTGAATACTTCATTATTTCCAAAATTTCTTCTTGTATAATATTCTATTCCAATCTCTTATTTAACATTTCAACTTTTTATATTTGGAAGTTATTTATGTTAAAGAAAATGCAAAAGAACTTATACAAGTTTATCTCAATTCTTTTAAATCATTCATTGTTCAATAAATCTTTACTTTTATTTTTTTCTTATAAGTTAAAATTTTTAACTTCCTTTATACTTAGCATTTAAGTCTCTTATTTTATTTAGGGTTTCAATTATTAATTAAATTCTATTTTACTACCATAATTGAAACAATTAATTAATGGAAATTTAGAATTAAGTACCGGGTTAAATTTCAATAGATAAGTATATTCTTATAACTTATATACCTCTAATTATATTTAAAACAATTAAATTTTAGATAATTTCAAAATAAATCTGTAGTAGAATTTACTACAGTGGTCTTTCCCCTTCGAAACTCGCAAATGAAAGTCGATGATGCGGCCGCCATCACCGAAAAAATTTTCCAGCGACAAAGAGGAAAGTACGAAACTTATTTTCTCCAAAATCTTCTTTAAACAATTCTTTCGAATTATACTAAATATTTATAAGAAAATACTTATAAACCAAATCATTATATTCCATAAATCCTTTGAAAGCAGATTTTCAAAATCCCAGACTTAAGTTCTAAAATCTCCAAATTCCATTGATGTTAATTTCATTCTTATTTTCTTATTATTTATAAATTTTATTCCTAACAACCAATCTATCGCAACCAAATATAGATATCATTTGAAATTTTTTTATTTTATATATAGAAAATATAATAGGCAAAATTATTTCATTCACCTATATTAAAACAAATATTATGTCGGTCTGTCCTATTAAGTGTTTAGAAATCCCTATTGATGTCATAGCGTCCCATGCACCAATCAGAATTTATAAATACAAAACGGAACAGATTAACACAATATCAAAATCTTTTTATAACACTAATAAATATGCACTCTCATATATATACACTCAGCGACTCCCATAGGGTATTACTACCCTATTAACAAAGAGTCAAACCCCACAAAGCCAAGGTTTATCGCTAAAACAAAGCTCTGATACCAGATGTAACATCCCGCCTTTTCGCACGATTTAAACAGACACACGTGTCGATTCAAACCATACGGAAGGGCGGATTGTTATGGGGTAAATAAGAAAACAGAGAAGGAAAGAAAAAAAAACAAAAAAAAATCTCACAGCGGAAGGATAAAATATAATAATAAAATATACAGTTTATAAAACTGTTTACAAAACATTTGATTCTTCTTTATACAATTAAATATCAGAGTTCACATACCAGTAATATAAATGCAGCGGAATACAGTGTGAGTGTGGTGCAATACTATAAATAATATTAATACAAATCTTCGTCTTCGTCCTCCAGAGCTAAATCTTCAAATCCTGAAACGCTCGGACTGACCCGAGCGTATTTGAAAGGACAAAAACACTCGAGTCAGAACTAAAAGATCTTATGTAAGTTAAACTAACAGAAATAAATATGAGTGCAGTAACTCAAGAGATGCTCGGGATTTATATCTCCTAAGGATCCGTTAAACTATTTACTATGTAGTATATTGCGCTATTATAATAGTGTCTATTTGTAAAATAAACTTACTTTTAAATAGCGTTAAGGCTTTACATTTTCCACCTTAACACATAATAGTCCCAGTAGTCCATCCAATATCATGGTCCCTCCTGATCGGGAAGCCACCAGAGGATACCACACGGGCTACGGGAGAAATCCAAACTCGTACAAGGCGCGATAGGGTAGGTGACACGGCACAACTAGGAAATGCCAGGGTAGATATACCAATTGCTATCCGGGCTGGTGGAAACGCATAGCGCGCAGCTACCGCCCACCTCGAACAAACACCCCCAAAATCAAAGAAATCAATAGTGGCCACCGAATCAATCCAAAGTCAGAGTAAAGTATCGAAGGAGTGCGTTCGATCAGAGGAATGACCTCATTGGCCCGAGAATCGCTCCTGTTTTAGCCACCTTATGCCAACTCACGGGAGTTGGGTCCACGTATTTACCTTACAGTAAACGTCGCCACCAACCTACTTCATTCTGGAAACTCCACCGCGTACACGGTTAGTCAAAGTGGTTTTCGGTATCGATAGAGAGTATGTCCATATCCGATCCCGGTCTCTTTGCCAACCCATCGTTATTATAACATCGCGGTCATTTAAAAATAGTTTTTACATTAAAACCAGAATAAAATTTCCCATACGATATCAAATTAAAACCCAAAATAATATGATATCATTTTATCTCAAATATAATCCTTTTCCAAAATCATACTGGTTTAAAATTTAAAATATCTGGAAACCAAACATTTGAATTATACTTTCAAAACATAATATTTCAGAATTCATGCTTTTGAAACCATAACTTCTAAAACTTGAATGGTTTGGATATTCAACGGTATATAAAATAAATGGTTTAACTTTAAGGTAACTTTGTAAAGAAAAATAATTTCCATGGCTTTACAAATATGTTTCTTTATTTAAAGTCTAAACCAAAATTTAAATATCACTCTCAAGTTCCAAAACTACTTAAATTTATATATATATATATATATATATATCAATTTGGAGTATTTATATTTCAAAACTAAAGTTGGAAATTTTTCTTTCAGCAAATTAAACGTACTATTATTTAGTCTTGAATATTTACATAAAATCCACAAATAAAACTCCAATTTCTAACAATTAAATATTTTCTTCAATTTAATTTATACTAACATATTCATTTTTAATTATCTTGGAAAGGTCCAGTTATAAATATCATGTCTTAAAATTTCCAACTTAAACATTAAACATATGATATAATTATCAAACTCCATTTTTCTCAATTTTTCCCTTTTTATTTAAGAGATTTATACACAGCTTAAATTCAAAATCTCTAACTTCATATGTATATATATAGAAGAAAATATCAAAATTAAAATTTATAAACCGTATTCCATACGAACCATAGAAATCACTTTAAAATATTTTATGTATAGACCACGGTGCCTTTATATAATTTTCTATCCTATGGTCAAGTGATACGGATATTTATCATTTCAATCCGCAATTTAAAAATAAAATTTTGCGGTTGTATATCATTTCAAACCACAATCCCGAATGAAATGAAAAATGCATGATAACTTGCAGTTTAATGATATAAAAGAAAACATCCATTCATCAACATCATCCATCATCCAAATCACAATCATCATCCAATAATAATTCAATATCAATATATGTCTGATAATATATATCATGTAGTAACTGGTGGTTATATTCAAAAAAATAAATTTAATCAACTATTAAACTAACAGTTTATATTTAGTAATAAATTTTATAACTGTTTACTAGCAGTTCCTATGCAAATAAATAAATTATAACAGTCAATTAATATGCAATAAATAAAATAAATTAACAGTTAAAATAAATAACGTGATTTAGCAAATATGATGAACAAAACATGCCAAACAGTTATAAATAAATTTCTACTCATATCTAAAATAAATTTAACAAACATAAAAACTTTTAGAAGTTGTGAGTGAGTTAAAACACTCATCTTTTGAATTTAAATTGAATCCAAATCCAATTTAAACCCAAAATTTCACAGTCCCCGAATTTGTCCAAACCAACGTCAACGGATCCGAAATTTAATTACGATCCTAACAAAAAAAAAATCATGAGAAACGGATATAGTATGAAGAAATTACAGCGATAAATGGGATTAAAAATCAAATTTATTTAAAACAAAATAAACACTCACTTAACTAAAGCTTTGCCACGTCACTATGCTTGCACGTTCTTCCCCCCAGCACCCTGAAGCACGCACGCACAAAACAATAGGGACGAACGAACCCAAACCATGCTTTGACCGAGACTTTGACCACCAACCTCGCGCACCTCAGGCCACCGTGACGCCCCGGATCACTTCCATCACCTCGCCTCACTGAGCCCCTCCGACCGATACCATCGCGGTCGCCTATAGAGACGCCGATGCCGCCACCCTTTTAGGGTTTTCGAAACCCTAGATCGCCGATTACGGGCCCCACAGCCACGATCTGGCCAAACGGCCACATCCAAACGACTCCAGGCAACCTCCTCTACAAAACCCATATCTCAATTTCTGTGATTGAGGCCGAAATCAAAAACCCCCAAATCGACGCGTAGGGTTCGCGAATTCTGACCTTTGACTGAGTTTCCCGGATGATACGTGCATCGATTGCAAAAATAGAAACTACGTGCAGATTCGTGTCGATGAAATCTACAACATATAATTTTTTTGGAATTTTTCTGGAATGTTTGAATTTTCATTGAAATTTTGAATTGAAATAGATCTAGGTTTGCATCCAGTTGAGGAGGAGAAGGAGTTTGAAGAAAAGAACGTACAGACAAACGAAAGAAGATGGATGCTAGGGTTTATGATCGCGTATATATAGACAAATAGAAGAAGACTAGGGGCACGAATTACGAACGTGCTAAACGGTAGTTGGCCCAAAAAGCCCGTTCTGACCCCGAAACGAAATTTATTAAACCCGTATATCCAAATAGGTATTTTAAAATATTCTGAACGCGATGGAAAAAGTTTCACATCCAAATTTGATTGTATGAAGAAGTTATGCTGAAAACAAAATTTCCAAATTGATTTTAATTAAATCGATTTCAAGGCGTTTCGCGTCCGTACGATCAAACGACGGGTCCGATCGACACGAAACTTGAAACCCTACAATAATTCACCGATACGGATCTGATGAAACTGGTTTCGTCAAAATCCGAGTCCGTGGCCAAAATGGCTATTTTTATATTCATTAAATAAATTAAAATAAATTATAAAAATCCAATTTTATATCCAAATTCTAAAATTGGCCAAATTTTAACGCTTATATATTCCATAATCAATTTAAATGATTTAACAAGTTTAGATGTGAATTAAAAATTTATAAGTCTATAAATTTCAGTGTTAATCTTACATTTCATTATATTAAAAATTATAAACTAAATCTCCAAAATTCTATTAAATCAAATAAATCAATGATTATTCCATCCATAAATTTTTAAATAGATGGATCTAATATTGGATTCAAAATCTATTATTTCAATATTCTTAGATTTCATTTAAATCTCTATTAATGAAATATTTAGATGTTTAAATCCATTTATTTTCAATTTAATAAATCCAGTTATTTATAATTACCCACAATACATTGTTTTAAACTTGATTTCAATCCTTCCATTCTCTATGAATCCTTTCTATAATCATAGTTAATATCTATTTTACATTCATTACATTAAATGCTCTCATTCCATTTACTATCTTTTTTTGGTCAATTTCATCCGTTATTTGAAATTAAAGTCTCACTTAAACTTATCTACTTTGATTTCATTCCTATATTACATCACTTATTGTTTTACAAATAGACTACATTTCAATTCATCCTATTTCCTTCATATCTGGTGACTATTGCCTTAAATTCTCATTTATCTTAATTCAAATGATTGAATATTAAATTCCATTTACTACCATAGATCCAACTTGTTATATTATGAATGAAATTAACATTGGTTACATCCTCTGGATAAATGATCTTTTATGAAAAAATCAATTCATCCTAACTGAAAATTAGGTCACTTAACTGCAATAAATTTCACACTAAATTTTATAAATTATCAATTAAAACTTTAACACATCTGTTACATGATTTAAAACCCTGCTATTAAATAAATGGACATTTATAGGTGAAATTAACATTGACTTATATTTCATATCATAAATGCATACTTATTTCATATTATTTAGTTATATTTAACAACCATGTCCACAAATTTACTATTTATATCCTTAATTAATTTATTACTATTTTAAGTACGTTTATTATTGACAACATTCATTAAATTTTACTTATCTACACTTATTGCATTGGTTTATTCGACGGTCACTTTTATTTAGTCATTATCTATTTTACAACCGAATGTAACAATCTCCACTAATTTTTTTTTTTTTATAAATGAATCCCATTCAAGTTAATATTTTTATTAATATTTACTAATTTAACATTTATATAGGTTTCTTATATTTAACTTAAAACTAAGTATGAAAATTTACATTGTTCAAATCTATTGCCATATAAATATTAAATTTTTAACATAAAATTACAATTACTATATCTAATTCCTACATTTACTCAAATAAAATCTTAAGACTTTTATTTCATTCTAAATTAGATTAGAAATCATATTAAATTAACTCATTTAATATCATCAAATTTAACGGGTCGTTACAAGCTACCTGAGAGGCTCACAGAAGTGCACGACGTTTTCCATGTTTTTCAGTAGCAAAAATGTTTACATGACTCGGTAGAGGTTATAGAGCCTAGTCAGTTAGAGGAGGTGGAGGCAGAAAGGGAAGCTTCTGTTCGGCGTATCCCCATGAAGATTGTTGGAAGAGACATTGAGTAACTAAGGAATAAGGAGGTTCCACAGGTGAAGGTGCAATGGGGAGATGATGTTGCAGACGCCACTTGGGAAGCAGAAGAGAAGATTCATACTTCCTATCCTTGTCTTTTTGATAGTAAATTCTAGAATTCCTTTTTCCATCCTTAGATTTGAATAGGTTCTTTTTTTATTATCCTTCGAAGGGGTGGAGCTTGGGATTTAACCTATGGATGGTAGGATTTGATGTAACATGTTAATAGAACGTGTTATGAATGATGTATGCAAGTTGTTGCAAGTGTTTGCTAGCGGATACTATGGACGCATATACGTACACTAGGCACTATTATTCCTTAGGGATCGTTCTAACAACGACACCAGAGCATATGCATATAGATGTGTGTGCATTTTTATTGTATTTCCATAATTACTACAAATTGATGTTTTTCACATGATTGTTGCATTTGGATGATGTTTGTAGATCGCATATAGAATTATCCGTATCATTAGGAAATTTTTGCATTCAATTAGATACATGGCACGGACGTGATTGCATAAAAGGAGGTCAAGTGAATCAGTGGACCGCCTAATCTTTTGAATTAGTTAGGGACATTTACACTACACTAATTGCATAAGTATCATAAATTGCATTAGAAAAACCTACGGACAATGGATGAATGGTTGATGATTAAGTGGTTGGTTGTAGAATTGGATGAAAACATTTAGTACATTCTTTTATCCTTAAAGATTTTGGGAGGAAATCCCTAAAGGAAGGGGAGAATGTAACAACCCAAAATTTAACCCGTAACAATTAATTCGTTAATTAATTAGATAATAAAATAGCTTTGTGAAATTATCAGAATTAAGCCACAAAAGTTTCACCATTGGGTCCATGGTAATTTTCTATTCAATTTCCATATGTACAATGTCATAATCCAAGTTAATATGAGATAAGAATGAAATAATTAATGAAATGAAAAGAAAAATACATAGGTCGATGGGGCAGTCGACCTGGGTAAGGGGCGGTCGACTGCCCGATCTACTCACCTTGTCTTTTGGCAGACGAATGGACGTTCATTCGTTCGAACGAATCAGCAGTGATTGAAAACGTATTTTGCACAGTTTTAACTAACCTGGTCCCTCCGTTTCAACATCCGTTGGCCCCTATTCAGCCTATGATGTGGTTGCATCCTATTCAATCTCTAAATCCAACTGTCCGAGATCCACTTCTGCTCCTATAAATAGACCCCTAGACCTATCATTTTTTCTCATTCTAGGTTTTCTCCAATTAGGTTCACCTTTCTAAGTAGGACCCTAAACGGAATAATTTTTCCAAAGGAGAAAATGTTTATAAATTAAATTATTTTCAACTCCAAGTTGACCCAGAAAGAACAAAGGAAGAGCTTACGACTGGAGGGAGTTGTTGTAATTATTTTAAGATCTCTTTAAGTGATTTAAGAAAATAGGGTTTCAAATAGTTGTGGTTTTACTACGATTTTTGGAATAACCTTTTCAGGAGTTTATTTCATTTTTTAGAATCATTTTTAGTTTATTTCCTTTCAACTATTCTTCTCAGTAATTTCTAATTCATTTCTATTAATGATAGCTTTTCCATTTATTTACAGTTTACTTATATTATTTTCGTTTATTTACTGTCATTTATACATCTTCTTTTTGTGCTTTGGATTTTCTTCAGTTTTCTTTTATTTCTCCATCTTCTTCGCGTATTGATTAGAATAGGATTAATGCAAATATGGATTAAACGTAAGAAAACTGAAATAATGGAATATAAGATGTAAATTTCAAAGACTGTAATATAAATGGAATTAGACTGAAATTATGCCTAATTGTGACGCTAATTGGACCAAATTTAAAAAATTGGCCTAGTTATAACTTAGAATTATAACTAAAAAGAGTAAAGGATGAAAGAAGCTTATTTTCACACTTAGACCTTGGGTTAAGTAATAAGCATGATTATAATATAGGTCATAAATGGAATAAGGCATATTTTAAAACTTAGGAGAAATTAATAAGCACAGATAGCAGAGAAAAATGTGAAGGCTTATTTAAATAATTCACCTATGTTAATAAACAACAATGAAGGTAGGACCTGTACAAAATAGCATTCCCTATTAGACAAAACGGTGAGCCTAGGGTATGCTTATGCTAAGAATGGTAGTAATTAGTCAAATAGAAATCCAAATCACGGGGGATTTGGATAAGGGGTGCAACTAGATATTGTTTGGATGAAGGGCCAGTACCAACAGCATTTCCCCTATAGATTCTATGGATGCACGGTGATCTCACGTTAGTCTGAAGTGGGATGAGGGGCAGGCTTATGTTAGAGTTCGAGGTAATAAGAAGACTCAATAGGTAGAGCAAAAGGTAGCAGGGGCGTCTGGCAGTTACGCGTGTGACTTCCTTTCGGGTGCACAGTAATAGCTATGAGTTCCAAGCACTTAGTATGGGCGTCTTCCATAGATACCATCCTTGTAGGGAGCTATATATGTCATCTGTTCCATAGTTACATTCTCTTTAGGGAGTTATATATATAGCGTCTGGTCCATGGTTAATAAATGTCTTCTGTGTAGGGAGCTATATATCTTCTGCTCCATACTAACATTCTGTGTAGGGAGTTATATATAGTGTCTGGTCCACAGTACATAAATGCCTTCTGTGTAGGGAGCTATATATGGTCCATAGTAACATTTTGCATTGAGATTTATATAGCAGCTGGTCCATAGAAAGGTATTGTAGAGTAGTAGGCCAATCAAAAGGGTAGGATTATGTTACATCTTAATTAAAGGATTAGGAATTCGGCCTAATCGAAGGAGAAATCAAGGACAATTACAAGCAATCAAAGTTATCCAATCTTATAAATTGAGCAGTATTTAATCGTACTTATTTTCAGTTTGTCTCTTTCCTATTTCCTTTGTTTTCCTTATTTATGCTAGAACAATTGTAGAGTGTATTACTTTTATCTTGCTTAAAGAATCTAGTAATTACTATCATTCACCAGACTTATAGTCTAACCCACTCCTCTATTTTCCCCTTCCCCCCATAGGCAATCAAGGGAGAAGTCGGTAGATTGCTATTGCTTGGCGGTTTCTTAGAGGAGTTCTCTACTATGCATTTCTTTTATTTCTGATTTGGTTCTTTTTGTGTACTGGCTTATTATGAGGGACATTATGTACTCTAATTTTGAGACTATGAAATTTTATTTCATATACATGATTGGCTTTGAGATATAGACGTTGTATTTGGTATTTGACTTATTTATGAAGTAATTATGAAGCATTGTTTTATTTAAGTTATTATTTTAGTTTCCACTATCTTTGTCTCTGCTAGTTTCAGTTATACCTACAATGCACCATGCCTTTTAATGATTCCTTTTGGGTACCTTAAGGGGTGTGGGGTGTTTCATATTATCTCTTATATATTGTCCGCCATGATTGTGAGATTCTGTATTGTTGTTTCTGTTTCTTCTTCTTTCTTCTTACCCTCTCTCTTCTTTTCCATGATCTTTTGTCATTCTGTACTTCTTGGGCCGGACATGTACGGTTTATTGTTGATTCAAAGGGTATGGATTTTACGGGCCATCACATTTGGTTTTGGAGCTAAAGGTTAAACGAAGACCTTGAGTTTGGTGGGGATTACTCGTTAGAGATTGGGTCAGTAGTACCCTGGAATGAGTTTGAGTGTATTTATAGATATGAACGTGTCTTTGTTAGTGAATATAAAATGTTTTATATTATGTTGATGTATTTTTTGAGTGGTTATAAATTTTGGTCGGTACGGTCTGAACAACTATATCGATAGGGTTCTCTAAACTCCGAAAAAGTTAAATCAACATAGTATTGTTTTAAAGTGGTTAAATGAAATAATTTTACCCAAATGATATTTTGAGAAAAAGGAATAATTTTTCGAAATTATTATAGTATATTAGTGTGCTTGGTTGTTATCATTATAACCCAAACAAAATTATAAAAAATTGGAAATGGTCTACCCAATCACATTAAGTTCGTATAAGCATGGAATTACGCATATAATTAAAAACTAAAAAAGGATTCAAACCAAGATTTGGAAATTTAAAACCCGAAGATTTTTGGAATTGTTTTCCAAGGAATTTTGAAATTAATGACGGCGACATTATTTTTGGAATAGAAAATGCTTTAAAATTGGATTTAAAAATGGACTTTGGATGCAACAAACCACTGAAATCAATTCAATCATTGGGAAATAATTCGAGTGATGAGTGCAGCATCATCAATATTCATTTACGAGTTTCTAAGTGACGGATTACTACCGCAGAAAATTGGTATGGAGACCTTTGTTTGGAAACAAGTGTTATTTTGAAAAATACCTAAGGGAATTTGTTTAGATAAACCAGTTTGATTTTGAAAATTCTGAAGAAATGGTTTGTTAAACCAAAAGAGCTATATAAATATTATGATTTCAAAATTATTTGAAATAAATCCAAGTGGTTGAATTCTGGGATATTCATTTGAAGGTTTTGTGAGACTGGAAAGAAAATAAGTTTTTGAACTTATAAGTTGGAAATGATGTGAATAGAAAGGAAATGTGAATTTAAAAATGAAATTAAAATTTTATTTATGCAAGTTAAATAATTTGAGTTAGTAAAAGTGGATTAAATGAATTGAGATTTAACTTAAGCCAAGAAATAAAATTGTATTTGGATTTGAAACAATGTCAAATTGAGTTGCATATATAATATGAGTTGTAAAATTATTATATAACTATAAGTTATAAGTTTGAATGGAATCAACTCAAGTTTAGAATTTATATAATTATGAAAAATAAGTTTTGTAACTTATAAATTGGAAAAATGGAATAGAAAAACCAAAATAAAAATGGTTGGATATTTGGTGAAGAAATGGAAATCCAAAATTTAAGTTATAAAAGGAATTTGAACTCAAATCAACCATATGGTTTGATTTTTGAAATATTCAAATTGTGAATTGTAAAATGAAAGAGAACTAATTTGATAAACTAATTAGTAAGTTATTGAAATGGGACTTGATTTATAAATGGAATTCGACTCAAATGTAAGCGAAATAAATATACTTTGGAATGTTGTCAAAAATGGAAATGTATTGAAATAGCGATGGCTTAAGTTAAAAATGAGCTTGGTATAATTGTAAATAAATGGAATATGGATTTGAGATGTTTTATAAATGAAATTGAGTACGGAACAAAATTTTGAAGTGGAAATGAATATAACTGACGTATAAAAGGTTGTAATACACCTTCATATAAATTTTATGAAGTGATTCATAAATAAATCGATATGGAATAAATTTGAAATAAGTATTTATGGGATATGGAATGAAATTCAACATAAGTGTGAATAAGCTAAATTCGAAATGTAATGAATTGATTAACGAATATGGGTTCAGATTCGATACAGGGTAATGGAATGAACTAATAAATTAAATTTGTGAATGGAACTGGATTTGCTTGGAAATGAATTAAAGAACTGGATATGAACTCGAATATAAAAAGCAAATTCGACTTAAGAGCAAAATGAGCGGAAATGTGTTTGAAATATCGATTGATAAGAATTGAAATATGGACTTAAGTCGTAAGTGATAATCAATTTAAATGAATAAATGGAAGCTTAAGGATGGAAATGTATGTAATGGGTGTAAATGTAAAGTGGGTGCAATTGAATTGTTGTGAATAAATTTGAAATCGAATAAATGGTGTACAAATCAATTTGGAAGTGAATGATTATTTTTGCATCAAAATTAGGCACAACACTCTTCGAATGCGTTTAAAGAGATAAAATGAAGAAAGAAAAAGTAAAATGAGCTAGATTTAACAAACACACCAGTTAATAGATAAGAAAAAGTGCAAAACACACGAATTTAGAGTGGTTCGGCGTGTGGCCTATGTCCACTATGAAATAATTGATGTTTATTAATTATAACTCGCAAGTTACAGAGGAATACAATTGTACAATTGAAGTACAATAGTAATTTCAATAGAGTATCAGCATAAAGAAGCAAAATCTTACCCAGATCTCAGAAGACTTCTTCTCTCATGTGAATGGGCCCATAGGATCGAGTTCGTATGATTTTGACTCGATTTAAGAGTGATGCGAACTGAGTTCATATCTATCAATAATTGGTCCTTTTATGTTGGGATTGATCAGGTACCTTTTTGATGTGGTAAACAAGCTTCTGTTAAAATTTGGTAGCATTTGGATTTGTAGATCTCGAGTTAAGATCGATGCAAGTTTGAATCTTCAATGTGCAGCTAAACATCGTATCGAACCCATTCGTCATGCTCCTCCTTGTATCGATGCTGGACACGTGATGGCCAATGACATGGCGCTATTTTATAGGATCGATCCTCTTTTTGTGCCGAGTGACTGAGTCTCTTAGTTAATCATGCCTTTTAGTATCAATCTTGTACATCATCTTTCGTATCGATGGAGTGCAGTGTGCTTTGTATCGGTACCCGATGGTGGACTTTGTATCGATGTGTGGCAGGTCGATACGAAGTGCGTAGAAGTTAAATCGATACGAACAACGGTCGTTGTGTGGTACGAACAACGGTCGTTGTGTGGTACGAACAACGGTCGTTTTGTGGTACGAAGGAGGCGAACCCGATGGATACGAAGAATGGTGGCTCTTGGATGGATACGAATGTAGTGCTTCCCTTAGGTACGAACGAGATTGTGGCTTGGCTTCGGTTACGACAAGAATGGACATGAAGTGAAGGTCCCTGATGGGTAGGAAAGGAACAGACACGAAGGAGGTGGTAGCTGACTCTGATGGGTACGAACTCAATGCTTTATCCGTGGATACATACCAATGTTGGATACGAATTGTAGATGTTTTCTAAGTGAATCTTGATAGATCCATATCTTGAGCATACAAACTCCGATTGACTTGAAATTTGGAATGTTGGTTTTTATAGCTTTGCTTATCTTTCCATACCAATTCTAGCTCAATCCGTACTTAGACCAACTTTGCCAGTATCCATAATAGACATATGTAGAATCGATCTTAGGATGGACTATCCTTGATTTCCAATCAAATTCTTGGTGTCATGACCATTCCAAAAGGAGGGATAACATAATAAATGTTAGAACATGGTATTTGCATGTACGTGCTAGATATAGATATTATGGCATGTTTTGTTCGTAAAATTGGTTATACATCCATGATATAACATGTTGGTTATGAAAATAATGTGTTGAACTAGTAGAAATGAATGTAATGCTATTAAATTTCATATATACGAAACTAATGGGATTTATTTAAGTACATGTATAAGGAGGCTATAGGGATAGATTTGGGTTGCGAAATTTCATATAAACTGAGCGACTCATTTAATAATGCTAAAATAAGGTAGGCTTACGAATTTAGCACGTGGACTGAAATATATTGGCCATGAGAGCCTATGTATATCTTTTTATCATATTTGTCATATTGCAAAAGGCTCCCTTAAAAGGGAGACTCTTCCAAAAAAATTCAAATATTTGGGGTGTTAGAGAAAATTTGAAAAATTTTGAAAAAAATTTAGTAGCCAAAATTTGATTTTGGATTGTAATTGAAACTAAGGGTTTTGGTTTAGAAATGGAAAACTAATTGTTTTAGGTGGAACTAAAAGATTTGGGAAAATGAAATATGGAGTTTTAACTAATTGGGATTAGATAAGTTAATAGGTTTGAGCAATTTTTCTACTAGCAAATTCGGGACAAAATTCCTTTAAGGGTGAGGAATGTAACGACTCGGATTTTACATCATTTGAGTTTTAATATTTAAACGGTTTTAAAAATTAGATTTGGAATATAAATCAATTTTTGAATATGAAGATTTTGGTTAGAATTGTAGAATGAATTTAAATTTCAAATACAGCGATTTATCAT
Source organism: Allium cepa (assembly GCA_030765085.1). NCBI lineage: Eukaryota > Viridiplantae > Streptophyta > Magnoliopsida > Asparagales > Amaryllidaceae > Allium > Allium cepa. The sequence continues at coordinate 491,534,226 of CM060942.1, forward strand.
AACACGAAAATGTGGATAATTGAAATTTGAGTTGAATATGAATTGAAACGATTTCTAATGTTGATATAAATTTTATTTGAATTAGAATTAAGTTAGTAAATTTCTAAAACTATAATTTTATGTAATTTTGTCAAAAATTTTAAATCGTGTTTTTATCGACGCGTAGAAATAGTGATCTGAGGCTCAGTCTTGGAATTCGAAAAAACCAATTCCATTGCATCCGTAATAGTGTAATATTATCGGAGGCCAATGATCTGTTGTTCACCGTTGTGATTGTTTCTAGGCGAGCGTTCAATTCCTATAAAAAATTAAAAAAATGAATGTTAATTCATCTCACATAAATGCATGTTTACCTGACTCCCGTTAACGTTCATACATTCACGAGTTGTTGTCAGTTTTCTTGTATCGAATCCCGTATCGATCCTCTTTTGAATCGATGTGAAATTCGAGTTGTAACAATGCTCGATGATTGTCTTGAAGTATCTCTTCATATCGATCCTCTCTTGGATCGATGTGAAAAGTAGAACAGTTGCTTTTGTATCGATGGCGATCGATGCGAATTTGGTTGGAGTCTCAATGCAGTTCATATCGGTGGATATGAATCTTAGGGTCTTTGAATAGAGGGTAACAAAATTGGCGCTTCTTATCGATGTGTACTTATTGGATACAAACAACTCAAATAAGTTTTTGCTTTTCGTGTCGATAAACTGAGGGATACGAGAGATCTGATTTGTATTTTCTTCTTCTCAAATGTATGATGGATACAAATGGGGACTCACTTGAGTAAAGCACGGTTGTGAGGAGGCCTGCTCATCTCGGTTGAGCCATTGGACACGAAGTAACCCACTCATATCAACCTCCTTAGTGACTGCTTTGACCGATGGGGGCAACTAGGAGATAAATGGTAGTTTCCCTAAATATAAATATCTGGTACTTCGAATTTTTTTCCGGTTACTTGCTCATGTTTTCTTGCTTTTGTATCGCTTCTAGCTAAAAGAATCCACATTGCCTTTTCTTTCAAGTTGAATCTGGTCCTTAGTCTCTGCCTTCGTATCACTCAACTGTTTGAGAAAATAAAACCCTTGTCTTCGAACCAATTAACCCATTAATTCCTTTAATCGCTTGCTCTAATTAGGTAATTAACTATAAGGATCGACTTACCACAAATTCTTATGCCATCTGATATGCATTTGTTACGGATTTTGGTGATGCCGTGGTCATGGATGGCCGGAGCGAGGTTGAGGAAAACTGCAATGGTGTTTAAGCGGTTTGGGTAAGAAGAAAGGAAGAGGGATATGAAGGAGTCCGTGGAAGGGTTTCTTGCCTCTGAACTCGCTTTGATGGGAGAAGAGGGTGTACATCATGTTTGTATCATTCTGCTAAGGATGATTCGTATCAATCGGCAACTGAGGGTTTCGAGGAGGGAATTCGTACCACTTCTGGATTAACGTTGTTTCATATCGTTCATTTTCCAACGTTCGATACTAAGTGATGCCGTGACGACACAAATTTCGCGTTCGAAAATTGACATCCATACTTCAACTCGTCTCCGAATGCCGCTGATTCAAACGTTCAAATCCGATTCGGCGGTGCTTATAACACATTAAGTACAACAAAACAGTGGAAGAAAACAAGTAATATCATTGATACAACAACATTTGATACAATATTCAAGTACAATGAATATCAATACAAATTAGAGCCGAAAGATATACAATAGCTGAACACAACACCAGCAGATGGTCTAGACTTTGCAACCATCGATAGCGGAAAGATATCTCCAAAAGATAACATCTTCAGAACTCAACAAGATAGATACTCCAACAAAAAGTGACTCCATTGCTAAAGCTCCAAAGCTAGAAAGTCTCCAAACCAGAAAGCGAGAACTACCATCCGTGCTAAAGTGAAGTAGTTCGATCCCAATGCGATTGCCAATACCCAAAGATTGAATTCTATCAAATCTAACCTACTATTCGATTATCTGAAAAACCCAACTCTATACCGCCTATGTGGAAAATTGTAGGCACCCAGAGTTTAGGAAGGGAAGAATAAACTCCCGGTCAGTCACGGGAGTGGTATGAGCAAAAAAAACAGTTTATCTTTAAAACAAACAATAAAATAATTTACAATTGAAAACCGCAATGCTTTTTGGAAAAAGAAACTACCATAAGGCCTCCCATCGTACACACCATGCAAATGCAGAATCGGAGGAGATTTCTCCTTGTGATAGTCAAAAGTGCTTGATACGCGAAAACCTGTTGATATTATTATTGGTGCAAAGTGCAGAAAATCTTTCGAAAGTATAATATTAATCTTAGCCAGCATACAACCATTATTTTAGGCCTACTTATGATGACCCGGAATTCTCATGTTCGAAAATCGACATCCATACTTCACTTGTATTCGACTGCCCAGATTCGACCGTTCAAATTCGATTCGCCGGAGCTTATAACACATTAAGTACAACAACACAGTGGAAGAAAAAGAATATTATCATATACAACAATGACCAAAATCAGAGATACAATGAAATGCTATAGCGGAAACACCAATGAACTAGCAGTGGAAACAACCACAACTTGAAACTCTAGAAGAAACACCAATATCAGCAATCTCCATAGATAGCTTGAACCACCATCGTGTTGTACCAAGCTAAGCAAGGCCAGTCGTCCCAACCAAAGGCTTCAATATCCAAAGTTTCCAAAGAATTCCAAAGAGAAAGATGAAAACTACTGAATTGATATCTACTATCTGAAAAACCTAACTCTAGACTGCCCACGTGGAAAATTGTGGGCACCCAGAATTTAGCAAGGGAACAATAAACTCTGGGTCAGCCATGGGACTGGTATGAGCAAACAAAAACAGTTTACCTTTAAAACAGCAACAAAGATTTTAAAATACCAAAAGCTGCAATGCTTTTTGGAAAATGAAACTGCCATAAGGCCTCCCGCGACACTCACAATGCAAGCGCACACTTGGAGGAGATTTCTCCTTTTGACAGTCAAAAATGCTTGATACGCGAAAACCCAATTGATATTATTATTAGTGCATAGTGCAGAAAACATTTCGAAAGTATAATATCAATCTTAGCCAGCATACCACAATTTGTCGTATGACTACTATAGCCACCATTTAAGAATGGCAGGTTATACAATTGAAGTTGTAAAGACGCGTATTGGATGATTGGATTTCCAACAAATGGTCAGGCTACGAAACTTCCTTACCGAAATGGGAACGCCTCTGGAAGGACGCCCCCGAGAACCTAACCGGATCTCTGCTAACACAAGGCCGACGCTACCTCACGCTTTAACCAAGCTATAACATAGGTTATTAAGACACAAGCATGCCATCCCCGATCATTACTGACCTTTATCCGAGAGCTCTCAACACCAACAACCATAAAGCAGTAAATTTGCAGTAACCGCATAGGTTAAATATCTGGGCTCCATACCATGATACCATCTTTTATCCAGAAGTAAATGGACATACCCTAGGGGCGCGACCCCTAAAAACCTTGCTGCAACATTCCAGTTTCGACCATTTCCGGGTTGTGAGGCTCGACGAAGTCACGTACACGAAGCTACGCTTTTCACAAAAGTAATGCATCGATCGACAAATGATCAACAACACTTCGTATGACACATTACCAGAATGGGAATGTATCACTAGTAACCATTAACTATATGACTCTGAGCTCGTACGTCTCAGAGTAGGGTGTTAAGCTAGGAGAATAAATCTCCGCCACCAAAAAGAAATGTATTTGATAGAAACCAGCTTTGAATCTCAAAGTGTAATGTCAGACACACATCCATACAAGTCTGTTCCGGGTTCGAACAGAACCGAAGGCACTTCACAAAGAAGCCCTTGCAAATCCAGATAATCCCTAATCACGTCTAGACTTCCCATCACAAAGGATGCTCAAATCTCTATACCGGAGGCCATTCGCTGCAGCGACATTCGACGGGTTATCCTTTCGCTTTCGAAAATATCTGGTCTTCATCATCGGTCTTCAAATGCTATCCATAACGTCGTATCATTATTCGGAATGGGTTTTATGGTACAAGGTCCTCTCATGGCTAAATCGAGTAATGAGTGCAATATTTAAGAACATATGGATATGGGATCTCAGTTAAGTCACAACTTATTGCCAAAACTTTTCTTTCAAATGGTTAAACAAATTACCATTTACAGATCTTTTTAAACAAAAGATTTACTTCACAAAGTTCACAAAGTTTACCAATCTTTCACAAAGATTCATTAATATCTTTCCAATTCAAATCTTTTATACAAAAGATATGCTTTTCAGATCCCTTTACAATTTGAAAACAAATTCACCAATCTTTAACAAAGATTCATTCATAGCCCTTTTCAAAACAATTTTCCTTTCAAATTGGATTCACTCATCCAATCTTTAAATCAAAGATTCAATTCATAGTACTCAAAATCATTTCTACAAAACAATTCCATTCCAAAACTTTTATATAAAAGATACACCATTTAGAATCCTCTTCGATTCCAAAACAAAGCTTAACAATCTTTCACAAAGATTCATTCATAGTTTTCAAAACTATTTCACTTCAAAGACTTGAAATTCTTTCAACACAAATTAGAAATCCTTTCTTTATATGAAATCTATTATTTGAAAACAAATAGTTTTCGTTTTGGAAAAATCTAATTACATTTGCATGAGTTAAAGCCCTTAAATCTTGGGTTAAATTTAAATTCCCAAAACAATGTTTTTAAAATGGTTTAAAACCCATATAACTTGAATACCCTTTTTAAACCATAATTTCCAAACATAGAATCCAATTTCAAATCCTGAATTTAAATTCAACTCAAATTATTTGAATTTCCAAAATTTTATTAAGTTTTTCAAAATAAATTTTATCTTTGAAACTCCTTTTCAAAGGCTTTTCATATTAATCCAATTCCATTTCCAAAACAATCTGGATTCAAATTTCAACTTTAAAACTATTTCAAAAATCTGTGACATTACCAATTTCCTCATGCAATCCATATTTGTGTGTGTATGGTGTAGTCCAGGGGTTTTACCCAATAGCGCAACATCGTCAATCATCACAGATTCATGATAGCAATATCGATAAGCGATATAATCCAATAACGCTTATCTTCCTTCACAGATCACAGATAATAATATACATTTATCATAGATAAATAAATTATTTCATGGATGAATAAATTACATCACAGTTCAAAGCTTCATATCACACAGCATCACATATCAGGGATATCAAAAAATTCAACGTTCCATAGAATCCAAACATCCATAAGTAAAATCAATTATATATCTGAATAATTTAAATCAGATAATTACTTATGAATAAATTTCTAATCCTAGTTAATTAACATTGATTAATTACAAATCATTTAATTAATTATCTTTTAATGTTTATTAATTAACCTTTAATAATAAATTAATCAACCCTTAAATATTAATTAATCAACCTTGATAATAAATTAATTAACCTTTAATCATTAGAAAATTAACCTTTAGTCATTAAATAATTATTTTTAATTAAGGAATTATCTTAAGTAATTAATTACCCTTAATCACTTTCACTTATTAAATAAACCATTAATTTATTACATTAAACAATTAACCTTTATTAATTAAAGACAAACCATTGGTCTTAATCGATTTCTTTAATTATTATTTAAACCTTTGATAATAAACCTTAAGACTCTTAAGTTAATTAATAAATTAAAAACATTATTTAAGATAATTCATTTATCTTCTTAAAATATTATTACCCTGTAACGCCCTACCCCGAGACCCACCTTAGTAAAGAGAATTAACAAGTAATTCCGTCTACTAAAGCGGAGAATAGGGCTGGTTAAGGGCGACCATCTATAACTTTGTCTTAAACATCTACTGAATACGTCGATAAATGCAATACATTTTTCTTTTCTATCTCAATGGATCGACATACACAGTAAATGTTTAATCCAAAACTATAGGTGGTTGACGGATCTATCAGAACAAAATACAATAACTAAATGTAAAGCACATCACAGAACAGTAATCGACATCATATATATACATATACACCGATACATGTTTATTACAATACAATATGAATACAATAAAGGTGGTATTCGACCACACCATATACATCAAATCAAATGTAAAAACATCAGAGTATGCGGAAGAAATAAACTACTCAAGCGAAAGAAGAAATGATATCCAACGCCAACTTCAAGCTAAGTCCAATAGATGATACCTAAAACAACTCGGTCTGACCCGAGTATAAATACACGGGTCAGTCTAGCTACCCAAATTAGTCACTATCGATAATATAAAGCGGAATGGACATAGTGATACTTCTTCTCGAATGAGGAGAAGGATTAGATAACTCATAGCTCAGTACTTAAGTATCAAACGCTACCTAAATGACTAAATACCTCGAAAGAGGTAACTCAAACTCAATACTCAAATAAAGCACAAGTGCCTCATATCATTAGCGATAACCCATAATGAACTCAAATCAACTCATATAAAACTCAAGCAAAAATCAAATGGTTCGATGAACCATTACTCCAAAAAGGAGAAAACTCATCTCAATCACAAATAGAAGTCGTGAAAGCAACACAAGACAACTCCATAAGAATGTGAGATCTCAAACTCATAAGTAGGCCAAGGCGACTAAATCTCACACATACATCTCAATCATAAAAACTCATGGAACTCGATACGAATTCAAACTCATAAAATCTCAAACTCAATAAAGAATTCGATGCATGTTCAAACTCATAAAATCATAACACTAACGCACCAAAAACGGCGAATTCAAAGCTCAGAAAACTGGATTGGCCATATCCCTGAATACAATGCCGAAGCAATGCTGCACGTGCTAAACTCAAACGGCCGAAGCCTTAGACAAGGTCGCTAACACCTTCCAAAGCAGTTCATCCTCATGACAAGGTCGCCGACACCTTTCCAAAGCAGTTCGTCCTCATGACAAGGTCGCTGACACCTTTCTAAAGCAGTTCGTCTTCATGACAAGGTCGCTGACACGTTTCCAAGCCATTTTGTCATCCCTAACAAGGTCACTAACACCTCCAAAGCAGTGCGTACTTATGACAAGGTCGCTGACACCTCTCAAAGCAGTTCTGTTAGGTAAACATCGTGAATGTGTCACAAACTCACGGAAAGGAACCCAAAAAGTGTTAACGGGTGTCCCATACCACACATTCGCACTTAGCGGTTTACTAGTCGTTAGTCGATACCACACTAAAACATCATAAAACTCAGAAAATTGTATCTCGCCCAGTCTCATTGGCGAGTGATAAAGAGATACCATACTTGTCTCATCACATCGACAAGTGAAAAACATGATGATGGTTTCTCATGAACCATAAATCTCAAAATATGAAATCATAAACTCAAGACTTGTCTTATGTCATTGGCAAGTAAATAAAACATCGTGATGGTTCTCATCGATCAAACACCTACATAGGAGATCTCAAACCATAATACTTGCCAAATATTGGCCATCTTAAATAATTCCAATAAATAGGAATTATAAAACTCAAAATACGCCATAAAATGGAAAAACATCTCAGAATCACTAAACTCAAATAGCTTCGATCGTACAAGTCTGAAATTAACCGAAATAGTAAACGCACATGTCCCATACCACGTGTTTTACTAAATCGTTTAATTCTCTTTCTTATAAGTTCGAATAGTACAAAAGTGTGTGTTTTATATTTAAAATAGTTTACTAGAGAAAACAAGCTTTTAAAACTTTTTTTTCTTTCCAAAAAGATTAATAAAACCAATATTTGAAGTTCCTATATTATAGGAAATAAGTAGATTTTATGTTAGAAAAATAATTTTAAAATACTATATAATAATAATTTGAAATTTTCATATATTTCAAAAATCACTTCCAAAATGGTTAGCGGAAACTATGCTCGAAAATAAAGAAAAACAAGAAAGATAACTCAAGATCGATAACTTGAGTTCAATACGAAATCAATTCAAATTTAACCCTAAATCAATTCAAATTCTATTTAAATTTCAATTTCAAATTCTTCAAATATAGCTAGCCTATTTATAGGCATCATAGCTCTCAAAACATATCAAAACAACATCAAAATCGAAAAGAATGAGAGAAAAAATAAACTAATACAATTCTCGGGTCAATAATTGTTATTGCTGTCGTTTTGCTCTCGCAACAGCGACAAACAAACACAGTTTTGATCAAGCAACTCAAAATTTCAAGAAACACAAAACATGAAACTTTTAGTAAGCTTTTCGGAACATCTAAGATTATTAAATTTGGATAAGAAATGAGAAAGTTATGATAAAAATAGTTCAGAGACCTAAATTCAACACTACTGTCATTTTGATCTCGGGATAGCAACGATCAAATGCAGTTTTGATCAATATAACTTCAAAATTTCAAAAATCTCAAAACATGAAACTTTTAGAACAAATTCTTCGCTTTCTATAACATTAAAGATTATTGAATTTGGATAAAAATTGAAAAAGTTATACTTAATTTAGTTTCAGATTAAAAAACAGAGCAAATAATAGTTTTGCTCTCGGGATTACAATAGAAACACTCAAATTTGAAATAGATAACTTCAAAATTATAAAAAACACAAACAATGAAACTTGTTTCGTATAAATGTACCTTCCAAATGAAAAAAATCTCACTCAATTTCGATTTATCGTTCAATAGTTATGGTGATTTGAAGATCAGATTTCAACAAAACAAATTGCACAGAGCAGAACTGTATACATCAGATCCAAACTAAATTTCGACCCTATAAACGATAAAATTTCAGAAAGTAATTAAAAGAGAATTCGTAGCTAATGGAATCTTTCAGCTGCAAAAAGATTGAGTTAATTCGGATAAATATGCACTAAGATATTGCTATTTTATAGCAGCAATTTTTTTCCACAAACAATTTTCAGCAAAGCACAACAACGAACTTGAGAGCAATTCAGCATCTCATTCAATTAATTCAATAGAAACTAACAATCATTCTCATAAATTAAAGCTAGTGGTGTGAGTGATTAACTCACCTTGGATTGGCAGCAGGATATTAGAAATTTTCATCTAGAATCTGGATCAAAATAAAGGCTTGGAGGCTCATATTGTTGCTTCAGCATCTATAGAAGCCATTTGTGCTGCATGCAAGGAGAAATCAACCTATGGTGATTCAATTTTCACAAAATAGAAAAGAACCTGAGACAAATTCATAGTTTTGAATTGATTACCTGAATTAATGGCTTTATTTTTGATTGTTACATCAAGAATTTGAATTAAATTAGGGGATTTAGGTTTTTGATTATGAAGAGGAGTTGGGTTCTTCCTTTCTCTTTTACTGTAAAATAAGTTATGTATGTATAGGAAGAAGAAAGCTTCCTTTCATTTTTATGTTTATTCTAAGTAGTCTTTGGACCCAAAGTTATTTAATTATTTAGCCTATGAGAAATTAATTAGCACCAAACAAATATAAACACTATATAATTAAAGTAAACAACACATTTTCTACAAGTTTTCTCTACATATAATTCATGTAAATCCACTTACATATTGAACAAAATATTGTCCGATGTATAAAAAGATAAATTTTAGTTTTAAAAATATTTTTATTATTAAAAACTCTTAATTTACACAAATAACCAATTTTACAAAATAAATGCTTAAATCACCATTTTTTTAGCTCCAATAATTTCATAAAATTTATTTTCTTGCATATAAAAATGTTATAAATCATCCTAACATTATTCTATAATTAAAACTTATTTTTTAAACCAAATTCCATATTTTTATTTATATTATTATCCATATTAAATTCAAATGTTTAATTAAAATTAACAAAATTCAACGCTTGGCTATAATTTCCAAAATTATTGCATTTCATCAAATTAAATCCATATAATGCTAATTTCTTTTTACAAACTAACATAATAAAGTTTTTAAAACTTTATTTCAACATTTTACATTTATGTACAACAAATAATGTTGATTTAAATTATTTTATCTTTACTTACATCAATTAATCCCCAAACCAACATATTACCATTATTCACAATTTATTACCAGCCAAACTATCTTATATCTATTTTATTTATTCCAAATCCATTGTTTATTTGAAATAAACAATTTAACAAATTTTTATCTCTCCAATTTATTTTTAATTCACAATATTAAATTATAACTACCGTTATAATTTAATATTTACAGGTAATCACTAAAACTATGGTTGTTACAGACTTCCCCCTTACAAAAATTGCATCCTCGCAATTTTCTGGAAAAAGATCCGTAAACAACACAAAAATTCAATCGACAAAGGATAAAAAACAAGCTTGAAACTCAAACCATTCATACTCTCAACATAGAATGGTAGAGAGAAACAAGGAAAAACTCACCCGGTCAATCTAATGGCCCATCAAGTGCTTATATAGCGATTAGCAAACCATCGAATTTTCCAAGTAACTTGAAAGAATTTCAAAGATATCCCATTTTTGAAACGAAACTCAATAAGACGCTCAATAATTAATCAATCGAAAATGATTGATTTCAAAAAAAACTCTACGAATAGAGTCGAGATCAAACTCACTTAAACCCGAACTCTAACCAATAAAGAAGATCATTAATAAGATTTTCCACATAGATATACGGAAAGAACATCTTCACAACAGGGTAGACACGATAGACAAGATAGATAAATCACAAGATGGCTTCTTACCAGGCAACCAAACTCGAATAACCGCAAAAAATGCACGTCGTTGATAATAGCTCAAAGATAGAATAAACTCAAGAACAAGGATATAAGCTCGAATTATCTTTTAATCCAAGATATTTAGAATTTTAAATCTCAACATCTTTTAAATTTTAATTCTCAATTTTCAACATTTGAAACTTTTTCAACTCTTTGCTATATTACTTAGTAAATAATTTAAAACTCAAATTAAAAGTCCAAAATTTCTTCTCTTACTTCAAAATTAATTTCCAAAGAATTTGTAAATCCATAATAATATTCTTCAAAATAAATTAAGGTTTTAAATTCTATTATTATATAATATAGATTCTAAAATCTCAATATACACATCCAATAAAACACAACTCAAAAATAATCTCATTTATATTCTCATTTTTATAATTTGAAAATAAATAAATGGCATTGCCTCGCCATTACGTCTCTAATAAGTAAATATATCTGGTGGCTGTAGAGTTGACCGAACGATCAAAACTGTCTCGCCACTCTATTACTCATCTCTAAAATCAATGGTTGCAATTACCATTCAAAAATAAATTTAATATTTAATCTCAAAATATTATTTTCAAAAGCTCAATCCTTAAAACACAAATCTTAGTGTTTGATTGCCTCATCATAGCATTTAGGAGATTCCTATCGATAACGTTGATCGGGCATATCGATCAGAACTCTTAACTACTCGATGGATAACCCAACACTCTCAAATTATTTCTATGAAAGAATACTGCTCATATAAATATATTCTCAAAACATTCTTTGATTTTTAAAATATCTCAAAACTCCAATTTCTCTTTTTAAAACTCATATATATGGCTTCAAAACTCAAACCAAAGAACATTAAGAGAATGCATCGAGATATTCCTAAAGTACGCGATTCACAAACTCAATAGAAGGAGATGGAGTGTTCGTCAACTCCTACATGAGGACGAGCCACTCTCGGAAATCATCAAGACCAAAGATAAGCAAGATATTCTCCTCGAAGGAAAAGAAGCATACAAACCACAAATCATTACTTCAAACAAAGTAATGCTGCAAAGGATAACACCGATTGAGTATTCGAAAAGGATAACTTAAAGAAATTGAATGATAAACTCAATCGAACTCGAATAATCTAGAAACTCACCTCATTCCTTAGTGGATATCCTTATGGAAGGATAATCGAAGAGCTAAGAGCTAGGAATATGGTTACCTCAACATTCTATTGCCTGATTGGATGTCAAATCCAAAAGGACTCACAAAAATCAGTAAAGTCACCTTGATTGGAATTCGAGATATATCATCAACATCTCGATACTCAAGAGGGAATAGAGAAACTTCGAAATCATCATTAACAGTCCAAAGTGATAGGAATAATAAACTAATCAAATTAGGATGCCTAAATAAATATAGGATCCTATAACAACCAAAAGGATCAGACTTAACATCAAATAAGTGAATCCATCTCAAATCAAATACATCTTAATATAGTGAGTAATAAACAAATACTCACTAAAGCAGCAACAAATAGAAAACTCGGAATGCTCACAACCAGCCAATCGTTGTGGACCCCTTAATAGGATTCACAACTCTCAAAGGAATGCAACAAGAATGCTTCAAAGAAATCAATCAGCTCCATCGATACGAACTCACTCGTATCGACAAAAATAAAAATACAATAATCCTAAATAAGATTATTTATAAGATAATATGACATCAAACTCTATTATGGAATACCACGGAATACAATATACATATTCCTAGACATATTCCATCTCAACATATCCTAATACACGAAAAAGAATCAAAGCACGATTCGTAAACATGCTCGAATAAAGGAAAATGATTCACTTATATTGTACTTCGATGTATCGTGATATACATAGTGTTCTATGTTTATTCTACTTTTTTATGACCATAGATCTGATACCAAGCTGTAACGCCCCACCCCGAGACCCACCTTCGTAAAGAGAATTAACGAGTAATTCCGTCTACTAAAGCGGAGAATAGGGCTGATTAAGGGCGACCATCTATAACTTTGTCTTAAACATCTATTGAATACGTCGATAAATGCAATACAATTTTCTTTTCTATCTCAATGGATCGACAAACAGAGTAAATGTTGAATCCAAAACAATAGGTGGTTGACGGATCTATCAGAACAAAATACAATAACTAAATGTAAAGCACATCACAGAACAGTAATCGACATCGTATATATACATATACACTGATACAAGTTTAGTACAATACAATATGAATACTGTTAACGTAAAAATCAGACGCTAACACCCCGGTGTAGATTGAAGTTGAGTGAAAGCACCACCCGTGTACACGGGAATCACAAGCAAGTAGAGAAATCACAGAAAAAGCAGAAAAAAAACAACAGTTTTTATAGTGGTTCGGCTTAGGGTAAGCCTACATCCACTTTAACTCTCTTTATTACTGAATTGATTACAATTTTTACAACAATCTTCAATTACAATTCAAATGAGACAAACAACTAGAACTTTGATGTAGAAGAATCCTTTAAATCCATGTAGATTGTGTTAGATTTTCTCTTGAAGTTAGTTGAGATGTCTTTCGTACTTGAAGTGTTGAGTGAGTCGAGAATTCAGCAGAGTATTGGCGCTTCAAGAGATCGGCCAAAAGTCCCCCGTATGTTGGAGGTATGGGCGTATTTATAGGTGAATTCTGGATAGGTGTTAGATCGTGAACGACCTAAGATAGGTCGTAGGTCGCCCGCGATCTAGGAAACACGAGCTACGACTCAACAGTTGCATATCATTCGAAAATCGTGACAAGTCATCGGTCGTGAACGGTTTAAGGTAGGACTTAGGTCGCGAGCGACCTAAGGGGCATGGTCTACTGCTTGATAGGATGCACTTGATCCGACTGAACAAGGTGACAAGTGGTAGGCCGTGTGCGACCTAGGAAAAGGAGCAACTTAACTATGTTGAGTGGTCTGGTGGTGCGACCTAAGTTGACGCGACCTATAACTTAGCTCGTTAAGTCATTAGGTCGCTAGGTCGTTTCCTTCTTTAGCTGTTATGTCGCTTGCCTGTTGACTCGTTAGGTCGCTCCATCCTTTAGGTCGCTCTGGCCTTTAGGTTGTTAGGTCGCTTGAGACTTTAGGTCGTTAGGTCGCTGAGTGTGTTAGGTTGGAACTTCCTATAGGTCGCTAGGTCGATGCACTTCATAGCTCGCTGAAGAACCGAAGCACTAGGTCGCTAAAGACCTTAGGTCGCGGAGTGCTTTGTGATCTTAGGTCGTTGTTGTAGTTAGGTTGTTAGCGCCCTTAGGTCGTTAGGTGACCTAAGTTTTAGGTCGTTAAGTCGCGTAAGTCTTAGGTCGCTTCATAAATAGGAGTTAACACTTGCCCCTCGAAGTACAGGCTTATGCCATAGGTCGTGTGCTTCGATCTGTCCGAGTTAGGTCGTGAGTGACCTAAGACTTGTACTAAGTCGCGTGCCTATTCGGCTTCCCCTTTTTGTCCCATATAAATTTGCTAGGTCGCTGCTTCTCCTCCATTTAACTGTTCCGATTTCCTGCTCTTCCATTAACAAAATCTCGTGATTTCAAAGGTGAATTTGAGTTTAATCATTCGCCGATTCATCCCTGCTATCATATTGCGTAAGTACAATAGTTCTCTATCCATCCCACGATCATCATCGAACCACGAATTTCCATCTCCGAACCCCAGAATAATTTTGTATGTCGTGTTTCATCTTTTGAGTCAAGTTGTGGTCGATTTTGATTGCCATTAGTTGTGATTCACGAAAGCATAGCAATGAGTTGAATTCATGATGTATCGGAGATGCTTTCAATCGATTCTTGGATGATTCGGTGGTATGTAGGAATGATGAATTTCACGAAGAGGATGATGGATTTCATCGTGAGTGATAATGGGTTATCGGGTCACAGTTTAACGGGATGGTGAGCTATTGCATGGAGAGGAAGTTAGTGATTTAGTAGATTTGAGCGACTTAAAAACCTTCGCGACCTAAGAAACCTGGGCGAACTAACAAATTCTCGCGACCTACGGATCCTTCGAATCTGCGACTTAACTTTTAGGTCGCGCTGGGATTCAAACGACCTAGGACTTAACAAATTTGCACATGAATTCCAAGCAGGACGACTTAACAAATTAACGACCTAATCTTTTTTGCGGCATAAGCTGTAGGTCGCGGCCGAGTTAGGCCTTGAACCTTTTAACTTGCACAGTGCGACCTAAGGAAGCTCTGACCTATGCTAGGTCGCTGGACGACCTAAGACTTGTGAAATTCTTAGAAGACTTGGATGAATTGTTTGAACTTGAATTTTGTTGTACTTCTTTGCAGATTATTTTAACTTTTAAAGCTGTCAACCTGTTAAATACAACATTTGCAGAAAAATGGGACGAATATACTGTCATTGACCGCCCACATCGAATGACAGATTAGTCGACAAAGAATAATCAACTTAAATGAAATGTGTGAACGAAATGCTGCGAACTAATGAATTCAAGTGAAGTATTAAAGCAAAGCTAAAATATCCAATTAAAGCCGATTCGTTTGCATTAACACTACACTTGAGTTTGATATTAACAAGTCCTGAAATCTCATAGTCGACCAATTGTCAACTAGTTTAATTTCAGTTATGTTTGCTTTCTGTTTTTGTTAGTTCTGCACAACACTTCACACTTTTTAGGAAACGTGCACCTTCTTATTTGAATGTCTAGTTCCTTGTATAGAATGACTTCTCAACAAGGAGAAACAGAATCGGCTGAAGAGACTTTCCCAATTGCTACTCCATTGGTTAATTCTCCAGAGAGAATTTCAACCACACTAACATACAAAGTTTTCCGCCAACTGTGCGCTCTGTTTGGCATTGCTGAAGCAGATGCCATTCTTCCTGAGAGAAGCGATACTGCCGATATACCACCTCATGGTTTTGTAGCAGTTAATCGTCAAATGTGCACGAGTGGAGCTATCCCTCCTTTTAACGACTTTCTTCAACGGCTTCTTCTCCGACTAGCTATCTCCCCCTTCCAACTGCACCCTAATGGCTATGCTATTCTGATGGGGTTATGTGTGCTATTCGGAAGGACGTTGGATCGCCTTTCGAGTTTTGATGAAGTTTGCTATTTGTGCACGTTTGCCAAAAATAAAGACCATCCCTCCATCATTCTTGTGAGAAGCGCTAGGAACCGTAAACTAATAATCGGCCTTCCCGAAAGTGCTCACGGTTTTCTAAGTCAATTTTTCTTCGTTCGCTGTCCTTCGGGATTCTATGCTACCTGGAGAGTAGGAAGTAAGAGCATTTATCTTTGTTCCTGATGTTTTTCTCTGAGGTTTTCATAGCCTAAGTTGTCAAATGTTAACTTCGCCTTTTACTTTTCAGCGCTTCCTCCTCCTTCTAGGGATTCCAGTCATAAACCAACTTTTGAGAGGCTTATGGCCGTGCCAGTTGAGGAGAGAAGCATTCAATTTCTGTTGAAAGACGAATTTTTGCATCAGTACGGACTTTTGCATACCTCTCGCTCTACACACCCTCATGGAGTCCCAGACTCCCCAGCCCAAGCATTGGATGCCCCAGTTTCTACCGATGCACCCATACCGAAAGAACCTGCCTCTGAGGCTTCTCTAGTGAAGTGCTCCACTTCTGTTGATGTCGCGGGGTCATCTGGCAAACTTGCCCCGGTCACTGAAGAAGAAGAGCCTCAGGAATCTCCTCCACATTCAAAGAAGTCTGGTGACGAAGAAGCTGGGAAAACAAGCCCTGTCAAACAGAGTGGAGACGACACTTTCGAAGGGTTGAGCGACCTGTTTGTCACTTCACAGGAGCTCTTTAAAGACGACCCCGTTACCACCAGGGTTTCTTCTTCAGTAGTTGAGGCGACTTCTACCCTGCAACAGAATCCGTCGACTCAAGAGTTGACGTTAACTACTACTCCTACGATTACTCCGCAATCAAAGAGCGGTTCGTAGTTTGATGCGCGTAGCTTGCACATCACACACACTTAGAATCTTTCGGCACTTTTATACTCCCAACTCTCTGTACTTTGAAGATTCTAAAGTTACACTTCTTTTCTCTGAAAACTTTTAAGACTTGTCTCTTCTTTTTTAATTAAGATTCTTCGATGGGACGCAGCAGCTCCTACTATGATGACTTTCAGCGCTACGGGAGACGTAGTCAATATGATTATAGGCGCTACCTACCCTCTCACAGAGAAGCCGATGAAGAGAGAGCCGCTCGAAAGGCTCAGGAGAGAAGGGCTCAAGAAGAGCGTTATGAGAGAAAAGAAAGGGAGGAGCACCATGATTCATCCCATAAAGGTGACGATTCCCACAAGAGAAAATCCCATGATGACCGGGGAAAAAGTCATATGGTTGAGGACCCAAGTAAGCGTGCTCGACACGGTGAGAAGCATACTTCTACAACTCCTGAAAAGGTCACTGCCCCCGTCTCACTTGACATTCCTTCTGGCTCTCCCGCTCTCGGGAAGACAGACATTCAAGCAATAATCAGCAGGCCTAAATTCCAAGTTGGATCAGGCCCAACTACTCTGCAAAGCCAGTTCCCGCACTGGTGCCTGAAGGGAGTGCGGTTCGATCTTGACTTGATCCCTATCGACAAGCCTTCCATGCTGCGAAATCTCGATGCCGTCAGGCTTGATATTGAAAAGATGTCGAACTGGCAAAAGCTTGTTGACGAGCTTCAAAGGGTCAACCGTGCGAATATAGAGGCCATTCTTACTATGGAGAATGATAAGGCCGAATGGCAGAAGGTTCTTGAGCAGCACGATACCGAAATGAGGAGCATCACTACTTACAATGAGGAGCTTGAGGCGAAAGTTGAGGAACTTAAACAGGAGCTTGCTACTTCTTCTACTACATATACTCAAAAAGAAGAAGTACTTCAAAAGCAAGTTCGCGATGCTCACGCAGCTCAGCGACATGCCGAGGCATAACTTGCAGCTGAGCAGAAAACAACGGGAAGGTACCGTGCTGAGGTTACAGAGTTACAGGAGAAAGTCAACTCTCAGGAGGCGGAAATTCAAATGTTAAAGCTTCAACTTTCCAAGACTAAAAGAGAGCGCGATGAGGCCGTTGCCGGTAAAATTGCAGCTGAAGAATCTCACGAGGCAACGAAGACCAACATCAGCTCGACACTATTTGACTTTTACCTGCATAGCATCTTGGGGCACGGTAGTCTCGCCTTCCTAGGCCCCAAATATGAAGTTGCACTGGCTGAAGTGTGGGAGGCTGCACTAGACATGCTTGGTGGTAAAGGCACTGGCTATGCCGAATCAGCTCTTGAGGAGCATTACTTGGATGATGATGCTCGCGCTGCTCTTGCCAAAGGAAAGGAACAACTTGCAAAATTAAGAGCTGAAACGGCAGAAGGGGAACAGTTAGGAAAAACTACTTTAACTATTCCAGTCCAGCCTTCTCCTTCGGCCGAAATCGACATTATTGGCTCCAGCTCTCATTCTCCATCCCTGGCCAAAGTTACAACTGAGATCACAAGTATACAGGGCGGAGATGAAGGTGAAGAGAGTGCCAAAGCACAGGCTTATGAGGTTGATATCAGGGAGCCGACTTCTCCAGGTAACTCTACTGTTAATGTTGCCCAAGTAGACTGCTCATCTGTTTTTTACGAGCTTGATGAGCTTCTTGACTATTTCCTGAACCTCAGCGAGCCTTTATCTCCTCTCTTTACTGACTTTAACTTCTTTTCTTCTATAGAGAAAGCATCGAGCATTGTTCAAACTTCCCCTCCTCCAATTATTCCTCCTCCGCCTCTTCAGGTCACTCCTCCTTCTGCCTCGCAACCAGGATCACAAGAGGAGCAAATAGAAGCTCTCCAAGACTTGGACGATCCCATTGCTTTACAAGAACACAGGGGAGAAGAAACTGAAGGGAGTGAGAAGACTCCAGAACCAACTGGTTTCGATGATGAACCATTAATTACACCTTTCTCTCCAGGTAGTGGGTCTTCTTCCAGGAAGAGAGGGAAGCATGGAGTCTCTAAGAAGAAGAAGGAGGCTTCTGCTAGCGAGACACAAGCGGGAGAAGAACCCATTGTATCCCTTTTCCCTTCCTCTCCTACTCTTACAAGCCGGCCTAAGAAGTTAACCATTCGGCCAGGCGCAGGCTCAAAAGGCGGAAGGAAGAAGAAATGATGGCTTTGGTCCTGTGCTTTTTATATCACTTTTTTGCTTTTTGCATGTACTGGCCAGAGATTGTGCGGGTACCGGCCTCCGCTCTTCTTTTTCTTTTTATTTTGAAACCTGTTCCTGTACAAAATTTTGACAGTATTGAATAAAATGATTCTTTTCGTTTGTACAAACTTCTGTTCGTATTTGAGAATGCATTTACTATTCATTTTTGTACAAATTTCTTTATATGATATTGCAGTGAGCTTTTGGTATGTTGTTCGAGCGTAATTTTACCAATGTAGTTATACCATGTTTTATGTAGCTATATCATATTGCCCCTATACCATAAGCTCGTTGCAATATTTTATACTTTGAGGGGACTTGTACTCTTATTTTCAGGAGAATAATTATTCCATACATGGAGGAATATTATCTTGTTAGAAATAGAGTACAACTCCCTCCATATGAGTTTTTTATGCTTTATCCTTTGAAGATATCACTTTTTCTTTTGTGCATATACACTTTTTACCAAGTGAATTCTTCCATGTGGTAAAGCGGGCCTCTGAAAGGGCACTTTAACTTCTTTTGAGGAAGAGTATTTTCCAGAATAGGTGAATCATTTTTCCTTTGAAAGTTAAAGTGCGTCTTTGAAGAGGGCTTCTCTTTTTTTTTTATATTGCGCCTCGGTGGAGGGCTTTGATCTTTGCTTTGCATTTCTGACGAAATGCTTCTTTGGAAAGTTGTACCTCTGAGGAGGGCTGTTTCACGTTTCAACATTTGGAAGTTTTATTTCAATCTCGATGAAACGTGTGCCTCCGAAGAGTTATGCCTCCGAGGAGGGCTTTCCACGTTTCAACACTTGGAAGTTTTATTTCAATCTCGGTGAAACGTGTGCCTCCGAAGAGGTCTTTCTGTTCGATTGTGCCTCTGGGAGGAGGTCTTTTTATTTCTGCCTCTGGGAAGAGGTCTTTTTGTTTGGTTGTGCCTATGGGAAGAGGTCTTTTTATTTCTACCTCTGGGAAGAGGTCTTTTTTTTTGGTTGTGCCTCTAGGAAGAGGTCTTGTTTGTTTCTGCCCCTTGGGAGAGGCTTTTATTTTTCCCTGTTCGCTAGGAAGCAGGCCTCCGAAGAGGGCTTTTCACATTTCATTTCACGGGAGTGTATCGACCGATCACAATGAAATGTGTGCCTCTGAGTAGGGTTACTGCCTGGAAGTTTGGAGTTTCTTTCTCTCGGTTGGACGGATTCATGGGAGTGTATCGACCGATCATTCCGCAACTTTGTATCGAGAAAGATCTCTCTTTTTCTGGTTGGCCCGCTCGAGGTCTTTTAGCATTTCAACTGTGGTGAAATGAGCCTCCGAAGAGGGCTTTTCACGTTTCAACACCTGGAAGTTTTATTTCAATCTAGGTGAAACGTACGCCTCTGAGTAGGGCTTTTGCCTGGAAGTTTGGAGTTTCTTTCTCTCGGTTGGACGGATTCACGGGAGTGTATCGACCGATCATTCCGCAACTTTGTATCGAGAAAGATCTCTCTTTTTCTGGCTAGGCCCGCTCGAGGTCTTTATCCTCCGAAGAGTTGTGCCTCCGAAGAGGGCTTGTGCCTCCGAAGAGGTCTTTTGCTGATTGATGCTTCTCGCCCATGTCTCTTTGCCATCTATTCATGTTGGCGATCCCCGTTGTTTTGTGCAAGTGTCATCACTTTTTAGTTGCCAATGATTTCCCTTATCCAAAGAAGTATACTTCATAGTTAAGCGAGTTGGTGGTGGTAGACATAGGCTATTTAACTGGTTGTTTGTTTGTTCAAACATTTGCAGTTAGTTAGATATGGTCCACTTCTATCCACATTGCTCACTTTTGTTCGAAGCACTTCTTTTGTAGGATTTGAATATGGAAATTTTGAATGGTTTAGTGTTTGCTTACTGAGTGATGTCGGAGACTGCTTGGTCTTGCGATGGGTAAGCTTTATTTTTATGGCCTGCATTATTA
The DNA here is from genome assembly GCA_030765085.1 of Allium cepa. NCBI lineage: Eukaryota > Viridiplantae > Streptophyta > Magnoliopsida > Asparagales > Amaryllidaceae > Allium > Allium cepa. Next base: position 491,555,089 of record CM060942.1, read on the forward strand.
AATCGACATTTTAGTAACACAATTAACGTATTTTATATGTCGAAATAAAACAAAGCAGTTTATAATAGTAGAGAACACAAGATTTATAGTGGTTCGGCCAAAAGTTGGGCCTACATCCACTTTATAGGTTTTCATTATTCACTTGCTTTACAATTGCTTTCAATACAAGAATCATATATTCATAATTCTTTTACAACATTTCAGTAAAGTTTTCAAGTAAAATAGGGACACAAATGATTGCTGTTCCAAGCTCTTGGGATTGGTTCTCCTTCGACAGTTGTGAGTTTGAATGTGCCATCAAGGAGTTTCGCGCCTATAACGTATGGCCCTTCCCAGTTTGGCCCAAACACAACTATGGCTGTCATAATTCTCTTCAGGACTAAGTCCCCAACTTCAAAGCTGCGCTGACGAACTTTGGAATTGAAGTGCTTGGCTATTTTTTGCTGGTGAGCTGCAATTCTAATCCTTGCCTCTTCTCTTCTTTCATCGAGAAGGTCAAGTGCTTCCAGTTGCAATTTTTTATTCTCACATTGATCAAAATGGATTCTTCTATGTAAGGGGACTTCAGTTTCCACTGGAATCATCGCTTCTGATCCGTATACCAATGAAAATGGAGTATGCCCATTTGTGAGTGGTCATGTATGCCCATAGTGTAAGCGGTAACTTGTCGACCCAACCACCTTTTGCTTTTTCCAGCTGCTTTTTGATGGTTGATTTGATGATTTTGTTTACTGCTTCCACTTGCCCGTTTGCCTGCGGATGAGCCACTGCTGAGAAGCTTTTTCGGATCTTGAATTGTTTGCAAAAATCTTGGAACTCCTCGCTTTCAAACTGAGTACCATTGTCTGTGATTATCTTCTGAGGCACACCATACCTGCAAATGATATTTTTAGTCACAAAACTTATCATTTTCTTAGAGGTAATAGTGGCCAATGGTTCGGCCTCAGCCCATTTACTAAAATAATCAACAGCAACGATAGCATATTTAATCCCTGATTTGGCAGTTGGCAAAGGCCCAATGAGATCTATTCCTCATATGGCAAACGGCCATGGACTGACCATTTGTGTTAGCTCAGTGGAAGGTGCTCTAGGAATTTTAGCGAATCTCTGGCATTTATCACACTTTCGGGAATAGTCAGCAGCATCCTGATTAATTTCTGGCCAAAAGTATCCATAACGGAGGATTTTCTTTGCTAAAGTTTGACCACCTGTATGATCCCGACATTCCCCTCCGTGTACTTCAGTTAGAATTGTCTTAGCTTCTTCCTTTGTCACACATCGGAGTAATGGCATTGAAAATCCTCGTCTGTACAAACGACCATCTTGAACTATATATCTGGAGGCTTTCCTCATAAGCTTTTGTCATGCTTTTGAATTTTCTGGCAGAGAACCATAGATATTTTAGTATCGGAGTCATCCATGATTCTTTCTCTTGGGATTCATTCATAATCCAATCGATCCATTTCATCTGTGCTTGGAGCTGACAAGACTTCGACGGGAACTAACCCCAATAGTTGAGCTTCACCAGTACTTGAATACTTTGCGAGAGAATCCGCCTTCATATTTTCTTCTCAGGGGATATGGTTTATCGAATAATGGTCAAAATCTTGAAGGAGCTCCCAGGCTTTAGATAAATAGGCTGGTAAATTCCCTCCTTTAGCTTGAAATTCCTTCTTGACTTGACAAACAATAAGTTGAGAATCACTGAAGATCTGTAATGCCTTGATGTTTAGTTCTTTAGCGATCCTTAAACCAGCAATGAGAGCTTCATATTCAGCTTCATTGTTTGTCGAAGGGAATTCTAGTCTCAGCGCATAACATAGCATCGCCCTTCTGGGGTTTCAAGGACAACCCCTGCTCCGGAACAGTAATCATTCCTTGCGCCATCGACATACAATTTCCATTGGATTGGGATGTTATCAATGACTTCTTCCTCACTATCACCCTTATCCGTACATTCTGCGATGAAATCTGCCAAAGCTTGTCCATTGATTGCTTTTCAGGGATGGTAAGTGATGTCATATTGGCTGAGTTCAATATTCCATCTCAAAAGACGGCCCGAAGTCTCAGGACGGAATAGGACTTGCTTTAGAGGTTGATCGGTGAGGACTTTGATGGGATGAGTTTGGAAATACGGCCTTAATTTTCTTGATGCGATCAATAAACAATAGGCGAGCTTTTCTAATCTTGAATATTTCATCTCTGCCCTAGTGAATCTTTTGCTAATATAATAGACTGGGCGTTGAATCCTTGCGTCTTCCCGTACCAACACTGCACTGAGAGCATGAGACGAAATTGCCAAATATACGAAGATATCTTCACCACCGTCAGGCTTTGAAAGTATCGGAGGCACTTCCATATGACGAACCAACTCATCAAATGCTTTCTGACATTCAGGAGTCCACTCAAAGTTTTTCCTTTCTTTCTTCAGAGCATCAAAGAATGGAATGCATTTGTCAATAGCTTTGGAAATGAACCGACTCAAAGCAGCAACCTTTCCATTGAGACTTTGCAATTCCTTCTTCGTTCTAGGAGCCTTAACCTCTCTCAGGGCAGTGATCTGAGCTGGATTGGCTTCAATGCCCCTAGCGCTCACAATGAAACCCAAAAACTTTCCGGACTCCACTCCAAATGAACATTTCAGGGGATTAAGCTTCATTCGGTACTTGCGGAGTACTGCAAACATCTCTGCCAGGTGATCCATATGGTCCACTGCTTTCTTAGACTTTACTAGCATATCATCAACATAAACTTCCATTGTCTTGCCAATCTGTTGTTTAAACATGGCATTAACAAGCCTCTGGTAAGTTGCCCCTGCATTCTTGAGTCTGAAAGGCATGACCTTGTAGCAGTAGAGTCCAACATCTGTGATGAAACTAGTATCCTCTTGATCTGGCTCATGCATCATAATCTGGTTATATCCGGAGTATGCATCCATAAAAGATAACAATTCATGTCCCGTTGTCCCATCCACCAACTGATCGATCCTGGGCAGCGGGAAACAGTCTTTGGGGCAGGCTTTGTTCAGATCTGAAAAATCAATGCATACTCTCCACTTTCCATTAGCCTTTTTCACCAGCACTGGATTTGAGACCCAATTTGGATAAGTAGATTCTCTAATAAACCCGTTCTCCATGAGCCGATCCACTTCTTCTTTTAACGCTGTCGTTCTTTCAGGACCCTGAGTCCTTCTCTTCTGTTTCACAGGTGTAAACTTTGGATCAATGTTCAGAGTATGTACTGCAATCTTTGGGGATATTCCAGACATGTCAGCATGAGTCCAGGCGAATACATCCAAATTAGTCTTCAAAAATGAAATCAGAACATTCTGAACTGTTGTGTTGAGCTGCAAACCCACATTAAGTACTTTGTTTGGGTCCTTTGGGTCAACGGGCACTGGCACTGTTACCTCTACTTGTACCACTCTTTTCTCCCCTGCACTGGCTTTCCTTGGATCCATCTCTCTTCGTGCCCCACTACATTCACCAGTGCAGGGTCCACCCTGTAATTGCTACAAGGTTGGTTCTTTGATGCGGACTGGAATCGCCGCACATTTTCCCATTTCTCTTTTCCTTGATTCCCGCAATTCTACAAAGTAACATTCTTGCCCCGCATCTTGGTCTCCCTTAATCACACCAACTCCATTATCTGTGGGGAACTTTAGAGTCAGACACCATGGAGCAAGAACAGCTTTGAATGCAGCGAGAGTTGGTCGGCCTAAAAAGGCATTATAGGCAGAGAATTCTTCTACAATTATAAAGGTTTGCTTTCGAGCCACCTTCCTCAGTCCCTTTCCAAGTTCTACAAACAAATCTATGGTCCCAATCGGCTGATTGGGTTCTCCAGCAAACCCAGCAATTTTAAGTGACGAAGCTTGAACGTCGGCCATTGGAATTTTCATTTGATCAAAGGTCTTCTTGAAGAGGATGTTGCATGAAGCTCCACAATCAACTAGAACTCTTCTCACAGTTGCCGGCCCAATACCAGCGGATATGACCAAAGGATCTATGGTCGGAGCCTCGATACCCGAAGAATCCCTGGCACTGAACACAATATCATCCGTGGAAGTCTTTTGTTGCTTTAAAGGCGCATCATTCTCTAAAACAAAAACATTCTCTTCAGCTGGTACATGCTTCAAGGCCCGGGCATACCTTTCCATCTCGCCCCAGCTTTTACCTGCTGGGTGAGGTCCTCCAGTTATTATATTGATGACAGGCCTTTCCGATTCATGTTCCACGGCCTTATCACTTGAGCCAGGACGGTGAGCGGGAACTTGCTGTCCTTGAGTTGATGAAGCTGAGGCATTTCTGTTCCTTTTCACATACTGTTGGAGTTTGTTTTCCTTCAAGAGTTGTTCAATTACCTCCTTCAACTGGCGGCATTCGTTGGTGTCATGGCCGGGCTGGTTGTGGAACCGGCAGAACCTTCCACTCTTTTCCATCTTAACCGTAACTCTCATTTTAGGTGGTGTCGAATAATTGACATCATCTTTGGTTGCAAAGTAGATGTTTTCAGGGGTGTCAGTCAAGGGTGTGAAATTGAAAGAACGGCCTTTCTTAGCGTCTCCTTGTTTCTTTCCACCATCGTTTCCCCTTTTCTGAGTGCTAGGCTCTTTCTTGTTCGAAGGAGCACCATTGTTCCCGGCTTTTGCTGATACCACTTTAGCCGGTGTTTGAAGGCTTTCCAAGCGCATGAATTCATCCGCTTTCTTGTAGAATTTGTCAAGTGAGTTTGGTTCTTTCATTTTCAACCATTTTCCAAATTCACTCGATTTGTCAATCGCCCTCATCAAGTATGTCAGGACCATGCGTGGCTCAGCATTATCTACCTCAGCCAATGCTATGTTAAAGCGATTCAAGAACGACCTGATAGATTCTCCCGGATTTTGCTCTAGACTTGACAGCGACATTATGTCTTTTGCTTTAGAAGCATACAATCGAAATTGCTCCTTGAACTTCCTGGTCAAATCGGAGAATTGATCGATGGACCTGACCGGCAGCTACGTAAACCACAATAGAGCTACACCTTCTAGATAAACTGGGAAGTATCGGCATTTAATTTCATCAGACGCCCTGGCACCTGTCATATGCTGGTCGTATTTATACAGAAACTCGTTTGGATCACTCGTCCCCTTGTAAGCTGGGATAGTAGGGGGAACAAATTTCCTTGGGAATTCTGCCTTCAAAATCCTTTCAGTGAATGGAGTTTTGCTTGGAGCAAATCCCCACTCTTTCTCATCTTCATCTCTTCGCATACTTTCTTTCATGATTTGACGAACCATCCCCGAAAAATACTCTTCATCATTTAGAGGCTCTGGAGGGCACACATCAGCCACTCTCTCTGAATTCTGCCTTAACAATCGTTCACGGAGGGTCGGTTGCGGTCCTGATCCTCCAGCTTGAAGAGGAGTCCTTTCTATAGGGTCTGCGGCTCTTTGAGAAATGTTCCCTTCAACATCCTGAACTCCCGCAGTAGGGTTCCCACCATTATTAACCGGTTGACGATTTGCCCCTAGTAGATCATTCAACTTACTCAAGATCGGGGCATTCTGGGCATTCTGGGCTTCCAACTGTGCATTCTGAGCATTCAATTGCTGATTCAATCCCAAAACTACGGCGTCCAATTCTGCTCGTGTAACTCCAACAGTTGGAGCTGCTTGGCTTGAAGGAGGAGAGGTAGCAGTATTCTCTTGAACATTGTCGGATCTTACAGAACTTCGTTTTCTCCCAGGAACCATTATTTCCAATAAACTTCTGGCTTTAAAAGAAATCCTTTCAACAATCCTTCGTGGAGCAATGGTGGAAGTTTCCTGAGTTGGGTTCTTAGTGAAAGCACCAAAAATGTTAACATAAAAATCAGACGCTAACACCCCGATGTAGATTGAAGTTGAGTGAAAGCACCACCCGTGTACACGGGAATCACAAACAAGTAGAGAAATCATAGAAAAAGCAGAAAAAAAAACAATAGTTTTTATAGTGGTTCGGCTTAGGGTAAGCCTACATCCACTTTAACTCTCTTTATTACTGAATTGATTACAACTTTTACAACAATCTTCAATTACAATTCCAATGAGACAAACAACTAGAACTTTGATGTAGAAGAATCCTTTAAATCCATGTAGATTGTGTTATATTTTCTCTCGAAGTTAGTTGAGATGTCTTTCGTACTTGAAGTGTTGAGTGAGTCGAGAATTCAGCAGAGTATTAGCGCTTCAAGAGATCGGCCAAAAGTCCCCCGTATTTTGGAGCTATGGGCGTATTTATAGGTGAATTCTGGATAGGTGTTAGATCGTGAACGACCTAAGATAGGTCGTAGGTCGCCCGCGATCTAGGAAACACGAGCTACGACTCAACAGTTGCATATCATTCGAAAATCGTGACAAGTCATCGGTCGTGAACGGTTTAAGGTAGGACTTAGGTCGCGAGTGACCTAAGGGGCATGGTCTGCGGCTTGATAGGATGCACTTGATCTGACTGAACAAGGTGACAAGTGGTAGGTCGTGTGCGACCTAGGAAAAGGAGCAACTTAACTATGTTGAGTGGTCTGGTGGTGCGACCTAAGTTGACGCGACCTATAACTTAGCTCGTTAAGTCATTAGGTCGCTAGGTTGTTTCCTTCTTTAGTTGTTATGTCGCTTGATTGTTGACTCGTTAGGTCGCTCCATCCTTTAGGTCACTCTGGCCTTTAGGTCGTTAGGTCGCTTGAGACTTTAGGTCGTTAGGTCGCTGAGTGTGTTAGGTTGGAACTTCCTATAGGTCGCTAGATCGGTGCACTTCATAGGTCACTGAAGAACCGAAGCACTAGGTCACTAAAGACCTTAGGTCGCGGAGTGCTTTGTGATCTTAGGTCGCTGCTATAGTTAGGTTGTTAGCGCCCTTAGGTCGTTAGGTGACCTAAGTTTTAGGTCGTTAAGTCGCGTAAGTCTTAGGTCGCTTCAGAAATAGGAGTTAACAAATACAATAAAGGTGGTACTCGACCACACCATATACATCAAATCAAATGTAAAAACATCAGAGTATGCGGAAGAAATAAACTACTCAAGCGAAAGAAGAAAAGATATCCAACGCCAACTTCAAGCTAAGTCCAATAGATGATACCTGAAACAACTCGGTCTGACCCGAGTATAAACACACGGGTCAGTCTAGCTACCCAAATCAGTCAATATCGATAATATGAAGCAGAATAGACATACTGATACTTCTTCTCGAATGAGGAGAAGGATTAGATAACTCATAGCTCAATACTTAAGTAACAAACGCTACCTAAGTGACTAAATACCTCGAAAGAGGTAACTCAAACTCAATACTCAAATAAAACACAAGTGCCTCATATCACTAGAGATAACCCATAATGAACTCAAATCAACTCATATAAAACTCAAGCAAAACTCAAATGGTTCGATGAACCATTACTCCAAAAAGGAGAAAACTCATCTCAATCACAAATAGATGTCATGAAAGCAACACAAGACAACTCCATAAGAATGTGAGATCTCAAACTCATAAGTAGGCCAAGGCGACTAAATCTCACACATACATCTCAATCATAAAAACTCAAGGAACTCGATATGAATTCAAACTCATAAAATCTCAAACTCAATAAAGAATTCGATGCATGTTCAAACTCAGAAAATCTTAACACTAACGTGCCAAAAACGGCGAATTCAAAGCTCAGAGAACCCGGATTGGTCATATCCCTGAATACAATGCCGAAGCAATGCTGCACGTGCTAAACTCAAACGGCCGAAGCCTTAGACAAGGTCGCTAACACCTTCCAAAGAAGTTCGTCCTCATGACAAGGTCGCCGACACCTTTTCAAAGCAGTTCGTCCTCATGACAAGGTCGCTGACACCTTTCCAAAGCAGTTCGTCCTCATGACAAGGTTGCTGACACCTTTCCAAGCTATTTTGTCATCCCTAACAAGGTCGCTAACACCTTCAAAGCAGTTCGTACTTATGACAAGGTCGCTGACACCTCTCAAAGCAGTTCTGTTAGGTAAACATCGTGAATGTGTCACAAACTCACGGATAGGAACCTGAAAAGTGTTAACGTGTGTCCCATACCACACATTCGTACTTAGCGATTTACTAGCCGTTAGTCGATGCCACACTAAAAACATCATAAAACTCAGAAAATTATATCTCCCCCAGTCTCATTGGCGAGTGATAAAGAGATACCATACTTGTCTCATCACATCGACAAGTGAAAAACATCATGATAGTTTCTCATAAACCATAAATCTCAAAATATGAAATCATAAACTCAAGACTTGCCTTATGTCATTGGCAAGTAAATAAAACATCGTGATGGTTCTCATCGATCAAACTCCTATATAGGAGATCTCAAACCATAATACTTGCCAAATATTGGCCATCTGAAATAATTCTGATAAATAGGAATTATAAAACTCAAACTACGCCATAAAATGGCAAAACATCTCAGAATCATTAAACTCAAATAGCTTCGATCGTACAAGTCCGAAATTAACCGAAATATAAACGCACATGTCCCATACCACGTGTTTTACTAAATCGTTTAATTCTCTTTCTTATACGTTCGAATAGTACAAAAGTGTATGTTTTATATTTAAAATAGTTTACTAGAGAAAACAAGCTTTTAAAACTATTTTTTTCTTTCCAAAAAGATTAATAAAACCAATATTTGAAGTTCCTTTATTATAAGAAATAAGTGGATTTTATATTAGAAAAAATAATTTTAAAATACTATATAATAATAATTTGAAATTTTTATATATTTCAAAAATCACTTCAAAAATGGTTAGTGGAAACTGTGCTCGAAAATAATGAAAAACAAGAAAGATAACTCAAGACCGATAACTTGAGTTCAATACGAAATCAATTCAAATTCTATTTAAATTTCAGTTTCAAATTCTTCAAATATAGCTAGCCTATTGATAGGCATCATAGCTCTCAAAACATCTCAAAATAACATCAAAATCGAATAAGAATGAGAGCAAAAATAAACAAATACAATTCTCGGGTCAATAATTGTTATTGTTGTCGTTTTGCTCTCACAACAGCGACAAACAAACACAGATTTGATCAAGCTAACCTCAAAATTTCAAGAAACACAAAACATGAAACTTTTAGTAAGCTTTTCGGAACATCTAAGATTATTAAATTTGGATAAGAAATGAGAAAGTTATGATAAAAATAGTTCAGAGATCTAAATTCAACGCTGCTGTCATTTTGAACTCGGGATAGCAACGATCAAATGCAGTTTTGATCAATAAAACTTCAAAATTTCAAAAACCTCAAAACATGAAACTTTTAGAACAAATTCTTAGCTTTCCATAACATTAAATATTATTGAATTTGGATAAAAAGTGAAAAGGTTAGGCTTAATTTAGTTTCAGATTCAACAACAGAGCAAATAATAGTTTTGCTCTCGGGATTACAATAGAAACACTCAAATTTAAAATAGATAACTTCAAAATTATGAAAACACAAAACATGAAACTTGTTCCTTATAAATGTACATTCCAAATGAAAAAAACCTCACTCAATTTTGATTTATCGTTGAAAAGTGATGGTGATTTGAAGATCAGATTTCAACAAAACAAATTGCACAGAGCAGAACTGTATACATCAGATCCAAACTAAATTTCGACCCTATAAACAATAAAATTTCAGAAAGTAATTAAAAGAGAAGTTGTAAAAAATAGAATGTTCTTTCAACTGTAAAAAGATTGAGTTAATTCGGATAAACATGCACTAAGATAATGCTGTCTTACAGCAGCAATTTTTTTCCACAAACAATTTTCAGCAAAGCACAACAACCAACTTGAGAGCAATTCTGCATCTCATTCAATTAATTCAATAGAAACTAACAAATATTCTCATAGATTAAAGCTAGCGGTGTGAGTGATTAACTCATCTTGAATTGGCAGCAAGATATTAGAAATTTTCAGCTTGAATCTGGATCAAAATAAAGGCTTGGAGGCTCATATTGTTGCTTCAGCATCTATAGAAGCCATTTGAGCTACATGCAAGGAGAAATCAACTTATGGTGATTCAATTTTCACAAAATAGAAAAGAACCTGAGACAAATTCATAGTTTTGAATTGATTACCTGAATTAAGGGTTTTATTTTTGATTGTTACATCAAGAATTTGAATTAAATTAGGGGATTTAGGTTTTTGATTATGAAGAGAAGTTGAGTTCTTCCATTCTCTTTTACTGTAAAATAAGTTATGTACGCATAGGAAGAAGAAAGCTTCCTTTCATTTTTATGTTTAGTCTAAGTGGGCTTTGGACCCAAAGTTATTTAATTATTTAGCCTATGAGAAATTAATTAGCACTAAACAAGTATAAACACTATATAATTAAAGTAAACAACACATTTTCTGCAAGTTTTCTCTACAAATAATTCGTGTAAATCCACTTACATGTTGAACAAAATATTGTCCGATGTATAAAAAGATAAATTTCAGTTTTAAAAATATTCTTATTATTAAAAAATCTTAATTTACACAAATAACAAATTTTACAAAATAAATGCTTAAATCACCATTTTTTTAGCTCCAATAATTTCATAAAATTTATTTTCTTGCATATAAAAATGGTATAAATCATCCTAACATTATTCTATAATTAAAGCTTATTTTTTTAAACCAAATTCCATATTTTTATTTATATTATTATCCATACTAAATTCAAATGTTTAATTAAAATTAACATAATTCAACGCTTGGCTATAATTTCCAAAATTATTGCATTTCATCAAATTAAATCCATATAACGCTAATTTTTTTTACAAACTAACATAATAAAGTTTTTAAAACTTTATTTCAACATTTTATATTTATGTACAACAAATAATGTTGTTTTAAATTATTTTATCTTTACTTACATCAATTAATCCCCAAACCAACATATTACCATTATTCACAATTTATTACCAGCCAAACAATCTTATATCTATTTTATTTATTCCAAATCCATTGTTTATTTGAAATAAAAAATTTTAACAAATTTTTATCTCTCCAATTTATTTTTAGTTCGCAATATTAAATTATAACTACCGTTATAATTTAATATTTACTGGTAATCGCTAAAACTATGGTTGTTACATACCCAATTAATTCCATTACTAAGTTTAAATAAATTTTAAAACAAAGGTTATACGTATCTTAAATACCTTTAAACTAAGTTAGTATAAAATAATTTCATTTAAAACCTTTTAACCAATTTAAACTTCTTTTAAAACTTTAAAACATGACACATACTTACCTTTTGAAAGCTTGTTTTTATATTTTCTTTTACCATTCATTTGTATTAAAAAAAAATTCCCAAAATTGATTCATATTTTTGTTAGAAGTTTTAGACTGTTACCAGACTTTGCAAACTACCCGAGCCCTCTTCTAATTTCCACGAGCCCAAACTCGAGTTATTTTCCCACTACCTTTCCCCGAGTTGTCATGCACATTTCTTCGAGATGAACCCGAGTTATCCTTTTCATCCCCGATCAAATCAATACCCAGACACGTATTATCACGCATGCACACGCACACTTGGTCAGAGTCTCTCCGACCATCGCCACTAGTTCCAGCAGGTCGACGATGACCTCATCGTTCAACTTGACCACCCAGATCGAAGTTATCACCCACGAAATCAAAATCTCATTATCAAGCTTCAACCTGAAACCTATCACCGTCAACAAAACCCACTACCACCATCGATTCGGGTCACTGGAATCTACGCAACTTTGACAAGAGCTTCTCTGACGTTCCGTGCTCCAATCTGTCTTGGTCCGATCACCTGGATTGTCTTTGCGTCGACCAAATTGACCCATCTTCCCCGTCGAACAAAACTACATTGAAAACCTAGATTGATGTCTCCCGCTCCTCTCAACCAATAAAAAAAATCTTGCACATTTTTCCCTGACTCCCCTACTTGCAATCTATCTCTGACATAGAATTTGATCCATGAATCATCGATGATCACCAGATTTTGATGAAAATAACAATTTCGTTCGACCCCTATTTTCTCACAATTTAATAAATAAAAAAATCTTGAAATGATACGCTAAAATCACCATTTTCAAACTCGATCCTGGTTATGTAATCAAATTATAAAATTAAGAAATTTGATTTTTCCTGTTTTCTCAAAGCTTCGCTGTATACTTTGAGTTTTCCTGAAAATTTACCAATTTGTTTTACTTAAATATATTTTCAAAACTTAGATCTTGTTAAAATAAATGCTTCTTGTTCTAAACATTAACAGGAATAAAGGATTTAGAGAAAATACATTACATTTATACTTTGCCTTAAATCCCTGTAGATCAGAGCAGAGCGCACAGACATGCATATATATCATACACATATATGCAGGAATTCATATGCATGCAAGAAAATTTCAGATCACAAATTCACAGGTCATCATATGCAAACCAAAAAAGGTTTTAGGAGTTTGATCACCTGGAATTTGATGTTTGAAGGCAGAGAAGAACATAGAAGTTTTATTTCTTCTTTTATTTGTTTTTACTTTAGCATGTTGGTGATTGCTCCTGAGCTTTACTTGATCTTTCCCAGATTATAGGCTTGATGTTGAATCGATTCCAATTTTGTAACTTATCCTCAAGTTTGATTTTGATATGCTTCTCATTGTTAAAATAGCTTGCTTATTAATTGATCTGAAACTAGAATTGCTTGATTAAGTTTGAGATGCTCTGATTCTCGTTGAGTTGCTTCCAGGTTAAACTTCGCTTAGATTTCCAGGTTTTTGATCTTGAAACAGGTTTTGTGATTTTCTTTTTAATCTATTTTGTTTTTGTTTTGCTGGTTTTCATTCTTTTTCTTTGATCTCTGTTTTGATTTCTTTTGTTTTCGATCTCAGTTTTAGGAAAAGAAGATGGTTGAGAGGTGGAAAAAGTATGAACTAAGTAGATAACCAGGTTTCTTCCTTTTTACATATTTTCCTATAATTCTATATTAAAAGAAAATTTTATTTGCTACCACTTGTATTATTAATCAACACTTGTTCATACATGTTTTATAAATTATTTACACTTGTGAATGTACGTATCTCCTCATTTAACATATGTCACGTACGAAGATTTTATGTTTATATCCTTGCTCTAATTTATTTTATAAATCTTGCCTAAACCCCTTATGCTATTATAACTTATTACATGTGAACTTTATTTGTATATCTTTTATTTATATTTTAAAAAAAAATTAAACCCTTGTTTGAATTATTTATATTTTGTATCTTAAATATGTAAATGTTTTACATTTTAAATTCATGAACATACAAACTATATTTATTCGTTTTAAGAGAAAGTATATTTTAAATCTCTTTATCAAATATTATCTAAATTTGAAACTTAAATTTTTATACTTATTTTAATAACTATAAATAATTTCTAGTGTCAAAATGTTCAATTTAACTTAAATTATCCTTTAGAAAATTATTATATTAATCTCAAGATATAACTTCCAAATCAAAATTTTATTTATAATCCAATTCTATTTAAAATATTTATTTTTGAGTTTCAAATTATAAATTTTTAAAATAAATAAGGATATATCTTATTAAATTTTAAAAATTCAAATAAATCGACAATTTAATCCAAAAATTTATACAAATTATCAATTTAAATTTGACTCAAAAATCGGGATCCTTAAAGATTCCTCCCTTAAGAAAATTTCGTCCTCGAAATTTGCAGGCAGGGAAAAACAAAAGAATGTAGAAAGATAGAGATGAATCACCAGATCAAACTGAATATTTGCATTTGGCTTACCAAATTAGAATATCACCAATAGATACAAGAACAAATCTATTTTAACACTTCACAATATACTCAGGTAATCCAGATCTATGAATTGTGCATGGGCATTGGTTGGTTCAAAGGATGGCTAACCATTCGTAGAACATATCTGGACCCCAAAGAATAAACAGATATATGGACACAATTTCCAAAAAATTTAGTCTAAACAACCAAAGTATACCCATCAACCATAGCAACCAAAGCAACCAATTCATCCAAACAAACGATTCTGACCCATCTGGAATTTGTGTCCCATGCAAATATATCAAAGCTTCTTCTTGGAGCTACCAGGAACCATCAAAAAATTGAGTAGAGATGGTGAACAAAGAGATTGATAGGAAAAGATTGTTTTCATTGTTGTTACAGGGCATTGACCGTATGAAGTGGTACTTCCCTTTCCCCTATCTCGTCCTCTTCTCGCACTCCTACTAACTATCAGTGGATAGTAAGAGAATTTACTAAGGCATTCAGATGGATATCTTAGAGATATACTAATTCTAGGGTATACTTCACCCTATCTCTAATGAGTCACTTAATGTGTTATACTCCTGAGCTAAAGTTTCAACCTTTAGCTCTGATACCCAATGTGATGACCCGGAATTCTCACGTTCGAAAATCGACATCCATACTTCACTTGTATTCGAATGCCGCAGGTTCGACCGTTCAAATCCGATTCGCCGGAGCTTATAACACATTAAGTACAACAACACAGCGGAAGAAAAAGAACAATATCATATACAACTCCAATGATACGATATCCAAATGTACAACAATGATCAAAATCAAAGATACAATGAAATGCTACATCGGAAACACCAATGAAATAGCAGTGGAAACAACTACAACTTGAAACTCCAGAAGTAACACCAATATCAGCAATCTCCATAGATAGCTCGAACCACCATCAAGTTGTACCATGTTAAGCAAGGTCAGTCGTCCTAACCAAAGGCTTCAATATCCAAAGTTTCCAAAGAATTCCAAAGAGAAAACTGAAAGCTACTGAATTGATATCTACTATCTAAAAAACCTAACTCTAGACTGCTCGTATGGAAAATTGTAGGCACCTAGAGTTTAGGAAGGGAACAATAAACACCGGATCAATTATGGGACTGGTATGATAAAACAAAAATAGTTTAATATTTAAAACAAAAACAAAGATTTTAAAATATCGAAAACCGTAATGCTTTTTTGGAAAATGAAACTGCCATAAGGCCTCCCGCCACACACACAATGCAAGCGCACACTTGGAGGAGATTTCTCCTTATGATAGTCAAAAATGCTTGATACGCGAAAACCATTCGATATTATTATTAGTGCATAGTGCAGAAAACATTTTGAAAGTATAAAATCAACCATAACCAGCATACCACAATTTGTCGTATGCCTACTATGGCTACCATTTAAGAATGGCAGGTTATACAATTGAAGTTGTAAAGGCGCATATTGGATGACTGGATTTCCAACAAATGGTCAGGCTAAGGAACTTCCTTACCGAAATGGGAACGCCTCTGGAAGGCGCCTCCGAGAACCTAACTGGATCTCTGCTAACACAAGGTTGACGCAACCTCACGCTTTAACTAAGCTATAACATAGGTAACTAACACACAAGTATGCCATCTCTGGTCGTTACCGACCTTTATCCGAGAGCTCTCAACACCAACAACCACAAAGTAATAAATTTGCAGTAACCACATATGTTAAATATCTGGGCTCCATACCATGATACCACCTTTTATCTAGAAGGAAATGGACATACCCTAGGGGCGCAACCCCTAAAAACCTTGCTGCAACATTCCTGTTTCGACCATTTCCTGGTTGTGAGGCTCAATGAAGTCACGTCCACGAAGCTATGCTTTTCATAAAAGCCATGCTTCGATCAAAAAAATGATTAGTAGAACTTCGTGTGCCACATTACCAAAATGGGAATGTATCACTAGTAACCATTAACTACATAACCTCTGAGCTCGTACGTCTTAGAGAAGGGCATTAAACTAAGAGAATAAATCTCCGCTACCAAACAAAATTGTATTTGATAGAAACCAGCTTTACATCTCAAAGTGTAATGTCAGACACACATCCATACAAGTCAGTTACGGGTTCGTACAGGACCGAAGGCACTTCACAAAGAAGACCTTGCAAATCCGGATAATCCCTAATCACGTCCAGACTCCCCGTCACATTGGGTGCTCAAATATCTATACCTGGGGCAATTCGGTGTAGAGACATTCGATGGGTTATCATTTCGCTTTCGAAAATATCCGGTCTTCAAATGCTATCCATAACCTCGTATCATTATTCAGAATTGGTTATATGGCACAAGGTCCTCTCCCGGCTAAATCGAATAATGGGCGTAATATTTAAAAAAATATGGATATGGGATCTCACTTAAGTCACAACTTATTACCCAAAACTTTTTTTTCAAATGGTTAAACAAATTACCATTTATAAATCTTTTTGAACAAAAGATTCACTTCACAAAGTTCACAAAGTTTACCAATCTTTCACAAAGATTCATTAATATCTTTCCAATTCAAATCTTTTATGCAGAAGATACACTTTTCAGATCTCTTTTTAATTTGAAAACAAATTCACCAATCTTTAACAAATATTCATTCATAGCGCTTTTCAAAACAATTTTCCTTTCAAATTGGGTTAACTCATCCAATCTTGAAATCAAAGATTCAATTCATAGCTTTCAAAAACATTTCCACAAAACAATTCCATTCCGAAACTTTCATACAAAAGATACACTATTTAGAATCCTCTTCGATTCCAAAACAAAGCTTAATAATCTTTCACAAAGCTTCATTCATAGTTTTCAAAACTATTTCATTTCAAAGACTTGAAATTCTTTCAACACAAATTGGAAATCCTTTCTTTATATGAAAGCTATTATTTGAAAACAAATAATTTTCGTTTTGGAAAAATCCGATCATATTTGCACGAGTTAAAGCCCTTAAATTTTGGGTTAAATTAAAATTCCCAAAACAATGTTTTTAAAATGGTTTAAAAACCATATAACTTGAATACCTTTTCTAAACCATAATTTCAAAACATAAAATCCAATTTCAAATCTTGATTTTAAATTCAAATCAAATTATTTGAATTTCCAAAATTTTATTAAGTTTTTCAAAATAATTTTATCTTTGAAACTCCTTTTCAAAGGCTTTTCATATTAATCCAATTCCATTTCCAAAACAATCTGGTTTCAAAATTCAACATTAAAACTATTTTAAAAATCTATGACTTAACCAATTTCCTCGTGCAATCCATATTTATGTGTGTACGGTGTAGTCTAGGGGTTTTACCCAATAGCGCAACATCATCAATCATCGAAGATTCAAGCATAGCAATATCGATAAGCGATATAATCCTATGACGCTTATCTTCATTCACAGATCAGAGATAATAATATACATTTATCACAGATAAATAAATTACATTAAGGATGAATAAATTACATCACAGTTCACAGCTTCATGTCACACAGCATCACATATCACGGATATCAAAGAATTCAACATTCCATGGAATCCAAACATCCATAAGTAAAATCAATTAATTATCTGCTTAATTTAAATCAGATTAATCACTTATGAATAAATTTCTAATCCTGGTTAATTAACATAGATTAATTACAAATCATTTAATTAATTATCTTTTAATCGTTTATTAGTTAACCTTTAATGATAAATTAATCAGCCCTTAATTATTAATTAATTAACCTTAATTAATAAATTAATTAACCTTTAATCATTAGAAAATTAACCTTTAGTCATTAAAAAATTATTTTTAATTGAGGAATTATCTTAAGTAATTAATTACCCTTAATCAGTTTCACTTATAAAATAAACCATTAATTTATTACGTTAATTAATTAACCTTTATTAATTAAAGACAAACTATTGGTCTTAATCGATTTATTTAATTATTATTTAAACCTTTAATAATAAACCTTAAGACTCTTAAGTTAATTAATAAATTAAAAACATTATTTTAGATAAACCATTTATCTTCTTAAAATATCATTACCCACTTAATTCCATTACTTAGTTTTAAATAAATTTTTAAACAAAGGTTATACGTACGTTAAATACCTTTAACCTAAGTTAGTATAAAATAATTTTATTTAAAACCATTTAACCAATTTAAACCTGTTTTAAAACTTTAAAACTTGACACATACTTACCTTTCGAAATCTTGTTTTAATATTTTCTTTTTCCATTCATTTATATTAAAAAACTTCCCAAGCCTGATTCATATTTTTGTTAAAAAATTTAAACCGTTACCAGACTTTGCAAACTACCCGAGCCCTCTTCTAATTTCCACGAGCCCAAACTCGAGTTATTTTACCACTTCCTTGCCCCGAGTTATCTCGTGCATTTCTTCGAGACGGACTCGAGTTATCCTTTCCTTCCCCGATCAAATCAATACCCAGACACGTATCATCACGGGTGCACATGCACACTTGGTCGAAGTCTCTCCGACCATCGCCACTAGTTCCAACAGGTCGACGATGACCTCATCGTTCAATTTGACCACCCAGATTGAAATTATCACCCACGAAATCAAAATCTCATTATCAGGCTTCGACATGAAACCTATCACCGTCAACAAAATCCACTACCACCATCGATTCGGGACACTGGAATCTATGCAACTTTGACAAGAGCTGCTCCGACGTTCCATGCCCCAATCTGTCTTGCTTTGATAGTCTGGATTGTCTTGACGTCGACGTAATTACCAATCTTCCTCGTCGAACAAAACTACATGTAAAACCCTAGATCCATGTCACCCGTTCCTCTCAACCAATAAAAAAATCTTGCACGTTTTTCCCTGACTCCCCTATTTGCAATTTATCTCTGACATAGAATTTGATCCATAAATCATCGATGATCACCAGATTTTGATGAAAATAACAATTCCGTTCAACCCGTATTTTCTCACAATGTAATAAATAAAAAATCTTTAAATGATATGCTAAAATCACCAATTTCAAACTCGATCCTGGTTATGTAATCAAATTATAAAATTAAGACATTTGATTTTTCCTGTTTTCTCAAAGCTTCGCTGTATACTTTGATTTTTCCAGAAAATTTACCAATATATTTTACTTAAATATATTTTCATAACTTATATCTTGTTAAACTAAATGCTTCTTGTTCTAAACATTAACAGGAATAAAGGATTTGGAGAAAAGATGTTACATTTATACTTTGTTTTAAATCCCTGTAGACCCGAGCAGAGCACACAGACATGCATACATATCATATACATATATGCAGGAATTCATATGCATGCAAGAAAAATTTTAGATCATATATTCACGGATCATCATATGCAAACCAAAATAGTTTTTAGGAGTTTGCTCACCTGGAATTTGATGTTTGAAGGCAGAGAAGGGCATAGAAGTTTTATTTTCTTCTTTTATTTGTTTTTACTTTAGCCTGTTGATGATTGCTCCTGAGCTTTGCTTGATCTTTCCCTGATTATAGGTTTGATGTTGAATCGATTCTAGTTTTGTAACTGATCCCTAGGTTCGATTTTGATTTTCTTCTTATTGTCAAGTTAGCTTGCTTATTAATTAATCCGAAATTGGAATTGCTTGATTAAGTTTGAGATGCTCTGATTCTCGTTGAGTTGCTTCTAGGTTAAACTTTGCTTAGATTCCCAGGATTTTGATCTTGAAACAGGTTTTGTGATTTTCTTTTAAATCTGTTTTGATTTTGTTTTACCGGTTTTCATTCTTTTTCTTTGATCTCTGTTTTGATTTCTTTTGTTTTCGATCTCAGTTTTAGGAAAAGAAGATGGTTGGGAGGTGGAGAAAAAGTTTGAACTGAGTAGATAACCAGATTTCCTCCTTTTTACATATTTTCCTATAATTCTAGAATAGAAGAAAATTTTATTTATTACCACTTGTGTTATTAATCAACACTTGGTCATACATGTTATAAATTATTTACACTTTTGAATGTATGTATCTCCTCGTTTAACAAATGCCACTTATGAAGATTTTATGTTTATATCCTTACTCTAATTTATTTTATAAATCATGTTTTAAACCCCTTATGCTATTATAACTTATTACATATGAATTTTATTTGTATATCTTTTATTTATTTTTTAAAATGTTTTTAAACCCTTGTTTGAATTATTTATATTTTATATCTTAACATATGTAAATGTTTAAAATTTTAAATTCATGAACATACAAACTATATTTATTCATTTTAAGAGAAAGTATATTTTAAATCTCTTTATCAAATCTTATCTAAATTTTGAAATTAAAATTTTATAATTATTTTAATAACTATAAATAATTTCTAGTGTTATAATGTTCAATTTAACTTAAATTATCCTTTAGAAAATTATTACATTAATTTCAAGATATAACTTGCGAATCAAAATTTTATTTATAATCCAATTCTATTTAAAATATTTACTTTTGAGTTTCAAATATTAAAATTTTAAAATAAATAAGGATATATCTTAATAAATTTGAAAAATTCAAATAAATCCACAATTTAATCCAAAAATGTACATAAATTATCAATTTAAATTTGACTCAAAAATGGGATTGTTACACTACTATAGCTACCATGTTCAATAGCAAATTACCGCCACATTCCATGGCAGGTTAAACAACTAAAACCGTACAGGGCGCATATTGTTTCTTTGGATTTTCCAATAAATGGTCAGGCTAAGGAAATTCCTATTGCCACATAGGAACGCCTCTGGAGGGATGCCCCGAGAACCTACCCGGCTCTCTGCCAACATAAGGCCGGTTTACTCCCTTCTTGGGAGTAACACCTAAGATATGCCATCCCCGGTCGTTTGCCACCTTTTCCAAGGGCCCTCAACACCAACAACCACAAAGCAATATATTTGCAATAACCACATAGGTTAAATATCTAGGCTCCATGCCATGGTACCACCCTTTTCCAGAAGGAATGGACATACCCTAGGGGCACGACCCCTGAAACCATGCCGCATCTTTCCTATTTCGACCATTTCTAGGAAGTGAGGTCCGATGAGGTCTCGTCCACAAAGCTACGCTTTTCACAAAATCCATGCTTCGATCAACAAATGATCAGCAACACACAGCAGTACTCAACATGCCACACTACCAAATTGGGAATGTAACATTAGTAACCATTAACTACATAACCTCTGAGCTCGCACGTCTCAGAGAAGGGTGTTAAGCTAAGAGAATAAATCTCCACCACCAAACAGAAATGAATTTGATAAAAACCAGTTTTACATCCCAAAGTGTAATGTCATACATACATCCATACAAGTCTGTTCGAGGTTCAACAGAACCGAAGGCACTTCCAAAGAATCCCTTGCAAATCTAGATAATCCCTAATCACGTCCGGACTTCCCATCACAAAGGGTAATCAAATCTCTATACCGGGGATCAACCGGTGCAGAAACATTCGACGAGTTATCCTTTCGCTTTTGGAAATATCCGGTCTTTACCACCGGTCTTCAAATGCTATATATAATGTCGTATCATTATTCGGAATGAGTTATATGACAAAAGGTCCTCACCCGGCTAAACTGAATAATGAGCACAATATTTTTAAACATATGGATATTGGGATCTCGGTTAAGTTACAGCTTAAAACCCAAAACCTTTCTTCAAATGATTTGAACAAATTACCATTTACAAATCTTTAAACAATAAGATTC
Organism: Allium cepa; assembly: GCA_030765085.1. Classification (NCBI taxonomy): domain Eukaryota; kingdom Viridiplantae; phylum Streptophyta; class Magnoliopsida; order Asparagales; family Amaryllidaceae; genus Allium; species Allium cepa. The sequence goes on from CM060942.1 coordinate 491,576,571, forward strand.
ACTCCACAAAGTTCACCAATATTTCACAAAGATTCATTCACAGCTTTTCAAAACAATTCCATTTCAAATTGGATAACTCATCCAATCTTTAAATCAAAGATTCAATTCATAGCTTTCAAAACTATTTCCAAAGATCCATTCATAACTTTAAAAAAAATTCCCATTTCAAATCTTTTATATATAAAAGATACACCATTTAAAATCCTTTTTAATTTCAAAACAAAGTTTAAAAATCTTTCACAAAGATTCATTCATTGCTTCCAAAACAATTCTCAATTCCATTTCAAACTTGAAAATTTTCAACACAAAGTGGAAATCCTTTCTTTATACGAAAGCTATTATTTATTTGAAACAAATGGTTTTCTTTTTTGAAAAAATCCAATTTCATTTATATAAGTTAAAGCCCTTGGGTTAAATTCAAATTCACAAAACAATACTTTCAAAATGGTTTAAAACTCGCATGAACATATTTATAACTTATATAACCTTTTTAAACCGTAATTTCTAATCATAGAATTCAATTTCCAAATCTTGAATTTAAATTCAAATCAAACCATTTAAATTTCCAAACTTTATCCAGTTATTCAAAAATAGCTTTTATCTTTGAAATCCCTTTTCAAAAGCTTTTTATATTTAACCCAAATCCATTTCAAAAACTATTTGGATCCAAAATTCTAATTTAAAACCATTTCAAAAATCTGTGGCTTAACCAATTCCCTCATGCAATCCATATTTGTGTGTGTATGGTGTAGTCCAGGGGTTTTACACAATAGTGCAACATCATTCAATCATCACACATTCAAGCACAGCAATTATAGATAAGCGATATACTTCTATAACTCTTATCGTCCATTCACAGATCCATAGATAAATCACAGATAAAATAAATTGCATTCATCACAGCTTGAATTAAAACAATTCATATCACAAAACATCACACAGCAGAGATATCAAACAATTTAAAGGAGCTCATACAATTCAAACATCCAAAAGAAGGTTAATTGATCATCTGATTAATTGAAACCAGATTAATCACTAATCCAGGTTAATTAATCAATTCCAAATTATTTTAATTAACCTTAAACAATCAATTACTTTTAAATTATTAATTAATCAACCTTAATTATAAATTAATTAAATCTCTAATCATTAAATAATTAATCCTTGATTACTTGATTATTCTTTAATTAATTATCCTTAATTTATTACATTAATTAATTAGCCCTTAATTAATTATCCTTTAATTAATTACATTAATTATTTAACCCTTAATTAATTATCCCTGAATTAATTAGTTCTTAATTAATTATCCTTTAATTAATTACATTAATTAATTCTTAATCAACCTCATTAATAAATCATTAATCAATTCTTAATTATAAATTAATTAACTTGATAAATCTTTAATTATCCTTAGATTACTTATATGCGTAATTAATTTAAAGATAAATCATTAAAATCGTTAATTAATAAACTTCATACTTAATCATTGTTAACCAAAAATTTATTCAAGAGAACAAGGTTAATTAAAACAACATTTTATCCTGATTAACTCTTTGATTAAAAGTAATTTAAGAATTAACTAAAAATATTGATCACATAATCAAAGGGCATAATAACTTTAAACATAACTTTATTTATTTTCAAAATCAGGATACAAAATTTATTTTGTACCCCATACTTAACATCTTGATCTTCCATTTAAAAGATGTTTACTACTTCATAAAATATGTTTTTACTTTTGTTCTGCAATTTGGTTTCTGCTTTTATTTAAATTTAAAAATTAAATCCAGAAACGAAAAAATACCTATAGAACAAACTCGAGCCTAACACCATGGATCCCCTAGATCCTACTCGAGCTACTCGCGAAAGAAACATGCAACATCCAAATCTTCAAGTCAAACACGGAAAATCCAAGAACCAGACCCGAGAAACAACACTATCTTCCCCGATCTTCAAACAGAACTCATCACTAATGCACACGCATGCACATGCATGGGGGCTCCGACCAACTACGATCATCTCTCCAACCATAGACAAACCGCAACCAACCTCGCCTACACTATCGTCCACCCCGAATAACAATTCCTGCCTCGAGTCAAAATCGAACCCATCATTCCGGTGCTGGAACAACCATCATCGGAAAAATCATCCATCCACGACAATCTTGACCACGATGAACAACGCCATCTTCACCAGAGGTGCCTTGGCCTCCAGTCTTTATTCCCCCACCCTCCCAAGCGAACCATCCCGGAGCACCCCCGTCGCCACAAATGCCTTGACAACAATGACATACCAAACATATTCCCAAACCCTAAATTGACGCCTCGCCACCATCCCGATGATCCAAAAAAACATGATCATCTTTTTTGTCTTCAGCAAACTCCGTGTTATCTTCGACATGAGGCAATACCCAGGGATTATCGTCGATGATTAGATATTGATGAAAATATGATTTTCATTCAACTTTAAAAATCCAAATGGCTATCGGCCTAGAAATCCTAAATTGACTACCTAAATTCATGATTTTGAAATACGAACATGATCATATTATCCAACTTGATTTCGTGATGATTAGATTTTAACATATGATTGTCTATCCTTGTTATTTCTATTTTTAAAAATAAATACATGATAAATATTCATGAAATTATTTTTAAAATTATCATTGCATGGTTATAATTATTTTCGTTTAGAATCAAACCCTGAAATCCATTAGATAAGATGATTTTGGATTTTAATAGGTTTTTAAATGAAACTGTTGTTTAATAGAGATAGGTTTGTCGGTATACACAGACATACATTCATTTACACACACACACGCACAAATATATATATTTATATTCATATAAACCAGCAAATGAATTCACTTCCATCAACATTTTCAACACAGGCATAAGATTTAAAAGAAATTGGTCTAAAAATTTAAGTTTATTTACCTGTCGTTATTAACAGAACCTGGAATCATTTATGGACTGAAGCTTTGATTTTTGCTGTTAATTCTTTTGAGTTGAGTCTTGCATTTGATTCCCAGGCTTGAACTCGAATCCATTTTTTTATTTTCTTCAGGCTAAAAATCATGCTTTTCAGGTTTTGATTTCAAGTTATCTTAATTTCCAGGTTTGTTTTGATCTTAGTTTTCAGGTTTTGATTATGAAGATGGAAGAAAATTTCAAGCCTAGTTTGTGTTCTTATTTTTTCCAGGTCTTGGATTTTCAAGTTTTGAGGTTGTTTAATTGTTTCGGGTTTATGAGTTTCTTTTGAATTTGACTTGCTTGCTCATGAATTTGAACTTCCAGACTTGAGAACTTGATTCAAATTTGCTACTTTGAATCTGAAAACTTGATCTTGTATTTCAGTTTTGATTTTATTTTGAACTTTATTGTTTGATTGAAACTGATTTGAAACATTTCTTACTTACTCAAGTTTGAAGATTTGTGAAGATTGTTTGTTGTTGTGTAAAATAAAAATAAAAAATGCCACTTGTTATTTTTTTTGTTTAAGATGATTACACATGTTAATTTCAATTTACATGGCTTACACTTACAAATTTATATAGCTACTTATCTCAAATTTGTTAAAACATATTTTGTCTATCTTCCAAAGTCATAAATTTCTGTTTTTATGTAAAAATCTATAACTTTAATCAATTTATAATTATTTGTCTTAATCTCTTATGTTACTAAAATTTACATTTGTATAGTTTTTACATGATATTTTACAATACTTTTCTTTATTTATAATTGTACGACTTTTAAAGAAATGATTTAAAATGTAATTATATCCAAACAAATAAACATATATACATATATCTTTTCAATTTAGTTTTACAAATCATTTTTATCAAATCTTACTTAAATTGGAAATATTATACTTTTAAATAAACATGTATACACACATACATATATATATATATATTAGAATTTATTCTTTAAACAGCTCTTTAGAAAATTATATTAATTTATGTCGTAACTTCTAAATCAAAATGCCTATTAATATTTCAATATATTTATATTTGAATTTCAAATCCAAATTCCTTTATATAATCTTTTGATATATATATATATATATATATATATATATTTATCAAATTTTCAAATTAATCCACAATTAAATTTAAAATTAAATTATTATTCAAAATATTTATTTCAAAATTTCCAATTAGAAATTCTATTTAAATTAAAACTCCATTTATACACATATATAAATAAACACATATCTTTATTTAATTAATCTTTAATCTTTTATTACTTGAAAATATAATGTATTCAAATCCAATATTTTGAATTTCAATTCCTAGATTTAATTTTAAAATAAATTTATAAATATAAATAAATAACAAAACATATCCTTACAAATTTGGAAACAGTTTGAATTATTTCACCATTAAATTCCCAATTCAACATTAATTACCAAATTAAATTTAACTAAAAATCAGGATCGTTACAGATTCCCCCCATAAGAAAATTTTGTCCCCGAAATTTTCCAAACGGGAAGATAACAAAGAACAGATGAACATATCAAAGATATGGTTCACCAGATTAAACTGAATATTTGTTGTGCATTCGGCTTAGCAAATCAGAACATCAACAATAGATACGAGAACAAACTCATTCAATACTATACAAGATACTCGGGTCAAAAGTCTATGAAATATGCCGAGGATTGGTTAGTTCAAAAGATAACTTACTGTTCGTAGAATATATCGGACCCCAAAAAGAACAGATAATAGGCTTAATCTTCCATAATTCTCAAACACTAAGTATGGATTCTAAACTAGGTCGGAATAACCCCAAGTATATATTAACTTGTCCCTTTAAGGACTTTGATACTCACAAGAAATTACAATAGAATTTTAGATTTGGTTTTAACCGATATCGTTTTATCGATACAATTCAAATTTAGCTTCATATTCTATTAATCAATTTAAAATTTCCAATTCATTTGAAGTTAGACGGAAGATGAGAATATGAAATAAAATTTATCTACAATGATTTGTAGTGCCACCACACCAAAGCTTCTTATTTGAGCTGCCACGAAGCAATCAAAGAATTTGAAATTGAATCAAAGGAGATCGATAGAGAAAGATTGTTTCTGTTGTTGCAAGGTATTGACCATACGAAGTGGTACTTCCATGTCCCCCATCTCGTCCTCTTCTTGTGCTCATACTTACTATCAGTGGATCGTAAGAGAATTTACTAAGGCACATGAACGGATGTCTTAGGGATATACTCATTCTAGGGCATACTTCACCCTATCTCTAATGAGTTACCTAATGTGTTATACTCCAAAAGCTAAAGTTCAACCTTCAGCTCTGATACCAAATGTGACGTCCCGAATTTTCACGTTCGAAAATCGACATCCATACTTCAACTCGTATCCGAATGCCATAGATTCAAACGTTCAAATTCGATTCATCGAAGCTTATAATAGATTAAGTACAACAACACAGCGGATGAAAAATAAATAATATCATTGATACAACAACATATTCAAATACAATGAATATCAACACAAATCGAAGCTAAAAGCTATACAATAGTGGAAGACAACACCGACAGATGGTCCAGACTTTGCAACCATCGAAAGCGGAAAGATATCTCCAAAAGATAATATCTTCAGAACTCAACAAGATTGATACTCCAACCAAAAGCGACTCCATTGCTAAAGCTCTAAAGCTAGAAAGTCTCCAAACTAGAAAGCAAGAACTACCATACATGCTAAAGTGAAGTAATTCGATCCCAATGCGATTGCCAATATCCAAAAATTGAATGCTATGAAATCTACACCTACTATTTGATTATCTGAAAAACTCCAGACTTCTAGTGTGGAAAATTGTGGGCATCCAGAGTTTAGGATGGGAACAATAAACTCTGGTCAATCAAGGTATTGGTATGAGCAAACAAAAACAGTTTATCTTTAAAACAAACAATAAAATAATTTACAATTGAAAACCGCAATGCTTTTTGGAAAATGAAACTACCATAAGGCCTCCCACCGCACCACCATGCAAATGCAGAATTGGAGGAGATTTCTCCTTATGATAGTCAAAAACGCATGATACACGAAAACCATTTGAGATTATTATTAGCGCATAGTGCAGAAAACCTTTCGAAAGTACAATATTAAACTTAGCCAGCATACAACCATTATTGTATGCCTACTATAGCTACCATGTTCAATAGCAGGTTACCGCCATATTCCATGGCAAGTTATACAATTAAAACTGTACAGGGCGCATATTGTTTCTTTGGATTTTCCAACAAATGGTCAAAATAAGGAACTTCCTATTACCACATGGGAACGCTTCTGGAGGGACGCCCTAAGAACCTACCCGGCTCTCTGCCAATACAAGGCCGGTTTGCTCCCTTCCCGGGAGTAACACCTAAGATATGCCATCCCCGATCGTTTGCGACCTTTATCTGAGGGCCCTCAACACCAACAACCATAAAGCAATGTATTTGCAGTAACCACATAGGTTAAATATCCAGGCTCCATACCATGATACCAACCTTTCCAGAAGGAATGGACATAACCTAGGGGCGCGACCCCTGAAACCTTGCTGCTCTTTCCTGTTTCGACTATTTTTGGGGAGGGAGGTCCGATGTGGTCTCGTCCACAAAGCTAAGCTTTTCACAAAAGCCATGCTTCGATCAATAAATATCAGCAACACACAACAGCACTCAGCATGCCACACTACAAAATTGGGAATGTATCACTAGTAACCATCAACTACATAACCTCTGAGCTCGTACGTCCTAGAGAAGGGCGTTAAGCTAAGAGAATAAATCTCTGCCACCAAACAAAAATGTATATGATAGAAACTAGCTTTACATCTCAAAGTGTAATGTCAGACATACATCCATACAAGTCTATTTGGGGTTCGAATAGAACCGAAGGCACATCCAAAGAAGCCCTTGCAAATCCGGATAATCCCTAATTACGTTTAGACTTCCCATTACAAAGGGTGATCAAATCTCTATATCGGGGATCAGCTGGTGCAGAGACATTCGACGAGTTATCCCTTCGCGTTCTGAAATATCCTCTCTTCACCACTGGTCTTCAAATGCAATCCACAACGTCGTATCATTATTCAGAATGGGTTATATGACATAAGGTCCTCCCCCGGCTAAACCGAATAATGAGCGCAATATTTTAAAACATATGGATATTGGGATCTCGGTTAAGTCATTACTTAAAACCCAAAACCTTTCTCCAAATGTTTTAAACAAATTACAATTTGCAAATCTTTAAACAAAAAGATTCACTCCATAAAGTTCACCAATATTTCACAAAGATTCATTCACAGCTTTTCAAAACAATTCCATTTCAAATTGGACTAACTCATCCAATCTTTAAATCAAAGATTCAATTCATAGCTTTCAGAACTATTCCCAAAGATCCATTCATAACTTTCAAAACAATTCCCATTTCAAATCTTTTATATATAAAAGATACACCATTTAAAATCCTCTTCAATTTCAAAACAAAGTTTAACAATCTTTCATAAAGATTCATTCATAGATTTCAAAACAATTCTCGATTCCATTTCAAACTTGAAATTTTTCAACACAAATTGGAAATCCTTTCTTTATACCAAAGTGTTATTATTTGAAACAAATGGTTTTCATTTTTGAAAAAACCCGATTTCATTTATACAAGTTAAAGCCCTTGGGTTAAATTCAAATTCTCAAAACAATATTTTAAAATTGTTTAAAACTCGCATAAACATATTTATAACTTATATAACCTTTTTAAACCGTAATTTCTAATCATAGAGTTCAATTTTCAAATCTTAAATTTAAATTCAAATCAAACCATCTAAGTTTCAAAACTTTATCCAATTATTCAAAAATAACTTTTATCATCGAAATCCCTTTTCAAAAGCTTTTTATATTTAACCAGAATCCATTACCAAAACTATTTGGATTCAAAATTCAAATTTAAAACCATTTCAAAAATCTATTACTTAACCAATTCCCTCGTGCGATCCATATTTGTGTGTGTATGGTGTAGTCCAGGGGTTTTACACAATAGTGAATCATCATAAATTCATGCACAACAATTATAGATAAGCAGTATACTTCTATAATGCTTATCTTCCATTCACAGATCCATAGATAAATCGTAGATAAAATAAATTACATTCATCATAGCTTGAATTAAAAAATTCATATCAAAAAACATCACACAACAAAGATATCAAATAATTTAAAGCATCTTATACAATTCAAACATCCATAAGTAAGGTTAATTGATCATCTGATTAATTGAAACCAGATTAATCACTAATCCAGGTTAATTAATCAATTATAAATTATTTTAATTAACCTTAAATAATCAATTAATTTTAAATTATTAATTAATCAACCTTAATAATAAATTAATTAAATCTCTAATCATTAAATCATTAAGCCCTAATTATTTAATTATTCTTTAATTAATTACATTAACTAATTAGCCCTTAATTAATTATCCTTTAATTATTTACATTAATTAATTAACCCTTAATTAACTATGCATGAATTAATTACTCCTTAATTAATTATCCCTTAATTAATTACATTAATTAAATCTTAATCAACATCATTAATAAATCATTAATCAATTCTTAATTATAAATTAATTAACCTTAATAAATCTTTAATCATCCTTAGATTGCTTATATGCTCAATTAATTTGAAAATAAATCATTAAAATCTTTAATTAATAAACTTCATAATTAATCACTATTAATCAAAAATTTATTCAAGAGATTAAGGTTAATTAAAACAACATTTCATCTTGATTAACTCTTTAATTAAAAATAACTTAAGAATTAATTATAAATATTGATCACATAATCAAAGGACTTAATTACTTTAAACATAACTTTAATTATTTTCGAAATCAGGATACAAAATTTATTTTGAACCCATACTTAACATCTTGATCTTCCATTTTAAAACATGTTTACTACTTCATAAAATACGTTTTTACTTTTGTTCTGCAATTTGGTTTCGGCTTTTATTTAAATTTAAAACCTAAATCCAGAAACCAAAAAATCTATAGAACAAACCCGAGCCGAACACCATGGATCCCCTAGATCCTACTCGAGCTACTCGCGTAAGAAACATGCAACATCCAAATCTTCAAGTCAAACATGGAAAATCCACGAACCAGACCCGAGCAACAACGGTATCTTCCCTGATCTTCAAACAGAACTCATTACTGATGCACATGCGTGCACATGCACGGTGGCTCCGACCACCTACGGCCATCTCTTCGACCATAGACAAACCACAACCGACCTCGCCTACATGATCTTCCACCCCGAATGACAATTCCAGCCTTGAGTTAAAATCGAACCCGTCATCCCAGTGCTGGAACAACCATCATCGGAAAAATCATCCATCCACGACAATCTCGACCACGATGAACATAGCCATCTTCACCAGAGGTGCCTTGACCTCAAGTCTTTATTCCTGCCCCCCCCCCCCCCCACACACACACACACATACCATCCTGTAGCATCCCCATCGCCACAAATGCCTTGACAACAATGACGTTTCAAACAGCTTCCTTAACCATCAATTGGTTCCTTGCCACCGCCCCAATAATCGAAAAAAACCTTGATCATTTTTTATGTGTTCGACAACCTCCATATTATCTTCGACATGAGGCACTACCCAAGGATTGTCGTCGATGATCAGATATTGACAAAAATATGATTTTCGTTCAACATTAAAAATCCAAACGACTATTAGCCTAAAAATTCTGAATTGACTACCTAAATTCATGATTTTGAAATACGAACATGATCATATTATCCAATCTTGATTTCAAGATGATTAAATTTTAACATATGATTGTCTATCCCTATTATTTGTATTTTTAAAAATAAATATATAATAAATATTCATGACATTATTTTTAAAATTATCATTACATGGCTATAATTATTTTTCGTTTAGAATCAAACCTTGAAATCCTTTAGATAAGATGATTTTGGATTTTAAATAGGTTTTTAAATGAAACTGTTGTTTAACAGAGATAGATCTGTAGGTATACACAGACATACGTTCATTTACACACATATATATATTCATATAAACCAGCAAATGAATTCACTTCCATCAACATTTTCATCATAGGCATAAGATTCAAAAGAAACAGGTCTAAAAATTTAAATTTGCACACCCTGCATGATTAACAGAGCCTGGAATCATTTATTGACGAAAGCTTTGATCTTAGTTTTGATTCTTCCAAGATGAGTCTTGCATTTGATTCCCAGGCGTGAACTCGAATCCATTTTTTTTATTTGCTTCAGGCTGAAAATCTTGCTTTTCAGATTTTGATTTCAAGCAATCTTGATTTCCACGTTTGTTTTGATCTCAGTTTTCAAGTTATGATTATGAAGATGAAAGAAAATTTCAAGCCTGGTTTGTGTTTTTATTTTTTCCAGGTCTTGGATTTTCATGTTTTGAGGTTGTTTAATTGTTTCAGCCTTTTGAATTTCTTTTGAATTTGACTTGCTTGCTCCTGAATTTGAACTTCCAGACTTGAAAACTTGATTCAGGTTTGCTACTTTGAATCCTGAATTAATCATTCCACTGCATATCTAACCGCCTTTCAAAGCTTGTTGATGAAACTTCAACTCGACAATATTTAACGAACCTCAAGTTGGACCGATCTCCAAAGGCTAGATGACTGAGTCAGCGATGTTGGTCACTCCGGTTAGATTATGAAGTCTCGTCATTTAAGCACTTTGCTAATCTTCGTAGAACTTTCTTAAGTACTATACATCATTGCATTGCACAACACATTCATGCACTCCACATTGAGGAAAACGCGGGATTATTGTCATCTAACGATGATTTTTGCTGAGTGGATTAGCTATGGAAACAGGGAGTTCACAGCAAAAGGAGGCTTAGAGTCCGCCTATTCCCATAATAGAGATGTCGGCCATTGAGGCTGAAATTATAAGTCCGGCTCCGGACAAGCTACCAAGAGCATCTTTCATTGGGAATCCACAAGATTCCATTCCATCCAATATTTCCAAAGACATGTTGGGGAGAATTTATTTGAGACATGGACCATCGATGAATGAAGTCCTCGTATTAGGGCCAAGTGATAGGCCACACACTTCTCCAGAAGGTTACACCGCTTTTAACAATTTTTGTATAGAGTTGGGACACTTCCTCCACTCAATCAATACATCCAAGAAGTTTTATCTTACTTAGGGATTGCCCCGTCATAGTTGCATCCGAATGGGTACGCTCTGTTGAACAGCCTATTCATCATCTTCATGGAGCATCTTTTGTGGCCCCCGACTCTAGAGGAAGTTAGATTCTTATTCAATGTAAAGAGTCGGGTAGATAATCCCTCCTTTATGCTCTTAGAGGGGGTTAGAAACAGTCAAACTGGGACTTAGACCTAACTCAGCTACTTCAAAACCAAGTGGTTCTACGTTCGGTGCCCACCAGGATTCGCTAGACGGTGACTAGTTAGACGTAAGTGTTTCAATTCCTCCAACGACTAACTAATTAGTCTCCTTTATACTGAGATTAATGTTTTTTCCTCTTTACAGCCTTAATTCCACAACCCGAAGGCGCTCAATTTAGGGAAATCGTCGAGATCCTTCAGGAGGTGTCGGTCGAGTTTAGTGAGATCGAGGCAGTGCTTACGGATGAAAACCTGAGGGCTGTTGGGCGGATCGATAGGGGTTAGAGCATAGGACTTGAAGGATCTCTTAGGGTAGCTCAAGCGAGACAAGCTAGACGGAGAGTGCCAAGAGTTGTGATCATCGAGCGAAGTGACGAAGAGGACACGCCTGCTGAGGACAAACCCGCAGTCAGACCTTCGGATAGTTCTCAACATTCAGAAGGAAAAAAGAAAGGCAAGGCGGAAGCTCATAAACTTCATAAGTCCAAGAGATGGATGGTTGTGTCTCTACCAACTGCCAGTGTTATAATTTCGGAGACTCCTTCCTCACAAATGAAGAACCACTACGAAGGACTTGCAGATATTCTAATCCTGGACTATGTGTCACTCCAACAAGATACCAGATTGGAAGGGCTTCAAAGTGCATTAGATTTAGGAGGGGCCAACCTCTCCAAGCACGGTTGCTACTTCCGATTGGTCGAGGGGTTTACACATGCATGCATACACTTCACGACACATCATAACTAATATCCACGAGTTGGTCAATCTTTGAAGATAACTAATTTTTCCTCTCTTTTAATTTTTCAGATCCGATGTTGAAGAAACCGTCTATGCTTGGTAGTCTCTGCACTGCATGTGAATCTTCTAGTTCTTGTAGGGAATCTCGTAGGCGTGATTTTGACTATGAACACCGCCACTCTAGTCAAGTGAGGGATTATTACGGTAGAGAGAGAGCAAGGGAAAGGAAGAGGGAATGAGAAAGAGAAAGAGAGAGGCGAGATAGACGCCGCTCTCAATTACGCTCTCCTCCACCTAGGGTACCGTTTCCACCTTCTAGTTTGGGGACAAAAAATGTTGTGACTTCATGCCAACCGGTGCCTTCGGAAGTTCAAAAACCCGGCGAACATCGCCGTACGACCGACGTGAACACCTTTATTGCAGCTACTTCGGCAGTTACAGAATTGATAGGTGAGAGAGCCGCTCAGATAGCCCAACTAAAAAGAGAATTTTCGAATATATGCTTCGATGGCTACCATTTCCCTCCAAATTTGATGGTAATGTCGGACGGAGCAGAAAAAATTGTTCACGATCATGTCTACCATGCTTTTGGCCAATACTGAGAGTGGAAGAAAACCACTAAGAAGGCCTCAGTTGTGGCGTTCGAGCGGGCCAAGAAAATTGAAGATCTTCAAGAAACCATCACCCAGAAGGATCGGATCGTCATAGTGCTTACCGTTGGAGAATGATACTTTTAGGAATTCTATGAAAGAGGCCTTGAAACAAGTCGATGAGGCCAACAACAAAATGTAGCAGATATGAAAAGAGCACTTAAAACTGGTGGATGATATGGGACATAGGAACGCTATAGTCATTGGAAAAACAGAAAAGACACTCCAAGAGCTGGCGGAGCTTAAAGCCAAATTTAAGGAAGCCGTTAAGGAGAAAGATGAGGCTAACAAAATTGCCCAGGATGCTTGCAATAAAATTGTGGAGGCTCAGAACAAGTGGGATGCAGCGAAGTTGAAGGCTCAAGGGGCCGAGGCTAGGGTTGAGGTTGAGGCCTGGGCAGCGGAGGCTAGACATGAGAGTGATATCAAAGATCTTTTAATCACCTATAATGCTAACGTTCTGAAATACCATAACTTGAGCTGGCTCAGCGATTATCCAACTCACCTACATAGTGCCCGTGCCCTTTTTTGGATGGTGAGAAGGTAGAGCATCATACCGAATCTCATGATGAATTCAAACTTAAAAACCAAGTGTTGAACGGGAAGAGAGGAGGATTCTTCACAACACTACTGTGCATTTGAGAAAGAGAAGCTCGTTACTCGGCACTTGGAGGTTGGAGAGGGCTCTGGCATTGAGCATCACGGTATAAGCTCTAAGATCCCTATGCCAAACCAGCCCGAATCCACTCCTACAGATGATCCTCTACTGTGCCAGCCTATGATCCAGATCAGCAACATCTATCTCCATCCTATGGGCACATGCTCGGGGCAACCCTGGCTCCCGCCGCGAGCCAACCCGAGGACGGTATTTAGAACACTTCTCAAACTCATTCAAAGTATGGAGTACTATCAAAGGAAATTTCTAATATTTTCTCTTATCTCCATTCAGTCGTAGAAGCAGCACCGACCATTCCGCCTGCAACCCAAGAACAAAACCAAGAGTAGGAGGCTATCATAACGAAGGCGACAATGACCACTACTATTGCTACGGCCAAGGAAATTGATGTGAGTGCTTTCACCTTTAATGAGAAAATGATAGATGAGCTCCTAGGCACCCACAGCGATCCACTGTCTGACTTGCCATTTGTTATGAATGGAAGTGCGTTAGCGGCCAGCTCTTCGGCTCCAACCTCTACCGTCCCGCCTGAAGCCCAAGCAGCATGATGATTGTAACAACCCTGTATTTTGTGATTTATTTTTTTGTATATTTTAATTATTTTAATTGAATTTTTGATTTAAAAACTTATTTTATTTATTTTGAATGATAAACTTCAGTTTTGATATGAATTATCATTCCAAAGCATGACTAAAAAGAATATTTTCCAAAAAGTGAATTTTTGGTCAATATAGTCAAACTTTGACTTTTAATTTAAATTTTCAAAAGTTTGAAAATTTAAATTTTTTTCTTTTATTTTGAAGTACATAAAATTTTAGGAACGCTGCTTTTTGTTTTGTTAGAAATAGATTTAAATTGTGAAAGTTATGTATATTTCAATATTGAGTGCAATTCGTTTATTCTGCAATTTTGTTATTTTAAATAGTATAAATTTTATTTTTATTTATCATATTTTATTGTAATATGTATTGATATGCTATTTTATGTATGTTTTTGTCTTTTAATATTTTTGAAGTGAGGTAGGAATTTTTCTAGAGCTAGTAGTATTTTTCTTGTAATTTCCATGCCCTGTTTTCAATTTTTAAACATTTTCTTTAGTTCTTTTCTATTTTTCTCCAATTTAATTATTTATTTTATTTTAGAAATGATAAATAAATTATTTTATTTCAAAATTTTGCTTTAGAATATTTTTAAAATTGTAACGACCCGAAATTTCAAACCCGAAAATTCCAGATAGTTATGAAAAAGAAGAAAGAAATAGAAGAAGAAGAACAGAAACTCCAAACACCTCACATTCGCAGCGGATAAAATATAATAATAAATAATAACAGTTTACAAAAGAATATTATATCTGCCTGTTACATTTAATATACATTAGAGTTACACATATATACAGATACTGGATATATACACAAATCATGTCTTAGATACACAATATATACAGCGGAAAACTTTATACGCTATCACCATCCAACTCGCCTCCTGAGCTCTAGAACGTACCTACCTGAAAATCTGTAATACCCGGTCTGACCCGAGCATTACACCAAAGTAACACCCGTGTCAGGCTGGAAACTAGCGTGAGTAAACCCAACTAACATGGAATACCAAAGTAAACAACTTATATAAACCCGGGGTAACTTATCAATTTAACCAATTCACATTTTACTATAGGCAATGCTTATTTCACGTATAAATTTCTAAGTACCAAACTTAAATACAGCCATCCAATTTACTTAAATCATTTCATTACATCCAATTGATTTCTCAAATCGATTTATAAAAATTCGAAGTGGGTTCCGGGTATCTCCCAATACCCGGTTTCGGCCTCTTCGAAAACTCATCTAACCCCAGTTATTTGGATAAAATATACAACATTTCACATCGTAGATATCAACTCATTCAAAAACATCCAATACCATTTAATCATCCATAAGCAAAGCTTAATCACATACAAATTCCATTTTGATTTTAAACCTGATTGGATTACTCACTCTCAACGACTTAATTTTTTTTCATTTATCATTAATTAATTTCACATCAATTAATCAATCATCCCTTCATAATTCTCCTTAATCAATTACCCAGGATTAACTGTCTTTCGATTTCATTTAAGTAATAATCTTTAATTCATTGCACGGTAATTATTCTCATCCCAAAACAGTAATCAATCTTTAACTACTTCACAGATTAATTAACTATATTAATTATATTAATCTTTAATTCCTTGTATAATTAATTTCTCATGAAGTACTTAGTACTGATTAATTATTTTTAGTAAATCAAATTTTATTTATTTATTTATTTTTATTCCACCATCCATTATGTATATAAATTAATGACTTCCCATTAATATTTTAATCTATCTTAATATTAATTAAACGCGCAAAATTAATCATTTTAATCTTCCTTCCTTAATAATTAGTTACGATCCATTTACTTATCATTTCCTAAATATCCATCTCCAATTAACACTTAGTGTGTTAATTTTATCTAATTTATCTCCTGCTAATTTACCTTCAATTACTTCTACTAAGAAATTATCCTTTTGATAAATTTCATCAAGTAATTTAAATTTAAAATTACCTCCACTTATTAACCATTCATTAATTTATCACGTTCAGAATTTCAAGTCTCACTAATTTCCTCACCAATCAATCTTACTTTTAAAATTTACTTTAAGTAGTTATACTTTCCAAACTCCACATTCAGTGATCCAAATTTGCTCATGGTCTACCTAAATCTAAAAAGCTAAACCAAATAGGTCACAACCTGGGAAAAACTCTGGCATTACAGATCACGTATCCAATTTATAATGACTAAATATAAAGCAAGTATATGCAGGCAAACCCATCCAGATGCACACTCAAACTCACATACCCTTGTATTTATGTCAGAATATTTCAGTTCGCATATAAAATCTGAAATGTAATTAAGTGATGTAAATAGAAACAGTACGTAAAGGATGCAACCTAAATCATTTCAGTAGTAGGATGAAAATGAAATAAGGCAGCAGGTTAACAAGTACAAGGATGCGTACACGGACACTAGATCATAAGTCCATGAGTTAGATACTCACCTAGATACTAACGAACTCGAGCTCGAACCGGCATCGCGAAACCCTATCTGCAACCTCAGCTACCCATCCACGTCACGACGTCGCTCCAAAATTTGATAGTCATACCGCCTCTCCCTTCTACGCAAACTCGAGCTATATGGCTTCGACAACTATGCCCTAACTCGCGCCCCTACCCACTACTGCCACTGCCAACATTCGCCTTGACATCTCCCTCACGCGCGCGAGCTCGAGCGAAAGAACCCCTTGCCAGAGATCGCGATTTATTTATGAGGAGGCTTCGGCCGATTTTTCCCTTTATTTTTCGATTTCTGATAGAATGGGGAGGGGTAGAAGAGGGAGAGAAGGCGGCATCAATTTATTTTTGTTTGATATTTGGGAACGAACTGATTTTTTTTTTGTTACGAAGGCTTCGACCATTTTAGTTCTCTTTAGTGAGTTCGATCTCGTTCTGGAAGCATGAGGGAAAGAAGACGTAAAAATAAAGATGGGAAGTGGCTTCCTGCGTACGCCTATATACTTATAAAAATATCTCTGACAAAAAGTACATCAAATGTATTATATAATCAAATATTGAAACTATCTCGCGTTGTGTAACGCAAAATCCCGAACCCCGAATCAGACATGCCGACAGACGTTTATAGGGTTTCACCTGCATTCCGAACACAATGGAATGTGTTTCGGAAGCTGATTCGATCGTATGCGCGAGTTACAGGGGAAAACGATCGATTTTAAATTAAATAGATTAAAATAGTTTCTAAACGCTCCGAGCTGCCAGGGTCAAATGACAACTCCGATTGCTACGAAAATTGAAATCCGATAATAACTAACTATTTCGGATCCAATGGAACTGTTTTCGTCAAAATCCGAGACTGCGCCTCGGAAGGCTATTTTTAAATATCGATTTAAACGATATAATTTCAAAATTGAACAAATCACCTTTAAATTAAATTTCAACCCTTCTATTATCTTCAGTATCATCATTATAAATTTTATAAGCCTTCACATTATTTTTAACAGGCTTAAAATTCCAAATTCAACAATTTACCCAATTTCAATTATATAATCTAATAACTGAATTGCTATTGCTATTAATAATAATAATAATATTTGAATTCAAGTTGAAAATTAACTTTTAAATATTTAAAATCAATTTATTATTCCAATTTAAATCGTTAAAATTTCCGGGTCGTCACATTCCTCCCCCTTAAAAGAATTTCGTCCCCGAAATTACTAACTAGGAAGAATGGTACAAACCCGTTTACTTTTCTCCCAAAACCAACAGTTATATCAACTTGCCCCGACATTCTTTTATTAAGACCCCCTATTACTTCAACCAACCTTCCAAAACTTCTGTAGTTTTCAAGCAATACCCATTTTGCTCAATCATTTAAATTTCAATTTAAAACCAAATTTTGAACTTATAAAAATTTTCTCAAAATTTTTCTAACTCCCTAAATTTTCGAGAAATTTTGCCAGCGTCTCCTTTGTGCGGCTAACTCGGTACAACTACAAAAGGCCTCTATGGGCTCCCAAATTCCAAAAAGAAAACAAAAGCCAAGTGGCTACATCAAAACCAAATCCAATTCCATACAGAATTTTAAATACATACCTTTTTGTTGGGCAATTCGAATTTATCTTTTGGAACCAAATCCAATTTTCTCTTCCCTTTTATAATACCTGCATATCCTACTTAGCACTAATATCCAATCACAATATTCCAAAATCATTTCATACATTCTCTTACATAAGTCTCATATCTATTTCAATTCAGATTAGTTTTCACCGTTTCATATGAATTCAATTTATTTGCGATTTCTAATATGGAATTTTATCTTTTATTTAAGCTGATTCATATTAGTTTCATTTACTAGTTTATTTTTAATTTCCCAATTTGAAATTGTTTTGTCGTTAACCAAAATTTATCAAAATTTTCCAAAAAATTTCTAACTCCCAAAAATTTCGAAAAATTTTGGCAGAGTATCCTTTGTACGGAGGAGCTTTTGCAATTTGACAATAGAAATAAATATGTATACATCGACCCACACGGTCGGAAAAAAAAAATAGTTCATATTTCCTATTTTTATTGCGTAGGCGTACCTTATTTAGCAATTTAAGCAAGCTGCTTATTTATTTTAGCAATTAGCATACCCCAAATCTAGCCAAACGGCTTCCCTGTACCTGTACTTACTCAGTTTAAATATGTAAGTGCCATATATAGAAATTCTATTAGCATTTCACTTACTTTCAATGGCTAAACACAAGCATTTCAAAAACAACAAACGCCAAACGCTTACCACAAGCGATTTATATAATTTAAAGCTAATCCAATTGCTTTCAACCAAATTTATATGCCATTACATTCAATTCTAATGGTTTACAAAGCAATTGTTCACATTCAATTCATTTTTACGCAAAACAAACTCATATTCACTTCAATTAACTCAAAAATCAATTATATTTGCTTCCACTAATCCATAAAATTTAACTAAATCCGGTTTACGTTAAACAACAATTATTTCTACGCAATTTGATAACATCCATGCGAATAAATAATTACTTAAGTTTTATAACCTATTAAAATTGATTCCAACTCAATTTTATTTACTTCAATTCCAATTTAATTTATTCACAATCATTTTATTTAGCTCGACACATTCCATTCTTGTATACTACTAGCCATTCCCAAATTAATTCAATCCAAGCTTTATTTAATGGCTTTCACTCTGATTCGAAGCCAAACTTCCATAATTTTAAGCTTAAATTAATTTACTTTAATTTATTCCAACATTAAACTTAGGTTTGCCTCTATTTGATTCTCATTTAAGCAACTTCCATTAAATTTAGTTAACTTATCCATTTTAAATTTTGATTTTAAATTCACCTTCACAATTTCCAAAATAATGTCCAACCACATACTCATCTCATTTATACTTTAAATTAATATACCACCAAATTTAAGTTCAGTCTGATAATCTTATTCCAATCACAATTTTGATTTATTTTTTATTCTATCAGACTTCATCCATTTATTATTTAACTCAATAAACCCATTTAAAAAATTTAATTGCTTACTTAATTCATTATCGAATTTATTTTATTAATACAAGGCCACTCTCAATTTATTTCTATTCACTTGGATTTTGCTTTGCAACTCAAACAATTTCTATTATAATCACTTCTCTTATATCCAATCCACTTGCAAATCTCATTAAATATTATTCAAATCACCCTTGAATTTTATTTATAATTCAAACCATCACATTTCTTTTTCAATCCAGCCCTATTTTATTTTTACAACATCTCTTCTAATTTATTTCATTATTAAATCCAAGTCGAGTTCTATTTACAATTTGAATTCATTTCCAAACTCCATTATTAATTTACAATCCATTTATTAACCAAAGTTAAATTTTATTAACATACTCCATTAAATAATTTATTTAGCTGATTAGCTTCCCTCCAACTTAATTTACAAAAATCACTTTATTAAATTTTTCCTGAGTTCGGTTTTGTTTTATAATTCCAGTTTGGATTCCCTTTTTACTTGAAAATTTAGAAATGCCTTAAATCCGGATAATACAATTAAAATAGCTTTTTATAAAATATTTCTCATAACTCGATGTCTCAACCAGTCCATCATTGTTCTCACAGAAATTCAATCATGCGTTGATCAGGCGTAGAACTGAAAATCTATAAGTACTTGGTAAACCCGTTTTCAACACCCAGTGGGAATACTTGGAAAACAATTTTATTGAAATTATCGAAAACAGATTTTTTTTTTTGAAAATAGAGTAAATATCTTCAGTGAGGATGCTCTGAAAATCATCGCCCTCATTCCATGGTCACAGTTACATACCAGGGTTACGTTGCAGTCGCAACAAAAGTCCATGTAACTGCAGGCTCTCCGCGGCACTCTCGATTACGCCATGGAACCCACACAACAGATCACAGTTACATCCAGGGTTACGTTGCCGTCGCAGCAAAAGTCCATGTAACTGCAGGCTCTCCGCGGCACTCTGATTTTCGCTGTCGAAATGAAACTTCTCCGCTCCTACATCGGTCGCAGTCTACCGAGATAAACTCAAACGCAGACTGTTGGCTCTCAGCGGCACACACGACTTTCGCAATGTTACCATAGGTCGCAGTTACATCCTGGGTTACGTTGCAGTCACAACAAAAGTCCATGTAACTGTTGGCTCTCCGCGGCACACACGACTTTCGCTATGGTAAACTCAACTCATAATCCTCAGGAACTAGTTTTGTCCGGACTCCTCACAGGATCAACTTTAGAACCCCTCCTTGGGGCTCAAGGCAGCACCACCCGGTGGCACTCTTGAGAAGTCCATTCCAAGGGAGCGCCTTTTTCCCCAGAGCTATCATCAAAACACTTTATACTATACACATATAGTATCTTTCAAATCATACACCTAGTGTGAATTTTATCAAAGCTCCTTTACACAAAATCAATTATCCCAAAATCGATAATTCTTCCAACTAGGCTTTCCAAATTCAATATTGATTTTACCCAAAAATCAAAAGCCTTTCCCAATATCCTCATAAGATCCTCTATATATATTCAGATATATATATATAAATTTTTAAAACTTTGGATCCTTACTTTCTTGTATAAAACACCTTTTATACTCCAAACACTCTCAAAAACCATAGAAATATCTAATTTCCATCTTTATTCATTTCATATTTCTCAAAATATTCTTTAAGTTCAAAAGAACCATTTATCATTCCTTATTCACCTTTACATTAATCCCCATTTGGATTATTACTTCAATCCTTATCTCAGTTGGGTATTTTAATCAATAACAGTTTTGAACTCCGACCAGTTTAGAAAAATAGCTTGAAAATTTTAAAAATAGGTAAGTAGTTGAAAAATAATCAATAGTTTGCAAAATAGTTGTAGAATAATTGACTAATTGTAAAAGAGTTGGAAAATAGTTAAATAGTTATAGAAATCTTAAATAATTGCGAAATAGTTGTAAAATAGAAATTAATTCGTAACTTAGTTGAAAATTAGTGATTAGTGTATAAAACAGTTGTAAAATAGGTAAAGAGTTCCAAAAGTAGTGGCAAAACTAGTATAAAATAGTTTAGTTTTTAAAAAGAAAGTTGTATAGTAAATAGATAAGAAAATAGATTTAAAACTATTTATATTAAAACAATTTACACTGAAAATGGTCTAGAGTCAAAACTGTTTACTTCCCCAACAATCCAATTTAAATTTCCACTCCATTTAAATTGACCTAATCCCAATTTAATTAACTCCAATTTCCATTGGACTTGATTCATTCCCAATTCAAATTGAATTAATTCTCAATTTCCTTCCAATTTCAAATCAAATTCCATTTGATCTTTAAAATTACAACCTTAAGTATAATTTTAATTTTGCACCTTCTATTTATAATCAATTACATACACATTTATTTTTAGCTTAGAATTATACATTTTATTTAGCCAATATATTTTTTATTATTCCATAAACATTTAATCAAGATTCCAGAGTTTAAACAAATTTTCAAATTTCAATATCACCTTAGAATTCAACTATATCCAAAATTCTTTGGCGAATTCAATTATCCCTTTGAATTTCAAAACCAAACCCAATTCACAAACAATCCCAATTTAAATCAATTTGGTAGCAATTTCTCTTCTAGAAACTCGAAAATGAACATCGATGATGCTGCAGTCATCACCGACTTTATTTTCCAGTGACCAAAAGAGTTCAATGCTTTTATCTCTTTAAAAACATTTCCAAACATTTTTGATTTCAAATCTTCCAGATTTCATATTCAAACATTACTCTGGAATTTCATCTCCCTTTATTTTCAAATATTCTCTGGAATTCTATTTCAACTTATAATCTCATTTATTTATGAAGTTTATTTCAATTAATAAATTACATTTACAATCTATATTTCAAATTCCTTTTTGATTTTAAACCAATTCCACTTAAATTACAATTCCAAAATTATTCCAATTACTTTGGACTAATGTCCATTCAATTGAACCCACTTCAATTTCAATCATTTCAATTCAACCCAATTCAAATCTTCCATTTAAATTTTTGAACTTATACATCTTCAATCCCAAATCCAATTAATTCAAATCGGATTCAATTTGAATGAGTTCAATTCCAACTTCAAATTTATAACCATCTCAAATTATATAATTCAAGCTAAATTCTCAAAGATTGGTGTAACCTTTTTAAACCAAATTTACTTTGTTCATTTAAAGTTTCAAACAATCCTAATTCCTGAGTTCTAATTCTAGAATTTCATTTTTAATTAATTTAATTTTAATTTGGTTGTATCTTATATTACTTCGTAACTTAATTCCAATAATTTAACAACCAATCAACTAAATATTCATTAGAAGAGAATATTGCTTTATATATCAAAATATACTTTTATATAAAACCATTTAAAACCTTTATATAAGAAAATAACAAGTACGCGCTCATACATATATACACTCAACTCATTCTAGAGTTCTACGAACTCTATTTAATGAGTAATCCCAGCCAGAGCCAAGGTTCTCGCTTAACCTTTCAGCTCTGATACCAAATGTAACGACCCAAAATTTCAAACCCGAAAATTCCATATAGTTATGAAAAAGAAGAAAGAAATAGAAAAAGAAGAACAAAAACACCAAACACCTCACATTCGCAGCAGATAAAATATAATAATAAATAATAACAGTTTACAAAAGAATATTATATCTGCCTGTTACATTTAATATACATTAGAGTTACACATATATACAGATACTGGATATATATACAAATCATGTCTCAGATACACAATATATACAGCGGAAAACTTTATACTCTATCACCATCCAACTCGCCTCCTGAGCTCCAGAACGTACCTACCTGAAAATCTGTAATACTCGGTCTGACCCGAGCATTACACCAAAGTAACACCCGGGTCAGGCTGGAAACCAGCGTGAGTAAACCCAACTAACATGGAATACCAAAGTAAACAACTTATATAAACCCGTGGTAACTTATCACTTTAACCAATTCACATTTTACTATAGGCAATGCTTATTTCACATATAAATTTCTAAGTACCAAACTTAAATACAACCATCCAATTTACTTAAATCATTTCATCACAGCCTATTGATTTCTCAAATCGATTTATAAAAATTCGAAGTGGTTCCGGGTATCTCCTAATACCCAGTTTCGGCCTCTTCGAAAACTCATCTAACCCCAGTTATTTGGATAAAATATACAACATTTCACATCGTAGATATCAACTCATTCAAAAACATCCAATACCATTTAATCATCCATAAGCAAAGCTTAATCACATACAAATTCCATTTTGATTTTAAACCTGATTGGATTACTCACTCTCAACGACTTAATTTTTTTTCATTTAGCATTAATTAATTTCACATCAATTAATCAATCATCCCTTCATAATTCTCCTTAATCAATTACCCAGGATTAATTGTCTTTCGATTTCATTTAAGTAATAATATTTAATTCATTGCACGGTAATTATTCTCATCCCAAAACAGTAATCAATCTTTAACTACTTCACTGATTAATTAACTATATTAATTATATTAATCTTTAATTACTTGTATAACTAATTTCTCATGAAGTACTTAGTACCGATTAAATATTTTTAGTAAATCAAATTATATTTATTTATTTATTTTTATTCCACCATCCATTATGTATATAAATTAATGACTTCCCATTAATATTTTAATCTATCTTAATATTAATTAAACGCGCAATATTAATCATTTTAATCTTCCTTCCTTAATAATTAGTTACGATCCATTTACTTATCATTTCCTAAATATCCATCTCCAATTAACACTTAGTGTGTTAATTTTATCTAATTTATCTCCTGCTAATTTACCTTCAATTACTTCTACTAAGAAATTATCCTTTTGATAAATTTCATCAAGTAATTTAAATTTAAATTTAAAATTACCTCCATTTATTAACCATTAATTAATTTATCACGTTCAGAATTTCAAGTATCACTAATTTCCTCACCAATCAATCTTACTTTTAAAATTTACTTTAAGTAGTTATACCTTCCAAACTCCACATTCAGTGATCCAAATTTGCTCATGGTCTACCTAAATCTAAAACAAAGTAAACTAAATAGGTCACAACCTGGGAAAAACTCTGGCATTACAGATCACGTATCCAATTTATAACAACTAAATATAAAGCAAGTATATGCAGGCAAACCCATCCAGATGCACACTCAAACTCACATACCCTTGTATTTATGTCAAAATATTTCAGTTCGCATATAAAATCTGAAATGTAATTAAGTGATGTAAATAGAAACAGTACGTAAAGGATGCAACTTAAATCATTTCAGTAGTAGGATGAAAATGAAATAAGGCAGCAGGTTAACAAGTACAAGGATGCGTACACGGACACTAGATCATAAGTCCATGAGTTAGATACTCACCTAGATACTAACGAACTCGAATTCGAACCGGCATCGCGAAACCCTATCTTCAACCTCAGCTACCCATCCACGTCACGACGTCGCTCCAAAACTCAAGAGTCATACCACCTCTCCCTTCTACGCAAAATCGAGCTATATGGCTTCGACAACTATGCCCTAACTCGCGCCCCTACCCACTACTGCCACTCCCAACATTCGCCTTGACATCTCCCTCACGCGCGCGAGCTCGAGCGAAAGAACCCCTTGCCAGAGATCGCGATTTATTTATGAGGAGGCTTCGGCCGATTTTCCCCTTTATTTTTCGATTTCTGATAAAATGGGGAGAGGTAGAAGAGGGAGAGAAGGCGGCATCAATTTATTTTTGTTTGATATTTGGGAGCGAACTGATTTTTTTTTGTTACGAAGGCTTCAGCCATTTTAGTTCTCTTTAGTGAGTTCGATCTCGTTCTGGAAGCATGAGGGAAAGAAGACGTAAAAATAAAGATGGGAAGTGACTTCCTGCGTACGCCTATATACTTATAAAAAATCTCTGACAAAAAGTACATCAAAATGTATTATATAATTAAATATTGAAACTATCTCGCGCTGTGTAATGCAAAATCTCGAACCCCAAATAAGACATGCCGACAGACGTTTATAGGGTTTTACCCGCATTCCGAACATAATGGAATGTGTTTCGGAAGCTGATTCGATCGTATGCGCGAGTTACAGGAGAAAACGATCGATTTTAAATTAAATCGATTAAAATAGTTTCTAAACGCTCCGAGCTGCCAGGGTCAAATGACAACTCTGATTGCTACGAAAATTGAAATCCGATAATAACTAACTATTTCGGATCCAATGGAACTATTTTCGTCAAAATCCGAGACTGCGCCTCGGAAGGCTATTTTTAAATATCGATTTAAACGATATAATTTCAAAATTGAACAAATCACCTTTAAATTAAATTTCAACCCTTCTATTATCTTCAGTATCATCATTATAAATTTTATAAGCCTTCACATTACTTTTAACAGGCTTAAAATTCCAAATTCAACAATTTACCCAATTTCAATTATATAATCTAATAACTGAATTGCTATTGCTATTAATAATAATAATATTTGAATTCAAGTTGAAAATTAACTTTTAAATATTCAAAATCAATTTATTATTCCAATTTAAATCGTTAAATTTTCCGGGTCGTCACAAAAATGAAGTAGATATTTTTCCAAAGCCATTGATGTTTTAATTGTAATTTTTGAACCCTGTTTTCAATTTTTAAGCAATTTCCTTAATTCTTTTTATATTTTCTTTAAACTTAATTATATATTTTTATTTTATTTCACTTTGTTTCGGTTTTTAGATGTACTTGCTGAAGTTTATTTTTTTTTACTTGATTTAAAAGAAAAGGAAGTATGGAAGGTTTTAAAAGCTAAGAAACGTAAAGTCGTTTCACCGTTTCTTTTACCGTTTCATTTTCAATCAATGCATCAATTTATTGTAGTCGTTCCTTTTCTTTGCTTATTCACGTGAAAGTTTCTCATTCCATCAATAATACACATCCATCAGATCTGAGCAAAGAAAAATAAGCAATGGCCTCTCTTCCTCCTCTCATTTTTCTACTTCTTCTGCTTTGTTTTGCTTGATTTTTGCCATGACCTCTCATAGCTTTGCTCGGCCCCGCATCTCCACCACCACCACCGACCACACCACCACCATCTATAGCATCACCACCTTCCCCTCCTCTGACCAAGATCTGACCATGGCCTCCCTGTGATGCAAACCCCTCAAAGTTGTAAAGCAATCCTTGAAAATAATGCCTAGACCACATAACTTCACCTATATCCTTCTTCTATCACCTTGGCCACCTTCCCTTGCTCCACCACCACCATAACCTGATCTCTGGCCATCACGTGACCTCTGTCCAGATATGGAGCAAGCATGGCCAAGCCTAGTGTGCACCAAAAACCACTCCTTTTGGCCTTGACTCTTTGTCTGCTTCATGTTTAACTCCTACCTCTTCACATCCCATTGTTTTGCCTTCTTTTTGCTGACTATTGGATGAGCATTTCAGGTCTAGACCTGATCATGGTTGAGCCAAATGATGTCATGGCCAAGCACTTGAATTGTTAATGAATGGTTGAATCATTTTGTCCTTTGTTAATTTCAAATTTCCAATTATTTCTATATTGTTTTGATTGAATATTCATAAGTTATATTGTCTTGTTTTGGGGTTGTTTACAAGATGATATCTTAGCTATTTCTCTCCACTCAAAATCAAAGGTCGTGCCTTCTGGATCCGTTGTGTCATTCAAATTAATATCTCCAGCATAAAAATGTGAGTATTTCTCACCAGACATTATGTACTTATATAAGTAGTAAATTGACACCCTGTGAATCTGTAGAACTATATTAACATGTTATAACTGCTTATATTATTATCATATGATGTTCACACCTGTTATTACACCTGTTATGTTATATGTTACTGTTATTTCATGCTATTCTATATATTTTATCAGTTTATCACACTGCAAGTTCCCTGTAAATTAGAAATCACTATGGGTTGAAATGATACATACCTGAACGGACTTTAGAATAAGGGAAAATTGTTATGGGCTGAAATGATAGGCCTGAATGATTTCCAATTTATTTCATTTACTTGGGACTGTGGGTTTGAAATGAGAAAACCCGGATTTTCTTTGTAAATTACGGGATGAAATGATATATTACCCGTATCACTTTTCCTAGTGTAGAAAATTATATACAGACCCGTAGTTAATATATGTTTTCTAAAAAATTTAAAATTATTTTAGAAATTTAAATATTAAAACATTTTGATTTAAATCTGATTAAAAAGGATTTTTGTAAAATATTATTGATTTTCTTAATAAATAAAGTAAAATGAATTAATGAAAAGTTAGAAAATTTTGAACGTAAGTTATTTTGGAAAATTAGATTTAATTATAATTGGAAATCAAATTGAATATGAAATTATGATAAATTTATGATAATTTGAATTTAAATGAATTCAAAGTGATTTTATATCATATTAATGATTTTTAATAAAGTTGAAACGTGAAATGAATGAATATTTTAAGTTGAAATTTTGAAATATAACTAAATTGGAAATTTATGAAATTGACTTAAAAGTGAATTTTTGGTTAAGTAAATAAAAATAAAACTAAGTTATATTTGAGAATTTGAACTTAAGTGTTAAGTTGAAATTTAATGCAATGAGTTTAAAATTGAACGTTGCAATTTAATAAGTGAATTATTATTAAATCTTGATTTTGAATGGAAATTTAACTTTATAAAATCATGAACTTGAGGAAAATTAAATGATGTTTATAAATGTGAAAATGTATGATTTTATGAGTTAAAAATGATTTAAATAAAAAAAAAAATTGGTTGAGAAATTATATTGAATATTTGAAGTTAATTGACTGCATTTTTGAAATGCTATTAATTACAATGTAAATGATATTACAGCATTTGTAAATGTTGTAGTTGATGATAATGAACTAAAAAGCTAAATTGAATTAAAAGCTATTATAGCAATTTTTGTAAGTGCTATAATTTTTGAATTTAACTAAGTTTATTTGAAATTTAAGTAAACCCTATTACAATATTTTAAAATGTTGTCTTTTGTTAAATTGAACTGTTTTGAATGTATCTTTCCGTAGCGTTTTCTAAATGCCACGAAAAGTGAATTTTCACTGTTTTGATAAACTTAAGTGAATAAATGAAATTTGGAAGTTGAAAATTTTGGAAATTTAATAATTTAATTATTGAACATAATAACTTCATTTTAATGATTAAAAATGATTTTTTTTGAATACAAACTATTTTGAAATGTGAATTGAAATGATATTTTAAATTGAATAAAATGAATAATGATTTGAAATGAATGTGGTTTTGAAAAGGGATGATTTTTTGATAAATTAAATGATTGAAATGTGGTTTTGAAAAGATATGATATTTTAATATATTAAAATGATTTGAAAATGGAGTTTTGGAAGATATGACATTTTGATATTAAAATAATTTGAAAGGAAGTGCTGGAAGATAAGATATTTTGAACAAAGTTTTGAAAGGTTATGATATTTTAATATATTAAAATGATTTGAAAGGAAGTTTTGAAAGGATATGATAATTTAATATATTGAAATGGTTAGAAATGACCTGATATTTATTTTGATAAATATTTGAATCGAAAGATATGGTATGATGATTTATTGAAATGGTTTGGAAATATTTTAATCTTCATTTTGATAAGAACTTGGGTTGAAATGATATTTTATTTTGAAGTATAAAATATTTTTTTTTAAAGTTATAACTACGGGTTATAATAACGATTGGTTGTTAAAGAGACCGGGATCGGATATTGTCTTATAGCCGGCCAATACCGAAAACCACTTTAACAACTGTGTACGCGGTGGAGATTTCAGAATGAAGTAGGATGGTGGCGACGTTCTCGAGGTATATTACGTGGACCCAAATCCCGTGAGTTGGCATAAATGACTAAAACAGGATCTATACCGGGCTACACAAAGGGTCGCACCCTTTCATCGAGCATGCTCCATCGGAAACCATTTTATTACTTTTGTGATTCGATATGTGGCGCCACTTTGATTCGGGGGTATTGTTCGAGGTGGGCGGAAGCTGCTGGCTTGCCGTTACCACCGGTCCAGGAGTGCAAACGGTGTATCCACCCTGGCATTGCCTCCCATGCCGTGTCATCTCCTTATAGCGAGCCCACTACGATTTTGGTTTTAAAGATCCGACCGCATTAAGGTTCACCATCCCCTTAACGCTATTTTCTATATGATTATAATTTACTGATTAGACACTACTGTATATAGCGTATATTACTACATAGTAAATAGTTTAACGGATCCTTAGAGGATGGACGGTCCCAAGCATCTTCTAAGTTACTTGTACCTTTGCTACGGTTCACTTGAGTTGGTTTACATTGTATAACTATGTATGTCCTGATTCGAGTGTTTGTATTTTTATTTACGCTCGGGTCAGCCTGAGTTATTCACAGATTTGGATTTCCACTTTTTGGAGATTGAAATCGCTGGAGATTATCTACTTGTCAAGTTTCATCTTTTCAGTTCGGTTGTTCTATTTAGCATGTACTTGGTTATCATATTTAAACTTCTGTTGTACTTTATTTCTTCTATTGTATCTTATGTAACCCTGATATATTTATATAGTAGCTTCATGAACTACTATCTCTTTTACTTCCGCTGCATTATTATTACTCTGTGTATGTGATCTGTGATTTTTATTTACTGCATATTCTGAGATTTGCCAAATTTTTATTTACAACGCTGTATTTTGAGTAATTCAATTCCGGCATGAGTGTCTACCTATACACTTATAATGGATGTGAATGGTTGAAAATATCGTGTTGTTACAATGATACAATAATGGAAGAAATTATAGATGAGATGGCAAGCGCAACAATCGGTAGCATCATAGGAGATGGAATGGTTGGACCTAGCCCGTGCCCTTTACTCATGATCTCTCCGAATGGCACGATTATCACTACTGGGGTTCCCCCCGTATCTTCTCACATGGAAAGTGCCCCCATCCCTACGACTATGCACTTTGAAAGCATCCCAATCCTGGAGAGTTCGAAGGAGAAGACCACGATACTTCCCTCGATTGGAGACAAACCTGGTAAAGGCAAAAGCTCGAAGCGGAACCATAGTGGCAGCTCTAGTGGATCGACACTGAAGGAGAAGAAGCATAAGAAGAAGCCTAAGGAGTAGGCGTGTATCTTGGCATCCCTTTTTTGGCAGATAATTAGGAGCTTTCTTTTCGTTCTCGTAGGCCGTGTATAGATGAGGGTTCGGCCCCTACTAGTAGGATTTTTGGCATGGACTCCTTGTATCTATTTTTCTTTTAAAGGATAAATGAAATAGAATTTCCTTTTGTTCTTTGCATAACTCTTAGTTTATATATTTAAGTGTTGCATCACTTGAGTTTTCTTTCGATGCACTTGCGAAGCATCAGCCTCTGAATCGGAATTGTGTCCGGTTGTTAAGTCCTGGAGTCATGGCTTCGGGTCATAACCAAACGTCAATTCGATCCTCAACATTGTACTGCCTTGATTAGTAGTTGGTGCTGGAGTCATGCCCCAAGTCCTAAGGATGAATTGAAGCGGTAGGAAGGTGGTTGCTTTTCACTTCGACATTTTTAGCTTCACTTAGTCAGAATAAAGTGGTAGATAAATGAATTCGAATGGTCGAGTTACATTTGCTTACTTATTGACAATCAAATCCACACTCTTAGGACTGAGCTCGGGTGTTGACTGTCAGTCACACTCGCCTAATGTCTACAATCACGTCGACACTCGGGGGACTTAAGTTGTCTCATGGGGGGTCAATCATGCCTATTTTAATGATCAGGTCTGTGTCCACCCCCTAGGGACTTAGGTTGATTTGTAGGTGGTTAGTCACACCCAGTTGAAGTTTATATTCTAGTCCGCGCTCTGCGACATATAGCTAATTGTGGGTGGTTAGTCACATCCAGTAGAAGTTTATACTCCAGTATATGTTATGGGGACTTAGAGTTAGTCTACAACCGGTCGATCACATCTTTCTTGAATTTTAGGATTTCGTTTGCACTCTTTGAAATGATAGATTTATCAAGATCGTGGACGGTCGAGTCACATCCATCCACAATTAACAAGCGAGGTCGTTCGATGGATGGATCCACCCTCCTCAAGCTTGTACTGAACACGAGAAAAGTCGTTAGGTGGACGGTTTCACCCTCTTTGAGCCCATATTTGTAAGTTTATACTCCAGCTCCCACTTCGGGAGCCAGAGTTAGTTAGAGGATTATCGTGTGTCAATCCTTTTTGGCTTCAGTGTGATAGCTTGCCCCTAAGCTTGGGTTCACTTAGCAAGTGATATGTCGTATCATAGTCACTCCCCATTTGAATAAGTCCCACGTAGGGTGGAATTTAGCTCTCCATGCATTGTGATGGTCGCATAACCCATTTTAGGAATCGCTGCTCCGGCTTGAAGAGATTGCATTTTATTGCTGAAAAAAGAAAGTATGGCAAACTCAGTTGCCTTATTACAAGTTAAAATTTCGAAATGCGAAAAAAAGGCAAATGTAAAGCAGACTAAATGAAAAGCCTGTCATGTGTAGTAGTGACGAAGATTTTCTCTATTCCAAGCTCTCGTTAAGGTGAGGCCATCGATGGTTGATAATTTGAATGTCCCGTCTCCGAGTCTTTTTTCAATAACATATTGTCCTTTCCACGTTGGCTTCATATGCGAATGGGACCGGGTAAATTCTCTTGAGCATGAGATCGCCAAGTTCAAAGGTTTGGGTTCAGACCTTAGCATTATATGATCGGGCAACTCGACTTCGTTGTGCGGCTGCCCTCAAATCAGACTCTTCACGCTTCTCATCTAATAAGTCCAAAGATTCAACAAGAAATATAGCATTTGTCTTTGGATCATAGAAAGTCACACGATGAGAAGGTACTTCCAGTTCGACTGGAATGACGGCTTTCGAGCAGTAAGAAAGTGAAAATGGAATGTGGCCGGTCGTGGACTTGTAGGTAGTTCGATATGCCCATAAGGCAATGGAAAGCTCATCGACTCATTTGCCTCCGGCCTTTTTCAGACATTTTTCAAAATGGATTTGATAATTTTGTTAACAGCTTCGACCTGTCCATTTGCCTGAGGGTGAGCAACTGTCGAATTTTTTTTGAATATACAAACATTGACAAAGTTCTTAAACTCGGTACTGTCGAATTGGGGTTCGTTGTTAGTGATAATGGTATGTGGAGGCCAAAACGACAAATGACGTTGCAGACAACAAAATTGATTGCTTTCCTCATCGTGATAGTAGCAAGGGGATCAGCTTCTGCACATTTGATAAAGTAATCAGCTGCAACAATGGCGTACTTCGCACCACCTTTAGGTCGAGATAAAGATCCAATTATATCGATGCCCCATGTGGCGAACGACCATGGAATGACAATTTAGGTAATTTCAGTAGGCGGGGTTCTTGATATTTGAGCATGTTTCTGACATCTGCACACTTCATGGCATAGTAAAATGCATCTCGATTCAAAGTTGGCCAATAATACCCATATCGAAGTATCCTCTTAGCAAGGGCTTGCCCCCCTGTGTGATCGCCACATTCTCCTTCTTACACATCAAGTAATAGTAATTTGGTTTCATTGTGGGCGATATACCGAAGTAGATGAATAGAGTATCCACTTCTATACATAACTCTATACTAGATACCGAATCATAAATCTTTCCGAAGAATTTTTCTTTTCTCACTTCTTTTCTCGTGCAAAGGTCCATGCTTGAGATAGATTCTGAAAGGGGTCATCCATGACTCTTTATAGAGTGTGGCTTCATGCACCTAGTTTGTCTCCATTTGATCGATACTCGAAGAGGTAAGTGTCTCAATAGGGACACGTCCCCTTTTTTGTGCTTCACCGGTGCTGACTTGTTTTGCAAAAGAGTTGGCCTTCTAGTTATGCTCTCGGGGTATGAAATAGATGGCATAATAGTCGAACTGATTCAACACTTCTTGGACCCAAGTGAGATATGCAGCCAATCTTCAGTCCCTTGCTTGGTATTCTCCCCAGACTTGGCATACTACTAATTGCGAGTCATAGTAAATTTCCACAGCAATAATTTTTTAGTCTCCGGCAAGTCTGAGTCCAGCAAATAAAGAACCGCATTCGGCCTCGTTATTGGTTGCAAGGAAATCGAACTTCAAGGCATAACATATAGATCGACCTTTTAGTGTTTTCAAGTACAACTCCAGTGACTGAGGTCGTTCAATGCACCATCTGTGTATAGCTTCCATATATATTTGGGAGATTCACTGGTTTTGGGCAAGTTCTCCGGTATAGTGAACTCAGCAATGAAATCTGCCATAATTTGTCCTTGAATAGCCCGCCTTGGAGTGTAAGCAAATCAAATTGACTTAACTCGATGCTCCAGTTTAATAGCCTACCAAATGTTTCAGGCCGCGTAAGGACCTATCGTAGCTGCTGGTCGGTGTAGGCTGTGATAGGATTAGCTTGAAAGTAGGGATGGAGCTTTCTCGAGGCAACGACGAGACAGTAGACCAGTTTTTCCAACTTCGGATAGTTTCTCTCTGCTCTAGTCAATCGATTGCTAATGTAATAGACCAACCGTTGTATCTGATCCTCCTCCCAAATTAATGTAGCAATGATTGCATTTCTGATACTACCTGATAAATATATATAGTTTCTCATGATCAATCGGCTTTAACATAATAGGTGGCATAGTTAGGTGCTGAACAGTGCTCGGAATGCGTCCTCACACTCTTCAGTCCATTCAAAGTTTCGCTTTCCTTTCTTGATCAGATCAAAGAATGGAATACATTTGTCCATGGATTTGGAGATGAACTTGCTTGATGCTGCTACCTTCCCATTGAGGCTTTGCACTTGCTTTATAATTCTGGGAGTTTCGAGATTCCGAACCGCTCGGATCCTCTTAGGATTGGCTTCAATTCCTTGTGCACTAACAATGAATCCAATGAACTAATTAAATTGTTTATCAAAAGTTTTAATCATGGCTGGAAGTATGCAGTGAATGATTGTGGAGACAATGCGAGTGGAATATTATAATCTGGAACTCCATTGTGTGGAATGTTAACATTTAAGCAACCGACCAATGGTAAATTTTTAGTTCAATACAAAGTTATGGATAGTTAAGTCTCTTTTACACATGTATAATATGCCTTCATATCCAAAATCAAAGAACTAAGTGTGGGAACATATTTAGGAAATAAATAAGAACATTAGCATGTCATGGATGATCTCATGTAAATTTAATCATGTGTCGTATAATTTGATAGAATGAGCCAAACGGCAGTTCAAATAATGAAGATGATGGTTTTTACAAAACTGTATTGAGTACAAGGCTATAGGGAATCAATTATATGGACAGTTATACTTAGAGAGAGGGGAAGATTAAGCCATTTATAGTAAAATTGATATAACATTTACGAATGTTTTTCATTAGTTCTCTTAAATAGTCATGCTAAAATAATGAACCATTCAACTAGTGAATCGTACCTCAATGTTAACTAGTTTACTTCTGCCAACATCATTTTCTAAAGATATTCCTTTTCGATTTAATAATGCTTGGACATAGCTAGATGGTTATAATAACTTCATCAATCATGCATGGAAAACAACTGTAATTGGCAACCCACTCTTTATTCCTTTCAGTAAGTTAGAGGTAGTCAAATGGGAACTTAAAGAATAGAATAAAGGAAGGAGAAGTATCAAGAACCTTTTAGATGATACGAGAGATCATAATAATACATCGTACTTGAGAATGCTAGATCATCCAAATGACATTTTAGTTGTGCATAAATACAAGTAAAGTCTACTTTAGCTAAAAATCTTAATGCATAACTCCCAAATGGAAAATCAAAAGAAGTCTAAGATTAAGTAGGTACGATATGGTGATCAGAGCGCTAAGTTTTTCTACGCTTATATTTCTTCATCTAAGGACAAAAAAGACATCAAGCAACTTATAGACAGTCATGGGAACATAACAACTGATGAGAATGAGTTAAAAACAGTAGCAGTTGAGTACTTCTCTAACATGTATAGCTCAAACAATTTAACTAATACATTCCCAGATATAATGTGCAAAAGGTGCTTACAGAACAAGCCAGAAAGGAAGAAAATGAAGACATCGATATGGAAGAAATCAAAAATGCACTATTTCAAATCGACGATGATAGCAGCCCGATGCCGTAGGTTTAGAGCAGAGTTTCTCAAGCATCGTGGGAACTAATAAAAGAGGAGGCCATCCAAGGTATTTTCATCACCGATAACTTCATTAATGAGAATAACCACTCGTTTATATCTCTTGCGCCAAAAAAATAAATTCCCAACCCATACTAGATTTTAGACCCATACCCTATCGTAACATAGTATTCAAAATCATTTCTAATATTATATGCAATAAGACTAAGGTCTACGTGAATGAGTTAATAACATACAACAAGAATGCTTATATCCCAGGCAGGTTATTCATCGAGAACTCTCTACTTGCATATGAAATGATTTAATAGCAAAGGATCAAACAATTGTGCTTGAAATTAAATTTGCAAATGATATATGATAATGTAAACAGAGAGTTTATTTGTCACATTATGTCTTTAATAGGATTTCCGCACAAAATCATCCATATAATATGCAAATGCATTGTCACACCAATTTTTTCCATTTTAATCAATGGTTCACCAGTAGGATTCAGTCATGATAACATGGGATTAAGAAAAGGATATCCTCTTTCGCCGTATTTATTTGTCATGGAAGTGGAGTATCTCTCCATTATGTTTGACAATGAGCATATCATGGGAAATTTTAGATAAAAAAATAATCTACTAATTAACCATTTGATGTATGGAAATGATCTCTTAGTTTTTGCAAAAGCTAGTATAAACAATGCTCTCTCCGTTAAAAAGACAACGTAAAAGCTGAAAGATCAACAGGGTTTAAATATTAATGAACAAAAATCTAAACAGTTTTTTTAGTAAAGGGGTTACATCTAAAACCAATGATTCAAATAAACTAGGAAATGAAATTGTTCTCCTACCCGGAATATATCTTGGTATACCACTTAGAAGCTCCCCACTTCAAAGAGCTAAATACAATATTCCAATTGACACGGTAAAGAAAAGGCATAGTACCTAGATTGACAAATTTTGGGTTTTAGCTGGCAATTTTTTTTTTTTGAACATGGTTCATTCATGCCAACAGGTGTCGAACTTGTGGCCTTTATTCTTACAGTCCAAATTACCAACCAACCGAGCCAAACTAGTTAACATCTTTAGCTGGCATATTAGAATTAATAAAAAAAAAATACTCAATGATAGCTTTTTTGTTATAATTGTCATGTGATGGTAAATGTTATCAATTCAATTGAAATTATATACATGCACTAAATTTTATAGCAAGGCAAAAATCATTGAGTCAACAGACACATAGTTTGCAACCAAAAATCGAATGAGGGATGAGTGAAACACCCCTCCTCTGCACCAAACTATCCAAAAGTATTACTAAGTAATACCATCAGATAATACAGAGATTGAGGCTATATGAAGTACACACATGAATACTACTTTAGACTAACATCGGTACATATCTCGAATCATAGGTGTTATCCCGCTTTTTGGCAAAGCCGTGATACCAAAGGATTGGTCAAAAATAGAAGACAGTTCACCTCAGAGATCGGTCGTACTTCACTTTACTATGGATATCGATGAATTTTGTCCGAGTCCGAAATGGGCCACAATTGATAGGACACGACAAGAAAGA
Organism: Allium cepa; assembly: GCA_030765085.1. Taxonomy (NCBI): domain Eukaryota; kingdom Viridiplantae; phylum Streptophyta; class Magnoliopsida; order Asparagales; family Amaryllidaceae; genus Allium; species Allium cepa. The sequence goes on from CM060942.1 coordinate 491,613,943, forward strand.
CCATAGAAGCCAGCGTTTCAAATTTCAAGTCAATCCGAGGTCGTATGCCCAAGTTATGATGGATTCAAGTTAAGAGGGTGCACATTGCTAGGTTCGAACCCATCATGTTCGAACCCATCATACTCGAACCCATCATGTTCGAACCCATCGTATTCGAACCCATCGTATTCGAACCCATCATTTTCGAACCCATAAGAAGAAGAGACTTTCGAACCCGTCAGCCAACATCTTCCTTCGAATCCATCTATCACCTTCGAATCCATTTATCACCTTCGACTCCATCTATCACCTTCGACTCCATCCATCACCTTCGACTCCATCCATCACCTTCGACTCCATCACCTTCGACTCCATCGGCTTCGACTCCATCAAGTAAACCCCCACCTAGCTTCGTATCCATTCAACCGAAGCCTCCCTATATCCTTGCTTCGAATCGATGTCCTTGGTTCGACTCCATCGTGCATGCTCCACTTCGAATCCATCTAAAGTACTCCCTACTTCGACTCCATCGGCCTCGCATCCATCGGCTTCGAATCCATCCACACAGCACACCACGTCACTGCCTTCGCATACAAAACATGTATTCGAACCATATGGAGTCGAACCATATGGATTCGAACCCATGGATTCGAACCGCATGGATTCGAAGCGTATGGATTCGAACCATATGGATTCGAACCATATGGATTCGAATGAGTCAACAAGTGGAGTCGAAACAAACAGCATGACGAACGCCCAATTTCGAACCGATCATAACTCCCAATCTACTGATCCAAATCCCATGAAATTTTCACAGAAGTTTGTCTACATGATGAAGAACGTCCACGCCAAGTTTCATCGCAATTGGACAATTTTTTTGATCGATTCGAAGTTCACTTCGAATCGATCCCAAACTGGGCATGCATTCCAAGAACGCGGGCCTGTGGGCCCCCAGTCACGTGCCAAGTAGCCTCTCCAGGTTTTAGGCGGGATTTTGACCTTCCACACCTATAAATAGAGCCCCTGGTCATTCAGAAAAGGGGGTGGGAGATTCAGAAGAGAGAGAGCAAGCCCAGACTCTGCTGAATTCAATCCTATTCATCACTATTGTTGTTGAGTTCAGATTTCAAAGCTATAATCCATTGTAATCGATTAAGATTATCAAGTTCAAAGATTTAACCCATTGTAATTGATTAAGATCATCAAGAGAAGCAATAAAGAGAAAACCTTCAAAGTGGACGTAGGCACGAACGCCGAACCACTATAAATCCTGTGTTTGTGATTGTTGTCTGTGAATTATTGTGATTTATTGCTTAAATCTGAGTTCTGTGTTGATTATAACTGATCTGTGTTGATAAGCGGGTGCTTTCACGGTATTGGGTGTTTGTGACCAATTTTGGCGCAAACAATAGGATACTTACCATAGATGTATATGGCCTCAGTACAAAGCAATAAACATATGTGCCTATGATAGAACAATACATAATCACATGATATAATAGAGTACACAACTTAAAAACACAACAAATAAAATATAATATATATCACATAATACAAAGTCCGGTAGGACTACAAATTGATAGTCGCTTGCCCATTATATACATGCATTATCATAATACATCACAATATATACATCAATGAGGCTACATAAATACACGGTGAATGTATCTTCTCAATGTGACTACTAGCCTCCGAAAAATCCCACTAAACCATGAAGTCACTTCATACTTATACTTGGAATGTTTCAGACCGACCTGAGTATTATAAATGACACACGGGTTAGACTATGTCCACAATGACATGAGAATGGCGATAATAAACATAACATAGACATATATCCACGGATATGTGTATAAGTCAATCATTGCAGTAATTTATATAATCAAGTATTATATCCGCCAATCCTTCTATGATTATGATCACATATCCAAATAAGTATATAACATGTATATAAAATCTCAAATCCAGTGGTGACGAGAATTGACTATGCAACAGATACGACATCCCAAGTAGAGTCCTATATGAATATCCAATACCTAGGTGAGGTGTATAAACAGTATATACTCATCTATCATTCCATATAGAACTAAATGGAATGTTGATGGCTATCCGCCTACTCTAGGAGCATACAAGTTATCCACTTCGATCATTTCCTATAGCCTTTAGTTACCTCACGGTTATCGTAACAATATCCACTAGTGTATTCGTCAATGCGAGAAATCGGTCATGGCCCGGTTCTGATCCCTAGGTAATAGGTTGCTGGCCTAGGTAGCACGAGGGCTAAAGGTATCCCGCTGTAAAATAATCACTAAAGGTATCACAGATCTAGGGTGCAACGCTAAGATCGGCCGCTAGGATGGATACTAGCCTAATCTTGTTTTCTCCAAAACCAATAATCAGGAGTACATCATGATAAACAAATACACTATCTATATTTATAGCTACCACACCTAACACAAATCCAAGAGCTTGTTCAGCACCATGAGCATCACCTCGTGCAAGTAAATCCCATTATCCCTATTACTGTTACATGGGTGACATCTACTCATAATGACTAATTGAACAATTATCACAACGGCATCCCATACCACCTGTAACGACCCGTAAATTTTAGTGGTTTTATTTATTTAATTAATTGGATTTTTGTGAAATTTTATATAATAAATTTTAAATTGTAAATTTGATATTTAGAATACGTATACTTTAACATAGCAAATGGTAAATTTTCATCCATTAATATGAAAGTTTATTTTCTTGTTTAATTATTTCAATTTAATCAGTTAATATTTGATGATAATAAAATATTTTCCAAACCTGAATATTTTTCTATAGAAAATTTGTAAATCATCTTCTAGTGAGATGTTATATTTCGTTTCGTCAAATTTTGACTGTTATTGCTCCGTTCATCTTATTTTCGACAAAATACCAGCATTCTCGATATCGATATCGACTTTTGATAGGATGATCGTACCACTTATATCTGTATGTCGTTTTGATCATTTCGTCGTGCTGATCTCTACGGTATATTTATTTGTGTATTTTGTAGTCCGATGTGCGGTGCAGTCTGTGAAAAACATAAGCCGTATTGGTTTCCATTTTGAGTTTTTGGTATTAGTCACTAGCCTTTATTATCTCCTTGAATGCATGCGGCTTTCACTATCTCACCCTTTCAAATTTTATTTGATATTTCATCTGCTAATCTCTTCTCTTCTCTTTCTTTTATCTGGCGTGCAAACACATTTCCACTTTCCTCCTTTTTTTCATACAAAGGAATATTAATAATATGAACATGCGTAACCTGCTTCACCAACTCGCATGCAAGACGCGGCTAGCCCAAAACCTTTGCCGACTTGACCTTCCAACCAGCGGCCGCCTGCACCACCTTCCTCATCACCCGTGCTCATCAACATAACAGACCAAACTCCTCTTTCTTCCCCAAGCTCGGCATCCGCATCCACTTACTGTCAAGAAACCACCCCACTTCTGCACCTCCTCTCCCATGCTACTGGAGCCCTTCTTTTTAAAGCTTTGTTTGTACGTTATATGTGTAAGTATTCATATATTTGTTTATTTATATATATAAGTTTGGGTTTGTATTGATATATAAAGGTATAAGCTATTTGTTTATATATTGTTTATATATATGGGTTGTTCAAATGTTAATATGGTTCTGATTTCAAAATGTATATATATATATATATATATAAAGTATAATAAATTACAATTGGTTGTTTATATTAAATATTTAAATTTCGAACCGAAATCTGCTATTGTATATAAAGTTCATAAACTATATTTTTCTCTTGGTTATAACTATGTAAGCTATAGTGTATTATGTTGATATACCATATTTAATACCATGTATCTTATTTTATAAGTTTATGTATATAAAATATAAATGAGTTGGATAACTGAATATAAGTTTAAAGTATGGATATATATATATATATATATATATGTTATCCCGCTTTTTGACAAAGCCGTGATACCAAAAGAGTGGTCAAAAACAAAAGACGGTTCGTCTCAGAGATTGATTGTACTTCATTTCGTTATGGATATCGATGAATTTTTGTCCGAGCCCAGATCAAGCCACAATTGATGGGACATTTTACAAGCAAAGCCATGAAAGCCAGTGTTTCAAATTTCAGGTTAATCGGAGTTCGTATGGACAAGATATAATCGATGCAAGTTAGCCAAAAGTACACAGTTCGAAACCATCGGCTTGTTGAGAGGGCGCCTATTTCGAACCGATGGAGTTCGAATCCATCAGTAACTCCTTTATTCGAATCCATCGGTTTGCACATGCTTCGAGTCAAACGAGTTCGAAGCGATCAGACGTGATATTGGATGCTTCGAACCCAACGGTTCGAACCCATCAGATAGGCATCATCTCAACAGGTTCGAATCCATCAAGCTCCGTGTACTTCGAATCGATGACATTCGAATCGATCAGCAGAGTATTGATCACTTCGAATCGATCAGTTCGAATCCATCACCTGGGCATCCCCTGAGCACTGTTTCGTATCCATCGAATCCGGAGCACTTCGAATCCACTCGGCTCGTCTTGATCCCCTTCGTATCGATCCATTTCGAATCCATTGATGCGAACTGGGTCGCGGCACAGGATACGAACGAGGCGAAATCCATGGGTGCGAAGCGGTCAACTCGGAGATAAAACATGATCGATGCGAGGAGTGCACGCCATGTCACCAGAGATCCACGTGACCGATCGAGTCGAAGGGGATGGAATCGAAGTGATGGGTTCGAATGCAACAGCCCTCACGAAAAACCACAACTTGAATCGATCATATCTCCTAAACCACTGATCCAAATGAAACGAAATTTTCGCAGTAGCTTCCATACAAGGTGATGATTTTTCCAGCCAAGTTTCAGATCGATTGGACCATTTCTTGATGGGTTCGAAATCACTTCGAATCGATGTCAGATCGAGTCGAAACTTGGTGGGGTCGGTCGCGTGGGCCCACTCATGTGCCAGAAGAAGTCTCCCGAAGTTTGAGCGAGATCTGGGCCTCCTACGCCTATAAATAGCACCCTGAAGCCTTCAGAAAGGGGGATTTTTTGGGGAGAGCTTCCACCATTGAACGTCCAGACCCTGCCGGATTGAATTCCAAACTTCATTATCGCTGTTGTATTCAGATTCCAAAGCTATCATCAGCTGTAATCCGTTGTAATCAATTAATATCATCAGGTGAAGCAATAAAGAGAGAACCTTCAAAGTGGACGTAGGCCCGAACGCCGAACCACTATAAATATTGTGTTGTTTACTGTTATTTGTGACTTGCTGCATTTACTATCTCTTAGATCTGAGTTCTGTGTTAATTATTACGGATCTGTGTTGATAAACGGGTGCTTTCATGTTATCCCGCCTTTTGGCAAGGCCGAGATACCAAGGAACTGGCTGGAAAATAAGGGTCATATGTCCTCAGTTTTGAATGATTGTCGGTTTACTACAAATATCGATGGATTTTGTCCAAGACTGGATCGGGCTGCAATTGATAAGACACGTCAAGCGAAGCTGTGGAAACCAACATTCCAAATTTTGATGCAAACCGAGTTCGTATGCTCAAGTTATCGCCAATGGAAAGTGGAGGAGGCAACCTCAGTTCGTATCGATCAGAAGGAGTGTAGGTTCGAATCCATGAGAGAGCCACACAGTCGAATCGATAGACCATGCATCACGCTCGAACCCATCCTCCCAAAGCCTTGCCTCGAATCCATAAAGAGCTCCTTTGCTTCGACTCCATCGGACAAGCCCTTCCTTCGAATCCATCCAATGCTTCCCCTAGTTCGAATCCATCAAGTCACTTCTTCCTTCGAATCCATCAGATGGCCTCGCCTCGAACCCATCAAGCAAGTCTCGGTTCAAATGCACGAGACACAATCCCTGCTTCGAATCCATCAGGGACATGTCTTCAAATCCATCAGAGGTAGCCCCGCTTCGAATCCATCCACACCTGCCTTGGTTCAAATCCCTCGAAGTATTCCTATCTTCGACTCCATCCCATGAAGGTCCTTCGAATCCATCAAACAGAGAAGACTTCGCATCGACCAAATACAAAATACTCTGAACGATACGAAGGATGCGTGTGAGGGTACCTTCGAATCCATAACATCGAACCCATCAAGTTGTAGCAGCTGAAACCAAGGGTTCGACCCTATCGATTCGAAGACCTTGGATTCGAAGCACGCATATCAACTAAAAATGCAATCTTGAATCGATCATAACTTGAGATCTACAAGTCCAAATGCTATGAAATTTTCACAGGAGCTTGCATATACGTAGAATAATGTTCAGCCAATTTTCATCACGATTGGACACTTTTTTGATCGATTCGAACCAAGGGTCGAATCGATCCCAAAGTGGGCCCGGGTCTCAAGAATTTGGCCATGTGGGCCCCCTACACGTGCCAGAAGTGGTCTCCCCAAATTTTAGGCAAAATATTAGCCTCCAGCACCTATAAATAGAGCCCCTGGTCATTCAGAAAGGGGATCGGAGAATTGGAAGAACAAGAGAACGCCCGGACGCTGCCAGAATTGCTTCAGAGCACCACTTCTGCCTTTTCCTTTGAATTTTTGCTTAAGAACTGTTGTATTTAGTCATATAAAAGTTGTATTCTCCGAATATCGAGCAATAAAACAACATAACTTCATAGTGGACGTAGGCAAATCGCCGAACCACTCTAAATTGTCGTTTTCTGTGCAATTTACTTTCTGTTGCTTGGAGTTTTTGTTAGATAATCCTCATTTTAATTTTCTTTCTTCATTTATTATCTCTTTAAAAACTTTCGAAGAGTGTTGTGCCCAATTTTGACACAAACACTTTGGTGCTTTCACCGAGAAAAAACCCAGTTTTTTCTCCTGCTCCTTGGATCTATCTTCGATATCGGATTGCATAAATCTAAGAGAGAGATCCAGACCTCATATTCAAATTCCTTCCATTCTACTCAGATTTGTTAAAAGTCTAGGAAAGAATTCAACGTTTCAAAATGGTGAGTACAAGAACCACTTCTAACATTGGTGATCAGGAAGGCGGGGATAGGCAAAATCCCACACAGCTACAATCCACTAACCAAGATGCTGTTGGGCATACGGATCAGTCAGGTCCGGTCACAAGGCAAGAATTCCAAGCGCTACTCCAAGAATTAACCCAAAGCAGACAACAGCTAACTGAGCAATTGCATGCTAATGCTGAGTTGACCAATCAACTAAATCGCCAAAAGCGAAGAAGATCCAGAAGGGATCAAGCTCCTCGTTCTTCCACCGAAAGCTCCGCTTCCTCTGATTACAATACCAGATCTATCCGTCCCAGGCTAGACGGAAATCATACGCAAGCCGCTGACTGTCAACAGGCAGTAACCGTTGGGCAAATAAGGGTTGGCCCATCTACCAGCTTCCATACTGGACCCTCCTCCCGAGGCGGCACTATTCCTCAATACACTGCAGACGATCGAGCTGCTACAGCCGCTGCAGTTGGCATAGGAGTTGATGCTCGAGATCACTCCAATCAAAATTATCATCAGCAGGGACAGGCTCCAGAGCCATATGTCCCAGAAGACACCGAGCCAAGGAGGCGAGGTGAGGATCGTCGACAGCGCCCGATCCCACCTCACACTATGGAACCCGACCATACTTTGGCTCACCACCCACAGAATTTTCCAATACAAGACTTCTCAGCCATGGTACGACGAATGATTCGCGAGAGTCAAGGCCTAACAAATGACGATTGGGGAATCTCCCGGAGTCATACCCCATTTACTGATGACATATTGTATGTTGAACCTCCTCGGCGATTCAGAATGCCAACCCTTCCCATGTATGAAGGAAATTCCAACCCAAATCAACATGTTCTGAAATATGAATGGTCAATGACTGCTGCAAGAGCTGATGACGCAGTAAAGTGCCGCAGTTTTCCTATTTCCTTAGGGGGAATTGCGACAATGTGGTTCACCCGATTACCGCCACGATCTATTTCTTCGTTTGACCAGTTAGCTACTAAATTTGTTGAACAATTTCGCATGCATATTGCCCGACCTAAAGATGTTAATACCCTATCAAGTGTCACTAAAGCTCCCGGAGAAACACTTAGACGATATTTGGAGAGATTCAATGCTGCATGCGCAGAGATCACCAACCCCAATGATAATTCCATTCTAATGGCTTTGACCAAAGGAATCGACCCTGATTCCGAGTTCGGAAATTGGTTAGCTGGAAAACCTCCCGCATCGTTGGACCGTTTCTATTCCAAAGCTGCTCAATTCTTGAGGCGAGAGGATGCGAAACAGTCTAGGAAGCAGGACGATGCAAGGCCCAGCAGTGAAGGGATTCAGAGTAATGTTGCGGTTAAACAATCCGGAGAAAATTCGGGAAAAGTCGAATTGAATATCCAAAATAAACAGGCCCAGCGATCAAGAAACGGTGATAACCGAAGCAAGAAGCAAGATCAGAATCGTGGTCCGAGACGTAGGGCCGCAATGTTTGACAGTTATACACCGCTTAACACGTCACTGGAAAACGTATACTTACAGACTTGTAATACTATGCAATATAAGAAGCTTGCACCGAAGCCTTCGTCGGAGAAGCAAATTCAGACAGGGAAGTTCTGTAGGTTTCATGAAAGTTATGGGCATAATACCAATGAGTGTAGACATTTGCAAGACCTCATTGAAAAGTTGATCAGAGAAAGAAAGTTGGACCAGTTTGTTCGGGCGCCGCAGTCTGGTGGAGCAGGCCCATCTAATAAAAATCGAACGCAGAATCAGGAAAGACAAGGTGAACCTGCTCGCATGGGCGGAAGGTTGGTTATCAATACAATAAGTGGTGGTCCTCATCCGGCAGACAGAAGTTGGAGAGAAATGGAGTCATATGCTAGCTCAACCAGGCATGTAGACTTTGAATGCTATAGCAACTCGGAAGACGGAACACCGGCTAAACAACAAAAGACAATGGCTGATGAAATCGTGTTTAGAAATCGAGATGCCGATAAAGTCAAAGCTCCCACAATTGACCGATTGGTTATATCCGCTCAAGTTGGTCCTGCTTGGATGAAGAGGATCTTGGTAGACAGCGGAAGTTCCGTAAATAAATTATTTAAAAGAGCATATGATTTAATGAAAATGGAAGCTAAGGACTTAAAGCCTTGTCAATCACGAGTCCACGGCTTCAATGGGAGTGCAACAATACCAACTGGAATAGTTGAATTGCCAGTAGAGTTGGGAGCGGGAGAATGCCGAAGAGTTCGGATGTTGCAATTTGTTGTCTTAGATATTCCTTCCCCGTACAATGCTTTTTTGGGCCGACCGGCCCTTGCCGAATTTAGGGCTGCTATTGCCCCATGGTGTTTAACTCTGAAGTTCCCTACTGACCACGGAATAGGAGTTGTACAAGGAGATCAGGCTGCTGGAAGAGCCTGTTATGTTGCTGAGCTACGGGAGGCGCAGCGGAAAGAGAAAGGAAAAGGCGTAGAGGAATCTCTCTGCGTCCGTTTTACTGACGATTGACAATTAGCGCCTTGGCTCCAGCCTGGGCACCACAACCAATTCCAAAAGGATCTTGATCCAAGGGACAATGACAATAAAGAAGAATCTACGGAAAGTCAGGCTTCTCCGGCCGAGCTAACCATTGATGTCCCGATTGACGATGATCATGATGACTCGAGAATGTTGAAGATTGGGTCTCAGCTTAATCAAAAGACACAACTGGAATTGGTTGATTTTCTCCGGGCGAATCTTGACGTGTTCGCCTGGACGCATTCTGATATGTTTGGAATCTCGCCTGACATCGCGAGCCACACCTTGAACATTGACCCGCGGTATATCCCGGTCAAGCAGAAAAGACGTGTAATGGATCCAGAGAGATCTTTCGCCCTGAGAGAAGAGGTCGACAAGTTAAAATCAAATGGGTTTATTAGAGACGCTTTATACCCAGAGTGGGTGTCCAATCCCGTACTTGTCCGAAAACCAAACGGAAAATGGAGAACGTGTATCGATTACTCCGACCTGAATAAAGCCTGCCCGAAAGACAGCTTTCCACTTCCCCGGATCGATCAACTGGTAGATTCAACCGCCGTACATGAATTATTATCCTTCATGGATGCTTACTCAGGTTACAACCAGATACCCATGCATGTACCAGACCAAGAGCACACGAGCTTCATAACCGACTTGGGGTTGTATTGCTACAAGGTCATGCCTTTTGGATCAAAGAATGCCGGCGCAACTTATCAACGCTTGGTCAACCGAATGTTTGCCAATCAGATTGGGAAAACTATGGAGGTCTATGTAGATGATATGTTGGTGAAGTCACGATATTCTGATGAGCATGTCAAAGACTTGGAGTCAATGTTCAATATCCTTCGGAAATACGGGATGAAGCTTAATCCACTCAAGTGTCATTTCGGAGTCGCATCCGGAAAATTTCTTGGGTTCATTGTCAATGCCCGAGGAATAGAGGCCAACCCCGAAAAGATCTGGGCAATCAAAAATCTCCAAACTCCGAAAACCATAAAGCAAGTTCAGAGTCTTAACGGAAAAGTGGCAGCACTGAGCAGGTTTATCTCAAAATCGACCGACAAATGCATTCCATTTTTCGATTTAATTCGAAAGGGGAAACGAAACTTCGAATGGACCGCAGAATGTGAGGGCGCATTCCAATCGCTTATCCAGCATCTTTCTGTACCACCAATCCTTTCAAAGCCTGTAGATCATGAACAGTTATATCTTTACCTGGCAGTATCAGAGAATGCAATCAGTGCCGCATTAATTCGGGAGGAAGACCGAGTACAAAAGCCGGTCTACTACGTGAGTAAACGGTTGACCGGAGCCGAGAGAAATTATCCAAAGCTTTAAAAGTTGGCATATTGCCTAGTCATTGCCTCGAGGAAGCTCCGGCCATATTTCCAGGCTCATCCTATTACTGTATACACCGATCAGCCGTTACGACAAGTCCTTACGCGGCCTGAGACGTCTGGTAGGTTACTGAAGTGGAACATCGAACTGAGTCAATTCGGCATCACTTATACTCCAAGGAGAGCCATTCACGGCTAAGTTCTAGCAGATTTTATAGCCGAGTTTACTATTCCTGAAGACTTGCCCGAGACCAGCAAATCTCCCGAATACATCTGGAAGTTGTACACCGATGGTGCATCAAATGATCGGTGCTCAGGAGCTGGGATAGTGATTGAAACCCTTGAGAGACGGTCCATATGTTATGCTTTAAAATTCGAGTTCCGCGCAACCAACAATAAAGCGGAGTACGAGGCTCTACTTACCGGACTAAAACTTGCCCGTGATCTGAAAATCATCGTTGTAGAGATCTACTGTGATTCCCAATTGATAGTGTGTCAAGTTCGAAGTGAATATCAGGCCAAAGATCGAAGGCCGGCCGCTTATCTAATTCAAGTTCTGGAGATACTTAATCAATTCGATTACTATGCCATTTTCTACATACCCCGAGAGCACAATCAGAAAGCCGATTCATTGGCAACGTTAGCAAGTACGGGTGAGGCTCAATAGTTGGGGGTTGTTTCGGTTGAAACCTTATCATCTCCGAGCATTGATCGAAGGGAGACTGATTTCACATTTGAAGCTTCCTCCATCAAGGAGTCGTGGATGACTCCTTATCAAGATTATATCGAATGCGGTGTATTGCCCGAGCGGCGAAGCGAGAAAAGACAAGTTCTACGAAAGGCCTCACGATTTGTTATTCAGAATGGAGTCATGTATCGGAGAGGATACTCTGTCCCTCTCCTCCGGTGTATCGCACACGATGAAATCAAACGAGTGTTACACGATGTACACGAAGGAGAATGTGGTGATCACACTGGGGGGCAAGCACTTGCAAAGAAGATACTTCGATATGGGTATTATTGGCCCACTGTTAATCGTGATGTTGCAGACTACGCTAGAATGTGACAAATGCCAGAAACACGCTCGAATTCCAAGAGCCCCGCCTACTGAGATAACCCAAATGGTCAGTCCTTGGCCATTTGCGGTATGGGGAATGGATATCATCGGCACATTGCCTCTGGCCAAAGGTGGCGCGAAGTACGCCATCGTCGCAGTTGACTATTTCACCAAATGGGCTGAAGCTGAACCCCTTGCGACAATTGCAACAAAGAAAGTAATCAACTTTGTAGTGCGTAACATCATCTGCCGTTTTGCTCTCCCACATACTATCATCACCGATAACGGAACTCAATTCGACAGTGCTGAATTCAAGAATTTCTGTCAACGATTCCACATCCACAAGAAATTCTCTGCAGTAGCGCACCCTCAAGCAAATGGTCAGGTTGAAGCTGTTAATAAACTTATCAAGTCCATTCTAAAGAAGCGACTGGAAAAAGCTGGGGGCAAATGGGTCAACGAACTTCCTATGGCACTATGGGCCTATCGAACGACTCATAAAACTGCAACCGGTCATACCCCGTTTTCCTTATCTTATGGTTCTGAAGCCGTTATTCCGGTCGAAATGGAAGTGCATTCTCATCGTGTAACGTATTACGATCCGAAAACAAACGCCATATTACTTGCTGAATCTTTGGATTTACTCGATGAAAAGCGCGAAGAGGCTGATTTGAGGGCAGCCGCATATCGTAATCAAGTCGCCTGACTGTACAACGCCAAGGTCCGTCCGCGAACCTTCAAACTCGGCGATCTCGTACTCAAAAGAGTTTATCCGGTCCCTTCACACATGAAGCCAAATTGGGAAGGGTCGTATGTGATTTCACAAAAGCTCGGAGATGGCACGTTCAAATTATCAACGGTTGACGGTTTTACCTTGCCGAGAGCTTGGAATAGCGAAAGTCTTCGTCGCTACTACATATGAAAGATTTTACTCATTTACTTTCTGTCAATTTATTTCTTTGCATTTTATTCTAGCATTTCGAGACTTAAAAGGTAACTGACTTTGTCATATTTTCTCGTTTCAGCAATAAAATGCCATCTCTTCGAGCCAGAGCTATGATTTACTGAATATGACGCACTATATCACAATGCACGAAGAGCTAAGTCCCATCATGCGGTGGGACTTATTCAAATAGGGAGTGACTGTGATGCGACCGGTCACTCACTAAGTGAAACCCGAGCTCGGGGGCAGAACACTACATCAACATTCACGGGGATTGATACACGACAATCCCTCCGCCAACTCCAAATTCCCAGAGTGTGAATTGGAACATAAAATTCAACTCTCGGTTCCCGGAGCGTGAACCGGAGTACAAAACCACCGCTCCGAGAGTGTGAGCCGACTCCAAAATTCCCAGAGTGTGAATTGGAGTATAAACTTCAACTCTCGGTTCCCGGAGCGCGAACCGGAGTACAAATCCACCGCTCCCAGAGTGTGAGCCGACTCCAAATTCCCAAAGTGTGAATTGGAGTATAAACATTAAACAATTCGTTCCCAGAGTGCGAACGGACTCCAACTTCCCAGAGCGCGAATTGGAGTATAAACATTAAACAATTCGTTCCTAGAGTGCGAACGGACTCCAACTTCCTAGAGCGCGAATTGGAGTATAAACATTAAATAAGTCATTCCCAGAGCGCGAACAGACCCCAACTTCCCAGAGCGCGAACTGGAGTATAAACGTCGATTGCAATTTCCCGGAGAGCGAACTAAGTCATAAACACTGATAATCAATGAGTTCCCAGAACATGGGCCGAACTGTTAATTGCAAATTATGTTAAGTCCCCGAAGTGTGGACATGTATTCAAGGCTTATGACATATATGGGCGTGAGCCAATCAATGCAATACTTAAGCAAATAAGAAAAGAGTTTTTTTCTATTTTATTAACAAACGAAAAAAGAGTTTGATTACATGATAAAACCAAAAACAACTCATAAAGTGGGTGCCGAATCCACACTCATACACGTCCTACAAAAAGAGAAGTAAAAAGAATTTCCACTTCGCAACTGCATGACAAGACGAGAAGTTCATTCCTTCTTCTTCCGGTGTCTCTTCTTTGGAGTTGAGCCGCTAGACCCACTACCCGGCTTCTTACGAGATTTCTTGTCCTTCTTTGGAGCATCCTCAGGGTCTGGCATGACATCTACGTCTTCCTCAGAGCTGGAAGGGACAGAGATTCTTTTTAGAGGGCGAACCGAAGGCGGAGGAGCCGTAACAGGTGGCGAAGCTTCGTCGCTAGAAGTTATAACAGTGCTGGTGAGAGAAGTAACCATTGAAGGAGTTAAGCTTGGTGGAGCAACATCACCTCCGGAACCACCAGCCGTCGTCACCGCAGCCATTTCAGCGCTTATCTTAGCAAGGATTTCTTCTTCTCGGGAAGATCGAGCGGTGCTGGAAACACTGACGGTCGGCATAAACGAGCTGAAAGTAGGGGCAACTCCACCCATTGAAAAGGAAGGATCGGTAAAGGGTTCACAGGGTTGCTTAAGAAGCTCCTCAATCATCTGAACATCAAACGATATTGAACTCCCCTCTCCCATCTTGCCGGCTACGGCAGTAATTGTGATAGCCTCAGTAACGACGGCTCCTTGCATTGGCTGCGAAGTTTGTGGTATTGGAAGTGCTGGCACATCACTTTCCGTCACTGGTTAAAAAGAAAAAAGGATAATTAGTCAAATAATCGGCCCCAAGTTCAACATTCTAGAAACACTTAAGCAACATTTAGAATACCTTCTTTGCCTCGGCTCGGTGATGGGACGAGCTCTGAAACGGTAGTTGTACCGAGAGACAGTTCCGGTCGGTCCGGGTTATAAGCATGGACAACATGTGGACCGACGGTAGTGGTGACTTCAGACGAGGTTGGGGCATCAACTGAAACATTCTCACTGTAATGTGCGGCTCCAGAACCTTCACCAGTCTCTACATGATGAAACCCAAGTCTCTCTCTCTCAGCGGAGATAATCGCATCATGGAGGAGTTTCCTTTCCTCTTCACTCAACAAGCGAGATTCAAGTTCAAATTCGTCTACGGCGCCTTCAAGGAGAGATTCTCTTTTATTCGCCACCAAATTTTTCCAAGCACTGAGTAGAAGCGTAGAATAATCTCCGAGCCACGAGAGATTCCTGTGCTCAAGTACATTAGCATTATAAGTGTCGAGAAGGTCGTCAAACTCAGCTTCTACTCTGAATATCTCCGCTTGAACTCTCCCTTCTACCTCTGCTTCCACCGCTTCAACCTTAGCAACCGCCGCGTCTCGCTCAGCTCGGAGAGACACAGCTTGCTCACACGCTTCCTATGCGGCCGCATTAGTGTCATCTTTTTCCTTGTTTAAACTGGCGAATTTAGCTTTTAACTCCTCAAGTTCCCTGACCGCCGCATCTCGCTCGGCCTCAACGTTTTTGTACTGATGGCCTAAATCCTCAACTAAAGTACAATGCGCTTGTTGCATTTTCGCCATCTCAGCTAGTGTCTCGTCGACCTTCTATAGTGACTCCAGTTCAGCCTTGCGAGAAGATTCCGTTTCAGATTGAAGTACGTCAACAATACGGTTCTTCTGAGCCAAGTCTGCTTCCAAGTTCTCAATAACTTTGGCTCGTTCGAAGGCTACTTTCGAGGCTTTAATAGCCGCCCTGTACCATTCTTTATACTGAGCATAAAAATCCCGGGTATAGCTGAGGGCGGTGTGCACGGCCTCTTCGAGATTTCTTTTAAGATTAGGTGGAAAGATATAGGCGTCAAAGCATATTTCTGGAAAGTCTTTTTTCAACTGAGCAATTCTAATAGCCCCTTCACCAGACGGTTCAAGAGGTGCCTCCTCCACGGTTACGGTCGTGGCCGTATCGGTCCTTGAACGATGTGGACCAGGTTTAGAAATTTCTTGAGATGGTTGTTGCCGCGAAGTTTCGACTGCAGGTGCTTGGCCCCTGGATGACGGAGGAGAACAAGAGGGTGAACGATACCTTCGGTCCCTATCAGAATGCTCCTGGGTAGAATAGTGTCGGGAATGGTCCCTATCCCGATGCTCCTGCTCATAATACCTCCGCTCACGATCTCGGTCAGAATCCCTGCGGCGAGACTCATAGTAGGATGAAGAATGGTGTACTCGCCGAAGTTTATCAAGTGTAGAAGGACGATTCGACATGGCACCTGTAAAAAAGGAACAATTCGATTAAGTACCAAGAAAAATCACTGCAATGCGTGTGGAAGTCGTGAAGTGTTGTGAAAAGTGTATAAATGCGCAAACCCCCCGACCAACCAGAAGCGTCGATTACACTAACGGATAAAGATTCGCTTATATCAAGCGCTCCCCGAAGCTCTTCCAACCCGGACCCGTGGTGGAGAGATACGTAGTCCGGAATGGGAATATCGTCCAACCCTGTGAAAAGGTCTCCGGACTGACAAGGAGAGGCGCTGGAAACAGTAACCCCAGGTTGGGAACGGGTTACGACTACAGACTTCCATCTCTTAAACTTAGGTACAGCAGCCTTGCCTTTCTGACCCTCTTCTATTCGGGAAAGGTCGGTTGCTATATCAGTGTCTGTGGGCGTTCTTTCATCATCGCTCATTTCTCTTATTACAACGCCAGGTTTTCTCTTTGCCACTTTCTTCTTCTTCCTCGAGGCCGATTTCGCCAAACCTTCAATCACAATACTCTGGCCCATCTCAATCAAACCCAATGTCCTTAAGTTATCATCAGTCAATAGCAAATCTATGTGCCTTAAGTCATGGGGAACCCTTTGCAAGCTTTGAACGACACCCCTATAATGCCCACCAGTAGGTCTCGAAATGATGGTTGCAAGAGTGGCAGAGTATTAGTGTAAAGTATTAAAAGTGACCATTCAATAACGAATTATGATGCTTACGTCTGGATAACCATCTCCTGGCAAACCCTGGGGGGCATCGAACAAAAAACCACTCGTTCTTGAAATAACTAAGCCTGGTCCAGGCCCCAGTCACGACCTGACAGTTCCTGACCGCCTCTAGAAAAGTGAAAGACGGGCTATCACCCCTACTCTTAAAGTTGAAGATGTGCCTGATCTCGTTAGGTCTTGGCGGGCGAAAAAGGCAATCCATAAATATGACGAAGACACTATTTAGTAGTGCATGCCCGTTGGGATGAAGCTGTGAAGGAGCGATTCCTAAATACGACAACATCTCTCTGATATATTGGTTAAAAGGAGGAAGAGATCCAGCCGCACAGGCATGGCGGTAGAAGGTAGTATATCCTTCAGGAGGGTTGTGTGGTCTATCACTAGCACTGGGTAATAAAACATCGTCCAGAGATATGTTGTGTTTCGAATATATCCGGCCCAACAGAGACTCTGAGATATTAGATTGAACAGAATCAACCGGATCTTCGATAAATATGGCCTCCGGCAATTCATCCGGGGCCGGATCTACGCCTTCAGGAGGGATGTCCGGAATCTCAAGCGCTAGAAGGGGCGAGCTTTGTGCTTCTTGTTGTTGAGAACCCGAAGACTCCATAATTAACTAACTCACCAGAAAGCGGCGTTAAATACTTAAAAAACCCACGCATTTCCCCGGTGCAAGGTGTATGAGTATGACGTGCGGTGCAAGTGCTATGCAAAAATTTAAGCAGATTTTACGAGATGTCCGAACGACGAAACTCTGGAATTTGAGAATGAAAACGACCGTCATCGCTGACCGTCACTTTCACGCCACCCAGATGCTACTGACCAGTCCAAGTATAAATTTTTTATATTTAGCTTAAGTCATGGTGCCATCGACGATCTCCTAAAGGAAGATCGAGTAAAAATTCGATTATGCAAGGCCGAAGCTCGTCGAAATCAAGTATATTACAAATTCAGTCAGTTCGTCAAAGTTCAGCTTGAAATTGTGTCGTAGTTCAGATACTAAAGCAAATCAGAAGAGTGGAAGTCCCAGGAGCAAGAAGGTTCGAATCGATCGACTCGAATCGGCACGAGTCGAATCGATGAACTTCGAATCGATGCGCCCCGACTCCATGTGGTTCGACTCGATGAGACCTGGGAACAAAGGAGCAGTTCGAATCCATGAAGCCCTACGTACTTCGAATCGATCAAAAATATCATTACTTCGAATCGATCAAAATTGAACTCTTTCGAATCGATCATCACATCATTCCTTCGAATCGATCCACATTAAGCTCCTTCGAATCGATCAGAATATCGCTATTTCGAATCGATCGCCGCGAGCCCCTTTTCTATGCAACCACCGATTCGAAGCTATGCATAAAAATCGATTCAAAATTGCTCATTATCGGATCGATGCGAAGCAATGAGAAGTGACACTTTGATCGATGCGACTTGAATGACCTCACTCCCTAGTCCCATTGAGTCGAACCACCTTGTCCAGATCCCACCACTCCTCGAAATTTTCAAAAGAGAAAGATTGAATTGATATCAAAAACTTCAAGTTCCATCATTCCTCACTCGGCTTGATCCACCAATTACCTGACTTGATGAAATCGCAAGAAAAATCCTAAAAAATTCGATTCGATTCGTGGAAAACGCACTTGTTCTAGGCTCTGGAAGATTGACTCGAAGAAGAAGAAATAGCAACAGTAAAAAAGTAAAAAGTAAAAATGAAGATGGCCTTGGGTATTTATATAGGTTCCATAGAAAACGCGTGACTCTTCGACTCCCGGTTGCGTTAACTTCCTACCACCGGTCACTCGACATACCCTATCGATTCGAACAAACGCTCAATAACCCGCTGCGTTCGAATCCATCGCAGCGTAGAGTCGTCACTTCGAACCCATTGCCTTCCAACCCTTTACACAATCGAATCCATCCCTACTTAATCGATGCGAGGCATCATCGATTCGAGGAAGCACTGAGCAAAGGCAAGACCATCGATTCGAAGCCTTATCGGTTCGAACAAGCGTGCCTCGAATCCACTGGGCACCATTGATGAGAATGAACGTAGTGCTTCAATATAAAAATTACTGGTCTACCTTTTACATCGATTCAGGAGAGGATCGATACAAGAGGATGATCATAGACGATTATAACAACAATGTTTTAGCCCGAATCTCAAATCGGTTCAGGAGAGGATCGATGCAGAATTCGGTAACAAACCAAACTGGCAACAACTTGCAATCACGCAACGTTAACCAAAGTCAAGGTGATACACGTATGCGCATATGTTTGACTAATGTTTGATCTTTATCATTCACAGGGATCAGGTGTCCATCTTGTCAAGATTTCAACGACGAACAACCGATCACAATCATACGACAGATGATAACAGCAATAACGAGTACGGCTTTCAGCAGAGCATGTCCTAATTACTCAACGTGAAACTGCAGCTTTTCCAAGCACGTCATGTTTACACAAGACGTACTTTGGGGGGCAAATGTTATCCCGCCTTTTGGCAAGGCCGAGATACCAAGGAACTGGCTGGAAAATAAGGGTCATATGTCCTCAGTTTTGAATGATTGTCGGTTTACTACAAATATCGATGGATTTTGTCCAAGACTGGATCGGGCTGCAATTGATAAGACACGTCAAGCGAAGCTGTGGAAACCAACATTCCAAATTTCGAGGCAAACCGAGTTCGTATGCTCAAGTTATCGCCAATGGAAAGTGGAGGAGGCAACCTCAGTTCGAATCGATCAGAAGGAGTGTAGGTTCGAATCCATGAGAGAGCCACACAGTCGAATCAATAGACCATGCATCACGTTCGAACCCATCCTCCCAAAGCCTTGCCTCGAATCCATGAAGAGCTCCTTTGCTTCGACTCCATCGGACAAGCCCTTCCTTCGAATCCATCCAATGCTTCCCCTAGTTCGAATCCATCAAGTCACTTCTTCCTTCGAATCCATCAGATGGCCTCGCCTCGAACCCATCAAGCAAGTCTCGGTTCAAATGCACGAGACACAATCCCTGCTTCGAATCCATCAGGGACATGTCTTCGAATCCATCAGAGGTAGCCCCGCTTCGAATCCATCCACACCTGCCTTGGTTCTTCCTATCTTCGACTCCATCCCATGAAGGTCCTTCGAATCCATCAAACAGAGAAGACTTCGCATCGACCAAATACAAAATACTCTGAACAATACGAAGGATGCGTGTGAGGGTACCTTCGAATCCATAACATTGAACCCATCAAGTTGTAGCAGCTGAAACCAAGGGTTCGACCCTATCGATTCGAAGACCTTGGATTCGAAGCACGCATATCAACTAAAAATGCAATCTTAAATCGATCATAACTTGAGATCTACAAGTCCAAATGCTATGAAATTTTCACAAGAGCTTGCATATACATAGAAGAATGTTCACGACGATTTTCATCACGATTGGACACTTTTTTGATCGATTCGAACCAAGGGTCAAATCGTTCCCAAAGTGGGCCCGGGTCTCCAGAATTTGGCCATATGGGCCCCCCACACGTGCCAGAAGTGGTCTCCCCGAATTTTAGGCGAAATATCAGCCTCCAGCACCTATAAATAGAGCCCCTGGTCATTCAGAAAGGGGATCGGAGAATTGGAAGAACAAGAGAATGCCTTGACGCTGCCAGAATTGCTTCAGAGCACCACTTCTGCCTTTTCCTTCGAATTTTTGCTTAAGAACTGCTGTATTTAGTCATATAAAAGTTGTATTCTCCGACTATCGAGCAATAAAACAACATAACTTCATAGTGGACGTAGGCAAATCGCCGAACCACTCTAAATTGTCGTCTTCTGCGCAATTTACTTTCTGTTGCTTGGAGTTTTTGTTAGATAATCCTCATTTTAATTTGCTTTCTTCATTTATTATCTCTTCAAAAACTTCCAAAGAGTGTTGTGCCTAATTTTGACACAAACATTTCACGACTATTGGGTGTTTGTGGTCAATTTTGACGCAAACATTTTGGTGCTTTCACTGAGAAGCTGATTCAGGAGAATTTGAATTTGAAGACTTAGGAATTTAGATCTAAGAACCATGACGAGACAAACAAGTAAGAAACAAAGGCCAGAGAGAAGTGAACATCAGGGAAGTCAAGAGGTACCTCGGGAGAAAATCAAGCGTCGATCTTCATCACTAGGGACGAGATGGAGACAATGATGAAAAAGCAAGAGGAGTTGATCCAGAGTTTATTCCAACAGATAGGAAAACTTGGAGCACAGAATAGAGGAGCGGATGGAGTTCGGAACGAAGCAAGACCATCCGACGTAGCACCTGGAGTAGGGGGCACACACATGGAGAATGTTGATCCAATCCCTGAGAGAGATAGAGATGCATCTACCCAAGCAAGGAGTAGCAGGGGAGTGAACGCTCAGTCAAGGGGGCAGATCCCAGAATTCCCTCGTGGACTCGGGGGGCAGGTTGAAAGTAATGAACGGAGGTTGCATTTTGGGGACGATGACAAATTGGCAGAGATAGTTAGGCGAGCCATGAGAGGCAGATTAGTGAACAGAGATTTGGAGGATGTTAACAGGAGTCCCTTTTCTCCTACAATCAGGCAAGCTAGGAACCCACCGGATTTCAAGTTACCATCGTTGGATATGTATGACGGGAGAACGGACCCCACGGTCCATCTGCCGAAATATATGAGGCATATGAAAGTGTTGGGGGCATCAGAGGAGGTTATGGCCCGGTGCTTTCCATTGTACTTGACGGATATTGCAGCGTTATGGTTCAGGCAACTAGAGAGTGGATCCGTCGGAACATGGAATGATTTAACTGAGAGATTTATGAGGCAATTCAGGGTTCACATTACAAGACCCAAGAATGTGATGACTTTGGCAACCGTAAAACAGAAGGCTGGAGAGAAGTTGGGGAGTTTTCTGACGCGGTTCGATGCGGCAGCAGCTTCGGTGGATCGACCAGATCCATCCATGGTTATGATGGCGGCTGTATCCGGGATAGCCGACGGAACGGAGTTCAAAAATTCATTGACGAAAGATCCACCTATGGATCTAGGAGAATTCTATCATGAGGCGGAAAAGTTCTTGCGATAGGAAGATGCGAGTGCAGAGAGAGACGAAGGAGACGAGCTCAATGTTTACACGGTCAAAGATGGAAATCCTCCTGAGAAAGGTACAGAAACTAGCAAGGGAAAGCGAAAGGCTGAGAGTGGCTATAACAGGTCGATGCGACCATGAAAGGAACCAAGATTTACCACATACTCAGAGCTGAACAAGAATTTAGAGCGAATCTATCAGGATACCAAAGAACAGGTCCTGTATCGCAGACCAATGCGAAGGGACCCAACTTCTGACGAAAGGAAATCAGATAAGTATTGCATATTTCATGAATTGAACGGTCATAACACTAATGATTGCAGGCATCTGAAGGACGAGGTGGAAGGGCATATCAGGAACGGTATGCTCCTTCAGTATGTGAGGAAACGGACTCCAGCGGTGGAGCCGGAGCCCCCACCGTCTACCTCAACTAGGGGTGGCCCTGAGTCGGGACAACCTCTGATTATCCATTGATTGACTGAAATGACGATGAACAAGTCGTAAACCTCTTACTAATACGGTCAAGTCGTTTACACATGTGAGCGATCGCGCATGATCCATAGGCATGCTCTGAATGACTACCAACCGCATCATAGCGAGAGTTTACACTTTGACATCCCTACTTTGCTTTTACTTTGATTTTGATTTGAAAATTTAGATTCTGTTTGTATGGACATTTCCGTTGTGAGATTCGTATAACCATTGCTTTGATATTTGCAATTCCATGAAAGAGTTAATTTTCATGCCCGTTGGATCGTGAACGGTCCAAGAGCACCGTCTGTATGGTGATGAATTGCCAGGTTCTTTGATTCAGAAACTCCCCCGAACATGAACTCCGGCATTGATAATACTAAGTCCCCCCCGGGCACACATAATTTGCCTCGAACGGCATACGATCGCGAACGATCACAACTTTCCTCGAACGGCATACGATCGCGAACGATCACAATTTGCCTCGAACGGCACACGATCGCGAACGATCACAATTTGCCTCGAACGGCACACGATCGCGAACGATCACAAATCGCCTCGAACGGCATCCGACAGCGAACGGTCACGATTCACTTAAATGATAGTTGATCGCGAACGATCACTTTCTGCCTCAAACGGCACCGACCGCGAACGGTCATGACTCACTTATTATGAAATCCGACCTCGAACGGTCACCATTCGCCTTGAACGGCACTTGATCGCGAACAATCACCATTTGCCGCGAACGACATCGACCGCGAACGGTCCCATCTCCTCAATTGCCGCGAACGGCATCGACCGCGAACGGTCCCATTCAATCTTTCGCCATGAACAGCACCGACCGCGAATGGTCCTATTCCATCCTTTGCCGCGAACGGTGCAGACCGCGAACGGTCCCAACTCACCTCAAATAGCATGCGATCCCGAACGATCATCATTTGAGGTGATATGAAACTATCAAGTTCTTTACAGGTCGATGATAGGATATGAACATCCAACTCAAGGCATTACAAAACACACCTTCCTACCGCAAGGCATGTTTTGGGGGGCAGATGTTATCCTGCTTTTTGGCAAAGCCGTGATACCAAAAGAGTGGTCAAAAACAAAAGACGGTTCGTCTCAGAGATTGATTGTACTTCATTTCGTTATGGATATCGATGAATTTTTGTTGGAGCCCAGATCAGGCCACAATTGATGGGACATGACAAGCAAAGCCATGAAAGCCAGTGTTTTAAATTTCAGGTTAATCGGAGTTCGTACGGACAAGATATGATCGACGCAAGTTAGCCAAAAGTACACAGTTCGAAACCATCGGCTTGTTGAGAGGGCGCCCATTTCGAACAGATGGAGTTCGAATCCATCAGTAACTCCTTTATTCGAATCCATCGGTTTGCACATGCTTCGAGTCGAACGAGTTCGAAGCGATCAGACGTGATATTGGACGCTTCGAACCTAACGGTTCGAACCCATCAGATAGGCATCATCTCAACAGGTTCGAATCCATCAAGCTCCGTGTACTTCGAATCGATGACATTCGAATCGATCAGCAGAGTATTGATCACTTCGAATCGATCAGTTCGAATCCATCACCTGGGCATCCCCTGAGCACTGTTTCGTATCCATCGAATCCGGAGCACTTCGAATCCACTCGGCTCGTCTTGATCCCCTTCATATCGATCCATTTCGAATCCATTGATGCGAACTGGGTTGCGGCACAGGATACGAACGAGGCGAAATCCATGGGTGCGAAGCGGTCAACTCGGAGATAAAACATGATCGATGCGAGGAGTGCACGCCACGTCACCAGAGATCCACGTTACCGATCGAGTCGAAAGGGATGGAATCGAAGTGATGGGTTCGAATGCAACATCCCTCACGAAAAACCACAACTTGAATCGATCATATCTCCTAAACCACTGATCCAAATGAAACAAAATTTTCACAGTAGCTTCCATACAAGGTGATGATTGTTCCAGCCATGTTTCAGCTCGATTGGACCATTTCTTGATGGGTTCGAAATCACTTCGAATCGATGTCAGATCGAGTCGAAACTTGGTGGGGTCGGTCGCGTGGGCCCACTCACGTGCCAGAAGAAGTCTCCCGAAGTTTGAGCGAGATCTGGGCCTCCTACGCCTATAAATAGCACCCTGAATCCTTTAGTAAAGGGGATTTTTTGGAGGGAGCTTCCACCATTGAACGTCCAGACCCTGCCGGATTGAATTCCAAACTTCATTATCGCTGTTGTATTCAGATTCCAAAGCTATCATCAGCTGTAATCCGTTGTAATCAATTAATATCATCAAGTGAAGCAATAAAGAGAGAACCTTTAAAGTGGACGTAGGCACGAACGCCGAACCACTATAAATCTTGTGTTGTTTACTGTTATTTGTGACTTGCTGCATTTACTATCTCTTAGATCTGAGTTCTGTGTTAATTATTACGGATCTGTGTTGATAAACGGGTGCTTTCACGACTATTGGGTGTTTGTGGTCAACTTTGACGCAAACAATATATATATATATATATATATATATATATATGTGTTAAGATGATAATAATATTATGAGTTGGTTTATATATTAGTTTTATTGGTATACAGCAGTTTAGCTTTTCAAGTACATATATATAATTATACAATGCAGTTCATACTCTTTATCTACCTAGCATTTTTGAAATGACGTATAAAAACTTATACAGGCAATACAGTTCAAGTTGAAAGCACACAGGGCATCATTTCAATAATTAAATTCGTGCTTATAACCATGGGAATCAAACACTAATGCAAGACTATATATATAATAATTATTGAACCTTCTATTTTACTTTGGGTTCTAAAGTATGTATATATCTTAGTTTGTATATATGGATATAAGTATAGATATTTGTTGTTATCTATTAGCTTAGAGTTGTATATGTATATATTTGAGTCATATATTAGCTCGCGGACCTTAGAATATAAAATATGTTAGTATGCACATGTAATATGTTTATTTGATCAAATGTTTAAATACACTTGGATAATGTAGTAATATTTTTGGAGGTATATATATATATATATATATTGGTTTTATAAAGTATTGATTCTATATAAGTATTTTATAAAGTAATTTATGTAGGATATTGCTTCTATAATATATGTATATATGGAATTCATTGTAGTGTACATATGTTTAAGATTTTTGTGTTGAGTAATGGTTTCGGTACAAAATATATTGATTCTTAATACTTGAATATGATTTTGAATATTATGTATTTTTATTATTTGATTTAAGATAAAATACTAAATTATATATATAACATAATAATAATGTATATATTTTCAGCTATATCAAAGCTGATTCGGAATAGCTCTCATCGATTTCCCATTTATCAGCATTGTCCATCGTGCCTGTTTTCTTCATCGAATCCAGTCCATCTAGCGTTGCTTTGGAATTTATAGCTCATTTCTTTGTCAAATCTCTAGCCTCGAAAGGTGAGCATCACTCACGATTAACGTTCTTATATTTATTAAATTTGATTTCAATTGAAACGGCAACTGAAATATGTTGTTGTTAGTTAATTAAATTGTTATATATGTTATTATCGGTATGGGCTGAAATGACAAACCCAACCGATTTTCATTTAATTGAATTTGGGATTGCAGGTTGAAATGATATATACTCGTATATATTTAAATTGCAGATTGAAATGACAAATATCCGTACCACTTGACCATAGGATGGAAAATTATATACATACACTGTTGGCCCATATACAAATATTTTGAAAATGATTTCTATGGTTTTGGAAGGAAATATATGGTTTTATATAAATATTGATTTTATATATTATATAAATTTTATTTTATATATAGTTAAATTCTTGATTTTAAGCTATGTATAAAAAAATTAATATAAAATAAAATTAATAATAAAGTTTGATTTTATTAAATATGATATGGTTAAGTATTTATTTAAATTATATATTAAAATAGAGTTTATAACAATTTTAATAAATTAAGGCTGGGAAGATAGATTTGAATTTATTTGAAATTTTATTTGATTAAGAATTTTTTATTAAATCGATTTGAACTTATTGAATTTGATATTTTAGAGGATGTAATTTTATAACTTGATTTTGGTTTAAGATGATTAATGAATATTTCAGATTTGAGTTTTATTAGAGATATTGAATTTAGTTTTGAAATTATGGAATATTTAAAGCTTTAAAATATATTGAAATTGAAATAGTTTATTTGTGGTTCAAATCTGTTTTGAAATCGATATAGTTTGAAATAGTTTGTTTAGAAACCGAGTTGAATTGAAATGGATGATTTGAGATTTGATTAAATTTGGATTTTTGGAATTTGAGTTGATTTGAAATTGGTTTGTGGAATTTTGAGGAAAATATTTTACTATATAAAATATTTCTAAATTACATTTAAAACTATTTCTATATTTTACTTTATAAATTAATTCCATGTAAATTATATTTGATATAAACTATTTTAATATATACTATTTTAACTTATAACAATTTTATATAAACTATTTTATTTTATATACTATTGTTAATATCTAAACTGTTAAAGGGAAGTGTTGTGATTTTACAAAGTAATTATGATTTCTAAAGTGTTATGATTTCAAAAGGGCTATGACTTCCGAAGTGTTATAATTTCAAATGTTTTGGTTTCAAAGTGTTGTAACTTTGAAGTGCTATTGATTCGCATTCCTTAAGTCGCTCGGCCTTAAGTCGCCGCAACCTAGCGAGTTAACCAATCAATCTATGCAGCATTGATACCTTAAGTCACTCAAGCCTTGAGTCGCATTGCTTATGTCGCTCAGGCCTTAAGTCGCATTTCTATAAGTTGCCGCATCTCTCTAATTCGCTCACTATGCCGTAGTTCTTATGTCGTACTCTATAAGTCATTCATCTATAAGTCACTTCACTCAGGCGCATTTCTTTTTAAGTCGTTCCTGGAGATTCTCTTATGTCGCATGAAGCTTAAGTCGTTAAGTCGTTCAAGTTATGCCGCATTTCATCTGATGTCTCTAAGACGCTCCTGAAGTTTATGTCGCTAGGTCGTAAGTCGTGTGAATGTTGTAACTATTATGTTGTTATGTCGTGAGTCGTATGTTGTATGTTGTATTGTTAAGTCGCATTTGTGTAGTATTGTAAGCCGTATGATGTTGTAATGTTGTAAGTCGTGTGATGTAATGATGTTAAGTCGCACTGTTGTTATGTCGTTAGGTCGTTTGTGTTGTTGTTAGGTCGCATGTATATGATAGGTCGTAGGTCGCGTGTGTTGAGTCGCCGACCTGTGTTGTAAATTCCTATAAATAGGGGTGTGTTGACATTGTAAAAGGGAGTTGATTTTGAATAAAATTTGTTTGTGTGCTTTTTGCCACCTTTGTTGAAGTTGAGAGTGATCTCCTTCTTCTTTCCATCTTCGGGTCATTCGTGCGCGAATCAACGAAGTTCAAGCCAATTCTCGGTATCACTTGCGAGTGATCAATGATTGAATTATAGATCTGTCAACACGGTATCTTGCGAGATCAACGGGTTGGAGATAGCTAGATTCCGGTATCGTCACGATCAACGGAATTTGGCATTTATCGTTCTATCGTTTCATTGACACGAAATCATCATTTCGTGAGGTCGAAAGCTGCGTTAAGTTTGGTATCAAAGCATTATTGGTGCGTCAAGAGGATTAATTCGCTGCATAAGTTTGGTATCAGAGCTAAGTAAGATCATGGCCGAGGAAAGTTAAAAATCAGTGAGAGCCGAGCTAAGTCAGAGGCGAGTCCAGTCAGAGCCGAGTCAAGTCGGAGCCAAGCTAAGTCGAAGCTAAGTTAGATCGAAAAGAGATTATTTGATGATCATGCCTTCGAGACGTGCTAATTGCTACCATCAAGTTGAAGATGTGTATAGAAGACAAGAAGCTGAACAGCTGGAGCAGCGTATCAATGAGAAGTTCAATGAAGGTATTGAGAAGTTAGAGAAGTTGATGAAAGACATGAATCAAAGTCAAAGGAGAACTTCCCCAGTTTCGAACCAGAGTAGATACAGGGTTTCACCATCTGTTTCGGAAGAAAGGAGGATGTCACCACAGTCTTATCGAGATAGGAGAGAATCATCATTTTCAATGATGCGAGAACACCGTGGGTACAGAAATGAAGAAAGAAGAACTCAACGTGGGTTTGACAATGAACCTTATCGTGATGCTGAAAGACATGGTAGAAGGGATATGCATGGTCGTAGGGATGAAGATGGTCGAGATCGATATCGAAGTACATTTGATTTTGAGGAGGATGGTGATAGAGGAAGTATTCATTATCGAAATCGAGGCCAAGTGCGAAATCAATATCTGGATTCCGAAAATGATCGTAAATGGGAGTCGGGTATGAGGATGGAAATTCCAGAATTCAAAGGTGGTATGCAAGCTGAAGAATTTCTTGATTGGTTGTTGAGTGTTGAAGAAATCTTGGAATTCAAGGAGGTGCCGGAGAATCGTAGAGTTCAGTTAGTTGCTACAAGACTAAGGGGAAGTGCTATGGCTTGGTGGCAGCAAACTAAACTAACACGGGAGAGAATGGGGAAATCAAAAGTTGTTACTTGGGAGAAAATGAGAAAATGAAAGCAACTTTCTTGCCGTATAATTATCAATCTCTTATGTATCAACGATTGCAGAATTTGAGACAAGGGACGAAGTCAGTGAATGACTATGCAGATGAATTCTATCAATTTATTGCAATGAATAATATTATGGAAACTGAGGAACAGCTAACTGCTAGATATATTGGAGGGTTACGAATGCAAATTCAAGACATGGTTAATATGTTCAATCTGATGTCTGTTGCAGAAGCACATCAGAAAGCGCTAGCTTGGGAGAAACAAGGGAGACGAGGAGTTGGTGTGTTTACAAGTTCCAACAACCAGAATAAGGGAGCTAGTAGAAATGCTAATGTTTCCAAGGCAGTTAATAAACCAATTGTCAATGAAGCCGTTAAAGCAAAGGTCAATAATAGTATCAAGTGCTATAATTGTCAGGAGTTGGGCCATAAAAGTAATGAATGTACAAAGCCAAAGAAGAGAGCATTAGTCGCAGAGGAATGTGAGTATGAGGATGTGGAAGCTGAAGTTGATTATTCTCAACCATTGAAATTTGATGAAGATGAAGAAGTCGTGTCAGGAGACGAAGGGTGTAACTTGATGATAAGAAGGTCTTGTTTAATGCCAAAGCATGAGAATGATTCAAGTTGGCTAAGAAGCAATATCTTTTATTCTACATGTACTATCATGGGAAACGTTTGTCGATTTGTTATTGATGCGGGAAGCTGTGATAACATTATTTCTTAAGAAGCCGCTACGAAGTTGGAGTTGAAGACTGAAAAACACTCTAGACCTTATAAACTGGCATGGCTAAAGAAAGGGGGAGAAGTGACAGTGGGAAGAAGAGCATTTGTTACATTTTATATTGGGAAGAAGTACAAAGATGATATATGGTGTGATGTGGTGGATATGGATGTGTGTCTCTACTATTGGGAAGACCGTGGCAATATGATATAGCTGTACAACATAATGGTCGCACCAACTGCTACAGTTTCATGTTCGAAGGAACTCAAATTACCTTAGTTCCTAAGAAGCGAGAACAAAGTGAAAGCAAGTCAGAGAAGAAGGTGGAATCAACTAGTCTATTATCTTCGAAAGAATTTGTTGAAGAAGTGAAAGATAGTGTTGAATTGTTTATGTTGATTGGGTACGAAAGATGTGAAGATCTTGAAATTCCTGTGGAGGTTAGAATGGTGTTAAATGAATTTGAAGATGTCTTTCCTGTGGAATTGCCCAAGGAGTTACCACCACTAAGGGACATACAACATCAAATTGATCTAGTGCCAGGTGCTATTTTACCGCATAGGCCACATTATCATATGAGTCCAAAGGAGCATGAAGAGTTGAGGAGACAGGTTGAGGAGTTGCTTGAGAAAGGGCGTGTTTGAGAGAGTCTCAGTCCTTGTGTTGTACCATCTTTATTTGTGCCGAAGAAAGATGGTTCATGGATAATGTGCACGGATAGTAGGGAACTCAACAAAATAACTGTCGGATACAGATTTCCTATGCCAAAACTTGATGATCTATTGGATCAACTCAGTGGGTCTGTAATCTTTTCTAAGATTGATCTTAAAAGTGGTTATCATCATATTCGCATAAGACCGGGTGATGAATGAAAGACAGCATTCAAGACTCGGGAAGAAATTATATGAATGGCTGGTCATGCCGTTTGGTCTATCTAATGCGCCAAGTATATTTATGAGGGTGATGAATCAAATTTTCTGATCATACGTTGGGAAGTTTGTTGTAGTTTACTTTGATGATACCTTGATATATAGTGCTAGCACAGAGGAGCACATTCAACACTTGCGGAAGGTGTTAACTATTCTTCATCAGGAACAGTTCTATGCAGCAACGAAGAAATGCGTGTTCATGACGCCAAGTGTTTTATTTCTGGGTTAAGTCGTGTCCAAAGAAGGGATTCAAGTGGACCAGAGTAAAGTAGCCGCAAGAGATTGGCCACATCCCAAAACTATAACAGAAGTCAGAAGTTTTCATGGGTTAGCATCATTTTATCGAAGATTAATATCGCATTTTAGTAGTGTGATGGCGCCTGATACCGATTGTATGAAGGGAAAGCAGTTTTCATGGACGAAAGAGGCAGGATTTGCTTTTGAACGAATCAAGGAACTTTTAACCTCAGCACAGATTCTAGTGTTGCCGGATTTTCAGTTACTATTAGAGTTACATACGAATTCATCTAAAGTTGGAATTGGAGGAGTGTTGAGTCAGAAGGGTCGTCCGATTTCCTATTTCAGTGAAAAACTTTCTAGAGCAAAGATGAGATACAATACTTAAGATGTGGAGTTTTATGCTATTATGCAAGCTGTGAAGTATTGGAGACATTACTTGTTCCACAAAGAATTTGTTTTGTATACGGACCATGAAGTATTGAAACATTTACAAGGGCAGAATAAAATTGCAGCTAGGCATGCATCGTGGATAGCTTATTTGCAGCAATTTACATTCGTCGTAAAGCACAGGTCTGGAGTAACTAATCGCGTCGCCGATGCATTGAGTCGGAGAAATAATTTGCTAACAACCATGCGAGTAGAGGTGATGGGTTTTGACTTACTTCCAGATTTTCTTACTTCAGATTCATATTTTTCCAGGATCCTAGACAAAGTCAAGCAGGGAAACATGGATGGATAAATGTTGGTTGATGGTTTTCTGTTCAATGGAAATCAATTGTGTATCCCAGATTACAGTCTGGGAATGAAAATCATCAAAGAATTACATGAAGAAGGACACGTGGGTCGCGACCGTACTATGCAGTTGATATAAAGTCTTATTTTTGGTCGTCAATGAGGAAGGAGGTTGAAAAGTTTGTTCAGAGGTGCCATGTTTGTCAAGTTTCAAAGGGGACCGCGACAAATGCATGTTTATATATGTCGTTGCCTATACCTACTAAACCATGGGTGGATGTTAGTATGGACTTTGTATTGGTTTGCCGAGGACACAACGTGGCAATGATTCTATCTACGTGGTGGTTGATCGATTTTCAAAGATGGTACATTTTATCGCATGCAAGAAGACGGCAGATGCAGTTAATATCGCACACTTATACTTCAAAGAGATCTATCGTCTTCATGGTTTGCCTGAATCTATTGTATCAGATAGAGACACTCGTTTTCTGAGTCATTTTTGGATGAGTCTATAGAAAATGGTCGGGACAAAGCTGAAATTTAGTAATGCTTATCATCCATAGACGGATGGGCAGACAGAAGTCGTGAATAGATCCCTAGGTAATCTATTGAGATGCCTCGTGAATGACAATTTAAAGAGTTGGGATTCCAAGCTGTGTCAAGCTGAGTTTGCACACAACCATGCAGTTAAACGTAGCGCTGTGTTCAGTCCATTCCAAGTCGTTTACTCCATAATGCCGAAAGGACCATTAGATTTGTTTATAGTACCACAGCAGAAAGGAGTGATCAAACGAGCTAGTGATTTTGTGAATGAATTACAAGAGTGCCACAAGGTTATGAAGGAACGATTGCTTAAGGCGAATGAGAACTATAAGCAATCTGCAGATATTAAGCGACGAAATGTTGAATTCAAAGAAGGAGATTTTGTGTATGTAGTATTGACTAAGGATCTATTGGCACTTACAAAAAACTAGCTGCTAGAAAGATTGGTCCTTTGGAAGTTGTCAAGAAGATTAATGAGAATGCTTATCAGTTGAAATTGTCGGATCATATCCATACTGCTGACGTTTTCAATGTCAAACACTTGATCCCATATCATGAGAATGAATATGTCGAAGAGGAGGAAAGTGTGAATTTGGGGTCGAATTTCAACCAGGGGAGGATGATGCAGCGCACCATATTCATAGGTCGCGTTCCTTAAGTCGCTCGGCCTTAAGTCGCCCGCGACCTAGCGAGTTCACCAATCAACCTATGCAGCATTGATACCTTAAGTCGCTCAAGCCTTGAGTCGCATTGCTTAAGTCGCTCAGGCGTTAAGTCGCATTTCTATAAGTTGTTGCATCTCTCTAATTCTCTCACTATGCCGCAGTTCTTATGTCGTACTCTGTAAGTCATTCATCTATAAGTCGCTTCACTCAGGCGCATTTCTTTTTAAGTTGTTCCTGGAGGTTCTCGTATGTCGCATGAAGCTTAAGTCGTTATGTCGTTCAATTTATGCCGCATTTCATCTGATGTTGCTAAGACGCTCCTGAAGCTTATGTCGCTAGGTCATAAGTTGTGTGAATGTTGTAACTGTTATGTTGTATGTTGTATTGTTAAGTCGCATATGTGTAGCATTGTAAGTTCTATGATGTTGTAAGTCGTGTGATGTAATGATGTTAAGTCGCACTGTTGTTATGTCGTCAGGTCGTTTGTGCTGTTGTTAGGTCGCCTGTATATGATAGGTCGTAGGTCGCGTGTGTTGATTCGCCAACCAGTGTTGTAAATTCCTATAAATAGGGGTGTGTTGACATTGTAAAAGGGAGTTGATTTTGAATAAAATTTGTTTGTGTGCTTTTTTCCACCTTGGTTGAAGTTGAGTGTGATCTCCTTCTTCTTTCCATCTTCGGATCATTCGTGCATGAATCAACGAAGTTGAAGCCAATTCTCGGTATCACTTACGAGTGATCAACGATCGAATTGTAGATCTATCAACATGGTATCTTGTGTGATCAACGGGTTAGAGATAGCTAGATTCCGGTATCGTCACGATCAACGGAATTGGGCATTTATCGTTCTATCGTTTCATTGACAAGAAATCATCATTTCGTGAGGAAGAAAGCTGCGTCAAGTTTGGTATCAAAGGATTATTAGTGCGTCAAGAGTATTAATCCAATGCGTCAGCTATGATTTTGGGAATGGATACATTTGAAATCGAAATGATATCGTATATGGTTTTTAAATCGAAATGATATCATATTGATATGGTTTTGAAATGGCTATGATATTTTGGTTTTGAAGTATATACTATTTTGAAATGACCGTGGTGTTATAATAACGTTTGGTTGTTAAAGAGACCGAGATCGAAAGTTTTGATACTCCCTGCCAACACCGAAAACCACTTTAACAACTGTGTACGCGGTGGAGATTCTAGAATGAAGTAGGATGGTGGCGACGTCGTATTGAGGTATATACGTGGACCCGACTCCTATGAGTTGGCATAAGGTGGCTAAAACAGGAGTGATTCTCGGGCCAATGAGGTAGCTCCTCTGATCGGACACACTCCTTCGATATTATATTCTGAATTTGTGATTGATCTGGTGGTCACTTTTGATTTTGATTTGGGAGTGTGGCTCGAGATGGGCGGTAGCTGCGTCTGTGCGTTACCACCAGCCTGGATGCATAATTGGTGTATCTACCCTGGCATTGCCTTGTTGTGCCGTGTCACCTACCCTAGCGCGCCCTATATGATTTTGTTTTGTACCATACCTATGGAGTGCCCTCTAACGACGCCCAGTACGGGGAAGATTACGGTACTGTATAAACTATGGGAATATATAAAATGTGTTAAGGTGGAAAATGTAAAGCCTTAACGCTATTTTTTAAAATATATTATACTTTACTTTAGACACTATTATGACAGCTTATATTACTACATAGTAGATAGTTTAACGGATCCTTAGAGAATGGTTATCTCAAACATCCTTTGAGTTACTTGTATTTCAGTTGATATTTCACTTGAGTTGGATTTATGGATATAAGAATGTTAATCCTGACTCGAGTATTTTGTGTTTTGCTTTACGCTCGTGTCAGACTGAGTGATACAGCTTTTGAGACTCGCATTTGGAGTTGGAGCTTCATTTGGAGACCCATCTACATCTTTTAGCTTGGAGTTATTCAGTTGATTCTAGTGATGTATTCTGATCTTGCATTCGACTATTGTATTTGGAACTTCCGTTGTAACTTAATTAACTCTGATATATAGTAGCTTTATTTGGAACTTCTGTTTTCGCTGCATATTGCATATTTCTCTGTGTCTATGATTCTATGATTTATTTATCTACTGTATTTGCTGAGTTTTGCCAAATATAATTAACAATATGGTATTTTGAGCAATTCAAATTCGGCATGTACGAATGCGAATGGTTTGAAATATCAGACTGTTACATTTGGTATCAGAGCTTTGGTTTTTGGCAAAAACTTATTATATAAAGTAAATGTAGTTACGGAATAACTTTCATTCGAGCTTGAATTCCTTCCTCTTTGATTCGGTTTGTTTTGAATTTTGGAACTCCCTTATTCATTCTGAAATCCACTCGTGTCTTCCCGTATTCAAATTCTTCTTGATTCTGAAGTATTCATAGCTCCATTGAATGGCTGTAAATGGGTGAAACTCCTTTACAACAGGCATTGATTCACCGAAGATTTCTGTATCCTCAGTTTACGATGCTATCTATCTCCTGCTATGCTAGAATTCTATCTCTTACGATTGAATGTCGATTTTCCTTGGAATTCTACATCGATCTTTTCCTTGAAGTCACGGTCGACCCGGTTAAGGTTGACCGTGATTAATAAACTTATCCATCTACCTATGTTGTTATTCAATCATCTTATCTTTGTTTCGAATCTATCTTCGAATCCAAATTCTCTTTGATTTGAGTCCATCAAATTTGAATCTCTATCCTTTCTTTGAAATCCATTCTTGTATCGCCAGCTAGGAAGTTTATTTGTAAATTAATATTAAATTGTTTTGTATATGGTGTTGTTTGAGTTGTTTATGTTGATTTGGATTTTCGATCGATTCGTCTTATCAACGCTCTTCATAGGATCTCCAAAACACTTGAACTGAGCAAACTGACATAGTATTATTTTCGAATTTGGTAAATGAAATAAATTTTTGTATGATTATATTATATATAAGTATAAGCTTTCTGAAATTAAATAGTTAATGAATTGGTTGTTGAAAATAATAATATTTGATTTTCATTTATTATTTTCTATACCATTGACTATTTCAACATCCAGATTTGAAAATTTAATTGAATTTAAATTTAGAATTTGAGAGTTTAATTTTCGATAATTCCAAACTTTGGTTTTAAAGTTCTAAAATGTATATATTTAAAGTATTTTCGAATAGAAACCGTTTTCAAAGAAATTTGAAGGTTGAAATCAATACTCTACCCATTGTCGCTGGAAAATAATTTTGGTGATGACTGCAGCATCATCGACATTTATTTTCGAGTTTCAGAGTGGAGAGATCATTCTGTAGCTTTGCAACAGTTTGTTTTGGAAATTAAATTGATTTGAAATTCTAAAGTATGACTTGATTTTTAATATATATATATATATATATAAGTATATGATTATAAATTTGATTTGACATATAATATATATATATATATATATATATATATATAGTTTAAAATGAAAGTAGAAATTTAATTCTTAATCTTATGTTAAGAATGTTTTCAATTATTAAATAAAGCCAAAATTTTGGAATAAATATTTAAACTTAAGTAATTGAATCAGAATTTTTTTACTTGTATAATACTTAATTACATTCCAATATAACTTACCTAAGTCATTCAGATGTTGAATATGTAAATGAATAATTTACAATGTAAAATGGTGTTTAATGATTTTATAAATAAAATTTGAGTGGTTATAATAAATGTTTTACACTTAATTCATAATTATAAAGGTGTTAATTGAGATAAATTGAATGATAAGATAATTAATAAATAAATATGAATTTAGAAATAGTTAAGTTTGAATTTTAATTGGAATTAACTTAAGTAAATCAAATGAATTTAATAAATATGATAAATAAAATACTTTTTTGAAGGAATTAATAAATTGAAATTTAATCAACTTAATGAAATATCTTGAATTTAAAATCAATTATTGAATATTAATTAATTTAAGTTGAAATCTGTATAGTTTTAAATTAATTATTTTACTTTTCAATCTATTTTCTTCTGGTTGTTTTTATTCTCCTACCTCATTCCTTTTCGTGGGCGAAAAGTTTTGAGTGCCGGAGAGTGTAACGACCCATAAATTTTAGTGGTTTTATTTATTTAACTAATTGGATTTTTTAAAATTTTATATAATAAAATTTTGAATTGGAAATTTGACATTTGGAATACGTATACTTTAACATAGAAAATGGTAAATCCGTTAATATGAAAGTTTATTTTCTTACGTAATTATTTCAATTTAATCATTTAATATTTGATGATAATAAAATGTTTTCCAAGCTTGAATATTTTTCTATAGAAAGTTTATAAATCATCTTCTGAGTGAGACGTTATATTTTGTTTCGCCAAATTTTGACTGTTATTGCTCCTTTCATCTTATTTGTGGAAAATTACAGAATTCTCGGTACCGATATCGACTTTTGATAGGATGATCATACCATTGATATCTGTATGCCATTTTGATCGTCCTATCGAGCTGACCTCTATGGTATATTCATTTCTGTATTTTGTAGTCCGGTGCACGGTGTAGTCTGTAAAAAATATAAGCCGTATCGGTTTACCTTTTGAATCTTTTGGTAGTTTCCGTCATTTCAATTTTCTAACCATGAGATGATGATTGGTCACTAGCCTTTATTATCTCCTTGAATGCATGCGGCTTTCACTATCTCACCATTTCAAATTTTATTTGATAATTCATCTGCTAATCTCTTCTCTTTCTTTTATCTAGCGTGCAAACACATTTCCACCTCCACCTTTATATTCATGCAAAGGAATACTAATAATATGTAACGTCCCGCCTTTTCGCATGATTTAAATCGACACACATGTCAATTCAAATCATATGAAAAAGCGGATTGTTATGGGTAAATAAGAAAAACAAGAAAGAAATGAAACAAAACAGAATCTCACATCGGAAGGATAAAATATAATAATCAAATATATAGTTCATGAAGCTGTTTAAAAATATTTAATTTCACTTTATACAATAAATATAGAGTTCACATGCCAAAGGAAAAAATCGATGCAGCGGAATACAGTGTGTATTGGAACAATATAATATTATAATAATAATGAAATCTTCGTCTTCGTCCTCCAGAAATAAAATCTTCGAACCTAAAACGCTCGGACTGACCCGAGCGAATTAAAAAGACAAAACACTCAATTTAGAACTAAAAGATCTTAAGTAAGTTAAATCAACAGAAATAAATATGACTGCGGTAACTTAAGAGATGCTCGGGATTTACATCTCCTAAGGATCCGTTAAGGATCCGTTAAACTATTTACTATGTAGTATATTTCGTTATTATAATAGTGTCTATTAGTAAAATAAACTTACTTTTAAATAGCATTAAGGAGTTACCCAATCTCCCTCTTAACACAATAATAGTCCCAGTAGTCCATCCAATATCATAGCCCTCCTGATCGGGAAACCACCAGAGGATACCACACGGGCTACGGGAGAAATCCAAACTCGTACAAGGCTCGGTAGGTTAGGTGACACGGCACAACTAGGCAATGCCAAGGTAGATACACCAATTACGCTTCTAGGTCGGTGGTAAAGCGTAGCCGCAGCTACCGCCCACCTCGAGCCACACCCCCAAATCAAAGAAATCAAAAATGGCCACCGAATCAATCCAAAAGTTAAAGTATAATATTGAAGGGATGTGTCCGATCAAAGGTGCTACCCTAATTAACCCGTCGATCGCTCCTGGTTTAGCCACCTTATGCCAACTCATGGGAGTTGGGTCCACGTATTTACCTCAAAAGAAACGCCGGCACCATTCTAC
The DNA here is from genome assembly GCA_030765085.1 of Allium cepa. Classification (NCBI taxonomy): domain Eukaryota; kingdom Viridiplantae; phylum Streptophyta; class Magnoliopsida; order Asparagales; family Amaryllidaceae; genus Allium; species Allium cepa. The sequence continues at coordinate 491,652,519 of CM060942.1, forward strand.
TTTATTCTGGAATTTCCACCGCGTACAAGGTTGTCAAAGTGGTTTTCGAAGTTGGCAGAGAGTATGTGTAACGTCCCGCCTTTTCGCACGATTTAAACCGACACACGTGCCGATTCAAACCATACGGAAGGTAGGATTGTTATGGGGTAAATGAGAAAGATAGAGAAGAAATAAAACAAAACAGAATCTCACAGCGGAAGGATAAAATATAATAATCAAATATACAGTTCATGAAACTGTTTTACAAAATAATTTATTTTTCTTGTGCAATAAATATCAGAGTTACACATACCAATACAACAATGCAGCGGAATTAAATGGTGTAGTGCACTAGTATAAATAATAATAATACAAATCTTCGTCTTCGTCCTCCAAAGCTAAATCTTCAAATCCTGAAACGCTCGGAATGACCCGAGCGAATTTGAAAAGACAAAAACACTCGAGTCAGAACTAAAAGATCTTATGTAAGTTAAATTTTACAGAAATAAATATGAGTACTGTAACTTAAGAGATGCTCGGGATTTACATCTCCTAAGGATCCGTTAAACTATTTACTATGTAGTATATTGCGCTATTATAATAGTGTCTAATTGTAAAATAAACTTACTTTTAAATAGCGTTAAGGCTTTACATTTTCCACCTTAACACAAAATATATTCCCATAGTCTATACAGTACCGTAATCTCCCCCGTACTGGGCGTCGTCAGAGGGCACTCCATAGGTATGGTACAAAACCAAAATCGTATAAGGCGCGATAGGGTAGGTGACACGGCACAACTAGGCAATGCCAGGGTAGATATACCAATTACGCTTCCGGGTCGATGGTAACGCGTAGCCGCAGCTACCGCCCACCTCGAACAAACTCCCCCAAAATCAAAAATAGAAGTGGCCACTGAATCAATCCAAAGTCGAAGTATAATATCGAAGAGGAGTGTCCGATCAGAGGAATGACCTCATTAACCCGTCAATCGCTCCTGTTTTAGCCACCTTATCCCAACTCACGGGAGTCGGGTCCACGTATTTACCTTACAGGAAACGTCGCCCCAACCTACTTCATTCTGGAATCTCCACCGCGTACACGGTTAGTCAAAGTGGTTTTCGGTATCATTTAAACACCGCGGTCTCTTTGCCAACCAATCGTTATTATAACACCGCGGTCATTTAAAAATAGTTTATACTTTAAAACCAGAATATAATCCATTTCAAAACTATAATATTACGATATCATTTCTTCTTTAAAACCCAAAAAGATTCATTTTGATATTATTTTATAAAACCCAAATCAATGATATCATTTCCCAAATATAAATCTTTTCCAAAAATTATGCCACTTTTAAAATTTATAATTCCTTGTAACCAAATATTTGAATATTAACTTTCAACATAATACTTCGAAATCCATAGTTTTTAAAACCATTACTTTCAAAACTAAATGGTTTGGATATTCAACAGTATATAAAATAAGTGGTTTAACTTAAATGTTACTTTGAAAAGAAATATTTCTCGTGGCTTTACAATACATTTCTTTATTTAAAGTTAAAACAAAAATTTAATATCGCTTCAAGTTCCAAAACCATTTCAATAAATTCATATATATACGTATATCCATTTTGAGTATAAATATTTCAACTAAAGTTGGATTTTATTCTTTCAAATCAAATGTTCTATTAATTAGCCTTGAATATTCACATAGAATCCATAATTTATAAGACTTCAATTTCTAGTAATAAATTATATATATTTTCCAATTCAAGTTATACTAGAATATTCATTTAATTTATTTTGGGAAAATCCAATTATAAATATCATATCTTAAAATTTCCAACTTAACATTTAAACATAGGATATAAATTATCAAACTCCATTTACTAAATTTTCTTCCATTTTAATAAAGAGATTTATACACCTTTTTATTTCAAATTTTTCAACTTCATATGTATATAAATATGGAAGAAAACATTTATTCAGTATAAAATTTAAGATTTTTATAAACCGTATTCCATCCAAACCATAGAAATCACATTAAAAATAGTTATATATAGACCGCGGTGCCTGTATATAGTTTTCTATCCTATGGTCAAGTGATACGGATATTTATCATTTCAATCCGCAATTTAAAAAAATAAAACTGCGGTTGTATATCATTTCAAACCGCAATCCCGAATGAAATGTAAATGCATACTAACTTGCAGTTTAATGATATCCAAATAAAACATTCATTCAACAACACATCCATCATCCAATCACAACATCGATCAATATCAATCAATAACAATTATATATATGATCATATATAACAGGTGATAACTGGCAGTTTATTCAAATTAAATTTATCAACTATTAATCTAACAGTTTATTCAGTAATAATTTATACAACTGTTAACTAGCAATTCATATGCAACAAAAATTTCCAACAGTCAATTAATACACAATAAATCAATTAAATTAACAGTTAAATTTAATAAAATGCAATTCAACAGATATGAATGAAATAAACATGCCAAATACTCATAAATAAATTTCTATTCATTTCTAAAATTTATTTAACAAACATAAAAGCTTCTAGTAGTTGTGAGTGGGTTAAAACACTCACCTTTTGAATTTAAATCGAATGTAAATCCGATTTAAACCCAAAATTTGACGGTCTCTAAATTTATCCAAACCAGCGTCATCAGATCCGGAATTTAATTACGATCCTAACACAAGAAATTTCGTGTGAAACGGAGTTCGTATGTGAAAGTTATCACAATTAAACGATTTGCAATTGAAATAAAAAAAATTAAAAATAAGCAAAACAAAAATAAAATACCGTGCCACATCCACCTTCCCTCGTGAAAAACGCATATGCTTCTTCTTGATTGCTAACTTTGTTCCGTAATTTTTCTTTTATTTCGATTTACTTTAATTTTCCTCCTTATTATATGAATGTATGTATTTTAAAAGGTTTGAAAGAAAAAGAAGATTTGAAAAAGAAGAATTGAAAAAAAATGATTAAAATAAGAACTGAAAACGGAAGAGAAGATCTAGATTTGAAAAGAAGAAAGTTTGAAATAGAAGTAAATTTGAAGAAGAAGAAGAAGAATATTTGAAGAGAAAGAAAAAAAAATTAAAATGAGAGATAATAAGGAGCTTTGAGAAAAACAAGAAAAAAGAAGAAGAAGAAGAATAGCATGGAGGCTAGGGTTAGAGTTAGGAGAAACAAAATGTAATAGAAGAATAAGAAGTAGGTTATTTATAAGGTTAGAGTTAGGTTTAGGGACAAATAGATTTGAAAGGAGAGGCTGCTATTAATTAGAAATAAAGTGAATATGAACACTTGGTATTGAAATATAGCAAACATGAACAGTCCTTCTTTTTTTTTAAAGTAGAAGGTATTAAAAAGAGGTATTTATTAATTAGAAAGAAAATGAATATGGAGGGACAAAAATAAATGACACGTTTCGTTAGTTTGATTCTAAATTAATTAAGTGCTAGATACAGAAAAATTTGAATACATCATATATATATATTCATACTTTAACTGTGTGACAAAATTGCTAAACATACATCAAGTACGATTAATTGGTGACAATATATAGGAATAATCAACAATAAATGTGGATGCAATCACATAAGGATCTAATAGGGAAGGAGATAAAAGTAACAACGTTGATTAATTCCACTTTCCCACTTTAGCCAATCCAATTACAAAATTTAAAATTTTATAAAATTTCTCTCCTTTGATTTCTTAAACAATTTTAATAACTAACAACAAGTTCTATGTTAATTCAATCATTAATCATTTCGCCAATTACCAAATTAAATTTCAATTATTCGCAATAAATCAAATTATAAATTTTTCATTCCAATAAATAAAATAAATCTTGATTTTTTTTTTCTTCCATCCTTATTAATTCCACAACTTGTTCAATTTGAAAATCATTATTATATTTTCCAAATGTTACCTTAATTTAACACTTATGTAACGTATTATTAGATTCGTTGCAAGATTTCAATCCCCATTTCTTAATATACTCAAATTCTGGACATTTTTATTTCCTTACCCATAAGTGTAACATTTATTGCCAATTCCATCCAAATTTAACAGGTAACCCTTAACAATGTTTTCAATCCAAAGGTTATACTTAAGTTTGCGTTGTATTCTACAACTTATCATATTATGAAGAAAATTCACATTATTCCCCAATATTACCTTAATTCATATTAACTTAACATTAAATTTACTCTTCATTCTATTATTAACCTATTAGTATTAAATAGATGAAATTAACATTGGTTTTACACTCTATTACGTAGATATCCTTAAATTTTATCTAAGTTTATATTTACATAATATTCCAACATTAAATTTCATCCAATTTTTTTTTCTTCCTTTTTATTTTAATTAAATCCAATTTCCCTAAAGTTACATTCAAACAAGTAAATTTTGATTTTCAATCAATCATTATACTATAACATTCTTAACATTTTTTCATTACACTACTAAATTCTACCTTGATAAGTTTACGCTTCTATTGCTTTACTTTCACACTTCCGTTAAAATATAAATTAATTCTAAAGTAACGTTTATTGTTGACCCCGCCATTTTAATTACTCATATTTAGATGAACGTTATTTCAAATAAGTTCATTGACTCATTTAAATTAGGTAGTTTATAGTAGTTGTTATCCCACCCTTACAATAATTTCCTACTAACGTGCTACCAACTCCTTTAATTAAAATTTGAATTCCAAACCTTATTTAATATACTAAGTAAGATAAATAACATATATAGATTGCTACCAACTTTCCTTTTCTTGCATCTATGTGTTTATTACTTGACACACCAGTAAATATTACATATACACAAAATTCCGTTATCACTTGCCTAACAAGGTTATTATCACTTAAGATCTCACTGCATCCACATTTTCACATTTTCATTTCCTAGTTTCTTTACTTTATTCTACATAATTTATTACAAATGGGATTTTCTTTGGTTTACATCTTATTTGTATTTAACATTTCTCAATCACCAATTCATTTCACTTTAACTGCGGTAAATTGGCGGATAAATTGAATTTGATTCCCAAAATCTAAATTAACAAGAAACAAAGGTAGGTAACATACAATAGTCATTACTCCAAATTCTAGTCACCTAAATAGTCTTTTATTCCTTGCAAATAAATGTTACTATTTATTTTCATAGTACAAATCTCAATGATTATCCCATTTTAATTTGCTTAGGCCATTTATTTCACTATACATATCTACATAAATGGGTAATTTATTCAATTCATTAAGTGTCAATTCTATTAAGCCCTGTTTATATCTTTATGCATTCTTCTATAACTTTACAAAAGGGAATAACTTTTAAACTCATACACTTAATAACAAAACCGTTATAAATCCAATAAACTTCCAAATCCAAGTTTGTACACATTTTACACAACTATTATGATTTTTCACAAACGTTGAATTTATTAAATGACCATTTATTATAATTTAATTCCCTTAATTGAATCAAATGCTTACTATTATATATATTCTTTTCATTCTACCATTCCTTCCCATTATAAATTCATTAACGTATTTACACATCTCTATCTTTCAAATATAAAATAACCAAACTGATTACAAACACTGTTTCTATCAATTTTCATAAGTTTGTTCAAAACTATACTTTTGTTTAGATAAAATAAATTTTATGTTTCTATTAGTTTTCTTTTCCTTTCACTACAGGCATAAATTATTACTATCTACACTAATTACATCTTTGTATTAATGAACACCATTTAAGTTAATATTTAGACTAACATTCACAAATTCAACATTTATTTGTTTCTTCAAAATTACTTTAAATCAAGTTGTGAAAATTTACATTATCCACATCTATTATCATAAAATTTTATAGTTACACTAAATTGCAACCACTATACCAAATTTCTACGTTTACTCCTAAACAAATTAGAAATTATATTAATTCATTTTATTAAATATCATAAATTTAACGGGTCGTTACAATCTCCCCTACTCAAAACTTTTCGTCCCCGAAAAGGAAAAAGAAGGGAGGAGGAAGATTTACAGTGCATCTTATTTCAAATATTAACTTATAAACAATATTTTACTGGATTAATTTCCTTTAATGAAATATACTTGTTTTATAATCATTATATCCTTTAATACTTGAATTATTAAAGTTGGAAAAATACTTTCACAAAATTCTAAGTCCAAAATTTACGAAATTTTTTGGCAAAGTCTCCTTTGTACGGAGGGACTCTGGAGAAAATATAATATACAAATATACAAATATATTACACATATTATCCAAATAAAATATCCCAACACGGGAAAATATATAAAATAGCGCTTTATACGTAATCCGGAAACATACCTATTTGTCGGGCAATACGCTTATTATTATGGAACCAAAAGCAGTAGCAGTTGCTTCCATAACCTGTATTTTCTTATAAGCCTAAAAGGTTAAATATTTATTTTAAAATGAACTATACTAGTGGATTCAATCTCCAATCAAATGCAACAACCATACATTTTAACAAACAGCACACACCGCAAACAAAATCATTCAATCAAACAAACAATTAGTTGTTAGGTTCAAATTCCGAAATTGTACGAAATGTAAAATAACTATCAAGTGCATCCTTTACTCAACAGTCTTAGATGGAACAAAGATAGATTATTTCTCCATCCAACAACTTCAAAATTCCTTACCCAACAACCATACATCAACCAAACAATTCAAATCAACACCAAAATAGCTTATTATACATTTATTTCATACTTCAGTGGTTTGATTTTCTTCCCTTCATTTATGAGGGATTTCTTTGTTCTTACAAGTTTTATTTTCCAATTATCCCAAAATTCATTATATTTGTATTTCCTTTTTATTACTTAAGTTTATAAAATAATTCTCATTAATAACAACAAATATTTTGAATATCTTCCTTTCTTTACTCTTTACTTGTAAGGTTTCCCTTAAATTCTTAATCTGCTAACATTCATTCTTATAAGTGGAAGTTTTTATTTATCTAATTAACTATGGATTACAGTCATTTAATTTTTCCTACTTTCCATTATATTAGAATAGGGAAGATTAAAACATACTTAAGTCAATAATCATACAATCAATTCTTATTTTGAATTTCATTTTATATACTTAGGTTCATATCATCTATTAATAATTCTTAACCCTTTTTCAGTAAAATTTCAATTATAACCTAAGTTTATACCATTAAATTCTTATTATAACAGTAATTTATTGAATACTTCATTTTTCCTAAATTCCTACTTGTAAAATATTCAATTCCAGTTTCTCATTTAACACTTCAACTTTTATATTTGGGTAAGTTATTTATGTTAAGGAAATTGCAATTGAACTTATACAAGTTTAATCTCCATTCTTTTAATTAAATTTAATGTTTATCCATATTACTCTTTGTCTCATATGTATGCAAATTCCTCTTTATAGCTTTGCAATTATTCTCTTATTTCAATTAGAGGTTTCAATTCATTTATTACTTAACTTTTATTTCACTACAATTTAACAATTGATTAATTAATGGAGAATTTTAGAATTGGATTCCGGGTCAGATTTCAATTTATTTCAAAATAATAGATAAATAAGTTCTTACAACTCAAAATCTCTAATTATAGTTAGAACAATAAAAGAAATTTTTTTTTAGAAAATTTCATAATAAATCTGCAGTAGAATTTACTACAGTGGCCTTTCCCCTTCGAAACTTGAAATGAAAGTCGATGATGCGGCCGTCATCACCGAATTTATTTTCCAGTGACAGAGAGGAAAGTACAGAATTTAATTTTTTTTTTTTTCCAAATCTTCTTTAAAACAATTCTTCCAAATTATACGAAATATTTATATAAGAAATTACTTATAAACCAAATCAATAAATTTCACAAATTCTTTGAAAGCAGATTTGGAAAAATCCCGGACTTAAGTTCTAAAATCTCCAATTTGATTTATCATAATTTCAACTTAGCTTCAGTTATTATAAATATTTTATTTCCTAACACCCAATCTATAGCAACCAAATATATATATATATATATCTTTATAAAAATATTTTTATATATATAAAATATAATAGGAAAAATTCTTTCATTCACCTATATTAAAACAAATATTATGTTGGTCTGTCCTATTAAGTGTTTAGAAATCCCTATTGATGACATAGCGTCCCATGCATCAACCAGAATTTATAAATACAAAGCGGAACAGATTAACACAATATAAAAATCTTTTTATTAATACTAACAAATACGCTCTCTCATATATATACACTCAGCGACTCCCATAGGATATTACTACCCTATTAACAAAGAGTCAAACCCCACAAAGCCAAGGTTTATCGCTAAACCAAAGCTCTGATACCAGATGTAACGTCCCGCCTTTTCGCACAATTTAAACCGACACACGTGCCGATTCAAACCATACGGAAGGTCGGATTGTTATGGGGTAAATGAGAAAGATAGAGAAGAAATAAAACAAAACAGAATCTCACAGCGGAAGGATAAAATATAATAATCAAATATACAGTTCATGAAACTGTTTTACAAAATAATTTATTTTTCTTGTGCAATAAATATCAGAGTTACACATACCAATACAACAATGCAGCGGAATTAAATGGTGTAGTGCACTAGTATAAATAATAATAATACAAATCTTCGTCTTCGTCCTCCAAAGCTAAATCTTCAAATCCTGAAACGCTCGGAATGACCCGAGCGAATTTGAAAAGACAAAAACACTCGAGTCAGAACTAAAAGATCTTATGTAAGTTAAATTTTACAGAAATAAATATGAGTACTGTAACTTAAGAGATGCTCGGGATTTACATCTCCTAAGGATCCGTTAAACTATTTACTATGTAGTATATTGCGCTATTATAATAGTGTCTAATTGTAAAATAAACTTACTTTTAAATAGCGTTAAGGCTTTACATTTTCCACCTTAACACAGAATATATTCCCATAGTCTATACAGTACCGTAATCTCCCCCGTACTGGGCGTCGTCAGAGGGCACTCCATAGGTATGGTACAAAACCAAAATCGTATAAGGCGCGATAGGGTAGGTGACACGGCACAACTAGGCAATGCCAGGGTAGATATACCAATTACGCTTCCGGGTCGATGGTAACGCGTAGCCGCAGCTACCGCCCACCTCGAACAAACTCCCCCAAAATCAAAAATAGAAGTGGCCACTGAATCAATCCAAAGTCGAAGTATAATATCGAAGAGGGGTGTCCGATCAGAGGAATGACCTCATTAACCCGTCAATCGCTCCTGTTTTAGCCACCTTATGCCAACTCACGGGAGTCGGGTCCACGTATTTACCTTACAGGAAACGTCGCCCCAACCTACTTCATTCTGGAATCTCCACCGCGTACACGGTTAGTCAAAGTGGTTTTCGGTATCGACAGAGAGTATGTCCATATCCGATCCCGGTCTCTTTGCCAACCAATCGTTATTATAACACCGCGGTCATTTAAAAATAGTTTATACTTTAAAACCAGAATATAATCCATTTCAAAACCATAATATTACGATATCATTTCTTCTTTAAAACCCAAAAAGATTCATTTTGATATTATTTTATAAAACCCAAATCAATGATATCATTTCCCAAATATAAATCTTTTCCAAAAATTATGCCACTTTTAAAATTTATAATTCCTTGTAACCAAATATTTGAATATTAACTTTCAACATAATACTTCGAAATCCATAGTTTTTAAAACCATTACTTTCAAAACTAAATGGTTTGGATATTCAACAGTATATAAAATAAGTGGTTTAACTTAAATGTTACTTTGAAAAGAAATATTTCTCGTGGCTTTACAATACATTTCTTTATTTAAAGTTAAAACCAAAATTTAATATCGCTTCAAGTTCCAAAACCATTTCAATAAATTCATATATATACGTATATCCATTTTGAGTATAAATATTTCAACTAAAGTTGGATTTTATTCTTTCAAATCAAATGTTCTATTAATTAGCCTTGAATATTCACATAGAATCCATAATTTATAAGACTTCAATTTCTAGTAATAAATTATATATATTTTCCAATTCAAGTTATACTAGAATATTCATTTAATTTATTTTGGAAAAATCCAATTATAAATATCATATCTTAAAATTTCCAACTTAACATTTAAACATAGGATATAAATTATCAAACTCCATTTACTAAATTTTCTTCCATTTTAATAAAGAGATTTATACACCTTTTTATTTCAAAATTTTCAACTTCATATGTATATAAATATGGAAGAAAACATTTATTCAGTATAAAATTTAAGATTTTTATAAACCGTATTCCATCCAAACCATAGAAATCACATTAAAAATAGTTATATGTAGACCGCGGTGCCTGTATATAGTTTTCTATCCTATGGTCAAGTGATACGGATATTTATCATTTCAATCCGCAATTTAAAAAAATAAAACTGCGGTTGTATATCATTTCAAACCGCAATCCCGAATGAAATGTAAATGCATACTAACTTGCAGTTTAATGATATCCAAATAAAACATTCATTCAACAACACATCCATCATCCAATCACAACATCGATCAATATCAATCAATAACAATTATATATATGATCATATATAACAGGTGATAACTGGCAGTTTATTCAAATTAAATTTATCAACTATTAATCTAACAGTTTATTCAGTAATAATTTATACAACTGTTAACTAGCAATTCATATGCAACAAAAATTTCCAACAGTCAATTAATACACAATAAATCAATTAAATTAACAGTTAAATTTAATAAAATGCAATTCAACAGATATGAATGAAATAAACATGCCAAATACTCATAAATAAATTTCTATTCATTTCTAAAATTTATTTAACAAACATAAAAGCTTCTAGTAGTTGTGAGTGGGTTAAAACACTCACCTTTTGAATTTAAATCGAATGTAAATCCGATTTAAACCCAAAATTTGACGGTCTCTAAATTTATCCAAACCAGCGTCATCAGATCCGGAATTTAATTACGATCCTAACACAAGAAATTTCGTGTGAAACGGAGTTCGTATGTGAAAGTTATCACAATTAAACGATTTGCAATTGAAATAAAAAAAATTAAAAATAAGCAAAACAAAAATAAAATACCGTGCCACATCCACCTTCCCTCGTGAAAAACGCATATGCTTCTTCTTGATTGCTAACTTTGTTCCGTAATTTTTCTTTTATTTCGATTTACTTTAATTTTCCTCCTTATTATATGAATGTATGTATTTTAAAAGGTTTGAAAGAAAAAGAAGATTTGAAAAAGAAGAATTGAAAAAAAATGATTAAAATAAGAACTGAAAACGGAAGAGAAGATCTAGATTTGAAAAGAAGAAAGTTTGAAATAGAAGTAAATTTGAAGAAGAAGAAGAAGAATATTTGAAGAGAAAGAAAAAAAAAATTAAAATGAGAGATAATAAGGAGCTTTGAGAAAAACAAGAAAAAAGAAGAAGAAGAAGAAGAATAGCATGGAGGCTAGGGTTAGAGTTAGGAGAAACAAAATGTAATAGAAGAATAAGAAGTAGGTTATTTATAAGGTTAGAGTTAGGTTTAGGGACAAATAGATTTGAAAGGAGAGGCTGCTATTAATTAGAAATAAAGTGAATATGAACACTTGGTATTGAAATATAGCAAATATGAACAGTCCTTTTTTTTTTTTAAAGTAGCAGGTATTAAAAAGAGGTATTTATTAATTAGAAAGAAAATGAATATGGAGGGACAAAAATAAATGACACGTTTCGTTTGTTTGATTCTAAATTAATTAAGTGCTAGATACAGAAAAATTTGAATACATCATATATATATATTCATACTTTAACTGTGTGACAAAATTGCTAAACATACATCAAGTACGATTAATTGGTGACAATATATAGGAATAATCAACAATAAATGTGGATGCAATCACATAAGGATCTAATAGGGAAGGAGATAAAAGTAACAACGTTGATTAATTCCACTTTCCCACTTTAGCCAATCCAATTACAAAATTTAAAATTTTATAAAATTTCTCTCCTTTGGTTTCTTAAACAATTTTAATAACTAACAACAAGTTCTATGTTAATTCAATCATTAATCATTTCGCCAATTACCAAATTAAATTTCAATTATTCGCAATAAATCAAATTATAAATTTTTCATTCCAATAAATAAAATAAATCTTGATTTTTTTTTCTTCCATCCTTATTAATTCCACAACTTGTTCAATTTGAAAATCATTATTATATTTTCCAAATGTTACCTTAATTTAACACTTATGTAACGTATTATTAGATTCGTTGCAAGATTTCAATTTCAATCCCCATTTCTTAATATACTCAAATTCTGGACATTTTTATTTCCTTACCCATAAGTGTAACATTTATTGCCAATTCATCCAAATTTAACAGGTAACCCTTAACAATGTTTTCAATCCAAAGGTTATACTTAAGTTTACGTTGTATTCTACAACTTATCATATTATGAAGAAAATTCACATTATTCCCCAATATTACCTTAATTCATATTAACTTAACATTAAATTTACTCTTCATTCTATTATTAACCTATTAGTATTAAATAGATGAAATTAACATTGGTTTTACACTCTATTACGTAGATATCCTTAAATTTTATCTAAGTTTATATTTACATAATATTCCAACATTAAATTTCATCCAATTTTTTTTTCTTCCTTTTTATTTTAATTAAATCCAATTTCCCTAAAGTTACATTCAAACAAGTAAATTTTGATTTCCAATCAATCATTATACTATAACATTCTTAACATTTTTTCATTACACTGCTAAATTCTACCTTGATAAGTTTACGCTTCTATTGCTTTACTTTCACACTTCCGTTAAAATATAAATTAATTCTAAAGTAACGTTTATTGTTGACCCCGCCATTTTAATTACTCATATTTAGATGAACGTTATTTCAAATAAGTTCATTGACTCATTTAAATTAGGTAGTTTATAGTAGTTGTTATACCACCCTTACAATTATTTTCTACTAACGTGCTACCAACTCCTTTAATTAAAATTTGAATTCCAAATCTTATTTAATACACTAAGTAAGATAAATAACATATATAGATTGCTACCAACTTTCCTTTTCTTGCATCTATGTGTTTATTACTTGACACACCAGTAAATATTACATATACACAAAATTCCGTTATCACTTGCCTAACAAGGTTATTATCACTTAAGATCTCACTGCATCCACATTTTCACATTTTCATTTCCTAGTTTCTTTACTTTATTCTACATAATTTATTACAAATGGGATTTTCTTTGGTTTACATCTTATTTGTATTTAACATTTCTCAATCACCAATTCATTTCACTTTAACTGCGGTAAATTGGCGGATAAATTGAATTTGATTCCCAAAATCTAAATTAACAAGAAACAAGGGTAGGTAACATACAATAGTCATTACTCCAAATTCTAGTCACCTAAATAGTCTTTTATTCCTTGCAAATAAATGTTACTATTTATTTTCATAGTACAAATCTCAATGATTATCCCATTTTAATTTGCTTAGGCCATTTATTTCACTATACATATCTACATAAATAGGTAATTTATTCAATTCATTAAGTGCCAATTCTATTAAGCCCTGTTTATATCTTTATGCATTCTTCTATAACTTTACAAAAGGGAATAACTTTTAAACTCATACACTTAATAACAAAACCGTTATAAATCCAATAAACTTCCAAATCCAAGTTTGTACACATTTTACACAACTATTGTGATTTCTCACAAACGTTGAATTTATTAAATGACCATTTATTATAATTTAATTCCCTTAATTGAATCAAATGCTTATTATTATATATATTCTTTTCATTCTACCATTCCTTCCCATTATAAATTCATTAACGTATTTACACATCTCTATCTTTCAAATATAAAATAACCAAACTGATTACAAACACTGTTTCTATCAATTTTCATAAGTTTGTTCAAAACTATACTTTTGTTTAGATAAAATAAATTTTATGTTTCTATTAGTTTTCTTTTCCTTTCACTACAGGCATAAATTATTACTATCTACACTAATTACATCTTTGTATTAATGAATACCATTTAAGTTAATATTTATACTAACATTCACAAATTCAACATTTATTTGTTTCTTCAAAATTACTTTAAATCAAGTTGTGAAAATTTACATTATCCACATCTATTATCATAAAATTTTATAGTTGCACTAAATTGCAACCACTATACCAAATTTCTACGTTTACTCCTAAACAAATTAGAAATTATATTAATTCATTTTATTAAATATCATAAATTTAACGGGTCGTTACAGTATGACAACTTCCAATCCCGGTCTCTTTCATAACCTAACGTCATTATAACACCGCGGTTATTTTAAAATAATTTATACTTTAAAACAAGGATATAATATTCATTTCAAACCATATAATTACGATATCATTTCCCTTTTTAAACCAAATCAATATGATGTCTTTTTCAAATATATCCTTTTCTAAAACCATAACTTTTCATAGTTAAAATATTTTCAAACCAACCGCTTGAAATATAGCCTTTCAAAACATAAAACTTTGAATTACATAACTTTGAAATAAAATCGCACCACTAAAATGGTTTAAATATAAATTAGTTTATAAAATAAAATAGCCTATTTAATTTCACAAATAAATTCCAAATATAGATTTAAATCCCCCATTTAAACCGTTTCAGTTCCATATATTTCAAAGCTTTAGATATTACACCGTTTCAAAATGAATTCTTTGATAATTTCACATATATCATATTCAATTGCTACTATTAGATTGGAAATGTTTACCTAATAAATCCAATATAATTTAAGTAAAATCTTTAACTTCAAACAACTGGATATTCTTTCAATTTATTTAACTTGATATATTCATTTGCCTCAACTTTATATTCATTTAAATCACTTAAACCAAATCAAGTTATAGAATCATCCCCTTTAAAATCTCCACTTTTATTTATATACAAAATTTATTCAAGTACAATCCTTCAATAATTAAATTTTTAAACCAATTTCATATTTATTTTCCAATCTTACATTTCCTTTAAGTCATTTAAAATTCTATATATACTATACCTTAGATAGGTACTTAACCATTTAATATAAAACAATCAAACTCTGTTATTCAACTTATTTCATTAAACCAATTTATACGTAGCTTAAATTCAAGAATTTAACTATATATATAATATTATTTATATAATATCAAACTTAATATTTATTAAACCATATTATATAAATAAACAAACTTTATTATTGGGCTAATTTTATATTTCAAAGAATATTTATATATAGCTAGAAATCAATAATAAATTTGATGTTTGTATAACATCCGAATTCAATATTTATATAACTCGTATATTTCTTTTCAAAACCATAGAAAACATTTCGAAATATTTTTATACATATAGATCGCGGTGTCTGTATAAAATTTTCTACCGTATGGTCAAGTGATAACGATATTTATCATTTCAATCCGTAATTCAAACTAAAAATTACGGTTATATATCATTTCAAACCGCAATCCCAAATGAATGAAAATCCATATTAACTTGCAGTTTATAACAATATAAGTACAGCATCCATTCATCCAATATCAACCATCAACCATTTATCACAATTATCATCCAAATTCAAACAATACATCAATATATAACAGGTGATAATAACAGGTACCAACTATCAGTTTATATTCAGAAATAAATTATAGCTGGCAGCTTATTGCAATAAAATAAATAACAATTTAACTGGCAGTTAATATGCAATAATGAATTAAATAATAAGTTAACTAAATAAATGCAAATTAACTGAGATAATGATGAAATATATGCCAAACAGCAATATATAAATTTCAAATCACATCATAGATGAATTTAACAAACATAAGAAATTTTAGAAGTTGTGAGTATGTTAAAATACTCACCTTTGAATTTAAATCGAATTTAAATACAATTTAAACCAAAAAATTGAATAGCCTCCAAATCCGTCTAAACCAGCAACAAAATGTCTGAAATTTTATTACGATCCCAACAAAAAAAATCGCGTGTGAAACGGAGTCCAAATGCGGGAGTTATAGCGATAAACAATGTTGAAATTAAATTGGATCTAAAAATAAAAATAAAAAAGAAAACAACTCACATGGGTGCCACGTCACCATCTTTATACGCTACCTACAGCAAACGATACGCACGCTATAGGAAAAAGGATGACTGAAAAACCCTAGCCGCCTCTTCAACTAGCCGTTGACTACGCAACCACGGCCAGCAACGCCTCGATCGCACTTCGCCGCTGCATGGCCCATCACGAGCCGCCCTACCTCGCCGAAAGCGGCCACCTCCGGCTCATCACAGCTCAACCGCCACCGCCGCCTTCTGTTGTCGAGCATGGCGAATCCCGGCGCCTACAACCCAAACTAACCGCATAGATCTCCTCTATTCGTCGATCTCCATGATACCGCACTCCCCAATCGAGCTATCGATGAGAATCCACCGTTGAACGCGACGCTATACCATGAACGGCCACGGTTCAATCTCAATTTCTGTACAGACGATGATCTGACTCGAAAAACGAACACCAACAGTGAATTACGCTAGTCGAGAACTTCAACATATATTTTTTCTAGATTTTTTCTAAGGACTTTGAAATTTATGCTTTGGATTTGATTTGCAATTGGATATGAAATTATAGAATTTTGTCTGCCATTAAGGAAAAGGAGGAATAGAATGAATTGCGTACAGACAAATGAGAATTAGGGAGGCAACTATTTATAGTAGGATATTTATAGAGAAAAGTTGACATAGAATAAATGGATCGGGTTGAATACGCGCTAACGACAAAGTGGCCCAAAAAGCATGTTCCGACCTCGGAACGAAATTAGGTAAACCCATATATCAAAATAGGTGTTTTAAAATATTTTAAACGCAATGGAAAAGGTTTCAGGTTCAAATTGCATCGTATGAAGAAGTTATGCTAAAATCAATGTTTCCAAATTGATTTCAATCGATTTCATTTTATCTATTTCAAGGCGTTACGCGTCCGTACGATCAAACGACAAATCCCATAGATACAAAACTTAAAATCCTATAATAATTCACTGGACGGATCCGACGAAGCTTGTTTCGTCGAAATCCGAGTCCGTGGCCAAAATGGCTATTTTTATATTAATTAAATAAATTAAAAATAAATTAATTAAATCACTTTTTAAACTTCAACTCTATAAATAACAAATTTCATCAAATTTAACTTTCTTAATCATTTTCAAAAATTTAAACAAGTCTAGATGTAAATTAAAAGTTGATAAATTTATCAATTGTAGTGTTATATATTTTTCTTTCCATTTATTTTGCAATAAATTCAATTATTGAATTTATTGCTTCAATTAAATTGACAAATCTTGCTTTCTACACTTTATACCAACCAATAGTCATTTTGTTCAGCCTATTATTATGAAAAGGATGCAATTTACCTTGGTTTGTAGTTATTTCATTAATATTCTCAAATTTTTCATTTATTACTCCCAAATATTCGTTTTCATTTATATTGTCATGTCAGTTTCTTTTATTATTGCATTATATATTTATTCATTCCTTCATTATTACATAACCACATTTATTATCATTCATTTATTTATAGTAATTATGCTTAATCAAATTTCTTAGCCTCCTAATTGTTTACTTAAGTTTCTAACCATTCATTTATAATACTTCCCTTCCTATTATATTCTATTAGAAACAATTTCAGTTATACCTAAGTTTATAATACAAGAACAACAAATTCTTATTTATTAAAGAATTCCATCAAATACCTCATATGAACTTATTTCTTAATTCACCACTTTCGACCTAAAATATAAATTTACGTTTCTATTAAATTTACCTTCCCCTTCCGTTACTATATTAATAATCACTAAGCAACGTTTATTATCAACTATAAATATTATAACTGCTTAACGGACATTGATTTTACAAATTTACATATTATTACGTATTCTTCATCAGTTAACATAATTTTTAATTCCTTTCCCAATTTACTAATTTCAATCAATCCTAACTTTACCTTCTGTTTCAATTAATAGTGTGTGCACAAATTTAGTTAATGCGTTAATTCTTATTAATATAACATTAAGGCTCATTTAATTCTAATTGATTCACATTTTAATTGTTAAACCAAACAAACGGGTAACTTATAACGTGTGTTACCATGAATTTAATTACACCTATGAATTCCCTATTATCAAACATATGTTACAATTCTTAAATACTTCTGCTTTCATCTAATTACCATTAAGTATATTATTATTTCTCCATTAACAAATTTCAATAATTCCCCAGACCTTCCCTTTCCATTTATTCTTTTATTAAGTTTACATTAATAAATCCTTTCTTCCATTTCTTTAATTCAACAACTTGTTCTATTATGAATACCGTTAACATTATTTCCAAATATCCCTTTATTAACATTAACGTAAACTTTTATTTATTGTTATTGCAATTTATACAAAATTCATTATATACAAATTTAGCTTTGACTAACTTTATTGCCTAAATTTACATGCAGTTACTTTTAGTAAATAAATTATTGCATTGGTTAATACAACAGTTACTTTTATTTTCTCATTTTATATTTTATAACCTAATGTAACAACTTACACTATTCATAAATGGATTTCCCTTCAATTGTCAAAAATTAATTTTTATAACCATTGCGAAATTACATTCTTAACATTTACTTCAATATAGGTTATAAAATTTTTATTTCTTCTTAATTTAGTTACATAATATCATTAATTTACCCAATTTTATTTACCAGAATTTACGGGCCGTTACACTCTCCCCCACTCAAAACTTTTCGTCCCCGAAAAGGAAAAAGAAGGGAGAAGAAAGAATTAAGAAATCAATACATCTTATTCAAAATATTACCTTTGTAAACAAATAAATCTACAAAATAAATTAATTTAAATAAATATACTAATTTATAACCATTATATCTTTTTATACTTAAAGTAATAAAGTTTGGAAAAATATTTTCAAAAATTTTCTAAGTCAAAAATTTTCAGAATATTTCGGCAAAGTCTCCGTTGTACTGAGAGGATAGGGAGAAAATAAAATATTAAATATAACAATATACAATATATATTTTCCAAAATAATATATATCCCAACACGGGAAAAATTATATAATAACGCTATAAATTGAAATCCGAAAACGTACATATTTGTCGGGCAATTAACGCTTATTTTATGGAACCAAAAGCAGTAGCAATTGCTTCCATAACCTGCATTTCACTTATATAATCTGAAAAGAGTTAACAATTATATAAAATGAAATATTTAAGGTTGTTTTCCTTAAACCACAAATCAATACAACCAACAATCATTTGCCACCATCACATAGAATCAATACAAATCAATCATTCATTCATATCGAACAAATCAAATAGTTGTTCGGGTTCAAACTTTAAATTGCTCAAAATGAAAAATAAACTATCAAGTACATCATTTACTCAATAGTCTTAGATGAAACAAAATATATTATTTATTCATCCAAACAATTTTAAATTTCCCTACCCAAAAAACCATAAACCAAACACAACAATTTCAAACAATAGATTAAGTTTATTCTTATTACTTTCATTACTTCAAAATTTATTACTTGTACAATATCGATACATCTTCTTATTAACATTTAAACTTTTTTTATCTTTTGGTAAGTGTTCGTTGACGGAAATTCTATTGGTTTAGAAAACCTTCGAACGAATTTAAATTTAAAAATAACCGCAAGCGCACGGCGTACTATCGTAGTACGTGGCGAATACGGGTCGATCCGCAGGGAATTGATCATTTTAAACTTCTATTCAATCAAATTAAACCAAATTGAGGAGGATTTGTTAACTAGAAATAAAATGAAGCTAACACTAGAAAAATGTGATTCAAAAACTATTAGACTAAAGAACAATTTAGAGGCAAATCCACTCTCAAACTTTGGTAAATCAACAAACACATAATTTATGATCTCTAACTTTGATATTAAGTGAAATAATCATTGCATTTATCATATATATGGTTTGTTTATGTTATTAGTTAACAAAACTCAAACCATCAAACTATAATACAACAATTATACCACTTATAATTCTCATGAAAAAGAAGCCAAAGCAAAAACTATTTTAAGTATGATGTATTTACTATTGTAACTAGTAATATAAATCATAAAATTTCATTTTTACTTTCATTTCATAATCAAAAAAAATTAATTACAAATGATGATGTAAATTGTGTTTATGTTGAATAAGAATAGCTCACTTGCATAAGCAATATAAGCTATCAAACCCACTTGTATAAACTTACATCAAAATTCACATTTATGAAGCATAAACAAAGAGATCATAAATCATAAAAATGTTGAAATTACATAAAGTTAGAGAGCTTCATCACCCCTAAATTGAAGGGGTTTAGCTACTCATTTGTGGCATTGAAGCAACACAAATAAATTTCAACATTAAAAAGAAAAGAGAATAGAAAATAAGCAAAGAAAGCAAAAGAGATTAGCTACTAGCTACTTGCATAAATGTAAATCTAACCTATGAACATAAAGGAAAAGAGAGCATAGAAATAAACATTAACAATAAAACAAAGAAAAGCATGTAGAAAAGAGATAAGAAAGAGGCTTGGAAGCCATTTTTATTTCATAGAACATTGAGCTTACACTTTGATTTCTTAATTTCCTAAGTAAATGAAAGAGTAGAAGATGATTTTTTCATGTACATAAGAGGGCTATTTATACATGCATAAAACCCTAATTCTATTTTTAGGGAGCTTCTTAAATTGCCTTTTAGGAAGTGTTGCCACCAAGTAACCATTATCCACTAATTAACCCATCATTTGTTTTGCATGAAGCTTTAACCTCCACTTAGTTGTCCATTAGCTCCAAATTGTACGTTTAGGTAAGTGGGTGGGGTCCTCCATGTTCATGGCTTGAATTATTTCCCTCTTCTTTCCTTTGTATTCATTTGTGCATGCATATATCTTCATATAAGCCTCTTTCATATGCATCCAAATTCCTATAAAAATTATCAAAAAAATGTCCAAGTAAAAATTCTTACATTGACACATGCACAAAAATGACCATTTTGCCCCTGAATGAAGATGAAAATATGATGGTTTGGAAATAATTGAATTTTGGTTTTAAACATATTAAAATGCCCAAATATGATGATTATTTAAATAAAAAGAGATAAAATATGGATGTTAATATATGCACAATTATATGTGCACATCAAATACCCCATACTTATCTTTTTATTCGTCCTCGAATAAAGGAAAACTAAGATAAATCGATTTTCATAGGGAGCACGATTGCATTGAGCGTATGCAACAAGCCGTTAAACCTCTGGGTGTCCCCAGTAGGACGGGTGTTGTCTCGTGAGGGTTTTCAGCGGATACTACCCACAAAATCCAAATACAGGATGAAAATATTTACAAATTACAAGATTTATTTACAAAGAGATGAATGTGAATTTTGAAAATATTTACAAATGAAGGATTTATTTTTAAATTGAAATTAATAAGTTAAATACAAGTTTTGGTCACTATCTTGAAAATTTAAGTCATTTACTCGTCAAAATTTCCAATAAAAATTAAGTTGTCATAACAGATAGACCATAGTTCGGCTATTTGTTTCGGTTGATAACACAATGTAATTATGAAATGGATCCTTATTTGATTATCAAAGTTTATTAAAGTGGTTTTTTCATTTCTTTTCAATGACAAGTTAAATCAAACAAGTTAAAATAGTGCTAGGATTTCAATTGCTTGCTCTCTCATTATTTGCGAGAAAATTACACACCAAGCTCAGGTAAACTAAGGCCAGATATACCACCCATGCACTGCCTTTCGGCTTATGTGAGGGGAGTACAGAGCATGGCGAGTGTACACACTTTCGTGCATACACCTATCGACCATAGGTGGTTTTTATTAAGTCCGTTCTCTTTCTTACATGTGTTCCATACATGCACAACCGTGAGGACTTTTAAGTGAGTATGAAAGCACATAATCAAAGATTCCAAGTAATTCACTCATGCATAACCGTGAGGACTTTTAAATGAGAGTGAATACTTTGGATGTTATCATTTTGTATTTTTTTATATTTTTTTTAAGAGAGAGAGAGTTTTGCAAAATCATCTTAGCACCATTTAACTTAGAAGACAAAATTGTTATATCCTTTACTTTAAATTTACCACTTTTTAAAAAAAGATTTTCAATTAGAACATACTTCACAATTAACATAGATGAACCTTCCTATATACTAGTAAAACTATTGTTATTTGTAATCAAACTTCATTTTTATTTTTGTTAAGACAAATATATTTTCAATTTATTAACCAAAACTTATACTTATCCCATAGTGTTTCTTCAAAAATAAATCAAAATGGTAAAAAGAAAATGTTTTTGAGATTTAGGAGTTTTGAGATTTTTTTTGAAGAAAATGAAAATTCAAAAATGCCATGAAAAACTAAAAAAAAATGAAAATGAGACTCCCCTCACACTTAATTTGACAGTGCCCCACAGTCGATGCATGATATAATGAGTGTAACGGGGAAAAATATGTACATATTTACAAAAGAGGGTTAACATTCTTACTAGACGTAGCTTGGCTCATGAAGGATCATGACCTCCTCCTCTTGGTTACCGAGAAATTCCAAGAAAGGTTTTAAACGATGACGTTGACTTTGAAAATCGCTCCATCCTTTTGGGTTTTCTATTTCTATGGAACCATATGGAAAAACAGTTTGTACCATAAATGGTCCGGTCCACCTTGATTTAAGTTTCCCAGGGAATAAATGAAGTCTCGAGTCATATAAAAGAACTTTCTGGTTAGGCAAAAACTTTTTCCTTAGGATTGACTTGTCATAAAAAACTTTGGTTCTTTCTTTGTAAATTTTCTCGTTTACATACGCGTCGTTCCTAAGTTCTTCTAGTTCATTGAGTTGTAGTTTTCGATTTTCGTTAGCTTTTTCATGATCAAAGTTCAAGTTTTTTATTGCCCACAACGCTTTGTGTTCAATTTCAACAGGTAAATGGCAAGCTTTACCGCAAAATAAATGAAATGGGGACATCCCAAGGTTAGTTTTAAAAGCAGTACGGTAAGCCCAAAGCACGTCGGTCAATTTCTAATACCAATCTTTTCGATTTTTATTGACAGTTTTCTCCAAGATTTGTTTTATTTGTCGATTTGAAACTTCAACATGGCCACAAGTTTGAGGATGATACGGATTGGATAACTTGTGGGTTATCGAGTATTTTTTTCATTAAAGTTTCAAAAGAACGGTTGCAAAAATGGGTTCCATTATCACTGATTATTGTGCGAGGTGTGCCGAACCTTGAAAAGATGTTCTCTTTGAGAAATTTCACAACAATTCTTTGGTCATTGGTTTTGCAAGGAACGGCTTCGACCCATTTTGAAACGTAATCGACAGCGAGAAGGATATACAAGTTTCCAAAAGAATTGGGAAAAGGTCCCATAAAGTCGATACCCCATACATCAAAGATTTCGATCGTAAGAATGGGGTCTAAAGGCATCATATCTCGTCGACAAATTTGTCCAAGCATTTGACATAGATCACAAGTTTTACAAAATTCAAACGAGTCTTTGAAAAGAGAAGGCCAATAGAAGCCACACTGAAGCACTTTTTCCACAGTTTTTCGAGGACCAAAATGTCCACCGCACGCTTGATCATTGCAAAACGAAAGAACACACCTTATTTCATTATCCGGAATGCAACGTCGGATGATTTGGTCGGGACAATATTTGAACAAGTATTGATCGTCCAATAGAAATATTTCACTTGGGACATGAATTTGCATTTATCCTGTTTAGACCAAGATGAGGGAGTTTCTTTAGTGACTAAGTAGTTCACTATATCGGCGTACCATGGATCGATAGAAATCGAAAGAAGTTGCTCATCAGGGAAGTTTTCATTGATCGGCAAGGAAGATGGTGCGTCCGAAAGACGAGATAAGTGATCGGCTATAACATTATCGGATCCTTTTTTGTCTTTGATTGTAAGGTCAAATTCTTGAAGTAAAAGGATCCAACGAATCAAACGGGATTTAGCATCATTTAGCAAAGAGATATCGAAGCGCAGAATGGTCAATGTAGACCGTAATGTGTGAACCAATCAAGTAAGGTCGAAACTTTTCAAGCGCAAAACCGACAGCTAGAAGCTCTTTTTCAGTTGTTGTGTAGTTGAGTTGAGCATCGTTCAAGGTCATACTCGCGTAGTAAATGACATGAAGGATCTTGTTAATGCGTTGTCCCAAGACAGCACCAACGGCAAAGTTTGAAGCATCGCACATTATTTCAAAAGGAAGATTCCAATTGGGTGCGCAAATGATTGGGGCAGAAATGAGTTTGCTCTTAAGACGTTCAAAAGAAGAGATACAATCAGAGTTAAAATCGAAAGGAACGTCTTTTCCAAGAAGGGTCGTCAAAGGACGTGCGATTTTGCTGAAGTCTTTCAAAAAACGACGGTAAAAGTCAGCATGTCCTAGAAATGGTCGAATGTCCTTAACGGATTTGGGAATGGGTAGATTTTCAATGACATCGATTTTTGCTTTGTCTACCTCAATGCCTTTATTTGAGATGATATGTCCAAGGACTATGCATTGTTTGACCATAAAGTGGCATTTTTTCCAATTCAAAGTCAAATGTTTTTCTTTACATCGATTCAGAACCAACTCGAGGTGATGTAAACATTGGGAAAAAGAATCACCAAAGATAGAGAAATCGTCCATAAAAACTTCTAGAAAGCGTTCAATCATGTCGAAAAAGATGCCAACCATGCATCGTTGGAAAGTCGCAGGAGCGTTACATAGTCCGAATTGTATACGTCGAAAAGCAAAGGTACCGAATGGACATGTGAAAGTCGTTTTCTCTTGATCTTTTGGGAGCAGCTAGAATTTGGTTATAGCCAGAATAACCATCAAGGAAGCAGTAAAATGCATGGCCGGCAAAACGTTCGAGCATTTGGTCAATGAAAGGAAGAGGAAAGTGATCTTTACGTGTTGTGGAATTTAGTTTTTGGTAGTCAATGCAAACATTCCACCCCGTTTGAGTATGAGTCGGAATAAGCTCGTTTGAATCGTTCTTGACAACGGTTAGCCCGGACTTTTTTAGTACAACGTGAATTGGGCTAACCCATTAACTATCGGAGGTTGGGTACACGTACCGCATCTTTCTTTTTGGATTAAGCCTTCGTTGCGCGTCACGAACAGGCTTGGCATCATTGATTAAATGGATGCGATGTTGAACCAGAGCGGGACTAATTCCTTTTATATCGAAAATCGACCATCCCATTGCTTCCTTTTTTTTCGAAAGGATAGAGAGAAGAGAAGCTTCTTGGTCAAGAGAAAGATTGTTAGAAATGATGACAGGACAAGTTTCATTTTCACCTAAGTATGCGCACTTAAGGTGGTCGGGAAGTGGTTTGAGGTCCAACTTTGGAATTTTTCGATCGAAGAATTGGGCTGAGATTCGGACTCAACTGGAAGTGATTCAAAAGGAAGAGTGTATTCAATATCGTTGGGAATTTTGTGAAACAATATTTCATACTCGGCCTCACGTTCATCGTAAAGATCAAGTGTTTCGTTTTCAACGTTTTCGTAAATGGCACTAACTTCCAACGTTTGGTCACAAGGTTCATTCGATTGGCTTTCAAGATTGAAAATATTAAGATCCAAAGTCATGTTTCCAAAAGATATTTTCATTGATCCGTTACGACAATTGATTAAGGCATTTGAGGTGGCTAAGAATGGTCGGCCTAAAATCAACAGAATTTGAATCGAGGAATTTGTCATGGGTTGTGTTTCGAGAACGATAAAGTCAACGGGGAATATAAATTGCCCTACTCGAATGAGTACATCTTCGATTTCTCCCACGGGCTTCTTAATGGAACGATCGTCAAATTGAAGCGTAACTTTCATGGGTTTGAGCTCATCTAAGCCTAATTGTTCGTACATGGAGTATGGAATCAAGTTTACAGTCGCGCCTAAGTCTATCAAACATTTGTTAATCGTCTTGTCTCCAAGTGTACACAAAATCGTAGGGCAGCCAGGATCTTTGTATTTAACGGGCATGGATTGGGACAAGACTTCACTCAAACTAGCGGCTAAGAAGATTATTTTGGGCACTTGAGTGTGTTGTTTTTGGGTGCATAAGTCCTTAAGAAATTTCGTGTAAGTGGGGACTTGCTGAACAATGTCAAGAAGCAGGATGTTCACTTTTACTTGTTTAAAAATTTCCAACATCTTTTCCATTTGGTCCCAGTGTTTCTTTGGTCGAAGACGATGTGGAAATGGAACATGATACTCGGTAGGCGGGTCTACTCGAGTAGAAGAAGAAGAATTTTGTTTGTTATTCGATTCGAAATTTGGCTCCATGTTCTGTTCTGAGTTGTTCGTTGTTTTAGAAGTGTCGAGAGAAGTTTCCGGTGAATCATTTGGATTAACGACTTAATTATCGATTTGTTCACCAGAACGGAGAGTTGTGATAGCATTCAACTAGGTGACGTTGCTATCTTGAACAACATGGGCTTGATTTGAATTTGCTTTTTGATTTCTGGGATTTGGAAGGGGCTGGCTTGGGAATGTTCCTCGTTCACGTTCACTTACAGATGTGGCTAATTGACTCATTTGCATTTCGAGTTTTGCAATCGGTTGGCTTGTGTTTTGCATATATGAAGTCGATAAATTTTGCAAATTGTTGTTTGATTGAAGGCTTTGAGTAGTTTCCTTAGCTAACGTTTTAAGAGTTTTCTCAAGCGAAGTTAAACGTTTATCTTCTTGGGAAGGATGAGCAGAATTTGGTGGAAAATTTGGTTGTTGCGGTTGATTATGAGAGGGGCCCGCAAAGTTTGGTTGAAAATTATTGGGCTGAAAGGGAGGATTCGAAGCATTATTCGGAAATGCTTGAAAATTGGGACGAATTGTATTCGTGTTGGGATTGATTTGGCTCCACGCAAAATTCGAATGATTTCTCCAACCAGGGTTGTATGACGAAGAAAACAGGTCATTTTTGGCTTTATTGAAAGCATTGATTTGTTTGATAGAGTTGGGACACTGATCGGCTATATGATTAGGATTATTGCATTTATAACACATGGTTGGGAAGCTTGGTTCATTTGATTCGATGAGAAAACATTATCGAATTTTTTAATCATTGCGTCGATCTTAGCTTCCAAAGCAACAGAAGATCCTATAGAGTGTGCACTCGATCGTGAGTAGATTGATTTTTCGTTCGAGCGTTCCTATTGGGACGACTTTTCAGCGAGGTTTTCAAGAATTTGCCAAGCATCATCATGATGTTGGGCAAGAAAATTGCCTTGGCACATTGATTCGAGCATCGTTCGTGAGCTATTTTCGAGTCCATCGTATAAGATTTGGCAAATCGTCCATTTTTCAAAGTTATGGTGTGGACATTTTATCAGAAGCTCTTTGAATCTTTCAAAATATTTTCCAAACAGTTCAACCTTGAATTGATGAAAATTTACAATTTCGTTTCGAATTCTACTTGTTTTTCCAGGGGGTAGAACTTTTTTAAGAAAGCTTTTACAAATTCTTCCCACGTTTTAATTGAGTTCGAAGGTAAACTGTACAATCATTTTTCAGCGTAATCCGTAAGAGCAAATGGGATTAATCGAAGTTTGATTCCCTCATCAGAAAGTTGTTGGAGTTAATGGTTGCACAAACTTTTTCAAATTTAGTCAAAAAGATGTATGGATCATCGCGCTCGAAATTGCCAAATTTTGAAAGTGTGGCAAGATGGTTCGAATGGATTTCGAAATGGTTACCCGTAGGGCCGGTTAACGTGATGCAAGATGAAATAGAAACTCTATCGGGAAAGATTATATCCATAAGAGTCGGAGGGGCATTTTCGTTCGCCATTTCAGAAGGATCGTCTGTTCGAGTTAAACGGTTTGTAGAAGGGTCGCGAGTCCAACGATTCGTTGTTGTGTCACGAGTCCAAGTACTCATGCACAAGTGAGAGTCGAGAAGAGAAAGCAGTTAGAATTGAGTTTAGGGAGTGAAAGATGATTTGAAGACGTGTTTTTGTTTTTGTTTTTTTTTGTTTTTTTTTGAAAATTTTTTTTACAAGGAAGAAAACTATTTAACAAGTAAGATTTATTTTCAAATTTTTTTTTTATGTTTTTGGTTTTGTATTTTTTTGTATTTATAAATATTTAACAAAAGGTTTTTTTTCAGAAAATGGAAATTGATTTTTGTTTTTGAATTTTTAAATTTTTTTCTTTTTTTTTAAAAGATTTTTTTCTGGATTTTTATTTTTGATTGAAAATTTTCAAAGGAAAGGAAAAAAGAAAAAAAAATTGATTAAAAATTAATTGAAGTAAAATATACAATTTTGTTTTGTTTTTTTTTGGATTTTTTGAGTTTTTGTTGTTTTTTTTAAATATGCATGACCTAATGCAACTAAATGAATGCAAAGGACTTAACTACAACTTGCTGTCCTTAGTAGCTCCTAACCCAAAATTGTAAAATCACACTTTGTCTTAAATCAAAAAAAATATTTCTCAGCCAGGTAACGGACAGGAGTTATCGGTGCACCCCGAATCACCGTAGCAATGCAGTTGAAGGTTTAAGTACCTTCAGAGGAACAACCAGTATAATATTTACGTATCACCGTAATTTTTATGACAGGTTATTACTTTGTCGTAGCCTAGGCACCAAGAAATAAAATCGTTCAAATAAAACAATTGCGAAGATACAATTAAGCCCTAAGTGAGCTCGTGGCACCCTTAGGTCCAACGTCTAACCTTTATTATTCGTCAAATTCTACGATGAAATGCGTTTGTGGGCTAAGAAAAGGGTGATGAAATCCATCACCTTATTTGAATTGGCGTATTTCCCTTAAAAAAGAAAACCAAGATGAGATGAATGCAAAGCAGAAATTAAACGTGAAATTACAATGCAACTAAAATGAAGTTTGTTTTTGTTTTTGGATTTTGAATTTTTTTTCCTTTTATATACACAAATGCAAATGCAAGCAACCAACAATGCAATTCAAAAAAAAAAAGGAAAAAGGTGCTCGATACCAGGGCGTGCAGATTATTTAGCAATATATATATTATTTTTTTAGCAGCGATTTTTCTTAGCAAAGCAAAGCAGTTTATTTGTTGGCAAGCACTTCTCCCTTTTGAATTTCTGCGTTGGCAACCTGAAAATAAAAACAAGATATATATACAGTTATATATATATAAGTAAAACTAAACAAATAAAAGAAAAATTGAACTTAACGAATTGGGAAAACAAAAGAAAACCTAAACAAACTCTTTTTTTTGATATTTTGAAAACAAATGAACTAAACAAATGAAAATAAAATGAAAATAAAATAAAACAAATTGTTTTTTAAGATTAAAAACTAATTTTAGTTCCAAACTCAACTCAATATTATCCAAATAAAACTAAAGTAATCTTTTTATGTACATTTTTATGGTTTTTTTTCTTTTCTAAAGGATGAAACTCAAATGGACTTAAAAGAAGATAACACAAAAACTAACTCACAATTCAAAATAAATAAATAAAAATAAAGCCCGGCCCAATCACACGGCAAAACAAATCAAAACTGCCCAACAAACTCAAATTCTCAAACTTATTCGTCCTCAAACAAACTAAATTCTCAAAGAAAACGAATCGAAATTCCCGCAGGCACTAAAATTGCTTGCTGAGGCGAGTATTATCAATGCCAAATCAGGATTAATTTCGTTTCATATTTTTCAATGCCGATAATCAAATTGCCAAAAAATCAACTCGTTCTCTTCTTTTCTTTTTCTTTTTAAAAAAAAAATTCAATTCACAAAGAAATTCGATGAGTCTCTTCCTCTTTTCGTCTGTTCTCAATTCACAAGATCTAATCAGCGATTCAGTTAATGGTTGCAATAATTTAGGTTGAAGCGGTTCGGGTATAAGGCAGTTGAATTGGGGCGTCTATTTGTGGTTGCTCAGACGAGATTGGAGGAGAGGTTCGCGATAGAAGTGGTAGTCTAGATGGCTTTGTGATGTGATGGAAGGACGTCGTAGTTTGTTGAAGGTGAATGGATGAGTTCGATTCGTGGTGAAGGGGGGTTTCTTCAGTGATGTGCTAGCGGCGGGTGGTAGAATTTACGGTGAGAATTAGCAAGAGGTGATTGCTGTGGTGACTGTTCCCCTGGTGTCCACTGGTGGAATGGTAGCAATGAGTGGAAGTATGGTTTTGTGGTAGTCTGTGAAGTATACGGAGATGGGGTATTGGCAAATGAAGATGGCAATTGAAAATGGAATATGCACTTTGAATAATTTAAAGGCTTTGGAGTGGTGCTAAGAAGAAGAAGGTGAGTGGTTCGTTGGTTGGAGATTTGTGGAATAGTGGGATGGAACAGTGGATAGTATTGATGGTATTGTGTTTGTGGTGTAGTGTTTTGGTTGTTGACAAGTTTGACGTGGCACTGTTGTGGGATGTGCAGGCTGGCACGTTTTGAAGATGGAGGTTGGTTTGTTTGTAGAGCTGCAATGGTCGTGACAGTTGTAGTGTGATGTCGGGGTAGTGAAGAAGGCAAGTCAGTGAGCAGTAACAATGGAAGAAGTGTTGTGACGTCACGGGTTGGATTTTGTGAAGTCGTGAGTTGTTGTGGTGGTTGTGGAGTGTTTCCAGTTGTATGAAGCCGTGTTGATGAGGTATTGCACTGTTGTATGTCGTTGTTGTGAGAGAGATGGAGTGGTGACTCAGAAGTGATATGGCAGTCCTTTGGATTGTGATAAGTTGTATCAATGTATATGGTAAGGCAGAGGGTGAAGTTACTTCAACAAATGGTGAAGTCTGTAGAAGAAGACAGTGTGGAATGATAGTGTTTTGATCTTGTAAATGTGAGACCACAGTGTAGATGTTGTTTTGGTGGTATATGGATGAAGTCTGGTATATGGTAATTGACAGTAGATAGATGGTGGAGATTGGAAGTGATATGTTTGATGATGACTGTTAGGCTGGTGATGGCTGTGGAGTTGATCAGGAAGTTGTTGGTGTTTAAAGTGTTGTTTGTTTGAAGGGAATGAAGTGTCAAGGAGGTGAACAGAGAAGAGAGAATGCGTTGAAGGCAGAGAAGCAACAGTAATAAAACAAAATAGAATATATATTTTTTTCAATTGTAAATGGAAAATGTAATTGAAAACGAAATGGAATAAAAACTTCTTTTTTTCTTTTGAAATTGTGTTGTGTTTTTTTTCCTTAGTTGGAATGCAAGAAAAATGAAAATAGAAAAGGCAACAAGTTAACAAAGAAAAATGAAAGCAAAATTCACAAAACAAACACACAACATTTTTTTTTAAATAGCAAACAAACACACATAATAAAACACAAATAAAATCACACAAAAATAATCCAAAGAACAGAAAATAAAATCAAACACATCCCCGGCAACGGTGCCAAAAACTTGTTCGTCGACGGAAATTCTATTGGTTTAGAAAACCATCGAACGAATTTAAATTTAAAAATAACCGCAAGCGCACGGCGTACTATCGTAGTACGTGGCGAATACGGGTCGATCCACAGGGAATTGATCATTTTAAACTTCTATTCAATCAAATTACACCAAATGGAGGAGGATTTGTTAACTAGAAATAAAATGAGGTTAACACTAGAAAATTGTGATTCAAAAACTATTAGACTAAAGAACAATTTAGAGGCAAATCCACTCTCAAATTTTTTTAAATCAAAAGACACATAATTTATGATCTCTAACTTTGATATTAAGTGAAATAATCATTGCATTTATCATAAGTATGGTTTGTTTATGTTATTAGTTGACATAACTCAAACCATCAACTATAATACGACAATACCACTTATAATTCTCATGAAAAAGAAGCCAAAGCAAAAACAATTTTAAGTATGATCTATTTACTATTGTAACTATTAATATAAATCATCAAATTTCATTTTTACTTTCATTTCATAATCAAAAAAATTAATTAGCAAATGATGATGTAAATTGTGTTTATGTTGAATAAGAATAGCTCATTTATATAAGCAATATAAGCTATCAAACCCACTTGTATAAACTTACATCAAAATTCACATTCATGAAACATAAAAAAAAAGATCATAAATCATAAAAATGTTGAAATTACATAAAGTTAGAGAGCTTCATCACCCCTAAATTGAAGGGGTTTAGCTACTCATTTGTGGCATTGAAGCAACACAAATAAATTTCAACATTAAAAAGAAAAGAGAATAGAAAATAAGCAAAAAAAACAGAAGAGATTAGCTACTAACTACTTGCATAAATGTAAATCGAAGCTATGAACATAAAGGAAAAGAGAGCATAGAAATAAACATTAACAATAAAACAAAGAAAAGCATGTAGAAAAGAGTGAAGAAAGAGGCTTGGAAGCCATTTTTATTTCATAGAACATTGAGCTTACACTTTGATTTCTTAATTTCCTAAGTAAAATGAAAGAGTAGAAGATGGTTTTTTCATGTACATAAGAGGGCTATTTATACATGCATAAAACCCTAATTCTATTTTTAGGGAGCTTCCTAAATTGCCCTTTAGGAAGTGTGGAAACCAAGTAACCATTATCCACTAATTAATCCATCATTTTTTTGGCATGAAGCTTTAACCTCCACTTGGTTGTCAATTAGCTCCAAATTTTATATTTAGGTAAGTGGGTGGGGTCCTCCATGTCTATGGCTTGAATTATTTCCCTCTTCTTTCCTTTGTATTCGTTTGTGCATGCACATATCTTCATATAAGCCTCTTCCATATGCATCCAAATTCCTATAAAAATTATCAAAAAAAATGTCCAAGTAAAAATTCTTACATTGACACATGCATAAAAATGACCGTTTTGCCCCTGAATGAAGATGAAAATATGATGGTTTGGAAATAATTGAATTTTGGTTTTAAACATGTTAAAATGCCCAATATGATGATTATTTAAATAAAAAGAAATAAAATGTGGATGTAAATATATGCACAATTATGTGCACATCAGTAAGTTATATATATATGCTTTTAAGGATGTAATAAAAAATCATACAAGTTTATCTTATTTCCTTTAAAATTTATTCAATGTTCAATAATTATATTATATGTTACACGTTTTAGATTTTGTTTAGTTTCCTTCATAACTTATCATTAAATTTCTTACTTTATTTAAGGATTCCAATTGTTAATTAGTCATATTCCAATTTACTACACTTAATTGAACTATTCATTAACTAGAACTCAAAAACCAAATGTCGAGTTTACATTCAAATCATTTTAAAATAATAGATAAATGTACATACTTACAGCTTTTATATATCTAACTATAATTAAACAATTTAAAATTAATATTTGTTTATTAAAAAAAATCTGCAATACTCAACTACAGTGGCCTTCCCACTTCGAAACTCGAAAATGAATGTCGATGATGCATGCACTCATCACCGAAATTATTTTCCAGCGATAGAGAGGGGAGTACAAAACTTATTTTTTTCAAAGTTTCTTTTAAAACAATTATTTCAAATTAAATTGAATATTTATATCATAAAATACTACTATATTCCAAAATTATTCGAAAGGAAATTTCATAACCCCGGAACTTAGGCCCCGTTTGGCTCATCGTTTTTAATTTTGTGTTTTCGTCTATACAAAAACGCGTCCGTTGTACGTATTGTTGAAAAACAAATAATTTTGAAAAATGAAATTACATGTAAAATAAAAAACAAGTTTATTTTGTTTTTCGTGTTTCCAAGGATAACAAAAGCCAAAAGAACAATCCAACTCCTTCGTTGTCTGTTGGTCGTCGCAATGGCTAAGAATTATAAACCTTATTTCTTATTTCTTGTTATTTCTTAGTGCAGGTTAAAAACACAAAACTCAAAATACAAAATGAAACCAAACGAGCCCTTAAGTTCTAAATTTCCAATTTTCATTTATTTCATTTTCAACTTTATTTAAATTATTATTTATATTTTCATTGCCTAACAACCAATATATTGCAACCAAATATATATATATATATATATATATATATATATATATATGTCTTATTTATAAAAATTTATTTTATATATAGAAATATAATAGGAAAAATTATATCGTTCACCTATATTAAAACAAATATTATGTCCGTTTGTCCTATTAAGTGTTTACAAATTCCTATTGATGTCACAGCGTCCCATGCACCAACCAGAATTTATAAATACAAAACGAAATAGATTAACACAAAATTAAAACCTTTTTATAACACTAACAAGTACGCACTCTCATATATAGACTCAGCGACTCACCATAGGGTATTGCTACCCTATTAATAAAGAGTCAGACCCCACAAAGCTAAGGTTTATCGCTAAACCAAAGCTTTGTTACCACATTGTAACGTCCCGCCATTTCGCATGCTTTAACTCGACACACGTGTCAATTCAAACCATACGGAAAAGTGGATTGTTATGGGGTAAATAAGAAAAACAAGAAAGAAATGAAACAAAACAGAATCTCACATCGGAAGGATAAAATATAATAATAAAATATACAGTTCATGAAGCTGTTTAAAAATATTAAATTTCACTTTATACAATAAATATCAGAGTTCCCATACCAAAGGAAAAAATCGATGCTGCGGAATACAGTGTGTATTGGAACAATATAATATAATAATAATCATGATGAAATCTTCTCCTTCGTCCTCCAAAAATAAAGTCTACGATCCTGAAACGCTAGGACTGAACCGAGCGAATTGGAAAGACAAAAGACTTGAGTCAGAACTAAAAGATCTTAAGTAAGTTAAATCAACAGAAATAAATATGAGAGCAGTAACTCCAGAGATGCTTAGGATTTACATCTCCTAAGGATCCGGTAACCTATTTACTATGTAGTATATTTCGCTATTATAATAGTGTCTATTAGTAAAATAAACTTACTTTTAAATAGCGTTAAGTAATTACCCAATCTCCCCCTTAACACAATAATAGTCCCAGTGGTCCATCTAATATCATAGTCCCTCTTGATCGGGAAGCCACCATAGGATACCATACGGGCCATGGGAGAAATCCAAACTCGTACAAGGCTCGGTAGGGTAGGTGACACGGCACAGCAAGGCAATGCCAGGGTAGATATACCAATTACGCTTCCGGGTCGGTGGTAACGCGTAGCCACAGCTACCACCCACCTCAAGCCACACCCCCAAATCAAAGGAATCAAATGTGGCAACCGAATCAATCCAAACGTCAAAGTATAATATCGAAGCGATGTGTCCAATCAAAGGTACTACCTCAATTAACCTGCCGATCGCTCCTGTTTTAGCCACCTTATGCCAACTCATGGGAGTTGGGTCCACGTATTTACCTCAAAGAAATGTTGCCACCATCCTGCTTCATTCTGGAATCTCCACCGTGCACACGGTTGTTAAAATGGTTTTCGGAGTTGGTAGAGAGTATGACAACTTCCAATCTCGGTCTCTTTAACAACCAAACGTTATTATAACACCGCGGTTATTTTAAAATAATTTATACTTTAAAACCAGGATATAATATTCATTTCAAACCATATAATTACGATATCATTTCCCTTTTTAAACCAAATCAATATGTATCTTTTTCAAATATATCCTTTTCTAAAAGCATAACTTTTCATAGTTAAAATATTTTTAAACCAACCGCTTGAAGTATAGCCTTTCAAAACATAAAATTTTGAATTACATAACTTTGAAATAAAATCGCACCACTTAAATGGTTTAAATATAAATTACTTTATAAAATAAAATACCCTCTTTAATTTCACAAATAAATTCCAAATATAGATTTAAATCCCCCATTTAAACCGTTTCAATTCCATATATTTCAAAGCTTTAGATATTACACCATTTCAAAATCAATTCTTTGATCATTTCACATTAATCAAACTCAATTGCTACTATTTAGATTGGAAATGTTTACTTAATAAATCCAATATAATTTAAGTAAAACCTTTAACTTCAAACAACTGGATATTCTTTCAATTTATTTAACTTGATATATTCATTTGCCTCAACTTTATATTCATTTAAATCACTTAAACCAAATCAAGTTATAGAATCATACCTTTTAAAATCTCCACTTTTATTTATATACAAAATTAATTCAAGTACAATCCTTAAAAAAATAAATTTTTAAACCAATTTCATATTTATTTTCCAATCTTACATTTCCTTTAAGTCATTTAAAAATCTATATATGCAATACCTTAGACGGGTACTTAACCATTTAATATAAAATAAACAAACTCTGTTATTCAACTTATTTTCATTAAACCAATTTATACATAGCTTAAATTCAAGAATTTAACTATATATATAATATTATTTATACAATATCAAACTTAATATTTATTAAACCATATTATATAAATAAACAAACTTTATTATTGGGCTTATTTTATATTTCAAAGCACATTTACATATAGCTAGAAATCAATAATAAATTTGACGTTTATATAACATCAGAAATCAATATTTGTATAACTCGTATATTTCATTCCAAAACCATAGAAAACATTTCGAAATATTTTTATACATATAGACTGCGGTGTCTGTATAAAATTTTCTACCTTATGGTCAAGTGATAACGGTATTCATCATTTCAATCCGTAATTTAAAATAAAAATTACGGTTATATATCATTTCAAACCGCAATCCCGAATGAATGAAAATGCATGTTAACTTGCAGTTTATAACAATATAAGTACAACATCCATTCATCCACTACCAACCATCAACCATTTATCATAATCATCATCCAAATTCAAACAATACATCAATATATAACAGGTGATAATAACAGGTATCAACTATCAGTTTATTTCAAAAATAAATTATAATTGGCAGTTTATATGCAATAAAATAAATAACAATTTAACTGGCAGTTAATATGCAATAATGAATTAAATAACAAGTTAAATAAATAAATGCAAATTAACTAGGATAATGATGAAATATATGCCAAACAGCTATATATAAATTTCAAATCACATCATAAATGAATTTAACAAACATAAGAAATTTTAGAAGTTGTGAGTGGGTTAAAACACTCACGTTTTGAATTTAAATCGAATTTAAATCGAATTTAAATCCGATTTAAACCCAAAAATTGAAACTCTCCAAATCCGTCCAAACCAGCGCTAAAATGTCCGGAATTTTATTACGATCCTAACAAAAAAAATCGTGTGCGAAACGGAGTTCGTATGCGGCAGTTATAGCGATAAACGATGTTGAAATTAAATTGGATTCAAAAAAAAAACAACTCACATGGGCGCCACGTCACCATGTCCGTACGCTAGCTACAGCAAACGATACACACACTACAGGAAAAAGGACGACCGAAAAACCCTAGCCGCCTCTTCAACTAGCCGTTGACTACGCAACCACGACCAGCAATGCCTCGATCGCACTTCACCGCTGCATGGCCCATCACGAGCCGCCCTACCTCGCCGAAAGCGGCCACCTCCGGCTCGTCACAGCTCAACCGCCGCCGTCGCCTTCTATTTCTGAGCACGGCAAATCCTGGGGCCTACAACCTAAACAAGCCGCATAGATCTCCTCTATTCGTCGATCTCCAAGATATTGCACTCCTCGATCGAGCTATCGATGAGAATCCACC
The DNA here is from genome assembly GCA_030765085.1 of Allium cepa. Classification (NCBI taxonomy): domain Eukaryota; kingdom Viridiplantae; phylum Streptophyta; class Magnoliopsida; order Asparagales; family Amaryllidaceae; genus Allium; species Allium cepa. The sequence continues at coordinate 491,690,244 of CM060942.1, forward strand.
GTTGAACGCGACGCTATACCATGAACGGCCACGGTTCAATCTTAATTTTCGGACAAAAGATGATCTGACTCGAAAAACGAACACCACCAGTGAATTACGCTAGACGAGAACTTCAACATATATTTATTCCAGATTTTTTCTAAGGACTTTGAAATTTATGCTTTGGATTTGATTTGCAATTGGATCTGAAATTATAGAATTTTGTCTGCCATTGAGGAAGAGAAGGAATAGAACGAATTACGTACAGACAAATGAGAATTAGGGAGGTTAGGGTTTATAGCAGGATATTTATAGAGAAAAGTTGAAATAGAATAAATGGATCGGGTTGAATACGCGCTAACGACAAAGCGGCCCAAAAAGCCTGTTCTGACCCCGGAACGAAATTGGATAAACCCATATCAAAATAGGTGTTTTAAAACATTTTAAATGCAATGGAAAAGGTTTCAGGTTCAAATTGCATCGTATGAAGAAGTTATGCTAAAATCAATGTTTCCAAATTGATTTCAATCGATTTCAATTTATCTATTTCAAGGCGTTACGCGTCCGTACGATCAAACGACAAGTTCCATCGATACGAAACTTGAAATCCTACAATAATTCACTGTTACGGATCCGACGAAACTGGATTCGTTGAAATCCGAGTCGGTGACCAAAATGGCTATTTTTATATTAATTAAATAAATTAAAAATAAATTAATTAAATCACTTTTTAAACTTCAACTCTATAAATAACAAATTTCATCAAATTTAACTTTCTTAACCATTTTCAGAAATTTAAACAAGTCTAGATGTAAATTAAAAGTTGATAAATTTATCAATTGTAGTGTTATATATTTTTCTTTCCATTTATTTTGCAATAAATTCAATTATTGAATTTATTGCTTCAATTAAATTGACAAATCTTGCTTTCTACACTTTATATCAACCAATAGTCATTTTGTTCAGTCTATTATTATGAAAAGGATGCAATTTACCTTGGTTTGTAGTTATTTCATTAATATTCTCAAATTTTTCATTTATTACTCCCAAATATTCGTTTTCATTTATATTGTCATGTCAGTTTCTTTTATTATTGCATTATATATTTATTCATTCCTTCATTATTACATAACCACATTTATTATCATTCATTTATTTATAGTAATTATGCTTAATCAAATTTCTTAACCTTTCAAATGTTTACTTAAGTTCCTAACCATTCATTTATAATACTTCCCTTCCTATTATATTCTATTAGAAACAATTTCAATTATACCTAAGTTTATAATACAAGAACAACAAATTCTTATTTATTAAAGAATTCCATCAAATACCTCATTTTAACTTATTTCTCAATTCACCAATTACGACCTAAAATATAAATTTACGTTTCTATTAAATTTACCTTCCCCTTCCGTTACTATATTAATAATCACTAAGCAACGTTTATTATCAACTATAAATATTATAACTGCTTAACGGACATTGATTTTACAAATTTACATATTATTACGTATTCTTCATCAGTTAACATAATTTTTAATTCCTTTCCCAATTTACTAATTTCAATCAATCCTAACTTTACCTTCTGTTTCAATTAATAGTGTGTGCCCAAATTTAGTTAATGCGTTAATTCTTATTAATATAACATTAAGGCTTATTTAATTTCAATTGATTTGCATTTTAATTATTAAACCAAATAAACGAGTAACTTATAGCGTGTGTTACCATGACTTTAATTACACCTATAAATTCCCTATTATCAAACATATGTTACGATTCTTAAATACTTCTGCTTTCATCTAATTACCATTAAGTATATTATTATTTCTCCATTAACAAATTTCAATAATTCCCCAGACCTTCCCTTTCCATTTATTCTTTTATTAAGTTTACATTAATAAATCCTTTCTTCCATTTCTTTAATTGAACAACTTGTTCTATTATGAATACCGTTAACATTATTTCCAAATATCCCTTTATTAACATTAACGTAAACTTTTATTTATTGTTATTGCAATTTATACAAAATTCATTATATACAAATTTAGCTTTGACTAACTTTATTGCCTAAATTTACATGCAGTTACTTTTAGTAAATAAATTATTGCATTGGTTAATACAACAGTTACTTTTATTGTCTCATTTCATATTTTATAACCAAATGTAACAACTTACACTATTCATAAACGGGATTTCCCTTCAATTGTCAAAATAAATTTTTTATAACATTGCTAAATTACATTCTTAACATTTACTTCAATATAAGTTATAAAATTTTTATTTCTTCCTAATTCAGTTACAAAATATCATTAATTTGCCCAATTTTATTTACCAGAATTTACGGGTCGTTGCATAATATAAACATGGCAACCTGCTTCACCAACTCACATGCAAGCCACAGCTAGCCCAAAACCTTTGCGGACTTGACCTTCCAACCATCGGCCGCCTGCACCACCTTCCTCCTAACCTGTGCTCATTAACACAGCCTGTAACAACCCAATATTTTAGGATTATTTTATTCTATATCTTAAATATGTTAAATTGAATTTCCTGATTTAAAAACTTTATTTAATTTATTAAAAATAATAAAAAATTTTGTTTAAATATAAATTTTGGTTATTATGTGAATTATATTTCCAAACTTGAATAAATTGAATATTTTCTAGAAATTGAATTTTTGGTCAATATGGTCAAACTTTAACTTTTAAACTTTAAATTTAAATATTTAGATTTTTGAATTTTATCTTTTATTATGAAAAGATATTAAATTTTAAGAATACTACTTTTCGTTTCGTTGAAATCGGAGTTATATTGTGAAAGTTATGTTTTTTTCAATATTGGGTGTAAATTGTTTTGTTTAACAATATTGTTTATTATAAACTATATAAATAATATTTTTATTTGTCATATCTCATTAATATTTTTATTATATGTTATGTTACACATATTTTTTGTCTTTTAAATATTTTTAAAGCGATGTTTAAATTTTTCCAAAGCTTGTTGAATTTATTTTCAAATTTTAAAGGCTAGTTTCTATTTTTCTGCTAATTTCTTCATTTAAATTTTATTTAATTAAAATTTATTTATTTATTTTGTCAATGCATTGTTATTTTGTGTTCTTATCTTTATTTATAAATATTTTTCAAGTACATAATAATTTTCCAAAGTTTGTTCCATTTATTTTCAAATTTGCTAGACTAGTTTACATTTTTTTACTATTTTCTTAATTTAATTATATATATTTAGTATTTATTTATATATTTTTGTTTATTTACTTTTTCATATTATTATCTGAATTTATATATATATTTCAGTTATATAAAATTTAAAAAGAAATTTGAGAAATTTGAAGAGTTGTGACCATTGAATTGCTTATGTCCTTTTGTATTCTTGTCCTTTCATTTCAACCATTACATGCATTCAATTGTGGCTGTTCCTTATAATATCTTCAGCTAACCATCTCTTTTTCTTTTCACTTGAATAATTTCTTCTCAACTTGAGAAAAAGTTTATCCTCCCATCATCTCAAAAAGTTTTGGTAAATACTTTTCTCTTTTCATTGTTTTCTACTTGATTATGTTGTTTTGTACTTGCATTTCTCACCTTCTATGCTCAGCCCCTTGCTCCTCCTTCACCATGGCTGCCTCCTCCACTTACTGAACCACCCACCACCTCCTCCAGTCCAGCCCCAAGCCTTTGGCGATGCGCAATAGTTGGTCAAACTCCACCTAAAATTGCAACATCCACTTGATTCATGCATTGCTATACTCCTATGCCTTCACCACCTCCAAACCTTCCATTGGCCGCCACCTACTCTACCTCCACCACCCATAGATGACCCAAAACCCACTTCCACACCATCCTCCAATCCACTGCAGAAATAGCCATGCCTGGTCTTGATTTGGCCGAGCCCAGTGTTGCATTGAATTCATGTTATTTTGCCTTTTAGTTGTAATCCATGCACCTATTTCTTTATATCACCCTTGCCCCATCACCATACATGTTTGGCCGACCTAATTGAACCCACAACTAGACCCTAACACACATTTTAGCCATGCTAACCTGACCTATGGCTGAAGCATTAGTGGTAGAAGGCAGGTACAAAGAATTTAGAGATGATTTATGCATTCATTTCTATCGTTGTTTAATCGTATTTTGAGTTGAAAACTTATGTTGTTTGTATTGTCTTGTTGAATGTGTTCAAGGCAATTTATCTTTGTCTCCCTCAAACTCGAACCATTGTCGTTCTATCATGCTTTGAAGATCTCAATTTGTGCATTTGATTGTCGTCTCCAGCTTATACCAGTGAGTTATTCTCACCAGACAGTTTTGTACTTATATAAATAGTAAATCGATCACATTTGAATCTGTAAAATGCATCACCATATTATATCTGGTCTTTTATGATCATATGATGTTCACCCATGCTTAAACACCTGTTATATCATATTACTGTTATATTATGTTGTTCTGTTATTTATATCAGTTTATCACATTGCAAGTTTCCTTTATATTAGAATCACCATGGGTTGAAATAATACATACCCGAACGGAATTTCAAATAGGGGAAAATCTTTATGGGATGAAATGATAGGCCTGGATGATTTTCAAATGTTTTCATTTACCTGGGACTGCGGGTTTGAAATGATAAAACTCGGTTTTCTTTGTAAATTACGGGTTGAAATGATATATTACCCGTATCACTTTACTTAGGCTCGAAAATTATATACAGACCCGTAGTTAAATTATATTTTTCTAAAATTTTAAAAATATGTTTGAAATGTAAATATTATAATATTTTGATTTAAAACTTTATTAAAAATGATTTTTGTAAAGCATTATTGATTTTCTAAGGATTTATAAGTGAAATGAATTAATGGTAAAGTTAGAAAATCTGAAATGTAAGTTATTTTGGAAATTATAATTTGGTAATAAATGGAATTTGAATTAAATATGAAAGTATGATAAATTTATGATATTTTGAATTTAAAATGAATTTAAAATGATTTTATATCTATAATGATTTTTGAATAAAGTTAAAATGTTAAATGAATGAATATTTAAGTTGAAATTTGGAAATATAACTTAAATTGGAATTTATGAATTTTGTTTTAAAAGTGAATTTTGAAGTTAAGTAAATAAAGTGAAAATAAGTTATATTTGAAAATTTAAACTTAAGTGTTAACTTAAAATTTAATTTAATGAATTTAAATTTGAATGTTGGAATTTAATAAGTGAATTATTATTAAATATTGATTTTTGAATGGAAATTTAACTTTATTAAATCATGCATATAAGGATATTTAAATGATTGTTTTAAACGTGAAATAATATGATTTTATAAGTTTAAAATGATAAAAAGAGATTGATTGTTTGTGAAATTAAATTGAATATTGGAAATGTAATTAACAGCGTTAAGGAATGCTATTGTTTCTAACATAAATGATATTATAGCGCTTTGTAAGTGTTGTGGTTGTACAAACGAACTATGTGTAAATTATAATTAAGTTGCATTACAGCACTTAGTACGTGCTGTGATAGCAGAAAGATAATTAAAATCTGAAACAAAATTAAGGGCTATAGTAGCACTTGATAAGTGATACGGTATGCTGAAATGAATGTTTGAGGTTTTGATTTAAATAAATGAGCTGAGAATTTATCTAAAATTTTGGAAACTGAATATTTGATTGTCAATATAATGACTTCATTTTTAAATGGTTTAAACGAATTGTTTTGATTTAAATATAAACTATTTAAAAAGTGATTTGAAATGATAATAAATGAATGATAGCTTTGAACTAAAAAGGATAATAAATGAATGATATCTTTGAATTAAAAGGATATTCAAATGTGTATGTTTGGATTTGAATTCAAATTATGATTTGAAATGAATTTTGAAAGATATGATATTTTGATATATTGAAATGGTTTGGAAATGATTAAATCTTTATTTTGATAAAGATTTGAATTTGAAATGATACTTTATTTTGAAGTATAAACTACGATTTTCAATTATAACTACGGGTTATAATAACGATTGATTGTTAATGAGACGGTGATCGAATATGGACATACTCTCTGTCGATACCATAAACCACTTTAACAACCGTGTACCCGGTGGAGATTGCAGAATGAAGTAGGATGGTGGCATCATTCTTGAGGTATATTACGTGGACCCAGCTCCCGTGAGTTGGCTTAAGGTGGCTAAAACAGGAGCGATCTCGGGTCAAAAGGGGTAGCTTTTTTGGTCGGACACATTCCTTCGATACTATACTCTTACTTGTGATTGATTAGATGGCCATCCTCTGATTTTGATATGGGAGTGTGTTCCGAGGTGGGCATATGCGGCTGTTTCGTTACTGCTAGCCCATGTGCGTAATTGGTATATTTACCCTGGCATTGCCTTGTGTGTCGTGTCACCTACCATACCGAGCCTTTACTACAAGTTTGTTTTTCTCCCGTAGCCCGTGTGGTATCCTCTGATAGTTTCCTGATATGGAGATATCATGATATTGGATGGACTACTGGGACTATTATGTGTGAAGGGTGATATGGGTAGCCCAGAACGCTATTTTAAGGTAAGTTTATTTTACTGTAGACATTTTTATAATAGCGCAATATTACTATATAGTAAATAGTTTGATGGATCCTTAGAGGATGGGCGGTCCCATGCATCCTTTAAGTTACTTGTACCTTATTACAGTTCACTTGAGTTGGTTTACATTATATAAGTATATATTGTCCTGACTCGAGTGTTTTGTGTTTTACTTTACGCTCGGGTCAGCCTGAGTATTCAAAGCTTTGGATTCTCTTTCTGGAGCTGGTCTTTGCTGGAGTTTCTGCCTATCTACATTTATATCTATTTCTGTTTCAGCTATTCTAGTTTATCTCAGGTATTAGTGAACTTCTATGTATTTGGGGTTTTATTATGTTGTTTTCAGACTGATGTTATGTATTTGTTTTGAGACTATGTTATAGTAGCTTCATGAACTACTATGTTATTTTTATATTCCGCTACGAGTTATTCTGATTATTATATGTCTGTGATTCTGTGTATTTGATTTCATTTGCTGCAAATTTATTTATAATCTGTTATTTTGCATCATTCAAGTTTGACATATTTGTCTGCCATTGCACTTGGAGGGTGCAGCATGATGGGGGCTCTTGCTTCCTGGTTTGGTAGCGAACGGTTGACTCTTACTCCTATATGTCCCCGTGGGTTTGGTGGTGCAGTCGAGAGGCTGGCTGTAAAGGCAGAACATAGGTACCAATGTATGCTACGGTGGGCGTTACCCCACTGGCGCGGCCCGTTACATTTGGTATCGGAGCTTTGATTTTTGGAAAACCATTGCCTAAGGAGCAAAAACTCATTAGAGATAGGGTTGAAATACCCTAGAATGAGTGAAATCAATCTCAGAATCACTTTCTTTGTGAGAGACGTATTTTCAAAGTATAAAATATTTTTTCAAAATGTTTTTAAAAGATTTTCCAAAGATTATTTTGATGTAAAAAGTTTCTTGTTTTAAAGGATTTTACAAATGTTTTCTAACTTCCTTCCATTCGTATCTACCTTGTTAGATTTTTCTTTCTTTAGGATATTCATCCAAGTGAATTCTCTTGTCTTATCTTAATTTATCTTTGGCTTGTCTTTATCTTGTCCTAAATTCATTATTGATATTTTTTAGGATGAATCGAGGAAATGTCAGAGGTAAGGGTCATGGTATTACCCCGGCTCCTCAGCCAGTTGCTCCTATTAGATTCACTGTTCTCTGTAAGGAATTCACTCAACTTGGTGGAACCCCATTCACCAGTTCGGAGAGCATTATTGAGGCTCAACAATGGTTGCGGAGTCTTGAGAGGATATTTACTGGTCTTGAGATTACTGATGCCCAGAATCGTCAGTTAGCAGCTTGGCAGTTGCATGAGTCTGCTCTAGATTGGTGGGAGTCTATCATGACTAACACTGTGGAAGCTGATATTACTTGGAAGCAGTTTAGGTATCTTCTCGTGTTTCTTTGAATTCTGTTTTCTTTCTTTTTTGTGCTTTTCTAACTTTATCTATCATCTTTCCAGAGAGGCTTCTGTGGAAAAATGGATGCCCGAAGTCGAGAAATCTCAATTTATCGTGAATTTATGGACCTCAAGTAGGGTACCATGTTTTTTGCTGAGTATGAGAGGAAGTACAACGAACTTTCTAAGTTCGGTCCTAGCCTGATTGACACTCCTCTCAAGAAGAATGCGAAGTTCATATCTGTGCTCGTCCCGAGTATTATGATTGTCTCATTTCTCATGTCCATGGCACTTTCACCCACCTTATGGATATGGCTACCTGTTATGAGAACCCTACTTCTAAGAGTCCTGCTCCTGCTCCTGCTCCTGCCCCTAATGGTATTCCTTCATCTCAGTCTACCTCTGCCAATTCTAGGAAGAGAAAGCCTAATTTCCAACAGCAGAAGCAGATTTGGCTCAAGAATTCGAGTTCGGGATCTTCTTCATCTCCTCCTTCTCATAGGCAACCTATTGACCTTTCTACCATCACTTGCTTCAGATGTGATCGGAAGGGATACTATGCCAATAGCTCTCCTACCTTAGCTTGTGCAGTTGTTCCTCCTCCTGCTGATATTAAGCCTTCTGGTATTTTTGCTGTCTCATCTGCATCTTCTCCCGTTCCTCCACCAGCTACTACTCCTAGTGATGACCAAGGTACTCATCAGTGCAACCTTTCTTTATTTCTGTATTATATTCGTGTTTTATTTGATACTAGGGTTTTCCATAGTCTTATTTCTTTTGATTTGTGTGATAAGTTTGAGTATCTCCTTTCTCCTGAGTTTGCTTCTGTTCTTTTATGTGTTTCAAATCCAATTGGGGCTCCGCAAACCTTAATAGCATTTGTAAGCATGTGCAACTTTTCTATTCTGATCATTGCTTTAGTGGTAATCTTCATTTGACTCCTATAGTCAGATTCTATCCCGATATATGGGTGAAGTCACTGCTTTACCTCCTAAGCGAGAAATTTCTTTTCGTACAGATCTTATTCCTGGAACTCTGGGAATGGGTTCTGTAAATGGTTAGTCATGCCTTTTCGTTTGACTAATGCTCTTGCTTTCTTTGTTGATTTGATAAATCTTGTTTCGTGCTGTGCTAAATAATTTTTTCTAAATGCCGTTGCTGGAAAGATGAAGTCCAATTCTTTGGACATATTGTTTCTAATAATGGAATTTTTGTTGATCCAGTCATGATCGCTGCGATAAATGGAAATCTTTCTTTCTTTTCTTTTTCCTTTTCCTTGTCATTCAATTATTCTATTTTTCTGCGTTTCCCGTACTTCATTTTCGGGCACGAAAAGTTTTGTGTGGGGGAGAGTATAACGAGCCTATATTTTGGGATTATTTTATTGTATATCTTATTTCTGTTAAATTGAATTTCCTGAAAACTTTATTTTATTTATTAAAAAGAGTAAATTTTGTTATTTAAATACAAATTTTGATTGTTATGTAAATTATATTTCCAAACTTGAATAAATTGAATATTTTCTAGAAATGGAATTTTTGGTCAATATGTCAAACTTTGACTTTTAAACTTTAAATTTAAATATTTAGATTTTTGAATTTTATCTTTTACTATGAAAATAGATTAAATTTTAAGAATACTTCTTTTTATTTCATTGAAATCGGAGTTATATTGTCAAAGTTATGTTTTTTTCAATATTGGGTGTAAATTGTTTTACTTGACAATATTGTTTATTTAAATCATATAAATAATATTTGATTTGTCATATCTCATGCAAATTTGTATTATATGTTATGTTACACATATTTGTTGCCTTTTAAATATTTTTAAAGTGATATTTATATTTTTCCAGAGCTTGTTCAATTTATTTTCAAATTTTAAAGGCTAGTTTCTATTTTTCTGTTATTTTCTTCATTTATATTACATTTAATTAAAATTTATTTATATATTTTTTGAATGCATTTTTATTTTGTTTTCTTATATTTGTTTATAAATAATTTTCAAGTACATAATAATTTTCCTAAGTTTGTTCCATTTATTTACAAATTTGCTAGACTAGTTTACATTTTTTGTTATTTTCTTAATTTAATTATATATATTTAATATTTATTTATTTACTAAATTTTCGTATTATTATCTGAATTTATATATATTTCGGTTATATAAAATTTAAAAAGAAATTAGAGAAATTTGAAGAGTTGTGACCATTGAATTGCTTATGTCCTTTTGTATTCTTGTCCATTCATTTCAACCATTACATGCATTCAATTGCGGCCGTTCCTTATACTATCTCCAGTCGTCCATCTCTCTATTTTTTAACATGAATTATTTCTTCTCAACCTAAGAAAAAGTTCGGCCACCCATTATCCTAAATTTTTTTGGTAAATTCTTCTCTTTTCATTGTTTTCTACTTGATTATGTTGTTTTAACTTGCATTTCTCACCTTCTATGCCCAGCCCCTTGCTCCTCCTTCACCATGGCTTCCTCCACCACCACCTGAACCACCCACCACCTCCTCCAGTCCAGCCCCAAGCCTCAGGCCGTGCACAACAGTTGATCAAATTCCACCTAAAATTGCAACATCCACTTGATTCATGCATTGCTATACTCCCATGCCTTCACCACCTCCAAACCTTCCATTGGCCGCCACCTACTCCACCTCCACCACCCATAGATGACCTGAAACCCACTACTACACCATCCTCCATTCATATACAAAGATGGCCGTGCCTGGTCGTGCTTTGGCCGAGCCCAATGTTGCATTGAATTCATGCTATTTTGCCTTGTAGTTATAATCCATGCACCTATCTCTTTGTATCACCTTTGCCCCATCACCATACATGTTTGGCCGACCTAATTGAACCCACAACTACACCCTAACACACACTTTGGCCATGCTAATCTGACCTATGGCTGAAGCATTAGTGGTAGAAGGCAAGTGCAAAGACTTTAGAGATGATTTATGCATTCATTTCTACCATTGTTTAATCGTATTTTGAGTTGAAAACTTATGTTGTTTGTATTGTCTTGTTTGAATGTGTTCAAGGAAATTTATCTTCGGCTCTCTCAAACTCGAATCATTTTCGTGCTATCGTGCTTTGAAGATCTCAGTTTGTGCATTTGATTGTCGTCTCCAGCTTATACCAGTGAGTTGTTCTCACCAGACAGTTTTGTACTTATATAAATAGTAAATCGATCACATTTGAATCTGTAAAATTCATCCCCATATTATATCTGCTATATTATGATCATATGATGTTCACCCATGCTTAAACACTTTTTATATCATCTGTTACTGCTATATTATGTTGTTCTATTATTTATATCAGTTTATCACACTGCAAGTTCCTTTTAGATTAGAATCACTATGGGTTGAAATGATACATACCCGAACGGACTTTAGAATAGGTGAAAATCCTTATGGGCTGAAATCATAGGCCTGAATGATTTTCGCTTATTTTCATTTACTTGGTACTGCGGGTTTGAAATGATAAAACTTGGTTTTCTTTGTAAATTACGGGTTGAAATGATATATTACCCGTATCACTTTACTTAGGCTAGAAAATTATATACAGACCCGTATTTAAATTATATTTTTCTAAAATTTTAAAAATATTTTTGAAATGTAAATATTATAATATTTTGATTTAATACTTAATTAAAAATGATTTTTGTAAAGTATTATTGATTTTCTAAGGATTTATAAGTGAAATAAATTCATGGCAAAGTTAGAAAATCTGAAATGCAAGTTATTTTGGAAATTATAATTTGGTGATAATGGAATTTAAATTAAATGTGAAAATATGATAAATTTATGATATTTTGAATTTAAAATGAATTTAAAATGATTTTATATATATAATGATTTTTGAATAAAGTTAAAATGTTAAATAAATGAATATTTAAGTTGAAATTTGGAAATATAACTTAAATTGGAATTTATGAATTTTGTTTTAAAAGTGAATTTTGAAGTTAAGTAGATAAAATGAAAATAAGTTATATTTGAAAATTCAAACTTAAGTGTTAAGTTAAAATTTAATTTATTGAATTTAAATTTGAATGTTAGAATTTAATAAGTGAACTATTATTATTGATTTTTGAATGGAAATTCAACTTTATAAAATCATGAATATAAGGATATTTAAATGATTGTTTTAAAAGTGAAATTATATGAATTTATAAGTTTAAAATGATAAAAAAAATTAATTGTTTGTGAAATTATATTAAATAATGGAAATGTAATTAACAGTATTTTGGAATGCTATTATTTCTAACGTAAATGATATTACAGCGCTTTGTAGGTGCTGTGGTTGATACAAATGAACTATGTGTAAATTATAACTAAGTGGTATTACAGCACTTGGTAAGTGCTGCGATAGCAGAAAGATAATTAAAATCTAAAACTACATAAAGGGCTACAGTAGCACTTGATAAGTGTTACGGTAGGCTGAAATAAATGTTTGAGGTTTTGATTTAAATAAATGAGCTCAGAATTTGTCTAAAATTTTGGGAACTGAATATTTGATTGTAAATATAATGACTTCACTTTTAAGTGGTTTAAATGAATTGTTTTGATTTAAATATAAACTATTTAAAAAATGATTTGAAATGATAATAAATGAATGATATCTTTGAATCAAAAAGGATAATAAATGAATGATATCTTTGAATTAAAAGGATATTTAAATGTGTATATTTGGATTTGAATTCAAATAATGATTCGAAATGAATTTTGAAAGATATGATATTTTGATATATTGAAATGGTTTGGAAATGATTAGATCTTTATTTTGATAAAGATTTGAATTTGAAATGATACTTTATGTTGAAGTATAAACTATGATTTTTAATTATAACTACGGTTATAATAATGATTGGTTGTTAAAGAGACCGTGATCGGATATGGACATACTCTCTATCGATACCAAAAACCACTTTAACAACCGTGTACGCGGTGGAGATTCCAAAACGAAGTAGGATGGTGGCGACGTTCTTGAGGTATATTATGTGGACCCGACTCCCGTGAGTTGGCTTAAGCTGGCTAAAATAGGAGCGATCTCGGGCCAAAAGGGGTAGCTCCTCTGGCCGGACACATTCCTTCGATACTATACTCTTACTTGTGATTGATTAGATGGCCATCCTTTGATTTTGATATGGGAGTGTGTTCCGAGGTGGGTGTATGTGGTTGATGTGTTACCACCAGCCCATGTGCGTAATAGGTATATCTACCCTGGCGTTGCCTTGTGTGCCGTGTCATGTACCACGCCGAGCCTTTACTGCGAGTTTGTTTTTCTCCTGTAGCCCGTGTGGCATCCTCTGATAGTTTCCCGATCTGGAGATATCATGATATTGGATGGACTACTGGGACTATTATGTGTGAAGGGTGATATGGGTTGCCCGTAATGCTATTTTAAAGTAAGTTTATTTTGTTGTAGGCATTATTATAATAGCGCGGTATTGTTATATAGTAAATAGTTTGACGGATCCTTAGAGGATGGACGGTCCCAAGCATCCTTTAAGTTACTTGTACTTATTACAGTTCACTTGAGTTGATTTACATTATATAAGTATATATTGTCCCGACTCGTGTGTTTTGTGTTTTACTTTACGCTCGGGTCAGCCTGAGTATTCATAGCTTTGGATTCTCTTTTTGGAGCTGGTCTTTGTTGAAGTTTCTGCCTACCTACATTTATATCTATTTCTGTTTCAACTGTTCTAGTTTATCTCATGTATTAGTGAACTTCTATGTATTAGGCATTTCTATTATGTTGTTTTCAAACTGATATTATGTATTTGTTTTGAGACTCTGTTATAGTGGCTTCATGAACTACTATGTTATTTTTATATTTCGCTGCGAGTTATTCTGATTTTTCTGTGTCTGTGATTCTGTGTATCTGATTTCATTTGCTCCAAATTTATTTACAATCTGTTATTTTGCATCATTCAAGTCTGTCGTGTGTGGATTATTGTTGATTTGAATGGTACGAAATGGCGGGTCGTGACACAACCGGCAAACTCCTCTTTCTTCCCCAAGCTCGGCATCCGCGTCCATTTACTGTCAAGAAACCACCCCATGTCTGCACCTCCACTCCCATGCTACTCGAGCCCTTCTTTTTAAAGCTTTATCTGTACGTTATGTGTGTAAGTATTTCTATATTTGTTTATTTATATATATATTAGCTCGGGTTTGTATTGATATATAAAGATATAAACTATTTGTTTATATATTGTTTATATATATGGGTTGTTCAAATGTTAATATGGTTCTGATTTCAAATTTTATTTATATATAAAGTGTAGTAAATTACAATTGGTTGTTTATATTAAATATTAAAATATCGAACCGAAATCTGCTGTTATATATAAAGTTTATAAACTATATTTTTCTCTGGGTTATAACTGTGTAAGGTATAATATATTGTATTGATATACCATATTAGTACCATGTACCTTATTTTATAAGTTTATGTATACAAAATATAAATGAGTTGGATAACTGAATATAAGTTTAAAGTATGGATATATATATGTTATGATGATAATATTTTACGTTGGTTTATATATTAGTTTTATTGGTATACAGTAGTTTAGCTTTTCAAGTACATATATATAATTATACAATGCAATTCATAATCTTTCTCTACCTAGCATTTTCGAAATGATGTATAAAAACTTACACCGGCAATATAGTTCAAGTTGAAAGTACACAGCATCATTTCAACAATTAAATTCATGCTTGTAACCATGGAAATCAAACAGTAATGCAAAACTATATATATAATAATTATAAAAGCTTCTATTTTACTTTGGGTTCTAAAGTATGCATATATCTTAGTTCATATATATGGATATAAGTATAGATATTTGTTGTTATCTATTAGCATATAGTTGTATATGTATATATTTGAGTCATATATTAGCTCGCAGACCTTAGAATATAAAATATATTAATATGCACATGTAATAGGTTTATTTGATCAAATGTTTAAATATACTTGGATAATGTAGTAATATTTTTTGGAGGGGGGTGTGTGTGTGTATCTATATATTGATTTGATAAAGTATTGATTCTGTATAAGCATTTTATAAAGTATTTTATAAAGTATTTTATGTAGGCTGTTGCTTCTATATTATTTGTATATATGAATTTCACTGTTGTGTATATGTGTTTAAGATTTTTGTGTTGAGTAATGGTTTTGGTATAAAATATATTGATTCTTAATACATGAATATGATTTTGAATATTATGTATTTTTATTATTTGTCTTAAGATAAAATACTGAATATATATATAACATAATAATAATGTATATATTTTCAGCTATATTAAAGCTGATTCTGATTAGTTCTCATCGATTTCCCATTTATCAGCATTGTCTGTCGTGCCTATTTTCTTCATCGAATCAAGTCCCTCTATCATTGCTTTGGAATTTGTAGCTTATTTCTTTGTCAAACCTCTAGCCTTGAAAGGTGAGCATCACTCAGGATTAACGTTTTTATACTTATTAAATTTGATTTCAATTGAAATGACAATTGAAATATGTTGTTGGTTAATTAAATTGTTATATATGCTATTATCTGTATTTGTTCACCTATGACATCTGACACCATTATCTGTTATTTTATTGATGATATATGCATATTATATAATTATCATATTTGTTATCACTCTGCAAGTTCCTTGTTAATATAGAATTCAATATGGGTTGAAGTGATACATACCCGAACGATCTGTAGAATAGGAAAAAATCGTTATGGGTTGAAATGATAAACCCAAGAGATTTTCATTTAGTTGAATTTGGGATTACGGGTTGCAATGATATATCCCTGTATATATTTAAATTGCGGATTGAAGTGATAAATATCTGTATCGCTTGACCATAGGATAAAAAATTATATACAAACACCGTTGGTTTATATATAAATATTTTGAAAATGATTTCCATGGTTTTGGAAGGAAATATATGGTTCTATATAAATATTGATTTAAGATGTTATATAAATGTTATTTTATATATAGTTAAATTCTTGATTTTAAGCTATGTATAAATTTATTTTAATATAAAATAAGTTTAATAATAAAGTTTGATTTTATTAAATATAATATGGTTAAGTATTTATTTAAATTATATATTAAAATAGAGTTTATAACAATTTTAATAAATTAAGGCTGGAAAGATAGATTTGAATTTATTTGAAATTGTATTTGATTAAGAATTTTTTCTATTAAATCGATTTGAACTTATTAAATTTGATATTTTAATGGTTGTGATTTTATAACTTGATTTTGGTTTAAGATGATTAATAAATATTTCAAGTTTGAGTTTTTCCTTAGAGATATTGAATTTAGTTTTGAAATTATGGAATATTTAATGCTTTGAAATATATTGAAATTGAAATGGTTTATTTGAGGTTCAAATCTGTTTTGAAATCGATATAGTTTGGAATAGTTTATTTAGAAACCGAATTGTATTGAAACAGATGATTTGAGATTTGATTAAATTTGAATTTTTGGAATTTGAGTTGATTTGAAATTGATTTGTGGAATTTTGAGGAAAATATTTTACTATATAAAGTATTTTTAAATTTTATTTAAAACTATTTACATATTTTACTTTATAAATTAATTTCATATAAATTATTTTTGATATAAACTATTTTAATATATACTATTTTAACTTATAACTATCTTATATAAACTATTTTATTTTATATACTATTACTAATATCTAAACTGTTAGAGGGAAGTGTTATGGTTTTACAAAGTAATTATAATTTCTAAAGTGTTATGATTTCCAAAGGGCTATGATTTCCGAAGTATTATAATTTCAAATGTTTTGGTTTCGAAGTGCTATAACTTTGAAAGTGCTATGATTTTGGAAATGGATATATTTGAATGGAAATGATATCGTATTTGGTTTTGAAATGGAAATAATATCAGATTGGTATGGTTTTGAAATGGCAATGACATTTTTCTTTTGAAGTATATACTATTTTGGAATGACCGCGGTGTTATAATAATGTTTGGTTGTTAAAGAGACCGGGATCGGAAGTTGTCATACTCTCTACCAACTTCGAAAACCACTTTAACAACTCTGTATGCGGTGGAGATTCCAGAATGAAGTAGGATGATGGCGACGTCCTATTGAGGTATATACGTGGACCCGACTCTCGCGAGTTGGCATGAGGTGGCTAAAATAGGAGCTATTCTCGGGCCATTGAGTTAGCTCCTCTGATCGAACACACTCCTTCGATATTATATTCTGAATTTGTGATTGATTTAGTGGCTGCTTTTGATTCTTGATTTGGGAGTGTGGCTCGAGGTGGACGGTAGCTGCAGCTATGCGTTACCACCAGCACATATGCGTAATTGGTATATCTACCCTGGCATTGCCTTGCTATGCCATGTCACCCTACCCTAGCACGCCCTATACGATTTTGTTTTGTACCATACCTATGGAGTACCCTCTGACGATGCCCAGTATAGGGGAGATTACGGTACTGTATAGACTATGGGAATATATAAAATGTGTTAAGGTGGAAAAATGTAAAGCCTTAACACTATTTTTAAAATATATTATACTTTACTTTAGACATTATTATAATAGCATATATTGCTACATTGTAGATAGTTTAACGGATCCTTAGAGGATGGTTATCCGAAACATCCTTTGACTTGCTTGTGTTTCAGTTGATATTTCACTTGATTTGAATTTATCGATATAAAAATGTTAATCCTGACTCGAGTGTTTTGTGTTTTTCTTTACGCTCGAGTCACACTGAGTGATACATCTTTTGAGACTCATCTTTGGAGTTGGAGCTTCATTTAGATATCCATCTACATCTTTCATCTTGGAGTTATTCAGTTGATTCCAGTGATATATTCTAATCTTGTATTTGACTATTGTATTTGGAACTTCTATTATAACGTAATTAACTCTGATATATATAGTAGCTTCATGAACTACTATTCTTTTGTTTCCACTTCATACTGTATATTTCTCTATGTCTGTGATTCTGTTATTTATTTATTTACTGTATATGCTAAGTTTTGCCAAATATAATTAACAATTTGGTATTTTGAGCAATACAAATCCGGCATGTGTGGATGAAAATGGTTGAAAATATCAGGCTGTTACACCACCACATGACTCTCAATCATTTCTTTAGTACTCATAAACTACATTCAATTCCCATAATATTCTAAATAACTAGTCTGATGAATAACCGGGGAAATATTACTAAAAGTCTCATAAATAACGATATTATAACTCTATTTATTCAAATTTCTCGTTATACGAAAACTATAGCTACATAGTGATTTATAAAACATTTATATTTATAGAAAATATTATATGTTAATCTTTGAAAGCATTTAAAATAAATATATAAATAAAAGATGTATAATACAAAGAAATACTCAATTAGATCTACAAACTTCTTGAATGTTATATTAGGTCCTATATATTATAAAAAAATTAATAAACAACTATCACTATGCATATAATTAATTATTAGTATTCAAATTGGATTTTTAAACAATTATTTTAATCTCTAAATTGATTTATTAATTGATAATTCTCACTAATGAATTTAATAAATAATATAAATAATATTTTATCATGAAACAAGTTTAGATTTAATACATATATAAAATTAAATAATTGACAAGTATTGATTTTATTTTTAAAATAAGTATTTAGGAAATTTCACCAATAACTCACTTTAATATTATTATTATAATACTTCACAGAATTATCGAACTTATTTAGATTATATATCTAATTTAATTTTAGAGTATAAGGTTGTTGTTATATATTTTATTTACATTTTATTTAATTTATTTACATTTTTTAAATTACATAACACTGGTTATGACACAAGTTGCACTAGCGGTCGACCTGTAGGCGGTCATCCAGTGGCCCTACCAGTGTTGCACCCCTACTTCGATTCTCTAATCAAATTCAGGTCATCCTCTTCCATGTCCTCTTCCTCTGTTTGACGCATACACCACTAATCCAGTATACCTTAACCCAATTATACCCTTGTACAATCAAACACCACATAGAATTCAAAATCATTTGGAGTCGGATTCAACTGGGCAGACTTCCATGTAACTTTAGACTAACCTCCAATCCATATATCTTAGTCATACCTTGTATGTATATCAATTATATACATATGTCATCCAACACGATTAATAGTTGAGGCCATGTATGATAACCCCTTATTACGCCTCTGATTAGGAATTAACTACCTATTAATTATCTTTCCTAAGAATTAACACTATTCACTTATAAATCTCTTGTTATTCTATGTGTCTTACACACTTTATTTTTTTCCTTATTTCCTTATTATTATTTTTATAAATTTCACTAATTAGTCCCACTTATTTGTTTGTGACAGTTTAAATTCTCATAACTCATATTTCTTTTATTGCACATTCAATGCTTATTTATTTCTAACCTTTCTACTTTTAATTCCAATTACTAGTTTTCATTGTACTTCTTACTTTAATTTCTAATTTCTCTTAACATGGATGTTGATACGTATTTTTATGGCATTAATTATGATTTCCTCTTAGGGGTTCATGCAGTTATATAGTTTATGCATTTGCTTTCTTTTATCTTTCAAGTTACGTTTGTCCTTAAATATGATATTTCTTCGTATACTAATCTATGAGAATCTTCTCTTTTTAAAAATGCTCCCCATTATATTTTCTATAAATCTACTTAAATTGGTGGTTTGCATTATTTGAAATTACAAGAAATTATTAAATTACTTTATTATTTTGAAATGGATCATGTAAGCTACATAGTGAAATTCCATACCTTACACGTCTCTTTCTTTTTCTTCCAAATTATACCCCTTTTCAAATCAAACACTGCACTTTTTAATATAAGTAAATGGTTAGATAATTTCATGGAAATTCAAACGGATTACATACCTAACATATTCGAATACAGAAATTTTAGATTTCAATGAAATTGGAACGAACTTAAATCATATTAACATCCTTCAATACAAATATAGATCTGGAATAAATTCTACAATAAACCAATTAGTAGATCTGAAAACTGTTCTACATTCAACTCATGTTCAACTACTAACAACGTGGGACTAATTTACAGATCTGCGTATAATTAAAATTTCTTTTCCATCTTTACTAATTTATAGAATATGTAGACGGCGTTTTATACATTAAATTAAACCTACAATTATAGATCTTTCAATTAGGCATAATAATCAAACAAAATGAAATGAAATAAACTATAATGTTATAAATAATTTACACAAATTTCCCACTCACAGTTTTAAACTTCCCAAACTTCCGAATCTGAACCTAATTCTTCTGCTTCAAATGCTTTCCCAATGTGTAATAAAGGGATATACATAATATTAGAATCATAGATCTAAGAAGAAAATTGGAATTTGAAGGGAGAATATAGATTTATTAATTTGAGATCTACCTTTTTATTGCACAATGCTAATTCGTACATTCTTCTCTTCTCCTTATTTTTTTATTTTCTCAAATCTGTATACATTTACGGTCTATTTTATTTTTAGGGCAGAAAGTAGGAGAGAGAAAATGGCAGAGCTTCGCTGCCTACATTGGTCAGAAAATATGATAAGAGGAGGAGGATTTGGACATATATTTATAGACGCTAGAACGAATCGTACAAATCAGCCTAAAATTTATAAAATCCGGATCGTTGGCTGAGGTTCAAGCTCATCTTTTTCGGCTTAGACCGATCGATCGCTACATGTCGACCACCCCATTTGTCACGATCCAAATTTCAGCGTTCGAAAATCGACATCCGTACTCCACTTGTACCTAAATGCCGCAGATTCAAAAGTTGGAATTCGAGTCGTGCCGGAGCTTATAACTTATTAAGTACAACACAGCGGAAGAAAATGAGATAACATATATCAATATACAACATTGATACAATATCTTATAAAATATGACACAATAGATGATACAATAGAATTCAATATACATCAGAGATATGATACAAGATAATAGCAGCGGAAAGAAAAGATAACACCAACAGCGGAACAAAAACTCCAATATGGAAGGTAGTCTCCAACTCCAAGGCACCAATCTAGAAATAGCTCGAGCTTCCAATCAAAATGAAGTGAAGCAACTCGATCCAGGTGCGATGCCAAATCCTAAGCTGAAAGCTATCGAATCTACACCTACTATTGATTATCTGAAAAACCCAACTCTAGACTGCCCTTGTGGGAAAATAGTGGACATCCAGAGTTTAGGAAAGGAACAATAAACTCCAGGTATGTCGTGGGACTGGTATGAGCAAACAAAAGCAGTTTGCATTTAAAACGAACACCAAGGATTTTGAATTTGAAATCCCCAATGCTTTATAGAAAATGAAACTACCATAAGGCCTCCCGCCACACACACAATGCAAACGCAGAATTGGAGGAGATTTCTCCTTATGATAGTCAAATATGCTTGATACGAGAAAATTTCTTTGATATTATTACTAGTGCATAGTGTAGAAAAACCATTTCAAAAGTATAATATAAATCCTAGCCAGCATAGGCATTTCGCTCTTATGCCTACTATAGCTACCATGTTCAATAGTAGGGTTCCGTCACATTCCATGGCAGGTTATACAACTAAAACCGTATAGGGAGCGTATTGTTTTGATTGCATTTCCAACAAATGGTCAGGCTAACGAACTTCCTACTGCCACAAGGGTTCGCCTCTGGCAGGACGTCCCTAGATCTTAACCAGGTCTCTACCAACACATGGCCGGGTTACCTCTGTAACTAAGTAACTACTACACAAGCGTGCTATCCCCCGGTCATTTGGGACCTTTATCCAAGGTACCTCTAATCCAACAACCACAAAGCAATCACAAAGTAATAGATCTGCAGTATCCACATGAGTAAGTATTTGGGATCCATACCATGATACCACCCTTTTCCAAAAGGGGATGACAAACCCTAAAGGGAGCGACCCTCATAACCTTGCCGCATCTTTCCTGTTTCAACCATTTCCGGGATGTGAGGTCTTGATGCAGTCTCGTCCACAAAGCTACGCTTTAGACAAAGCCTTGCTTTGATCAACAAATGATACACAGCAGCACTCAGTATGCCACACTATCAAATTTGGGTGTATATCACTGATAAATATCAAATACATAACCTCCGAGCTCGTACGTCTCAGAGAAGGGTGTTAAGCTAAGAGAATAAATTCTCCGCCACCAAGCAGAAACGTATTTGATAGAGATCAGTTTAATATCTCAAAGTGTAGTGTGAGACATACAACCATACAGGTTTGTTCCGGGTTCGAACAGAAACGAAGGCACTTCCGAAGAAGCCCTTGCAATCCGGGTATCCACAATCCCGATCAGACTTCCTGTCACTTAGGGAGAAATCTATACCAGAGCAACTCAGTGCAGAGTCAATCGACAGGTTATCCTATTGTTCTTGAAGGCATCCGGTCTTCGACACCGGTCTTCAAATGCAATCCATAATGTCGTATCACTATTCGAAATGGGTTATATGACACAAAGGTCCTCTCACGGCTAAACCGAATAATGAGCGCAATATTTAAAAACATATAGATATAGGATTTCAGTTAAGTCACAACCCAAAGTTCTTTCTTCGAATGGTTTAAACAAATTACCATTTCGTTAAGTCACAACTTATAAAATTTAAAGCTTTCTTTTTAAATGGTTAAACAAATTACCATTCAAATCTTTTAAATAAAAAAATCCATTTCACAAAGTTCACCTAGTTTCACAAAGATCTATTTATAGATTTCCAAAACAATTTCCATTTCAATTGGATTAACTCATTAAATCTTTAAATTAAAGATTTAATTTATAGCTTTCAAAAACCCATTTCCAATGATTTGTTCATAACTCGGAAAAATATTTTCATTTTAAACTTGAAATCCTTTTAGCACAAATTGGACGTTCATTTCTTATGTGAAAGCTTTCATTATTTGAAAACAAATAGTTTTCATTTTTGGAAAAATCCAATTTCATTTATACAAGTTAAAAACCTTGGGTTAAATTCAATTTCCCCAAAAAACACTTTTAAAATGGTTTAAAACCCATAAACACATTCATAAGTTGAATAACCCTTTTTAAACCATAGTTCCCAAATCATGGAATTCAATTTTAAATATTGAATTCAAATTTAAATCAAATTATTTAAATTTCAAAACTCAAATCAAGTTATTTAAAATAACTTTTTATTTTTGAAATTCATTTTCAAAAGCTTTCAATTCTAATTCCAAAACTATTTTGGATTCAAAAATTCAATTTTTAAAACTATTTCAAAATCTTGTGACTTAACCCATTTCTACGTGCAATCCATATTTGTGTGTGTATAGGTGTGGTTTTAGGGTTTTACACAATAAAAGTGCCACATCATCAATCAGCACAGATTCAAATGCGGCAATATATTTGATAAGCGGTATAAACTATAACGCTTATATTTGATAAGCGGTATAAACCATAACGCTTATCTCCCATTCACAAATCACAGATGTATATAACATAGAAAATAAATTATAGTAAACATAGCTCAAATCAAACAGAGCATTACAATCAGGGATATAAAACAATTCAATCATCCAATAAAATCCAAACATACATAAGTGAGATCAGATAATTGTCTGATTAATTCAAATCAGATTAACTACTTAAGAATTGCTAATCCTGGTTAATTAATATTAATAGATTACAAATCATTTTGATTAATTATTCATTAATCATTTATTAATTAAATATAAAAATAAATAAATTAATTAATTAACCTTTAATTTTAATTCATCAACCTTTTATTATTAGATAATTATCCTTTATTTATTTAATTAGCCATTTAACTAATTATCTTTAATTAATCACTTAAATGAATTAATCCTTAATTATAAATTAATTAACCATAAATTAATTATCCTTTATTAATTTCACCAAGTAATTAGCTTTTATTTAATTACACAAAGTAATTATCTTTTATTTAATAATACAAGGTAATTATCTTTAATTTACTTTCATAAATAAATTTATCTTTAATTAATTACCCTTTATCAATCTTAAGTTAATTGCATTACGTAATTTACCCTTAATTGTTAATTAATTAAGTTTTTCTATTAACCAATTGTTCCTCAATTAACTAATAATTATTTATGAATTTATTATCCCTCAAATTACAATTTAATTAACTTTTGATTATCCATCTTAATTAATTACATAAATTAATTAACCATAAATTAATCACATTAGCAGATTATTCTTTAAGCAATTGAGTAAGCAAACCTTTAATCTATTAATTTATCAATTAGTTATACCTTTAGTTATCTACCTTAATTAAATAAAGATAAACCTTTTTATCTTAATTCACCACTTAATTACATCATATAAATTAAATGCTCAAAATTATTTTATACAATATTAATTAAAGTTCAATATACTTACCATAATCACCTTTTTTTATTTAAAAGTTATTAAACTCCATTTGAAAATACTTAGAAATTTATTCATTATCATCACATCATTTCAAAATCAATTTATTTTTCAAAACAATTTAAAATATTTATCCTTAACATTTAACCCTTGAAACTTATTTTAAAATCTTATTCAATAATTATAACGTGGAAACTTATTTGATTAATTATACTTTAAAAACCTTGAATAAAAATTTCTTGAAAACTTTGTACACTTTCTATTGCCTTTTAAAACTGGACAAAATTTTCATTATACATTAAAACTTCTTGTATTTTAAACAGGCCCGAGAAAAATGCCTATATGTTTCGAGTCTCCCCCGTGCACATTTCAAGCTTCCTGTTTTCTTAGATCTACATTTTAGTGCTGTTATACCTGGCACTAAATTTGCAAACGCACCCACGTACTCGAGCCCATCATTCATTTTCTCGAACTCAACTTCGAGAATTTCTTCATCTTCCCCGAGCTTTTATTAACCCAGATACGCACGTCAACTCGTGCACATGCACCGGCTAACGTTATCGTTCTGACCAACGTTGTTATCGCCTACAGGTCTCCAACCATCTTTCTAGTTACCTCGAATACCCAGAACAACGATCAACTCGATCAAACGAAATTGAACCAGTCGATATGAACTGGAACCCAAAACCCAATTCGTAAATCCACCTCGTACCATCGCGCCAGGCCAGCAGCGACCATGCTACTGTGACCAAAGCTTCCCCGATGACCCCTGCAACTTCTCCTGCCAACGCGATCGCATGAATCATCTTGACGGCGACGCGGTTCATCTGAGAACAAGTTTGACAAAAACGAGCTTTAAACCCTAATTTGACTAAGAACGATCAACACGATGGATTGTAAAATCGTTGAACATTTTTCTGATGATTCATGACCTTCAAACATGCTTCCTCTTTAATCTCGAGATTTATCATTACCCCGACCATCAGATTTTCGTCAAAACCCAATTTTCATTTAACTCGAGAATGCTCGTGATTCCCTAACTAAAAAATCATGAATTCTTTGTTAAAAATCACGGTTTATGAAGACGAATAGGGCCATGCAATCAAAACCAGACTTACAATCAACTAAATTTTGACAAGATTTGATGATTTTTTTGTGTTTTTACATTCCCAACAAACCCATTCATTTTTAACACTTAAGAGTATTTTTATAATTTAAATCTTGAAATATACATTACATTTTGTTCAAACATCAAATTCTATCAGAGATTGAGGAACGAGATTTTTAGTTTTGAAATTTTCTTATGTTTGTAACCTCTAAACAGAGGTATATGCAGACATACACTCCCAAGCTATATATGTACAACATATAACCTTTTTCACAATCATACAGGCATATATACATCATAACTTCAAATACAAATCCAACACTTAGGAATATAACAGGGTTGAGGGGATTTTCTCACCTTGCATTTGGAAGGATAGAGCACAAGAAGAATAGAGAATTGTCTGCATTTTAAATTTGGAAATGGATTTTCTTTCTCCTCTTGAATTATTATGTTGTTGAACTTTGATCTTGTATTGGTTACGGATTTGATTCCAGGCTCCTGATTTCTTTTCCATTTTTTTTGAACAAATACTTCACTTTTGTCTTTAGGTTTCCTGAACTTGAATTTGAACTTGAATCCAATTTGCTATTTTTGATTTGTTACAGGTTGAATGCTATCTCTAATCTACTTCCACGTTGAAGTTTTCTTTTTCCTTTTTCTGATGATTCTCTTCTTCTTTTTTAGTTATAAACTTTGTTTTCAGATCTGAGAAGAGAAGATGGTGGTAGTTTTTCAGATTTTTCTTTTTTTTCTATTTTTTTCCTCTTTTATCTTTCCTTTGGGTTAATACTTGTGATACTCAATCTTTAGTTACTGTTATTTCTGATTTTGCTGAAAAGTTATATGATTGCATATGGGGAAGCTCAAAAGTTTCCATAATTTTAAATTTCATTTTTTATTCAATTAAATATAGTGAATGCCATTTGTAAACATCATCATGATTATGAAATTCCAATGCAATGTTCACTTCTTTACTCTATCTCCTTTATGTTTGTTTACATTTGTAATTTTCAAAGATAAAAGAAATTTTTTTATATAAATTTTTATATCGTATTTATTTTATAAAACATTTATTACATATATCACAATTTATATATTATTTTCACACTTAAATGAATACAATTTTTTTCCTTTTATTTATGTATGTGTTGTGTTTTCTTTTACATCTATATTTACAATAATAAGATCTTATCTCCATTGTTTTTTCTTTACATTCAATCTTTAATTTAGTTCATACATTTATTTAAAATTTATATCTACACAATTTACATTCGTACATTTTTTTATTATTTATTTTTGTACAACTTTTAAAAGAAAAGAATGAATTTAAATACTTTGATTTCATATTAACAATTAATCACTTTTATTCATATATGAAAATCTAACTTAAAAATAACATTTTGAAAATGAGTACAATAATTTTTTTTCTTTCTTATTACAACTTCCAAATATTAATAAAATTAACAATCTTGAAAACAACAATCATTATCTTTTTCTATAAATCTCACGCTTTTAATTTCTATTTTATTTTTAATACATTTAATTTTTAAATTCAATATTTGTTTGTAAAATACTTATTCTTACATTTTAAATCAAATTGCTATTTATCTTTAAATCAATGTCTACTTTTAAAAATCCAATTTTATTTATAAAATTACTTATCCCTATATTTTAAACCAAATTCTACTTTATAATCTAAAATTTTATTTATTCTAGAAATCTCTAATTAATTCATAATCTATTTTCAAAAATTAATTTAATTGCCAAATTAAACTTGGTGAATTTTCAGGAATGTTACAGATTCCCCCCTTAAAAAAAATTTCGTCCCCGAAATTTGCAAGGGAGACGAGAAAGATTAGATGATATATAAAGAGATGATTGATCAGATCAGATCCAAATATTTATTTTGCATTCGGTTTACCAAATCAGAATATCAATAATATGAGAACAAACTCATACAATTATTATACAAGATACTCGGGTTCACCGGCCTACGAGTATGCAAGGGTATTGATTAGTTCGAAGAGATGACTAATCGTTCGTAGAATATATCGGATCCCAGAGAATAGATAGACGGATAGATTCAATCTTCTAAAATTTCTCAAACGCTAGATATGGATTCCAAATTCAGGTCGAAATATCACAAAGTATACATCAACTTGTCCCTCTTTGGGTTGGATATACACAAGAAATTACAATAGAATTTCCAATTTTGGTTTTAACCGATATTGTTTTATTGATACAATTCAAATTTAGCTTCATATTCTATTAACCAATTTATTTAATTTAAAATTTCCAATTTATTTAAAATTTTCAATTTCAAACTTCAAATTCAAATTCATTAAAGTTTAGATCAAAAAGCTGATAATAGACTAATGAAGATACGAAGTAAGGATTTCTACTACGATTCGTAGGGCCACCATCACACCGAAACTTCTTTCTGGGGCTGTCACGAAGCTATCAAAGGAATTTGAAATCGAATCATAGGAGATTGATAGAGAAAAGTTATTTCCACTGTTTTAGGGTAATGACCATTTGTAGTGGTACTCTACTGTTCCCTATCTCGTTCTCTTCTCGCACTCATACTCGCTGTCAGTGGATAGTAAGAGAATTTAATGAGGCATTCGAATGGATATCTTGGGGATATACTCATTCTAAGGTATACTTCACCCTATCTCTAATGAGTTACTTAATGTGTTATACTCCTGAGCTAAAGTTTAACCCTCAGCTCTGATACCAAAACGTCACGATCCAAATTTCATCGTTCGAAAATCGACATCCATACTCCACTTATACCTAAATGCCATAGATTCAAACGTTGGAATTCGTGTCGTGCCGGAACTTATAACACATTAAGTACAACACAGCAGAAGAAAATGAGATAACATATATCAATATACAACATTGATACAATATCTAATACAATATGATACAATAGATGATACAATAGATGTAACGACCCAGGATTTTATTTTATTAAAATTTGAATGTTTAATTAATTTTAAATATTAATAAGTGAATTTATAAGTCGAATAAATTTTAATTCGAATAATTGGATTTAATTGAATAATTAAATCGATAATTTAATATGTGAAATTATGGAAATAATTGAAAATTGAGTTAAATATGATTGAAAATGATTTGGAAAATTTTATTTTATCATATTGGAGTTAGAACGATATTTTAGAACTTTTAAAATTGAATTAAAAGTTTATCTGTGAAAATTGAATATTTTGATATTTAATCGACTAGTGAAAATAGCCGATTTTCGAACAGTCTCAGAATTGGACGAAACTAGTTCCATTGGATCCGTAATAGTATGTTATTACCGGATTTCAATTTTTGTAGCAATCGGAGTTATCGTTTGATCGTGGCAGCTCGAAACGCATCTAAATTGTTTTAATATTAATTTGGCGAGTTAAAATAGCCATTTTTCAAACAGTCTCGGATTTTGACGAAACCAGTTTCATCGGATCCATAATGTGATATTATTGTATGGTTTCAAATTTCGTGTCAATCGGATTTACCGTTTGTCCGGTACAAATTAAAACGCCTAGAAAATCGTTTAAATCGGTTTAATTTAAATTGAACGTTTATTGCCATAACTCGCACAGATGATCTAATTAGCTTTTGAAACCTGTTCCATTGTGTCCGGAACGCGGGATAAACCCTAGGAACGTCGGTCACCGCGCTTAAATCGGAGTTTGGAAAATCCGGGATGAATAGTGTCGTTCGATTCCCTATAAATAGCCCCCTCTCTCACAAGAAAATAAAAAAAAAATTCTAAAACCCTAATTCTCTTCAGCCGCCACCCCCTTCATGAAAGGCCGAAATTTGTTCATCTTTTTCCCCTCTGATCTCTCAATCCATCAAGTATTGGCTAAAACTATCAACTGCAAAATGGAAGAGCTTCGCGAGATCTTGAAGTTCAACGGTTGAGATCGCGTTTGGAGCTTTAGATTAACGGCAATTGGCTTGACAAGGAAGCACGGCCGAGCGTAGAAGGGATGGAGGCGCATCTGTAGGTGGTTGTTATCGAGCTAGAAGGAAGTGTGGTGGTTGCAAAGTCGAGCCCTAGTTCGTGATATTTGGGTTGCGTGCGCCATTTATTTACTGGAGAGAATCGCGTGCGTTTAGGAAGAAAGATACGGGCGGTCTGTATGAAGGGTGCAGGAGATCCAATGGCCATTTTTAGTTAGGTTTGAAATTAAATGAAATTATGTTGTAAATTAAAATATAAATTCGTGTAAACTTTGAAATTGCGTATCTTTTTCATACGAGGTCGAAAACGCGCGAAACAGGAAGCGTTGGAATCGTATGGACGAGCACTACGTTATGGAATTGGATTGGAGTCGTTTGAAGTTAATGAGAATTTTGGGTAAAATTAAACGTCCGTTTAATTTTATTCGAAATAAATCGCTAAAACGAAATTGAAACCAAGGTGAGAACTTCTCACTCAATCGAATCGGTTCCGATTTTATTTTAAATAGTTATATTTAAAAATATTTGAATGCATGTTTGAATGATGATTGTTATCTATTGATTGTTAAAATAGACAGTATGCGCCGTTAGTAAGCGGATGTTATTTATTAAAAACATATACCGCGAATATTTCATAAACAGTGAAATTAGTATTATATATAATAGCAATATATATATATATATATATATATATATATATATATTGGCATATGTATATATCGCAGTTATTGATTTCCCGCATTGTATAGCGGATGAGACCCTATTGCGCCGTCTATTAAGCGGATAATATTTTAAATCCCATATACCGCGATAATTTCGTACTGGAACGGAATTGGTATTGTGCTAATGTTTGTGGATGCAGGAAAACAGGTTGGAGGGATCCAACTGGATTCCTCAACAGTATTTATTTGATTTCAGATATTTTGATATTTGATGGATTATCATATCGATATATGACATCGTTGTTGTCGTGATTGAATATTTGGTGTGTAGCATCATTGGACCAAATTTGGAATTTTAAAATGATTTTAAAGTGATTTTTGAAAGTATACGTTATAAAATATTTTGGAATTGATTCATATTAAATAAATAAACGTATAAATTTTAATGTTATAAAATAGTTAAATTGGGATTTTTGAATTTATTGTGAAAAGTTTAAAAAAATAGGATTTATAAAATTTATTTATTTTATAAATCAGAATGATGAAATTATAAAGGGGATTAAAGATGTTTTAAAAGAATAATAGTATAAATTGATTTATATAAAAGATTTATAAATTGATAATTTGTGAATTAAAATATTTGAATTATAAAACGAGTTTTTATAAGTGTTAGAATGAATTGTGAATGAATTTCATAAATGAATGAAATTTATAGAATTTTAAACGGTGAAGTTAGAAATGGAATTTTATAAGCAGTAGGTTTATAAAATTTGTAAAGTTATTAAAAGAATGGTTTGGATAAATAAATGAATCTTATAAGTTATAAGATTTATAATTATGAAGTTTAAAGGAACGATCTTGTAAACAAATAAATTATAAGTGTTTAACTTATAATGTGAACTTTTGGTTTATAATTGGGTTATGAATTGAATATAGGTTAATAAAGGAATTTATAAACATTGTTTTATAAATTCGCAAACGACTTATTTTGATAAGTAAATTGTTGAAACCTATTAATGGAGTTATATTCACGTTTTAGACAGTGAATAATCCTTTAAAGTAAAATGAATAGAAATGATGAAATTGGTTAAAAAATATATTCACATTTTTGAATAGTGAATAATATATTAAAGAAAATGTTTAGAATGTGATATTTTAGACAGAATTAAAACGATCTAACGATGTTTTAAATGTGTTGAGATTCGAAACCATAGATTTCAACATTTATTGTTGAAATAGACGTTTTCGAGAAATAGAAGGAAATGGTGGACTATAACACTGTTGTTATGGTAAATGGTTTCCAAAAGGAAATGTTTTGTTTAGTATTGGGATTTATATATCTATTTTAATTTCGAATCCCTATACTAGTGATTTTGGGTTGTCGTAACGATGTTTTACGCAACATTCGTTTTGGCCCAAATAAATATGTTTAAGAGAATGATTTCCTTAAAGAATGAAATATATGCTTAATTTCGATTTAGGTATATTGAATATTTTCCAAGGGTTGAAATAAATGGATTTGAGAATTACTTATTAAATAAGTATGGAAAAGTTTTCCAATATGAAGTGAATATTTTTAGAATTTATCTTTTTGAAGATAAATTGAAATGAATAATTGAAATCGTATATGCATGGATATTTTGGAATGAAAATTCACTATGGAATTTATGAATGAAAAGGGAAGTTGTTTAAAGATAAATATTGATTTATTTTTGAAGTGTGAAAATTACATATCTTGTAAAGATATTTAGGAAATAAATAATTTGGAAAATTATTTGGAATCTGGTGATGTATGCATATCCATTGATAGTTCAATAACCGACTATCAATATTTACCTTTGAAAGGTATTTGTTGTGATTTGTTTGAATTGGAATGCCACACTTAGTTTTAAATTATTGCGCTCGTTATTCGGATTACCCATTCCGTATAGTGATACGACGTAATGGATAGCATTGATGACCGGTGTTGAAGACCGGATATTTTTGAAAACGAAAGGACAACTCGTCGATTGTCTTTGCACCGAGTAGCTACGGTATAGAGATTCCCTATGTGATGGGAAGTCCGGACGTGATTAGTGAATATCCGGATTGCAAGGACTTCTTTGTAAGTGCCTTCGGTTCTGTTCGAGCCCGGAACAGACTTGTATGGATTGTATGTCTGACATTACAAATTGAGATATAAAGCAGATTTCTTTCAAATATATTTCTGTTGGTGGCGGAGAATTTATTCTTTTAGCTTAACACCCTTCTCTGAGACGTACGAGCTCAGAGGTTATGTAGTTGAAGGTTATCAGTGATATATTCCCAATTTGGTAATGTGACATGCTAAGTGTTGCTGTGAAATGATCATTGTGTTGATCATTTGTGATAGGATCATTTATTTGATCGTCTATCTAGGTGATCATTTCTATGATCATTTGTTGACCCAAAGCATGGCTTTTGTATAAAGTATGTTTTTGTGGACGTGACTTCGTCGAGCCTCACACCCCGGAATGGTCAAAACAGGAAAGATACAGCAAGGTTATGAGGGGTAGCTCCTTTTAGAGTATGTGCATTTCCTTCTGGAAAGGGTGGTATCATGGTATGGAGCCCAGATGCTTACTCATGTTGAAACACTTTATTTATGATTGTGTGATGATGGTGACGAGCGCTCGGATAAAGGTCCAATGGGACCGGGGGATGACATACTCGTGTCAGTTGTTACCCAGTTAGGGGTAACCCGGCCTTGTGTTGGCAGAGATCTGGTTTGGTTCTCGGGGACGTCCTTCCAGAGGCGTTCTCATGTGGCAATGGGAAGTTCCTTGGCCTGACCATTCGTTGGAAATCCAAAGAAACAATACGATCTTGTACGGTATTAGTTGTAGAACCTATCATTCACTTATGGTGGCGCCCCACTGTTTGGATGATAGCTATAGTAGGCATACGATAATGGTCGTATGTTGGCTAAGATTTATATTCTAGTTTCGAAATGAATTTTTCTCTACACTATGCACTAGTAATAATATCAAATGTTCTTTTTAATGCGTATCAAGCATCTTTGACTATCATAAGGAGAAATCTACTCTGATTCTGCGTTTGCATTGTGTGTGTGTGCGGGAGGCCTTATGGTAGTCTCATTTTTAAAAGCATTGCGAATTGACTTTAAAAATATTCCTCTATTTTGATTTTAAAGATAAAGAAACTGTTTTGAGTTCTCACACCAGTCTTATGACTGACTCGGAGTTTATTGTTTTCCTTCCTAAACTCTGGGTGCCCACCATTTTCCACATGGGCAGTCAAGAGTTAAGGTTTATCAGGATATTCTGGATATTCAGGAGTTGCTGGAGGCAAGATGGATGGCATGGCATATTACTAGTATATAGTATTTCTTTTCCGCTGTTTGTTGTTGTTTGATGTTGTACACTCTGATGTAATGAAATGAAATGTGATGTAATGTAATAACTGATATAGTTCTTTGTTTAAAGATTATTCATTTATTTGTTATATGTTGTTCCGCTGCGATTGTGAGATTCTGTTGTTGTTCTGTTGTTTTCTATTCCGTTCTATTTTCTTTTCTCTCTATTTTCTATCTTTTTCCCTCTTCTTCTCTCTCTTTCTTTTTCTTAAACATTGAGAATTCGTATTTCTGTTCATCTTGAATTAATCAATGGAGAATAGTGTATATTCAAGGAGTACGGATTTGCGGGTCCTCACAGGTGGTATCAGAGCATATGGTTAAGCGACAACCATGGTTCTGTTGGGTATTACTCATTAGACATAGAGTCATTAGTACTCTAGAATGAGTTTGAGTGTAATAATAGCTATGAGAGCGTATTTGTTAGTGAATATAAAATTGTTTTATATTGTGATGATTGATTTGTTGAGTGGTGTATGGATTCTGGTTAATACGAGTAATTAACGTTGTTGATAGGGATCTCTAAACACTTGTACAGAACAATTCGACACAATATTGTTTTAAAATTGGGTAAATGAAATAATTTTACCTTAAGTATATTTTATATATAAAGGAATAATTTTTAGAATTATTAAAGTGTATATAAGTAGATAGTTGATTGCTTAGTTGTTTGAATAATCTAAGCAAAAGAATTATAAGAATTGAATTATAATTAAAGTGATTTACAATTATGAAACAAACTTATATATAAAAATGAGTTTGAATAAGTAATGAAATTTGACCTTGGTTAAAGTTAAATAAAAATTTACTTTAGAATTTAGAATCTGAATTGATTTATAAGTGGGAATTTAAGTTAAGTAAAACCAAGTGATGTTTAAATGAAATATAACTTAAGAGATATTGAATGAAGTTGATATTGGTATCAAAATAAATTAATAAAGTTAAGTGATAAATGTGAACTTGAGTTTTATAAATGAAATTCAACTTTAGAAATTGTAATTGAATTGAATGAATGGATTGAGTATTAATCAATTGAATGTGAATAATTGATATGAAATAATGAATGTAAGTGTTAATTCATTAAAATCTAATGTTATTAGAAGTTGAATAGTTGAATGAAGATCAATTTAATTAAACCAATTCAAAGTAATGGTGTTAAACCAAATAGAATGAATATAAGAAAAGGAATTTGGTTGAAATTAATATTACATTGATTGTTATATGATTGTTAGTTGATTGTATATAATTCATTAAGCATTAATGAAATTGGAAGCTAAAGTAATTGAAATCCAATTTGAAGTTAAGTGAATCTTAAATGGAATTGAATTTGATTTGGAAGTGAACCGACTTGAATATGAATTTGTTGAATGCTAGTTGGTTGATGGTTGAATATATTGCTTTTGTTTCATTTGCTATGTTGACATATATAGTTATTTTGTTGCTATATGTTGTATATTGATACTATTTTCATATATGAATGATTCTCATGTTGTTGTTGAGTGTTTAGTAGGTGCGGATCGTGTTTGCTTCGCATTTGGAGCTCGCTTTCGCGCTATATTAGCCGTATATGCTCGCTAATAAAATATAAGGTACATATCTCGGATTAAATATCGTACTTTTACAATTTTTCCCTGCGGGATGCCTCATTACTTGATGAGATGTATATTTGTGATATATAAACTGTCATTTTTTTTCGGATCGAGCCGCGCAAAGGAGACTATGGCGAATTTTTCCGAAAATTTAAGGCGTTAGAAAAATTTGAGAAAAATTGGAAATTTTTGAAAACTTTAACTTTGATTTGGGATTGAAAGTTAAACAATAGTAATTGTTTTTGAAAAGATAACTAAGTATGATTTGAAACCTTAGTAAAGTTATTGTAAGAAGTTTAACTATGGATTTTGGGAAAGTTAATAGATTCTGTAACTTTTCTAACTTAGTAATTTCGAGGACGAAATTCTTTTAAGGGGGGAAGTCTGTAACGATCCAGGATTTTATTTAATTAAAATTTGAATATTTAATTAATTTTAAATATTAATAAGTGAATTTATAAGTCGAATAAATTTTAATTCGAATAATTGGATTTAATTGAATAATTAAATCGATAATTTAATATGTGAAATTATGGAAATAATTGAAAATCGAGTTAAATATGATTGAAAATGATTTGGAAAATTTTATTTTATCATATTGGAGTTAGAACGATATTTTAGAACTTTTAAAATTGAATTAAAAGTTTATCTGTGAAAATTGAATATTTTAATATTTAATCGACTAGTGAAAATAGCCGATTTTCGAACAGTCTTAGAATTGGACGAATCCAGTTCCATTGGATCCGTAATAGTTTTTTATTACCGGATTTCAATTTTCGTAGCAATCGGAGTTATCGTTTGATCGTGGCA
Source organism: Allium cepa (assembly GCA_030765085.1). Lineage (NCBI taxonomy): Eukaryota > Viridiplantae > Streptophyta > Magnoliopsida > Asparagales > Amaryllidaceae > Allium > Allium cepa. The sequence goes on from CM060942.1 coordinate 491,726,224, forward strand.
GCTCGAAACGCATCTAAATTGTTTTAATATTAATTTGGCGAGTTAAAATAGCCATTTTTCAAACAGTCTCGGATTTTGACGAAACTAGTTTCATCGGATCCGTAATATGATATTATTGTATGGTTTCAAATTTCGTGTCAATCGGATTTACCGTTTGTCCGGTACAAATTAAAACGCCTAGAAAATCGTTTAAATCGGTTTAATTTAAATTGAACGTTTATTGCCATAACTCGCACAGATGACCGAATTAGCTTTCGAAACCTGTTCCATTGTGTCCGGAACGCGGGATAAACCCTAGGAACGTCGGTCACCGAGCTTAAATCGGAGTTTGGAAAATCCGGGATGAATAGTGTCGTTCGATTCCCTATAAATATCCCCCTCTCTCACAAGAAAATAAAAAAAAAATTCTAAAACCCTAATTCTCTTCAGCCGCCACCCCTTCATGAAAGGCCGAAATTTGTTCATCTTTTTCCCCTCTGATCTCTCAATCCATCAAGTATTGGCTAAAACTATCAACTGCAAAATGGAAGAGCTTCGCGAGATCTTGAAGTTCAACGGTTGAGATCGCGTTTGGAGCTTTAGATTAACGGCAATTGGCTTGAGAAGGAAGCACGGCCGAGCGTAGAAGGGATGGAGGCGCATCTGTAGGCGGTTGTTGATCGAGCTAGAAGGAAGTGTGGTGGTTGCAAAGTCGAGCCCTAGTTCGTGATATTTGGGTTGCGTGCGCCATTTATTTACTGGAGAGAATCGCGTGCGTTTAGGAAGAAAGGTACGGGCGGTCTGGATGAAGGGTGCAGGAGATCCAACGGCCATTTTTAGTTCGTTTTGAAATTAAATGAAATTATGTTGTAAATTAAAATATAAATTCTTGTAAACTTTGAAATTGCATATCTTTTTCATACGAGGTCGAAAACGCGCGAAACAGGAAGCGTTGGAATCGTATGGACGAGCACTACGCTATGGAATTGGATTGGAGTTGTTTGGAGTTAGTGAGAATTTTGGGTAAAATTAAACGTCCGTTTAATTTTATTCGAAATAAATCGCTAAAACGAAATTGAAATCAAGGTGAGAAATTCTCACTCAATCGAATCGGTTTCGATTTTATTTTAAATAGTTATATTTAAAAATATTTGAATGCATGTTTGAATGATGATTGTTATCTATTGATTGTTAAAATAGACATTATGCGCCGTTAGTAAGCGGATGTTATTTATTAAAAACATATACCGCGAATATTTCATAAACAGTGAAATTGGTATTATATATAATAGCAATATATATATACATATTGGCATATGTATATATCGCAGTTATTGATTTCCCACATTGTATAGCGGATGAGACCCTATTGCGCCGTCTATTAAGCGGATAATATTTTAAATCCCATATACCGTGATAATTTCGTACTGGAACGGAATTGGTATTGTGCTAATGTTTGTGGATGCAGGAAAATAGGTTGGAGGGATCCAACTGGATTCCTCAACAGTATTTATTTGATTTCAGATATTTTGATATTTGATGGATTATCATATCGATATATGATATCGTTGTAGTCGTGATTGACTATTTGGTGTGTAGCATCATTGGACCAAATTTGGAATTTTAAAATGATTTTAAAGTGATTTTTGAAAGTATACGTTATAAAATATTTTGGAATTGATTCATATTAAATAAATAAATGTATAAATTTTAATGTTATAAAATAGTTAAATTGGGATTTTTGAATTTATTGTGAAAAATTTTAAAAAATAGGATTTATAAAATTTATTTATTTTATAAATCAGAATGATGAAATTATAAAGGGGATTAAAGATGTTTTAAAAGAATAATAGTATAAATTGATTTATATAAAAGATTTATAAATTGATAATTTGTAAATTAAAATATTTGAATTATAAAACGAGTTTTTATAAGTGTTAGAATGAATTGTGAATGAATTTCATAAATGAATGAAATTTATAGAATTTTAAACGGTGAAGTTAGAAATGGAATTTTATAAGCAGTAGGTTTATAAAATTTGTAAAGTCATTAAAAGAATGGTTTTGGATAAATAAATGAATCTTATAAGTTATAAGATTTATAATTATGAAGTTTAAAGGAACGATCTTGTAAACAAATAAATTATAAGTGTTTAACTTATAATGTGAACTTTTGGTTTATAATTGGGTTATGAATTGAATATAGGTTAATAAAGGAATTTATAAACATTGTTTTATAAATTCGCAAATGACTTATTTTGATAAGTAAATTGTTGAAACCTATTAATGGAGTTATATTCACGTTTTAAACAGTGAATAATCCTTTAAAGTAAAATGAATAGAAATGATGAAATTGGTTAACAAATATATTCAAATTTTTGAATAGTGAATAATATGTTAAAGAAAATGTTTAGAATGTGATATTTTAAACAGAATTAAAACGATCTAACGATGTTTTAAATGTGTTGAGATTCGAAACCATAGATTTCAACATTTATTGTTGAAATAGACGTTTTCGAGAAATAGAAGGAAATGGTGGACTATAACACTATTGTTATGGTAAATGGTTTCCGAAAGGAAATGTTTTGTTTAGTATTGGGATTTATATATCTATTTTAATTTCGAATCCCTATACTAGTGATTTTGGGTTGTCGTAACGATGTTTTACGCAACATTCGTTTTGGCCCAAATAAATATGTTTAAGAGAATGATTTCCTTAAAGAATGAAATATATGCTTAATTTCGATTTAAGTATATTGAATATTTTCCAAGGGTTGAAATAAATGGATTTGAGAATTACTTATTAAATAAGTATGGAAATGTTTTCCAATATGAAGTGAATATTTTGAGAATTTATTTTTTTGAAGATAAATTGAAATGAATAATTGAAATCGTATATGCATGGATATTTTGGAATGAAAATTCACTATGGAATTTATGAATGAAAAGGGAAGTTGTTTAAAGATAAATATTGATTTATTTTTGAAGTGTGAAAATTACATATCTTGTAAAGATATTTTGGAAAATAAATAATTTGGAAAATTATTTGGAATCTGGTGATGTATGCATATCCATTGATAGTTCAATAACCTTCTATCAATATTTACCTTTGAAAGGTATTTGTTGTGATTTGTTTGAATTGGAATGCCACACTTATTTTTAAATTATTGCGCTCGTTATTCGGATTACCCATTCCGAATAGTGATACGACGTAATGGATAGCATTGATGACCGGTGTTGAAGACCGGATGTTTTTGAAAACGAAAGGACAACTCGTCGATTGTCTTTGCACCGAGTAGCTATGGTATAGAGACTCCCTATGTGATGTGAAGTCCGGACGTGATTAGTGAATATCCGGATTGCAAGGACTTCTTTGTAAGTGCCTTCGGTTTTGTTCGAGCCCAGAACAGACTTGTATGGATTGTATGTCTGACATTACAAATTGAGATATAAAGAAGATTTCTTTCAAATATATTTCTGTTGGTGGCGGAGAATTTATTCTTTTAGCTTAACACCCTTCTCTGAGACGTACGAGCTCAGAGGTTATGTAGTTGAAGGTTATCAGCGATATATTCCCAATTTGGTAATGTGACATGCTAAGTGTTGCTGTGAAATGATCATTGTGTTGATCATTTGTGATAGGATCATTTATTTGATCGTCTATCTAGGTGATCATTTCTAGGATCATTTGTTGACCCAAAGCATGGATTTTGTATAAAGTATGTTTTTGTGGACGTGACTTCGTCGAGCCTCACACCCCGGAATGGTCAAAACAGGAAAGATGCAGCAAGGTTATGAGGGGTAGCTCCCTTTAGGGTATGTGCATTTCCTTCTGGAAAGTGTGGTATCATGGTATGGAGCCCAGATGCTTACTCATGTTGAAACACTTTATTTATGATTGTGTGATGATGGTGACGAGCGCTCGGATAAAGGTCCAATGGGACCGGGGGATGACATACTCGTGTCAGTTGTTACCCAGTTAGGGGTAACCCGGCCTTGTGTTGGCAGAGATCCGGTTTGGTTCTCGGGGACGTCCTTCCAGAGGCGTTCTCATGTGGCAATGGGAAGTTCCTTGGCCTGACCATTCGTTGGAAATCCAAAGAAACAATACGATCTTGTACGGTATTAGTTGTAGAACCTATCATTCACGTATGGTGGCGCCCCACTGTTTGGATGATAGCTATAGTAGGCATACAATAATGGTCGTATGTTGGCTAAGATTTATATTCTAGTTTCGAAATGAATTTTTCTCTACACTATGCACTAGTAATAATATCAAATGTTCTTTTTAATGCGTGTAACAACCCGCATATTTATCGATTTTATATTTAAATATTTTATTTAAATATTTTATCGTTAGTCGGATTTTAGTCTGAAAACCTACTTTTTTGCATACGGTCGAATTAGGACTCGAGACCACCTCCATTGAGTTCAAAATGACGTTTGCGACCTTTTTGAGTATAAGCTTCGATGTGTTTGGAGAAAGTTGAATTTTTCTACTTTTTGCTTAGGGTTTTGGTTTGGGCTGAGCCAATTAACCACTTACTAACTCAGTTCCAACCCTCTCCTCTTCATTCACTTCTCTTCTATTTTCCTATACTCAAGCTTTTATGTTAATGGAGGGTGGAAGAGGAAATTAAAACTCCAAGCCCTAGCTTCCTTTGCAAATCCAAGTTCTTTCTCCAAAATCAAAGAGAACCCCTTGGTAAGCATCTCCTTCACCTTCTCCAACTCTTTCTCCATTCAATTTCAGAAATTTCCTAAACCTAATTTAGGGAATGTTTCTCTTTTAAGCTTAGATTCAAGCTTCTAGTGTTGAGATTGAAGAGTGCTTGTTCTTGCCATTGCTTTCAAGCTTCATCTTCATAAACTTAGTTCAAAGGTGAGATTTTTATCTCACATCTATGACTATAATTATCTTTGGTTGTTGGGTATGAATTCCTAACACTTCTTCATGTGCATTTGCTCTTGATTTGGATTGGTTTTGTGAATATTCCAATTTTTGGGTTTTTAAGACAAATTTGTGTAAAATCCTTTTATGGATGTTTGATCATGCTTTTGGTGATGCATCGAGGAGCATATAGGGCCGGGTTGTCGTTTGGCATAAACCCTTAGAGCCAATGTTCGTCCGATTGCATTTTGGAAGAGTTTGCTCTTCATTTGTATAAGGCTGAAAAATAGCCCAGGCATGATTCAGTCGACTGAAATCTCTGTTCAGTCGACTGAACCTGAAACCCGAGAGTTTCCAGGCATGATTCAGTCGACTGAAAAACTCTGCACAGTCGACTGAAACTGGAAACAGAAAGTTTCCTGAACCTGGAAAATTTCCAGGCACAGGGTCAGTCGATTGAAAACTCTGTTCAGTCGACTGAACCTGCTGTTTTAGTCCAATTTGCCTTTTTGGATTGAATTTCCAATTTAAATCGATTCGTGATGATCCTATTTATTGTCATCATTTATTATCATCTTGGATGACTTATTTTCTTTGGGAATTTTAGATATATCCACTTCGATGGATCCTTTATCGATTTCATTGGATTTTTATTCACATCTTCGAATGTGATCTTTGTGATTGATTGTTTCTACAATCCCCCTTTTGCTTTGTCACTTTAAAAATATAAAGGTTTTCTATACTAGTAGTAAATATCAAAACTCTTTCCTCAAACGATTTCAATACTATTTTAATACCAAATTCGTTTATAAAACTGTTTTCCAATCTATTAGTATATACAAACCTTTACCTCACTCGTATGAGAAATCTAATTAAACGACTTAGTAAAACGAGTGGTATGAAACGCTTGCGTTTACTTCGTCGGTTAATTCTTGGACTTGTTCGATTGAATCTCTTGTGACAATTTTCTAGTGGAGATCTACAATTTGTTCGTAAATATTTAAGTTAAGCTAGTGGTTATGGGACATGAGGCTAAGCTCATATATTTACTAGCTTAGTGTAATCGACACTTCTCTTTGATCATGACGATCATTTTAGGTTTTAGACTAGCATCGTGCTATGTCTTTGTGATTTGGTTCATCGGACGTCCCGCTGTACGACGTCGTTGTTCTCTTTGATTGTGATTTGGTTCATCGGATGTCCCGCTGTATGACGTCGTTGATCCTTTCCTTGTGATTTCTCATCTCGTGTGCTGATTTCTGGAATTTATGTTTCACCAACTTTTACGATGGGCACTGATATATGTCATTTATTGTGGCTTGGTGAATGAAATTAGGAGTATGACATTCCTTTTTATCTTGAGTAGATTATTGTGAAATTGATTTGTCTCTTGTTAATTTTCACTTACTTATTTATCACAGCTTGGCATTGTGATTATTATATGTTTATGTCATATCTCTTATTATATATCACTTCATCTGATATTTATAGCTAGACTGATCCGTTTATTATTTTCTTATTAAATAATACTCGGGTCAGACCGAGATGTTATAGGTGCTTCTGCTTGACTTCTCTCTTGGGATTGATCCCTCTGACTTTTGGCTAACTACTTAGATTAGTAGTTTTTGTTGTATACATTTGAGAAATAGACTCCATAATGTATACTTATTCTTTTGTGTTGTTCATGTAACTATTTCTTTTGTGATATGTGGATCTTTTTAGACCACTACTCTGATGTACACTTTCATGTGTAATATTCATATCTATTTCCGCCTTTGTGATATGAATTGTCTATGACTGATTTATGTTATTTTTATTTCTATATTTGTTTCCGAAGAAATTATAGCCACTGTGTAGTAGCTTTGAGTTTGTGTCGGTATGTCGGATTTCCTCTTGAGATGAAAAGTTATATTTTCATCCGGTATATCGGTACTCGCACAAAGCAATTATACAGATGGTCGCTCCTCAACAGTCTTATTCTCCGTGCTAGTTGACAGCATTCACAGTAATGTTCTTGGCTAGCGTGGGTATAGAGGTGGGGCGTCACATCTTGGTATCAGAGCCAAACTTCGGAACAATGTAGAATAATTTAGCAAGGATCATGTCCTAAGTCCATCTTAGGAGTTGTGCTTTAGGATTTTATTCGGGTCTTCGTACCGTCCTATCCTATTTTCTTTTATGATTCCTTGTTTTATCTATCAAGATTGGTTGATATTCATTTTGAGAACAACTTTTTCCTCTTCTTTCTTTCTTTCTTAAAGAAGAGAAATGGTTAGACCAGGCCGTCCCAGCGCCGGTCAATCTAGTGCTACTTCCCAGGATGGAGTATTTATGTCTGCTCTACAACTTTTGGATCTCGTAAAGAATCAAGAGTTTATCTATGCTTTGGGTAGGAACCCCGAAATGGTTCTACCTTTGAAACTTGAAGTTTCTTTCAATCAGCTTGTGGATGTTACTCTTCTTCATGGAGAGATTGGTAATGGAAGTGTTTGTGATATTGGGACTTCCAAGAAGAGGCATATTAAGTTCAAGAGCCTTAATCCCAATAAGAGAGTGAAGCAAACTACTTTTGTAGCAGAGACTCCAATCCCTTATCGTGGAGGATGCTACAATTGTAATTCTATGGAACACTATGCGAATATGTGTCCAAAACCCCATTCTTGTCGCTATTGCAAGAAACCGGGTCATCTTTTATCTGCATGTCCCAAACTTTTGAATAAGGACATGAGAAAGCTAAATATTGTGCAAGCCCCTAGTAACACTTCTCTTGGTCAAGGTATTTTTCATTCAATCCTTGATGACATTTATTTTGTGATCTTCTTATTTGAGTTCTTTTTGATATGGGTTTCATCTCACTATTTTATATCAAAAGAACTTGTCGATTCTTTTCTTTGAATATTTTGGGCTTATTGACTTCATTGAGAATTGCGAATCCGGATGGTAGATCCGCAACACTCAATTTGCTTTTGTTTAGTTGTCGAGATTGTTTTATGTGACTTTTCTTTCCGAGCCGATATTTGCTTAGGCTTCGGAATTGATTTTTTGAAGGGATCGGCTTGATCATTGTGAAGCCCATATCCTATTTTTCGAGTGGACTATTCATCTTCGACGTTTTCAATCTGTTAAGCAGATTTCTATTTTTCCTTTATGATTTTGATTCCAACTTGATGGCATCATTTTATTCCTTAAGCCCACTTATAAGGAAAGTGTTATTTCTCTCATTCATGTAGTTTGAGAAATTTTCCGGTATTTTTGAGTTTTGTCTTAGGATTATCACCTAAGAAATCTTTTGTGTGGTGTTAAGGTCTTTTCAGTTTGACTTTACCACCGGTTTTCGTTTGCTACGAGTTGCGGAAATTAGCATTCCACTTACCGCATTCCACACTCGTCATGATTCTTATGAATGACTTATTTTGTCATTCAATTTGTCCAACTTATTTCATCCATTTTATAAATCGAATATTCTATGAATATTTCGATGAGACCATTCGTGTATTTATTGATTTTGGATGAAAATAGTAATTTAAAATTTTGCAAATCTTTTTCATAAGATTAATTATAAGTACAATTTGATTTTGTTCTTGAAACAAGCAAAGAATATTCTTAAAACTTTTTAAGAAATTTATTTATCCTATAAAATATGATTTTGTGATTGTATTGCCCGTTGAGTGCTTTAAGAATTTTGGTCGATGCGCTTGATCAACGTTATCGATAGGAATCTCCTAAACGCTTTGATGAGACAGTCGGACACGATATATTGACTTGTAAAAATGTAAATTTTTCTAGAAAGATTATTACATAATGATAAATGTAATTTTGAAAGTTTTAACTTTCGGAGAAGAGAATTATTTTAAAAGAAGTTCTTTCTTTTCGATACTCTTATTCCTTCTTGTGATTCCTGAAGGGGAACCAAGACTTTGCTATTTGTACCGATACTAGTCGTATTGGTTTGGAATGCCATTCTCTTACAAAGGAGGACGTGATATCGCTTGTGCTTCTAAATCATTATAGCTTATCGAGACTAGATATGCCACTCATGATCTAGTGTTCGAGGCTATTGTTTTTGCTTTTGGAATTTGACATCATCATCTTTGGGGAAGAAATTTGTTCTCCATCTCGGTCATAAATCTTTGGAATATTTATGTTCTCTTAAGGAACTGCTTGTAGACTCGAGTTCCTAGCTTCCTATGATCTTGATATTCTTTTATTCCCGAGAAGGGAAATCGTGTTGCCAATGCGCTTTGTCGTAGGCAACAAGTGGTTGACTCTTTGATGTTGTCTGAATGGAATTATTTTTCTATCAAGTTCATCGGACGTTTTGGTATACTTCGTTTTATTGAGCTTTATCTCATTCCTTTTAAGTACTTGCGTCCGATGTCCTTTTATTGTGTTCGGTTCATTGGACGTACCGTTTTTGTACTGCGTCAGTGTTCCGAATTATTTGGGATTTGATTCATCGGATGTACCGTTGTACTACATCGATGTCTTTTCTTTTGATTCATCGGATGTACCGTTGTACTACATCGATGTCTTTGCTTTTGATTCATCGGATGTACCGTTTGTACTACATCGATGTCTTTGCTTTTTGATTCATCGGATGTACCGTTGTACTACATCGATGTCTTTTCTTTTGATTCATCGGATGTACCGTTGTACTACATCGATGTCTTTGCTATTTGATTCATCGGATGTACCGTTGTACTACATCGATGTCTTTTCTTTTGATTCATCGGATGTACCTTTGTACTACATCGATGTCTTTGCTATTTGATTCATCGGATGTACCGTTTGTACTACATCGATGTCTTTTCTTTTGATTCATCGGATGTACCGTTGTACTACATCGATGTCTTTGCTTTTGATTCATCGGATGTACCGTTGTACTACATCGATGTCTTTTCTTTTGATTCAGCGGATGTACCGTTGTACTACATCGATGTCTTTGCTATTTGATTCATCGGATGTACCGTTGTACTACATCGATGTCTTTTCTTTTGATTCATCGGATGTACCTTTGTACTACATCGATGTCTTTGCTATTTGATTCATCGGATGTACCGTTTGTACTACATCGATGTCTTTTCTTTTGATTCATCGGATGTACCGTTGTACTACATCGATGTCTTTGCTTCTGATTCATCGGATGTACCGTTGTACTACATCGATGTCTTTGCTTTTGATTCATCGGATGTACCGTTGTACTACATCGATGTCTTTGCTATTTGATTCATCGGATGTACCGTTGTACTACATCGATGTATTTGCTATTTGATTCATCGGATGTACCGTTTGTACTACATCGATGTCTTTGCTTGGGTTCATTGGGCGTACCGTTTTTGTACTACGCTGATGTCCCAAATTGTTTGAGTTTCTAGTTTTTCGGGTGTACCGTTTTGGTACTACGCCGTTGCTAACTCTTTTGTGCACTTTAGGGTGAACTTCCTATTTCGAATTTTCTTTTGTGTTAATATGCTTCTATGGTTGTTACTTCTTATATTTCCTTCTTACTTATTGCGAGGACGCAATTTCTTTAAGGAGGGGAGTCTGTAACAACCCGCATATTTATCGATTTTATATTTAAATATTTTATTTAAATATTTTATCGTTAGTCGGATTTTAGTCCGAAAACCTACTTTTTTGCATACGGTCGAATTTGGACTCGAGACCACCTCCATTGAGTTCAAAATGACGTTTGCGACCTTTTTGAGTATAAGCTTCGATGTGTTTGGAGAAAGTTGAATTTTTCTACTTTTTGCTTAGGGTTTTGGTTTGGGCTGAGCCAATTAACCACTTACTAACTCAGTTCCAACCCTCTCCTCTTCATTCACTTCTCTTCTATTTTCCTAATACTCAAGCTTTTATGTTAATGGAGGGTGGAAGAGGAAATTAAAACTCCAAGCCCTAGCTTCCTTTGCAAATCCAAGTTCTTGCTCCAAAATCAAAGAGAACCCCTTGGTAAGCATCTCCTTCACCTTCTCCAACTCTTTCTCCATTCAATTTCAGAAATTTCCTAAACCTAATTTAGGGAATGTTTCTCTTTTAAGCTTAGATTCAAGCTTCTAGTGTTGAGATTGAAGAGTGCTTGTTCTTGCCATTGCTTTCAAGCTTCATCTTCATAAACTTAGTTCAAAGGTGAGATTTTTATCTCACATCTATGACTATAATTATCTTTGGTTGTTGGGTATGAATTCCTAACACTTCTTCATGTGCATTTGCTCTTGATTTGGATTGGTTTTGTGAATATTCCAATTTTTGGGTTTTTAAGACAAATTTGTGTAAAATCCTTTTATGGATGTTTGATCATGCTTTTGGTGATGCATCGAGGAGCATATAGGGCCGGGTTGCCGTTTGGCATAAACCCTTAGAGCCAATGTTCGTCCGATTGCATTTTGGAAGAGTTTGCTCTTCATTTGTATAAGGCTGAAAAACAGCCCAGGCATGATTCAGTCGACTGAAATCTCTGTTCAGTCGACTGAACCTGAAACCCGAGAGTTTCCAGGCATGATTCAGTCGACTGAAAAACTCTGCACAGTCGACTGAAACTGGAAACAGAAAGTTTCTTGAACCTGGAAAATTTCCAGGCACAGGGTCAGTCGACTGAAAACTCTGTTCAGTCGACTGAACCTGCTGTTTTAGTCCAATTTGCCTTTTTGGATTGAATTTCCAATTTAAATCGATTCGTGATGATCCTATTTATTGTCATCATTTATTATCATCTTGGATGACTTATTTTCTTTGGGAATTTTAGATATATCCACTTCGATGGATCCTTTATCGATTTCATTGGATTTTTATTCACATCTTCGAATGTGATCTTTGTGATTGATTGTTTCTACAATCCCCCTTTTGCTTTGTCACTTTAAAAATATAAAGGTTTTCTATACTAGTAGTAAATATCAAAACTCTTTCCTCAAACGATTTCAATACTATTTTAATACCAAATTCGTTTATAAAACTGTTTTCCAATCTATTAGTATATACAAACCTTTACCTCACTCGTATGAGAAATCTAATTAAACGACTTAGTAAAACGAGTGGTATGAAACGCTTGCGTTTACTTCGTCGGTTAATTCTTGGACTTGTTCGATTGAATCTCTTGTGACAATTTTCTAGTGGAGATCTATAATTTGTTCGTAAATATTTAAGTTAAGCTAGTGGTTATGGGACATGAGGCTAAGCTCATATATTTACTAGCTTAGTGTAATCGACACTTCTCTTTGATCATGACGATCATTTTAGGTTTTAGACTAGCATCGTGCTATGTCTTTGTGATTTGGTTCATCGGACGTCCCACTGTACGACGTCGTTGTTCCCTTTGATTGTGATTTGGTTCATCGGATGTCCCGCTGTACGACGTCGTTGATCCTTTCCTTGTGATTTCTGCATCTCGTGTGCTGATTTCTGGAATTTATGTTTCACCAACTTTTACGATGGGCACTGATATATGTCATTTATTGTGGCTTGGTGAATGAAATTAGGAGTATGACATTCCTTTTTATCTTGAGTAGATTATTGTGAAATTGATTTATCTCTTGTTAATTTTCACTTACTTATTTATCACAGCTTGGCATTGTGATTATTATATGTTTATGTCATATCTCTTATTATATATCACTTCATCTGATATTTATAGCTAGACTGATCCGTTTATTATTTTCTTATTAAATAATACTCGGGTCAGACCGAGATGTTATAGGTGCTTCTGCTTGACTTCTCCCTTGGGATTGATCCCTCTGACTTTTGGCTAACTACTTAGATTAGTAGTTTTTGTTGTATACATTTGAGAAATAGACTCCATAATGTATACTTATTCTTTTGTGTTGTTCATGTAACTATTTCTTTTGTGATATGTGGATCTTTTTAGACCACAACTCTGATGTACACTTTCATGTGTAATATTCATATCTATTTCCGCCTTTGTGATATGAATTGTCTATGACTGATTTATGTTATGTTTATTTCTATACTTGTTTCCGAAGAAATTATAGCCACTGTGTAGTAGCTTTGAGTTTGTGTCGGTATGTCGGATTTCCTCTTGAGATGAAAAGTTATATTTTCATCCGGTATATCGGTACTCGCACAAAGCAATTATACAGATGGTCGCTCCTCAACAGCCTTATTCTCCGTGCTAGTTGACAGCATTCACAGTAATGTTCTTGGCTAGCGTGGGTATAGAGGTGGGGCGTCACAATGCGTATCAAGCATCTTTGACTATCATAAGGAGAAATCTCCTCCGATTCTGCGTTTGCATTGTGTGTGTGTGCGGGAGGCCTTATGGTAGTCTCATTTTTAAAAGCATTGCGAATTAACTTTAAAAATATTCCTCTATTTTGATTTTAAAGATAAAGAAACTGTTTTGAGTTCTCACACCAGTCACATGACTGACTCGGAGTTTATTGTTTTCCTTCCTAAACTCTGGGTGCCCACCAATTTCCGCACGAGCAGTCAAGAGTTAAGGTTTATCAGGATATTCTGGATATTCAGGAGTTGCTGGAGGCAAGATGGATGGCATGGTGTATTACTAGTATATAGTATTTCTTTTCCGCTGTTTGTTGTTGTTTGATGTTGTACACTCTGATGTAATGAAATGAAATGTGATGTGATGTAATAACTGATATAGTTCTTTGTTTAAAGATTATTCATTTATTTATTATATGTTGTTCCGCTGCGATTGTGAGATTCTGTTGTTGTTCTGTTGTTTTCTATTCCGTTCTATTTTCTTTTCTCTCTATTTTCTATCTTTTTCCCTCTTCTTCTCTCTCTTTCTTTCTCTAAAACATTGAGAATTCGTATTTCTGTTCATCTTGAATTAATCAATGGAGATTAGTGTATATTCAAGGAGTACGGATTTGCGGGTCCTCACAATAGATATCAATATACATCAGAGATATGATACAAGATAATAGCAGCGGCAAGAAAAAGATAACACCAACAGCGGAACAAAAACTACAATATGGAAGGTAGTCTCCAACTCCAAGGCGCCAATCCAGAAATAGCTCGAGCTCCCAATCAAGATGAAGTGAAGTAACTCGATCCAGATGCGATTGCCAAATCCTAAGCTGAAAGCTATCGAATTTACACCTACTATTGATTATCTGAAAAACACAACTCTAGACTGCCCATGTGGGAAAATAGTGGGCGCCCAGAGTTTAGGAAAGGAACAATAAACTCCAATCTCGACTGGTAGGCTTTTCAACCATCCCAACCCCTCGGTGGCAGACACTGGTACCCTGGACTTGCTTTTACGGCCAGCCTTTCGACTTTCACGGCTTATGCCTAACCAACCCTTAAAGAGGACGTGTGGGGTTAAGAGTCTCCTGTTCGCCACCTAACGCAAACCGAGAACCCCCATCACGTTTCACCTAGATAAGCAAGGTCAATCATGGGAATGGTATAAGCAAACAAAAGCAGTTTGTATTTAAAACGAACAACCAAGGATTTTAAATTTGAAGTTCCACAATGCTTTTTAAAAAATGAAACTACCATAAGGCCTCCCGCCACACACACAATGCAAACGCAGAATTGGAGGAGATTTCTCCTTATGATAGTCAAATATGCTTGACACGTGAAAATTTCTTTGATACTATTACTAGTGCATAGTGTAGAAAAATCATTTCGAAAGTATAATATAAATCCTAGCCAACATAGGCATTTCTCACTTATGCCTACTATAGCTACCATGTTCAATAGCAGGTTACCGCCACATTCCATGGCAGGTTATACAACTAAAACCGTACAGGGCGCATATTGTTTTGATTGGATTTCCAACAAATGGTTAGGCTAAAGAACTACCTCCTGCCATATGGGTACGCCTCTGGCGGGACGTCCCGAGAGGTTAACCAGCTCACTGTCAGCACAAGGCCGGGTTACCTCTGTAACTAGGTAACTACTACACGAGCGTGCCATCCCTTGGTCCTTTGGGATCTTTATCTGAGTACCTCTAATCCAACAACCACAAAGGAATCACAAAGTAATAGATCTGCAGTATGCACATGAGTAAGTATCTGGGCTCCATACCATGATACCACCCTTTTCCAGAAGGGAATGACAAACCTTAAAGGGAGCGACCCTCGTAACATTGCCGCATCTTTCCTGTTTCGACCATTTCCGGGGTGTGAGGTCCTGATGTAGTCTCGTCCACAAAGATACGCTTTATACAAAGTCACGCTTTGATCAACAAATGATACACAGCAGCACTCAGTATGCCACACTATCAAATTTGGGTGTATATCACTGACAAATATCAACTACATAACCTCCAAGCTCGTACGTCTTAGAGAAGGGTGTTAAGCTAAGAGAATAAATTCTCCGCCACCAAGTAGAAATGTATTTGTTAGATATCAGTTTAATATCACAAAGTGTAGTGTCAGACATACAACCACACAAGTCTGTTCTGGGTTCGAACAGAACCGAAGGCACTTTTGAAGAAGCCCTTGCAATCCGGGTATCCACAATCCCAATCGGACTTCCCGTCACTTAGGGAGAACTCTATATTAGAGCAACTCAGTGCAGAGTCAATCGACAGGTTAAACTATCGTTCTTGAAGGCACCCGGTCTTCAACATCGGTCTTCAAATGCAATCCATAACGTCGTATCACTATTTGGAATGGGTTTTATGACACAAAGGACCTCTCCCAGCTAAATCGAATAATGAGCGTAATATTTAAAAACATATGGATATGGGATTTCAGTTAATTCACAACCCAAAAATCTTTCTTCGAATGGTTTAAACAAATTACCATTTCATTAAGTCACAATTTGTAAAATCCAAAGATTTTTTTTAAATGGTTAAACAAATTACCATTCAAATCATTTAAATAAAGATCCATTTCACAAAGTTCACCTAGTTTCACAAAGATCTGTATATAGATTTCCAAAACAATTTCCATTTCAATTGGATTAACTCGTTAAATCTTTAAATTAAAGATTTAATTTGTAGCTTTCAAAAACCCATTTCCAATGATTTATTCGTAACTCGGAAAAATATTTTCATTTTAAACTTGAAATCCTTTTAACACAAACGAACGTTCATTTATTATGTGAAAGCTTTCATTATTTGAAAACAAATAGTTTTCGTTTACGGAAAAATCCAATTTCATTTATACAAGTTAAAAACCTTGGGTTAAATTCAATTTCCCCAAACAACACTTTTAAAATGGTTTAAAACCCATAAACACATTTATAAGTTGAATAACCCTTTTTAAACCATAGTTCCCAAATCATAGAATTCAACTTTAAATATTGAATTCAAATTTAAATCAAGTTATTTAAATTTCAAAACTCAATCAAGTTATTTAAAGTAACTTTTAGTTTTTGATATTCATTTTCAAAAGCTTTCAATTCTAATTCCAAAACTATTTTGGATTCAAAAATTCAATTTTTAAAACTATTTCAAAATCTTGTTGCTTAACCCATTTCCACGTGCAATCCATATTTGTGTGTGTATAGGTGTGGTCCAGGGGTTTTACACAATAAAAGTGTCGCATCATCAATCAGCGCAGATTCAAATACAGCAACATATTTGATAAGCGGTACAAACTATAAAGCTTATATTTGATAAGCGGTATAAACCATAAGCTTATCTCCCATTCACAAATCACATATGTATATATCACAGAAAATAAATTACAGTAAACATAGCTCAAATCAAACAGAGTGTAACGAACCGAAATTTTCTAACCCGAAAATTCCAGATAGTTATGAAAAAGAAGAAAGAGATAGAAGAAGAACAGAAAACACCAAACATCTCACGTTCGCAGCGGATAAAATATAATAATAAATAATAACAGTTGCAAAAGAATACTATATCTGTCGATTTCATTCTAATACATCAGAGTTTCACATACATTCAATCACTGAATATATACAATTATCAATCCTCCGATTAATAATAATATAAATACATCGGAAATACTCTAAACGCTATTGCCATCCAGCTCGCCTCCTAAGCTCCAGAACGTGCCTACCTGAAAATTTGTAATACTCAGTCTGACCCGAGCATTACACCAAAGTAACAACCGGATCAGGCTGGAAACCAGCGTGAGTAAACCCAACTAACACGGAATACCAAAGCAATCAACTTATATAAAACCCGGGGTAACTCAAACCCAATTTACAAGTTCACAATATGTTTTAGACATAACTAACTTCACACATTCATTTCCTAAGTACCAAAGCTTAAATTTAAATAGTCCAATTCCTTTAAATCACTTCACACTAGCATATAGATTTCACATATCAATCCATAAAAATATTCGAAGTGGTTTTCGGGTATTTCCCAATACCCGGTCCCGGCCTCTTCGAGTCTCACATCATCTTATTCCAATTTATCCATACGAAATGTACAACATTTGATATTAGATGTATCAACTCATTCAAGCATCCAATACCATTTAGCCATCCATAAGCAATGCTTAATCACATATAAATTAATTCAATTGATTCTAAGTGAATTTCTAACCACATTCTCTTAGATTCCTTTCTTTAATATTAATTAATTTCAATTCAATTAATTCATCATCCCTTCATTTTTCATCTTAATTAATCACCCTGGATTAATTACTTCAATCGTATTTAAGTAATTATCTTTATTTAATTTCATGATATTAATTATTCTTGACCAAATCAATGAGTAATTTTTAATTACTTCACAAATTAATGAATTATAATCAGTTACACTAATTCTTAATTACTCATATTAATTAATTTCTCAGGCGTCACTTATGATTAATTCATCTGAATTAATAAATCTTTAATTACATCGTTGATTACACAAATTAATGATTCCCGATTATGTTTTGATTTGTTCTAGTCTAAATTTATTACTTTAATTCAACCCCAGTATTAATCATTCTCGATTAGTCTCAATCTGTAGTTAATTATTCTCTTATTTACTTCATTAATAAATTAATTACTTCTTAATTAATCTCTTGATTAATTTCACAAAGTAATTATATTTTATTAATTACATTAAGTGACTGCCCTTCAAACCATCCATTGATTATTCCAAATTAATCAAACTTAAGTAATTAATTTAGTCTGTACTTAATTAAATCAAACCCTTAATTACTAAATTAATTAACCCAAATCTTAAATTAATTTAATTAATTAATTATCCATTTTATTTACCCTTCTAAATTGTTGAATCACAAATCATTAAACCCTTATTAACAATGAAAACATTTTCTTATTTATAACTTAAGTTTAAAACAATTTAAAACCCCGATACTTCGAGCTAATCAACAATTTACTCGAGAACCAACCAAAACCAAAGTCAACAGATCATTAATTCAGAATGCACATCAATTCAATTCAATCATTCAACCAATTATTAAATTTAACTATTTAAATTTAAATAATACCAGACGAGTGAGATTTACTCACCTTTGTTTTGCTGTTTGCAAATCCGATCCAATCTTGGCTTGGCTTCAGGGTTTCGACCTTGTATACACATTTTATAATTTATTAATAATTTGAACTTATTGAGCAATTTCTTCTCTTTGATAATTTACTTAGCTAATTATTTACTTAAATTACCTTTCTTTTTATAAAATATCCTTTGGTAACTAAACAAATAAATGAGTTTTATTAACAAAATTAAATCACCATTAATAAATAACTCAACTAATAATTTAGTTAAACTAATTTTCTTTTACAATTCTTTAGTAACTAATAAATAAGACATTAAATATGTTAACCATCTTAGTATTTATTTTTCAATTGAAACAGTAAGTGTAATTGTATATATATTTATCGGATTAAAAACAGAAATAAGTTATACGTTACTGCTAATGTGGTATTTAATAAAAATTGAAACTAATACCTGCAGCTCAACGAACATCCCAGAACCCCGCGAGATGCTCCACGCGAATACACCCACCCAGATCGCGAACCCCACGGTACTCGACCAAGTCATTGCCGATAGCCGCGACATCCCACAACCGCGAGCCTCCCAGATAAACACCAGCGACTCGTCTCTTCGTTCATCACTGTGCTCTACCATGCTCGCGACGCTTCCTCTCGGCTTTCAATCGATCGTCCTTGACCCCACTGATGCTCAAACTCAAGCCCTTTGTCGCCGCTGCCTTCTGACCTTTGTCGTGCTCGAGTTCGTGAAGAACAAAGAGGCTGTCTCGAAATTTGTTCGATTCGAATTGGGGAGAGGATGCGGCCATTTTTTTTATCTTGAGCAATTTGATTTTAAGATGAGGTCGATATCGGTCTCCAAGTATGAGGGGACGAAGACGAAATAAATAAAGAGGGGAATGGTGTAACGACCCAGAATTTTATTAAATTAAAATTTGAATATTTAATTAATTTTAAATATTTATAAGTGAATTTATAAGTCAAATAAATTTTTATTTGAATTTTTAGATTTAATTGGATAATTAAATCGATAATTTAATATGTTAAATTATGGAAATAATTAAAAATTAAGTTAAAAATGATTGAAAATAATTTGGAAAATTTTATTTAATCATACTGGAGTTATAGAGATATTTTAGAACTTTTAAAATCGAATTAAAAGTTAATTTGTGAAAATTGAATATTTTAATATTTAATAATCGACTGTAAAATAGTCAATTTTTGAACAGTCTCAGAATTGAACGAAACCAGTTCCGTTGGATCCGTAATAGTTAGTTATTACCGGATTTCAATTTTCGTGTCAATCGGAGTTATCGTTTGATCGTGGCAGCTCGAAACGCATCGATTTATTTTTAATTTAAATTTGGCGAGTCAAAATAGCCATTTTTCAAAAAGTCTCGGAATTCGACGAAACCAGTTTCATCGGATCCGTAATGTGATATTATTGTAAGGTTTCAAATTTCAAGTCAATTGGATTTACCGTTTGTCCGGTACGAATTAAAACGCCTAGAAATTGACTTAAATCGGTTTAATTCAAATTGAACGTTTTCAGCCATAACTCGCACATACTTCCGAATTAGCTTCCGAAACCTGTTCCATTGTGTCCGGAACGTGGGATAAACCCTAGGTACGCTGGTTACGGCGCCTAAATCGGAGTTCGGAATTCCCGGGATGAATAGTGTTTACGCTAGCTTTTTCTATAAATACAACATCATCTTCATAAATTAAAAAAAATATACAAAACCTAAACTAATAAACCCTAGCCGGCCCTAATATTCAATGGCCAGAAATCATCCTCTTTCAACCCTCAATCTCTCTCAATCTACAATGAATTAGCTAATTGTTCAACATGAAAGTTGTTGAGAATCTCGAGGGCTTCACATCCATACGGATTTGATGGGGTTTGGAGTTGCGTAGGAGGGGCAAGGATGGGCCGTTCGTGGGCTGTTATAGGCCGTGCGCGCGCGTCATATGCAGGCCGAGTTGGCCATGGTGGCAGGTGGAAGTAGCTCGCGTCGTGTGCTTCGCGTTGGCGTTGGTGTGATCGGGGTTCGTCGAGTATCGGGGGAGAATAATTCAACCCTAGTTCTATAATTGGGTTCGGCCTCAAAAAGCTTTTACTGGAGATGATAACATGAAGGGGGAAGATGAAGGAGAGGCCTTGGATGCAGATCTAGTGGCTAGGATTTGATGTGGTATGAAGATAGTTGAATAAATGTTGTAAAAGTTTATATATAACGTGTACAAACTTGTAAATTACATAACTTTTTCATACGAGGTCGAAACTGCGCGAAATCAGTTGCGTTGGAATCGTATCGACGAGCACTACGCGATGGAGTTGGTTTGGAGTCGTTTGGAGTTAGAGAGAATTTCGGGTAAAATTAAACGCGCGTTAAATTTTATTCGAAATAAAAGCTAAAACGGAAATTGAAACCAAGGTGAGAACTTCTCACTCAATCGAATCAGTTTCGATTTTATTTTAAATAGTTAGATTTAAAATATTTGAATGCATGTTTGAATGATGACTGTAAATTATTGATTGTTAAAATAGACATTATGCGCCGTTAGTAAGCGGATGTTATTTAATATAAACATATACCGCGAATATTTCATAAACAGTGAAATTGGTATTATATATAATATCAATATATATATATTGGCATATGTATATATTGCAGTTGTTGATTTCCCGTATTTTTGCGGATGAGACCCTATTACGCCGTTAGTAAGCGGATAATATTTATTAAGAACATATACCGCGATAATTTCGTACTGGAGCGAAATTGGTATTGTGCTAATGTTTTTGGATGCAGGAAACAGGTTGGAGGGATCCAACTGGATTCCTCAACAGTATTTATTTTATTTCAGATATTTTGATATTTGATGGATTATCATATCGATATATGATATCGTTGTTAATCGTGATTGACTATTTGGTGTGTAGCATCATTGGACCCAGATTTTGGGATTTTAAAATGATTTAAAAGTGATTTTTGAAAATATACTATATTTTTGGAATTGATCCATTATAAATAAATAAACGTTATAATTTTTAAAGTTATAAAAATTATGGTTTTTGTGAAATATAGTTAAAAGCTGGTTTTTGAGAAATATGAACCAATGATTTTATAAAATAGTTTAAACTGGATTTTTGAGTTTATTATTAAAAGTTTGAATATAAGATTTATAAAATTTGATTATTTTATAAATCAAGAGAACGGTGAAATTTAAAGGAATTTAAAGACGTTTAAAAGAATAATATAAATTAATTTATATTAAGAGATTGATAAATGGATATTTATAAATTGAATTATGGACATTATAAAACGAGTTTTTATAAGTGTTTGAATGATTTGTAAATGAATTTCATTAATGAAGGAAATTTATAGAATTATATAACGGTAAAGTTATAAATGGAATTTTATAAACAATAGGTTTATAAAGTTTGTAAAGTTCAAAGGAACGATTTTTTCCAGATAAATAAATTATAAGTGTTTGACTTATAATTTGGACTTTTGGTCTATAAATTAAGATTATAAATCGAATAGGTAAATAAAGAAGATTTATAAAGGAAGTTGTTATGAAATAAATGGAAATGGAATTTTTAAACGTTGTTTTATAAATTCGCAAACGACTTATTTTGATAAGTTAATTGTTATAACTTATAAATGGAGTTATATTCACGTTTTAGACAGTGAATAATCCTTTAAGTTAAAGTGAATAGAAATAATGGAATTTGTGAACATAGTATATTCACGTTTTTGAATAGTGAATAACATGTTAAAGGAAATTGTTTAGAATGTGAATGTTTTAAATAGAATTAAAACGATCTAACGATGTTTTAAAATGTGTTGAGATTCGAAACCATAGATTTCAACATTTATTGTTGAAATAGACGTTTTCGAGAAATAAAAGGAAATGTGGACTATAACACTGTTGTTATAGTAAATGATTTCCGAAAGGAAATGTTTTTAATAGTATTGGGATTTATATATCTATTTTAAATTCGAATCCCTATACTAATGATTTTGGGTTGTCGTAACGATGTTTTACGCAACATTCGTTTTGGCCCAAATAAAAATGTTTAAGTGAATGATTTCCTTAAAGAATGAAATATATACTTAATTCGATTTAAGTATATTGAATATTTTCTAAGTGTTGAAAATAAAAGAGATTTGTGAATTACTTATGAATAAATAAGTATGGAAATGTTTTCCAATATGAAGTGAATAATTAGAATTTATCTTTTTGAAGATAAATTGAAAATGAATAATTGAAATCGTATATGCATGAATATTTTGAAATATAAATTCATTATGGAATTTACATGTGAAAGTGAAATTTGTTTAAAAATAAATATTGATTTATTTTTGAAGTGTTGGAATTATATATCTTGTAAAGATATTTTGGAAAATAAATAATTTGGAAAATTATTTGGAATCTGGTGATGTATGCATATCCATTGATAGTTCAATAGCCGACTATCAGTATTTCCCTTTGAATGGGTATTTGATGTGATTTGATTGAATTTGAATGCACACTTATTTTTGAATAAGCGCTCACTATTCGGGTTAACCGGGAAAGGACCATGGGGTCGTATAACCCACTCCGAATATGTGATACGTCGTTGTGAATCGCATTTGAAGATCGGTGTTGAAGACCGGTATTTGCGAAAGTGATAGGATGAACTATCGATTGACTCTGCACCGAGTAGCTACGGTATTGAGTTCTCCATATGTGATGGTGAATCCGATCAGGATTGTGAATATCCGGATTGCAAGGACTTCTTTGTAAGTGCCTTCGGTTTTGTTCGAGCCCGGAACAGACTTGTATGGATTGTATGCCTGACATTACAAGTTGAGATATAAAGCCGATTTCTTTCAAATATATTTCTGTTGGTGGCGGAGAATTTATTCTTTGCTTAACACCCTTCTTTGAGACGTACGAGCTCAAAGGTTATATAGTTGAAGTTATCAGCGATATATTCCCAGTTTGGTAATGTGACATGCTGAGTGATGCTGAAATTATCATTGTGTTGATTATTGTGATCGGATCATTTATTTGATCGTCTATCTTAGTGATCATTGTGTTGATCATTTGTTGACCCAAAGCATGGCTTTTGTATAAAGTATGTTTTTGTGGACGTGACTTCGTCGAGCCTCACACCCCGTGAATGGTCAAAACAGGAAAGAAGCAGCAAGGTTATGAGGGGTAGCACCCTTTAGGATGTGTCCATTTCCTTCTGGAAAAGGGTGGTATCATGGTATGGAGCCCAGATACTTACTCATGTTGAAAACACTTTATGATTGTGTGAATTGATTACGAGCGCTCGGTGAAAAGGTCCCAAAGGACCGGGGGATGGCATATTCGGTCAGTTGTTACTCAGTTAGGAGTAACCCGGCCTTGTGTTGGTAGAGATCCGGTTTGGTTCTCGGGGATGTCCATCCAGAGGCATTCTCAGTGGCAATGGGAAGTTCCTTGGCCTGATCATTCGTTGGAAATCCAAAGAAACAATACGAAAGTTGTACGGTATTAGTTGTAGAACCTGCTATTCACTTATGGTGGTCACCACTGTTTGGATAGTAGCTATAGTAGGCATACGATAATGGTCGTATGTTGGCTAAGATTTATATTCTACTTTCGAAATAAATTTTTCCTACACTATACACTAATAATAATATCAAATGTTATTTTAAATGCGTATCAAGCATCTTTGACTATCATAAGGAGAAATCTCCTCCGATTCTGCGTTTGCATTGTGTGTGTGTGCGGGAGGCCTTATGGTAGTCTCATTTTTAAAAGCATTGCGAATTAATTTAAAAATATTCCTCTATTTTGATTTTAAAGTTAAATAAACTGTTTTGAGTTCTCACACCAGTCACATGACTGACTCGGAGTTTATTGTTTTCCTTCCTAAACTCTGGGTGCCCACCAATTTTCCACACGGGCAGTCAAGAGTTAGGTTTATCAGGATATTCTGGATATTCTGGAGTTGCTGGAGGCAAGCTGGATGGCATGGCGTATTACTAGTTTATATAGTATTTCTTTTTCCGCTGCATTGTTTGATGTTGTTGTTGTACACTCTGATGATATGATGTAATGAAATGAAATGTAATGTAATAACTGATATAGTTCTTTGTTTAAAGATTATTCATTTATTATTATATGTTGTTCCGCTGCGAATTGTGAGATTCTGATGTTGTTCTGTTGTTCTTTCTTCCCGTTCTATTTTTAAATTTTTCTATCTTCTGTTTTTCTAATTCTCTGTTTTCTAAAAATTGTCTATCTTCTTTTCCCTCTATTTTTCTTTTTCTCTCTTCTTTCTTTTCTTTTCTTTTTAAAACCCATAACATCTCGGTTTTTGGCCTTCGATTTCTCGGCAGTCGACAAAGTGAGTGTCGATGTTGAATTTTCGGAGAACGAAAATCCCTTGACGTTACAAATGTCTTCTTGGGTACGCCTGACCATATATAATTAAATATTGAAAATATCACGTCGTATAGCACGAAATCCCAGACCTGAATCAGACATGCTGCAAGACATTTATAAGGTTTTACCCGCGTTCCGAACATAATGGAACATGTTTCGGAAGCTAATTCAATCATATGTGTGAGTTAAGGAATTAAACAATCGATATTAAATTAAGTCGGTTAAAATAAATCTTAGCGTTTTGAGCTGCCAGGGTCAAAAGACAACTCTGATTGCTACGAAATTTGAAATCCGACAATAACTAACTATTACGGATCCAATAGAACTGGTTTCGTCTAATTCCGAGACTGTGCCTCGGAAAGCTATTTTTAAATATCGATTTAAACGATATATTATTAAAATTGAACAAATCACTTTTAATTTAAATCTCAACCATTCTTTTATCTCTAGTATTATCATTATAAGCTTTATAAGCCTTCAAATTATTTAAACAGGCTTAGAAATTTCAGATTCAACAATTTACCAAATTTTCAATTATTAATTCAATATTCATACTATATAATTCAATGATTTAATTATCCAGTAAATATTGTTACCTGGAATTCAAGTTAAAATTAACTTTTAACTATTTTAAAAACAATTAATTATTCCAATTTAATTCGTTAAAATTTTCGGGTCGTCACATTCCTTCCCCCTTAAAAGAATTTCATCCCCGAAATTACTAGTTAGGAAGAATGGACTAATACCTGTTTACCTTTCCTAAAACTCACAATTCAACCTCCTACCAATTATCTGTTATTAAAGGCCCACTATTACCTTAACCAATTTCCTAAAACCATTTATAGTTTCAAATACTACCCTTTTTGTTTAATCATTTAAATTTAAATTTAACCAACTTTTGAATTATAAAAAATTTCTCAAAATTTTTCTAACTATTTAAATTCCCGAAAATTTTTGCCAGAGTCTCCTTTGTGCGGCTAGCTCGGTACAACTACAAAAGGCCTCTACGGGCTTCCAAATTTCAAAAGAAAACAAAAGCCAAGTGGCTACATCAAAAACCCAACCCAATTTCATCTAGAAATTTAAATACGTACCTTTTTGTCGGGCCATACAAATTTATCTTTTGGAATCAAATCCAATTCCTTTTTCCATTAATACATGCATATCTTGTTTAGCAACAATATTCAATCGAAACTTTACAAATCATTTTATACATTCTCTTATGTAGGTTTCCATATTTACTTCTATTCAAATTCGTTTTTTTGTTTTTTTTTCCGTTTTAATATGAATTCAACTTATTTCAATTTTGAATATTAAATTTTTATTTTCCATATATAACTGAGTCTTATTAGTTCCATCTACTAATCTATTTCAGTTTTATATTTAAAATCGTTGCTTAACAAAAAAATTCTCAAAAAATTTCAAAAATTTTCTAACTCCCAAATTTTTCGGAAAATTTTGGCAGAGTCTCCTTTGTACGGAGGAGCTTTTGCAATTTGACAAGAGATATAAATATATATACATCGACCCACCCGGTCGGAAAAAGCAAAAACAGTTCATATTTCCTAATTTTATTGCGTAGGCGTACCTTATTTAGCATTTTAAGCAAGTGGCTTATTAATTTTAGCACATAGCGCAATCCAAATCCGGCCAAACGGCTTCCCAGTACCTGTACTTACTTAATTTAAATATGTAAGTGCCATATTAGAAAATCTATTTGCATCTCACTTACTTTTAATGGCTAAACACAAGCATTTCACTTATATTCAATAGCTAAACACATATATATCAAAAACAACAAGCACCAAAACGCTTTCTATAAGCGATTTATATAACTTTTAAGCTAATTCAACTGCTTTCAACCAATTCATAAGCCACTTCATTCCGTTTCAATGGTTTGCAACTCAATTTCTTACATCCAATTGATTTTTAACCCAAAAGAGCTCATATTCACTTCGATTAATTCTAAAACCAATTTATTTAGTCCCTATCAATTCACAGAAATTTAATTACTTTTATTTACGTCATAGGATGATTCATTCTATACAAATTCGATAATGTTCGCTTAATAGAGTATATATTTAGTTTATAACTATTTTAAATTAAATCCAACCCATTCCGCATTTAATTCCATTTCTTTTCTAAATTATTTACGAACCATTCATTGCATTTTATTTCAGCCTTGGGTTCACCCAAAACAATTTATTAGGCTTTGCTCATTCAAACTTATAAATTAAAGACTATTTCCAACTTAATTTAATCCAAGCTTTCATTTAATGGGCTTTCACTCTTATTCGAAGCCAAGCTTCCATAAATTTTAAACTTAAGTTAATTTACTTTAGTTTATTCCAACATCAAACTTAAGTTTGCTTCTATTTGGTTCTCATTTAAGCAACTTCCATTAAATTCAGTTAGCCCATCCATTTAAATTTTAATTTCAATCTCACCTTCTCAATTTATCAAAATAATATCCAAGCACATACTTAACTTATTTATACTTCAAATTAATATACCACTAAATTTAAAATCAGTCTGATAATCCAATTCCAATCACAACTTGATTTAGTTTATATTTAATCAGACTTCATCTATTTATTATTTAACTCAATCAACCTATTTTAAAAAATTTAATTTACTTACTTAATTCATTTTTGAATTTATTTTATTAATACAAGGTCATTCTCAATTTATTTCTATTCACTTGGGTTTTGTTTGCAACTCAAACCATTTCTGCTATTATTCACTCCCATTTCATATGACAACACTTCTCTTATATTCAATTTGCTTGCAAATTTCATTAAATATTATTCAAATCACACTTGGATTTTATTTACAATTCATCCCATCACCTTTTGATCCAACTCTATTTTATTTAACTCAAGTTAAATTTTATCAACATACTCAATCAAACAATTATTTAGCCAATTAGCTTACTTCCAATTTTGAAATCAATGTTTGATTTTATTACTAAACCTCTTTATTAAATTTTCCTGAGTTCAGTTTTATTTTATAATTCCATTTTGGATTCCCCTTTTATTTTAAAATTTAGAAATGCTTTAAATTCAGATAATACAATTAAAATAGTTTTTATAACTCGATGTTTCAACCAGTCAATCCTTGTTCTCACAGAAATTCAGTCATACGTTGATCAGGCGTAGAATTGAAAATCTATAAGTACTTGGTAAACCCATTTTCAACATCTAGTAAAAATACTTGAAAAATAAATTTATTGAAAATATCGAAAATAGTTTTTAAAAAATAGAGGAAATATCTTTGGTGAGAATGCTCTGGAAATCATCACCCCCATCCATGGTCGCAGTTAACTTGATGGTTACGTTGCCATCTCGACAAAATCCATAGATAACTATAGGCCTCCGCGCCCCTCGATTACACCATGGAACCCACGACAGATCGCAGCTACAACTGGGGTTACGTAGCTATCACAGGAAAAACCCATATAACTGTAGGCATCAGCGCCATCGAATTTCGTTGCCAAAAATGAAACTTCTCCACTGCACTTGACCATAGATCGCAGTCTACCGATGTTGCGTTGCCTTCCCGGCAAAATCAAGTGTAGACTGTTGGCACTCATCCTCCACACGAATTTCGCTATGGTCCCCCACAGTAGATCGCAGCGACATCGAGTTACACTATCGTCACAGCATAACCCAAATGCCCTTGTAGGCACCAGCGCCCTCGACTTTCGCTACCCAAAAATCCTCAGGAACTAGTTTTGTCCAGACTCCTCACAGGATCACTTTAGAACCCCCCCTTGGGGCTCAAGGCAGCACCAACCGGTGGCACTCCTGAGAAGTTCATTTCAAGGGAGCGCCTTTTTCCCCAGAGACATCTTCAAAACATTTTATACTATACACATATAGTATCTTCAAATCATACACCTAGTATGATATCATACAAAGCTCCTTTACACAAAATCGATTATCTCAAAATCGATAATTCTCAAACTAGGATTTCCAAATTCTCATATTGATTTTATCCAAAAATCAAAAGCCTTTCCAAATCCAAAGATTCTCAAACCTTTTCCACAATCCTCATAAGATCCTCTATATATATATATTCAAATATATATAATTTTTAAAACTTTGGATCTTTTCAAACTTGTATAAAACTCTTTTTATACTTCAAACACTTTCAAAAATATTTTCTTCTGGCTATAGATTTATCAAGGGGAGTTTTATCTAATATAACAAAGATATATAGCTTCATTTATTCAAAATCAAATATTCAAATTTGACTTCTCTTTCCAATACCAATTTTATTCAAATCCGTACGATATACACATATCATCCGTACGCTGCCTGATCGCTCACTCGATCACACAATTTCACTTCCGAACTAGTACCGTCCCCCCGACTTCCTAGTGCGGACACAGATCTGATTTCATGATTAGAAACCGTCATTCTCCTTGCATAGCCATAACTATGATAGAGAATATCCAGAACCAATCAACAATCCATATCCAGGTTGCCGTCGAAAACCGAGTGAAAAATCCCAACTCGGATCGATAAACTACCTCGAAATTCTGTGCTCGAATCTGGATCAAATTACTATGCGAATAGAATAATATACGTACATCCTACGTATTTATTTTCATTGATCAATGGCTAAAATCAATTTCTCTTCCATTCATATTCACTTAAATTCCATTCATTTATTCACATTTACCTTAATTCCCGTTTGGATTATCACTTCAATTCTTATCTCGGTTGGGTATTTAAACAAATAACAGTTTGAACTCCGACCAGTTTATATTTAGAAAATAGCTTGAAAATTTTTAAAATTGTAAGTAGTTAAAAAAATAGTAATTAGTTTAGAAAACAGTTGAAAAATTGTTAAATAGGTCCAAAAATAATTGTAAACCAAGTATAAAATAATTTGGCTTCAAGAAAGAAAAATTGTATATATTAAATAGCTTAGAAAAATAAGTTTACAGGAAAACAATTTATTTAAAATAGTCAAGAGTCAAACTGTTCACTACCCCAACAATCCAATGTACACTTCCATTTAAATTGATCCAATTCTAATTTGGATAACTCCAAATTCCATTGAAATTTATTTAATCCCAAGGCAACTTCAATTCTAATTAATTCAAACTAAATTCAATTTGTACTAATGGAATTTAAATTTCAACTTTAACCCATGTCGAATTATATAAATTCGAGTTAAATCCTCAATGGTTGGTTTAACTTTTTAAACCCAATTAACTTCTATTTTAAGGTTTTTAATCTATTTAATTTCTAAGTTCAATTTTCAAAAATTCCATTTAAATTATCTTTACTTATATATTTCATGGTTCAATACAATTTTATTTTAAAATTTTAATTTATTATTCAATTTTAATCTTCCAGTTTGAAGCCAGTTCTTAAACAAGTTTATTTTACAATTCAATTATTCAAATTTATTTTATTTATACAATACTATTCTCAATTTAAAGATTTTTATTAACAATAGGATAGTATTATCCAATTTATTTTAAAACGCCCATCCATTTTCAATTTTTAAACCTCAAACCCGATTTGAAATCACACAGATTCCCAATTCAAATCAACCATTTAACTTTCCAACTTAAATTCCAATTTTACTTCATCCAATCAATCTTACTCAATTTGAATTCCCGCTTCAAACTTCAAAAAAAATTCCCTCTTATAAGTTCACAACTTATATCACTCAGGGTTTTTACATCACACTTCAGGGAAAATCAAAACTCAACCTCTTAGAGTTTATTTCAAATTATCTTTGATATCATACATATATACATATTGTTTTTTTGGCCCTCCCAGCCATGTTTTAAAATTTTAAACCACCCTTGGTTTTAAATCCAAATCAATTTTCAAACAACCCATTGTTTCCAACAAATCCCAGTTATCCAAATAATACTTATTTATTATTTTTCATTACTTTGAAACAAAATTTCAAATTTTGGAACCAGATTTAGAATTTCATTTTCAATCGCTAAAATTTTAATTTAGTTGTATTTTTGTTCCTACTTAACTTAATTCCAATTCTAGACTTCAGTTTGGTTGTATTATATTACTTCTTAATTTTAATTTCAATAATTAACAACCAATCACCTTAATATTTATTAGAAGGAAATATTGCTTTATATATATCAAAATATATTTTTATATAAAATCATTTAAAATCTTTTTATATGAAAATAACAAGTACGCGCTCACATATATTTATTCTAACTCATTCTAGAGTGCTACAGACTCTATTAAATGAGTAATTCCCACCAGAGCCAAGGTTCTCGCTTAACCTAGCTCTGATACCAAATGTAACGACTCGAAATTTTCTAACCCGAAAATTCCAGATAGTTATGAAAAAGAAGAAAGAGATAGAAGAAGAAGAACAGAAAACACCAAACATCTCACGTTCACAGCGGATAAAATATAATAATAAATAATAATAGTTGCAAAAGAATACTATATCTGTCGATTTCATTCTAATACATCAGAGTTTCATATACATTCAATCACTAAATATATATAATTATCAAGCCACCGATTAATAATAATATAAATACATCGGAAATACTCTATACGCTATTGCCATCCAGCTCGCGTCCTGAGCTCCAGAACGTACCTACCTGAAAATCTGTAATACTCGGTCTGACCCCAGCATTACACCAAAGTAACACCCGGGTCAGGCTGGAAACCAGCGTGAGTAAACCCAACTAACATAGAATACCAAAGCAATCAACTTATATAAAACCTAGGGTAACTCAAACCAAATTTACAAGTTCACAATATGTTTTAGACATAACTAACTTCACACATTCATTTCCTAAGTACCAAAGCTTAAATTTAAATAGTCCAATTCCTTTAAATCACTTCACTCCAGCATATAGATTTCAGATATCAATCCATAAAAATATTCGAAGTGGTTTTCGGGTATTTCCCAATACCCGATCCCGGCCTCTTCGAGTCTCACATCATCTTATTCCAATTTATCCATACGAAATGTACAACATTTCATATTAGAGGTATCAACTCATTCAAGCATCCAATACCATTTAGTCATCCACAAGCAATGCTTAATCACATATAAATTAATTCAATTGATTCTAAGTGAATTTCTAACCACATTTTCTTAGATTCCTTTCTTCAACATTAATTAATTTCAATTCAATTGATTCGTCATCCCTTCATTTTTCATCTTAATTAATCATCGTGGATTAATTACTTCAATCGCATTTAAGTAATTATCTTTAGTTAATTTCATGATATTAATTATTCTTGACCAAATCAATGAGTAATTTTTAATTACTTCACAAATTAATGAATTATAATCAATTACACCAATTCTTAGTTACTCATATTAATTAATTTCTCATGCGTCACCTATGATTAATTCATCTTAATTAATCAATCTTTAATTACATCGTTGATTACGCAAATTAATGATTCCTGATTATGTTTTTATTTGTTCTAATCTAAATTTATTACTTTAATTCAACCCCAGTATTAATCATTCTCGATTAGTCTCAATCTGTAGTTAATTATTCTCTTATTTACTTCATTAATAAATTAATTACTTCTTAATTAATTACCTTAATTAATCTCTTGATTAATTTCACAAAGTAATTATATTTTATTAATTACATTAAGTGACTGCCCTTCAAACCATCCATTGATTATTCCAAATTAATCAAACTTAAGTAATTAATTTAGTCCATACTTAATTAAATCAACCCCTTAATTACTAAATTAATTAACCCAAATCTTAAATTAATTTAATTAATTAATTATCCATTTTATTTACCCTTCTAAATTGTTGAATTACAAATCATTAAACCCTTATTAATAATGAAAACATTTTCTTATTTATAACTTAAGTTTAAAACAATTTAAAACCCCAATACTTCGAGCTAATCAACAATTTACTCGAGAACCAACCAAAACCAAAGTTAACAGATCATTAATTCAGAATGCACTTCAATTCAATTCAATCATTCAACTAATTATTAAAATTAACTATTTAAATTTAAATAATACCAGACGAGTGAGATTTACTCACCTTTGTTTTGCTGTTTGCAAATCCGATCCAATCTTGGCTTGGCTTCAGGGTTTCGACCTTTTATACACATTTTATAATTTATTAATAATTTGAACTTATTGAACAATTTCTTCTCTTTGATAATTTACTTAGCTAATTATTATTTAAATTACCTTTCTTTTTATAAAATATCCTTTGGTAACTAAACAGATAAATGAGTTTTATTAACAAAATTAAATCACCATTAAATAAATAACTCAACTAATAATTTAGTTAAACTAATTTTCTTGTACAATTCTTTAGTAACTAATAAATAAGAAATTAAATATGTTAACCATCTTAGTATTTATTTTTCAATTGAAACAGTAAGTGTAATTGTATATATATTTATCAGATTAAAAACAGAAATAAGTTATACTTTACTGCTAATGTGGTATTTAATAAAAATTGAAACTAATACCTGCAGCTCAACAAACATCCCAGAACCTCGCGAGATGCTCCACGCGAATACACCCACCCAGATCGTGAACCCCACAGTATTCGACCAAGTCATTGCCGATAGCCGCGACATCCCACAACCGCGAGCCTCCCTGATAAACATCAGCGACTCGTCTCTTCGTTCATTGCTGTGCTCTACCATGCTCGCGACGCTTCCTCTCAGCATTCAATCGATCGCCCTCGACCCCACTGATGCTCAAACTCAAGCCCTTTGTCGCCGCCGCCTTCTGACCTTTGCCCTGCTCGAGTTCGTGAAGAACGAAGAGGCTGTCTCGAAATTCGTTCGATTCGAATTGGGGAGAGGGTACGGCCATTTTTTTTTATCTTGAGCGATTTGATTTTAAGATGAGGTCGATATCGGTCTCCAAGTATAAGGGGACGAAGACGAAATAAATAAAGAGGGGAATGGCTTCTTGGGTACGCCTGACCATATATAATAAAATATTGAAAATATCACGTCGTATAGCGCGAAATCCCAAACCCAAATCAGACATGCTGCCAGACGTTTATAAGGTTTTACCCGCGTTCCGAACACAATGGAACATGTTTCGGAAGCTAATTCAGTCATATGTGTGAGTTACGAATTAAACGATCGACATTAAATTAAATCGATTAAAATAAATCTTAGCGTTTTGAGCTGCCAGGGTCAAACGACAACTCCGATTGCTACGAAATTTGAAATTCGACAATAACTAACTATTACGGATCCAATGGAACTAGTTTCGTTTAATTCCGAGACTGTGCCTCGAAAAGCTATTTTTAAATATCGATTTAAACGATATATTATTAAAATTGAACAAATCACTTTTAATTTAAATCTCAACCATTCTATTATCTCTAGTATTATCGTTATAAGCTTTATAAGCCTTCAAATTATTTAAACAGGCTTAGAAATTTCAGATTCAACAATTTACCAAATTTTCAATTATTAATTGAATATTCATACTATATAATGCAATTATTTAATTATCCAGTAAATATTGTTACCTGGAATTCAAGTTAAAATTAACTTTTAACTATTTTAAAAACAATTAATTGTTCCAATTTAATTCGTTAAAATTTCCGGGTCGTCACACAGAGCATCACAATCAGGGATATCAAACAATTCAATCATCCAATAAAATGCAAACATATATAAGTGAGATCAGATAATTGTCTGATTAATTAAAATCAGATTAACTACTTAAGAATTGCTAATCCTGGTTAATTAATACTAATAGATTACAAGTCATTTTGATTAATTATTCTTTAATCATTTATTAATTAACCGTAAAAATAAATAAATTAATCAACCTTTAATTTTAATTCATCAACCTTTTATTATAAATAATTATCCTTTAAATATTTAATTAACCATTTAACTAATTATCTTTAATTAACCACTTAAATTAATTAATCCTTAATTATAAATTAATTAACCATAAATTAATTATGCTTTATTAATTTCACTAAGTAATTAGCTTTTATTTAGTTTCACAAAGTAATTATCTTTTATTTAATAATACAAGGTAATTATCTTCAATTTACTTTCATAAATAAATTTATCTTTTAATTAATTACCCTTTATTAATCTTAAGTTACTTGCATTAAGTAATTTACCCTTAATTTTTAGTTAATTAAGTTTTTCTACTAACCAATTATTCCTCAATTAATTGATAATTAATTACGAATTTATTATCCCTCAAATAACAATTTAATTAACTTTTAAGTTATCACTTAATTAACTTTTGATTATCCATCTTAATTAATTACATAAATTAATTAACCATAAATTAATCACATTAGCAAATTATTCTTTAAGTAATTAAGTAAGCAAATCTTTAATCTATTAATTTATCAATTAGTTATACCTTTAATTATCTACCTTAATTAATTAAAGATAAACCTTTTTAGCTTAATTCACCACATAATTACATCATTTAAATTAAATGCTCGAAATTATTTTATACAAGAAATATTGACTTACCATAATCACCTTTTTTTATTCAAACATTATTACACTCCATTTGAAAATACATAGAAATTCATTCATTATCATCACATCATTTCAAAATCAAATTATTTTTCAAAACAATTTGAAAATTAAGCCTTAACATTTAACCCTTGAAACTTGTTTTAAAATCTTATTCAATAATTCTAACGTGGAAACTTATTTGATTTCTTATACTTTAAAAACTTTGAATAAAAATTTCTTGAAAACTTTGTACACTTTCTATTGCCTTTTAAAACTGAACAAAATTTTCATATAACTTTAAATCTTCTTGTGCTTTAAACAGACTCGAGAAAAATGCCTATGCGTTTCGAGTCTCCCCCATGTAGATTTCAAGCTTCCTTTTTTCTTAGATCTACAATTTAGTTCTATTTTACCTGGGACTAAATTTGCGAACGCACCCGCGTACTCGAGCCCATCATTCATTTTCTCAAACTCAAATTCGAGGATTTCTTCATCTTCCCCGAGCTTTTATTAACCCAGACAAGCACGTCAACTCGTGCACATGCATCGGCCAACGTTATCGTTCTGACCAACGCTGCTATCGCCTACAGGTCGCCAACCATCTTTCCAGTCACCTCGAATACCCAGAACAATGATCAACTCGATCAAACGAAATTGAACCAGTCCATATGAACTGGAACCCAAAACCCAATTCGTAAATCCACTTCGTACCATCGCGCCAGGCCAGCAGTGACCATGCTACTTTGACCAAAGCTTCCCCGATGACCCCTGCAACTTCTCCCGCTGGCGCGATCGCATGAATCATCTTGACGGCGACGCGGTTCATCTGAGAACAAGTTTGACAAAAACGAGCTTTAAACCCTAATTTGACTACGAACTATCAACACGATGGATTATAAAATCGTTGAACATTTTTCTGATGATTCATGACCTTCAAACATGCTTCCTCTTTAATCTCGAGATTTATCATTACCCCGACCATCATATTTTCGTCAAAACCCAATTTTCATTTAACTCGAGAATGCTTGTGATTCCCTAACTAAAAAATCATGTATTCTTTGTTAAAAATCACAGTTTATGAAGACGAATAGGGCCATGCAATCAAAACCCGAGTTACAATCAACTAAATTTTTACAAGGTTTGATGATTTTTTCTGTGTTTTTACATTCCCTGCAAACCCATTCATTTTTAACACTTAAGAGTATTTTTATAATTTTAATCCTGGTATGTAAATTACATTTTGTTCCAACATCAAATTCTATCAGAGATTGAAGAACGAGATTTTTAGTTTTGAAATTTTCTTATGTGTGTAACCTCTAAACAAAGGTATATGCAGACATACACTCCGAAACTATATATGTACATAGCATATAACCTTTTTCACAATCATACAAGTAACGACCCTAAATTTTCGATCCCGAAAATTCCAGATAGTTTTGAAAAAGAAGAAAGAGATAGAAAAAGAAGAAGAACTAAAACATCATCATCTCACATTCGCAGCGGATAAAATATAATAATAAATAATGACAATTTACAATAAATACTGTATCTGTCAAAATACCTTATATTACGTAAGAGTTACACATATGTATATAGATACTGGATATACACAATCATCATGTCTCATCTATACAACAATATAATACAGCGGAAACACTCCATACGTTCTTGCCATCCAGCTTGCCTCCTGAGCTTCGGAACGTCCTTACCTAAAAAACTGTAATACTCGGTCTGACCCGAGCATTACATCAAAGTAACACCCGGGTAAGGATGAAAACCAGCGTGAGTAAACCCATCTAATCATGGAATACAATGTATACAACTTATATAAAACACGGGTAACTCATATCAATTTGCAAATTCACAATTTGTTATAGTAATAATTTATTTCACACATCAAATTTTAAGTACTAAAACTTAGATCAAATGGTTCAATTTACTTAAATCATTCCATACCGGCTTAATGATTCCACATATCAAACTATAAAGAATCGAAGTGGTATCGGGTATTTACTAATACCCGACTCCGGTCTCTTCGTATCCAATGTCATCAAAACCCAAGTTATTCAAGTGAATACGATTAAATCCTAAATACAGGATGTCACTTTTATACACGGCAATTCATCAACGATAGATAACCATACAATCACTGTCTACTCAAACATATCGTATTAGAAAACATTTCATATCAGAGATATCAACCAATTCAAGGCATTTACATCATTCAATTATTCATAAGCAAGATTGATCACTTCCAAAATTAATTTAATTTATCTCTAATTAAATTAATCACTAATTTTAATCGCTTGAATTACCTTTACTTAACATTAATTAATTACAAATCAATTAATTAATCGTCTTTTTATTTTCCATCTTAATTAATCATCCTTGTTTAATTATCATTTAATTACAATAAGTAATTAATTCTTAATAAATTACAGGAATTTAATTAACCTTCACCCATTACATTAATTAATCCCTTAATTTCTCTTACAAAGTAATTAACAATGATTTATTACATTAATCCTTAATTAATTACTCAAATTACACTTACTTTGATTAATTATTCCTTGATTTATTACACTTCATTAATTAACTAACCCTTGATTAGCTCTTTAATTTATCAATCTTTGATTAACTACTCTAAGTAATTAATCTTTAC
Organism: Allium cepa; assembly: GCA_030765085.1. Taxonomy (NCBI): domain Eukaryota; kingdom Viridiplantae; phylum Streptophyta; class Magnoliopsida; order Asparagales; family Amaryllidaceae; genus Allium; species Allium cepa. Next base: position 491,764,020 of record CM060942.1, read on the forward strand.
TTGCCTCCCTTAAGTAATTTACATTAAACTAATTACTTTCATCAAGTAATTATCCCATTGGTTAAATGATTACCCTCATTTATTTAACCTTAAACTATAAATTAATCCTCAACAGATTAATCCTTTGATTATTAAGCAATTATCACTTAAGAAATTAATCATCTCTTACTTATTTTCATCCAGTAATTATCCCATAATTACTTAAGTTAAATTAGTTAATCCTTAGTTACTTTCATTAGTTAATTATCTTTAACTAACTACATTCATTTATTAACCTTAAATTAATCACATTAAATATTTAACTATCCTTAAATTAATTACAATCAATAATTACTCTTTAATTACTTATACTAGGTAATTAACTATCCATTATTTTCCTTAATAAAGTATATTCAATTTGTAAAATCTTAAATAATTAAGATAAACCGCCTACATAAATTAATTACTTATTTTCATTAATCAACTTATTTGAATTCAAAAGTTCTGAAAATAAATTTAGTCAAAAACACCTTATTATTAAAATTTAAATATACTTATATTTTTGTTATCTATTTGATAAAAGCCTGGGAATTTGATCGTATTTACTTGTTCTGAAAACTAGATACAAAAAAATTCCCTATTTAAAACCTTAAAAGAAAGATCAACGCAACTCGATCTCCCAATGAAAAAAATACCTGAGCCTCAAAACAATTATTCGAGTCAATTCTCGAATTACACACAATCTTACTTCGAGTCCAACGCGACATTCACACGAGCCAACCCTGAGAGTATCCTTCTTCCCAAACCACTTTCCAACTCCAGCTATCACGTGCATCCGTGCACTATGCAGACCAATCAACCCAACTCCGGTCGACATTGAAACCCTCCACAAGTCGACAACGACAAAGTCAACCCGATCAATCACCCCAAATCCCCATCCACACAGCAGAAAAAAATTGATCATATTCGAACCCAAACAGGCAGAAACCAGATCACTTAAACTATCCTGCGCCTCCTACCTCCGATCACTGTAGTCCATAACGACAAGCTTGAAGCCACACCCTAGTCCCCTTCCTCCATTTCCCAACGACCGGTCATCTCCGATGCATTGAAGGAGATACACCAACCCAAAATCCTTCTTTGACCGAAAGAGCCTCTAAAACCCTACTTCTTCCGTGACGAACCTCCTCGTCCATCTAGAAATCACAGTTCCAATTTTCCAGGGTTCGTCACACCTTTAGTCACCTATTGTCCAAACACCGATCATCACTATCTATCGGTTCGCCGCAATTTTGTGAAAAACCAGTTCTTGTTCAATTCCCAAATTCCCACTCGATACTTAACAAAACAACTTGAAACTATGCTCAAAAATCATCATTTCATCAGCGAATCCCTCCATATAAGTAGACGTTTGAATTATGAAATTCGAAATTTCCATATTTTTGTTTAGTTAGTATAATATCTAATTTTGTAAATAGATTCTCAATATAAATATTTGAAACAATTTTTAAAAATCAAATCTGTTGAATTCTAACATATTTCATTTGAATATCCTATCCTGAAATAGATTGAAGAAAAAGAATTCAAATATCTTTTTACTTGTTTAAGCCTGGAAAAAAAATCAGACCGAGGCTTGTTATATACTCCGCCATACACAGTTTTTTTATTTATTTTTAACAAAAACATGCAACCATATTAGTTCAATCCTGAAATCATCAATACCTCAATTACTTCTCACCTGATGAAGATATAACATATTATATTTCAACAAAAACTGTTTACTCACAGGATATTGATAAGATTTGAATTCAAAGTTGCAGTTTACTCACAGAATATTTTTGAACAGAGAAACCTGCTGCCTTATCCCCTCCCAGCCTCTTGACCTATCACTTGTTTTAGATTGTGTTTTGTTTTGATCTTCTCGTATTCGAGTTGCTTTGTGTTTGTGAACAAAAGTGTTTATGTGGAGGTATAAGCAGTGAATACATATATATATATATATATATTCATAGAAAGGAAGTGTGTTGTGCAATCTAGATTGTGATTTGTATCCAGGTTTTCATAAACACATTTTTTTTTAAACTTTGATTTGGAATCATATGAAAAGTGTTGATTTGATTTTTCCTTTTTGTGGCCTGATTTCATGTTTTGTATGCTAGGCCCAAAAGCTTGTCTCCTCTTTTGTTTACATGCATTTATGTGAATTGATGTATGTATACATATCCATATCTATTGTATGTATATAATATCTTTCCATATCCATCACTTGTGTATGTTTTTTTATTGTAACATTCATGCAAATATTTTTACTTACTTATATTTGTCCTCATATTCATACATGTACATTGATACACATTGCTTTACTTTATATATTTATTCACATTCATACAACTTTCCTATATTTGTATATTTATACACTTATATATATATATATATATATATATATCATCTAACATAAAACTCGTATCTAAATTATATGGATATCCTATCTCAATTTAAACGGTGAAATTTATCTACACAAAAAGTTTACTTTTCTTTTCTATAGGATTTATAATACCCAGAGATTTTTAAAAATTAAATATTTAATATAGTTTTTAATTCAATGTTTATTTTAGTTTCCAAATCAACACATATGTTAAAATATCTTTAATTATCAGAAATTCATTTGTTTGACTAGTTAATATTAATATTTCAAAAATAAAATCAGTTAATTTCCCAAATAACAGACGTCCAAAAATCCAGGTCGTCACAATATAGGAATATATACATCATAACTTCAAATACAAATCCAACACTTAGGAACATAAAAGGGTCGAGGGGATTTGCTCACCTAGCATTTGGAAGGACAGAGGACAAGAAGAATAAAGAACTGTCTGCATTTTAAATTTGGAAATTGATTTTCTTTCTCCTCTCGAATTGTTTTGATGTTGAACTTTGACCTTGTATTGATTACAGATTTGATTCCCGGCACCTAATTTCTTTTCCATTGTTTTTGAAAAGAGACTTCGCTTTTGTTTTCAGCTTTCCTGAACTTGAATTTAAACTTGAATCCAATTTGCTATTTTTGATTTGTTACAAGTTGAATGCTGTCTCTAATCTACTTCCAGGTTGAAGTTTTCTTTTTTCCTTTTTTTGACGATTCTTTTTTTTAATTTTAAACATTTTTTTCAGATCTGAGAAGAGAAGATGGTGGTAGTTTTTCAAAATTTTCTTTTTTTCTGCTTTTTTCTCTTCTATCTTTCCTTTGTGGTTAATACTTGAGATACTCAATCTTTAGTTACTATTGTTTCAGATTTTGCTGAAAAGTTGTATGATTGCATATAGGGGAGCTCAAAAGTTTCCATAATTTTAAATTTCATTTTTTTATTCAATTAAATATAGTGAATTCCATTTGTAAACATCATCATGATTATGAAATTCCAATGCAATGTTCACTTCTTTACTCTTTCTCCTTTATGTTTGTTTACATTTGTAATTTTCAAAGATAAAAGAAATTTTTTATATAAATTTTTATATCATATTTATTTTATAAAACATTTATTACATATATCACCATTTATATATTATTTTCACATTTAAATGAATACAATTTTTTTCCTTTTATTTATGTATGTCTTGTGTTTTCTTTTACATCTATATTTACAATAATAAGATCTTATCTCCATTTTTTTTCCTTCACATTCAATCTTTAATTTAGTTCATAAATTTATTTAAAATTTATATTTACACAATTTACATTCATATATTTTTTATTATTTATTTTTGTACAACTTTTAAAAGAAAAGAACGAATTTAAATACTTTGATTTCATATTAACAATTAATCACTTTTATTCATATATGAAAATCAAACTTAAAATTAACATTTTGAAAATGAGTACACCAAATTTTTTTCTTTCTTATTGCAACTTCCAAATACTAATAAAATTAAAAATTTAGAAAACAACAATCATTATCTTTTTTTATAAATCTCAAGCTTTTATTTTCTATTTTATTTTTCATACATTTAATTTTTAAATTCAATATTCGTTAGTAAAATACTTATTCTTATATTTTAAATCAAATTGCTATTTATCTTTAAATCAATGTCTACTTTTAAAATCCAATTTTACGTATAAAATTACTTATCCCTAAATTTTAAACCAAATTCTACTTTATAATCTAAAATTTTATTTATTCTAGAAATCTCTAATTAATTCATAATCTATTTTCAAAAATTAATTTAATTGCAAAATTAAACTTGGTGAATTTTCAAGAATGTTACACCATTCTGGTGTCGATTGGTGGGACCTAACTGATGTCAATTGTTTATTTCTAATTTTTGTTTTCAATTACTTTCCTTTAGATTTTTATAAATGTCCGTAACTTCTTCATTTGAACTCCTTCACGAAACTTCAAATATGAAAATTGCACATAAAACCACCATGATAGTAGTGGTGCAATTTTCATGGTCAAATTTCATCATTTTCCCAAATTCCCTTTCAGGCGCCTAATCAATTATAAATAATTAATCATAAATGTAACGGACCGATAGGGTTTCGACCCTTGAAAATCGACGTAAATATGTTCATTGTATAAATTTTGAGCAGTCGAGTGCCGAAAATACCAATTCATTAGGGGTGAAGAAGAAAAAGGTAAAAAAATAAGAAACAACAAAATCAAATCCCACAATCACAGTGTGTAACATTCCTGAAAATCAACTACGTTTAATTTGACAATTAATCTATTTTTGAAAATAAATTGTGAATTTACTCATGAATTAATTAGATATTTTCTAGAATAAATAACTATTTTTAGATTTATAAGTAGAATTTGGTTTAAAATTAAGAATAAGTAATTTTATAAATAAAATTAGATTTAAAAATAAGTATTCATTTAAAGATAAATAGCAAATTGATTTGAAATATAAGAATAAACATTTTATAAAAAAATATTGAATTTAAAAATAAAATAGAATTAAAAGCTTTAAATTAATAAAAAGGTTGTTTCTAAATTTTTAAACGTATTGATATTTGGAAACTATAATTTAAGAATTAATGTAATGATTTTCAAAATATTATTTTTAAGATTAATCTTCTTGTGTATGTACTTATATAAATAAATAAAAATCGTTTGTTAATATGAAATCAGAAAAAAAATGAATCATTCTTTTCTTTTTAAAAAGTTGTACAAAAAAATAAACAATAAAGAAATGCATGAATTTAAAATGTATAGATTATTTGTATATAAAAACAGTGAGCTAAATTAAGGTTTGAATGTGAAAGAAAAAACAATGGATATAAAGTTTTATTTGTGTAAATATAAATAAAAATGAAAATACAAACAACTTTAAAAAAAATTAAGACATATGTTAACATATAGAAATACATTTACATGAAGGGTTAAACAAAAAAAAATTGCAAAACAAGTTGAGTCAATGGATGTAAACACAATTCTCCCTACACACTACAAGTGTAATACATGCAAAGAAACAAGTTCACAAGTGGCATTAACTTTTGAAAAAAAAATATAATCAGGCCATTGATCTTCTCAAGGATTGAAATAAGAAAGCAGGAAAGAAAAGAAAGTTAAACTCAGGTTTCATTCTTCTCAAAAACCTGAGAAAAAAACAGAAAAACAAATCATCTTCAAACTCAAAAAATTCAAAATTCCTCCTCTTCTAAAAAAAATCTAAAACCAAAGCAAAGGATACTGTGAAAAAGATCAAAGCTTCAAACCTAGAAAGCAAGAAACATTTTCAGCTTGAAAATCAAAACTTCAAAGCTGGAAAAATATCAAGCAAAGCAGATTTGAAAGAAAAAAAGAAGAGAAACCTAGAAGAAGGAAAAAACTAGAATCAAAAAGCAACAAATAAAACAAATTCTAAGCAAAACATCAAGCAAGTAACTTCAGGTCAGGAAGGTCAAAAGCAAAGGCAACTCAAAACATAGCAGAATTAGGAAAAATCAAAAGGAAACATCAGAGATTAAGCAAGCAACTAAAAACAACAACTGTTCTTTCTCTGTTAAAAGATTCAAGGTGATAAAACCGTTTCTTTTTGATGCCAAACTTGAATATCTTGATTTCTGTGCTTGATACTTGAAGTTTTTTTCTCATGATAACTATTTATTTAGTTGTTAAGTTATGTTTACATGTATATACATGAGAATGACTGTGCATGTCATTGTTTTGATCCTCTGTTTGAATAACATGCATGATCATCTTATACAAATTCATCTCTCCTATATTAATTTCTCATAGACTTAGGATTTTAATCAAATTATGTTTGATTAAACTTAAAATCATAAGCCCAGAATTTGTTTGAAGCTGAACAGTGTAACATGGATTCTGCATATCAATTTAACAGTAAAAAGAAAATTTTATGTTAAATTCGAATATTTTATTTTGTTGATTTGATTTTATATCTTGAACAAATATTTCAAAATAAGATTTTTAAAACAAATATGATGATTTTTAGTTACGTGTGTAAGGTGCAGTTCTGAGATGAACCAAAAATGCTTTTTTATCAATTTCTGATGATTAAACAAATCTTGGATGTTGAAATTGGTTTTGAAGCTAGCTTGATGAGTTACAAAGTCAGGAAAAATGAAAAAAAAAAATTCCATTGCGTGGATTAAGGGGACGAGGTCAATTTAGGGTTTTGTGGGGTGTTTTGGTGGTCGATGTTCTCGGGGTAATGGTGAAGTATTGGATGGATCGGAGGCACTCGCATAGGTAGCGAAAGTTGTTGGAGGTCGCGTTGTAGCTCAGGGTCGTTTGGCATGAGCTCCGGTGGAATAGATCGTCGTTGGCGAAGAATCTTAGTTCTGGGTCAGTTCCAGTTTGGGGTCGAAGGACTCAATTTTGATTTCCGACGAAACATTGGATTTTGGGTGCTCGCGAGCTTGGGGATGTCGTCGATGACGTGTTGGTGGCCTCGACGTTGATCGGTGTTGGTAAAGTGCTTGTGCACGTATACGTGCAAACATTATGCCGGTGGATTTCATGTTTGGGGAAGAAGAAAGGCACGACTCGATACGTGTCTCGGGAGGTTTGCGTGTTAACTCAGGTTTTAACTCAAAGAAGTATTTTGGTGATAAGGTAAAAACACTTAGAAAAATTTTGAGTGAAAAATCAAGCGTGCTCACGGGTAAATTTTTGAAAACCCGAAGCGATACACGAGGTGATGCTGCAAAGAATCGGGTCAGTGTTGTTGGGGCTTAAACAGTTCAGTTTTTAAAAGGAAAATCAAGTTCAATTTGAAAAGTTTTATTAAAACAATTTTGAGTTTTGGTAAAGGTTGAATGTTAACCCAGTTTTGAATTAGTTAAGAAATTTTTTTTAAGACAAATTTGTTTTAAGTTACCAAGTTTTAAATGATTTAAAATAAATATAACCTTTATTTTGAAAAGTTATTTTAACTTAATAATATTAGAATGTTTTAATGATTAATAAACTTTATTTGTTGGGTTAAATAATTATGTTTTAACAGTTAATAGTTTTATTTGTTAAAAAGATTAATGACTTGAAGTAAATTACTTAATGTAAGAAATTAAAGTAAATTAATTAGTAATTCAAGTTAATTAATCAAGTAATTAATGAATGATTTAATAAAAATAGTAATTACTTAGTGAAAGTAATTAAGAGAAGATAATTAAAGGTTAATTAACTTATATTGATTAAGAAATCATTATTTATTAAGGAGTAATTAATTATTGTAATTACTTAAGGAATAATAAATCTATTAATTAATCAATTAAGGATAATTAATTATAATTAAAATTTAATTAATAATTAGGGGTTTATTAATTAAAGTAATTAATTAAGGAATAATTAATTAATAAAAGTGATTAAGATTTAATTAATTACAATTAAGGTTAATTAATTAAGATGATTAATTAAAGAATGATAAATTTATTAAGGTGATTAAAACTTAATCAATTGTAGTTAATGAAATTAATCATTGATTTATAAAAATTACTAATGAAAGTAATTGTGTGGGTAATAAATTTATAACCACATGATTTTTTCATCTTAATTAAATATGTTTGATTGTTATTGAATGCTATGTGATGGATTGATATATTTGATACAGGATGTGATGCTATGTAATGCTTTGTGCGGAGCTGTTATATCTATGATGAATATACTGTTGTATGAATATGAAAACCTCTTGACTCGTAAAACGACATTTGAATTTCGATGCGACAGTGAGTCGGATTCCAGTTGGTTATCTGAAACCCACATCGAATCGTATTAGTGAATCTTTGTGATTGATTTTGCTTTATCTATCAATCTGTGAACGATGGTAAGTGTTATGGGTTATAACACTTATCGATATATCTGTGATGATTGATGTTGTGCGCGATTGTGTAAAACCCCTTGGACTACACTATACACACACAAATATGGATTGCACGTGGAAAGTGGTTAAGTCACAGATTTTTGAAATAAATTTAAAATTGAATTTTTGAATTCAAATATTTTTGGAAATGGATTGGAATTAAGGTGAAAAGCTTTTGGAAAGGAATTTCAAAGATAAAAGTTATTTTTGAATGACTTAATTTAGTTTTGAAATTTGATTTAAAAATTGAATTCAATGTTTGAAATTGAATTCTATTTTGAGAGTTTATGATGTAAAAGGTCATATAAGTTTATATGGGTCTTTAAACCATTTTTTAAATGTTGTTTTGGGAATTTAATTTAAACCAAGTTTGAAAAAAACTTTAACCTGTATATGTGAAATCGGATTTTTCCGAAATAAAAATTATTTGTTTTCAAATGATAAAAGCTTTCATATAAGAAACGAATTTCCAATTTGTATTAAACAAATTTCAAGTTGAATTGAAATCGGTTTTTCAAGTTATGAATGAATCATTGGAAACAGTTTTGAAAGCTATAAGTTAAATCTTTAATTTAAAGATAAATGAATTAATCCAATTAAAATGGAGATTGTTTTGAGATCTGTGAATAGATCTTTATGAAACTGGGTGAACTTTGGGAAATGAATCTTTTTATATAAAGATTTGAAATGGTAGTTTGTTTAAAACCATTTGAAGTAAATTTGAAATTTTAAGTTGTGACTTAACTGATATCCCAAATCCATATGTTTTTAAATATTGCGTTCATTATTCGGTTTAGCCGGGAGAGGACATTTGTGTCATATAACCCATTCCGAATAATGATACATCGTTATGGATAGCATTTGAAGACCGGTGGTGAAGATCGGGTATTTGCGAGAGCGATAGGATGAACTATCGATTGTCTCTACACCGAGTAGCTACGGTATAGAGATTCCCTAAGTGATGGGAAATCCGATCGGGATTGTGGATACCCGGATTTGCAAGGGCTTCTTCGGAAGTGCCATCGATTCTGTTCAAACCCAGAACAAACTTGCATGGATGCGTGTCTGACATTACACTTTGAGATGTTAAACCAGTTTCTATTAAATACATTTCTGCTTAGTGGCGGAGAATTTATTCTCTTAGCTTAACACCCTTCTCTGAGATGTACGAGCTCAGAGGTTATGTAGTTGACGGTTACTAGTGATACATTTCCAATTTGGTAATGTGGCATACGAAGTGCTGCTAATCATTAGTTGATCAAAGAATGGCTTTGTGAAAAAGCGTAGCTTTATGGACGAGACCTCATCGAGCCTCACAAACCGGTAATGGTCGAAACACGAAAGATGTGGCAAAGTTTCAGGGGTAGCTCTCCTAAGGTATGACCATTTCTTTTGGAAAAGGGTGGTATCATGGTATGGAGCCCAGATACTTACTCATGTGGGCACTGTAGTATATATTTATTATTGTGTGATGTTTTTGGTGTAGAGGATCCTTGGATAAAGTTCCCAAAGGATCGGGGGTGGCATATCTTAGGTTTTATTTCCCGGGAAGGGGGTAGCCGGCCTTGTTTGGCAGAGAGCCGGGTAGGTTCTTGGGGCTTCCCGCCAGAGGCGTTCCTATATGTCAATAGGAAGTTCCTTAGCCTGACCATTTGCTGGAAATTCAACCAACCAAAACAAGCCCTTTACGATTGCAGTTGTATTACCTGCCACCTCAGGTGGTAGCTATAGCGGGCATAATATCATGGTACCTATGCTGGCTAGCATTTATATTATACTTTAGAACCACCATGCATTAGTAATAATAATATCAAAAAGAATTTTTGCGTAGTAAGCATGTTTGACTACCATAAGGAGAAATCTCCCTCATGTGTGTGTTTGCATTGTGTGTATGCTGGGAGGCCTTATGGTAGTTTCATTTTCCAAAAGCATTGCAGATTTCAAAATCTATATCTTTTTGTTTGTTTTAAAGACTAAATGTTTTTGTTTGCTCACACCAGTCCCACGACTAACTCGGAGTTTATTATTCCATTCCTAAACTCTGGTGCAAATAATTTTCCACACGGGCAGTCTAGAGTTTGGTTTTTCAGATAGTCAGGTGGTAGATATCATTTTGGTAGCCTTCAGCTTTCTATTTGATACATTTTGAAGTCTTTAGAGTCCACGACCAGACTTGCTTATCTTTGTGCAACCTTGATGGCGGATCGAGCTTGGAGTTTTGGAGCTTTATCTTTGGAGCTTTGGATCAGAGTTGCAGTATTGGAATCTGTGAAGACTTATCTCATATTTTGTCGTGTTCCGCTGTATTTTGTGTTGTATTCTCTGTCATTGATGATTGTCATTGTATCAAATTGATGCATTAGATATTGTATTCATGTTGTATCAATGATATCATCTTTTATTTTTGCTGTGTTATTTATCATCTAATGTTGTTGCAAGCTACGGCGATACAAATTTGATGTTGTTTGTCGAACATCGAGTTGGGGTCGTCACAGTTGGTATCAGAACTAAAGGTTGAGTAAGAACACTGCTACGGAGTGTAACGCATTAGATGGCTCATTGGAGATAGGGTGAAGTATACCCTAGTATGAGTATATCCAGTGAAACCAAAATCCTAATTTCTCAGTCTGTTCTCTTTATCTTTTGTTATTCTCTAAGATATTTCGTCTGAATGCCTAAATCGGTTTTCTTACTATTACAGATGTAAGTATGAGTGGAAGAAGAGGACGAGATTGGGAACAGGGAAGTACCACTTCAACTGGTCAAGGCCCTGCAACGATAGATATTCCCATTCAATATCTACCACATCTGGCTGATTTTTATCGAAGCTTTTCTAGACTTGGTGGAAAGCCATTCACAGGCAAAGAATCTGTTATCGAAGCATAAGCCTGAATTCGATCGTGTGAAAGGATTTTCAAAGGACTAAATTTAGAAGATGATCAGATGCGATTGACAGCTACTTGGAAACTCCAGGAAGAGGATTTAGCATGGTGGGAAACAGTTACATTGGATGAACTGGCAGATGGATTTACTTGGAGTCATTTCAAGGAAGTGTTCAAGCAGCGATATATGCCGTCTGCTGGTATCTCTCGAATGTACCTAGAGTTGGCAGATTTGAAGCAAGGAAGGTTATCATTTGAGGAATATCTGAACAAATTTAATAAATTATCTCAATTTGGTCCAGAATTGGTGAATACACCGTTAAAGAAGAATGAAAAGTTTATTCGGGGAATGAACAAGGAATTCCAAGAGAGGATGACTACTCACGTAAAGGAATCATTTTCTGAATTAATTGATATGCGTTATAGATACAATACTCTGGATAAGCAAGGAGTTCCAAAGGAGGATGGAGATACAAGCAATCTGAATTGGAGGAAAAAGAAATTTGGTGGAAAGAATCGAGGAAAGATGAAGGAAAGAAGAATACTCTGAAGAAAAAGGTGAAAGATGTTAATTGTTTCAAATGCTTGGAGAAAGACCATTACTTGAACAATTTTAAGAATCCCAGGAAACAAGGAATGAGAGAGCCATTTATGAAGCCAGAACAGGAATCTAGGGAATGTTGTTACTGCCATAAGCCGGGACATAGGATCATGAATTGCCCAGCACTGAAGCAAGATCAAGTAGCGAGGGCGTATGCAATCAAAGGTGATTCTTCAATCTCAAAGGATGATAAAGGAAAAGAAATTTTAAAGGTAACCTTCTCGTTTACGATTAAATTTTCAAGTTTGTTTGACATGAGAACTACCCATTGTTTTATTTCAAAACAATTCATAAATAAGCTAAATCTTGAATCTGAGATCATAGTCGAATCTATTTTTGTTTGTTTCACTGGGTTTCGACATAATCTACGAATGGTTAGTTATCCCTTCGAACTACCAATACCCTTTTATACTTCATAGATCAGATAACCCAATTGTTCGTAATTGAATGAGTTGATTCTCATATTTGTTGATATACTAATTTGGTAAGCCAAATGCAGAATAAATATTTCGATCAGATCTGATCAATCATTTCTTTATCTATCATCTATTCATTCTCGTCTCCCTAACAAATTTCGGAACGAAATTTTTTATGGGCGGAATCTGTAACATACCTGAAAATCAACTACGTATTATTTGACAATTAATTTATTTTTGAAAATAAATTGTGAATTTACTCATGAATTAATTAGATAATTTCTAGAATAAATAACTATTTTTAGATCTATAAGTAGAATTTGGTTTAAAATTAAGGATAAGTAATTTTATAAATAAAATTGGATTTAAAAATAAGTATTGATTTAAAGATAAATAGCAAATTGATTTGAAATATAAGAATACATATTTTATAAAAGAATATTGAATTTAAAAATAAAATGCATTAAAAATGAAATAGAATTAAAAGCTTTAAATTAATAAAAAGGTTGTTTCTAAATTTTTAAACATATTGATATTTGGAAACTGTAATTTAACAATTAATGTAATAATTTTCAAAATATTATTTTTAAAATTAATCTTATGTATATACTTATATAAATAAAAGTAATCATTTGTTAATATGAAATCAAAAAAAATTAAATCATTCTTTTCTTTTTAAAAAGCTGTGCAAAAAAAGTAAATAATAAAGAAATGCATGAATTTAAAATGTATAGATTATTTGTATATAAAAATGGTGTGCTAAATTAAGGTTTGAATGTGAAAAAAAAAACAGTGGAGATAAAGTTTTATTTGTGTAAATATAAATATAAATGAAAATACAAACAACTTTAAAAAGAAATTAAGACATATATTAATATATGGAAATATATTTACATGGGGGGTTAAAAAAAATTGCAAAACAATTTGATTCAAAGGATTTAAACACAATTCTCCCTACAAACTACAAGTGTAATACATGGAAAGAAACAAGTTACAAGTGGCATTAATTTTTGAAATATATACATATATACATATACATATATATATATATATATATATATAATTAGGCCATTGATCTTCTCAAGGCCTGAAATAAGAAACCAGAAAAGAAAAGAAAGTTAAAGTCGGGTTTCATTCTTCTAAAAAACGTGAGGAAAAAAACAGAATAACAAATCATCTTCAAAGTCAAAAATTTCAAATTCCTCCTCTTCAAAAAAAAATCTGAAACCAAAGCAAAGGATACTGGGAAAAAGATCAAAGCTTCAAACATAGAAAGCAAGAAACATTTTCAGCTTGAAAATCAAAACTTCAAACCTGGAAAAATATCAAGCAAAGCAGATTTGAAAAAAAAAGAGAAACCCTAAAGAAAAAGAAAACTGAAATCAAAAGGCAGCAAATAAAACAAATTCAAAGCAAAACATCAAGCAAGTAACTTCAGGTCAGGAAGGTCAAAAGCAAAGGCAACTCAAAACATAACATATTCAGGAAAAATCAAAAGGAAACATAAGAGATTAAGCAAGCAACTAAAAACAATAACTGTTCTTTCTCTGTTAAAAGATTCAAGGTGAGCAAACCCTTTCTTTTTGATCCCAAACTTGAATATCTAGATTTCTGTGCTTGATACTTGAAGTTTTTTTTCATGATAACTGTTTATTTAGTTGTTAAGTTATGTTTACATGTATATACATGAGAATGACTGTGCATGTCATTGTTTTGATCCTCTGTTTGAATAACAGGCATGATCGTCTAATACAAATTCATTTCTCGTCTATTAATTTCTCATAGACTTAGGATTTTAAACAAATTGTGCTTGATTAGACTTAAAATCATAAGCCTGGAATTTGTTTGAAGCTGAACAGTGTAACATGTATTCTGCATATCATTTTCAAGGAAACGAAAATTTAATGTTAAATTCGAATATTTAATTTTATTGATTTGATTTTATATCTTGAACAAACATTCAAAAATAAGATTTTTAAAACAAATATGATGATTTTTAGTTACGTGTGTAACATGTAGTTCTGAGATGAATCAAAAATGCTTTTTTATCAATTTTTGATGATTAAACAAATCTTGGATGTTGAAATTGGTTTTGAAGCTAGCTTGTTGAGTTACGAAGTCAGGAAAAATGAGAAAAAAAATTCCATTGCGTAAATTTAGGGGTTGTGGGGTGTTTTGGTGGTCAATGTTCTCGGGGTAATGGCGAAGTGTGGATGGATCAGAGGCGATCGTATAGGTAGCGAATGTTGCTGGAGGACGCTTCGTAGCTCGGGGTCGTTTGGCATGAGCTCCGGTGGAATAGATCGTCGTTGGCGAAGAATTTTAGTTCTGGGTCAGTTCCAGTTTGGGGTCGAACGACTCAATTTTGATTTCCGGTGAAACATTGGGTTTTGGGTGCTCACGATGCTTGGTGATGTCGTCGATGATGTGTTGGTGGCCTCGACGTTGATCGGTGTTGGTAACGTGCTTGTGCACGTATACGTGCAAACGTTGTATCGGTGGATTTCGAGTTTGGGGAAGAAGAAAGGGGCGACTCGAAGCATGTCTCGGGAGGTTTGCATGTTAACTCGGGTTTTAACTCGAAGAACATTTTGGTGATAATGTAAAAACACTTAGAAAAATTTTGAGTGAATAATTAAGCGTGCTCACGGGTAAATTTTTGAAAAACCCGAAACGTTACTCGGGGAGATGCTGCAAAGACTCGGGTCAGTGGTGTTGGGGCAAAAACAGTTCGGTTTTTAAAAGGAAAATCAAGTTCACTTTGAAAATTTTTACTAAAACAGTTTTGAGTTTTGGTAAAGGTTGAATGTTAACCCAGTTTTGAATTAGTTAAGAAAGGTTTTTTTAAGACGAATTTGTTTTTAATTACCAAGTTTTAAAATGATTTAAAATAAATATAACCTTTATTTTGAAAAGTTATTTTAACTTAATAATATTAGAATGTTTTAATGATTAATAAACTTTATTTGTTTGGGTTAAATAATTAATGTTTTAATGGTTAATAGATTTTATTTGTTAAAAAGATTAATTACTTAAAGTAAATTACTTAATGTAAGAAATTAAAGTAAATTAATTAGTAATTCAAGTTAATTAATCAAGTAATTAATGAATGATTTAATAAAAATAGTAATTACTTAGTGAAATTAATTAAGAGAAGATAATTAAAGGTTAATTAACTTAAAGTGATTAAGAAATCATTATTTATTAAGGAGTAATTAATCATTGTAATTAATTAAGGAAATTATAGTTTAGATTTAATTAATAATTAGGGGTTTATTAATTGAAGTAATTAATTAAGGAATAATTAATTAATAAAAGTGATTAAGATTTAATTAATTACAATTAAAGTTAACTAATTAAGATGATTAATTAATTTATGATAAATTTATTAAGGTGATTAAAACTTAATCAATTGTAGTTAATGAAATTAATCATGGATTTATAAAAATTACTAATGAAAGTAATTGTGTGGGTAATAAATTTATAACCACGCAATTTATTCATCTTAATTAAAGATGTTTGATTGTTATTGATTGTTATGTGATGGATTGATATATTTGATACATGATGTGATGCTATGTAATGCGTTGTGCCGAGCTGTTATATCTATGATGAATATACTGTTGTATGAATGTGAAAACCTCTTGACCTGTAAAACGACATTTGAATTTCGATGCGACATGGAGACGGATTCCAGTTGGTTATCTGAAACCCACATCGAATCGTATTAGTGAATCTTTGTGATTGATTTTACTTTATCTATGAATCTCTGAATGAAGGTAAGCGTTATGGGTTATAATGCTTATCGATATATTTATGATGATTGATGTTGTGCACTATTGTGTAGAACCCCTTGGACTACACTATACACACACAAATATGGATTGCACGTGGAAAGTGGTTAAGTCACAGATTTTTGAAATAAATTTAAAATTGAATTTTTGAACTCAAATAGTTTTGGAAATGGATCGGATTTAAGTTGAAAAGCTTTTGGAAAGGAATTTCAAAGATAAAGGTTATTTTTGAATAACTTAATTTAGTTTTGAAATTTGATTTAAAAGTTGAATTCAATATTTGAAATTGAATTCTATTTTTAGAGTTTATGATGTAAAAGGTCATACAAGTTTATATGGGTTTTTAAACCATTTTTTAAGTGTTGTTTTGGGAATTTAATTTAAACCAAGTTTGAAAAAAACTTTAACTTGTATAAGTGAAATCGGATTTTTCCGAAACAAAAGTTGTTTGTTTTCAAATGATAAAAGCTTTCATATAAGAAATGAATTTCCAATTTGTATTAAAGGAATTTCATGTTGAATTGAAATCGGTTTTCCAAGTTATGAATGAATCTTTGGAAATGTTTTGAAAGCTATAAGTTAAATCTTTAATTTAAAGATTAAATGAGTTAATCCGATTAAAATGGAGATTGTTTTGAGATCCGTGAATGGATCTTTGTGAAACTGGGTGAACTTTGGGAAATGAATCTTTTTATATAAAGATTTGAAATGGTAATTTGTCTAAAACCATTTGAAATAAATTTGAAATTTTAAGTTGTGACTTAACTGAAATCCCATATCCATATGTTTTTAAATATTGCGCACATTATTCGGTTTAGCGGGGAGAGGACCTTTGTGTCATATAACCAATTTCGAATAATGATACGTCGTTATGGATAGCATTTGAAGACCGGTGGCGAAGTCCGGGTATTTGCGAGAGCGATAGGATAACCTTTCAATTTTCTCTGCACTAAGTAGCTACGGTATTGAGGTTCCCTGAGTGATGGGAAAAACAATCGGGATTGTTGATACCCGGATTTGCAAGGGATTCTTCCGAAGTGCTTTCGATTCTGTTCAAACCTAGAACAGACTTGTATGGATATGTGTCCGACGTTACACTTTAAGATGTTAAACCTGTTTCTATCAAATACAGTTCTGCTTGGTGGCGGAGAATTTATTCTCTTAGCTTAACACCCTTCTCTGAGACGTACGAGCTCAGTGGTTATGTAGTTGATGGTTACAAGTGATACATCTCCAATTTGGTAATGTGGCATACGAGGTGCTGCTGATCATTTGTTGATCAAAGCATGGCTTTGTGAAAAAGTATAGCTTTGTGGACGAGACCTCATCGAGCCTCACAAACCGGTAATGGTCGAAACAGGAAATATGCGGCAAGGTTTCAAGGGTAGCTCCCCTAGGGTATGACCATTTCTTCTGGAAAAGGGTAATATCATGGTATGGTGCCCAGATACTTACTCATGTGGGCACTGTAGTATATATTTATTACTGTATGATGTTATTGGTGTAGAGGATCCTCGGATAAAGGTCCCAAAGGACCGGGGGTGGCATATCTTAGGTTTAATTCCCCGGGAAGGGGGTAGCCGGCCTTGTTTGGCAGAGAGCAGGGTAGGTTCTCGGAGCATCCTGCCAGAGGCGTTCCCATGTGTCAATAGGAAGTTCCTTAGCCTGACCATTTGTTGGAAATCCAACCAACCAATAGGAGCCCCTTTACAATTGCAGTTGTATTACCTGCCACCTCTGGTGGTAGCTATAGCAGGCATAATACCATGGTACCTATGCTGGCTAAGATTTATATTATAGTTTCGAAAGATTTTCCACTATGCACTAGTAATAATAATGTCAAATAGAATTTTTGCGTAGTAAGCATGTTTGACTAACATAAGGAGAAATCTCTCCCATGTCTGCGTTTGCATTATGTGTGTGCCGGGAGGCCTCATGGTAGTTTCATTTTCCGGAAGCATTGCGGATTTCAAAATCTAAATCTTTTTGTTTGTCTTAAAGACCAAATGTTTTTGTTTGCTCACACCAGTCCCACGACTGACTCCGAGTTTATTGTTCCATTCCTAAACTCTGGGTGCCCATAATTTTCCAGACGGGCAGTCTAGAGTTTGGTTTTTCAGATAGTCAGGTTGTAGATATCGTTTTGGTAGCCTTCAGCTTTCTATTTGATACATTTTGGAATCTTTGGAGTCCACGACCTGACTTGCTTATCTTTGTGCAACCTTGATGGTGAATCGAGCTTGGTGTTTTGGAGCTTTTTATTTGGAGCTTTGGATCAGAGTTGCAGTATTGGATTCTGTGAAGACTTATCTCATATTTTGTCGTGTTTCGTTGTATTTCGTGTTGTATTCTCTATTATTGATGATCATCATTGTATCAAATTGATGTATTGTATATTGTATTCATGTTGTATCAGTGATATCATCTTTTATTTCCGCTGTGTTATTTATTATCTAATGTTGTTGCAAGCTCCGGCGATACGAATTTGATGTTGTTTGTTGAACATCGAGTTCGGGGTCACACAGTGGAATAAAATATAATATATAATAATATTTCAGCGTACAAGAATTGTACTGTTAATATACATACCACTATCAGAGTACAACAATTAAATACATCAAATGGGCAATTATAATAAATTGTCCTCACATAGCGAAAATAACCAAGTACGTGATATACGTCTGAACTCCTCCAGCTCATCTTTTGAGCTCCGTAGCTTTTAACCTAGATCTGTAATACTCAGCCTGAACTGAGCATTATAATAAAACAACATCCAAGTCAGCCTGGAAAACCAGCATGAGAAAACGCACTCAATTTGAATTATTAACTTTTCTAAATCCTTTGAAAACAAAGGTATCTCATAAGACCACGTCACACATAAACATGACGGTTTTTTACCTTACGATAACCAAATGACTTTTATCAAAATCATCTGATATTATAATAGTGTATATAGAAAGTAAACAGCAAATAGCTGAAATGCTTGCATCTCACGTTTTAGCATAGTTGGGCGCAATCAAAATAGTATGGCGCTTATTGGAGAATGGATCCCATCGAATGACTGGGCCACTACAGTACCGCCCACCATAGTACACCTCTAGAACAATATACCGAGGACCACGCCGGGATCCCCTACTACATAAGACCAACCTACCCCTGACCTGGATAGACCGAATATGTTATCTCCCTGGGTGTTCCCACCCTTACCATCGAGCGCTCCTTCCATGCACAATCATATCCATAAATAATATGTTTCCGAGGACATCTAGAAAGGTGATAACATACCCTATTTGGGTGCGACCCACTTAACCTTGCTACATCTTCCCTATTTTAGTCATTTCCTGGTTGATGAGGTTCGAGGCTAAGCATTATCTTTCAAGAACAACTTTACATAGAATGCTCATCGTCGTCCAATGATGATGTTCTAATAGCATTCGTCCATACAAGTTGTCTTAAGTATGGACAAACCGAATCACCGTCTATAAGAGATGCGGAATACGAATTTTAAGGCTAGAATTAGCACTAGAAGGGAGGTGAATAGTCTTTTGAGGAATTACTAAACTTTGTTTAGTTTTAAATTTGAACACCAATGTATGCAATATTCAGAAAAAGATATGATCACAGAATCAAGCACAGATGCAGAAATAAGGTAAAACCAATAAATGATAAAACATAGAGGATTTTATACTGGTTCGGAGTTACCCTACATCCAGTCCCGCATACAAGTATATATTTCCTTTCAAAAGCAATTTTTACAATTACACCCTCAATTTCAAGGCCACGAGGCACACCTCTTCAGATTCACAATCCTATGGGTAGAGATATTTAATTTCACGGGCAACAAGTTCGCCCAATTGATTTCCAAGGCTACAATCACACCTTTTCTCACTTGATTGATTTCCAAGGCTGCAATCACACCTGTTCTCACTTGATTGATTTCCAACGCTACAATCACACCTTTTCTCGCTAAATAGATTACAAAGAAGTCTATAACTCTGAATAGCACTAAGGATCTTGTTGAGATGGTGATAGAGAATCAAACCAGAAATGATCTAGTTAGATTCAATGGTGATTTCGGCAGAGTAATGGTAAGAATGTTCATAAAGAAATGTGGAAGAAGAAGAGTAGTGAGAACCAGAAAAATATGATTAGAAATTCGTTGAAAATAGCCCATATTTATAGAAGAACAACATCCATGTCCATTCGTGAAAGGATATGACGAATAGACATTTCTTTCGAAATTTAAATTTTGAAACCAACTACCACTATGTCGACATGACTAACTTGGGTATGTCGACATGCCAAAGGAAATTTTGGTGTTTTGTTTTTCTTTGAAAATAACTTTTATCTTATATTAAAACTACTTTAAACTTTTATAAATATACTTAACTATAGTTAAAATACATAAATAAATATAGAGAATAATATTTTGGTATATATAAAATTTTACTATAATTTTATATTTAAATGTAAGTATAAATATTAAAAGTTAAATGTATTATTATTAAAAGATAGTTTAAAACTAAGGATTATTTTGATTTTGAAATTGAAGATTATTTTGAGGCTAAAAGTATTTAAATTTCGGACAGATGTTTTTGATTCTTTTAAAAGAAAGGTTTTGAAAATTTGAAAACAAGATATAATTTTGTAAAAACATTTTGAATAAAAGTTAGAGGATACAAAACAATGTTCCATAAGATTTTTTGCAGGTTCCATCCTACTTAGGGTTCCATCCCTTTAACGAGCTCGAAGTGGATTCCATTCCACCAATAAAATGGATTTTAAGATGCCAGCGCTTTTCTAGGAGTTTTAACAAAATTCCTAATTAAATTACTTATATTAAAATCTCGAACTCTTGAAATCTTGATCCTCATGAGTCTTCAATCTTGATATCTTGAATCTCTATATTGTACATTCTTCATTCTTGGTACCTGCATGGTTAAATCCTGCATATACATATATTTCTAAACTATAATGTTAGTATTTATATTTTATATTCTTATTCTAAGGTTGTTATCATCAAAACCACCATCTCAAGGACTAACAATCTCTCCCTTTTTAATAATGACAACCTTTGTTTATAAAATATTACTTCTATCCTAATAACTCTCGCTTAATCTATGCCTAACTACCATATTTTATATTTCTCTCCCTTTGTCATCAATAAAAACTAACTCCAAGCTATATAACTCCAAACCATATAACTCCCCTTAATCTAATACTCTATGACATGTGATTATAATGATAGTGTCATCATATAATCAACACTTAACTCTAAAACTTAAAACTTAGTCCTAAACTACTAACTATCCTAACTAAGTACCCATATAATAATACTTTTAATAGAACACATGTAAGAACACAAATTATTTATTAATTATATAGTTATATTTACATTTTCGTAGAGAACGTAAGAAAGAACATACAATAATAGGAAAAAGAGAAAAGAAACTAATGAGTGTCTTTGAAATTGGGAGATCTATGAACCGAAAAATTTGGATAGTGTCAACACAAACAACTTTATCGTCTTCTTCAACGTGCTCTTCTTCCATGAAGGCTTCTTCTTCTTCTTCCTCGCTGTCCTCCTGCACTTGATCTCCCGTATGATCTTCGTCAATCAAGATCGGATTAGCATGATTGTCCATTAAAAAAATTTCCAAATTTCTAAGGATTTTGCCATGCCTTTCTTATTCTTTGGCCATTCTAAGTTGCACCACTTGAATTTCAATTATTAATTGTAGTGCATCCTTTAGAGAATCCTCCATTTTCGCCACTCGTTCGAGCGTTGTTCACTGAAACGGTCCAGATGTAGGAGAAGGAAATGAAAAGGTTGAATATTTGTTTGATTTGGAAGAGGAGGCCATGGTTTAATTTATTTTAGAAGTTAGAATAGAGAGAGAACAAAGAGAATGATCAAAATTTCAAAAATAAGAAGAATATATAACCCATTATTTGAAATTTGGTGGGAAAAATTTCAAAAAGAAAAAATCATTGTATGTCGACATGGGTAGAGGGGGGATGTCGACATGATCCTTGAAATTTTTACTATTTGATTTATTTTGATTTAATTTTTAATTATACTTTGTTATTTATATTCGTACATTTCAGTTATTTAACAACTACCTAATTCTCTTCTTAATTTAGTAAATATAGATTCATTTAAGGATTTTGTCAATATATCAGCAATTTGATTCTCGGAACTAATATTATCGAGAGTAATTACTTCCTTATTTATATTATCTCTGAGAAAATGATGTCTTAAATCAATATGTTTAGTTTGAGCATGTTGAGTAGCATTTTTGATAAATTTATCGCACTAGTATTATCACAATAAATTGGTTATTTTCAGATATTTAAACCATGATCTTTTAAAGTTTGTTGCATATATATTACTTGAGAACAAGCCAAAGCAGCAGAAATATATTCTTCTTCGGTTGTTGATAAAGAAACCGTGTTTTGCTTTTTACTAAACCAAGAAATTAGAGAATCCCCCAAAAAGTGACAAGTTCCACTTGTACTTTTCGGTCTGATTTACAACCAGCATAATCAGCATCACGGTAAGATATTAAGTCAAAAGAATCATTTTTAGGGTAAAATAAGCCATAATCAGAGCTGTGTTGAACATACCTTATGATACATTTTACGGCTTTTAAGTGGGTCTCTTTAGGTTGGGATTGATATCTTGCATAGAGACAAACACTATGCATGATATCAGGTCTACTAGCAGTGATATAGAGTAGTGATCCAATCATTCCTCTATATAATTTTTGATCTACATCTTTCGAGAGATCTTCTTTACTAAGGTACTCATTGGTTGCCATGGAAGTGGTTTTTCCACTCGCAGTAGTCAAATCAAATTAACTAATTAGGTCTTTAGCATATTTTTCTTGACTAATAAAGATACCATTATCTAATTGTTTTATTTGTAATCCTAAAAAGAAATTTAATTTACCATATGACTCATCTCAAACTCTTTTGTCATTATATCAGAAAATTCTTTTTTCATTTCAAAATTAGTTGATCCGAAAATGATATCATCTACATAAACTTGTACTAGTTGAATATCATTTTTATTTCTTTTAATAAAAAGAGTATTATCTACTTTACCAATTTCAAAATTTGATTGTAATAAGTAAGATCTCTATCATACTAGGCTCTAGGAGCATGTTTTAGACCATGTAGAGCTTTCTTAAGTTTGTAAACATGATTTGGTAATTTTTCATTTTCAAAAAGTGTTGGTTGTTCAACATATACTTCCTCTTTTACAAATCCATTTTAAAAGGCACCTTTAACATCCATTTGAAATAATATAAAACTATTATGATTTGCGAAAGCAAGTAGAATCCTAACGGCTTCTAATCTTGCTACGGGAGCAAAGGTTTCATCAGAATCTATTCCTTCTTCTTGACAATAACCTTGAGCAACTAACCGGGCTTTATTTCTAACAACCTCTCCTTTTTCATTCATTTTATTTTTATAAACCCACTTAGTTCCAATTATAATTTTATTTTCAGGTCTAGCAACAAGTTCCCAAACATCATTCCTAGTGAATTGATTTAATTCTTCTTGCATAGCCAAAATCCATGAATCAT
The DNA here is from genome assembly GCA_030765085.1 of Allium cepa. Lineage (NCBI taxonomy): Eukaryota > Viridiplantae > Streptophyta > Magnoliopsida > Asparagales > Amaryllidaceae > Allium > Allium cepa. Next base: position 491,787,606 of record CM060942.1, read on the forward strand.
TTGCTGATGCTTCTTTTGGATTTTTGGGTTCAATAGTTGATATAAAAGCTATATTGCTCATTTGACTTAGTCGATTTCTAGTTTTAACAACAGATTGCATATCTCCAAGTATATTTTCAATAGGATGGTCTTTTAAAAGTTTAATCTTTTATTAGGATGATTAATTTCATTATTAGTTTCAGTTGACTCTTGATTTTGAGTGATTAAATCCTCTTCATCATTTGAATCTTCAAAAAATTTGAGATTTTCGTCGAATGAAACATGCATTGTTTCTTCGATGGTGTTAGTTTTTAAATTAAACACTCTATATGCTTTACTTCTATAACAATATCCGATGAAGATACCATTGTCGGATTTAGGATCAGATTTATCTAAGTTATCTTTTGTATTTAAAATAAAACATTTACTTCCAAAAATTCTAAAATAAGATACCTTAGGTTTCTTTGAGTGAAGAAGTTCATAAGATGTCTTATCAGTTAAAGGTCTAATTAAAATTCTATTTAAAATATAACAGGCGGTAGCAACTGCTTTTGCCCAAAAATACTTTGGTAATTTACTATCAGAAATCATAGTTCTCGCACACTCTTGAATTTTCCTATTTTTACGTTCTACTACTCCATTTTGTTGTGGAGTTCTTGGAAATGAAAAATTGTGAGTTATTCCCTTTTTATTGCAGAATTCCTCAAACTTTTCATTTTCAAATTCACCACCATGATCACTATGGATGGTTATAATTTTTAGAGAAAGTTGATTTTGAATCCTTTTTGTAAAGTTCATAAAACATTCAAAAGTACACTTTTATGTTTCAAAAATATTGTCCATGTAAATCTAGAATAATCTTCTACAATTACAAAAACATATTTGCTATGATTTATTGATAGAATTTGAGATGGACCAAATAAATCAAGGTGAAGTAATTCAAGAGGTTTTGAGGTTGAAATCATATCTTTTAATTTAAAGGAACTTTTTCTAAGTTTTCCTAATTGACATGCATCACATATACTATCTACTTTAAAATTCATTTTGGGAAGACCTTTTACTAGATCATGTCTTTACAGTCTAGATAAGAGTTTGAAATTCAAATGCCCAAATCTCTTATGCCAAATCCAAGGCTCACTTGTGTTTGCCAAAAGACACTGGTTATCATTTGAAACTTTCATACTAAGAATATAAATATTCTTTTTCCTTATTCCCTCAAATATTATGGTTAAATTATTATCTTCAACGAGACATTTATCTTTTTCAAATTTAATTTTATATCCTTTATCGTAGAGTTGACTTATACTTAGTAGATTATGTTTCAGATTCTTAACTAGCAAAACATTAGTAATAATAAGAGCTTCAGAGTTACCGACTTTGCCGATGCCAATCACATATCCTTTTGAATTGTCTCTAAAGTTAACCAGTCCTCCATCTTTGTATATTATCTCATTTAACATATCTGGATTGCCAATCATGTGTCTAGAACATCCACTATCAAGTATCCATTTATTCTTTTAGATCTGCACAATTTGTCCATTGTGGATTGATTCCTCAACCCCCATAAAGCAAGTTTCCTGCACATCAAACAATCTTAGTAGACAACTTGTATTTGAATATTGATTATATGCAGACTCATGAGACAATGATGATCTTAGTATTTCTAAACTAGTATTAACAAACATAGCCATTTTACAAACATTTTCGAAAATAAGATTATGAAACTTTGAAAACCTTGCTCTGATACCGAATGTGAGAAATGCGGAATACGGATCTTAAGGAAAGAATTAACACTAGGGGGGTGAATAGTGTTTTAAGGAATTACTAAATCTTTTTGAGTGTTTTCTAATTTGAACACAGATGTATACAATATTCAGACACAGATATGATCACAGAATCAAACACAGATGCAGAAATAAAGTAAAAGCAATAAAGGAAAGAACACACTGGATTTTATACTGGTTTGGAGTTACCCCACATCCAATCCCGCACACAAGTATGGATTTCCTTTCAAAAGCAATTTTTACAATTACAACCTCGATTTCAAGGCCACGAGGTACACCTCTCCAGATTCACAATCCTCTGGGTAGAGATACTTGACTTCACGGGCAACAAGTTCACCCAATTGACTTCGAGGGCTATAATCACACTTTTTCTCACTTGATTGATTTCCAAGGCTAAAATCACACCTTTTCTCACTTGATTGATTTCCAAGTCTACAATTACACCTTTTCTCGCTAAATTGATTACAAAGAAGTCTATAACTCTGAATAGCACTAAGGATCTTGTTGAGATAGTGATTGAGAACAAATCAAAAATGATCTAGTTAGATTCAATGGTGATTTCGACAGAGTAATGTTAAGAATGTGTATAAAGAAATGTGGAAGAAGAAGAGAAGTGAAAATCAAAAAAAAATATGATTAGAAATTCGTTGAAAATAGCCCCTATTTATAGAAGAACAGCAGTCATGTCCTTTCATGAAAGGATATGACGAATAGACACTTCTTTTGAAATTTAAAGTTTGAAACCAACAACCACTATGTCGACATTGGTATCTTGGGTATGTCGACATGCCAAAGGAAATTTTGGTGTTTTGTTTTTCTTTGTAAATAACTTTTATCTTATATTAAAACTATTTTAAACTTTTATAAATACACTTAACTATAGTTAAAATACATAAATCATTATAGAGAATAATATTTTGGTATATATAAAATTTTACTATAATTTTATATTTAAATCTAAGTATAAATATTAAAAGTTAAATATATTATTATTAAGTTTAAAACTAAGGATGATTTTGATTTTGAAATTAATATTATTTTAAGGCTAAAAGTATTTAAATTCCAGATTGATGTTTTTGATTCTTTTAAAAGGAAGGTTTTGAAAACATTTTGAAAACAAGATATAATTTTGTAAAAACATTTTGAATAAAAGTTAGTGGATACAAAACACTGTTCCACAAGATTTTTCATAGGTTCCATCCTACTTAGAGTTCCATCCCTTTAACGGGCTCGAAGTGGGTTCCATTCCACGAATAAAGTGGATTTTAAGATACCAGTGCTTTTCTAGTAGTTTTATCAAAATTCATAATTAAATTACTTATACTAAAATCTTGAACTCTTGAAATCTTGATACTCATGAGTCTTCAATCTTAATATCTTGAATCTCTATAATGTACAGTCTTCATTCTTGGTACCTGCACGGTTAAATCCTGCACATACATATATTTCTAAACTATAATGTTAGTATTTATATTTTATAATCTTATTCTAAGGTTGTTGTCAACAAAACAATCATCTCAAGGACTAACACCGTCTTCATCATTTTTATGGTATTCGTCCGTTATGTTCAAACCGAATCGAAGTGGTTTTCGGATAATTAAATTCGATCCCGGTCTCTTCAAAACGATTATCGAAGGCCAAAATTAGTAGAACACACATCCATAACAATCATCAGGCCTTATTATAAATTTTTCAAAATTTATTTCAAAATATCTTCATAAGATATAATTTCCCATACTTCAACATTTTGAAAATAGTTTTCAAATCCCTTTTATTTCAAAGGAACATTTTCAACGCTTCCCAATACTTAGAATATTTTCCTAACTTCATTTGATATTCAACACTTGGAAAATATTCCTTCTATTTCCTTTTTATTTCCTCAAAATCATTTACAATTTTATTTGCAAACTCCTCGACTTGTTTATGACAAGTTCTACAAATTTCGAGATTACTTAATTAATTCCCTTAATATTTTCAAAACCAATTATACTTGCTTATAATCTCAATTTCACTTCTACTTCTTTTAATGAATTCAATTTTTTTTAATTTAAAACTTAACTATTTTTTAAAAATATATTTTTAAAATCAGGACACCCAAATTTTCGATTTGTAAACCACTCGATTTCCAACTCATTATTTCCATTACGATTACCTTAACCATTCCTTTTAAAAATAGTATCCACTATCGTTTCTCTCCATATTCCCATATTCAAATATAAAACTCTTCTTGTGATTTTATATTTCCAACTTGTCGCCGGATATCACTTTCTTTCATTTGTAGCTTCATTTACAAATTTTTATAACTCCTTTGAGTTTCGCTAAAAATTATCTCATTTATGAATTCCATTTTATAAATTCCATTTATTTTTTGTAAACTTACTTTTAATATCGTTTTCAACTTCTTTCTATATTTTCCCGTGTATCATTTTAAAATCTCATCTTCAAAAATTCCTTTATATGTTTTGTTCTAAATTCTCTATTTAAAATATTTTCCTGCATTATTTAATACGATCAAAAATTCACCATTTCTTATTCAAATCAATCTCTTCAAAATAACCCATATTTCGATGTACAAATTTTTATATTAAAATCTCCTTTTAATGTCTCAAAATTTGAAATAATATTTATTCTATTAAGTATAACCAAAATTAATTTCCATGCCATTATAACATTTAAAATTTAACAACTCAAAATAATCCAGCATTTTGCATATATGTAAAATAATAACATATTTGTGGAATCCAGTTGGATCCCTCTAACTTGTTTTCCCTACATCCATAAATGTTGGACAATAATAAAAATACCAATCTCGCTTCGAGTGGGATATCATGGTATATAAGGTCATCCACTATTATACGGGGCGCATAGGGTCTCATCCACTATAACGTATCGGAATATCACTCCAATACTAATATATATGTGTATATATATATATAATAACATCCAATATACAATTGTAATTTATCAATTTAATCCAACATCCACTAATTTAAATTTTAAACATTTAAATTTAAATACGGTAATCCGAATGAGTGAGAAATTCTCACCTTGATTTTAAATTTTCCGAACGGCCAGATTTTAAATTTAAATTAGTGTTCGATTAAATTTAAATTCCAAGCTATGGGGCATTCTCGACTTCTTCTTTTTTTCCATTCCGATTAAACATTGTCTGAATAAAATATGCCATTTATAAATGTTCAATTCCATAATATGGTGTGTGTGTGTGTGTATGTATATATCCTAATTACCATAATACATATTTTAAATTAACATGTAAGTTAAAATGTGTATATGTATTTTTTCCCTTAATATATATGTGTGTGTGTGTGTGCGTGTGTGTGTTTATATATTTATTAAATTTAATTAAGAAAAAAAATTTCTTATACCTCACTGCCTCAGTTCATCTCTGACCTCCAACCACCTTTCCTTGCATACGTGACCCCCAAGTCCATGAGCTTCCTCCAACCTTTCCATTGCAAACTTTAAACCCAACATCGCTCGTCCTCCAGCTAGCCCCCACACACGTGAATCAAATTGCGACTTGCTGAAACCCTAGAATAAACATAGTGAGTTCCATGTCCACGCCATCCCTCATCTCCGATGTCGTCGCCTATTGTTTAGGTCTACGTGACTATGGTGTCGTCGCGACCGCGTGCTCAACCTCCCATCACACAAGCATGTGATCCAACCCCGACCTATTCCAACGTCTTGCGAGCAGCTCGAATATTTTTTTTAATTTAAGAATAAAGCGAAGCTCGATTTCGTTCTTTTTAATTTGAACTGGGTTTTTGATTTGGATTCGATTTTTGTGCTCGATTTTGAATTGAAAGAAGGGGAAATTTATTTGAGTGAATTTGATTAGTTTAAACTGAAGAAGATGCAAGGGAAGCTCATGATATATAATTAAGGGGTAGCTCTGATTTGAGATGATAAGAGGGAAAGGAATGTGTGTGATTTAAAATAAAAAAGACGTGATCCTAGCGTGTGGAGAAAAAAAACTACAGTGGTTTGATGGAATAGAAGAGTAGCTGATGTAAAAATAGTCAAATCAAATATATATAAATATTATTTAAATTTTAAATCGTCTCGAATTCGTAGCTTAAAATCTTAACCTCCTATCAAGGCGTGCCACTAGGCGTTTATAATGTTATACCCTTATTCCAAAAATAATGGAAAAGGTTTCGAGTCCTAATTCGGTCGTATGGAGAAGATAGCTTTTTAGACCCAATTACTATATTGAACTTTCGATATAATTTCAGCGTGTTTACATATCGTATAGCCAAACGATAACTCCAAATGCTACAAAATTTGAGATTCGATAAAAATACACTATTACGGATCCAACGGAACTGGTTTCGTTGGATTTCAAGACTGTGCCTCAAAAGGCTGTTTTTAAATGTCAATTTGAACAAACTATTCTTAAAATTGAATAGATAACTTTTAGTTTCAATTTTAAAACTTTTATTACATTCATTATTATTAATATAAATTTTATGATCCCTTATATTATTTTTATCGAGCCTAATTCTCCAGATTCACTATTTTAACCAATATTCAATTTTAAACTTCGATAATTAAACTATCCAATAAATTGCTATATTAAATTCTGAATTTATTTTATAAACAAACCCCATGTTTCATATTCAATATCAATCTCTAATTCAAGTTAAATATTTAAAACCTTTATAAACGATCACAATTTATCGTCGAAAAATCCAGTCGCCACAACAAAACTACAGGGTGTTACATATTGCGGCCATGTTTCAAAAGGATGGACGAGGCGGCAATGAGTAGGAAAAAAAGTAGATAGAGTTAAATTTATATTCCTACCCTGCTTTCTCATGAGGCAGAGGTTGTGTCCTAAGGAGTGGACCAAGAAGAGCATGGCCACGATATGTAAAAGCACCTAGAAGCTAAATAGTATTTAACACTTTTGTTAGACCTAGATTGCCTTATGATCTTGGATTTCGATGTATTACCTTTTGGAGACATGCATTTTATCCAGAAAGAAGGGAAGTTCAATAGAAAGGGTAATTAGAGTTAATTTATAAATCCAATCTCAGAGGAAAGAATTTGATAAAAGGGTTTTAGAAAATTCCTCAAAGTGTTTTGAATGGATTTTTCAAAGGATTTTGGAAAATTCCTTGTGGTGTTTTGAATGGATTTTTCAAAGGATTTATTGGGAAGATGTTGTTTTGAAAAGCAAGGAAGTTCATAACTTAAAATTTTGTTGAGTTTGAAGGATTTTGGTACAAACGATTTTTAATTTTTGAAATGCTAGTTTAAAATTGGTTGAGTTAAAATGTTTTTGATAAATGAATTCTTCATTTTTAAAATAAATGTAAAGTAGAGCATAGGTTGGACTTGATGATTTTTTCTATCTCACAAATTTGAAAGTTCTTTTAAAAAAACATTTTAAAAGGGGATAAATGAAAATGGAACTTGATTAAAATGATATAGAAGCTATTTAGGTAGGAGGAATATAAGAAGAAGCAATATTGGGAGATTTGAATAGAAATAACATTATGAACAAAACAGAATTAGTAGTCTATTAAAGGTAATTGCGACAATCCAAAATTTCGACCTCGAAATTCGAATGATGGAATTTTTAGATAGTTAAAGAAAGAAGAAAAGAGGTAGAAGAAGGACAGGAAAAAAAAACATAGAATCTTACATTTCGCCATGGATCAAAATATAATAATAAAATAATAACATTTACACAAAGAAAGGCTGTAATTGTTACTTTACATCAGAGTTACAACCATAAACACATAACTGGAAAGTTATATCAACCTGTTCCAGACTACTATCAAAACAACTCTCAAATACTTAGTGATAAACTCCATACGTTCCTGCCATCCAGCTCGCCTCTTGAGCTGCAGAACGTCCTAACCTGGAAAGCTGTAATACTCGGTCTGACCCGAGCACTACATCAAAGTAACACCCGGGTCAGGCTGGAAATCAGCGTGAGTAAACCCATCTAACATAAAATATTATGATATATAGGTCATTTAAAACCTGGGGTAACTCGTACGTCACTACAGGTTCTTAACTTATTATAGTCAATGCTTATATTACAAATGAACCTCTAAGTACCGTTACTTAGGTTCAATGGTCTAGTACACTTAAATTATTTTGTTCCAGCCTATAGATTACACATATCAAATCTATAAATAATTATATAATATTTCAAATCGAAGTGGTTTCGGGTATTTATTGATACCCGATCTAGGTCTCTTTGAGTCCTATGTCATCTTAACCCAAGTTATTCAAATGAAATACAATTCACTTTAAATACAGGATGTCATTTTTACACAACAATTCATCATCAATAGATAACCACATTATCACTGTTCAACCCAAACATATGATATCACAAAATATTTCATATCAGATATATCAACCAATTCAAGGCATTCCACATAATCCAATCATCCGTAAGAAAGATTAATTAATCACACAGTTAATTAATAATCTAACCCTGCTTGATTAATATTAATTACACCATCCTTTAATTATCAATCTAAATTAATTATCCATAATTTCTTTTATTAAGTAATTAACCCATCGGTTAATTATCCTTGATTAGTTAACCTTAAATTTAGTTATCCATTAATTGCTAATTAAATTAATTAACCCTTAACAAATTAATCCTTCGATTACTTATATTAAGTGATTATCATTTAATAAATCACATTTAGTAATAACCCATTAATTACCACCTTAATTGATGATATTAAGTAGTTATCTTTCAATCTTAAATCATTAAATAATTTACCCTTAATTATTAATTGAATATTTTAATTAATCAATTAATTAACCTTAATTACACACATTAAGTTAATCTTAATCTTAATCTTTTATTAATTTACTCATAAATCTTAAGCACGTACCTAGTTACATTAGGAAACATTCAGGAATTAATTTAATTAATTAACTTAATAATTAATCAATACCAAACAATTTAAATTCAAAAACAAATTACTCTAAATAATTCAATTTTGGAACTTGCTCATAACTTGATCAATATCTCAATTGAAAATTAGTTAAATTGAAAAATGTTTGCTTGCGAAAAGCTTGTTTTAGAATTGGCTTTGCCTTTCCTTTAAAACTTGTAAAAAATCTATTTTGCTTGTTAAATCTGGTTTAAAAAAAAATATTTAGGAAATCTACATAACTAGCCTATCAACCTGACCTAAACTCCAAGTACTCAAGCAAAACCCGAGTCATTACTCGATCTAACCAAACCTCAACTCATCGCTACGAGATCAACACGAGTCATCCCTTCATTTACTCGTGCACCCCTTTGAGCACGACCTTTCTTCCTCCCGAAGCTCAAATGCTCAGCAAACAACAAATACAGAAGGACATGTGTGTACGTACACACGTGATCGTCGTTGCTCCAGCCTTGCTTGCCACCACCAACAAACCACCGTCGACCCCTCTGATGCTCTATTCCCAGAAACACGAGCCTCTTCAAAGAATCAAAATGAACAAATTCCACAACCCAATATGAAGAACTCGATCACTAAATACCTCAAATCCACCCATCTTCGATCATTAGAACCTTGCCATCATGTCCAAAACCTCGCCTTGCTCCCTTCTTCCACTTCCCCCAACACCGATCGAATTCAACATACTGACGAGGCCGCATTAGCCTGGAATCTATCATCGACTCAATTAGGGTTTAAAACCCTACCTTGCCGTCGCCAGACCACCATGGTGGTTGATAAATCCTAACGCCATTTTTCCCACGACACTTGAGTCTCGAGCCTCCTCTAGCAGTGACCCCAACCATTCAAGACTTGTCGATCACTAGAAAATACTCGAAACCCAATTTCTGATCAACATGCAATATCTCCCATGAAACCAAACGAGAAATCATGATTTAACTTTTAGAAATCTTAGTTTCCAACGACGATTCAGATTATAAACATAAATCAGAGAATTCAGATGTTTGAGTTTATCATGTTTTACATATTTCACTGTATTTTCTTGATATCGTGAAATTACACGAACTAATTTTACTTAAATATGTTTTCAAAACTTAGATCTTACAATTTTAAGTGTCTTTTGTTTGAACAACAAATTCTATAAGGTATTAGAGGATGAGGTCACGATTTCTGCAAAGTTTGAATCCTGGAAACAAAAACAAGAACAAAGCAAATTTCTTGTTTCCAGACATGCACACATATATCACTTATATATACAGAGGTCACATGCATATATAAATTGCAAAGCATAAATTCATACCATAAATTTCAGGAAATTTCACATGCAACAGATTAAACAGGTGTAGATTGTCTACTCACCTTTGTTTTGAGCAAAGAATAGCTCTTAGATTCTGAAAACTGGAGATTGCTTGAAGTTTGATTTGTAACTTGATGTTTTGATCTTGAATTTGTTTGCTTCCAAATTTTTTTTTGAAAGTTTTGAGATGATCAGATCTTGTTTTAACTGAGATGGATTTGCTTGGTCATCCAGGTTGAGATTTGAGATAGTATTTGCTCTTTTTTTCTAGTTTTTTTTATTTTGTTACAGGCTTTGTTTGGATCTGGTTTTGGATACAGTTTATAGGCTCATGTTTCCTTTGTTTGAAAATGGGAAGATAGAAAAAGAAAAAGGAGAGAAGAGATGGATATATTTATAGACTAAAATTAATTTATTTTTTAACTTAAAGGAAATAAAATTAAAAGATGGCACTTGTTAAATTTGTCAACATTTGTCATTTACAATTGTTTATTAACTTATACATATTATTAAGATGATTTGTTTTATTAACACTTGTAATTATGCATGAGTTTATAAATTTTTAAATGTTTATAAAGCTTTTTAAATTTCCTAATTAATAAATACGTTTCTTAATTTATATAAATAAAACCCTTAAAAGAAAATATTATAAAACAAATCTTATACTAATAAAAATCTTATATATATATTTTTAAATCCAAAATAATTTTATCTATCTTTTTGAATTTCAAATTCAAATTAAATTTCAAAATCCAATTTAAAAATCAACTCAAATATATATATAAACACAAATTCAATTTGTAAATGATAATTCTATTAAAAATCTATTTATATCTATATATATCAACAACACATTTTTATTATTGTTTGAAAATAATAATTTGCAAATTTAAATAATTATACTAGGGGGATTATCAAACTAATACTTATTCATATATATATATATATATATATATATATATATATATTACTAGAATTATTTATTTAACTTATAAATCAGTATTCCTACTAATTAAATCCAGTTAATTTATCAATTACAAATATTCTAAAATCTGGGTTATCAGATTCCTCCCCCTTAAAATCTTTTCGTCCTCGAAAAAGAACGAAGCCAGAATTTATTAAATACCCAAAATCAGAAAATTATTCTTTGATCATATTTATAACACTTTTAAAATCAATATAATATTACCAAAGCATTTTTATAAAAATACTTTTTATAACTCGATGTTTCCACAAGTCCATCCTCGTTCTCATAGAAATTTGGTCATACGTTGATCAGGCGTAGGACTAAAAATCTATAAGTACTTAACAGACTCATTTTCAACACCCAATGAAAATATTTGGAAAACATTTCTGATTCGGTCATACATTGATCAGGCGTAGGAAAGAAAATCTATAAGTACTTAGCAGACTCATTTTCAACACCCAACGAAAATATTTGGAAAACATTTCTAAAAACTTTATGAAAACATTTTTGAAATAGAGGAAATATCTTTGGTGAGAATGCTCTGGAAATCATCACCCCCTCCATAGTCGTAGTTAACCCAATGGTTATGTTGCCATCTCGGCAAAATCCATAGATAATTGTAGGCACTCAGCGCCCCTCGATTACGCCATGGAACCCGCCATAGATCGCAGTTACATCCTTGGTTACGTTTCCATCACCGCGAAAGTCCATGTAGCTATAAGCATCAGTGCCCTCGATTTTTGCTGCCGAATGAAACTTCACCACTCCCACATAGGTCGCAGACTACATCAGTCAAGTATCAATGTAGCCTTAGGCTCTCACGGCATCTCGACTTTCGCTTTGTCACCATAGGTCACAGTCTACCTATGTTACGTTGCCATCGTGGCAAAATTAAACGTAGACCATTGGCTCTCAGCAGCACACACAACTTTCGCTATGGTCCGCAGTAGATCGCAGTGACATCGAGTTACACTGTCGTCACAGCGTAACCCAAATGTCTCAGTTGGCATCAACGTCCTCGACTTTTGCTACCCACTCCACATTGTCATCAAGAACTTCAGTTTGTCCAAACTTCCTCACAGGATCAACTTTAGAGCCTCCCCCTTAGGGATCAAGGTAGACCTATTATGTGGTTCTCCTAATGAAGTTCATTTCAATGGGAGCGCCTTTTTCCCCAGCGCCAATCTAAAAATACTCTATACTATACATTTATCATATCTTTCAAATCATCCCCTTTATGATTTACATCAATCTCCTTTACACAAAATCGATTCCCAAAATCGATAGTTCTCGTACTAGGCTTTCCAAATTCCCAAAATTTGATTTTCCTAAAAATCAAAAGCCTTTTCCAAATCCATAGGTTCCAAAACCTTTTTCCAAAATCATTCTCATAAAACCATCTATATATATAGATATATAATCTTGAAAAATCCTTGGAGTATTCCATACTTGTATAAATTCTCTTTTTATACTTCAATACTTTCAAAAACCCTTTTCTTCTGGCTATAGATTCAACAAAGGGAGTTTTACCAAATATATAACTTTATTTATTGCCAAATTAAATATTCAAGTTTGATTACTTTATAAAGTTATTTACCATCTTACTTACTCTTATAAATGAGTTCTAATCATGGAAATATCCATCCTCCATTTATTTCATCATTCATTTTTCAAAATATACCTTTCCATTTCAAAATTCATTTTATAGTTCTTATCCACAAATTCTCAATATCAATTTCATTCAAACCCGCACAATGTACACATATCATCCGTACGCAATATCAATCCGATCGCTCACTCGATCACACAATTTCTCTTCCGAACTAGTATCGTCCACCCGACTTCCTAGTGCGGACTCCGATCCGGTTTCTTCATCAGAAAGCATCACTCTCCTTGCATAGCGATAACTATGATAGAGAATTTCCAGAACCAATCAAAAATCCATATCCAGGTTCACCGTCGAAAATCGAGTGAAAAATCCCAACTAGGATCAATATACAATCTCAAAATTCTATGCTCGAATCCGGATCAAATCACTATGCGAATAGAATAATATACATACATCCTATGTATTTATCTTCATTCATTATCAGCTAAATCAATTCTCTTTTCTATTCACCTTCATTTTGATTATATTCACTCATCCACAATTGCTCCCAATTTCTATTTGGGTTATCACTTCAATTCTTATCTCAATTGGTATTCAATTATAGACAGATTGCACTCTGACCAACTTGTATTAAGAAAATAGCTTTAATTTTTTTTAAAATAAATAAGTAGTTGAAAAATAATTATTAGTTGCAAAATAGTTGTATGATAGTTAAATAGTTATAAATAGTTGTAAAATAGATAAATAGTTATAAAATAGTTAGATATTGCAAAATAGTTGTAAAATAGTAATTGGTTTACAAAACAATTGTAAAATTGTTGTAAAATAGTTAAATAGTTCCAAAAGTAGTAAAAGATAGTTTTGGGTTTCAAAAAAAATTGTATAGTAAATAGCCAGGAAAAATGAATTTAAAAACAGTTATATTTAAACAATTTATTTGAAAAAAATAGTTTAGAGCCAAACTGTCCAATTCCCAATCTCCATTTCCAAACAGTTTCCAATTTCCTCTTCTATTTAAATTGATTCAATTTCAATTCAATTTAAATTAACTTCACTTTCAAATTCAAACTAATTCCCATTTGAATTGTATACTTATCCATCTTCAATCATCCTTCCAACTAATTCAAATCAAATTCAATTTGAACTAATTCAATTTAAATCTCAACTTTGAACCATCTCGAATTATATAAATTTGAGTTAAATTTTAATGTTGATTTAATCCCTTAAATCAAATGAACCTTTACTTTTAAATCAAATCAACCTTTATTTTTAATTTAACAACTTAAATCTTTAAACCATTTAATTCAGAGTCCAAATTCCAAAATTCTATTTTAAATTATCTTTACATAACTTATTTCAAAGTTCAAATAAGAATTCAAAAACAATTTAATCTTCAGATTCTAATTTATTATCCATTTTTAACTTCAAAACCAATTCTCGGTTTCATAGATTATTTATAACAAAAGAATGATACCAGCATAAATAAACATCCAAATTTATCCAAACACCAATTAACAGCATCCATTTTCAATTTCTAGATCTCAATCCCATTTTGAGATCACTTATAACTCCGATTTTAAATCAACCATTTAACTTCCCAAGTTAAATTTCAATTTCATCTTGAAATTTCCAATTCAAATTGTTTGTTCTAAACTTATTTAACTTTCCTTAAGTTAAATTCACTTCAATTTTATCCAGTCAACTTTACACAATTTGAATTCCCATTTCAAATTTTAAACTTCATATTAATATCCAATCCCAATTATAAGTTCAAAAACTTATCACTTTGGGTTTTCACATCACATTCCAAGTAAAAATTTAAAACTCGACACTTAGAGTTTATTACAAATCATCTTTGGTATTATGTATATCCCTCATGTATACATATTTATTTCCTTTATACACCAAGTTATCCTTAAATTTTAAACCACCTTTGGTTTTATTTCAGAACAAATTCCTTTAAATTTTCAACCAACTCTTGTTTGAAACAGGAACCATTCACTCAAATACATTAAATAATATTATTTTTTATAACTTTGAAACGGTTTTAAAATTTCTGGACCTAGATTTAAAACATCACAATTTAGATCATCTTCAATTCCAATTTATAAGTCATACTCACCAGAATGTTTTACTTCCCTAAAACGTTTCGTTTTGCTTACTTATTAACGCACATTTCATTATTAAATACAACAATCATTTATGATAATAACCAAGCTTATCATATCTGGAAACCAATTCATTACTATCTTATTCTGAAAACACTTCTGCAAATTTTGGATTTTAACTTCAGTTTGGATCCATTTCAAACTTATCTTCATTCAATTTCAGTTTGGTTGTATTACTACTTCCGCTTAATTCTCAATATTTTATTTTATTCCAATAATCAATAACCAATTACCTTTATATATTTAGGAAAACTATTGCTTTGTACATCAAAATATAAACTTTTATAAAAACTAATCCAAAAAGCGTTTTAAAATCTTTTTATAAGAAAATAACAAACACGCCCTCATATATATACACACACACACACTCAACTCATTCTAGGGTACCATTGACCATATCCTTAATGAGTAAACCCACTAGAGCCAAGGTTCTTGCTTAACCTTCAGCACTGATACAAAATGTAACAACCCCAAATTTCGACCACGAAAATTCGAATGCCGGAAATTTCAGATAGTTAGAGAAAGAAGAAAAGAGGTAGAAGAAGGACAAAAAGCAAAACACAAAATCTAACATTTCGCAGCGGATCAAAATATAATAACAAAATAATAGCATTTACACAAAGAAAGGCTGTAATTGTTACTTTACATTCAATACATCAGAGTTACAATCATAAACACATAAATGGACAGTTATATCAACCTGTTCCAGACTACTATCAAAACAACTCTCAAATACACGGCAGTAAACCCCATACGTTCCTGCCATCCATCTAGCCTCCTGAGCTCCCGAACGTCCTAACCTGAAAAGTTGTAATACTCTGTTTGACCCAAGCATTATATCAAGGTAACACCCAGGTCAGGCTGGAAACTAGCGTGATTAAACCCATCTAATATAAAATATTAAGATATAAAACTCAATTAAACCCGGGGTAACTCGTACCTCACTAAAGTTCCTAACTTGTTAAAGTCAATGCTTATATCACAAATCAACCTCTAATTACCCTTACTTAGTTTCAATGGTCCAGCTCACTTAAATTATTTCGTTCCAGCCTATAGATTACACATATCAAATCTATAAAGAATAATAGAAGATTTCAAATGGAAGTGGTTTCGAGTATTTACTGATACTCGATCTCGGTCTCTTCGAGTCCTATGTCATCTTAACCCAAGTTATTCAAATGAAATACAATTCACTTTAAATACAGGATGTCACTTTTACACAGCAATTTATTATTGACAGATAATCGCATTATCACTGTTCAACCAAAACATATCATGTCACAAAATATTTCATACCATAGATATCAACCAATTCAAGGCATTCCACATAATCCAATCATCCATAAGCAAGATTAATTAATCACACAGTTAATTAATCATCTAACCCTGCTTAATTAATAATAATTACACCATCCTTTAGTTATCAATCTAAATTAATTATTCGTAATTTCTTTTATTAAGTAATTATCCCATCGGTTAATTATCCTTGATTGATTAACCTTAATTTTAGTTATCCATTAATTACTAATTAATTGAACTAACCCTTAATAAGTTAATCCTTTGATTACTTATATTAGATAATTATCATTTAATAAATCACATTTAGTAATTATCCATTAATTACCACCTTAATTAATGATATTAATTAATTATCTTTCAATCTAAAATCATTAATTAATTTACCCTTAATTATTAATTAAATCCTTTAATTAATCAATTAATTACCATAATTACATACATTAAGTTAATCTTAATCTTAATCTTTCATTAGTTTATTCATAAATCTTAAGCACTTACCTAATTACATTGGGAAACATTTAGGAATTTATTTAATTAATTAACTTAATAATTAATCAATACCAAATAATTTAAATTCAAAAACAATTTACTCTAAATAATTCAATTTTGGAACTTGCTTATAACTTGATCAATAGCTCATTTGAAATTTAGTTAAATTGCAAAATGTTTGCTTGGGAAAAGTTTGTTTTAGAATTAGCTTTGCCTTGCCTTTAAAACTTGTAAAACGTCTATTTTGCTTATTAAATCTGGTTTAAAAAAATTTATTAAGGAAACCTACGTAACTAACCTATCAACCTGAGCAAAACCGGAGTCATTACTCGATCTAACCAAACCTCAACTCATCGCCACGAAATCAACAAGAGTCATCCCTTCATTTACTCATGCACCCCTTCGAGCATAACCTTTCTTCCTCCCGAAGCTCAAATGCTTAGCAAACAACAGATACAAACAGACACATGTGCATGTATACATGTGATTATCATCGCGCCGGGCATGCTTGCTGCCACCAACAAATCACCATCGACCCCTCTAATACTCTGATTTCCTAGAAACATGAGCCTCTTTGAAGAATCATAACGAAAAAATTCCACAACGCAATATGAAAAACCCGATCACTAAATACCTCAAATTCACCCATCTCCGATCATCTGGAACCCTGCCATCATGTCCAGAACCTCGCCTTGCTCTCTGCTTCCACTTCCCTAGCATCTTTATCGAGTTCGACACACTGATGTGGCTGCATTTGCCTGGAATCCATCATCGACTCAATCAGGGTTTAAAACCCTACCTTGCGGTCGCCAGACCATTATGGTGGCCGATAAATCCTGACACCATTATTCCCATGACATTTGAGTCTCGAGCCTTCTCCAGGAGTGAGCTCGACCATTCAAGTCACGTCAATCACCAAAAAACACTCGAAACCCAATTTCTGATCAACATGCAATCCTCGAAACCAAACTAAAAATCATTATTTAACCTTTAAAAATTTTAGTTTCCAGCGATGATTTAGAGTATAAACATAAATCAGAGGATCCAGATGTTTGAGTTTATCATGTTTTACATATTTCTCTATATTTTCTTGATTTCCAAAAGGTAAACAAACTAATTTTACTTAAATATGTTTTTAAAACTTATATCTTACAATTTTAAGTAGCTTTTGTTTGAACAACAAATTCTAAAAGGTATTATAGGATGAGGTCATGATTTTTGAAAAGTTTGAATCCTGGAAATAAAAACAAGAATAGAGCAAATTTCTTGTTTTCATACATGCGCACATATATCACTTATATGTACAGAGGCCACATGCATATACATTGCAAAGCATAAATTCATACAATAAATTTCAGGAAATTCACATGCAACAGATTAAAACAGGTGTAGATTGTCTGCTCACCTTTGTTTTGAGCAAAGAACAGCTCTGAGATTCTAAAAACTGGAGGTTTTTTGAAATTTGATTTGTAACTTGATGTTTTGATATTGAATTTGTTTGCTTCCAGATTATTTTGAGATTTTTGAGATGAACAGATCTTGTTTTAACTGAGTTGGATTTGCTTGAACATCCAGGTTGAGATTTGAGATAGTAGTTGCTCTTTTTTTCCTGGTTTGTTTATTTTGTTACAGCCTTTGTTTGGATCTGTTTTTGAATATAGTTTGTAGGCTCATGTTTCCTTTGTTTGAAAATGGGAAGATAGAAAAAGGAAAGGGAGAGAAGAGATGGAAATATTTATAGACTAAAAAAAATTAAATTAAAGAAAATAAAATTAAAAGACGACACTTGTTAAATTTGTCAACATTTGTCATTTACATTTGTTTATTAACTTACACATGTTATTTAGATGATTTCTTTTGTTAACACTTGTAATTATGCATGAGTTTATAAATTTTTAAATGTTTATAAAGCTTTTATATTAAATTTCCTAATTAGTAAATACATTTCTTAATTTATATAAATAAAACCCTTTAAAGAAAATATTATAAAACAAATCTTATACTAATAAACAACTTATACGTATATTTTTTAATCCAAAATATTTTAAGATATCTATCTTTTTGAATTTCAAATTCAAATTCAAATTAGATTTTAAAAACTAATTTAAAATCAACTCAAATATATATATAAACACAAATTCAATTTGAAAATGATAATTCTATTAAAAATCTATTTATATCTATATATAAACAACACATTATAATTATTGTTCGAAAATAATAATTTTCTAATTTAAATAATTATACTAGGAGGATTATCAAACCAATACTTATTCAAATATATATTTTTATTACCAGAATTATTTATTTAATTTATAAATCGGTATTTCTGCTAATTAAATCCAGTTAATTTATCAATTACGGATATTCTAAAATCCAGGTTATCACAGTAATATAGGAGAGAATGGATAGGAAAATGATAGGATGGAAGTTTACCTTTTCTACTCCACTATTCATTGTTTAAAGTCATAGAAGATGTTTTTGAATGTTTTGACTTTTAAAGAAATAAATCTTTGATGTAGAAAGTTTTTGTAAGAGGGAAATTAGTTTGCTATTTTTTTGTAATTAAGTAATCATTTTTGAATTTTTGATTTAACAATAGTTTGGTTTAATAATTGAGTTTTTGAATGTTTTAGGTTAAAAGTCCTACTTTTAAAGAAGTAAATCTTTATGGTAAAAGTCTTTGAGAAGGAAAATTATTTAGCTAAGTAATTTTGGAAGTTTTTCAAATTTGGGGTTAAGAATAAAGCGGCAAATGTTTTGACAAATTGTGCTCGAATGCTTTTGAATTTTTTTTGTTTAACTGCTTTTGAGAAGTTGAGTTTAAATTTTTTTTGTAGATTTTGCAATAGAAAGTAAAATGAAAATAAAATAGAATATAATGTTTAAATGCTTTTGGTAATTCGATTCTTCGAATATTTTGCAAGTTATAACCTCTTTTGGAAGATGTGTTTAAAAGTTTTATTTTGAACTAAGAAAGTTTCTGAATTTCAAAAGCCATATACCAGAGTAATGGGGGTTTCTAATTTTATATTTTCAAAGAATAAGGTTTCAGATTAGTTACTTCGATTGTGAAATTTTAATTTTTAGAATGGTAAGGACTAAACCAATTTTTTATATATATGAAGTAGACAGGGATCATCGGCTAGGTAAGACATGGTAAAGGTTTTAAGATATGAATAAAATAGAAATAGTATGTACAACTTAATCAGGACATTTGAAATCGGTCCTAAATATTTATTTGTAGAATGATGGCAAAAGTTGTAAAAACGTTCGAGATCTATAATTGGATTATAAATCATGTAACAAACGAGAATTTTCGACTTTCGAAAATTCAACATCGATACTCACTTTATCGACTGTCGAGAAATCGAAGGCCAAAAACCGAAATGTTATGGGTTTAAGAAAGAAGAAAGGAAGAAGAAGAGAAGAAGGTAGAAGATTTAGATAGGGAAAAGAAGATGGAAAATTTTAAAATAGAAGGAAAAGAGAATAGAAAATGGAACGGAGCAGAAAACAACAGAACAATAACAGAATCTCACAATTCGCAGCGGAACAACATATAGTAATAAATGAATAATCTTTAAATAAAGAACTATATCAGTTATTACATTTTACACATTACATTTCATTAATCATATCATCAGAGTGTACAACAACAACAAATAGTGCAGCGGAAAAAGAAATACTATATAGTAGTAATACGCCATGCCATCCAGCTTGCCTCCAGCAACTCCAGAATATCCAGAATATCCTGATAAACCTTAACTCTTGACTGCCCGTGTGGAAATTGGTGGACACCCAGAGTTTAGGAAGGAAAACAATAAACTCCAAGTCAGTCATGTGACTGGTGTGAGAACTCAAAACAGTTTATTTATCTTTAAAATCAAAATAGAGAGATATTTTTAAATTCAATTCGCAATGCTTTTAAAAATGAGACTACCATAAGGCCTCCCGCACACACACACATGCAAACGCAGAATCGGAGGAGATTTCTCCTTATGATAGTCAAAGATGCTTGATACGCATTTAAAAAGACATTTGATATTATTATTAGTGCATAGTGTAGAGAAAAATTCATTTCGAAAGTAGAATATAAATCTTAGCCAACATAGACATTTCGAACTATGCCTACTATAGCTACCATCCAAACAGTGGTGACCACCATAAGTGAATGGCAGGTTCTACAACTAATACCGTACAAGTTTCGTATTGGGAATTGGATTTCCAACAAATGGTCAGGCCAAGGAACTTCCCATTGCCACATGAGAATGCCTCTGGAAAGACATCCCCGAGAACCAAACCGGAACTCTGCCAACACAAGGCCGGGTTACCCCTAACTGGGTAACTACTGACACGAGCACGCCATTCCCCGATCGTAAACGACCTTTCTCACGGGATCCCGATAACCAACAACCACAAAGTAATAAATTCGCGGTAACCACATAGGTTAAATATCTGGGCTCCATACCATGATACCACCTCTATCCAGAAGGAAATGTACATACCCTAAAGGGAGCTACCCCTCATAACCTTGCCGCATCTTTCCTGTTTTGACCATTTCCGGGGTGTGAGGTTCGACGAAGTCACGTCCACAAAAACATACTTTATACAAAAGCCATGCTTTGGGTCAACAAATGATCAACACAATGATCACCAAGATAGACGATCAAACAAATGATCCTATCACAAATAATCAACACAATGATCATTTACAGCTACACTCAGCATGTCACATTACCAAATTGGGAATATATCGCTGATAACTCCAACTATATAACCTCTGAGCTCGTACGTCTCAGAGAAGGGTGTTAAGCTAAAAGAATAAATTCTCCGCCACCAACAGAAATATATTTGAAAGAAATCGGCTTTACATCTCAATTTGTAATGTCAGACACACAATCCATACAAGTCTGTTCCGGGCTCGAACAGAACCGAAGGCACTTACAAAGAAGTCCTTGCAATCCGAATAATCTCTAATCACGTTCGGATTTCCCATCACATATGGAGATCTCAATACCAGGGATCAGCCAGTGCAGAGACAATCAACAAGAAACCCTTTCGCTTTCGAAAATATCCGGTCTTCAACAGCGATCTTCGAATGCAATTCATAACGACGTATCACATATTCGGAATGGGTTATACGACCCCAAGGTCCTTTCCCGGTTAACCCGAATAGTGAGCGCTTATTTTTAAAAAAAATAAGTGTGGCATTCAAATTCAAGCAATTCACAACAAATACCTATTTAAAGGTAAATATTGATAGTCGGTTATTGAACTATTAATAGATATGCCAACATCACCAGATTCCAAATAATTTTCCAAATTATTTATTTCACAAAAATATCTTTATAAGATATATAGTTTTCACACTTCAAAAATAAATCAACATTTATTTTCAAACAAATCCCCTTTTCATTTATAAATTCCATAAGGAATTTACATTCCCAAAATATTTATGAATATACGATTTCCATTCAATTTTTAATATTCATTTTCAATTTATCTTCAAAAAGATAAATTCCAAATATTCACTTAATATTGGAAAAGCATTTCTATACTTATTAAAAATAAGTAATTCACAGATCTTTTTATTTTCTATACTTAGAAAATATTTAATATACTATAATCGAAATTAAGTATATATTTCATTCCTTAAGGAAATCATTCACTTAAACATATTTATTTGGGCAAAAACTAATGTTGCGTAAAACATCGTCACGACAACCCAAAATCACTAGTATAGGGATTCGAAATTAAAATAGATATATAAATCCCAATACTATACAAAACATTTCCTTTCGGAAATCATTTACTATAACAATAGTGTTATAGTCCATTATCTCCTTATATTTCTCGAAAACATCTATTTCAACAATAAATGTTGAAATCTATGGTTTCGAATCTCAACATCTTTTAAAGCATCTTTAGATCGTTTTAATTCTATTTCAAACATCATATCCAAAATAATTTCTTTAACAAAATATTCACTATTCAAAAACGTTAATACACTTGTTAATAAATTTCATCACTTCTATTCATTTTATTTTAAAGAATGATTCACTGTTTAAAACATGAATATAATTCCATAAATAAATTACAACAATTCCTTATCAAAATAAGTCGTTGCGGATTTATAAAACAACGTTTATAAATCCTATTTCTATTTATTTTATATCAACTCCTTTTTATAAATTCCTTTATTAACCTATCTTAATTCATATCACAATGATATATTAAAAATTCATATTATAAGTCAAATACTTATAATTTATTTGTTTATAAAAATCGTTCCTTTAAACTTCATAATTATAAATCTTATAACTTATAAGATTCAATTATTTGTCCAAATTCCATTCCTTTAATAACTTTATGAATTTTATTTTGTTTTCCTTTACAAATTTTATAAACCTACTATTTATAAAATTCTATTTATAACTTCATCGTTATAACCCCATAAATTTCATTCATTTGTGAAATTCATTCACAATTCATTCTAACTCTTATAAAAGCTCGTTTAATAATCCCAATATTTTTAATTTATAAATATCAATTTATAAATCTTTTTAATATAAAACAATTTATATTACTATTTTAAAACGTCTTTTAACTCCTTTATAATTTATCATTATGATTTATAACATAATCAAATTTGATAAATTCTATAGATTTCATTCCTTTATGAAATCCATTTACAAATCATTCTATCACTTATAAAAGCTCGTTTTATAATTCAAGATATTCTAAATTTATAAATATCAATTTATAAATCTTTTAATACAAATCAATTTATATTATTACTTTAAACATCTTTAAACTCTTTCATAATTTCATCATTCTGATTCATAAAATAAAAAAATTTATAAATCCTATTTCTAAACCTCTTATAATAAATTCAGAAGTCCCAGTTCAAACTATTTTATAAAATCACTAATCCCATATTTTCAAAAATCAACTTTTAACTGTATTTCTCAAAAATCATAATTTTTTATAATAATAAAATTATAACGTTTATTTATTTAAGATGAATCAATTCCAAAAATATTTTATAAACGTATGTTTCCAAGAATCACTTTAGAAATCGAAAATCGTTATTTTTAAACTTCAAATTTGGATCCGATGATGCAACACATCAATAGTCAATCACAACTTTCAACATCATATATCGATATGATAAACAGTCAAACATCACAATATCTAACATCTATAAATATTTGTGAGGAATCCAGTTGGATCCCTCCAACCTGTTTTCCTGCATTCACAGACATTAGCACAATACCATTCCGTTTCAAGACGGAATATCGCGGTATATGGGATTTTATAAATATATATCCGCTTACTAACGGCGCAATAGGGTCTCATCCGCTAAAAGAAAATGCGGGAAATCAACCAACTGCAATATATACATATGCCAATATATATATATTGCTATATATAATATAATACCAATTCCACTTCGAGGTGGAATATCGCGGTATATGTGTGTAATAAATAACCTCCGCTTACTAACGGCGTATAGGGTCTATTCACATCCAATATATATATATATATATATATATATATATATATATAACAATCATCATTCAATCATTCTATCAACACAGTCAAGCAAATTTTAAATCTAACTATTTAAAATTTAAATAAACAATAAAATTCCTTTTGAGTGAGAAGTTCTCACCTTTATTCCCGTTTGCAATCCACTCCCAATTCAACTTGTTTTCTTCATTTATACCTTGTATAAATAATTATACAGTTTGTTAATATTTGAATTAATCGAACTGTTAATTTTCATTTGATAATTTCGATTCATCGGTGCTTTTACTTTAAAAATTAAATTAACTTATAGTTTTATTTTTAAACCAATTTCTCGTTTAAACAAATTTATTTAACTAATTATTAAATTTCTTTTAATAAATTTTATTAACTAACTATTTAATTCGAAGCATTCTTTTTTTATTAATAAATTAATCTAAATTTTATCTTTAACAATATTTCCTTTAATAAATTTATTTTCTTTTAAACCAAATTCCTGTTAAATAAATTTATTTAACTAAACATTTTACTTTCAAACTAACTTTCCTTTTTAATAAATTAAATCAACAAATTATTTTGGTTTTAACTATTAAATTTGTTATAAATAAATTTTCCTTTTTCATTTTTTACACAGATTACTCTTAACAAATTTATTTAATAAAATTTAAATTTCAACTAAATTTACTTAAATAAATTTATTTAACTACAATTAAATTTTAAAACTAAATTCTCTTCTTTTAATAAATTATTCTTAACCCATTTTTCCAAAAATAATAATATTTCTTTTGATAAATCATTTTATTAAATAAATTAAATCTCTAACTAATTTTATTTTACAAATAATTTTTGGTTATTAAAAATAGATTTTTAAATAAGCGAATACTTCAAATTTTAACAAATTCCTTTTTAATAAATTATTTTGACTAATTTTTTTACTGTTTATATTTAAAATACAATAGTATATTTTTATAACTTGAATCAAAGACAATTGAACTGCAAATTTTAAATTTCCAAAAACAACAAAAAAAATGTTTTAAACAAAACTACCTCCTTGTGGCGCCACCTGAAATCGATCGAACGCACCCATCACCACTCGAGCTCCTCCTCCTCTCGCGCGCACACGCGAGCTACACGACGTCGCCGCCATCTCCTCGAGTCGCGCGCCCATCGTTGCCGTCGCGAGCCCCACTGCCCCACACGAGTCGCCGCAATCCCCTCGCCCAGATCAACGCCTCCTCCTGCAGCCCTAAGCGCGCGCCACCACACTCCAGATCACCGCGACCACGATACCCTCTTCGACCTCGCAGCCACCAAATCCAAAACGCGACCTTCCCTTGCATCGCGTCGCAGTTTCCTGATCCCGAAGGCAACTCGCGGCCATTTTCTTTTCTTTTTTTTTTCGGTTTCGATTTGAGAATTGAAGAAGGAAAGGGGGGAAAGAAGGAAACGCGACTTCGGCTGATTAAAATTGGATTTGGGGAGAAATAGTTTATGCGGCCATTATTTTCTTCTGAGATTTGAACGAACAAAAGAAGGGGGAGAGGGTAATTTAAACGCAAAGGAGTATGCCCTGCACGATCTCCTCAGTGATACTAGGCGCAACAAATGGGATGCTATCGTTGACAAATTTTAAATTTAAATTCAAATTGAATATTGAATTCGTTTTAAAATTTCAATGCGTTTATGTGTCGTATGCTCACACATTAACTCAGAAAAATACGAAATTTGAAATCCGGCAATAATTCAATATTCCGGACCCAATGGAACTGGTTTCGTCGAATTCCGAGACTGTGCCTCGGACGGCTATTTTTGAATATCGATTCAAACGATTAAATTTCAAAACTGAACACTTCACTTCCAAATTAAATTCTGAAGCTTCTAAAATCTTCAATATTATCAATATGAATTTTACAAGCCTTTGAAATATATTTTTCTTCAGCTTAAAATTGAAGATTCAAATTTTTATTCAACTTTCAATAGATTAAATTCTATAATTTAATCGCCATATTCATAGTTATATTGAAAATTCAATCCAAACCATCATTCAAATATTTAAAATTAATTAAATATTCCCAAATTAAATTGTTTAAAATTCTGGGTCGTTACAAATCAAGTTTCCTTAGTTGACTTGATATATGAATTTCTATGTTTGATTTATTTAGAGCGAGTTTCTTGTAATTTCCATAGACTGTCCAATTTGAAAATATGCATAAAAGCGTGTCGCTTGAATTAACAAGGGATATACCAAAATGGGAAAGATATGTGTAAGATACAGATATTCATTTCTATAGTTTACACTATTTATTTCAATAAAAAAAAGAAATAATTCCTTATGATTTCAAACAAAGCAAAGATACCATTTTTAGTTAATTAATGGAAAATTATAGCGGCAATCCCTTTTAGAATAATAGTTCTGATAACTTAAAATATGGAAAGGAATGTTCTGATTTAGAAATTAGTAGTTAGAAACATATACATACACACACACACACGTGTGTGTGTGTGTGTGTGTGTATATGCATGTGTATAAACGCTCTTAACATTCAACTACATATATACATATATACATACGTACGTACATATATATATATATATATCGTAATTTTTGAATCTATAAGAATTACTTAGTAATCAATGGATTAGGATTTGTAGAAATTAATTATAGATTTAATGTGCAATAAATTTGTGGCTAATAATATTAAAGAGAATTAAATGGGGACTAATTACGTAAATTTAATATAGGATTTTATGGAAGAATTAAATAGGCATAATAGGCGGATTTTGAAACTAGTAAATAGATAAAAGGGATTAGATATAGATTGATTAGAGATTGTCAATTTTGACATTAATGACCAATTATTATGGGTGATGTACATTTATTAGAAACTAAGAAGGAGAATTAAACAAGATGGGTGATGGTGGAATGACATCTTAAGAATGACCATCTTAATTTAGTAAGGAGCACTAGGACCCCAGCATCATTAACACCAGATAATGATAAATGGAAGCTTCCAACAAAATTTTATTCAGATTTTTTGGGTTATAATCACTAGTCGTCTCCTTTAGGTTATTGGAAAAGCATACGATATGATATGAGATATCTTCATGTTTTATTAGTCGGTTGATTTTATGGACAGGGTTACACCACTGGATAAATATATATGTAGTGACCAATAACATAGATAAGGGAATTTCATAAGGATATTTAACTAGCAATAAACTATAGGTTAGACTGGAAGTTAATATGAAATTAGGTTGGTAACTTGGAATAAAAATGCTTCAATTACAAAAAATTAGGATTTTGGAAAAAATAAATTTTAGCTTGCAAAGAGTCACCATTTACCTCGAAGGAAATAAGATGTATAGGGGTACGAAGAGAATTTTGTATTGTTCAAGGATGGAGAGAGAGTCGCTGAATTCGCTCCTCGATGTTTAACGTGCTAAAGGATTAAGATTGAGCAAGGAAAACCCAGAGGATTCTTATTACTAATGGAGATTCCAAGTTGGAAATGATAGCATATATCAAGGGATTTTATAGATTAGTTACCTAGAAGTCAAAGAGGCAATGAAGCAACTTGGGTTATAATGGATAGACTAGCTAATGGCACCCATTTTTATTCTCGATAGGAGCAATAGGACCGCAACACCAATAGCATTTTATTATATCAAAGGGGTGGTTCGACTTCGTAGAATTCCGGTTAGCATCGATAGTGATAGGGACCCCTTATTTACTGACGAATTTTGGAGGAGTTTGCAGATAGCTTTAGAGACTTCATTAAATCTTAACACCACTCATAATCCATAGACTGGCAGAAAATCAAAAAGGGTGAATAGGATTTTGGAGGACTTGTTAAGAGCTTACATTGAAGACTTTGGAGGACATTGGAAGCAACACTTACCATTAGTAGGATTTGCGTATAATAATAGTCCCTAAGAGACGATTGGTATGGCATCCTATGAAGCGCTTTGTGGGAGGCCATGGAAATCGCCAAATTGTCGATGGGGAATCATCGACAAAATTCTATGCGGACCAGATTTAATTAGCAAGCCTTCGAGAAAGGTTGAGTTTATTAGGCAGCATATGAAGGCCATGCAAAATCATCAGAAATCCTACATGGACAAGTGAAGAAAGAAGTTAGATTTTGAGGTTGAGGACATAGTGATTACTAAGGTTTCCCCTCTCAAAATGGTCGTAACATTTGAAAGTCGGGAAAGTTGGCCCCAATGTTTGTTGGGCCTTTCCCAATCTTCGAAAGACTAGGAAGACTTTCTTATCCTATGGAGCTACTATAACATCCCCCTATTTTGAAACCCAAAAATAAGCGCTATCGATGCTGTAGTCAATAATAATATTATCCTTCGGTGATAAAATATGGTTATGTTAATCGTATCAATAACAGCAAAAATACATGGATATGAAAAAAAATTCGAACACATTTCATTAATCCAACTTTCATATTTTTCAGAAATAAAATATTCACATTCATTACATAATCTCACTCGTCGTCCATGTCTAGAGAAAATATAACAATTACAAGATACTCCAAGATCGACATATGAAGATGCCCCCTTGGTTGATCAGAGGTTAATACTTGACAGTTATAAATTATATCATTACATCAATTTAAACATAGCGAAAATAAAAACTTGTGCATTAGCTAATTTGCCGCCTACATGTCTTCGATAGTTTATTTGTCTAACCTGAAAATCCATGTCCTCAATCTACTCAATTGAGTACCCAAGAGTTTAGGTAGAAAAGAAAACTTCGAATCAGACAAAAAGTATGGTGTGAATAATAATAGACCATCTCAAACCAAAATAAATATCTAGTAAGATCACACCACTTAGAAAAATGAGTTTTCTCCTTACTAGTATCTTATCCAAATATATCAATTACAAATCATACACTTGCAACCATAATGGTTCGACTAATCATGGCATGATTATATGTATGTATGCAACATGAGTAGGTCTGACTAAGCTGTCCTCCTAGTAATATGCATATCCAAGGTTTACCCTTCCCTAAATCAAACCAAATGGACTATCTATTGCAACTCATAGTTTTCATGGACCACTATGAACCTATTCGTAATATCCCATAAAATGAGCCATTACACCAAAAATGACCTTTAGTAGCATTGAAAAAACACTACCAAAAATTTTAATAGCATTCTAAAGAGTGCAACTACAGGTCGTGCAACTAAAAGTATGATTTTTTGGTTGCGTTTAATAAACGCTGCAAAATATTTCCATATAACTATGTTTTTTTAAACTCTGCTGAAGGTTTTTTTGCAGGGTTTACATACCGTACCAAAAATAACATTTTTAGTTGCATTTGTACTTGGATCATTCTTTGATTTTCTGTTGCATTTATTTTGTGCAACTAAAAACTATTAGTTGCATTTATTTATGCAACTATAAATTTAGGTGGTATTTTACATATGTTTGTGTACTATTTCTAAAATGCTACTAAAAGGTATTGATTGTTTTTTAGCATATTTTGAATGCTACTATATAATGTTAATGGCTTATATTATTTCCAGCAACCAGTTATATAATAGTCATATTAAAATCAGCAACAATCGTATAATTACATTATTCAAACCAATAATCAATCGATCATATAATCATCATATTCAAATAAATGTGAACATGTTAATCACATAAGTATGTTATCCATAACTATTTAGGTAATAGTTATTTAACAAAATGAGAAAATTCACATATCAAAAGCATTCACAAATAAGTTTACACAACCAGTAGTAACAAATATCATAATACATATAACAATTGAAATTATGTCCATTGTTGCTGATGGTCTTCACTTAGGAAATGCTAATTACCTATAAGAAAAGTTGATAATCAACCAAAAGAATTTGTCATGAATTATAAAATAACATTCAAAAAATATTAATAGATTATTATTCAAACATAATATAAACAAAACTTGAAACAATTATAGGTTTACCAGAAGGTATACTCAGTAATGAGTGAAATTTTTTCCAAGTTCACAAATTAGCTTCAGGCTAAATAAAAACATAAACTATTTATAATGCAACAGTACTTAAGAGCTTAGCCATATCTTTTTCAAACTCAAACCGTAGAATTGTAATCTATGTAAGACGCCCAGGCTTTACTACAATTTAAACATTTGGTTATAACTGCATATAATACTAACTATATAAGACGCCAAGGCTTTGCTGCAATTTAAACATTTTCTTATAACAGCATATAAAATCATATTTGAAGATTTGTAGTGAGACATACTATTCCATTGCAATTGTTCGCAAATCATTAAACATTGCACGTTAATGAGTTGCCTAAACACATGTATGTGTAAAAACATATGCATGCACACACAACCCATGCAATGGACCTAGAGTATGAGCTGATTCTATGTACATCATATTTGAGTGTATTTGAAACTAGAACATACTCAAAAAAAAATTATTATGTTAGAAATCCTCAAAACTACACTTATAATATATTATTTTTAAAACTTTGTCGTATAAAACCTTAGGATATTTGAAATCAAATGCACAAATCATTTATGTTTTAAACTAGATATAGAAAACTGACACTTTTAACTTGTATACATATGAGATTTGACACATTTAGCATGCATACATATATTTGAATCTGAATACATATATATTTAATGACTGTCAACTTCAAACATTCAAAAGTATTGATAAGAAGCCTAATCTAGTTTTGGAAATCACATAATTATATACTCCTAATAAGCCATTCATATTTGAATTCGTTTAAACTTTTATTAAACTTAGTTAACTTAGTTAAATTTTTATAAAACTTGGTTAATTTTTATAATAACCTTATTTAATTTTTTTCTTGTAGTATGACAAACTTTTAAACAGCGTCTAATTTGTACAGCTGGACATGGTAGAACTGTCCCTCACTCAAACCACATGTTGTGCCATTAGTAATGGAAATAATATGAATGTATGGAAAAATAGAAAAAATTGTAAAACATACTAAGGAGAAGGTAAATGTGTTATTATGTACCTATAGAAGATAAAGGATAAGAGAAAGAAGAAGTTGAACTTGAAGGTGTTTCATACCTTTAAAGAATTAAAAAAATCCAAGGACATAGTAGCTAGAGCAAGTGCCTTTCCTGTTTGAGCGGCTGCATTAATGGTCAAGCCAAAGCCATTGAAGAACTCATGATGAGCTTTAAATAATGAATTATACAAGTTATGATTAGATTTACAAATTGAAATTTGCAAATGTTGTACGATATCAAATGTTAAAATGATATATACCTCAATAACAAGCTTATTAATGTAGTTGTAAATCAATTTGCATAAAAATACAATATCCCTCAACCATATATGCACAAGAATAACAATAACAAAGTATCCATCAAAGTAGTAGGAAACCACAAATGTAACCATGTAGGAATGTATAGCCATAATACTTAATATCATTCTCTATAGTCCAAATTATTTCAACAAAATAAGCAAGTTTAACACAAATGAAGAACATGATGATATATAAAAAGGGAAGCATTATTAGTTTCACCTTTCTGCACCTCTAGAATTAACAGCAAGCAACAATTAACGGCAACATAGGAAAGAACTATAAGTGTTTTTAGTTCCTTATACTTTGCTAAGAAATGAAGTTTTTAGTATGCCATTCATACTTTGCCTTCGTTTTAGAAGGTATCATTGACAAGTGACTACTTTATATTAAAATTAACGTCGGTGAGTATAAGTATCGAGAATGTCTTAGTAATCCAGCAAAAATGGATATCAAATTCGTAATGAGGTATTTCTATATGTTATTGACATAAAAATGACACCTAAACTTTTAAGCAGCATATATGATGATAGTATACGTGTGTGTTGTGTGTATGTGTACACATACAGAAAAATATATCAGTGCCTAATCTAAAGTATTTAAGATTTCTACAGACAAAACACATATATATTGTTTATCCTGTAAAATAATTTTGCAACCGGCAAACTATCATAAAAAATGAGTTTCTTAAAGCAGCTAAAACTACAAGTTGTTGCATTATAAAAAGGCCTTAGATATATACTACATTTTATGAGGAAGAACCTATATTTCTCTACCGTAGATTATGTATATTAACAGGCATTTGTCTCATTACCCATAGCACATATCCAGAAGGAACTGAAAACCTGGAAACAGTATAGAGCGGCAATATACTATTATAAGGCATATTGGACCATATAGAGCAGTTCATACAATATCCAATAGGTTGATTTCGAGGGTGCCTCGGTTGGAAGAAGGATGTAGTAAATTTCATAGGTGTACCGTAGTGCTATGATGGTAGTTAATCGCAAAAATGGTAAGAAAGCGAATTTATTCTTCTACGAGAATAAAAATAAAAGTAGAAAGGGTAAAAAAATTCGAGCAATGCCAAATGTAGAATTAAAAATTAAAAATGAAGAAACGGTGGAAAAAAACTGAAACTAATGTGAATTTCGTATATTAAAGTCGTAATGTAATGACAACTTCAAGATCATCATAATGTTCATCTTAAGTTTTGTATAATGTCAAAACACCCTTGTTACCTTAGCCTGGTACGCACGAGTGCCACCCGTGTTAATGTCTGTAGCTGTGAAAGTAACATAATATTTGCATGGACAACCTGCCTGCTTATTATACTTGATAAGCATGTCATGTTTTAGCTTTGGGCTAACCCATTGAATATGCTTTGAAAGTGCATTAGCTCAGCTAACAAACCTCTAATGTACTGGCAGCGGTCACCCTAGAACTTGAATTGAAAAATGATATACGATGGTCAACATACACTTGTCAAAAGCCCCCCTTTACAAGCTTTCTTTCTACTTTATATATTGATGAATTCATTACTTGGATCTACTGGTAAAAATTATAGCTTGAGCCTATAGTGGCAAATCTGAAAATGAAAAATCATTTGTGTATAGTATACATATTAACATCATGATGCACAAGATAAAAGTAATATGCTAAATTGATATCAATGGCCTTCTCTTTTGGGAACATTTCCCGATATGCTCGTCAGGAAAATGGAAATGGAGGATGTGTATTTCAGTCAATCTGTATGCATTTAAGGAAAAACATTCATATACATGATTGTGCTAAAATATAGGAAAAATGAAGACAATTAATTGCTAGAGTTTACTTAACTAATTATGGATTTTCTTTAAAAGCACAAGTGAAAAAAGAACAAGCAATAGGGTTAAAAGCAAAGAGACTTCAGGGGAGTTCCACCAATACTCTTATCCAAACCACTCCACTGATAAACTAGTTGATCTGCCTTCTGACTTGTAGCCTACAATCACATCTTTATGACTTTCCTATTGTTTGACAAAAAATGGGCAAACACCTCCAAGTCGTATGATTTAGTTGATTATATATGGTTCTTAGCGATTTGGGTGATTTATGCGAATATTTAAAATAGATGGACTAAACTGTAAAAGACACACAGATTTATAGTGGTTCGGCCAGAATGTGCCTACGTCCACTTTATATGTTATTCTCTTTTTCTGTTCAGATTACAAGTACAAAACTTTGATTACAAGTATCTGAAAGTGGTTTGAAAGTTCTGTCCGTACTTGAGCTCTCAAACTTGTCTGCCATTGTTGTACCCCTGCCCCTCTATTTATAGAGTGAGGCTAGAGGTAGGGGTCTTGGATGTATATAGTTGCTGGTGGGCCTGGGCTGATGCTATCTGGCCTGGCAATGTTGGTTTGGCAAAGCCTTGGTTAGGTGATGCATGGAAGTGGATTGGTCCGGTAGAGGTTGGTCCGGTGGTAGGTGAAGTGGGTTGGTCCGGCATTATTTGGAGAGGATTGGTTCGGCATTGTTTGGAGAGGAGGTGGTTCGGTGGTATCTTCCCTACATTGGTTCAGTGGTGCTCCTCTTGCTTCTGGTCTTGTGGTGATACTTTGGTTTGGTTCGGTAGACACTTGGAGCAGGATGGTTCGGTGATGGGGACGTAGCTTGGTCCGGTGGTGGTTTATTCGTGGGACTTGGTTCGGTGGTGAGTGGATGAAGCTTGGTTTGGCTATGTAGGGGGAGATGGTTGGTATAGGACCGGTCGAAACACACCCAACACTTGCCCCCCAAAGTAGGGCATGTGCATGCAGATGGCGTACTTTGTTTTAACTTGGATGTTTTCCTCCGGTCATACATGCCGAATCAACCGGCCCGGTCATCCTGCATTCGTCTATAAGTAGGGGTGTTAGGCCTTCGTTATTCCTTTATCGTTTTGAGATAGCCGAAACAATCGAGTACCGGATCAACCAAGTGCCGAATCAACCAAGTGCTGAATCAATCAAATACCGAATCAACCAAGTGCCGAATCAAACCTAACTGCCGGACCAGGTGAGTTTTCTTCTGCCGAATGAGTTCTTATGATGGGCTACCGAATGAAACATGGGGTTCGAATACCGAATGAATTCTCATTTTTGAATTGCCGAACGAGACTCGGGGGTTTGAGCGCCGAATGAACCTTATATACTTGAACTTTTATGTTTTAAATTACAAGTGAAATTCCGGACTACATATACTTGCATGTTTATACCTTCCATTTTAACGATATACTTTCTTGTGTTGTAGATAAATGTCTCATAAAGTGGAAACTCGATCAGATAAGAGGAAATCCAAGGACGAAGGAGAGTCTTCTTTAGTGCCCCCAGCTCAGCCAGGACCGGAACGTCGTGGACCCATCCCGAGATCGCTAGCAGATGGGTATGGTCCCCAAGAGCTTCTGATTTCTCCGCCTGGCTGCTTTCCTAGCTCTCTCAGAGAGGAGCACCTTGATGTTATCTCCCGCTCCTTTGGGATTGATAGAGCATGCATGTTGTTGCCAGGGAAGGGGGTCATGCCATATAATCCCCCTGAAGGATACTTCGCTTATAGTAGGTACCACTGCATGTGTGGGGCCAATCCTCCAATCAATGCTTGGATAGTTAGCTTCGTCACCTATTTGAAGGTGGCCCCTTTCCAGCTCCAGCCCAACTCCTACGCTATCTTGGTGTGCCTATTCGTGATTTTCCAGAGAAAGTACGGGCGCCCCCTTTCTAACCGGGAGATTCGGTGTCTATATAACTTGAGAGGTTACAAGAAGGGGTCCCCATACATCAGCTTGGAATCGGCCGTGTCCTTCAAGCCGGTCTTGGGCTTGTATTCAAAGTTCACCATGTTTAAGAATGAATGGTTCTTTGTCCAGGATGACACCGTTTCGATCCACCGCTTCACCTCTGGCTGTAAGTTGCAGCTTATTTATAATTTCCGTTCTGACTGAGATGTTTCTTCTTATGTGTTTTTATTTCTTGCCAGCGACAGGTGGCTTTGCAGTCGTGGAGAATGATCACCTGGTTCAGATGGCCGCGGAGATAGAGGCCATTTCGGGAAGGGATAGGTCAGCTTCTTACCTAATCAGGAATGCCACTCTCCTGGAACACAACTTAATTCTACCACATCAGTCTGTCATCAAGCAGAAGGATACGGCTGAGGAAAGAGCTACCAAAGCCAAAGGAGGAGTTACGACAAAGAGCAGCAAGAGGAGACCCTTCTCGATACCTCCAGTCATCGGGAGGAAGAAGTTCAAGAAATCTTATGGACCCCCTCCCAGCACATGCCTAGATGTTTCGGAGGAGGAAAGTGGAGAGGAGGAAAGAGGCGAGGAGGAGAGCGGAGGTGATGGAGAAGGTGATGGTGGTAACGGTGGCGAAGGACAGAGTGGTAGTGGCATTGGTGCCTTGACCTCTGGGCAAGCGAGTGAGATTCAAGAGTGGACGGATGATGCTTTCCGCCAAGCCTTTGAAGGGTTGGAGGAAGGGCCGGCCTTGGTGGAGAAACCGAAGAAATCTGATAAGGCCGGGACTGGTGTCAGTCCATCTTCTGAGAGTATTTCAGCTAGGGCAACTCCGGCGGTTCGAGGTGATTTCTTGACTCCTCTTTTAACTTCACATGTTTCTTGGATTATAGTCTCATGCATGCTTGTAGCACTTGATTTTTATTTCAGGAACGGGTAAGGCGGCCAAGACATCAGACATTCGGCACCGCCTCGAGCAATTCAAACTCTTCAAAGCTTCTGCTAAACCGAAGCCCTCGACTGACCATTCCGGGGGCGTAGTCGGCTACCGTCCTCATCTCGGAGTCATTGAAGAGGATATTCAAAAGAGAAAGAGGAGGCGTTCCATGTTCGAACCTTCATTTGGACCTCAGCCCCCAACCCAGCCTATTCATGACATCACGGGGGAGGATACTGAGTCCATACCATCTCCGCATCCATCAGAGAACCCTTCCGTTACTCATGTTGATCGTCCCGGCTTCTCTCGTAACCCATTTGCGGGTCATCCAGATCTGGACCCGAGTTCTCATGATATTTCCTTCGATGAGGTTACCGGTGAGCACCTCCTACCCCGCAATCCTATGGTAAGGGTGCTTGATGAGGCTAAGTCTTTGGATCTCGACTTGTTGACCACTCGAATTGTGACTATGGGGGATGACGCCAATGCAAACATCGATCGGGTGGCTGAAGAGACCAAGAAGTTGATGGGGCATCACGCCCGACTGGTCAAGGCTGGAGAGGAAATCGGAAGTGCTAACATTCGGCTGCGGCTAATGGTTTCCGATCAGGCCAAACAGCTTGTCGATCAGGCCATTCAGATCTCCCAGCATGAGGCGGCCTCCAAACGACTAAAGAAAACCATGGAAGAGGCTAGCAAAGCAGAATTGTGAAAGATGGAGGCCATATGCAAGGAACGAATCGATATGGCCATTGCCACGGTGGATGAGGTTCAGAAAGCGAATCTTGAGCAGACAGAGGACTTATCTGGGAGGCTTGAGGCCGCAGAGCTTGCTCAAGCCAAGATGAAGGAGGAGATGGAGGCGATGCGGAAATCCCTTCAGGCTGACTGCTGGAGATACCGATTGGAGAGAGATGCTGTCGTCGCAAGGATGTCGGCTTCCGAGGCCTGGATGAGGGAGTTTGAGGAGAACGATGGGATGATGGATGAGATGCTCCAGGACATGTTCTTCCGTACTTGGAAGCAGGTCAACCTATCCTGGATGGACGATTATCCCCGGGTCATGGTTAGGATATATCTCCGGGCTTTGGAGGAGGCCAAGGATGAGGCGGATAAGGAGGGTGGTGTAGCTTTCAGGATGGATGTGGTAAAGGCCCAGTTTACTGAGGAGGAGAAAGTGGCAGTGAAGGAGGGCATGCGGCTGCTTACCGCCAAGGAAGTGGGTGTGCAGTTGGGGGATGATGATCAGGGAGTAGATGCTGGTAAGTCTTCCCTATCAATCTTTTCTTAACTTGATTGCGTATTATTTATCTGATGGATTCTTCTCCTGAATCGGACAGGTGGGACCTCTGGCCAGCATGCTGGGAGTTCTGATCCTGTGGTCAAGTAGATCCCGGAGGGCTAGCAGGATAGAGGCGGAGCCCTGCTGCAGCCGACTACTTTTCTGGTTTACTTGGCATTCCTGAACATACTAGTCCAAAACATTAATGTACTTTCAGGCTATAATTATGTAATTATGTCATTGTAACAAATGATTTTATTCTTATATAATTTCATCACATAAGCTGATTCTGTCGTATTTGAATGCTGTCGTTATTTTGATGTGTTGCATAAGAAATATAGCTGTGTATATGCATGTGCTTCAATCGTGTTTGATGCTATGCTCTTGCTTAAAATATAATTTCATGTCTCGCAATGTTAGTGTGATGTGTGAATAGGCTATAGCTACATGTTTATGTACAAGAAAAGGAAGTACCACCCTTCATGTTTTAGTTGTAGATGGTAGCTTTGAATGTCTTGTGTGACTGAGGATGCAGCTGAGCGACCTGTTATCCAGTTATGAGTTCTCATTTCCACTAGCGAGTGTCTCCTATTTTGTGTCATGTACTTTAGTGATCGTTATAGAGGATAGGAGGAAAGTTTTTTATAAAAAATATGGAAATATAAGAAATAGTAAAACTTCCAATCACGGAAGGCCTTCGATGTGCTTAAGTTCGTGGCAAACGGGTTTTGTAGTCGCTTTCCCTAGCTGTGGGTCTTGGAGACATTCGTCACCCATTTTACGCCTCCGCGGGGAGTTTTCTTTTTTACCACGGCCGTACTTAAGACACATCGGAGCCGAGAACGCACACAGTAACTACCTGGGCCATTATGGCCCGTAATCGTGGGTATTATTCGATTTACCGTGGCCGGCTAGCGTGGGTGTCGATCGTCAACTTTGAACTGCCCCTGGCTGGCCACACCTTATGTTGGGGCTTATAATCGGTTCACAGTCGCCTGCGAGCCGAACGCCGTAATGAGCTGCCTCGGCTATAGTCGGCCTTCTCGGTGGCTTATGATCGGCTCATTACAGTTGGCTTTGAGGGCCGTCGCGAGCAACGAGTTAACCCGCAGTAGAGGGATGCTGGAGCAAAAGTGTCTCATTGACGAGGGCATAGATTCGTATAGTACCTGTTAGGTCTTGTCCAGGTGAGGTTGTGCCGTTAAGTGTCCAGAATGGAAATGTCGTTATACAGGATTTTATTCAACAGAAAAGGATAAAGCTTAACAAGCAGCCAAGATTTAAAGGAACAAGTTAAAAAGAGACAAGATTTTTAAAGTGGTTCAGCACGAAAATGCCTACGTCCACTGATTCTCTTTGTTAATTCACTTCATATGGGAAGTACAAGTTAAGAAAAGTATCGACGAAGGTGTTGGATGTTCCATGACCTCTGGAACACCTCTCCGTCCACTGTTGACAAAATATAAGCTCCGTTGTGGAGATCTTTATGAATTACATAGGGTCCGTCCCAGATTGGATCTAGCGCTCCAGGGCGTGGAAAGATCCGCTTGAGGACAAGATCTCCTTCTCGTAAGCTGTGGTGCTTGACTTTGGAGTTGTATTGTGCTTCCACTTTTTGCTTGTGAGCTGCCGCTTTGAGTGCTGCATCGTTTCTTCTCTCTTCAATTGGATCCAAAGACATGTGGAGGAGTTCTTCATTCTCTTCTGGGTTGTGGTGGATCCTACGGTGGGAGGGCACTACAGTTTCAACTGGGAGCATGGCCTCCGATCTGTATGCCAAAGAGAAAGGAGTATGTCCTGTTGATGTTCTATAAGATGTGCGGTAGGCCCAAAGTTCCGTAGGAAGTTCATCCACCCAAGCGCCTTTTGACTTTTCAAGTTTCTTCTTGATTAGAGTTTTGAGAATTTTGTTGACAGCTTCGACTTGTCCGTTTGCCTTGGGATAAGCTACAGATGAGAAGCTTTTGTGAATTCCGTGCTCTCGGCACCAGTCGGTGAATTCTTCGCTGTCAAACTGAAGTCCATTGCCCGATATGATTTTGAGTGGAACCCCGTACCTGCATAAAACATTTTTGATCAAGAAGTTAATAACTTTTGCCGAAGATATTTTATTTAGAGGCTCTGCTTCCACCCATTTGGTGAAATAGTCAACTGCCACTATGGTATATTTGGCTCCGCCTCGGCCCATTGGCAGTTCGCCAATCAAGTCAATTCCCCATATTGCAAAGGGCGAAGGACTGGTCATTTGAGTAATCTCATTGGTTGGCAGTCGAGGGATTTTAGCAAATTTCTGACATCTGTCGCATTTTTTGACGAAGTCCAATGCGTCTTTGTTTAAGGTGGGCCAGAAATATCCATATCGGAGTATCTTCTTTGCCAGAGTCTGCCCTCCAGTGTGGTCTCCGCAATTTCCTTGATGGATGTTGGATAAGATTTCCTTGGCTTCCCTTCCGGCGACACATCTTAATAAGGGGTTAGAGAAGCCGCGCCGATAGAGGATGCCTTCTTGTATCGCGTAGCGGGAAGCACTCCTCAAGATTTTCCTGACTTCGTTACGCTTGTTGGGTAGTGTGCCATCTTGCAAGTATTTCTAGATAAGAGTCATCCAAGTTTCTTCTTCGATTACAGCTATCAGATCCTCTTGTTCGAAACTTGGGGCTAGTTGTTTTGAGATGGCTACCGTTCCAGAAATGGTGCTGTTCTTCATGCTAGCTTGCTTCGCCAGTTCGTCGGCCTCTCGGTTCTCCTCTCGAGGAACGTGTTTGATTAAATAATGATCCAATTGATTGAGCAGCAGCTTGGTCTTCTTTAGATATGCTGTGAGTCGTTCTCCTCAAGTCTGGAATTCTCCCAGTATTTGATTTACAATAAGTTGAGAATCGCTATGGAGACATAAAGAACTGACTCCAATTTCTAAGGCAAGTTCCAGTCCTGCTATTACTGCTTCATATTCTGCATCGTTGTTGGTGGCAGCGAATTCCAACCTTAGGGCATAGTGCAGCTTCCTTCCCCTGGGGGTGATTATCACAATACCTGCCCCCGAGCCCTGTTCGTTTGATGCTCCATCTACAAAGAGATTCCACTTGATATCTTTTGTTATTTCAGATTGATCCTTACCTTCGTTGGTAGTGAATTCGGCAATAAAATCGGCAATGGCTTGTCCTTTGATGGCGGTACGAGGATGGCAGGTGATATCATATTGTCTTAGTTTAATGCACCACTTAAGTAGTCGCCCAGAAGTGTCGGGGCGATGGAGTACCTGCCTTAGCAGTTGATCGATTAAAACTCTGATGGAATGAGATTGGAAATAGTGTCGTAGCTTCTGTGACGTGATTAGCAGACAGTATGATAGCTTCTCAAGTTTAGGGTACCTGGCTTCTGCCCCTATAAATCTCTTGCTTACAAAGTATACGGGCCGCTGCGCGCGGTTGTCTTATCTCACCAAAGCGGCGCTTAAAGCATGGGACGATACAGCAAGGTATAGGTATAGTTTCTCGCCTTCATTTGGAGTTGAGAGTACTGGTGGTCTCTGGAGGTGTTCGATTAGGTTAAGGAAGGCTGTCGAGCATTCGTCAGTCCACTCGAACTTTCCTTTGTCTTTCTTTAGAGCATCAAAGAAAGGGATGCATTTGTCGGTTTCTTTAGAGATGAACCTGCTTAGGGCGGCCACTTTCCCGTTTAGGCTTTGCATCTCTCTTCGAGTGGATGGTATCTTGATGTCCTGCAAAGCCCGGACTTGTTCGGGGTTTGCTTCAATCCCCCGGGCATGGACGATAAATCCCAAGAACTTTCCCGACGATACTCCGAAGGAGCACTTTAGAGGATCAGCTTCATTCCATATTGGCGAAGTACTTGAAACATCTCGTCCAGGTGGTTTATATGATCGTTGGCACTTCTCGATTTTACCAGCATGTCATCCACATAAACTTCCATTGTTCTTCCTATTAAGTAAACATCTTGTTGATGAGGCGCTGATAAGTAGCTCCGGCGTTTTTAAGTCCAAAAGGCATTACTCTGTAGCAGTACAATCCCCGGTCAGTGATGAAACTAGTGTGGTCTTGATCGGGGGCATGCATAGGGATCTGCTTATACCCTGAGTATGCGTCCATAAAGGATAGGAGTTCGTGCCCGGCTGTGTTGTCCACGAGTTGGTCGATTCGGGGGAGTGGGAAGCAGTCCTTCGGGCAAGCGTCATTTAAGTTGGAGAAGTCGATGCATGTTCGCCACTTCCCATTAGCCTTCTTTACCAGTACCGGGTTGGCGATCCATTCTGGGTAGATGGCTTCTCGTATGAAGTTATTGGCAAGTAGATTCTTTACTTCTTCCTCGAGGGCTACTGATCGTTCTACCCCCATGCTTCTCTTTTTCTGTTTTACTGGCACCTTGGTGGGATCGATGTTCAGTACGTGGCATGCTACGTCTGGGGAGATTCCAGTCATGTCAGCGTGCGTCCATGCAAATACATCCATGTTGTGGCGAAGAAAATCGACGAGTTGATCCTTCAATTCTGCTCTTAACTGAGACCCGACTCTCAGTAGTTTACTTGGGTCGTGTTTGTCTACTGATACAAATTCCATAGCCTCTGCAGGCTCGTGGTGACCTCCTCCTCCTTGTCCCTGGGGTCTAATTCGTTGAAAGGATCGCTGGTATATCGAAGAGGAGGGGCTTTCTTTAATTGCTATGCTTCCAAGTTTTTCTTACAGAGAGAAGTCTCTACATCCTTCCCTTTATCCTTCCTACGGTTATTGCGAAGTTCAGTTACATAGCAATCTCGAGCGGCGTCTTGATCTCCCTCTATTTCTCATATTCCGTTGTCCGTTGGAAATTTCATCTTCAGGCACCACGAGGCTAGGACAATTTGGAAGTTAGACAAGGCTGGCCTTCCCAAAAAGGCGTTGTAGGCCGAGTGGTTCTCTATTAGCAAAAATGTTTGTTTTCGCACAACAGAGCAGGGATGACTTCCTATTTCGACAAAGAGGTCCAGTTGCCAGAGGGGCATCTTTGCATCTCCAGTGAAACCATGTAGCGGTTTGCTGCAGGGAGACACATCCTTCATTGACAGCTTCATTTTGTCGAAAGCATGCTTGAATAGGATATTTACTAAGCTCCCAGTGTCTATTAGAATTCGGAAAACCTTGGCTGGACTGAACCAGGCAGAGACGACCATAGGATCCATGTGAGGGTACTGCCTTCCCTCTAGATCACGCCTACTGAATGTGATGTCACCATTCTCTTTCCGTTTCGGGTGGCATTCTTCTATAACAGAACTAACATAGCCTTCATTGTTTCTAAGTGACTTACCGTATCTCTCCATCTCTGCCAGCTTCCGTCGGCGATGTGTGGTTCTCCTGATATGGTAAGGACCACTATCTTCTCTTGACTGGAGTCGCTGGTGTTGCGATTTCCTCCGCCTACCTCTGGGAGGGGCAGCCCTGGGTTCTCATTGACAGGAGTTGAAGTCATGTTCTGACCTTTCACATAGCGCTCTAGTCTCTTCCTTCTGATGTGTTCTTCAATCAAGTCCCGGAGATGATGGCATTCATTGGTGTCATGCCCATGAGATTCGTGGAATCGACAGAACTTTCTAGACTTAATCGCATTATCTGATTCCTTCTTATGCGGGGGGCACTTGTATCTAACTTCATCCTGGGTGGCCAAGAAGATGTTTTCGATTGTTTCATTTAGAAGATTGCAAGAGTCAAATCTCGGTCCTGGCCTATATAAGCGCTTTTCCCCCTTCTTGCCCCTAGCACTACCTCTGGAGTTATTTCTTCGAACGTCCTTTGCTACTGCGGATGTATTGCCATGAGCTGCCTTGGCTTGCTGCCCTGTCAGCCTTTCAATGGCAGCGTCTTCAAGTCTCATATATTTCCCGGCTTCGTGGAAGAAATCGGGTAAGGTAGCTGGCTTTTCTTTTGTTAATCTCCTAGCAAACTTAGTATCCAGATGCACACCACTGCAGAGGGCCATTAGGATAAGTTTCTCGTCAGCATCTTGAAATGCGGCTGCTGCGGCGTTGAATCGGGTTAGATATTGTTGCACTGTCTCCCTGGGCTTCTGTTTGATATTAGATAGGGAATAAGCGTCCTTGGGTTGTTCCACATGAATGCGGAACTAGCTGATGAACTTTTCTTTCAACATTTCCCATGAGCTGATGGATCCTTGGGGAAGATGGCAGAACCAGGAGGTAGCTAGATCTGCCAAGAACAGTGGAAAGCATTTACACAACACTCCCTCGGTTGCTCCGCTCATTAGCATATGTTGTGTGTATCTCTGCAAGTGTACAACGGGGTCAGAGGTTCCCTTGTAAGGTTCCGTTGTTGGCATTTTCCATTCCCAGGGGGTGATGGCAGTTTCGATATTGTGGGTGAAGGGGCTGGTTACCCTAGCACCTATCCCCCGATCCCTTTGTTCCCGTTGGACGCGCTCTCTGAACAATCGCGCCATCCTTTCATCAGAACTTGGAGTGGATAGAAATGAGTTTGGTTCTTCCCTGCGGGATTCATTCCGTCCAGATGACCTGTAGGTATGGTATCGTCTATCACTCCTAACAGGCTGCCTCTGGTCTTCTGGGGGCATGCTGGGGTCAGCCATAGTTGGCCCTTGCCTTGATCTTTCCCTGCTGGGTTCTCTTCTCAGCACTTTCTCGGGTCCAACTTCGGGCTGGACTCCAGCTCGGCCCCGTCCCTTGGTGTTTCCATGGTTAGGTAGCATGGCGGACTCAGCTACATCCGACCCTTGCCTGTTACCTCCCCTGTTGGGTTCGGTTCCAAGCGTTTCCTCGGGTCGGAATTCGGGCTGAGTCCGGGCTTGGCTCCTACCATAGTTGTTTCTATTGTTAGCCTCTTCGAAGAAGAAAGACCTTTGTCGTCTCCCAGATCCTCCAGACCAAGACTCACCCCATGATTCAGTGTTGCGGTTGGTTTCTTCAACATCCCTTAAGCGTGACATGAGTTGATCCACCAAGGCTTCTTGTTGAGATGCGAAGCGGTTAGTTACTTTAGCCACAACCCTGTCCAGATCCGCCCTTGTAATTGGTTGTTCCGTAGCAGGGGCTGTCGGATTCGCCTGATTTACATTTGCTGTTGGAACCGGATGATTGTTTTGGTTTCTGATCACTGGATCTGGGATACTGCCAGTTGCGATGTTCTTTCCTTTGTTAGCATCTTTCTTCCATCCGGGAGGCATGTTTTCCAAGCAATGAACGATGCTGATAGAAAAAGGGTTACGTGGGAGAAGCTGAAGCTTCGAGCTCCTATTCTCAGTGAAAGCACCAAAAATGTTTGCACAAAAAATGGGAAAACACCTCCAAGTCGTATGATTTAGTTGATTATATATGATTCTTAGCGATTTGGGTGATTTATGCGAATATATGAAATAAATGGACTAAACTGTAAAAGACACACAGATTTATAGTGGTTCGGCCAGAATGTGCCTACGTCCACTTTATATGTTATTCTCCCTTTCTGTTCAGATTACAAGTACAAAACTTTGATTACAAGTATGTGAAAGTTGTTTGAAAGTTCTATCCGTGCTTGAGCTCTCAAACTTGTCTGCCATTGTTGTACCCCTGCCCCTCTATTTATAGAGTGAGGCTGGGGG
Source organism: Allium cepa (assembly GCA_030765085.1). NCBI lineage: Eukaryota > Viridiplantae > Streptophyta > Magnoliopsida > Asparagales > Amaryllidaceae > Allium > Allium cepa. The sequence goes on from CM060942.1 coordinate 491,832,576, forward strand.
TAGGGGTCTTGAATGTATATAGCTGCTGGTGGGCCTGGGCTGATGCTATCTGGCCTGGCAACGTTGGCTCGGCAAAGCCTTAGTTCGGTGATGCATGGAAGTGGATTGGTCCGGTGGTAGGTGAAGTGGGTTGGTCCGGCATTGTTTGGAGAGGGTTGGTTCGGCATTGTTTGGAGAGGAGGTGGTTCGGTGGTATCTTCCCTACATTGGTTCGGTGGTGCTTCTCTTGCTTCTGGTCCAGTGGTGATACTTTGATTTGGTTCGGTAGACACTTGGAGCAGGATGGTTCGGTGATGGGGACGTAGATTGGTCCGGTGGTGGTTTATTCGGTGGGACTTGGTTCGGTGGTGAGTGGATGAAGCTTGGTTCGGCTATGTAGGGGGAGATGGTTGGTTCGGTGGTATAGGACCGTCGAAACACACCCAACACCTATGTAATATACAGTGACATTGTTTGAATATGTCAATAAGGCAAACTTAATTAATAAGCTATGAATATACATATATTAGGCTATGATGGTAGATTTATTATTTTAATACTTATGTGTGTGTGTGTGTGTAATATACAGTGACATAATCTAAATACGTCACTAAGGTAATCATACAGAAGATCTATAGAAATTATCGATTTTATTTTAGGTATGTATGCATCATATTTAGAACTAAACTTATACAAAATATAACCGTATATAGCTCAATGTCTAATAGAAGGCTTAGGTAGTACAATTTCAACAAGGATCGGATAGAGGATAGAGGCATCGATATGCAAATCAGGATTTAGAACTTATGAGTAATTACAAGATCAGGAGATGTGTTTGAAGGTGTAAAAAACAGTGCAAATATCATGTTTTCGTAGGTAAACCAATTGGGCAAACCCAATCCTACCTTCAGATAAGTGCATTGAAAGGAAATCTATAGGAAGCTTACCTAGCAAAACTTGAACCAATGCTTTCCCATACTCGATTGCACTATGCGCATTATGAATTGTTGGAATTGTTTTACGAATTTCACTTCAAATCCATCCACTTCATTGTAACGTTTGCGATTTTTCCATCGCCGAAAAACCGAACCGTTGGGGTTTAAGAAGAAGAAAAGGTAGAAGAAGAGAGAAAAGGATAGAAAATAGAGAGAAAAGAAAATAGAACGAAACAGAAAGAAAACACAGAACAATATCAGAATCTCACAATCGCAGCGGAACAACATATAATAGTTAAATGAATAATCTTTAAAACAAAGAACTGTACATTTTATACATTACATCATTATCAGAGTTTACAACAAAAATAGACAACAGAGTCAATACATCGATGGACAGTTATATAAACTTATCCTCATACAGAATACACAGCGGAATCATACATAGTATAATATCATATACAAGTGGTACGTCTCGATATGCAGCTCGTCTCCTGAGCTCCATAGCACTCCAAAGTCCAGAATAACCTGATAACCAAACTCTAGACTGCCCATGTGGAAATTGGTGGGCACCCAGAGTTTAGGAAGGAAACAATAAACTCCGAGTCAGACATAAGACTGGTGTGAGAACTTAAAATAGTTATTTATCTTTAAAACAAATAATAGGAGAAATTTTCAAAGTCAATTCGCAATGTGTTTTGAAAATGAAACTAACATAAGGTCTCCCGCCACACACACAATGCAAACGCAGAATTGTAGGAGATTTCTCCTTATGATAGTCAAAGATGCTTGATATGCATTAAAAAGAAACATTTGATATTATTACTAGTGCATAGTGTAGGAAAAATTCATTTCAAAAGTAAAGATATAAATCTTAGCCAGCATACGTACCATGATGGTATGCCTACTATAGCTACCATATTAAATGGCAGGTTCTACAACTAAAACCGTACAAGGCACGTATTGTTTTGTTTTGGATTTCCAACAAATGGTCGGGCAAAGGAACTTCCCAAGTAAAATAGAACGCCTCTGGAGAAACGTTCCCGGATCTAACGTTACGGTTAGATCTCTACTACACAAGGCCGGGTTACCTTTCAAACTAGGTAACAACTGACACGAGCATGTCATCCCCCGGTCCTTTGGGACCTTAAACCGAGCGCTCGTAATCAACATCACACCAAATAATAAGTGTTTCCACAAGGTAAGTATCTGGGCTCCATACCATGATACCACTTATAATCCAGATAGGAAATGACATGCCCTATGGAGGAGCGACCCCTAAATAACCTTGCTGCCACGATTCCTGTTCCGACCATAACCGGTCTGTGAGGCTTGACGAAATCTCGTTCACAAAGCAATGCTTTATATAAAAGCTGTGCTTTAATTCATAAATGCACAATAGCACTTATATGCCACATTACCAACTTGGGAATGTATCACTAGTAACCATCAACTACATAACCTATGAGCTCGTACGTCTCAGAGATGGGTGTTAAGCTAAGAGAATAAATTCTCCGCCACCAACAGAAATATATTTGATAGAAACCAGCTTTACATCTCAAATTGTAACGTAAGACACACATCCATACAAGTACGTTCCGGGATCGAACGTAACCCAAGGCACTTCCAAAGAAGTCCTTGCAATCCGGGTATTCACAAGCCCGATCAAATTTCCCATCACAAAGGAAATCTCCATACCGTAGCTAACGGTGCGGAAATAATCGATAGGTCATTCTATCGTTTTCACAAATACCCGGTCTTCACCACCGGTCTTCAAATGCAATCCATAACGACGTATCACCTACTCGGAATAGGTTATACGACCCCAAGGTACTTTCCCTGCTAACCCGAATAGTGAGCGCTTATTCAAAAATAAGTGTGACATTCAAATTCAAACAAATCACAACAAATACCCATTCAAAGGGAAATATTGATAGTCGGATTGTTTAACTATCAATAGGCATGCTCAACATCACCAAATTCCAAATAATTTCCCAAATTATTTACTTTCCAAAATATCTTTACTAGATATAAAATTTCCACACTTCAACCATTTGAAAACAAATTTTCAAATAACTTTTCAATCCTTTATCACTTTTGAAAACAAATTTCAATCATTTCCTTACTCGGAAATACTTTTATTTCAAAAATGGTTCATTTAAACCAATCAAATAAATCCTTAACGATTTACTTTATATTTACGTTCCAAATCCATAAATTAATTCCCACAATTCAAAAATATATCAACGTTTATTTCTAAACAAATTCCCCTTTTCATTTATAAATTCCATAGTGAATTTACATTCCAAAATATTTATGAATATACGATTTCAATTATTGATTTTCAATTTATCTTCAAAAAGATAAGTTCTCAAAACATTTCATTTCACATTGGAAAAACATTTCCATACTTATTTATTAATAAGTAATTCACATATCCATTTATTTTCAATACTTAGAAAATATTCAATATACTTAATATCAAAATTAAGTATATATTTCATTCTTTAAGGAAAACATTCACTTAACACATTTGTTTGGGCTAAAACGAATGTTGCGTAAAACATCGTTACGACGACCCAAAATCACTTGTATAGGGATTCAAAGTTTAAATAAATATATAAATCCCAATACTATACAAAACATTTCCTTTCGGAAATCATTTACTTTAACAATAGTGTTATAGTCCACCATTCCCTTTTATTTCTCGAAAACGTCTATTTCAACAATGAATGTTGAAATCTATGGTTTCGATATTTAACACATTTTAAAACGTCGTTAAAATAATCAACTTCTTTAAATAATATCGCTTTCCCAAAACATATCCATTTTACTTAATAATATATTCGTTGTCCAAAATCGTGAATATACTTCACTAGCCCCATTTCACTATTTACAACACGTTTTATTTTCAAGAATTTATTCGCTATCCAAAATCGCGAATAAATTACCTTTCATAAGCTTCTATATTCAATTTATCAAATTCAATTGATTTCGAATTTATAACCAATGCTTATAAATTCCTTTTCTATTTATAAGCTTCGATTATAAATCTCATTATCAACAAGTTCCATTTATCTTTCATTTAAATGCCAAAATCCGATTTATAAGATAATTACTTATAAATCTTCTATTTCACAAAATCTATTCATTTTATAACTTCACAATTTATAAATCTATAAATTCCGTTCACTTATGAAATCCATTTTTATTTCATTTTTAACATTTATAAAAACTCGTTTTAATATTCCAATATTTTTAATTTATAAAATATCAATTTTATAAGTCTTTTATATACATCATTTTTAATAATTCAAAAATCCCAATTTAAACCAATTTATTCTTTTAATAACTTAAAAATCGTTATTTAAAGCTTATATATTTCAAAATCATACTTAAGCATTATTTTCCAAAAATCATAACTTTTATGAAAATAAAATTTTAACGTTTATTTATTTTAACAATTCAAAATTTTAATAAAACGTATACTTTTGAAAATCTCTTTAAAATCCCTTTTAAAACCAAAAATCATTATTTTAAAACTTCATAAATGGATCCGATGATGCAGCAGCACCAAATAGTCAATCACGACATCCAAATATCGTATATCGATATGATAATCAACAAATATCAAAATATCTGTAAATAAATCAATACAGTTGAGGAATCCAGTTGGATCCCTCCAACCTGTTTCCCTGCATCCACAAACATTAGCACAATACCAATTCCGCTCCAGTACGGAATTATCGCGGTATATGGGATTTATAAAATATTATCAGCTTAATAGGTGGCGCAATAGGGTCTCATCCGCTATATAATGCGGGAAATCAACAACTGCAATATATACATATGCCAATATATATATATATATATATATATATATATATATATTGCTATTATATATAATACCAATTTCATATACGATGAAATATTCGCGGTATATGTTTTTAATAAATAACCTCCGCTTACTAACAGTGCATAATGTCTATTTTAACAATCAATAGATAACAATCATCATTCAAACATACATTCAAGAATTTTAAATCTAACTATTTAAAATATAAATCGAAACTGATTCGATTGAGTGAGAAGTTCTCACCTTGATTTCAATTTCGTTTTAGCGATTTATTTCGAATAAAATTAAACGCGCGTTTAATTTTATCCGAAATTCTCACTAACTCCAAACGACTCCAATCCAATTCCATAGCGTAGTGCTCGTCCATACGATTCCAACGCAACTGGTTTCGCGCGTTTTCGACCTCGTATGAAAAGGATATGAATTTTTGAAGTTACACGATTTTATATTCATAATTTTACAACATTTATTTATATTTTTAATAACCAAGCCATCATAGCCCATGGATCCAACCCCTGCAGATCACCAGCGCACATCACTTTCCTTCATCTTCCATGCGCACGCGTGTTCTCAGGTTATAAACGCAACCAAACCCATAAGCTTGAAACTAGGGTTAAATTATACGACCTCTACGACGAACATGAACACGATCAGGTACCACCACGTTGAAGAGCATCTCGAGCACCCCCTTCACCCAAGATCTGATCGAACTCGGCCCTTGCATAGCCTTGGAATTCGTGCGCGAACAGTAGTCGAACGCGAGCAATTTCTGGCCTCCACGACGCTCCACATCTCATCATCTCCATATAGATCAAAAGCTCTCGCATCACTCTTTAAGTTTGTAGTTGGAACTTCGTTGAATCATTGCACGGATTTGAAGAAATTAATGAAGGAAGGAAGGAACAATTTCGACCATTCAATATGTTACTGGCGGCCGGCCCTGAACCCTAGCTAATTTTTTTTTTATTTTGTGAATAAAAATGGTCTATTTATAGAAAATAAACGAACACTATTCATTCTGGAATTTCCAAACTCCGATTTACGCACGGTGACCAGAGTTTCCAGGGTTTATCCCGTGTTCCGGACGCAATGGAATAGGTTTCGGGAGCTAATTCGGTCATCTGTGCGAGTTATGGCCGTAAACGTTCGATTTAAAATTAAACCGATTAAACGATTTTCTAGGCGTTTTAACTTGCACCGGACAAACGGTAAATCCAATTGACATGAAATTTGAAACCTTACAATAACATCACATTATGGATCCGATGAAACTGGTTTCGTCGAATTCCGAGACTTTTTGAAAAATGGCTATTTTAACTCGCCGAATTAATATTAAAACAATTTCGATGCGTTTCGAGTTGCCACGATCAAACGACAACTCCGATTGCTACGAAAATTAAAATCCGATAATAAAAAACTATTACGGATCCAATGGAACTGGTTTTGTCCAGTTCTGAGACTGTTCGAAAATTGGCTATTTTTCAGTCCATAATTAAATATTAAAATATTCAATTTTCACAAATAAACTTTTAATTCGATTTTAAAAGTTCTAAAACATCATTATAACTCCAATATGATAAAATAAAATTTTACAAATCATTTTCAATCATATTTAACCCAATTTCAATTATTTCTATAATTTCACATATTAAATTATCGATTTAATTGTCCAATTAAATCCAATATTCGATAAATAAATTATTCGACTGTTTAATTTCATTTATTAATATTTAAATTCAATTAAATATTCAAATTTAAATTATCAAAAATTATGGGTCGTTGCATACATCTTCATTTTCATCTTCAAATTATTTCATCAAACCTTCCAGCATTTTTACTCCAAATCTCTTACTAACAGTAGCAAAAGATCTGTACAACAGATAATAACATCACATCAAATTCGACATGGTTGCTAATTAGAAAAATAATGAAATAAATAAATAATATGTAAATGATTTTTTATTGTCCATATTTTATAGAGATGCTAAGGGTGGATAGAAATAGGTAATTATTGATCCTTGCCAGCATACAAATAAGCAGTAAACTTTAGCATATTAAATGACAAAAAGAGACCCAGACACATGGTTCTTATTTATGCAAGTAAATATGATTATATTCGGTAATGAGTAAATGCAACAATATTGAATGATTTAACTTGCAAAGAAAACAATGTAACTAGATATGCGAAGGAAACTAACAAATAAAAACATGTCATATATGGTGCATAAACAAAAAAAACACCACCAAAATTTCTGCCTAATTCTACCATCAAGAATCTAGCAAAAGGAACAGAGCTCCATTTTCAACTCCTTTCAATGACATACACTAAAAACTTGGAATTGTAGTGTTTATGTACCACAATAAATTCACATGTACCGTAAGACAATTCCAAACAATACACGTCAACCTTTTTAGTAGATATGTGGCACTATCATCCACTTCTGAGTTTATAAAAAACTTAGAAACTTAGTGGTTATGTCCTTGTAGCTTTTGATAAGATACAACATGACTAATCTGTCTTTTAAATGTATAATAAGCAAAGTGGTAATGTTAAAGAGAAGACAAAAATAATTACAATCATATTGCATTTTGTATCATAGCCATGAATTCTCCAATATCGCCATTACAAGACATGATCATTATACATATATATCTTTTCTACTCTTCGAAGTGTATTTTATGTAAACAAAGATAGGAGGAGGAAAAGGTCCGGTCGCATGCGAATCATCCCATTATCTCTAACTTGATTTTGTTTATTATGAATTATTATTTTCCCCTCTGTTTTTAACATATCGACCAAGTATTATCATGTCAATAATTAAATAGGATGATTTGTTGAATTTATAACCAATGCAAGGAAGCTCTAAATCTCTAGGAAATAAAAAAATCATGAGTTACCTGAGATATGGAAGAGTCGTTATCTTCATTAATGATAGATTCTGAGACATAGAATCTTACCACTCCGATTTATCTACCTTGCCATCCCCATTCACATCAGCTTCTTAAAATGTCTGTTCACGGCAACATCGTAATCAAGGAATGATATCAAAACCCAAAAAATAAATATACTCAACTTATTTACCACTGCCTCATGTAAGATTGTCTCAAATATTTCATCAGATGGTCTCATTTTCGATTCAGATAGAAGAGCAACTTGCATCTACTTAACCTATAATTTGATAAATAGTTACCAAAGATAAGTGATAAAAATATGAACAATTTAGACATGTATATACGAAAGAAGTAAGATTAACTTAAATAAAATAGCAGAAAAAAGCAGCAGCAGAGATTTTTATTATAAGCATCAACCTGGGTGACATACAACATGAAAGAAATTGACATATTAACACAAGCAATAATACTCAATTTTTGCTTTCAGTGTGTGCGGCCTTACATTAAGATTTATCACGCTAACCCTCTAACTTGTAATAAAAAATATGTGCTAAATTGTATTTCAATACATAGAAATGCATATAAATTTTAAAGCACAACCAACTCATAAATTAAATCATCAAGAATCTATGCAAAAGGATTTATCATAACTCTGTGTGTGTGTGTGTGTGTGTGTATATCTAGCAGTAGTTTTGAAAAGGAGTTAATAATGTAGATATACGAGCTCGTAAAGGAACATAAGTGGTTTTATGATGCTCGGTTGAAAAAAGAAATCCACTCTTTCCTGAATCCTCGACTTGATCAACTTAGTTACTTTAATACTCTAACTTTATCATGATTACTTTTTTGGAATTTTTATTCTCCTCTTTTCCAGTTGCAATATCATATTTATTACAAATTTTGGAAGAAGGTGTTATTCATGAAACCGGCACTGATGGTTTGCAAATTAACTTATCTTTACATCTATCATGCTTCCGGTTAGTTCAGTAGCATTTTATAATACGAAACCAGTTATTTGATTTTGTTTCTCTCCAATTCAAAACAATGGTTCTCATAACTGATAAATTTTATATTTTTATATTATGAAGTTAAATGATAGTATTATTGAACTCGATAACTGTTAGAGTATTAATTGCATTGACAAGAATAAACAATATAATTTCTTGGGACCAAACCAGTTCCCATTGTGGTAAGATTATGCATCAAATTTTAGCATATACATAATATTTTGAATTTATTGATTTTACTTTATAATTTCAACAATCCCTTATGATTTTTTATCTTCTCTTTCCAGAACCAGACTTGTTATTTTGTTTCTAAGAAATTTGATTTTAGGACTTACGTATCAACGAATATTTTATTATTAACAAGACCGGCCCGCTCTTTTTAATGTTGTTTGTTTTGCATGTATGTGTTCCACATTCTAATATCTCTATTATTTAAATTTGGAAAGTTAAGAAAGTTGAAGCAGGATAAATACATTTCCTGGATTGATTGGACTCCGCATCAGTATGTGATTTTAGTCAGGATGTTTTTATGCTCAAAAATAGCAAAAGAAAAAAGAAAAAATTTATTTAGAAATTGTGCTTTGCTTTGTGGCTTAGGAAGTAAGGATTAATCCTAAACCAAAGAATATGAAATTATTCTTCATTTCTCATTTGATAAATGCAACAACCTCATAAAGAAGCAAGGAATAATTATACATAGATCTTTATATGACCCGATCAAAATACAACAAAACTAGTTTATTTTTTATTATAGACCAATCTCCTCTTCAAATGGCATCACAAGGACCAAAATCTATAGCATCCTCGTTACTCCTACTCAACCTCGTAATGTACGTAATCATGATCATAATCACTGTCTAGGCTCTTAATTATGGCATTAATGAAAATCCCACCGAAGGTATATGCATAATTCTTGCTGTTTTACTTGCCTTTAAAACATATTTAAACTAATAAAATGTACACTTACGTTTCAATCCAAGGCATGACATACCCAGCAAGGTTGTTCCTAATATACTACCCGATAGGAAATATGGCCACTGGGTTTTTCGTAATATTTGTTATAATTGTTGGCCTAGTTGGAATCGTTGTATCGCTTGCTGGATTATATAATGCCTTGCAATAGAGAGCTTCTGGTCTGTTATCATCTTTTGCTTATTCTATTATTTCTTGGGGCCTCGCTCTTTTAGCCCTGAGGTATGTAATGTAATTGTTAACTGCACCATGATTAGCTATTCCGTCTACAAATTTCAAATAATGATTATATGACATGTATAATAAATGTACCGGTTGGCACTGAAAGAAATAAGCTTAAGTCCAAGAACTCTAGGACTCGTAAGCAATATATATATATATATATATATATATATATACATACATACATATATATATATATATATTCAAATATCCAATAGATATCTTTTGATGTACTAACTAATATGGGAATGCACTTGAGTGCGACTCGGCTTATAAATATACTTCATCTAGAATAGTAATAATATAGCTGTGTTGGTTTCTTTTCTGCTTTTGAGTTTTATACCAAGAAGTTAAAATAACTTATGCTCATGGCCGATAAATTTATTTTTCCCTTAGGTTCATCATAATTTTTTCCTACCTTGTTAAATAAAATTCAGTCAAGGTTCAATTAGCAAATTGCCTAGCTTTGCAAGGCTGTTAGTACCCGTAGCAGGCATACTGGTATAGTAGGCGGATTGTAAGTTTGTCTGTGAAATATTTTTGGAAGTACGCATTATGTTATATCTGATTATGTGCATACTAATATGCATGCACCATACAAAATTTTAGGCACTTCATATTATTTTCAGGTAAACCAAGCTTCCCTGGGACAATTTATCCCAATGTAAGCAAGACTCATCAAGAGACTAATTGAATAAGGAAATCAAGGAGGTGAGAAGATGTTCAAATGTACATTCATGCACACCTAAATCTTTAGAGTTCATATTCTACAAAATTGAATGATAATTAAAGCAGGTTATGTGCAACTAAATTCATAAGAGGTAATTTAATTATTAGGATGTTATAATTATACAACAGCTCTATCCACAGCTTTCAATAGCCACGGTAGGCACTTGAGGAAAAAAATGTAAATTCGTGAATGATTTCAAAAGACGCTTCCTTGATCTATCGTCAACTCCAATGATAATGACAAAATATAATGGTTGGGGTTTTGTAGTAACAACAAAAAAAGTACAGAAATTAAAATACCTCGGTAAAATTAGGGTTTGGCGATTACCTCAATTCGTCGATTCCTGGCTTGCGAATAGATCTCAAAGAAGCAAACATGAGTAGATTAAAGGAAAAGTGGATTGGTGAAGTGGAGCGGAGTAGATTGACAGAGATAACTAGCGCAATGGAGATAAGTAGCATAATGGAGACGTGAGAGAATTTTGTTGAACGAGGGTAGAAACGTAACGATGGAGAGGGTAGGAATGGGAAATACGTGATAAAGTTTTTCATTTGGGCAGGAATACGGAAAAATTTTAGGAGCGTTGAATTAAAAATAAAAAATAAAAATAAATGGTAAAAATAGTGTTTATTGCATTCACACTACAAATGCTACCAATAAATGTATGTAAATGTGGGTTTTCTTGTAGTGAGCCATAAATAAATGAAGCAAATTTAATTGCATTCATGGTGAAATTCTGAGCTGTTTTCATATACAATATGCTGAAAATGGAGCTCAAACAAAGAATTTATGAACGTTTTGAGTTTTAGATTTAAATTAATTTAGTTGGAATTCAAATACAAATGAGAATTTAAAGTAGGGTTTGAATTTCAAAAATAAGCTTGGGGTTAAGCGAACGTTTAATCAATAATTAACATTAAAGTTAATTAGGGTATAAAATTGATTAAAAAGCAACGAAAATAAAAACACTTCCAAAACAAATGTACCAATCAACTCCTTTATTGGAACCGCTCGACCCTAGCAATCGACCAGTTGAAGAGGGGCGGTCGACCCGTCAAAGCTGAATTCTAGCGGTGGCGGCTAGGGTTTGAAGGGGTGTGTTATTTGTTTGTACGCTCTAGATTTCTCCAATTTAAACCATTTTCATCCTATGGTTCTTATGCGTTTCAACCTCAATAAATAGAACCCTATCCCCTCCACTTTTTACTCATATTATTTTGGGGAATACAATGACATTCTACCAATGTTATCTCTCTAATAAGATTCAGAAACTCCGTAAAAAATTCAAGTAAGAATTCAATTTATTTCTTATTTGCTTCTTCTTTCAATCTATTCTTATCATATTCTTCCCCAATTATTCTGAATCTAATAAATATATATATATATTCATACATCTTTCCTATTGTTCGTATATATCTCAAAAGAGATAGATTTTGGAAGAGTTTGGATGGCTACAAATCCACTAAGTAAAGCTAAGGCTAATCGGTGAGTGGAAACCTTAGTGTTTCTTTTTGAGTAACTGTTTAGTGTATTTCTTTATGGATTTGAATATGCCTTAGGGATTTTGGAATTTCGAAAATATGATAGATAAAATCCCCCAAAATTTCTTTCTATTTCGAAATGTTAGTTCTATGTTGAGATTCTTAATTATTTACTATAATTTGATGGAATTTGTTATGTTTATGCAAATTTTTATAATTTCATATTATATTCCATTTCTCCTACTACTTTGGTTCAAATTGTGATTCTTCAGTGAAATAAGGGGTATAGATAACAAATTATATTCATAGTTTAAACCACTTATTCTTATCTATTTCTTTCTAAAAGAGAAGTTGAATAGAATATGGAGTTTACATTACAATTCTTAGTGTTTAAGATATTCCATTGAATTGGTGTAATAAATTGTGTTCCTATTTTATTTACAAGACTGTTATTGCAGTTTCAGTTATAAATATTTAGTCCCCTTTTTGGATATTAGAATCCCTTATTTTGTTATGTTGAAATCATAGGAATTTGAAGAAAAAAGATTTGGTATAACATTTTGTTAGAGAATTGACATTTAACGCTAGTTCAGAGCATAAAATTTGTGCGCTTAGAATTTATTAGGTGATAATATTTATTTATCTCTATTAGCATAATTAACGTATAATTATTGCATATATGGCGTAGTTAAATGGGTAATTATTTTCATTTATTTTTCCCATTAGTAAGGTAATTAATTTTCAGGCAAAAATAAGAGGAAACTCTTATATTTCCCAATTATTTTAACGCATTATAAGGAAGGTTCCTTATGAGGCCATATTTATGAAACGGTGAGATGAGTATGTATGTGTATATGTATGGAGAGTAATTGATGTATGGCTAATTCATAGGGATGTGAGGTCAATAAAGTTACATGACGGAAGCATGCCCTTCACTTTAAGGCTACCAGCAATTGTGTACACTTTGATTGATGTGAGATACCCTTATGATAAATATTTGTAAAAATGTGAGGTTAGTTCCAAATTCTGTAGGGGAAATCTGCGCAGCTAATCTGGCTACCTGTTCCTACAAATAGTCGGACAAATATGAGACGTCATTATAAGTATGGGCCATAATACGAAGGGCATACTTCAGGGTCTTGAGATATTAAGTGGTTGTTCAAGGGCCCGCCTCTTTTCTCCAGATGAAGTATTAAATGGTCAAAGGGTTAAGTTAGGAGGTATCTTAATGGTGGTCTGCTTCTGAAAATAGGTATAAGATGATGGGATCTGCCTTAATTGATATGTTAAATGACCAGGGTGCATATTTCCCACAAGGAGGTATTAAGTAGTATAAGAGATTCCATTTGATGTCTGCTAGATAGTACCAATGATGAGCACGCCTTAGAAATAGGTATTAAATGATGGGGTATGCCTTAATTAATATATTAAATTACCGGAGTCTACCTATTTTCCAATAAAATGTATTAAGTGGCTTAGGTACTGTCTCTCACATTATTAGCTATTTATGACGTGTGGTTGGGATATGCGATTCTAGGAACCTGCTTTTGGAATGGAAGGTTTTAGCACCAAAATTGATCAATAACACCCTTAAGTAGAGTTGTGTAGAGAGATTAATGAAGAGAGTAAATTAAAATAGAAAAATAGTGTAATTGAATGCAAAAGGAACAACAAAAACGAGAACACCATATTTATAGTGGTTCGACACAATTGCCTACGTCCACTTTGAATAAAAAATTCATTACTTTCTCAATCACTTGAATACAGATACAACCCATAAAAAATCACTTAAATACAAGTTTGAATTGAAAAGAGGAGAGTATAAGAAAAGGCGCAGTCTCCCTGGTGTTCTCCCCAAAAAGGTCCCTTCATCTGTACCCCTGCCTCTCTATTTGTAGACGAAAATAGGCTGGACTCCCTGCGTAGGCTCAAAAACAAGGTACTTCAGCACACAGTAGGCAACTTCTGTGCACCGAGCCAGGCGTACCGAACGGTGGAAAACCGAACCACTCAGTACGACCCAGTCACGACGAACTACTTGCATCGGGCCATCTCCCCTTCATCATCTTGACCAAACCACTTAGGTCGAGCCAACTTGGCCGACCTTATCCATCTGGATCAATCCATTGTTCCTTTCCTTACTTGTCCGAGCGGGAGCTGTTAAACCATCTAGGCCGAACCGAAGTTAGCCGAACCACGAACAACGAAACACATGTGTCGGAGCTGTCTTTGCTAACCTCCCTTTACGGAGCGATACATGCCCATCGATGACGACTCAACTAACCAAACAATGTGTGCCGAGCGATCTTGATCGAGCGACGTGCGCTGTGTAACCCAGACCAGGCGATGTGTGTTGAGTTACTCAGACCGAGTGCCACACACCGAACCGTGCCTACCGAACCGCACATAAACACTGAAACACGTCGATTGCATCAAACCTTTATATCTTTAGGATCTTCTTCGTCAGAATCTTATCTGGTGCAAACGATAATATTTCAACTGTCGTTTTATAGCCGGGCCAAGGTGCCGGGTAATAGAAGGTATTGAGTGGTTGCACCCACCTTGTTTCTTTAGGAAGTATTAAATGATTTTAATGGTTTTATATTCGTAGACATACTCTAATTTTGAAATATACTTCCCAAGAATTGAAAAGGCAAGACTTGAACTTTTTATTCACTAGACACTTGTTGCTCTGACTCCCTCCACATTATAATATAGGTTAAGGATGGAATAACGGTGGTGATGATGCATAGAGATGGAGATGCTTGGCTTGTGACAGTATTTGTTATTATTACGTGTTTTTTGTGTACCTATGTATTTAGACAATTGTTGTAACGGATATTATGTTACGGCATTTATGAAATTTTGTATTATGACATTTTTATGGTTTTAAAATAAATGGGTACACTTTGCTATTATATTTTGTTCCATCCATTGTTAGTTTTGAAAGTTCAATTATGGTTCTGTAATGTTATTTCTTTTTACTACCAACAGCTCATCTTAGAATGGGTCTAAGTTTCGGTAGGTCTTTTCTGAGTTGAAATTTAGGCATGCTTGGGAGTGGATTTTTACACAATTAGTTATCACTAGTAACACATTTCAAACCATAGTTTTCATGAGATCATGCTAAACCTATTAGTTATTACTAATAACAAATCTCCAATCATAGTTTTCATGGGATCACTATGAACCTGTTAGTTATCGCTAATAACATGTTTCAAAGAATATACTTTTGATCAGTTTTGGGTAGCATAACATATTTGATCTATCTGATCTCCTGGATGTAATCCTAATCACTCAAGAGTTAAGTCTGACCATAATCATTACTGGGACAAACTAATTACTTATTATGCCCTTAAATCCCCTAAAATGCGGTGATGGGTCATCATAATGTGAGTATGACAATGATAATTATGCAAACATAATTGATCAGATGATAACAAGAACATATAAAATCATTTATTAATATATATTCAATCAATAGTCATTGGCATCACAAAATTACTTACTCTCAATAATAATTTTCTTTGGCAAATTCATATAAAACTTGGACTAAAACACCATTTTATTTCCTTGAAAGCATTTATCTCTATAGATGATTAATAACTAAAAATCATCCTTTATAACAAGGAAAGCTTAACCCGTTACTTAGCCAAAACCTTATTCCAAAATACCATCATCTTTAAACAGCTTTTAAATCATTAGTTATCGAAAATGAGTTTATCAAACCTCCAAATAAGGTTTCAAAAATAATTAATTCTTATTTATAAAACATAAGGCCATTAGGCTGAAATCAATGGTTGTCGAATTTTTAATATACATAGGTTGTCACACCTATAAAACTTTGCTTTTGGTTTGCATAATATAAGGCTTATGTGCCTAAAGTGTAAAGACGTCAAATCTATAAGATTACGGCATCATTGCCATAAGACAATAGCTGTCGAAAAGACATCATTGCTACAAAGCAATGGATGTCGAAATTGTAAACATATAACATCTATGCCACTTAGAATGGATTTCAAAAATAAAGGGGACAATTGATGTCAAGCTTAAAACAATAGAGGATATCGATCCTCCAAACAAAAAGGGACGCTGACTCCTTCAAACCCGGAAGTCGAATCTTTAGAATAAAAAGGTGCCGCATTTTAAAAAACCGTGTATAGTTTCGAAACCATAGTGTTGCCAAATCTCTACAACTTGAGATACTAAATCATATATATATATATATATAGGTATCAAACTTCTATACGAATAATTTCATTACATACTTACCAACTAGATATCATATGTATCTCATCATATGGATGTCAAATTTATAACTGTGATATCTTATATAGGTATCGACAATTAACTGGGGTTTTGGCCCTCTAAGTTGATGCTATGACAATTTTGTAAATAAACTTAAACTGATTTATTTCTTTATAAAAACCTTTATTTACACTAACACTTATCCTTTGTCAAATTTCTATTGGTTTATCAAAAAAAGTTACCAGTTTCTTTTTAGAAAACGGCGGGAAGGGTATTTTACTTTCCCCATAATAATCTGTAAACCCACTCAAATTACATCATCAATTAATACTAATTAAAAGTTTTTTAGCTTAATAAATCATAGAAAATCATACCTCTTGGGAAAATATACAAAAATCGCAGAAAATAAAAATTTACATCTCCCTTCACATATAAAAATTTCAGGGCTAAAATATTTATTTAATTATTTTTAATAATTAAAACCCGAACTAAACACATTTCCACCTTACGAAATTCATAAAATATTCATTTCAAGTTGAAAAATTATGGAATTAAAAAACCATATCCAAAATAATGTTTTATACATCATTTCAGAAAATCAAATCAATTGGAGATCAAAAACTTAGATTTTTGCCTTTAAAACCTATTAAAACAAATTCATAAAAATTCTAATATACCATCATTCCATCCAATAATTATATCAACCATCAAAGCATTACATATTATCATAAAGGGTTCAGAAATCAATCATAAATCTGAAATCAAAACACAAGCAACCACCTTAAATTGAATAAGAGTGATTGAGATTTGTTGTTGATTGATTTCTCTGGGCTTTTCTCTTTGAATTCCTTCGGTTTCTACTTCTTTTTCTCTTATTCATGCCAACCTTGATTTGTGTTTTTTGTGAATTTCGAAAATGAGAATGAATGAGAAGGAGGAGGGTTTTAGGGAATTAATGAATGATAATTCCTATTATGCTCTTCTCATTAATTTTTTCATATACGTTTTAAACCAACCTTATTAATTGATTACTTAAGGCATAACACATATTAGTTAACAAATCTCATTCCCCTTATCACACCATACATAATTATATTTAATCTGTCTAATTAAATCTTCTAAATAATATTTCAAAAAATTTGCGGTGTTACATGCTCTCCTCCTTAAAGAATTTTGTCCTCGAAATTACGATAAGGAAATCAACAAGCATATCAATCATGCAACCATATTTGATAGACACATAACAACGATACTAGCCTATCTGACTAGCAAAAAGTCTATATGAAAAATACAGTACATACCATCAAACAACTTTGGATAGGTATCTCTAATCTTTTCCTCTGTCTCTCAAGTACAGTCTTTCTTGTTGTTACTCCTCTGGACTTTCACTAACTTGACTGTCTTGTTCCCTAACTCCTTCTCATCTCTTGCTACAACGTGAACTGGTTGCCTAATAGAAGTCGTATCCGGTTCCACTACAAATCTTCCAATGCAATCGGGTAATAGTAGTCTCTAGGTCATGCACTTACTTTTTAAGATGAGAAACATGAAAACATTATGGACTCATGTCAAACTATTAAGTAACTCCATTCGGGAAGCGAATTTCTAGATTTCTTCCATGATAAGAAATTGACCTACATATCTCGGTGCCAATTTTCCCGACTTTCCAAACTGTACTGCACCCTTCATTAGTGATACTTTAATAAAATCGTTGTCTCGAACTAAGAACTCTAAATCCTTACGCCTCTTATATGCGTAACTTCACCTCCTAAATCAAGCTTTCTTCATTCGTGCTCGGATCAATTCAATTCTTTCCATGGCTTCTTTCACCATACTTGGAAGAAGAACCAATATGTCGATGATTTGCGTGATCTTCCATACAAAGCTTCGAAAGACGACATTCCTGTACTAGTCCGATAAATATATTATTATAAGAAAACTCAACTAAGTGCAAATAGTTTCCCACGACCCTCCAAAGTCTAGTATGTGGGCCCTCAACAAATATTCAAGTACCTTATTGACTCTTTCTGTCTGCCAATATGTCTGTGGGTAATAAGCAGTACTCGTCTTTAGGTTGGTATTGGATACTTATTACGGACTCTTTCACTAGCGAGCAAAGTATCACTGCCACTGACTATACTACAAGGAATCCCATGCGGTCTAACAATATTCTTCATAAACAACTTAGCTAAAGTAGGTTTCATCCTTGTCGACTTATAGGAATAAAGTGTGCACTCTTGGTCAGTCTATCTACCATGATCCAAATACTTTCATTTTCCATATTCGACCTTGGTAACCCATCAATAAAATCCATGGATATAGCATCCCATTTCCATAGTGGCACTTCTGAAGGTTGAACCAATCAACTTGGCTTCTGATGCTCGGCTTTTACTTGTTGGCAATTTAAACATTGCTTCACCCATAAGCCTGCATCTCTTTTCATCCCTTCCTTAAAGAAACTCCTCTTCATATCCTGATACATCTTAGTATCTCCAGGATAAATAGTAAACTTCGATCGATGATACTTCCTAAGAAATTCCTTCCTTAGGCTAACATCTAGAACACATAATCCTCCCTTCTTTCTCGAACATCCCTTCTAGTGAAGGCTAAAACCCTTTAAACCATTAAGTTGAGTTCCCTCTCAAAATCTTCTAATCCATTCATATAGTAATGGACCATCTTTCTATTTAGAAGCAATTCTTTCGATCATTACCAGTCGAACTTCCAAACATGACAACATTGCGGTATTCAAACTAGAACTAGCCACTGAGCATAACCGCATACCACAAGGAGCCAATGCCTCTTAGTCTTTCCATTCTGTTAACTAGCCGACACTACATTCTGATGTTTTCTGCGAAGTGCATCAGCACTTTATTTCCTTTTCCCGGTGTATACTCAATACCAAAATCATAAGCTGCCAAAAACTCTAGTCACCTTTGTTGTCACATTTTCAACTCCTTATGAGAGAATGAATACTTCAAGGACTTATGGTTCATAAATGACTCGAATCGTTCTCCTAACAGATAGTATCTCCACTCTTTCAAAGAAAAGATCACCACTGCCAACTCTAAATCATGAGTCGGATATCTCACTTCGTGTGGTCTAAGCTATCAAGAAGCAAAGGCAATCACGTTACTTTTTTGCATTAACACAACTCCTAACCTTGTCCCAAATGCATCTGTATACACTACCAGATCTTGATTTTCATCTAGAACAACTAACACGGACGCATTGGCCTATAAATGTTCTAGCTTTAGGAACGCTTCTTCAAATTTATCAGTCCAAACAAACTTTATGTTCTTCCATGTTAGTTTAGTCATAGGTGCCGCTATGCGAGAGAAATACTTGAAAAATCTCCAATAAAAGCCAGCTAGTCCAAGAAAACTCCTTATCTTGGTCACAGTCTCGGGTCTTTTAAAATTATTCACAGCTTCAATCTTAGCTAGATCCACAAATAACCCTTCTTCTAAGACTATATGACTAAGAAACTTTATTTCTATCTTACGAAAATGACATTTTGAAAACTTTTCTTTCAGTTGATGATGCCTCAACATTTCTAGCACTATTCTAAGATAAACTCCATAATCTTGTTCATTCTTAGAATATATCAGAATGTCATCTACAAACACAAACATAAATCTATCCAAATAGTCTCAGAATATCCGGTTCATTAAATCCATAAATAAAGCAAGCACATTGGTCAGTCCGAAGGGCATGACTAACCATTCATATGAACCATATCTTGTTTGAAATGCCATTGATGGAATGCTATGCTCTGATACTCTTAATTGATGGAACCCATCTACTCAACTGATCAAGTAAATCATCTTTTCTTAGTAAAGGTTATCAATTCTTTATTATCTTCTGATTCAACTTACTATAATCAATACACATCCTCAACGACCGATCCTGTTTCTTTACAAACACCACAACTGCTCTCCAATGTGAACTGCTTGGTCTAACAAAATTCTTTCCTTTTAAGTCCACCAGCTGCATCTTTAACTCTTTTATTTTAGCAGGTGTCATTCTGCAAGGCGGTCTACTTACAAGTCAGTTTTAGGTACAAGATCTATTTGAAATTCAATAGCTCTTCTCGGTGGTATTTTTGTAACTGGCTCAATAACATCTGCAAACTCTTTTACAACAAAAACTCAATTCACTTCATAGTCCACTTCCATAGCACCCAGTAAAGCACATACATCAAAACCTGCATTCTCTGCCGAGTAATAATTCGATTACCGCTATTATGTTGTCTTAATGGTATCTTCCTATCCTGGAAAATTATCCTAGCATTATATCTTCTTAACCAATCCATACCAAAAATACCTCCCCCCCCCCAAATAAAGTCAAACACATATAATGTGTAGGCAAAGGCATGACCTAACAACTCAAATTCTAAATGCTCACATCTCATCCCAAAAGTTACATAACCTCCTATTGGATTCGCAACCCTTAAAGATGTAATAAGGCATGATGACTCTAGATTTAATTTGTCTACCAAACAGTGTGCTATAAAAGAATGTGATGTGCCAGTATTAAATAATATGTAACAATCCCAATTTTGAATTAGTTCAAATTAATAGTTAATGTAAATTTTGGAATTAATTTGAATTTGAAATATATATGCATATGTATATATGAGTAAATTTGAATTTGACTTTAGAATTTGAATTTGAATATCGAATTTCTATTTGAATTTAAAATTTAAATAAATGACTTAGAAAAATGATTTGGGTTTGAAAATATTATTTATGTAAATTAATTTATGGGTAGTGAGCTTTAAAAGCATTTTCTTTTAAACAATATGTATATAATAATGATTAAGAAGATGTATTTATAAAATAAGAAAAATGTAATATAAAAAATTTATTTAAAAGCTTTTGATTCATGAGAAATACAAGTGTCATTTAGTTTTATTCTTGAGAAAGAAATAAATTAAGAGGAAATGAGGGTTTAAAAACAAATTTATAAATTAACTTGTAAACAAGGTTTAAACCGTAAAATTTTAAATTTATTTACATAAAGGTCTTTAACATAAAATGCTAATTATGAAAAATATATGTATATGAATAATGCAAGGCAGATACAATATCTATGTACATATAAAATAAAATAAAATATTAATAACAAAGTATGTTTGCTGTGCAAAACAAGAAGATAATAAAACCAAAAAAATTATCTACATACACAAAAATCAAGTGAGATGAGGCTGTAAACAAAATAGGAAACATATGCATTTCATAATATCATCTCAGCACCAAAATGAAATCATCTCAGCCTCCATTTCAGAAAAGAAATCTCTGATCAAATAAAAAAAAAGGAAACAAGCTAAACTAGTAAATACCTCCCCTCTGTAAACAACCTTTCTTTCTATATATACATCTACACTATTCTTGTTTGTCCAACAACTTAGCATTCCAGAAAATAAACATCACCATATCTGCAAGCTTAATCAATTCATTCAACTAAACAACAAAATAAAAAAAAGATTCACGAGAAAAAAATCAAATTACAGTCTTCAAACAAAAGTATTCTCTGCTCAAAAGTCTTTTCTGTGAGTAACTTCACCTTTAAAACTTCAAGTATACTTTTGGTTGCATGTCATTGTGGTGTTCAATATTGTATTGTGAAGTGTATTTGTGTATTTATATTGTTGAACTGCTGAAGTGTGATGTATGCATGTATTTGAATACATGTAACCTATCTGTTTCCAGTTTTGGTTCTTGTTTTGATTTAAATTCAAAACGTATTCATTTTGGTCTCTATTAAAACTTGAGTTCAAAATAAAACTTGTTTGATTCATTTCAAACTTTAGTTAAATATTTACACTTAAGTTAAAGAAATACTTAAATGACTCTGGAAATCAAATAGCTAATCAAGTCTAAAAATAAGGGAAAATTTAAACTTCATAAATTATTGTTTCAGGGTTAGTATCTCAAACATCATGTAAAAGTATGAATTTTAAAACTAAAATCATAGTTTTTAGTTTGGAGGATTAGGTGCAGTTCTGGTATGAACTGGAAATGAAAATTTGGGATTTTCTGATGATATAGGTGATTGGGTTAGTCATGGTTCTTTCTGGAGGAGGAAGGATGATCGGGGACTTTAGAAAAATTGTCAAAATGGCAATCGAGTGGTTGTGGAGTCGGTGGATGATCGGTAAAGTTTGTAAACCTAGTTTGGTGCTTAATCAAAAATAGATCCACCATGGCTTCTCTGTTGGATCGAGTGCCACAAATCTTTGCGAATGGAAGTACGGGTGTTGACGAGGTCATGGACGGAGACTTGGGTACTCTAGTGGTCGAAGAAGCAGGATTGAGGTTTTCAGGTTTTGAAGGTGGTTCCAGGACTTGAGTTGAATATTCAAATTCGATTTCGAGTTTGTTATCGGTGTTCTGGTGATCGAGATTAGGTGCGAGCGTGAACGTCGACATGAGGAAGGCGTCATGGATGGGCGGAGTTGGACGGAGCCACCGTGCATGTGCACGGTGCACAATTCTGGTGATGTTGTTGTTGATTGGAGCAGGAGATGGATACTCGAGTTTTACTCGAGTTATTTCATGATCTGCTCGAAGTTAAGTAGGGTTTGACTCGAAGTCATTTTTGTCTGGTGTAACGACCCGAAAATTTTGATCCCGAAAATTCCAGATAGTTAGAGAAAAGAAGAAAAGAGATAGAAGAAGAAGAACAGAAAAGTAATACACAATCTCACATTCGAAGCGGATAAAATATAATAGCAAATAAATAAAAGTTTACAAAGCAAAACTGTATCAGTATATTTACATTTTACATCAGAGTTACAACAAATTTCACAACACTGGACAGATTAAAATAACTTGTTCCAAATAAATAACAATATATATTACAGCGGATAAACACTCTATACGTTCCTGTCCTTTAGCTCTCCTCCTGAGCTCCACAACATCCTTACCTGCAAATCTGTAATGCTCAGTCTGACCCGAGCATTACATCAAAGTAACACCCGGGTCAGGCTGGAAACCAGCGTGAGTAAACCCATCTAACAAGAATACAAAAGCATGCAACACATATAATTCCGGGGTACTTATATCAAATTACAACTTCTCAGGTTGCTATAGACATCACTTATTTCACAAGCAATTTCTAAGTGCCATAACTTAGATTATATGGTCCAATTCACTTAAATCATTCCATTCACCCTATTGATTTCACGCATCAATTTATAAAAATCAAAGTGGTTTCGGGTATTAACCAATACCCGACTCCGGTCTCTTCGGATTCAGTTCATCTTATTCAGATACTCAAGTGGAACACAATTCAAATTCCAAACTCAGAAAGTCATTCACATTAATTCATCATCAATAGAAAAGTAAAACATCTCAGTGAAATCTCAACATCTCATAACACATAGCATCCAAATCAAATATACGATATATCAATTAATTTAAGTCATGCAATATTATTCAATCATTTATAAGCAAGTTTTATCACTTCCAAAAGTTAATTTATTTTATCTATAATTAAATTAACTACAATTCTTAATTACTTAGATTACCATTTACTTAATATTGATTAATTATAACCAATTAATCAATCACCTTTAATTATTCTCCTTAATTAACCACCCTTGACTAATTATTCCTTGATTTCAATAAGTATTTAATTCTCAATTGATTACACAAAGTAATTATCCTTAATTTTTTTTTACAGTAGTTAATCTTTAATTAATTACCTCCGTAATTTATAATTCTTAGTTAATCACTTTCATTAACCAGCCTTAATCAATCTTAAAACTGTAATTAACCATATTGTAATCATTAATCTTAATTAATTAATTCCTTAATTAATTATATTAATTCTTTAATAAATTACACCAAGTAATTTAATCCTTAATTACATCTCCTAAGTAAAGATTTTAAACTAAATCCCTTTTTAATTTTAAATCATTAAAGTATACTTCAACTTTTAAAATTAATTACAATATTTAAATTTATAAACTTTATCTTATTTCCGAAACCTAAGACTCAAATTCAATTTGAATTTAATTTAAAATTCTGATTTAGTTTTGTTTAAATCCTCTTTTACATTCCAAGCTCCATTTAAATTCAAATTCTTTACTTACGCTTTAAATTTCTTAAACACTTTAATATTCTTAAGTCAATTTGAATTTAAAAATTCATTTATTTCCAAACTAGATTCAAATTCAACTTGAATCTATTTTTGAACTTTGATTTAAACTTAAAATCAGATTGAAAACTAGATTTAAATCTCATTTAAAAACTTTACTTTCATTTAAATTCAGGATTTTAAATTTTATTTTTGAATTTAAAAACAAAACAACAGGTTCTGTCAAAACCTGTTACAAACAATTAACCCGTGCCACGAGCCTTATTACTTCGAGCCATACTTCGAGTAAAACCCCAGGTTACCCGATACTTTCCCCGATAACTTCTCCTCCTCTACTTTGTTTCACGATCGAATTTTAAACCTACTGTATAAATAGATTACTCGCTTCACACCCCGAGGCCAACCCGAGCTACGACCCTACTTCCCCAAACCTGACTTCGAGCAACTCACCCCCTGACATGACGTGCATGCCGTGCACCTACACCAGCATCGCCGACCATTGGTGATCGTCACGACCACCCCTACAAACCCAAACGAGGACCCAGATCAACAGCGGTATCTTCGAAACGAAAACGAACCATTTTGACCAAGTCCAGAAACCAACACTGTCGGTAATTCGCACACCCACCATCGCCTCCGACCTTGAGAAGTCCTTCCATCATCACCAAAGCTTCGTCGAACCCTCCAGTAGCCATCCCCATGATTGCGGTCAACTCCGATCATCCCACGCTGCCACACGAGCACGATGAACAGCTCGACCCAATTTGGGTTCTTAAACCCTCAAATGCCTTTTTCCAAACACTATGATGCGAAATAAAATCAATTTGTATTTTTCGCGCATCCACCAATTCACCAGCAAGCTTCACCCCTAATCGCGACGTCCAATTTGTCATTGATCACTGGGGTTTTTAAAATGAGTTAAAAAGCTTTTATACAAATTTTCCTAATTAATTTAGTGCATTTCTTAATTAATAAATGCTTTTTGTAAATTTATAAAAATAAAACCTTTAAAAGAAATTTAAATATAAAATCAATCATATTTCAAGTAAAATCATATATAGTGTATTTAATTCATTTATCAATGTAGATATAAAAATTTGTATTTTTTTACTATTTAAATAATACTTTCATAATTTATATAAATAAATTCTTTTAAGGAAAAACAATATAAAACAAATTATATCCTAATGAAAACTTTATTCTTATATTTTTATATCCAAACTATTCAAAATAATTATTCTTTAAATTCAAATTTTAAATCCAAATATTTAAATTCAAATTCAATTTAAAACTTCAACATAAGATCAATTCAAATATATATTAATTTTAAACAAACACATTATTAAATTTATATTGAAGATAATAAGTTTTGCCTATTTTAAATAACCCTATTAGGAGATTATTAAATAATTATTTCCCAGATATGAATATTAATTTATGGATTTATTTGTATCATCCTTAACAATCAGTAAAAATCAGTATTTTTATTAATTAACCCAGTTAATTATCAATTAACTAATACTCCAGAATTCGAGTTATCACATTCCTCCCCCCTTAGAATCTTTTCGTCCCCGAAAAGAAACGAAACCAGAATTTATTTAATATTTAAAACCAAGTTTTTATCTTTGATCATTTTTAAAACACTTTTAAAATCTATATAGTATTACAGTAATAGTTTTATAGAAATACTTTTATAACTCGACGTCTCAATAAGTCCATCCTCGTTCTCGTAGAAATTCGGACATACGTTGATCAGGCGTAAGACTGAAAATCTATAATACTTAGCAGACTCATTTTCAACATCCAGTGAAAATACTTGGAAAAATAATTTTATTGAAAATATAGAAAACAAATTTTGAAAATAGAGGATATATCTTTGGTCAGAATGCTCTGGAAATCATTACCCCCATCCATGGTCACAGTTACATCCAGGGTTACGTTGCCATCACAGCAGAAGTCCATGTAACTGCAGGCTCTCCGCGGCCTCTCGATTACGCCATGGATCCCACACAACAGATCACAGTTACATCCAGGGTTACGTTGCCATCGCAGCAAAAGTCCATGTAACTGCAGGCTCCCAGCGGCCTCTGATTTTCGCCGTCAAAATGAAATTCTCCACTCCAACATTGGTCGCAGTCTACTGATGTAAAATCAAACGTAGACTTTTGGCTCTCAACGACGCACACGACTTCCGCTATGTTATCACAGGTCGCAGTCTACCAATATAAAATCAAACACAGACTCTTGGCTCTCAGCGACCCACATGACCTTCACTATGTTACCATAGGTCGCAGTCTACCGATATAAAATCAAACGTAAACTGTTGGCTCTCAGCGATACACACGACTTTCGCTATGGTAACCTCTACTCGAGATCCCCAGGAACTAGTTTTGTCCGGACTCCTCACAGGATCAACTTTAGAACCCCCCCTTGAGGCTCAAGGCAGCACCACCCAGTGGTGTTCCTGAGAAGTTCATTTCAAGGGAGCGCCTTTTTCCCCAGAGCCATCATCAAAACATTTTATACTATATACAAATAGTATCTTCGAATCATACACCTAGTATGATCTCATACAAAGCTCATTTACACAAAATCGAGTATTCCAAAAATCGATAATTCTCAAACTAAGCTTTCCAAATTCTCATATTGATTTTACCCAAAAATGAAAAGTCTTTCCAAATCCAAAGGTTCCCAAAACCTTTTCTAAAATCCTTATAAGATCCTATATATATATATATATATATATATATATATATACATATACACACACACATATACAGATATATATAATTTTTAAAACTTTGGATAATTTCAAACTTGTATAAAACTCCTTTTATACTTCAAAACACCTTCAAAATCCTTTTCTTCCGGCATAGATTCAACAAGGGGAGTTTCATTTTATAAAACAAAGATATTTACTTTGTTTACTCAAAATCAGATGTTCAAATTTGATTACTCTTTTCAATATCATTTTCATCCAAATCCATATGATGTACACATATCATCTGTATGTTATACCAATCTGATCGCTCACTCGACCACACAATTTCACTTCTGAACTAGTATCGTCCACCCGACTTCCTAGTGCAGACACAGATCTGGTTTCTTGATCAGAAACCGTCATTCTCCTTGCATAGTCATAACTATGATAGAGAATATCCAGAACCAATCAACAACCCATATCCAAGTTCGTCGTCGAAAATCGAGTGAAAAATCCCACTCGGATCGATATAACTATCTCGAAATTCTGTGTTCGAATCTAGATCAAATCACTATGCGAATAGAATAACATACGTACACCCTACATATTTATATTTATTGGTTATTAGTCAAATCAATTTCATTTCTATTCACATCCACCTTGATTTTCATTCACTTACTCACATTTGCTTCAATCCATTTGGATTATCACCTCTATTCTTATCTCGATTGGGTATTTAACCAATAACAGTTTGAACTCCGACCAGTTTATTTAGAAAATAGTTTGAAAATTTTAAAAATAGATAAGTAGTTGGAAAATAATTACTAGTTTGTAAAATAGGTGTAAAATAGTTAGAAAGATAGTAACTAGTTTTGTAAAACAGTTGAAATATAGTAATTAGTTTATAAAACAGTTGGAAAATTGTTAAATAGTTTTAAAAATAATTGTAAAACAAGTATAAGATAGTTTGATGAATAGTTTGGAAAAATAGGTTTATATTAAAAACAATTTATATTAAAAATAGTCCAGAGTCAAAACTGTTCAATTCCCAATTTCCATTCTCATCAATTCAATTTAAATTTCCACTTCCATTTAAATTGACCTAATTCCAATTTAAATAATTCCAATTTCTATTGGAATTGATTTATTCCCAATTCAAGTTGAATTAATTCTCTATTCCTTTCCAAATTTAAATCAAATTCCATTTGATTTTAAACAATATCAACTTTAATTACAATCCCAAGTTATTCCAATCACTTTGGACAAATATCCATTCAATTGAACCCACTTCAATTTCAATCCATTTCAACTCCAGTTTGAATTAATCCCAATTTCAAATTCCATTTCCAAATCAAGTTGAATTATTCTTGATTTCCTCCTAAATTCAATTCAAATTCCATTTGAATTTAAAACTATTAAACATTAATTACAATTCCAAATTATTTAAATCAATCCAATTCACATTTTCCATTTGAATCTTATACTCATACATCTTCAATCACAATTTTCAATTAATTCAAATCAAATTCAATTTGAACTAATTTCAATTCAAATTCCAAATTTAAACCATCTCGAATTATATAAATTCGAGTTAATACTTCAAATGTTGATTTAATTCCTTTAAATCAGTTTACCTCTAATGTTTTTTTAAACAATTTAATTCACAGTTCAAACCTAACTTATTATACCACAAATCAAATTAACCTTTAAACAATTTAATTTTGAGTCAAATTCTCAAAATTCCATTTTAAATTATCTTTACTTAACTCATTACAAGGTTCAAGTAAGAGTTTCAAACAATTTTTAATTTACAAATTCAAGTACTCAAATTTTTAGTTCAAGGTAATTCCATACCCTTAATTTCAAATTAAAGTTTAATTTCCCTTTTATCTCAACAATGGATTACCATACTCCATCTCTTATTCATTTAAACAATTCCAATTCACAACTTAAATTTTTTTAACAACAATAGGATGATATCATCTAATTTATTTTAAAACATCCATTCATTTTCAATTTCTAGATCTCAAACCCAATTTGAGATCACTAAAATTCCCTAATTTAAATCAACCATTTAACTTTCCAAGTTAAATCCCAATTTCATCCTGAAATTCCTAAATCATGTTGATCGTTCAAATTTATTTAACTTCACATTAGTAATCCTCCCTCTTATAAGTTCAAAAATTTATCACTTTGGGTTTTACATCACATTCCAAATTTAAGACCTAACATTTAGAGTTTATTCCAAACTATCTTTGATACTTCTTAGCCCACCAAGCCAAATTTTAAGATTTAAACCACCCCTGGTTTTAATTCAAACAAATTCTTTAAAGTTTACAAACAACTTCTTATTCTAAAATAAGATTACATTCAAAATAGTTTGAATAATATTATTTCCTTTACATTTTGAAAATAATTTCAAATGTTTAAATTTAGAGTTCAGAATTTCATAATTTTAAATCCACTTCAATTTCCATCCTTTCTAATTTACAAGTTATTCTCATCAAATGGTTATTTCCTTAAAACATTTTATTGTTTAAAACAATCGTCCCAATTTTAAACACAATAACCATTCAATTTCCTGGTTTGAAACCAATTCTGATTCATCTTATTTTGAAATTCTTCCTTAACTTTAAGATTTTAATTTAAGTTTGAATCCATTTCAAACTTATGCTTATTTAATTTCAATTTGGTTGTATTTCTATTACTTCTCAATTTAATTCCAATAATTTTAACAACCAATTTCCTTAATATTTATTAGAAAGAAATATTGCTTTATATATCAAAATATAATCTTATATAGAACCATTTAAAATCTTTATATAAGAAAATAACAAGTACGCTCTCATATATATATATATATATATATATGCACACACAAACACACACACACACACTCAGCTCATTCTAGGGTACCACTTACCCTAAATAATCCCACTCAGCTCATTCTAGGGTACCACTTACCCTAAATAATCCCACCACAGCCAACATTCTCGCTTAACCCTATGCTATGATACCAAATGTAACGACCCAGAAATTTCGATCCAGAAATTTCTAGATAGTTAGAGAAAAGAAGAAAAGAGATAGAAGAAGAAGAACAGAAAAGTAATACACAATCTCACATTCGGAGCGGGTAAAATATAATAGCAAATAAATAACGGTTTACAAAGCAAAACTGTATCAGTATATTTACATTTTACATCGGAGTTACAACAAATTTCACAACACTGCACAGTTTAAAATAACTTGTTCCAAATAAATAACAATATATATTGCAGTGGATAAACACTCTATACGTTCCTATCCTTTAGCTCTCCTCTTGAGCTCCAGAACGTCCTTACCTGCAAATCTGTAATACTCGGTCTGACCCGAGCATTACATCAAAGTAACACCCGGGTCAGGCTGGAAACCAGCGTGAGTAAACCCATCTAACAAGAATACAAAAGCATGCAACACTTATAATCCCGGGTACTTATATCAAATTACAACTTCTCAGGTTGCTATAGACATCATTTATTTCACAAGCAATTTCTAAGTGTCGAAACTTAGATTATATGGTCCAGTTTACTTAAATCATTCCATTCAACCTATTGATTTCACGCATCAATTTATAAAAATCGAAGTGGTTTCGAGTATTAACCAATACCCGACTCCGGTCTCTTCGGATTCAGTTCATCTTATTCAGATATTCAAATGGAACACAATTCAAATTCCAAACTTAGAATGTCATTCACATTAATTGATCATTAATAGAAAAGTAAAACATCTCAGTTAAATCTCAACAACTCATAACTCATAGCATCCAAATCACATATACGATATATCAATTAATTTAAGTCATGAAATATTATTCAATCATTTATAAGCAAGTTTTATCACTTTCAAAAGTTAATTTATTTTATCTCTAATTAAATTAACTACAATTCTTAATTACTTAGATTACCATTTACTTAATATTGATTAATTATAACCAATTAATCAATCACCTTTAATTATTCTCCTTAATTAATCACCCTTGACTAATTATTCTTTGATTTCAATAAGTATTTAATTCTCAGTTGATTACACAAAGTAATTATCTTAACTTTTTTTACAGTAATTAATCTTTAGTTAATTACTTCCATAATTTATAATTCTTAGTTAATCACTTTCATTAACTAGCCTTAATCAATCTTAAAACGGTAATTAACCATATTGTAATCACTAATCTTAATTAATTAATTCCTTAATTAATTATATTATTTCTTTAATAAATTACACCAAGTAATTTAATCCTGAATAACATCTCCTAAGTAAAGATTTTAAACTAAATCCCTTTTTAATTTCAAATCATTAAAGTATACTTCAACTTTTAAACTTAATTACAATATTTAAATTTGTAAACTTTATCTTATTTCCGAAACCTAAGACTCAAATTCAATTTGAATTTAATTTAAAATTCTGATTTAGCTTTGTTTAAATCCTCTTTTACATTCCAAGCTCCATTTAAATTCAAATTCTTTACTTACGCTTTAAATTTCTTAAACACTTTAATATTCTTAAGTCAATTTGAATTTAAAAAACCATTTATTTCCAAACTAGATTCAAATTCAACTTGAATCTATTTTTGAACTTAGATTTAAAATTAAAATCAGATTGAAAACTAGATTTAAATCTCATTTAAAAACTTTACTTTCATTTAAATTCAGGGTTTTAAATTTTATTTTAGAATTTATAAACAGAACAACAGGTTCTGTCAAAACCTGTTACAAACAATTAACCCGTGCCATGAGCCTTATTACTTCGAGCCATACTTCGAGTAAAACCCCTTGTTACCCAATACTTTCCCCGAGAACTTCTCCTCATCTACTTTGTTTCACGATCGAATTTTAAACCTACTGTATAAATAGATTACTCACTTGACACCCCAAGGCCAACCCGAGCTACGACCCTACTACCCCGAACCTGACTTCGAGCAACTCACCCCCTGACATAACGTGCATGCCGTTCACCTACACCAGCATCGCCGACCACTAGTGATCGTCACGACCACCCCCACAAACCACACGAACCCCTACAAACCCAAACGAGGACCCAGATCAACAGCAGTATCTTCGAAACGAAAACGAACCATTTTGATCAAGTCCAGAAACCAACACTGCCGGTAATTCGCACCCCCACCATCGCCTTCGACCTTGAGAAGTCCTACCATCATCACCAAAGCTTCATCGAGCCCTCCAGTAGCCATCCCCATGATTGCGATCAACTCCGATCATCCCACGCTGCCACACGAGCACGATGAACAGCTCGACCTAATTTGGGTTCTTAAACCCTAAAATGCCTTTTTTCAAACACTACGATGCGAAATAAAATCAATTTGTATTTTCGCGCACCCACCAATGCACCAGCAAGCTTCACCCCTAATCACGACGTCCAACTCGTCATTGATCACCGTGTTTTGACGAAAGTACCATTCTCGGTCATCTCGCAATTTCTCAACGAATTCTTATCTAAAAAAAACTTGATATTATTATCAAAATTCATAATATTTAAGTGTGAATCCAAGCATATAACTGGAATTTAAAATCTTGATACTTGGTTTTACGATAAAATTTTATTTATCACTATAATCTCCAAATTTTAAAATATTTATTGCATAGAAACATTTGAAAATAATTTTAAGATTTAGAACACATTGTTAGAAACCATTTTCATTTACAAACTCTAGACTAAAATCAAATGGATGAGAAGATAGGATTTTTCGAATAAAATCTAAAGCCTGTACTGTTATAAACAGAGATATACATGTATACGGACATACATATCTTTACATCTGCACATTCATAACCATGCAAACCAAATTTACTCAATCATTAAAAGACATCTCATATCATACTTCAAAGATCGTGATATGTAGGTTTAAAGTCTTATAAAAGAGAAGTTTGCTCGCCTGCAAAGAACAGAGACAGGGAACATATTTGTTTCTAGGCTTCTATAATTTTTCTCTGAATTCTTCTTTGCATGTTGAATATAATCTTGCAGCCGATAACTTTGAAAATCCAGGTTGCATTTGAAAATTTGTTATAGGTTTAGTATTTTGCTTTGAGAATTGTTGACAGGTTTTGCCTAGAAAATGAGTTACAGGCTTTGGCCTTTTGATTGGGAAAAATAATTTACAGGGTTGATTTTTTTCTGGAAATGGGTTACAGATTTCTCAGTTTTAATCTAAGATTTCCTTTGTTTCCTTTTTTTTAGAAATGAGATGAGAAAAAGAAAAAGGAAGGTAAGATGTATGCTTATAAAATCTAATTTATGGTTTATAAAAAATCAAGAAAAGAAATAAATAAATCATGACATTTGTCCTATACCACATTTAACTATCTAACACATGTTATCAAGTGCACTTAAAACATAACACATGTATTAATTCATTATCATATATTTTTTAAAATGAGTTAAAAGGCTTTTATATAAATTTTCCTAACTAATTTAGTGTATTTCTTTATTAATAAATGCTTTTTGTAAATTTATAAAAATAAAACCTTTAAAAGAAATTTAAATATAAAATCAATCATATTTCAAGTAAAATCATATATAGTGTATTTAATTCATTTATCAATGTAGATATAAAAATTTTGCATTTGTTTACTATTTAAATAATACTTTCATAATTTATATAAATAAATTCTTTTAAGGAAAAACAATATAAAACAAATTATATCCTAATGAAAACTTTATTCTTATATTTTTATATCCAAACTATTCAAAATAATTATTCTTTAAATTCAAATTTTAAATCCAAATATTCAAATCCAAATTTAATTTAAAACTTCAACTTAAGATCAACTCAAATATATATATATATTAATTTTAAACAAAGACATTATTAAATTTATATTGAAGATAATAAGTTTTGCCTATTTTAAATTACCCTATTAGGAGATTATTAAATAATTATTTCCCAGATATGAATATTAATTTCTGGATTTATTTGCATCATCCTTAACAATCTGTAAAAATCGGTATTTTTATTAATTAACCCAGTTAATTATCAATAACCAATACTCCAGAATTTGGTTTATCACATCTGGCTCGAGTAAATTGCTTTTTTTACAGGTTTTTTATTTAAAGCCTGACAATGTTTAATTTTTTAAACTAAATTTAAAAGTGTAAAGCAAGTTTAAAACAAAGGTTTTGAAACAAGTTTAAAATCTGAATTCAAAATGAGTTTGAATTCCAGTTTTTATAAATAAATTTAATGAAAATGAAATGTTTTAACAACTTTTAATTGTTAAAGTATTTTATAAAGTGATTTTAAATCTAAAATTAAAGATTTAAATAGAGTTTTAAATTCTAAATTTAACTCGAGAAAATAGGAGAAGAACACTAGTTTAACTCGGGTAAACATAGGGATGCTCTCGGGTTTAATTTCAACTTGTAGCCTATTAAAAAATTTAAAGTTAATTACCTTAATCAAATTTTAAGTATTGATGATTTAAAAAAGGTTTGACAAATTTAAGTTAAGAATTTAATTTCAAGTTTTAATGAATTAAGTAAATACTTAACAATGTTTTAAAATCCAATTAATACTTAATTGAGTAATCAATGTAAGGCAAGTTTTAAACTTAATTAAAGTTTTCAAGTTAGTGATAATTCCATTTAAAAGTTTAAGAAAGATTTTAAAATGTTGAGATAAATAATAATTATTATTAATTAATTTTTGGAAAGTAATTAAGAATGGTTGATTAATTTATAATTGTAATTACTTAAGTAATTAGGGATTTATCAATTTATAATTAATTAATTAGTAAATTAATAGTTAAGTATCTAATTTATTTGTAATTAAGAATTGTTAATGATAATTAATTACAAAGATGGTTAATTAAAGATTTTTAATGATAAGTTGGAGATTAATGAACGGACAATTACCTATGGGTGTTTGGATAATTAAAGATAATCAATTTCATGATTAAGCTGAGTTAATTACATAATTAAGGTCAATTGAGTATTGATTAAAAAGTAAGTAATTAATTAAATCTAATTAAGTGATTAGGGATAATCATTTATTGTAATTAATTAAGAATAACTAATTAAATGGTGATTAATTAAGGGTTGATTAATTTATTTATGAATTAACTAAAGGAAATTAATTAAAGGATGATTGAATAATTAAAGGTTGATATTTAATAATTAACGGTTGATTAATTTAATTAATAAATGATTAAAGGACAATTAATCAAGTGATTTGAAATTAATCAATGTTAATTAACCATGATTGATAACTTATCTGATTTAAATTAATCAGATAATTAATTGAGCTTACTTATGGATGTTTGATTCTATTGATTGTCGAGCTGTTTGATATTTCTGATATGTTATGCTTTGTCCTATGAATTGTTTTGGTGTGATCTGTGATGAATGTAATTTATTTATTTGTGATAAATTTATATTATTTATCTACGAATCTATGAATGAACGATAAGCATTATAGATTTATACCGCTTATCAATCTCGATGTGCTTAAATATGTGATGTGATGATTTATGATGTTGCGCTATTGTGTAAAACCCCTGGACCACACTTATACATACACAAATATGGATTGCATGTGGAAATTGGTTAAGTCATAGATTTTGAAATAGTTTTAAATTGAATTTTTAAATCCAAAATAGTTTTGAAATTGGAATTGAAAGCTTTTGAAAATGAGTTTCAAAAATAAATTTATTTTAAATAACTTATAAAACTTGAAAATTAAAATAATTTGATTTAAATTTGAATTCAACATTTGAAATTGTCAATGATTTGGAAATTATGGTCTAAAAAGATTATACAAGTTATAAGGTGTTTATATGGGTTTTTAACCATTTAAAAAGTATGGTTTTGGAAATTTATATGTGAACCCAAGTTTTATACTTGAATAGCTTTAACTTATGCAAATTGTAATCAGGTTTTCCCAAGACGAGAACTATTTGTTTCATATAATAATAGCTTTCATAAAAAGAAAGGATTTCCAATTTGTATCGAAAGATATCAAGTTGGAAATGAAATTGTAAATAGTTTGGAAAAACTATAAATTAACCTTTGTGAAGATGATTAAATCTTGTTTTGAAATCAAAGAGGATTTTAAATGGTGTGTCTTATATATAAAAGATGTGAATTGGAAAGGGTTTGAAAGTCATGAATTAAATCTTTAAATTGAAAGATTGATGAGTTAATTCAATTTGAAATGGGATTGTTTTGAAAAGCCATAAATAAATCTTTGTGAAAGATTGGTAAACTTTGTGAAATAAATCTTTTTAACTAAAAAGATTTGAAATAGTAATTTGTTAAACCATTTGAAAAGAAAGTTTTGGGTTTTAAGTTGTGACTTAAATGAAATCTCATATCCATATGTTTTTAAATATCGCGCTCATTATTCGGTTTGGCCGGGAGGGGACCTTGTGTCATATAACCCATTCCGAATAATGATACGTCGTTATGGATAGCATTCGAAGACCGATGGTGAAGACGGGGTATTTTCGAGAACGAAAGGATAACCCGTTGATTGTCTCTGCATTGAGTCGCGCCGGTATAGAGATTCCCTAAGTGATGGGAAGTCCGATCGGGATTGTGAATACCCAGATTTGCAAGGGCTTCTTCGGAAGTGTCTTCGGTTCAGTTCGAACCCGAAACAGACTTGTATGGTTGTATGTCTGACACTACACTTTGAGATATAAAGTAGATTTCTTTCAAATACATATCTATTGGTGGCGGAGAATTTATTCTCTTAGCTTAACGCCTTCTATGAGACGTACGAGCTCAGAGGTTATGTAGTTGAAGGTTATCAGCGACATATACCCAATTTGGTAATGTGACATACGAAGTGCTGCTGATCATTTGTTGATCAAAGCATGACTTTGTGAAAAGTGTAGCTTTGTGGACGAGACCTCATCGAGCCTCACAAACCGAAAATGGTCGAAACAGGAAAGATGCGGCAAGGTTATGAGGGTCGCACCCTTTAGGGTATGTCATTTCCTTCTGGAAAAGGGTAGTATCATGGTATGGAGCCCAGATATTTAATCTATGTTGTTGCAGCAAATTTATTATACTTTGTGGTTGTTGCTTTGTGGTTGAGGATCCTTGGATAAAGGTCCCAAAGGACTGGGGGATGGCATACTCGAGTAGTAGTTACCTAGTTACAGAGGTAACCCGGCCTTGTGTTGGCAGAGATCCGGGTAGGTTCCTGGGACGTCCCTCCAAAGGCATACCCATGTGGCAGTAGGAAGTTCCTTAGCCTGACCATTTGTTGGAAATCCAATCAAACAATATGAGCTCTTTACGATTTCAATTGTATAACCTTCCATTTAAAATGGTTGCTATAGCTGGCATAATACAATGGTACCTATGGTGGTTAAGATTAATATTATACTTTCGATGTGTTTCCCACTATGCACTAATAATAATATCAAAAAAAATGGATTTTTCGTATTAAGCATATTTGACTGTCATAAGGAGAAATCTCCCCCATGTGTGCGGTTGCATTGTGTGTGTGTCGGGAGGCCTTATGGTAGTTTCATTTTCCAAAAAGCATTGCAGATTTCAAATTTAAATTCTTTTGATTGTTATTTAAAGATAAACTGTTTTCGTGTGCTCATACCAGTCCCATGACTGACCTGGATTTGTTGTTCCTTTCCTAAAGTCTGGGTGCCCACAATTTTCCACACGGGCAGTCTAGAGTTGGGTTTTTCAGATAGTCGAATAGTAGGAATTGATTTGATAGCCTTCGAAGCCTTTTGGATCCCAGGATCGCATTTGCTACATTTCAGCTTTCACGGCTGACCTTGCTTATCTTCGTGTGGTTGTTCGAGCTATCTTTAGTTTAGAGATGGTGTTGCGGTTGCATTTTAGAGACGTATTATAGTGAAGATATTCTTTTCCGCTGCTATTCCTTGTATCTCTGATAGTATTGATATCCATTATATCATTCTATTTATCATTATATCTTAATATTGTATCAAATGTTGTATGATATTATTCATTTTCTTCCGCTGTGTTGTACTTAATGTGCTACAAACTCCGGCACGAGTCAAATTTCAACGGTTGAATCTGCGGCATTCAAGTACGAGTGAAGTACGGGTGTCGATTTCGAACGCTGAAATTTGGAATGTGACATAATACTTTAACAGGTATGCCATGAATAAAAGCGTACCTCCCATCATAGACTTTCCTTTCTCCTCCACAGTTAGTCTAGAAGCTAACGGTTCCAGAGCAAAAACTTTCCCTTTATCAGCCTGGGCCGGTTCTGGATATTCATTCTGTAATGCCCCTACTAGTTGTAGCCGAAACAATTCACACCTTTCTTTTCCACAACCTTCTTTCTCGTACCGGCTTGACACTCATTAGCAAAGTGCCTTTTCTTGTCACACTTGAAGCAAACAAGATCAGCTTTCCCTTTCTTTGTAGCTCGGCCCTTTTGGGTTCCTTTCTTCTGAAAGAAATTCCTTTTCTTGCCTTGACTACTGTGAGTCTAGGCTAGCTTGAATTTTCCAAATGTCAAAAGAATTTCTTCATTCATTACCGCCATCTCTGTCACTACATTACTTGGGTCCTTAAGATGTGGCATTGTTGCCTTGGCAATCTCGGGCTTCAAACCTCGGATGAACTTTTCATTTCTCTTTCACGCGGTATCTGTGGTGCCATATCGTATCTGGGAAACTCATCAAACTTAGTTGCATACTCTAGAATAGATATTTCTCCTTGCTCCAACCCTGAAAACTTCCTAAGGATGGTTGACTTGACTATGTTAGATAACAACCTTTTCTCGAATCTTCTTCTGAAGTAAGCTCAAGTCAATTCCTCATTTGGGAATCCTATGGTCACACCATTCCACTAGTACAAAGCAGATCCCTGAACCTACCTAGAAGCCAACCTCCTCTTCTTCTCATCACAAATCTAATTCAGCAAAAATACATTCTCAGTGCAACAGCCAATTCTCAACTTCAATAGTATCTTTCATTCCTAGAAAAGGTTTCCCTCCGAGACTGGTATAATTACGGCTCAGCTTAGCATAATTATTGGAAGCAGGTACTTCATGACTAGCACTTCCTAAATTACCTACATTTCCTCCAACCGAACTTGTTGTAGCTCCAGCTTGCATCATATTCACGAAGAACTGATATGTAGTCCTCATATTTACTGATGGGGTTTTAGCACTCATGTTAGCATTTGCATTTGGATTAGCATTTTTTTTGTCTGTTCGGACTCTTTTAATATTAGGCCAAGCATTTCCATTAGTTGTGGTGCTTCGTCCACCTAGATTCACTCTCCTATTTCCTGCTTCATATCTTTATTTTTGTACTCTGCATATGAGCATTAATAAAATATAGAAGAATGGTCTAAGAGAGACGGGAGAATACATAATTACATATATAGTAAATACAAGTACAGTACTATAGCATTATCCTATATTCCAATCTTATTCTCTAATTTATTCGGATTTTGTCTTCAAAATTGTTTATTCTTCTAAATTTACATAAACCTATGCTCTAATACCAAGTTGAACATCCACCATTTTGAGGCCTAAAAATAAGCGCTATTGATACTGCAGTCAACATTAGCATTATCCTCTGGTGATGAAATGCGGTTATGTTGATCATACCAATAACATTATAAGCACATGAATATGAAAAAATTACAAACACATTTCATTAATCAAATCTTCATTATATATTAGAAATAAAAAAATTCACATTCATTACATAATCCCATTTTTTGCCCACGTTCAAAGAAGATATAGTAACTACAAAGTACTCTAAGAGCGACATATGAAGATTCCCCATTAGTTGATCAAAGATTAATACTTGTCAGTTATAAATTCTGCCATTACATCCATTCAAACATAACATAAGCTTTAAACAACACAGCAGAATTAAAAACTCCTACATTTACTACTTGCCTCCTGCACATCTCTAGAAGCTTATTTATCTAACCTGAAAATACATATTCTTGACCTACTCAATTGACTACCCAAGTGTTTAAGAGGAAAAACAAAAAATCAGGGTCAGACAAAAAGTGTGGTGTGAATAACAATATACCATCTCGAACCAAAATAGATATTTATTTGAGACCACGCCGCTTAGCGGAATAGATTTTTCCCTCACTGGTATCTTATCCAAATATGTCAATCAAAAATCATACGTCTGCAACCTCAATGGTTAGACTAATCATGACATGATCATATGCATGTATGCAACATGGATAAGTCTGATTAACCTGTCCTAGGGATATGCATACCCAAGGTTTGCCCTTCCCTAAATAGGCTATCTGTGTCAAACCAAATGGATTATCTACCTCAACTCATAGTTTTCATAGGATCACTATGAAACAATTAATTTTCACTAATAACATCTTGTCCAATCGTAGTTTTCATGGGATCACAACGAACCTATTAGTG
The DNA here is from genome assembly GCA_030765085.1 of Allium cepa. Taxonomy (NCBI): domain Eukaryota; kingdom Viridiplantae; phylum Streptophyta; class Magnoliopsida; order Asparagales; family Amaryllidaceae; genus Allium; species Allium cepa. The sequence goes on from CM060942.1 coordinate 491,873,116, forward strand.
ATCACTAAAAACATCTTTCAAATCATAGTTTTCACGGAATCACTGTGAACCTATTAGTTATTATAATAACATGTCTTAAGTCATAATTTTCATGGATCATTATGAATCTATTACTTATCACTAATAACATTTTTCAAATCATATCCTTTTGATCAATTCTGGGCGCTCTAAACATATTACATCTATTTGATCTTCTTGAATGCAATCCTTCTCACTTAGGAGTGAAGTCTGACCATACTCACTACTAGGACAACCTAATTAATTATTCTGGCCTTAAATCCCCCAAAACGCAGTTGTAACAACCTGATATTTTCAATCATTCGCATCCACACATGTCGGACTTGAATTGTTCAAAATATCAGATTGTTAATTTAAATTTTGCAAAACTCAGCATATACTGTAAATAAATCAACCCCAGAATCACAGACACAGTGTAATATAAAATAATGCAGCGGAATAGATAAATAGTAGTTCATGAAGCTACTATACAAACATCAGAGTTAGAAATAAAATACAACGGAATATATCAAATATAGTGAAGTCTCCAGTACGAACACATGACTTCTCTGAAAATCAACTGAAAAGCCGAAAGCTGAATTGACAGTTGGATCTCCAAACGAAGCTCCAAACTTCAAAGATGAGTCCCAAATGTTGTATCACTCAGTCTGACCGGACCTAAAGTAAAAAACAAAACACTTGAGTCTGGATTAACATTCTTATATGAATAAATCCAACTCAAGTGAAGTATCAACTGAAATACAAGTAACTTAAAGGACGTTTGGGATACCCATCCTCTAAGGATCCGTGTCATTATCTACAATGTAGAAATATACACTATAACACCATGGTCATTTCAAAATAGTTTATACTTCAAAACCAAAATATCATTTCCATTTCAAATATATCTATTTCCCAAATTAGTGTGTGTGTGTGTGTGTATATATACTACATAATTTATAAAGTAAAGCATTCATAATGTCCTTAAACTTTACAGATTGCTTTAGAATCAACTCGACATTCCTATTCGAATTTAATTCAATCTCAATTAATCAATTTCCATTCAATTCAGTTTCTGACTAAACAAATTCAAATTTATCGATTTCAAACACAGCCTTAAACCACAAATAAATCATTTAGATTTCAATGAAATTCAAAGTCAACATTTTTCAAAATTTTTAATTCAACATTTCAAAGACTAAATTTAATAATTGCATTTATCTCCCAATTTGACTTCACTATTATTTAGTTTTGAAATATTCCCTTAATAAATTCAATATTATTTATATGACCTTAAATTTCATTTCTATATATTTTACCTTCGATTTCTTTAGGCGTGAAATATCCATTAAATTACTTAAGTCAAATCAAGTTATGAGATAAAATCTAAAAATTCCAAATTCAGTGGTTTCAAATCGACTTAATTAAGTCAAATTCTTCACTAATTACCATTTTAATCAATTCAACCTTATCTTCCTTACTTATACAAATCATTGAAAAATCGATTTAAGAATATAATACTAAACATATTATATTAATTAAATCAAACTTTATTATTTATTACTGAGTCTACTTTATACTTAAACATATTTATTTAAAATATTCAATATTAAATAAACCATATATATTCCCTTTCAAAATCACAGAAATCATTTTCAAAATATTTATATATTGACCAACGGTGCCTGTATAATTCTCTATCCTATGGTCAAGTAATACGGATATTTATCATTTCAATCCGCAATTTAATATATACGGGTATACATCATTTTAACCCGCAATCCCAAATTCCATGAAAATGAAAATTGCTTGGGTCTATCATTTCAACCCATAACGATTTTCCCTTATTCTATAGTCCATTCGGTATGTATCATTTCAACCCATAGTGAACTCTATACTAACAGGGGACTAGCAGAGTGATAACAGATATGACAATAATATAACAAACATATATCATTTATAACAATATAATATAAACAATAGGATATGGTGTCATATTCCGCAGTTGAACAGATACAATTAACAGCATATATATAGCAAATGTAAATAAATAACAGCAGCATATTTCAATTGTCGTTTCAATTGAAATCAAATTTATTAAATATAAGAAAGTTAATCATGAATGATTGCTCACCTTTTGAGGCCAGAGAACACAAGAAGATAGGCAACACAACAGCTACGATTTGAATTGCGAGAATGACCAATCCAAATGACATTTTTCAAAGCAAGACGATATTGGCACGAATTTGATTGAACGAAGCTGATAAAACAGGTCGATAAAACAAATCAGAATCAGTTTGATATATTTACAGAAATATTTGTTATTTTATTAAAATCAATACTTAAATCTAAGACAAAATTAAAATAAAACATGTATATCTATATATATTTAAAATAAAACACATACTCATAATAATAAAATCAATTCGGTTAAAAACCATAAAAATTCACGTACATATAAAAGTAGTTCAACGTATTATATATAACTAACACCATTATAACTAATACAATTTTGTGCGGACCTGGCCTTACATCTACTATATAAATATGCGACTAACACACACACACACACACACACACACACACACACACACACATATATATATATATATATATATATATATATATATATATATATATATATATATATGCCTAACCACATTGTAAAATTATAATAACTTGCATAAAGCACTTTACACATCACGTTACTAAAATCAAACACCTAGATGTATGTTAAAACATATATGTCCTTTACTGTACTAATAGAGCCTATATATACCATATGTTTGCAGACAGCCAACCTAATGGAGATATCAACTTATACACTTAATATAACACGCATATATATTGCTTTATAGAAAGATATGTGGTAAGCACTGTTATCTTTCACAATGCAACATTTAAGTAACCTTTATTTGTCATCAGACTTGTAACAAATTTATATATAGAATCTGTATGGATACATGGTTTAATATATATATATATATATATATATATATATACACACACACACACACTATATATGATTGTTCATATGTGTATGTTAAAATGCTTAAATTTCTACAACTTGCAGCTTACTATAAAATTTTCCTTTCTATAAACTTTTATATTGTATATAAAGAAATCAAATATATGTATATTTAGTATAAACAAGCTAACAAATTTTGTAAAACAAAACAAAACCAATATCTTGATGCTACTTATATAATATATAACTGAAACAGTAATGTAATATATATACACTTACGTCTTGAAGCAATAAAAAAAGCTGCAAAGGGCTAGGGAAGGAGTGCGGAGAGCGGGTGGAGGCTGCACACGAGGCAGGCTCGGTATGCGGAGGGTGTTGATCTAGAAAGAAGGCGGAGGTTGCTTTAGTTGGAGTGCCTAGCCGTGGAAGGGGGAGGGCATGATGTTGTGGCTGCTTGCATGGAGAGAGAGGGGGAAGGGACAGTGGAGATGAGGCTTGCGGCTGCTTTCGGCTGTGGCAGCCTGGGTCGAAGATGTTGGTGGCTAGGCGGTGCCGTGTGAGGAAGGTCGGAGGTAGGGTCGGTAGGGAGAGAAGAGGGTGAGCGGTTACAAAGGCGGAGGCTTGCCATAGAAGGGTGGTGGAAAAATTGAGTAAAGCAGGGAGGTTTGCAACTAATTTGAGGAAGAAAGCCAAGCAAGAGGACGTGTGGATGAACAATCACACTATTACATATTCCTTTTATATTTTATTTTGTTTTATGTACATATACTATTGGAAAGCAAATGGCAGAGAAAGGGAGCAGAGGGAATGAATTGAACCGACCAACAATGATGGCTACATCAAGATATAAATGATATAAAAGGGAATAGTGACAGTCAGACACGTTTCCATAATAAAAGCATGAACAGTGAACAGTGGAGAAATTAATACAGAGTGAAAGAGATAGCAATACATTCAAAATTAAAAAGGAAAAGGAAAGCTAACGGTCACCTTTACGGTACCGTTACACTGAACATTTTATTATTTCCGTCGCGTACCGGACCTTAAAACATAGAAAAAAATATACCGCAGAGATTAGCATGACGAGACGATCAAAATGGTATGTAGATATCGGTAATATGATTGAATTATAAAAAATTCAAATTTCCTCTAGCGGAAAATGCACCTAAAACACAGAAAATAAGATCGACGGAGCTATAGAAGTCCAAATTTTGAAAAACAAAAGTTGACGTCTCACTCAGAAGAATATTTGGAAATTTTCTATAAAAAAATATTCAGGTCTTGGAAATAAATTTATTTTCATCAATTATTAATTGATTTGAATTTAATAGAATTACATAATAAAGTATACTTTCATATAATTAATTGAAATTTTACCATTTGCTAAATTTAATTTTACGTAATCCAAATATTAAATTTTTATTTTAAAATATTATTATTCAAAATTTCACAAAAAATTCAATTATATACGTTATTAAAACCAATTAAAATTTATAGGTCGTTATAGCAGTGATGGATTATGATTACGCGAGTATGACAACAATAATCATGCAAATGTAACGGATCAAATGATAACAAGAATATATAACATCATTCATTAATATATGTCTAATCAATAGTCATTGGCATCATAAAATTATTTATTCTTAGTGATAATTTCCTTTGGCAAAATCATATAAAACTTGGGCTAAAACCCCGTTTTATTTACTTGAAAACATTTAACTTTATAGATGATTAATAACTAAAAATTATCCTTTATAATGAGGAATTCATAGACCATTACTTAGCCAAAACCTTGTGCTAAAATACCTCCAACTTTAAATATCTTCTAAATCATTAGTTAACGAAAATTAGGTTATCGAACCTCTAAATTCGGTTTCGAAAATAATTTTATAATTTATAAAACATAAGGTCATAAGGCTGAAATTAATGGTTATCGAATTTCTAATATACATAGGTTGTCGAACCTATAAATCTTAGCTTTTAGTTTGCACAGTTTAAGGCTTACGTGCCTCAAGAGTAAAGATGTCAAATCTGTAAGTTTACGGCATTATTTCCATAAGACAATAGTTGTCGAAAATATAGACTTACAACATCATTGCCATAAAATAATAGATGTCGGAATTGTAAATACATGGCATCTATGTCGCTTAAAATGGATGTCGAAAATAAAGGGGACAACGGATGTCGAGCTTAAAACAACTGATGATATCGATCCTCCAAACAAAAAGAGATGTCCACTCCTTAAAACATGGATGCTGAATTTTTAGAACATAAGGGTATTGCATTTTAAAATAACCAAGTAGGGTGGTTGAAGAATCTCTACAACTAGAGATACCAAAATCCTGTTTATATATCCGGGTACCGAACTTCCATATAAATAGATTCGTTACATACCTACCAAATAGATATCGTATGTATCTCTTCATATAGATGTCGAATTTATAGCTGAAATATCATATACAGTAATGATTATTAACAAGGGTTTCAGCACTCTAAGTTGATACTATGCCACTTCTGTAAATATACTTAAATTGATTTATTTCTTCATAAAAACATTTATTTTCATCAACTCTTATCCTTTATCAAATTTCTATTAGTAATAAAATACTTAACCAATTTCTTTTCAAAAAAGGGAAGGAAGGGTAGTTTACCTTCCCCAAAATAATTTGCAAATCCACTTAAATTATATTATTAGTTAATACTAATTAAAAGATTTTTTAGCTTAATAAATCATAGAAAATCATAACCACTTGGAAAAATCCTCAAAAATCACAGAAAATTAGAATTTACATCCTCTTTCACCTAAAAAAATTCTAGGGCTAAAATATTTATTTTTAATAATTAAAAAAAAAAATAAACACCTTTTCCACCTTATAAAATTCATAAAATATTCATTTTAACTTGGAAAATTATGAAATTAAAAAATCATCTCGAAAATAATATTTCACACATCATACCAGAAAATCAAATCAAATCAAATCAATTGAAGATTAAAAACTTAGGTTTTACCTTTAAAATCCATTGAAACAAATACATAAAAATTCTAATAAATCGTCATTTCATCCAATAATCATATCAACCATCAAAGCATGACATATTATCATAAAGAATTTGGAAATCAACCATAAATCCAAAATCAAAACACAAATAGTGAGATGGATAGTATTATTCACCTTAGAAAGGATAAGGGTGATTGAGATTTGTTGTTGATTGATTTCCCTAAGCTTTTCTCCTTGATTTCCATAGCTTTCTTCTTTTCCTCTTGTTAACGGACAGTGTAACATCCTCCATTTAGAGGCCTAGAACTAATAGCGATGGATGCTACAGTCATCAACATTTATCTATTTTCGATGACCAAATGCGGTAATGTTAGATACATTAATATACTAGAAACACATAATATGAAAAAAATTAACTAAATTTAAAACGAATTTCTCATTTTATTGAAAATAGCATTTTAGATTCATTACACAATCCCATATATAAGCCACAGTCAGAGAAATTACAATCTATTACAAAATACGCCAAGAGCGACATATGAAGATGACCCTATGGTTGATCAAAGTCTAAATATAGGCAATTAAAAAAATTTGCCCTAACATCCAAATAACATTGCGGACAATAAATAGAATCTCATAAATAGCAATCTTGCCTCCTACACATCTCCGAAAGCTAATTCGTCAACTAATAACATGAAAGCCCTTACTCTCAACCTACTCAAATTAATTTTGGACACCCGAGAGTTTAAGAGGAAAAACATAAACTTCGAGTCGGACAAAAAGTCCGGTGTAAATAATAATATACTATCTCGAATCAAATAGATATCTAGCGAGACCGTGCTATTGAGCGGAACGGGTTTTTCCCTCGCTAGTAACTTTACCAAAAACTAATTAGCCATATACTGTGCAACTGCATCTGCAATGTTTAAAACATAACATAACATGATGATATGCAATTATACATTATATCATGGATTTCCCATCCTCATTCATCTGACTATCTGTCTTAAGTTATAGTTTCTAGAGTCACTATTATCCTTTAGTTTTCATCGACGAACTAGTAACACATTCCAAGCTTACGGACTATCTTTCTGGTTTTATAGTTTTTACTGGATTACTAAGTACCTATTGGTGTCTCTAATAAAATAATCCATTTATAGTTTTCTTAGATTGAATATGAACCCACTGGATTCTCTAATAACATCTCTCGAACCATAGTTTTCATAGGCTGACTATGAACCAATTGATCTCTATCAATAACCTATCCCGAACATTGTTTTCGTGGGATAACTAAGAACCTATTGGCTCATGCCAATAACATTTCTCAAGGCATAGTTTTCATGGGCTATAACTTTTTATAGGTGTAGAATTAGAGTATCTAACATATTCTATTACTTTCGAATGATGGTTTATCTTTCCGTAGAGTATTCATAATAGAGAAATGGACTTACGATTAAAATGTTGTATATGTTTTAAGTTTTGAAAACATAGCTGGTGAAAGGGTACTAAAGCAACAGTGGCAAGAAGGGGGTTACACCCAACAGTGGAGAAAGGGGTTCCACCAACATTAGAGAATACCGACATTGGAGAAAGGGAGTTCCACCGATAGTGGAGAAAGGGGGTTCCATCGAAGTTGGAACCCCCTCCCCCGCATTGGAGAAAAGGGGTTCCACGGGCATTGGAGAAGGGTTTCCATCAACATTGGAGAAGGGGATTCCACCAACATGGGAGAAGGGAGGTTCCGTCGACATGGGAGAAGGGAGTTTCACTGACATTTAAGAAAGGGGGTCCACCGTCATGGGAGAAATGGGGTTCCACCGACTAAGGAGAAAGGGGATTCCACCGATATTGGAGAAAGAGGGTTCCATCAACATGGGAAAAGGGGGTTCATCTAACATTGGAGAAAGGGGGTTCCATCGACATGGGTTCCACCGATATTGGAGGAAGTAGGTTCCACCAACTTGGAGAAAAGAGGTTCCTCCAACATGGGAGAAAAGGGTTTCTTCGACAGTGGAGAAAATGGGTTCCTCCGACATGGGAGAAAAGGGGTTCCACTGACCTTGGACAAAGGGGTTCCGCGGACATTGGATAAAGGGGGTTCCACCGACATTGGAGAAAGGGGTTTCAGTGGTAGATTCGTAATTAATGTAAAAACTACTATTTTGCTAAATAAAGTTTATTCTTTTCGCCGACTACTATTCTTTGTCAAATTTCTATTGGGCGGTGACTTCTTTAACCACTTCCTTTTCAGAAAAACTGACATAGTTCAGATTTTAATAATTTTAAATTATTTGCAACCCTTCAATATTTATTTTTATTTTAATATAATTATTAAGCTTTTCTAGTTAGAAAATTTATAATAAATCAAAAACACTTAGGAAAATTCTCAAAAATTCACCAAAAATTTTAAATAACATTTTATATACCACTTAAAAATTTCAAAATAAAATTCATTATTTTATTATTTTTAATAATTAAAATCCGTAATAAAACCCTTTTCACCTTAGGAAATTCATAAAATATCCCTATTAATTCCAAAATTATGAAATTAACAAACTGTCTTCAAAATTATGTATTACGCAACATATCCAAAAATTAAGTCGTTTGGAGGCCATTCACTGAGGTTTTTCCCTTGAAATCTATCATAATAATTTCATAAAAATTCCAATAAATCACCATTCATGTAAACAATGGTAAAATCAACCCTACCATCATCAAACAAGGTGGAATACATCAACAATCCAAAAATTAATACATATGAATTAGATGGATATTATTATTTACCTTATTTTGAGAAAAAGAGTGAAATTTGAGTTGTTGATTTGATTACCCTTATCTTTAACTTGATTCTCTAACTTTTCTTCCTTTAAAAGCTTTAGCAACGGCCTCTACTTTGTTTATGTTTTGTATGGTTGTAAAAATAAATAAGAATATGAGGGTGGAAGGGTTTATGTTTAGAAAATTAAGCTTATTCCTATTTTGCCCTTATCATAAATCCTCCTGCTTATGTTTAAGTTAGAACAATCTTATATGTTGATTAGTTAAGGCCTAGCCTAAATAATTATCAAATCACATCTCCTTTTCACGCCACTCATTATTCTGCTTAATTAATCTAATTAAATATCCTAAATAATGTTAAAGAAAAATTAGGGGTGTTACAGCCATCCCCAATTTGTGTTTTTTTGTGAATTTTGAAAATGAGAATGAATGAGAATGGGGAGGATCATAGGGAATACATGAAGGATAATTCCCATTATGCCCTTCTCGTTAATTCATTCTTATTCTATGTTTTAAATAAACCTTATTAATTGATTACCTAAGGCACCACCCGTATTAGTTAACAAATCTCATTCTTCTTATCACACCATATATTATTCTATTTAATCTATCTAACTAAATCTTATGAATAATGTTAAACAAAAATTAGGGCTATATATCGACCAAAAAAGTTGGTAGGAGCCCATGATGTTTTTCGCATTTCACACTTGAGAAAATCCCCTCGTAGCACAACCACTATAGTAGAGCCTGATCAATTAGGGGACTATGAAACATATCTAATAGCATCCTGCGCTACCTCATGCATTATGGAGCATGTAAGTAGGAGGCTCCGCAATAAAGAAATTAGGCTGGTTTGAGTACAATGGTGGGAAAATCCGGTGGAAAGCATAAGGACTTCTCGTCTTCAGCTTTTCACTAGTAAACTTTCCTCTTCAAAATTAGGTTTTTGTTGCATTATGGTTTCTAGATTGGATGGTAGGGGATGGTTGCCATACTTTTCACTGTCACATTTGCACTTGTATGAAAAAAAATTGCATGTTTAGGATGTTGCATACATGCCTATTTGTTACGACACTTGCATTCACACTAGGAATGAGCCCATCTATAGTATATCTACATACATATTGTACTTTTAGTTTAGTACATGGATGCATAGATAACTTGGTGGTATACCATAGATGTTTATTGAATGTTACGCTGTCTGCCCCTTGGGAAGATTTTAGGGACGAAATCCTTTTTAAGTAGGGAGAATATAACACTCCATAAAAATAAGTAAGAAATAAATAAGTTGATTAATTATTTAGGTAAGATAATGCTAAAAATGTAAATTTTGCAAAAGTCATGATTTGAATATGGAATCTATACCGCTACTTTCGCGGTGATTTTCTGATTAATTTCCATATATAATGTTTTGAAAATAGAGCTTAAACGAAAAAATTATGGACATTTGTATTTCCAAGTTTGAATTAATTTAAATAGAATTCAGATTCAAACAAATAAACAATTATTAAATTTGAAATTCAAAAGGTAAACTTAGGAGTTAATTAAAATTAAAATTAATGTCAGGGTTAAAAAGACTAATTAAGGTGTTAAATAAAATAAGCGACACAATCAAAATGTTCCCAAAATAGAGCTACTGGTCGACCATTAGCAGTCGACCACCAGCGATCGACCGATGGGTTAGTAGCAGTCGACTAGTGCGTGTTGATACTAGGGTATTTTTGCAATTAAACGATGTGGATTTTATTATTTTAAACTGACTTAAATCCAACTATTCTGGTGCTTCCTAACCACTATAAATAAGAGCCTAGGCCCCTCATTTTTATTCATAAATTAATTTAGGAACCAAGCGGAGCTCTGTCAGTCTCTCTCCTCAAATATTCGAAAAAATACTTTAGGGTTTCAAGTAAAAAAATAGACGTTTATTATTCAATTTCTAATCTTTTTCTCCTTCGGTACCAAAATTTCTGAATCTAATTCGTGTATAATACCCTTGTTTTATATTTTTAAAACGAGAGATCTGTAAGAGATTAGTCTTTCTTATTTTAGTAACTGTATAGTATAACTTCAATTTAATACATGCCTTTGGGGAATTTTGTTTACGCAAACATCACACTAAAACCCCAAAATTCCCCTAAAGCGAAATGTCAATTCTTATGTTAGAATCTCAACTATTCTATATTAGAATAACGGAATAATGCGGTTACTACAATTTTAAAGTTTTACATTCTGTTCTACTTCTTATATTTTTCTTTCGATCTGATTAAGGGTTTTGAAAAGAATAAATTAGAAAATGGTGTGTAAGGTACGGATTCTTTTTTTCTATATTAAAATAACGGAATAATGCGGTTACTGCAATTTTAAAGTTTTACATTTTTTTCCACTTCTTATAGTTTTCTTTGGATCTGATTAAGGGTTTTGAAAAGAATAAATTAGGAAATGGTGTGTAAGGTACAGATTCTTTTATTCGTAGTTTGCACTGCCTATTTCCGCAATTTAAATAGAAATTTCCCTTTATAATTTTATACAACGAAGTTGAATAGAGTTAAAAGTATTTGAATTGTAAGTTTCTTGTAACGTTGACTCCGTTATTTTAGTATAAAGTAAGCCGGGTATGATTCTATTTTATACAAGTTTGATATTATATTGTGGATATTTGATATATGGTTTATTTGTTGATATTGTATTGGACTTGTATAAATTTGAAGTTTTGACATTTAAACGATAGTTTAGGGCGTAATATTTGCACATCTCGAAATATTTAGGGCGCATGTTTATATATAATATATATATATAACATATAATTATAACGTATTAATTATGTAGTTAATAGACATTAATTATTATTAAATTCCCCTTAGGAAAGAAATTAATTTGTAAAGGCGAAGCAAGAGTTTTCTTATAAGGTCTGGTATGGAATGCGGTGAGATGTGTGATAATATGTTAAGAAAGTGTTATAGATTATGACCAAGTGATTGGGATGTGAGGTCAGTCAAAAGCACACAAAAGTTTGCATAATTGATATGGCTACCAATATTGTGACTTTGAGGATGATGTGAGACATCACCTATAATAAGTAACCATTATGGGAGGTTAGTCCTAAATTCTACAGGGTAAACCTATCCAGTTAATCTAGCTACAAGCACCTTCGGGCTAATGTGAAACGTTAGGGTTGAGTTACTTGTCATAATAAGAAGGACTTGCTTCTGCGTTAAAGGTATTAAGTGGCTATTTTAAACTCACTTCTTCCCTATAAAGAAGTAGAAAATGGTCGGGGGTTAACGGTTGGGCACTTTATAGGATATCTCGGGAAGGGTCCACTTTAGGTTTGAAGTATTGAGTGTCCTGAAGAGATTCCATGCAATGTCAGCTAGATAGTACTAGAGAGGAGTCCGCCTTGGGATAGGCATTAAATGATGGGACCTGCCTAGGATGAGGTATTAAATGGTCATAGTCTGCCTACTTTCCATTAAAAAGGTACTAAGTGGCTTGGGTGTTATCTTTTGCATTCTTAAGATATTATTGACGATAGATATGGGTTATTGGGTTAAAAGAATAATGGAATGGGAAAGCCTTAGGACTTACAATCAAAAAACTTATAATATGGTTAAATACGTAAGACATATTCTTATTTAAATTATACTACCCAATTACTATTATAGAAAGGCTCGAGATTTTATTAGTCACGCATTTCTTATTCTGACTCCCTCATCATTACAACGTAGGTTTGAAATGTTGATGTAGATTTTCGGAGGTGGCGATGAAGTCACAGACTTGTAGCAGTTACTATTTATCTACTTGTGTTATTTCCTTTATTTTTGATGTACCCATTAAATGATGTTGTAACTTAGAAATACTATACTCTGGATAGTTGATAATTGATTATGGTATTGTGTTGTGGTTTTATGATATCAGAATTTTAAACAAAATAGGTATTCTTCTGATATTATATTTTAACCTTCCACTGTGAGTTTTTGAATATTAGATAAATAGCTTCGTGTATTGTTCTTTATACTAACCAACAACCAGCTATGAAATGGATCTCAGTTTCGATGGGCCTTTTCTAGGTTGGATTTTAGACCTATTTCAAGGCAGGTTGTCTTCCCCATCATCTTCCTCCATTTGATGCATACATCACTAGTCCATTATAACTCAATCCAATTGTAGCCATATACAATCAAGCACTACATAGAATTCAAAATCATCAAGTGCAGAAAAAGTTTCAATAACAGAACTTGTATATTCTGTGATTAGAGAAACACAACATATACTTCAGACATACAAACATCAAAATAGACATAGATGTGAGTTAGACAGCTCACTGGAAGATGTAAAGCTCCTTAAATGTTGGTTTAGATTGGTATCTTGCTGCATGTAATCAAGTTGGTAATTTCTGGTAATTTATCTGATTTATTTGGAATTTTTAGAATAGGAGGTGAGGCTTGGATCAATTTCAACAATGAACATGTAAGTTATAGGATGCCCAAATCTGTGAACGTGAGCTTGTATATGTAAAATGGGTTGAAGGGTCTAGATTTAAAAACTCTGGATCTCATGAAGCAAGATATTTACATGGCTAAGCTAAGTTAGGCTTGGCTTATTTTTATTGCTAATTCATTTTATTTCTTTTCTTCTTCTTTCTTTACATGAAAACAATTTACACTTTGATTTTCTAACCCAAATACTTATCAAATAAATTATATTATATTCTCCTAACATCATGTTACTTATTTACTATTTTATAAACCATTTTCTATAATTTTATTTATTTAATTTCATCATTTCCTTTAAATTACAATTTAAACTCGTTTATTAATTGAATTCCAAATTCCTTTAACATTAAAAATTAAACTCTCTCTATTATAAAAAATAAATTCAAAAATTACTTACCTAAATTATTATTTACTTTAAAAATTAATTTATCATTTTATTTAAAATTATTAATTTGTATTTTACATTTTAAAGTGACTAAATATTACACCAATGGGTTATGGAATAATGCTATGATTAAATGGAGGGCATCAATGGGGACTAGGGTTCTCTATTCTTTTTTCACCGCCACCTAATTCTTTCTCTGCTCCTCAAACTTTTCACTATTTCCCTTCTAAAATCCCTATCTTTCCTCGTTGCTATCCTCGTGTCTTCCATCGCGTGCGATTTCATTTCGAGATCTAATCTCCACTGTGATTGTGTGTTCCCGTTCATGGTCCTTCATCCCCACATCCTTCGTACAGGAATTTGTCAGATCCTTCGCGCTCATATCATGAATCATGCTCGCTAGCGCTTGCCTTCCTATCACCCATGTTTTTGGCTTGATCCTAGCTACGAATTCGATTGTGAGCTTGAAATTTTAGGCTGGATCCACCTGTGTCTTATCGCTTTGTGCCCAAACTCCGCTTGGGTCTATTCGCTGGTTGTGTTCAGGCCCGTGTCAATGGTTTTCGGGTTTCGGTAAGTGTGTTAGGTTGCTTGGGTCTGTTTCCTCTAGATATTGGTTGTTTGGTGGCTTTTTGTTCTCGGTATTGGTTTTGCTAGTAATAGGTATATCTAAAGTTGAATGGCTTAGTACTTTGTTGTTGTGAATCACTGGGTTGCTGTAGCCTCACCTCTTTTCATCTCCTCCAACTTGCTTCATGAAGATTGTCATGTGCAACCGATATGAGCTGTTTGTTGGTGAGATTGTTGCACATCGTGGGCATTTTGAGCCGGTGTTCTTGGTGGCTTGTCATCGGTTGTACCTTTTCTTTTCTCTCTTCTTAGTGATTGGTATTGGTAATTAGTTGATTCCTTGTGAAATGTTCTTTTATCTCGTAATCTCTTTCATTCATGATAGTTTTGATTATTAAATAAGTGCCTTTTGGGTATGGTGATAATCTCCTTGGAAATATCTTGGTTATGTTTGTAATTTGTGTTATAGTTCTTGTAGTTGTTTGAAATTGTAGTTTTTGGAAATTTGGGAAGGTTCTTTGCTTCCCCTTTGTTTTGTATGCTTAGAGCACCTTGTTTTGTTTGTTGTGTTTGGTGCTCGTATTTGGTGTAGTTGTTGAGGCGCTTCTGCCTTACTTCTATGTTGTATTGTTTGTGATGGTGGTCGGTCCACTAAAAAAATTAGGCTACCGACTAAGTCATGTTGGCGGTTTTATATATATATATATATATATATATATATATATATGACTTATGATCTCCAGATCATAGAAGCTTTTTATCAAAAAAGTAACAAAAATTTTAGTAGTGTAATTTTCTTCTTTATTTAATTTCCAAGTCATTCCAATAATTTCACATTTATTGTATTAAAACATAATTAATTAATCATTCATTTTTATCAAATTCCTAATTAAATGCTTCTCGATGTCGAGTTGTTACAATGGGTTTCAGAAACTTGCATGACTAGTCAAAAGCTATGGCAATGTAATTATTATGGAGATGCCTGAAGTAAGACGACTTATGGGCATCATAGATGAAAAGAAAATACTACCTGACTAAAAGCTTTTGGATAATTGAAGGAGACAGCAATTGTGACAACCTCCATATACCACCGCACCAATAGTATATAAATAGTGTGTGCTGCCATGTCGACCAGTGTAGGACGATCAGCAAGGATTAAAATAAACAAACACATCTTATAACCTATTTTTTATATCTTACAGCGCATGGACAAAATGTAAAATCACATATACAATAGAAGAGATGGTTATAACAATGTGAACAGACCATCATCATCAAAGTATAGTATCCATGGAGTTCTACATCAATAGTAGGGTTTATACAATGGAAACGAACTCAACAATTGTCTCAACTACAAATGGCAAGCAGTTACTGCTAAGGCTCCCCAGTGCTGCACATCGGAATAAGTGTAGACTCCATATATGTATATAATATGAGATATCTCCATCCAGCTCGTCCCTCAAACAACTACTACGTCACCTAGATCAGTTACCTAGTCTACTCATTTAAGAGTACCCAAGGTAATAAGAAACAAAGCATAAAACTTTGTTCATACAACAGTTTTGTGTGAATGGTAAATGTGTCTCATAATATTATATAGGAAATATGGTAAGGAATGAGACTACACGAACCATACCTGACCTATCCTTGCAACCAAAGAGTTAGCACATAACACTATAATATGCTACTCTATAATATCGTAAAGATATACCACGAACCGAATAAAGGATATCAGTCTTCCAAGTGTTCCTATCTCCAATACCTACTTCCCCTAATACCTATGAGTGGTAGCCTACCAAAGAAAGCAAGCATATCATCCATCAAATGATCCTAACAACCACTACACATGCTTTGAATATATAATAACTCGCATGACCTCTAAGCTAAGGACTAATGGAAATCTCGATTCTTTATCGTACTTTCCTATCTCATCACCCAAAAATGGATACGTGTCTCATAGCCCAAATTTGGACACTAGACCCAAAGCTAAATGTCCAAGGTACACAGGTCCTTTCATTGATCCATGGGCATCCTCACTTACAATATCCCTACATCGAGTACAACTAAAAACTCTCTGAGCGTCAATAATTCCTTAGGACATACACTTGAGCCCATCGTTGCTCCATTTAGACACCAAGCCCATCTTGCTCAAACCAGTTCCATTATTTACGGGGAACCCCTACACATTCCCTGATCATACGGCTCCCTCCTTTACCATCCATCATCTTCAAAACCTACTCCCAACACGAGCCAACATCGGAAGACCATAGCCTTTCATCATGCTGCTATATTGTCATCCAACCTAATACAAATGAGCCAACACCTCTAGCATGGTCTATAAAGTATCCTCTTCCTGTCTTGAAAGTTCCATATCCATCCCATGCAAAGTGATAACTCGGTACCGACTCATAGAGATAACTCGATGTTGAGTTATACACTTAGCCAATTATTGGCTACCATATCTTTCCTTGCCTCTAGTGCTCTTCCCTAGGTGCCATAGACCCCCGACTCATCCCTCTTTGATAACTCGACCCTAAACCAAAGCCCTGTAAGATAACTCTCCCCAATCGAACAATTAGCCAAATTTTCCAACTTTCTATATAACATCTCATCTAGCCATGCTCTACTCAGCCATACAAACGATCGAGTCATAGCCCCCTTCACCACAACTCGGTATCGAGCTATAGGTATAACTCGATGCCAAGTTACATACTTAACCTCATTTGAGTTGCGACTCATCATGCCTCTTCCCACCATACTCCCGAGCCTGTCTGCCATGTTTCGTCCAATTCCGACCAACTTTGCTTCTGATTTGCTCAATTCTCCAACCTAACTTTCATGCAATCACAACACTAGCAAACAACATCCAATCATATCATTCAAATACAGAATAACAAGCAATTTCATCCAATCAACTTGCAATCCATCAAAATAAGATAAACAAGGCAATTTGTAACATAGATCTGCATATAGCATGAATATATGAACATAAATCAAGGTTATTTATAATCAGCCTATATCATGTGCACGGATTAGCATGTCATTAGAGTTAGAAAAAGTTTTTATGGCCAAAATAAATTTTAAACATGTTAAATCCTATAATTCTACGATATAAACATGTATGGTGTAGTGAAAAAGCATAAATCGCTCACCAATTAACAAATCCAACCAATTTATGTGTAGATCTAATCCGGACAGCCAAGGAAATACTCCAAATCAAGTAAATCGTTGACTCCATCTTTTAATTGATGATCTAATTTTTAGTCCACAATCTAGTTTGATTTAGAGATCAGTTTGGATTATTTTGAATGAAATTAGGACAGATCTAGGGCTAATTAGGGTTTGGACCTGATTCGGAATGAGAGAGAAAGTTTTCATTTGACTCCTACGGTCCCTGTTTATCGTGATTCTCTAATTAGACTAATGGTCCATCTAATGGGCTTCACTCATTGCACACTAATTTTGACCAACGGTTTTCAAAACTTAAAATAGGCATAACATCGTAACCGTAGGTCCTTTTTTCTATTATGACCACTCTACAAAATGGAAAACCATCATCCTAAAGCGTGGAATTGGTTTGAGACCTTAATTTAACTCCCATCAAAATTTATAATCCAAAAAAGATTTTCATGGTCAAAATGGCCACATAGAAATTTAGGAAGAATAATATGTGTGTAAAATAACCCTAAGAGTCATATCCCAAAATTATAGAATCATATGACGTCATGCGAATAAAATAAAAATATTTTATGATCATTTAATATGTAAAATATGGGCCTTTACTCCCCCCCCCTCCCCCCCCCCTCCCCCCGCATTAGGAATAGAGCCTCTGAAATCCCGAAATAAGCCAAAGTATAAGCAACCATGGTCATCCGCATACCTACCAAACATAAGTAACAATCACGCATATCAAACAAGCAGTCATCCAATCAATAGTATAGATGACCTATCTTAGCATGCGGAATACTAATATATCGAATATAACATACAATGGTGAAAGTAGATACGATAAACAATGGATCATACGATTCAAAGAGCTCCAGACATGTAGTCCTCATGCTCTTCTCCATCTTCCACGTACCATCGTCATCACTTCTGCACCATTGTACCTCACTAGCTTCGTCATCTTTCTCATAAGCTGTTTTGTATCGTATCCAACAATACGAAGTGGCCTACGAGGTCTAGAAACTTCTGGTTCTACCTCAACATTTTCTAGCTGATCTAGTATAATCATCATGTCCGAGTCATGCACAGACTTCTGTAGATAAGAGACATGAAAAATGTTGTGCATGTCTTCCATCTTCTGAGGTAGGCCGACCATATATGCTAGCTTTCCCATTCTCTCGACTATCAGAAAAGGACCTACGAATCTTTGTGCCAACTTGCCCTTTCTAACTAATCAAACTACATTCTTTAGAGGAGAAACCTTTATAAACACCATATCTTCAACAAAAAACTCTAAATCTCTTTGTCTCTTATCCACATAGCTTTTTTGTCGATCATGAATAGCTTTAATTCATTGTCGAATGGCCTTAACTTCTTCAAAGTCTTTCTAATCATATCTGGCCCAAGTATCAGTTTATCGCCCTCTTCTCACCAACATAAATGGTAATTGCATGGTTGACCGTATAATGCTTCATGTAGAGCCATACCGATACGCAACTAATAACTGCTGTTGTATGCAAACTTCACCAAAATGCAAATGATCATTCCATGATCCACCAAAATCTATGATGCATGTTCGCAAAAAATCTTCCAATATACGATTTATTTTTTCGGCCTGCCCATCCATTTGTAGGTAATAAGCTAAATTAAGATGCAGCTCCATCCCTAATTGTTTTACAAACTCTTCTAAAACTCACCAGTGAACAATGGGTCTCGGTCGCTCTATGCTCGTTGGCACACCGGGAAATCGTACTATCCATTTTACATACAACTCTGCCAGCTTGGATGTCATCCTATTGATTTACAAGCATAAACCTTGCACTCTTGGTCAATCGATCAACTACGACCCAAATGCCATCGTACCTTGCTGAGTCCTTGGCAATCCATCAATAAAATCCATCGACATTTTCTCCTATTTCCATTTAGGAATCTCTAATGGTTTCAACAATCTGCTAGGTTTCTTCTGCTTTGCTTTTACCAATTGGCGGTTCATACAGCTGGGGATGAATATCCCAACATCCCTCTTCATACATTCTCAACCGTAAGCTTGCTTCATATCTCGGAACATCTTCTTACCACTGGGATGAATGGTCAACCTAGAATGGTGACACTCTCTTAGCACTTCACCTCGTAACCTATCAACATTAAGAAAAAACAATCTCCCATATTTACGAAGCCAATATTCTTGGTCGAATTTGTATTGCTTCATATCTTCAGATTCTACTCCTTCCTCCATCTTTGCTACGATCTCTGTTGGCCTAGCATCTTGTTTCTAACCAGTACCAATCCATTTAATCAAAGTAGTTCTAATCGATAAGCTTGCCAACATTTCAAGTTCTAACTCTCACTTAAGCTTGAAATCAAATCCGACAATATGTAACGACCCGTATTTTTACGGATCGAAAGATCGTAGAACTGTCAACATTAAGTCGTTGATGTTGTTAAGTTATTTAGAGTTTGAGTCGACCAAAGCTTAAGTCGTGTGAAAGTTAACTCGTGTGATAGCTTAGGTCGTGTGGTGCTTAGGTCATGAACGAGTTAGTGATATGGAGCGACCTATAGAAGTTAGGCCGTGTAATAGTTAGGTCGTGAGGAAGATAGGTCGCGTGGAGCGACTTAACGTAATTGGCGACTTAAGGGTTAACGATCTAAGGGGTTAGGTCGTATGATAGTTAGGTCGGTGGAGTTTTGGAGCGACCTAAGGAGGTTGGCGAGTTACGAGTTAGAAGGCCACGGGTTAACGAGTTAAAGGCTAGCGATTTAGGTTTAGGCGACCTAAGGGGATAGGTGTGGGACTTAGGTCGTGGGTAATTTAGATCGTTTGGGACGACTTAACGGGTTAGCGACCTAAATCTACTTAAGGAGGATGGCGACCTAGTGGATAGCCTGTGTTGTAGTTAGGTCGTTGGGCGACTTATGGTTGAGTCGTTAGGTCGCGTGTGTTTTAGGCCGTTGGATTTGTTAGGTCGCTGAGCCGCTTGAGTACTTAACCTAGTTAGGTCGTAGGTCGCGTGAGGTTTTTAGGTCGGCTTGTGTTTTAAGTCGCGCATAGGTTAAGTCGTTAGGTCGTTGGACCGTTAGGTCGCGCATGCCGTTAAGTGTTGAGTCGTTAGGTTGTTGAGTCGTGTAGAGGCTTAAGTCGTAGGTCGGGATAGTTAGGTCGCGGACGACCTAAGGGGGCGGACGACCTAAGGTTTCAGCCTATAAATACACGTCTTTGGTTCACTTTTTGGCACCGGATTTTGAAGCGACGAATTGCTGCCATTTTTAGAGCTCGACTACAACACTTCTTCACTTCTTTTCTCCACTCTAATCTAGTGCTTACATTCATCCAAGATTGAAGATCAAACCGAAGATCCAAGATCCAAAGTTGAAGATCTCCATCCATCGAAGAGAGATTTCATCATTTGAAGGGAAACCTTGTCGAATCAAGCTAGACCCTTTGCTGTCCAGATCTGGAGTTTGTTGTTTTTGAGGTGTTTAAGTGATTCGGTGAGTGGTAGTTATCTCTCACACGGACCCAAAGGAGTATATTGGATCGGTGGTTTGTTTGTGTGTCAAAGATAGTGATTCATGCATTTTCCTTAAGTCTGCATGTAGATCCATTGTTCATGAAGTTTTGATATCCATTTTATTATATGTTAACCTATGCTAGTTCATTCATCAAGATATCACTTAGAATTCATGCTTGTTAGGTTTGGATCCTTTAATTACAAAATTACCATTATTGTTATGACTGTTTATTTAGATCTTGTTTGAATGATTGATTACTTGGACTAATGTTTGATTTGATTGATTATTAGAAGTTAGTTGATTGATGATTTGATGTGGACAAGTTGGTCGAAGATGATTCAAAAGCTAAGTGGAAAGGCTCTTGAATAAGGAAAGCTGCCGTGGTATATGAAGCGGATGATAAAGCTCATATGGATAGATTTGATCATGATGTTGAGATGGGACTTTGCTATGATGCGATGAAGCAAAGTATGATATGAGAAAGCCTTGATTTAATGCAGACGGGATCATTCTAAGCATGTTGATAACTCGGTGATGTGGTCCGAGTTTGTGGATAATGGTTGGCTCGAGAGGCGCTTGAGCTAGTATGTGAATAGTCGTCGAGGAGGATGACTAGAAGGCTGAGATTTCATTGTTATTGAAGGTTCTAGCATGCTCAAAGCAAGAGTACGTTGGGACGGGTCACGACGACGTTCCAGACACGGGTCACGATGACGTGTTAGTACTCTGGGCAGATTCGATAGTCCTAGGCACGGGTCACGACGACGTGCGGAGTTATGTCTCGAACGGGGGTTACCATTAGCCCTTGACGGACGGATGAAAGAATGGTGTCGGTCATTCAATTAACGGTGATATCGAGGCAATGATAACAGTGATAGCCAGAGTCATGGATGTTTGGTTGTATCATCATTCGGCCTCAAGAGCGGGGTTTTCGGAGTGCTTACTTGATCTTGGTTTAGGCCTTGGGGGTTTGTACTTAGAAAACATCGACCTTGACTCGAGTTATAATTACCTTACTTTAATTGTCTGCTTTGCTATGTTTGTTTCTGCTTAGTGTGTCTGGGGGCTATCACTATAGAAAGAGGTGGAGTGGGATGGTTGGGTTCCTATTCCTTTGTACCCTTTATGATCTTTTGGTATGTTTGATAGTTGATTTACTGCTCACTAAGACTTTTGTCTGACTCAAGGTTTTATGCTTAACTCTTATTACCTTGGGCTGTTCATCCATGTTGGGATGGGCAGACTAAGTAGCAGGTGACAGGTGCTGTTCTTAGTGACCAACGCTGTTGATGACGAAGACGAGCTGGAGGCTTTTGCATATTGTTTTCTTACTATATGTACTGGATGTTCCGCTGTTTGTATGATTCTCTGAGTGTTATGTAGTGAGGCTTGATGTATTGGCTATTCGGATGTTTGTATCAAATTGTCATGAGCTTCACTATGTATACTTTCTATCGTATTTTATCCATGCGCTGTGAGTAATACGATAGACTATTCTGTGTTTACTTTACCCTGATGATCGTCCATGGCGGCCTGGCACACTTTACAGCGCACTATTTCCTTCTTTAGTGCAGGAGTCATGGGCGGTCGTCACATTTGGTATCAGAGCTTTGGTTAATCGATTTTAGCCAACGCTCGCTGACGTAACTACGTATGAGAGACGTAATTGTAATTTTGATGGATGATTACTATATATAATATAGTAGCTTAGAAGGATTTGAACTTCTTATGCAGTTGTTTCTCAGGGTATATTAATCATTTCTTTTAGATACTAGGAATGAGTCGAAGAGGGAGACCAGCTGCTAGGGGAGGCCATGCTGCTGAGGGGGGCTGCTGATTATGCTTCTATGTTCGAGGCTATAATGACTTCGATCATGAGAAGGATGCCAACTTCGGGGCCATCGGTAGACGTTGGAGTTCAGGTTCAAGCCCCAAGACCAGTGGATTTTGCTAAGTTGTGTAAGGACTATACTACTCTTGGAGGAAAGGTTTTCTTGGGAACAGAATCAACCATAGAAGTTCAGAGATGGATAGATGCTTGTAGAAGGATCTTTGGTGATTTGGGAATTGAGGATGCAACTAAGAGGAAGCTTGCATCAAGACAGCTTCAGGGAAGAGCTTCTGATTGGTGGAACTCTATTACCATTGATACTCCAGAGGAAGAGATCACTTGGGAGCAATTCCAAGTCAGATTTGAAGCTAAGTTCATTTCTACAGCTTAGAAATCTGTTCTGTTCAAGAAGTTTGTGGAACTCAAGCAAGGTGGAAGACCAGTTCTTGAGTATGTTTCTGAGTTTGAAGCATTGTCCAAGTATGCTCGGTCGTATATTGAATCTCCTTATCAGAAGAATGAGAAGTTTGTGACAGGCTTGGACACCTATCTTGGGAAACAGTTGGTGGATCATTTGGATGACCCATTTGAGAAGCTTGTGGAAAAAGCTCTCAGGCATGAGAATTTGTTTCCTAAAGAAGGATCTGTTGTTGCTGTGACCAAGGAGTCAAGTGGAAACAAGAAGAGAAAGCAGCAGCACCAGAAGGGTAAGGATGTCCAGAAGAAGCCTAAGGGTGAAGTGACCTGCCACAACTGTCGGCAGAAGGGTTATCTCTCCAGAGATTGCAAGAATCCGAGAGTGCCGGTGAAGTGCCACAACTATGACAAACCGGGCCATATCAAGAGGAATTGTCCGGAACCGAGGAAGGACAAGCAGATTGTGCAAGCTTATGCTTTGGGGGTTGTGCCATCGTCTTCGAAAGCTCCTATGGCGGAAGAGAAAGGAAAGAGTGTGGTGGTTCAAGGTATTCTTTCCATTTGTGGTGTTCCAGTTAGGGTGTTGTTTGATACTGGAGCGTCGCATTCTTTTGTTTGTAATGAACTTGTAGGCCGGTTGGGTTTGGAACCGGATATTGTTGATAGACCATTAGTTGTGACTAATCCAGTTGGGGGTTCGTCTTGTTTGGGTATGATATGCCGTGGTCTGGTTGTCTCGAGTCATGATTGCTCTTTTGTTTGTGACTGTTTTGTTCTGAACTTTGCGGGGTTCGGAATTATTTTGGGTATGGACTGGCTTAGGAAGTATGCGGCAAAGGTTGATTGTGAGAGGCTTGAGGTGACAGTCGAGAATGTGGAGAGGCGAAAGGTTGTGATACGATGTAAGCATGAGGAAGGCGTCCTCATGAGCTTCATGTATTCGCTGGTTGTTCCACGAGATGGACTGTCATCGGTGCCTATTGTGAATGGATTTGAGGATGTCTTTGACGAGGTCAAAGGGTTACCGCCGCATAGAGAGATCGAGTTTCGTATCGATCTAGTTGAAGGAGCCAGACCTGTTGTGATGCCTATTAGGCGGATGGCGCCTAGGGAACAGCAAGAGTTGAAGGTGCAAGTTGATGACCTTTTACAGAAAGGATTCATTCGGCGTAGTGTGTCCGAATGGGGTGCACCAGTTGTGTTTGCAACCAAAGCGGATGGATCGTTGAGGTTGTGTGTGGATTATCGTGAGCTGAATAAAGTGACTAAGAAGAACAAGTATCCATTGCCAAGAATAGATGACTTGTTTGATCAGCTTCACGAAGCTAAGGTGTTTTCTCAGATGGATTTGGCAACCGGATTTCACCAGTTGAGAGTGGCAAAGGATAGTGTTCCAAAGACTGCTTTTAGGACACCATCCGGATTCTATGAGTGGCTGGTAATGCATTTGGATTGACCAATGCACCAGCATATTTTGTGGATCTTATGAATAGAGTGTTCAGAGATCAGTTGAGCAAGTTCGTACTTGTGTTCGTGGATGATATTCTGATTTATTCCAGAACTGAAGAAGAGCACAAGACGCACTTACGTGTTGTTTTAGAGATCTTGCGGAAACATCAGCTGAAGGCTAAGTTTTCGAAGTGTCACTTCTGGAGGAGTGAAGTGAGGTTCTTAGGCCATGTTATCTCTGGAAGTGGAATAGCAGTTGATCCCGCCAAGGTGACAGCAATCCAGGATTGGGTTAGACCTAAGAATGCATCTGATGTGAGAAGTTTTCTTGGATTAGCAGGATACTATCGTCGGTTTATCAAATACTTTTCCAAGGTAGCTGCACCGTTAACAGGATTGACGAAAAAGAATCAAGTATTTAGATGGGAAGCTAAGTGTGAGCAAGCTTTCGGAATCCTAAAAGAGCGACTGACAAGTGCTCCTGTTTTGACTATTCCAAGTGGGAATGATGAGATGGTGGTTTACACCGATGCATGTGGTACTGGACTTGGAGCAGTGCTAATGCAAAAGGATAAAGTTGTTGCATATGCAATTCGACAACTGAAGCCGCATGAAAGGAATTATCCGACTCATGATTTGGAGTTAGCGGCGATTGTATTTGCTCTGAAGACTATTGGAAGTTCGATTCGAGTTGTTTACAGATCATAAGTCTTTGAAGTATCTTTTCTCCCAGAAGGATTTGAATCTTCGGCAGCAACGATGGCTAGAGTTTTTAGCATCATATGATTTTGGTATAGCCTATACTCCGGGAAAAGGTAACGCAGTGGCAGATGCGTTAAGTCGAAGAGATGCAAAGTTGGGAGCCATGTTTTCGGAATGGAAGAGTCTCGAGTATTTAGCTGGATTTGACTTCAGGCCTAGATGTGGTTGGAACCTGAGATGTTGGAAAATTTATCAATAAGACCTACTCTAGTGGAAAGAATTGGCGAAAGCCAAAAGCGAGACGATAAGCTTGTCAAGATTATCCGAGATTTGGAATCTGGATCAGACCCAGAAAAGGATAAAGGATTCGAAGTCGATTGAGAGGGTTGGCTTCGGAAGCAAGGACGATTAGTTGTTCCCGATATAGATGAATTGAGAGATGAAGTTCTGAAGGAAAGTCATCACTCAAAGCTGACAATTCATCCAGGTGGAAATAAGATGCATCGGGATATGAAGAGAACCTATTACTGGGAAGGTATGAAGAAGGATGTTGGAAATTTTATTTCCAAATGATGAACTGCCAGTTGGTAAAAGCTGAACAGAAGAAGCCAAGTGGATTGCTTCAGCCGTTAGAAGTTCCTACGTGGAAGTGGGAGCAAATATTGATGGATTTTATTGATGGTCTACCTAGAACAAGAGCGGGAAATGAAGGAATTTGGGTCATTGTAGATCGTTTGACTAAGAGTGCAAGATTCATTCCTGTTCGATCAAGTAGGACTGCATCGAAGTTGGCTGAGTTGTATGTTAAGTGGATAGTTCGATTCCATGGTATTCCGAAGAGTATAGTGAGCGATCAAGACCTGTTGTTCACTAGTGAATTTTGGAAGAGCTTCCAGGGAGTTTTGGGAACCAAACTGTGTTTGAGTACAGCTTATCACCCCCAAACAGACGGTCAGACAGAGAGAGTCAACCGAGTTTTGGAAGATCTTCTCAGAGCATGTGTTTTGGACTTCGGAGGATCATGGGAAGATCATCTTCATTTGGTGGAATTTTCATATAATAACAGTTACCAGTCAAGTATTGGTATGGCACCATATGAGGCATTGTATGGAAGACCGTGTAACTCTCCGACATGTTGGTTGGAAACTGGAGAAAAGTTGATACTTGGGCCAGAAATGATTCGACAGACTTCGAATTGCATAGAGATCATTAGGCGACGAATGAAGGCAGCCCAAGATCGTCAGAAAAGTTATGCCGATAAGCATCGTAAGGACTTGGAATTCGACGTAGGAGATAGGGTTTTTGTGAAGATTTCTCCACTGAAGAATGTTATTCGATTTGGGAAGAAAGGAAAGTTGACTCCGAGATTTGTTGGACCATTCCCGATCATCGAGCGAATTGGAAAGCTCGCATATAAGTTGGAATTACCAGAAAAGATGTCGGGTGTGCACAATGTTTTTTCATGTATCATATCTACGGAGGTATGTGCACGACCCAAGTACGGTGGTTTCTGTTGATAGCTATGAAGATTTGGAGGTTGATCCAGTAGTTAAGAGACCTCGTAAGCCGCTTCGTGTTGTGGAGACTGACACGAAACAGCTTAGGAGGAAGATAGTCAAGTTGCTCAAGGTACAATGGAGTGATGATGTTAACGACTGTACATGGGAGGAGGAAGAGAGGATGAAGGCATCTCATCCTGAACTCTTCAAGGTATGACCCTAAGGTGTCGTGGCATCTCATGAATTTGTAACTTGTTCTAGTCTTAGAATTCTGCATGCTAGGCTAGAAATTGGATACATGGTTTGCTGATTGCTATGGATGGTAGGCATGCAGAATAGTTTTGAATGCTCTTGTTAGTTTGGAATTTCGGGGGCGAAATTCCTAAGGGGGAGAGAATGTAACGACCCGTATTTTTACGGATCGAAAGATCGTAGAACTGTCAACATTAAGTCGTTGATGTTGTTAAGTTGTTTAGAGTTTGAGTCGACCAAAGCTTAAGTCGTGTGAAAGTTAACTCATGTGATAGCTTAGGTCGTGTGGTGCTTAGGTCGTGAACGAGTTAGTGATATGGACCGACCTATAGAAGTTAGGCCGTGTAATAGTTAGGTCGTGAGGAAGATAGGTCGCGTGGAGAGACTTAACGTAATTGGCGACTTAAGGGTTAACGACCTAAGGGGTTAGGTCGTATGATAGTTAGGTCGGTGGTGTTTTGGAGCGACCTAAGGAGGTTAGCGAGTTACGAGTTAGAAGGCCACGGGTTAACAAGTTAAAGGCTAGCGACTTAAGGTTTAGGCGACCTAAGGGGATAGGTGTGGGACTTAGGTCGTGGGTAATTTAGGTCGTTTGGGACGACTTAACGGGTTAGCGACCTAGTGGTGATCGACTTAAGGAGGATGGCGACCTAGTGGATAGCCTGTGTTGTAGTTAGGTCGTTGGGCGACTTATGGTTGAGTCGTTAGGTCGCGTGTGTTTTAGGCCGTTGGATTTGTTAGGTCGCTGAGCCGCTTGAGTACTTAACCTAGTTAGGTCGTAGGTCGCGTGAGGTTTTTAGGTCGGCTTGTGTTTTAAGTCGCGCATAGGTTAAGTCGTTAGGTCGTTGGACCGTTAGGTCGCGCATGCCGTTAAGTGTTGAGTCGTTAGGTTGTTGAGTAGTGTAGAGGCTTAAGTCGTAGGTCGGGATAGTTAGGTCGTGGACGACCTAAGGGGGCGGACGACCTAAGGTTTCAGCCTATAAATACACGTCTTTGGTTCACTTTTTGGCACCGGATTTTGAAGCGACGAATTGCTGCCATTTTTAGAGCTCGACTACAACACTTCTTCACTTCTTTTCTCCACTCTAATCTAGTGCTTACATTCATCCAAGATTGAAGATCAAACCGAAGATCCAAGATCCAAAGTTGAAGATCTCCATCCATCGAAGAGAGATTTCATCATTTGAAGGGAAACCTTGTCGAATCAAGCTAGATCCTTTGCTGTCCAGATCTGGAGTTTGTTGTTTTTGAGGTGTTTAAGTGATTCCGTGAGTGGTAGTTATCTCTCACACGGACCCAAAGGAGTATATTGGATCGGTGGTTTATTTGTGTGTCAAAGATAGTGATTCATGCATTTTCCTTAAGTCTGCATGTTGATCCATTGTTCATGAAGTTTTGATATCCATTTTATTATATGTTAACCTATGCTAGTTCATTCATCAAGATATCACTTAGAATTCATGCTTGTTAGGTTTGGATCCTTTAATTACAAAATTACCATTATTGTTATGACTGTTTATTTAGATCTTGTTTGAATGATTGATTACTTGGATTAATGTTTGATTTGATTGATTATTAGAAGTTAGTTGATTGATGATTTGATGTGGACAAGTTGGTCGAAGATGATTCAAAAGCTAAGTGGAAAGGCTCTTGAATAAGGAAAGCTGCCGTGGTATATGAAGCGGATGATAAAGCTCATATGGATAGATTTGATCATGATGTTGAGATGGGACTTTGCTATGATGCGATGAAGCAAAGTATGATATGAGAAAGCCTTGATTTAATGCAGACGGGATCATTCTAAGCATGTTGATAACTCGGTGATGTGGTCCGAGTTTGTGGATAATGGTTGGCTCGAGAGGCGCTTGAGCTAGTATGTGAATAGTCGTCGAGGAGGATGACTAGAAGGCTGAGATTTCATTGTTATTGAAGGTTCTAGCATGCTCAAAGCAAGAGTACGTTGGGACGGGTCACGACGACGTTCCAGACACGGGTCACGATGACGTGTTAGTACTCTGGGCAGATTCGATAGTCCTAGGCACGGGTCACGACGACGTGCGGAGTTATGTCTCGAACTGGGGTTACCATTAGCCCTTGAAGGACGGCTGAAAGAATGGTGTCGGTCATTCAATTAACGGTGATATCGAGGCAATGATAACAGTGATAGCCAGAGTCATGGATGTTTGGTTGTATCATCATTCGGCCTCAAGAGCGGGGTTTTCGGAGTGCTTACTTGATCTTGGTTTAGGCCTTGGGGGTTTGTACTTAGAAAACATCGACCTTGACTCGAGTTATAATTACCTTACTTTAATTGTCTGCTTTGCTATGTTTGTTTCTGCTTAGTGTGTCTGGGGGCTATCACTGTAGAAAGAGGTGGAGTGGGATGGTTGGGTTCCTATTCCTTTGTACCCTTTATGATGTTTTGGTATGTTTGATAGTTGATTTACTGCTCACTAAGACTTTTGTCTGACTCAAGGTTTTATGCTTAACTCTTATTACCTTGGGCTGTTCATCCATGTTGGGATGGGCAGACTAGGTAGCAGGTGACAGGTGCTGTTCTTAGTGACCAACGCTGTTGATGACGAAGACGAGCTGGAGGCTTTTGCATATTGTTTTCTTACTATATGTACTGGATGTTCCGCTGTTTGTATGATTCTCTGAGTGTTATGTAGTGAGGCTTGATGTATTGGCTATTCGGATGTTTGTATCAAATTGTCATGAGCTTCACTATGTATACTTTCTATCGTATTTTATCCATGCGCTGTGAGTAATACGATAGACTATTCTGTGTTTACTTTACCCTGATGATCGTCCATGGCGGCCTGGCACACTTTACAGCGCACTATTTCCTTCTTTAGTGCAGGAGTCATGGGCGGTCGTCACACAATATATTCTATCTACTTCCATTCCAATAACATTACTCCCAATCTAGCATTTCTTCTACTCAATGCATCGATGGCTTCAATCCTTTTTCCTCAAGTATAGGAAATACCAATATCATAAGAAGCCGAGAACTCTAACCACCATTGCTGACGAAGGTTGAGATCCTTCTAAGTGAAAAGGTACTTGATGGATTTGTGGTCCGTAAATAGCTCAAATCTCTCTCCCAATAGATAGTGCCTTCACATCTTCAAAGCAAAAACTCGCCAATTCCAAATCATAAGTTGGGTAATTTCTCTTGTATGCATTAGCTGTCGACTTGTATAGGCAACACTTTTCTTTTCTACATCAACGCCGCACCTAATCCAATACCACTTGCATCAATGTATATTTTCAACTCTTCATTTACACTTGGAACGGTCAACACCGGTGCACTCGTCAACCTCTCCTTCAGATTCACAAATGCATGCTCACACTACACTTCCTATACAATGGTCTGATTCTTATTCGTCAAATTGGACAGTAGTGTCACTACCTTCGAGAAGTACTTTAGGAAGCATCTATAGTATCTCGCATATCTTAGGAAACTTCCCGCATCCGTAGCATTACTGGGCTAATTCCAACATTGGACCACTGTCACCTTCGCATGATCTACAATTATATCATGTCCCAACACGACAAGATCCAAGAATCTAACTTCTTCTCTTCAGAAGTGACTATTAGATAACTTCGCTCTCAACTTGTGCTTCCTTAATATATCTAGCAAAATCCTCAAATGCGTCTTGTACTCCTCTTCAGCTCTGGAGTATATCATAATACCATCCATGAACACAAGCACGAACTTATCCAACTAGTCTCTAAAAACCCAATTCATGAGATCCACAAAGTATGCCAGAGCATTGATCAATGCAAATGGCATCACCAATCACTCATAGAAACCTAATGGCGTACGAAACGTAGTAATAGGGACACTCTCCTTCGCTACTCTCAACCGACGAAATCCAACCCCTAAATCCATTTGGTAGAACACCTTCATATCGTCCAGCTGATCAAACAAGTCATCAATGCGTGAGAGTGGATGCCTTTTCTTCTTTGTCACTTTATTTATCTTACGATAATCCACATTCAACCTTAAAAAGTCATTCGCTATCGTTGCGAATATATAGGTGCGCCCCACTTAGATATGCTTCTTCAAATGAACTCTTTCCTCAATAGGTCATTCACATACACCTCCAATTCCTTCTGCTCTTTGGGTGTCGTACATCTCAAATGCATAACTATTGATTTGGCTTCCTTCACTAAGTCTATCCAAAACTCGGTTTCTCTATACGGGGCAGTCACTTTCTCGAACACATCTGGATACTCTCTAGTGATTGGCACTGACAACGATTCCCTCTTTGGAAACTTAAGAAAATATAGAAAGCTAACCATCACCCCATCCTCTAGTAGACGGCTAATCACTACCGTTCAGCCATCCACATCTCTTATTGTCACCAATAGTTTCTCGCAATCCACTATGACTACAAACTTTCTAAGCCAGTCCATACCCAAGATAACCCCAAACCCAACAAAGTTCAAAACAAAGCCATCACAAACCAAAGAACATTCAAGACTCGATAAGACTGGGCCACGAAAAACCATACAAAGACTACTAGAGCCTCTAATAGGGTTCGTCGCAATTAAGGGTCGGTCTACTATCTCGGGTTCCATTCCCAATTTATCTACTAGATCACCACAGATGAATGAATGAGAAGCACCGCTATTAGACAAAACTCGAACAGGAACATCACCAATAGAAAGCATACCTTGGATGACGACTCCCTTCCTCTTCTCCTTATGTGATATCCCGGAAATTTGGGGCAATATCAATTTAATAATCTGCATTAAAAATTAAATTGATTTAATAATATTTGTTAATAATAGTTGAATTGATTTAATAATCTTCTTTTAAATAAATATTTAACTGATAATTTATCTTTTGAAAAGCTAATTTAAATTGTTTTTATTTATAATATATATATGTATAATGGTATATATTATAAATAGATAAGTTTGTATTTAGATTTAATAGATAAAGTTATGTTTTCTAATGCTAATATTTTTGATAATTTGGAAATTTAATATTGAATAATAATAATATGATTTTAAAAAAATACTCAAGATAAAGTTTAATTTGTTTAAAATGGTTTTAGCCTAGAGTTTAAATCTAAACAAAAAAAAAATTTGTTTTTTAAAATATAGATTGATACAATAAGTAATTTATTAATAAAGGAATAATTTCTTTTATAAATTATTTTAAATTAATAATGAGGTATTTTAAACAATATTAAAAATGTAATATCTTTACAAATGGATTTTTAGTACAAATAGGAATTGTTATTTTAAATTAATTTATATATATATATACTTGTATTTCAAAAGAAAGCTACGATTGAAATTTTAAATAAAATCTTTTAAAAAAATGTTTAAGATAAAATAAATTTTTTAAATACATAAACATAAGAAAACTATGATATTAACATAGGCAATAAGAATAAATACATAAGTTAAAATTATAACAAATAACTAAAGCAACCTTATATATGTAACAAAGCATAACCAGACAAAAGAAAGAAACATCTACATACCCAAATAAGATAAGTATGAAACAAGACAAAATAATAAAAGCAATCAGGCAAGAATAAAGTAGGAAAACATAAGTAGGCAAGTAAATTATGCATATCCTGTAAAATAAAGATGCAAGGCAAGAACAAAGTATAAAAGTAATAGATTATGTAACTTGTAAGTAATGTATGCAAGGCAGGAATAAACAAAAATGTCTATGCATGAAGTATAAAAACAAAGCAGGCAAGAATCTTATATAGGAAGTTACATATGCTACAAAATAGAAAATATCTGTAGAGACAAAAAATGAGATAAGTGAAACATAAAGTACCATTTCATTAAATGCTCCCATTTCTCAGCATACAAACAAAGTCTTTTCGAATTGCATAAAGATCATTTCAGCCTCCATTTGGAAATATCTCTGATCAAAGACAATACCTAAACCAGTAAACACCTTCTTAATACAAAACTGTTTGCTTATTTATATGCAATGCTTTTTGTTTAGTTCGTTCAACACAGATAAACTAGAAAACATAAGTTAGCTTTTCTTTTTGCAAAATTTAAACAACCAATCAAACATGCAAAGCATTTTCAATTCAAGGCCTGCCTGCAAATCTTAACAACAAGCAACTCAGTTTTTATAGCAAAGGGGAATTCAAGTTTTCTGAGTTAAAAGTAACTTCAAATTGGTGCTCTGTCTCTTTTTCCAAAAGAAAGGTGAGTAACATCATTTTTAAAGGTTTAAATTTTAAATATGGTTGCTTGGTTGATGTCTGTAATATATATATATATTGTTTGCTATATCTCTGCATGGATGAGTGTAGCCATTTCTGTAACATTTTGTTCTTTACTTCAGGTATCAGTGTGATGTAAAAATCATCATCTTTTTACTTACTTGCTGTTGGATTAGGACTTAATCAAAAGTTTTTTTTGGATTAGCATAGATGGATGTTTAAAATGTATAGGAAAGTTAAATATAAACTTGAGTAAGCTTGGGAAAAATGAAATAACAGAGCAAATCATAAACTAAGTCAAAATTCAGTTGTCATGATCCATCAATTCAAGCTTATGAACTGATTACTAAATCAAATTTAGGATTTTTAAAACTCAAATCACATTTTTTTAGTTGAGCTATGAACATGCTTTACTGGGTTGATCAATTCGAGCATTTTGGGTTGCCTCTGAAAGTGTCGTTGATCGGAGTGGTTGAGGTTTGTTCTGGAGGGGGATGGGTGATCGGAGAGGCCATGAAAAATGGTCGGAGGCACTTTCGATCACTGTGGCGATGGTGGTTTACGTTTTCAGTGGGTAAACCTAGTTTGAACAGGTAGTATTTTCTATATCATAGCGTCGGCTCTGGTTGATCGAGTGTGTCTAAACACGAGGGGATGAAAACGGGGAGGTAGGTGATGGTGTGGCCGGAATCACAAAGGTGCAGAGGGTCGGAATCTCGTGAATGAGGTGGTTACAGGTTTTGGGGTTGTTGCTTGTTGTGTTTCCAGGTTTTAGAGGGAAGGTTTGATTTTTTTTCGAGCAAGTGGGGTAGTTTTTGGTGGTCGTGGTCGTATCTAGAGATGACCGGCGTCGTGCGGGAGTGCCAGCGGGTGGCCGGAGGTGGCAGGGGCCAAGGTGCACGTGCACCGTGCCATTGAAGGCTGGGTGTTTGTTTTTCTGTGTGCAGGGTTTTTTTTTGTTGTCTGGGAGTAATGCTCGAGTAACACGAGTACGTGACTCGAAGTAGTGAAGGGGGAGACTCGATGCAAGCTAGGTCTTGTCTCGAGGCAGAGGTTGGTTTCAGGTTTTAGTAAACCTGATTTTCCCAGAGTTTTAAATTTTGTTCAAAATTTCTCTAAAACAGGATTTAAGGTGAGTTTAAATTTAAGAATTAAAGTATAAATTCAAATGGATCTTTTGAATCCAAAGTTTTATAAATAAATTTGTATTTTAAATCAAGAATTAAAAATCAAATTTTTAAGTAAGTTAAACCAAAATTTTAGAATTCAAAGTTTATTAATGAATTCCAGTTTTCTTGAATACAGGCCTGAATTTAAATTAGTTTCTAAATCTAAATATGTAAAAGAAGTTTAAGCCAAATAGTTTAAAAAGTAACTTGTTTCAAAATAATGTTTGAATTGATTTTGGGTATAGTTCTTTTTATAAAGAAATTTTTGAATGGAAAGTAAATAAATTGTTTTATCTTGAATTTGCAAGTTAAAAATATAAATGTCTTTTGGAAGTTTAAATTTAAATAAAAGATTTAAATAGTTGAACTTAAAGGCTTTCTTGTATAGGTTCACATGTAAGTAATAAATGTTATTTACATTTATTTAAAAGATTTTAAATTGAATTTAAATTTGGGAAATGTTTAAACAATAATCATTTTGAATTTTAAATTCAAATGGAATTTGAATTTAAATTTAAAATGTAATGTTCTAATACACTTTAATATTAATGAAGTCATTAATAAAGAAATAAATTATCTTAGGAATAATTAAGGTATTCAAATGATTAAATGAATAAGTCAATTGAGAAATGACATGTGTATTTAATTTATAAAATTAATAATTTAGATTAATTTATAATTGCAGATTGATTAAGAAGTAGATTAAGTATTGTTATTAATTAATGAAGATAATAAACTAAAGATTATTAATTAATGTATGTGATTAATTTGATAATTAATCAAATTAATTAGATAATCTATTGTAAGTGGTTAAATGTAATTACTTGATAAAAGTAATTAAGAGATTAATTACTTATTGTAATTAATTTTGATATAATGATTAAATTAAGTTAATTAATTTAGTTTAATTAATTTAAGAAGATCATTTGATAAATTGATAAGTATAATTACATAGTGTATTCAATGGAGCATAATTACTTAAGGAAGTAATTAATGTTAATTACTAAATGTAATTAGTGAAAGATGATGTGTTAATAAAGTAATTTGGATAATTACTTTTGTAATTAATCAGAGGATTAATTAAAGGAGATAATTAATTATGGGATAATTAATTTATTAATATGAGTAATTAAAGGTAGTTAATTACTGGTTGATACTAATCAAAGGTGATTAATAATTGTGTTTAATTAAAAATTAATTACTTAATGTAATTAATTTAATCAAAGTAATTTAATTTAACTCTAAATTAGAGATCATTGATTAATATAGTTAATGATGTAAATTAAGAATTGGTTAATTAAGAAATAATTAATAATGTGGTGATAAATTAATTAAGAATAAATGTAATTAATTGTAAATGAAGTAATTAAATGTTAATTACTACAAATGATTTAGGATAATTAATTTGGGAAATTAAATAAAGACTAATTAATTTTAATTAGAAGGTGATTAACCAAGGGTGTTTAATCAAGATAAATATTTAAAGAATAATTAATTTGATTTATAATCAATTAATGGTTTTATAAGCAAGATTTATAGATGGAGTAATTAATTTAATTTATTTTAAATTAATTAAAAATAGAAGTAGTTAATTTAATTCATTTTAAATTAATTACAAATGGTATGATTATAAATCATTGCTTATGGATGAATGATATGGATATTTCATTTGATGATTGTGAATTTCTGATCTGACATGAATAATATCTATGTGATATGGATGCTTGGTTTAAATATGATAATATTTAATTATCTGTTTGGATGATAATATTGATTATCTGTGATTATCTATTGTGATATTATGAATTATCTATCTATGTGTATTGATTATATTGAATTAAACTGTTAAGACTAAATAGATAACTCGGCGTTAAAAGACACGTTTTGGATTTCGATGAGACCGGGATCGGTTTTCCTCATTTGGAACATCCGAAAACCACATCGATTCCAAATTAACGATAGGTCGTGAATCTGGAATGAAGATGAAGATTCAGATTGTAAGGGTTATCGTCGTAAATTCTGAGGGTGATTCCAAAATGGGTGTAACGAGATAATGCCTTCGGTTTCGTTCGAACCCGGAACGAACTTGTATGGATTAAATGCTTTCAACACATCGTCAGGTGGGCGATGAGCATTCTAAGAAATGTATTCTCTAAAGGTAATCGTAACCTCAAGCCTCATCAACCGAGAATGGCTAAAACAGGGGAGGTGCAGCAAGGTTAGGTGGGTCATGCCAAAGCAAGACAAGGATATTACCCTGTTTAGATGTCCCTTATTTTTCGGCTGTGTGGGCAGTTGGTTGCAAACAACTGCGGGGTTTATCTTGTTCGGGACTGTTCAGTAAGGAATGGTTCCGGCCTTGTGTTGCAGGGGGTCGGGAGTGATCCTCGGTACGTTGATCTAGGCCACGTACTGTGACGGGCGGTACCCTAGTAGCCCTAACATTGTATGGAATCCAAAATCCAATAAGTGCCAACGGTTTTGATTGTATTACCCACTTTTGTGGCTAGTAGCTGGAATTTAATGAATGTAACAATTACGGCTATTTTCTATTTACTTGAAAACCCTAGACCTACTATAATATCACAGAATTTCATATCAAATGTTTTGGTTAGCGTAAGTTAAAAACTTTTCCATGTTTATGTGTGGTGAGTCTTACGTGATACCTTTTATTTCAAAAAGGATTTTCAAAGTTAAGCAACTTTAACCTGTTACTCATACCAGACCCATGTCTGACCCAGAGTTAATTTTTGTTTTTTTCATAAACTCTCGGGTACCCAAATTTTTACGGGTAGCCAAGGGATTCAGGTTAGCTTTGACGAATTCTGGAGGAGCAATGGAGCAGGAGGCTTCAGCGTTGTAGATATATATATAGTTCCGCTGTGTTGGTATCTCTTAGTCGTGTTGATTGAGTTGATTGTGTTATGTTATATTAACTAGACAGGTGTTTATAACTGTCTAGTATGTGATGTATTATCTGTATAACTCTGATTGATGTTGTATATTATGTAAATACTTATGTGATTATTATAATTTATTCGTTCCGCTGTGAGATTCTGATGTTGTTGTTCTTTCTTCTCTATCTTTTCTATTTTCTCATCCCTTTCTTTCTTCATGACGAAACGGTTTTTTGGTAGTAGAAGGGCGGGTCGTCACAGTTGGTATCAGAGCGCAAGTTGAGTGAATACCTAGGCTCTCGAGTGATTTCTTTCTTGAGAGAGAGTATTTGTAATTTTGATGTATATTTATATTTAGTTATTTCTACCTATTGTTGGGTTACCTGTTCGGGTTTTCCAATATAAGTTATAAAGGTAGATAGGTAGTGATGTGTGTAACACAACTACCAATGGTTGGAGTTTGAATGATTGAGGTTGGAAGTGTACTTGTCGAGACTGTAGACCTAATACCGTCTCGAGTGAGCTTTGAGTGGTGTAAGGATTTCATCAATCTTTGAAGGAAATCTGTTAAGATTCAGAGTTCACTTTTGAAGCGTAGGTTTGGATGAGCTAGAGTTTGGATCTGTCAGTTGGGCAGAAGCAAGTCATGATATCTTGATATATCAAGGTGTAGTAGCTGTGTGATGAGACACAGTGACCATGGATGTCTCCGAAGATGTTTCTTTGGGACAAGTTAAGGAAGAGTGTCTGTTTCGGTTGTGGCTGTGTTAAGCTGAGTTCAGTAGAATGTTTTTGTTGGTTGGAAGTCCGAGTTTCTCGAAGAGTTTTGGATTAGGAAGTCTTATGGCTTAGCAATTTTCTTGGGTAACTTCAGAAGCAGTAGAGTGATTCCATTTCTTCGATGGATTGGCCACATAAGTGTAAGCTGTTCTTTTTGGTAAAGAGAGAGCAGTATCTTTGGAATTAGGCTGGACTGATCGCAAAAGTGACTTGCGATAGTTTGAGTGTTCTCTTGTGTTTCAGAGATAATTTTCTGGATGTCTTCAGGAAGTCAGATTTTTGTCAGCATCTGAAGATTGAGTTTGGTATCGACTTGATTCCAGAAGTGATACCGATGGTTCAGCTTAGTAATAGGATGGTTTTTGAGTTTGGTAAAGCAGCTCAGATTTTGGAGGAACTTTTGAGTTTTATTTTTGGATATGTGAACTTTATTTTTGAATGTGTTGACTAGTCTGTGTTTGAGTTCATAATCAGCATTTTCATCTGTTCAGTTAGAATTGCGCAATGGAAGCATAGTGGCAGCTGTTTTAGTTTGGAAGCAATTGGATGTTGCAATGTTTGGATTGGGGAGTCCTACAGGAAATTTTTCAGGATCTTAAGGCCAGATTGGAGTGCACCTGTTTTATCTTTTTCGGATAAGAAAAGTGAGTTCTGTTTTCTGATTTGGAATAGAGTTTGTGTTCTGAGTTTTGGTCGATCTTGGAAAGATCAATTTGTTGGATTGTTTGTTCCAGTTTGTTTCTAAGGACATCGGCAAGAGTTGAGCTTATCAGTAAGGGTGTAGGGTGCCCAGGATCGTCCGTAGAGTTTTGTGGATAAGAGACGGACGAATTTGGATTTCGAAATCGGGAATTTGATTTTGGATAAGTGTTTGGTCTTCAGAATTGAATGGTCAGTTTGAATAGCTGGAATTCGTTGTGTTTCACGTATCTCTGAGGGAGTACGTGTAAGATCTATCTCTGGTTGTAGAATCAGTAGTTCAGGGAGTTTTGGTTGTTGATTCAGACTTGTCTGTAGTTTGATATCCTGTCTTGTTTTGTAGATCTAGATGAGTAGAAGTTTTGTAGCTTAGTAGTATTGTTTATTTGGATTCTATAGAGCGAGTAACCCGGTATTTATACTTGGGGAAACTCGAGGAAATTCTATCCGGAATCTTGTCTGGATAGTTAAATTTGTTTGTTTGGATGAATTGGTTGTTATGATTGTTAACTTATGATTGATATATGCTTGTGTTTAAAATTTAAATCTTTAACTAGATTATTAAATTACCTTTGTTTTAAATTTCGGGGACGAAATTCTTTTAAGGGGGGAAGAATGTGATATCCCGAAAATTTGGGGCAATATCAATTTAATAATCTGCATTAAAAATTAAATTGATTTAATAATATTTGTTAATAATAGTTGAATTGATTTAATAATCTTCTTTTAAATAAATATTTAACTGATAATTTATCTTTTGAAAAGCTAATTTAAATTGTTTCTATTTATAATGTATATATGTATATTGGTATATATTATAAATAGATAAGTTTGTCTTTAGATTTAATAGATAAAGTTATGTTTTCTAATGCTAATATTTTTGATAATTTGGAAATATAATATTGAATAAATAATAATATGATTTTAAAAAAATACTCAAGATAAAGTTTCATTTGTTTAAAATGGTTTTATCCTAAAGTTTAAATCTAAATAAAAAGTTTTATTTTTTGTTTTTTAAAATATAGATTGATACAATAAGTAATTTATTAATAAAGGAATAATTTCTTTTATAAATTATTTTAAATTAATAATGAGGTATTTTAAACAATATTAATGATGTAATATCTTTACAAATGGATTTTTAGTACAAATAGGAATTGTTATTTTAAATTAATTAATATATATATATACTTGTATTTTGAAAAGAAAGCTATGATTAAAATTTTAAATAAAATCTTTTAAAAAAATGTTTAAGATAAAATAAATTTTTTAAATACATAAACATAAGAAAACTATGATATTAACATAGGCAATAAGAATAAATACATAAGTTAAAATTATAACAAATAACTAAAGCAACCTTATATATGTAATAAAGCATAACCAGACAAAAGAAAGAAAAATCTACATACCCAAATAAGATAAGTATGAAACAAGACAAAATAATAAAAGCAATCAGGCAAGAATAAAGTAGGAAAACATAAGTAGGCAAGTAAATTTTGCATATCCTGTAAAATAAAGATGCAAGGCAAGAACAAAGTATAAAAGTAATAGCTTATGTAACTTGTAAGTAATGTATGCAAGGCAGGAATAAACAAAAATGTCTATGCATGAAGTATAAAAACAAAACAGGCAAGAATCTTATATAGGAAGTTACATATGCTACAAAATAGAAAATATCTGTAGAGACAAAAAAATGAGATAAGTGAAACATAAATACCATTTCATTAAATGCTTCCATTTCTCAGCATACAAACAAAGTCTTTTCGAATTGCATAAAGATCATTTCAGCCTCCATTTGGAAATATCTCTGATCAAAGACAATACCTAAACCAGTAAACACCTTCTTAATACAAACCTGTTTGCTTATTTATATGCAATGCTTTTTGTTTAGTTCGTTCAACACAGCTAAACTAGAAAACATAAGTAAGCTTTTCTTTTTGCAAAATTTAAACAACCAATCAAACATGCAAAGCATTTTCAATTCAAGGCCTGCCTGTAAATCTTAACAACAAGCAACTCAGTTTTTATAGCAAAGGGGAATTCAAGTTTTCTGAGTTAAAAGCAACTTCAAATTGGTGCTCTGTCTCTTTTTCCAAAAGAAAGGTGAGTAACATCATTTTTAAAGGTTTAAATTTTAAATATGGTTGCTTGGTTGATGTTTGTAATATATATATTGTTTGCTATATCTCTGCATGGATGAGTGTAGCCATTTCTGTAACATTTTGTTCTTTACTTCAGGTATCAGTGTGATGTAAAAATAATCATCTTTTACTTACTTGCTGTTGGATTAGGACTTAATCAAAAGTTTTTTTTTGATTAGCATAGATGGATGTTTAAAATGTATAGGAAAGTTTAATATAAACTTGAGTAAGCCTGGGAAAAATGAAATAACATAGCAAATCATAAAATAAGTCAAAATTCAGTTGGCATGATCCATCAATTCAAGCTTATGAACTGATTACTAAATCAAAATTAGGATTTTTAAAACTCAAATCACATTTTTTAGTTGAGCTATGAACATGCTTTACTGGATTGATCAATTCGAGCATTTTGGATTGCCTCTGAAAGTGTCGTTGATCGGAGTGGTTGAGGTTTGTTCTGGAGGGGGATGGGTGATCGGAGAGGCCATGAAAAATGGTCGGAGGCACTCTCGATCACTGTGGCGATGGTGGTTTACGTTTTCAGTGAGTAAACCTAGCTTGAACATGTAGTATTTTCTAGATCATAGCGTCGGCTCTGGTTGATCGAGTGTGTCTAAACTCGAGGGGATGAAAACGGGGAGGTAGGTGATGGTGTAGCCGGAATCACAAAGGTGCAGAGGGTCGGAATCTCGTGAACGAGGTGGTTACAGGTTTTGGGGTTGTTGCTTGTTGTGTTTCCAGGTTTTACAGGAAGGTTTGATTTTGTTTCGAGCAAGTGGGGTAGCTTTTGGTGGTCGTGGTCGTATCTGGAGATGACCGTCGTCGTGTGGGAGTGCCAGTGGGTGGCCGGAGGTGGCTGGGGCCAAGGTGCACGTGCACCGTGCCATTGAAGGCTGGGTGTTTGTTTTTCTGTGTGCCGGGTTTTTTTTATTGTCTGGGAGTAATGCTCGAGTAACACGAGTACGTGACTCGAAGTTGTGAAGGGGGAGACTCGATGCAAGCTAGGTCTTGTCTCGAGGCAGAGGTTGGTTTCAGGTTTTAGTAAACCTGATTTTCCCAGAGTTTTAAATTTTGTTCAAAATTTCTCTAAAACAGGATTTAAGGTGAGTTTAAATTTAAGAATTAAAATATAAATTCAAATGGAACTTTTGAATCTAAAGTTTTATAAATAAATTTGGATTTTAAATCAAGAATTAAAAATCAAATTTTTAAGTAAGTTAAACCAAAATTTTAGAATTCAAAGTTTATTAATGAATTCCAGTTTTCTTGAATACAGACTTGAATTTAAATTAGTTTCTAAATCTAAATATGTAAAACAAGTTTAAGCCAAATAGTTTAAAAAGTAACTTGTTTCAAAATAATGTTTGAATTGATTTTTGGTATAGTTCTTTTTATAAAGAAATTTTTGAATGGAAAGTAAATAAATTGTTTTATCTTGAATTTGCAAGTTAAAAATATAAATGTCTTTTGGAAGTTTAAATTTAAATAAAAGATTTAAATAGCTGAACTTAAAGGCTTTCTTGTATAGGTTCACATGGAAGTAATAATTGTTATTTACATTTATTTAAAAGATTTTAAATTGAATTTTAATTTGGGAAATGTTTAAACAGTAATCATTTTGAATTTTAAATTCAAATGGAATTTGAATTTAAATTTAAAATGTAATGTTCTAATACACTTTAATATTAATGAAGTCATTAATAAAGAAATAAATTATCTTAGGAATAATTAAGGTATTCAAATGATTAAATGAATAAGTTAATTAAGAAATTACATGTGTATTTAATTTATAAATTAATAATTTAGATTAATTTATAATTGGAGATTGATTAAGAAGTAGATTAAGTAATGTTATTAATTAATGAAGATAATAAACTAAAGATTATTAATTAATGTATGTGATTAATTTGATAATTAATCAAATTAATTAGATAATCTATTGTAAGTGGTTAAATGTAATTACTTGATAAAAGTAATTAAGAGATTAATTACTTATTGTAATTAATTTTGATATAATGACTAAATTAAGTTAATTAATTTAGTTTAATTAATTTAAGAAGATCATTTGATAAATTGATAAGTATAATTACTTAGTGTATTCAATGGAGCATAATTACTTAAGGAAGTAATTAATGTTAATTACTGAATGCAATTATGAAAGATGATGTGTTAATAAAGTAATTTGGATAATTACTTTTGTAATTAATCAGAGGATTAATTAAAAGAGATAATTAATTATGGGATAATTAATTTATTAATATGAGTTATTAAAGGTAGTTAATTACTGGTTGATACTAATCAAAGGTGATTAATAATTGTGTTTAATTAAAAATTAATTACTTAATGTAATTAATTTAATCAAAGTAATTTAATTTAAATCTAAATTAGAGATCATTAATTAATATAATTAATGATGTAAATTAAGAATTGGTTAATTAAGAAATAATTAATAATGTGGTGATAAATTAATTAAGAATAAATGTAATTAATTATAAATGAAGTAATTAAATGTTAATTACTACAAATGATTTAGGATAATTAATTCGGGAAATTAAATAAAGACTAATTACTTATTGTAATTAGAAGGTGATTAACCATGGGTGTTTAATCAAGATAAATATTTAGAGAATAATTAATTTGATTTATAATCAATTAATGGTTTTATAAGCAAGATTTATAGATGGAGTAATTAATTTAATTTATTTTAAATTAATTAAAAATAGAAGTAGATAATTTAATTCATTTTAAATTAATTTCAAATGGTATGATTATAAATCATTGCTTATGGATGAATGATATGGATATTTCATTTGATGATTGTGAATTTCTGATCTGACATGAATAATATCTATGTGATATGGATGCTTGGTTTAAATATGATAATATTTAATTATCTGTTTGGATGATAATATTGATTATCTGTGATTATCTACTGTGATATTATGAATTATCTATCTGTGTGTATTGATTATATTGAATTAAACTGTTAAGACTAAATAGACAACATGGCCTTAAAAGACACGTTTTGGATTTCGATGAGACCGGGTTTGGTTTTCCTCATTTGGAACATCCGAAAACCACATCGATTCCAAATTAACGATAGGTCGTGAATTTGGAATGAAGATGAAGATTCAGATTGCAAGGGTTATCGTCGTTAATTCTGAGGGTGATTCCAAAATGGGTGTAACGAGATAATGCCTTCGGTTTCGTTCAAACCCGGAACGAACTTGTATGGATTGAATGCTTTCAACACATCGTCAGGTGGGCGATGAGCATTCTAAGAAATGTATTCTCTAAAGGTAATCGTAACCTCAAGCCTCGTCAACCGGGAATGGCTAAAACAGGGGAGGTGCAGCAAGGTTAGGTGGGTCATGCTTAAGCAGGACAAGGATATACCCCTGTCTAGATGTCCCTTAATTTTGGGCTGTGTGGGCAGTTGGTTGCAAACAACCGCGGGGTTTATCTTGTTCGGGAC
Organism: Allium cepa; assembly: GCA_030765085.1. Classification (NCBI taxonomy): domain Eukaryota; kingdom Viridiplantae; phylum Streptophyta; class Magnoliopsida; order Asparagales; family Amaryllidaceae; genus Allium; species Allium cepa. The sequence goes on from CM060942.1 coordinate 491,917,519, forward strand.
TGTTCAGTAAGGAATGGTTCTGGCCTTGTGTTGCAGGGGGTCAGGAGTGATCCTCGGTACGTTGATCTAGGCCACGTACTGTGACGGGCGGTACCCCAGTAGCCCTGCCATTGTATAGAATCCAAAATCCAATAAGTGCCAACGGTTTTGATTGTATTACCCACTTTTGTGGCTAGTAGCTAGAATTTAATGAATGTAACAATTTTGGCTATTTTCTATTTACTTGAAAACCCTAGCCTACTATAATATCACAGAATTTCATATCAAATGTTTTGGTTAGCGTAAGTTAAAAACTTTTCCATGTTTATGTGTGGGGAGTCTTACGTGATACCTTTTATTTCAAAAAGGATTTTCAAAGTTAAGCAACTTTAACTGTTACTCATACCAGATCCATGTCTGACCCGGAGTTTATTTTTGTTTTTTTCATAAACTCTCGGGTACCCAAATTTTTACGGGTAGCCAAGGGATTCAGGTTAGCTTTGACGAATTCTGGAGGAGCAATGGAGCAGGAGGCTTCAGCGTTGTAGATATATATATAGTTCCGCTGTGTTGGTATCTCTGAGTCGTATTGACTGAGTTGATTGTGTTATGTTGTATTAACTAGACAGGTGTTTATAACTGTCTAGTATGTGATGTATTGTCTGTATAACTCTGATTGATGTTGTATATTATGTAAATACTTATGTGATTATTATAATTTATTCGTTCCGCTGTGAGATTCTGTTGTTGTTCTTTCTTCTCTATCTTTTCTATTTTCTCATCCCTTTCTTTCTTCATGATGAAATGGTTTTTTGGTAGTAGAAGGGCGGGTCGTCACAGTTGGTATCAGAGCGCTAGGTTGAGTGAATACCTAGGCTCTTGAGTGATTTCTTTCTTGAGAGAGAGTATTTGTAATTTTGATATATATTTATTTATTTCTACCTATTGTTGGGTTACCTGTTTGGGTTTTCCAATATAAGTTATAAAGGTAGATAGGTAGTGATATGTGTAACACAACTACCAATGGTTGGAGTTTGAATGGTTAAGGTTGGAAGTGTACTTGTCGAGACTATAGACCTAATACCGTCTCGAGTGAGCTTTGAGTGGTGTAAGGATTTCATCAATCTTTGAAGGAAATCTGTTAAGATTCGGTGTTCACTTTTGAAGCGTAGGTTTGGATGAGCTAGAGTTTGGATCTGTCGATTGGGCAGAAGCAAGTCATGATATCTTGATATATCAATAGCTGTGTGATGAGACACAGTGACCACGGATGTCTCCGAAGATGTTTCTTTGGGACAAGTTAAGGAAGAGTGTCTGTTTCGGTTGTGGCTGTGTTAAGCTGAGTTCAGTAGAATGTTTCTGTTGGTTGGAGGTCCGAGTTTCTCGAAGAGTTTTGGATTAGGAAGTCTTCTGGCTTAGCAGTTTTCTTGGGTAACTTCAGAAGCAGTAGAGTGATTCCATTTCTTCGATGGATTGGCCACATAAGTGTAAGCTGTTCTTTTTGGTAAAGAGAGAGCAATATCTTTGGAATTAGGCTGGATTGATCGCAAAAGTGACTTGCGATAGTTTGAATGTTCTCTTGTGTTTCAGAGATAATTTTCTGGATGTCTTCAGGAAGTCAGATTTTTGTCAGCATCTGAAGATTGAGTTTGGTATCGACTGGATTCCAGAAGTGATACCGATGGTTCAGCTTAGTAATAGGATGGTTTTTGAGTTTGGTAAAGCAGCTCAGATTTTGGAGGAACTTTTGAGTTTTATTTTTGGATATGTGAACTTTATTTTTGAATGTGTTGACTAGTCTGTGTTTGAGTTCATAATCAGCATTTTCATCTGTTGAGTCAGAGTTGCGCAGTGGAAGCATGGTGGCAGCTGTTTTAGTTTGGAAGCAACTGGATGTTGCAATGTTTGGATTCGGGAGTCCTATAGGAAATTTTTCAGGATCTTAAGGCCAGATTGGAGTGCACCTATTTTATCTTTTTCGGATAAGAAAAGTGAGTTCTGTTTTCTGATTTGGAATAGAGTTTGTGTTCTAAGTTTTGGTCGATCTTGGAAAGATCAATTTGTTGGATTGTTTGGTCCTGTTTGTTTCTAAGGACATCGGCAAGAGTTGAGCTTATCAGTAAGGGTGTAGGGTGCCCAGGATCGTCCATAGAGTTTTGTGGATAAGAGACGGACGAATTTGGATTCCAAGATCGGGAATTTGATTTTGGATAAGTGTTTGGTCTTCAGAATTGAATGGTCAGTTTGAATAGCTGGAATTCGTTGTGTTTCACGTATCTCTGAGGGAGTACATGTAAGATCTATCTCTGGTTGTAGAATCAGTAGTTCAGGGAGTTTTGGTTGTTGATTCAGACTTGTCTGTAGTCTGATATCCTGTCTTGTTTTGTAGATCTAGATGAGTAGAAGTTCTGTAGCTTTGTAGTATTATTTATTTGGATTCTATAGAGCGAGTAACCCAGTATTTATACTTGGGGAAACTCGAGGAAATTCTATCCGAAATCTTGTCTGGATAGTTAAATTTGTTTGTTTGGATGAATTGGTTGCTATGATTGTTAACTTATGATTGATATATGCTTGTGTTTAAAATTTAAATCTTTAACTAGATTATTAAATTACCTTTGTTTTAAATTTCGGGGACGAAATTCTTTTAAGGGGGGAAGAATGTGATATCCCGGAAATTTGGGGCAATATCAATTTAATAATCTGCATTAAAAATTAAATTGATTTAATAATATTTGTTAATAATAGTTGAATTGATTTAATAATCTTCTTTTAAATAAATATTTAACTGATAATTTATCTTTTGAAAAGCTAATTTAAATTGTTTCTATTTATAATGTATATATGTATATTGGTATATATTATAAATAGATAAGTTTGTCTTTAGATTTAATAGATAAAGTTATGTTTTCTAATGCTAATATTTTTGATAATTTGGAAATTAAATATTGAATAAATAATAATATGATTTTAAAAAAATACTCAAGATAAAGTTTAATTTGTTTAAAATGGTTTTAGCCTAGAGTTTAAATCTAAATAAAAAGTTTTTTTTTGTTTTTTAAAATATAGATTGATACAATAAGTAATTTATTAATAAAGGAATAATTTCTTTTATAAATTATTTTAAATTAATAATGAGGTATTTTAAACAATATTAATGATGTAATATCTTTACAAATAGATTTTTAGTACAAATAGGAATCGTTATTTTAAATTAATTAATATATATATATACTTGTATTTTGAAAAGAAAGCTATGACTAAAATTTTAAATAAAATCTTTTAAAAAAATGTTTAAGATAAAATAAATTTTTTAAATACATAAACATAAGAAAACTATGATATTAACACAGGCAATAAGAATAAATACATACGCTAAAATTATAACAAATAACTAAAGCAACCTTATATATGTAATAAAGCATAACCAGACAAAAGAAAGAAACATCTACATACCCAAATAAGATAAGTATGAAACAAGACAAAATAATAAAAGCAATCAGGCAAGAATAAAGTAGGAAAACATAAGTAGGCAAGTAAATTATGCATATCCTATAAAATAAAGATGCAAGGCAAGAACAAAGTATAAAAGTAATAGATTATGTAACTTGTAAGTAATGTATGCAAGGCAGGAATAAACAAAAATGTCTATGCATGAAGTATAAAAGCAAAGCAGGCAAGAATCTTATATAGGAAGTTACATATGCTACAAAATAGAAAATATCTGTAGAGACAAAAAATGAGATAAGTGAAACATAAAGTACCATTTCATTAAATGCTTCCATTTCTCAGCATACAAACAAAGTCTTTTCGAATTGCATAAAGATCATTTCAGCCTCCATTTGGAAACATCTCTGATCAAAGACAATACCTAAACCAGTAAACACCTTCTTAATACAAACCTGTTTGCTTATTTATATGCAGTGCTTTTTGTTTAGTTCGTTCAACACAGATAAACTAGAAAACATAAGTTAGCTTTTCTTTTTGCAAAATTTAAACAACCAATCAAACATGCAAAGCATTTTCAATTCAAGGCCTGCCTGCAAATCTTAACAACAAGCAACTCAGTTTTTATAGCAAAGGGGAATTCAAGTTTTCTGAGTTAAAAGCAACTTCAAATTGGTGCTCTGTCTCTTTTTCCAAAAGAAAGGTGAGTAACATCATTTTTAAAGGTTTAAATTTTAAATATGGTTGCTTGGTTGATGTTTGTAATATATATATTGTTTGCTATATCTCTGCATGGATGAGTGTAGCCATTTCTGTAACATTTTGTTCTTTACTTCAGGTATCAGTGTGATGTAAAAATCATCATCTTTTTACTTACTTGCTGTTGGATTAGGACTTAATCAAAAGTTTTTTTTGGATTAGCATAGATGGATGTTTAAAATGTATAGGAAAGTTAAATATAAACTTGAGTAATCCTGGGAAAAATGAAATAACAGAGCAAACCATAAAATAAGTCAAAATTCAGTTGTCATGATCCATCAATTCAAGCTTATGAACTTATTACTAAATCTAAATTAGGATTTTTAAAACTCAAATCACATTTTTTTAGTTGAGCTATGAAAATGCTTTACTGGGTTGATCAATTCGAGCATTTTGGGTTGCCTCTGAAAGTGTCGTTGATCGGAGTGGTTGAGGTTTGTTCTAGAGGGGGATGGGTGATCGGAGAGGCCATGAAAAATGGTCGGAGGCACTCTCGATCACTGTGGCGATGGTGGTTTACGTTTTCAGTGAGTAAACCTAGTTTGAATAGGTAGTATTTTCTAGATCATAGCGTCGGCTCTAGTTGATCGAGTGTGTCTAAACTCGAGGGGATGAAAATGGGGAGGTAGGTGATGGTGTGGCCGGAATCACAAAGGTGCAGAGGGTCGGAATCTCGTGAACGAGGTGGTTACAGGTTTTGGGGTTGTTGCTTGTTGTGTTTCCAGGTTTTACAGGGAAGGTTTGATTTTGTTTCGAGCAAGTGGGGTGGCTTTTGGTGGTCGTGGTCGTATCTGGAGATGACCGGCGTCGTGTGGGAGTGCCAGTGGGTGGCCGGAGGTGGCTGGGGCCAAGGTGCACGTGCATCGTGCCATTGAAGGCTGGGTGTTTGTTTTTCTGTGTGCAGGGTTTTTTTTGTTGTCTGGGAGTAATGCTCGAGTAACACGAGTATGTGACTCGAAATAGTGAAGGGGGAGACTCGATGCAAGCTATGTCTTGTCTAGAGGCAGAGGTTGGTTTCAGGTTTTAGTAAACCTGATTTTCCCAGAGTTTTAAATTTTGTTCAAAATTTCTCTAAAACAGGATTTAAGGTGAGTTTAAATTTAAGAATTAAAGTATAAATTCAAATGGATCTTTTGAATCTAAAGTTTCATAAATAAATTTGGATTTTAAATCAAGAATTAAAAATCAAATTTTTAAGTAAGTTAAACCAAAATTTTAGAATTCAAAGTTTATTAATGAATTCCAGTTTTCTTGAATACAGACCTGAATTTAAATTAGTTTCTAAATCTAAATATGTAAAACAAGTTTAAGCCAAATAGTTTAAAAAGTAACTTGTTTCAAAATAATGTTTGAATTGATTTTGGGTATAGTTCTTTTTATAAAGAAATTTTTGAATGGAAAGTAAATAAATTATTTTATCTTGAATTTGCAAGTTAAAAATATAAATGTCTTTTGGAAGTTTAAATTTAAATAAAAGATTTAAATAGTTGAACTTAAAGGCTTTCATGTATAGGTTCACATGTAAGTAATAAATGTTATTTACATTTATTTAAAAGATTTTAAATTGAATTTAAATTTGGGAAATGTTTAAACAATAATCATTTTGAATTTTAAATTCAAATGGAATTTGAATTTAAATTTAAAATGTAATGTTCTAATACACTTTAATATTAATGAAGTCATTAATAAAGAAATAAATTATCTTAGGAATAATTAAGGTATTCAAATGATTAAATGAATAAGTCAATTGAGAAATGACATGTGTATTTAATTTATAAAATTAATAATTTAGATTGATTTATAATTGGAGATTGATGAAGAAGTAGATTAAGTAATGTTATTAATTAATGAAGATAGTAAGCTAAAATTATTAATTAATGTATGTGATTAATTTGATAATTAATCAAATTAATTTGATAATTAATCAACTTAATTAGATAATCTATTGTAAGTGGTTAAATGTAATTACTTGATAAAAGTAATTAAGAGATTAATTACTTATTGTAATTAATTTTGATATAATGACTAAATTAAGTTAATTAATTTAGTTTAATTAATTTAAGAAGATCATTTGATAAATTGATAAGTATAATTACTTAGTGTATTCAATGGAGCATAATTACTTAAGGAAGTAATTAATGTTAATTACTGAATGCAATTATGAAAGATGATGTGTTAATAAAGTAATTTGGATAATTACTTTTGTAATTAATCAGAGGATTAATTAAAAGAGATAATTAATTATGGGATAATTAATTTATTAATATGAGTTATTAAAGGTAGTTAATTACTGGTTGATACTCTCGGGTACCCAAATTTTTACGGGTAGCCAAGGGATTCGGGTTAGCTTTGGCGAATTCTGGAGGAGCAATGGAGCAGGAGGCTTCAGCGTTGTAGATATATATATATAGTTCCGCTGTGTTCGAATCTCTGAGTCGTATTGATTGAGTTGGTTGTGTTATGTTTTATTAACTAGACAGGTGTTTATAACTGTCTAGTATGTGATGTATTATCTGTATAACTCTGACTGATGTTGTATATTATGTAAATACTTATGTGATTAGTATAATTTATTCGTTCCGCTGTGAGATTCTGATGTTGTTGTTCTTTCTTCTCTATCTTTTCTATTTTCTCATCCCTTTCTTTCTTCATGACGAAACGGTTTTCTGGTAGTAGAAGGGCGGGTCGTCACACCTTAACCGAGGGAGCACTCGACGAAGTTGGTACTGCATCTAAAGCATACTATTTGACCACCTACTTATCCTTTACTGGTTCTAGACAATTCTTCTTCTAATACCCTAGCTTGTCACGGTTGTAACATTTCTTCTTCTCACTTGTCTTCTAATTTGTGATCAAATGCCTCTTTTAGTTGCATCCATAGCAAGTGGGTTACCATCTACCCTTCTTCTTACCACCCTTTCCTTAGGACCACTTTCTCTTTCTGTTCCACTTCTTCTTGCCTTCACCGCCTCTGCTACGGCTTTGGCTCTTCTTTCTCAGAAGAAACAACAATAGCAGTGTTAGCCTTAGGGTACAAACTCTCATGGCAAAGATCCTTCTCCACAAGCTTCTCAAATAGCTTATATATATGGTCCACTATCTTTTCTACCAAGTAGTCGTCCAAACCAATGATGAATTTCTCATTCTTCCTCAATGGTGTTTTGATAAACGACATTCCATACTTAGACAAAGCATCAAATTTTACCACATATTTAAAACTATCATCTCTCCCTCTTTGAGATTAGCAAATTTTCGAAATAGAACTGACTTCTGAGCAACCGAAAAAAATTTCTCCTCGAACCTTGCTTTGAACCATTCTCGGATGAACTGATCCTTTGGAGTAGCAATAGTGATAGCATTCCACCAATTCATGGGTCAAACCTATAGCTACCTCGAAGCCAACTTCCTTTTCATAGCATCTCTCCAAGAGTAGAATAACCTTTATTCAGCTTGGCGAAATTAGCCTAGGCGCTTGCATGGGAATGCCTCTACCTATCACCACTCCAGAAGCATTCCTCGTCATATTAGGCATCATAGCATTTAACAAGGCTTGGATATTAGGCGTAGTAGTTCCCGATCCCGCTCCTTCCTCTACTCCTGAAGAAGAATTCCTCACATCCTTCCTTATATGCCGGCTTATTCTTATCTGTAACAAGAATGATCAGTCTCTTATAAAGAAAACTATATCCATAGTGCTCGTGTGCACACGACTTATCTATATAATATATTATTATATAGCTTTGAAAACCAAACTTGCAACAAGTACGCACTCTCTCTTGAGTGTATATGTGCACGCGCGATTTAGTCTAAGGCGTTAACACCTTTTCTATCTTTACTTGATCATGGTATCAACTCTAGTTAATCGTCTAACCAAAGCTCTTATAACAAATGTGACGACCCGTCTCCTCGATCTTCGAAAATCGACACTAATACATCCACGGTATTCACATGCCGTAAATCCATGTGCCGGGGAGGCATATTATCAGGTGTTAACGCTTGAATTTGAACGCTAACACCCCGATGTATGAGTTGTAATTGTGAAAGCACCACCCGACGACTCGGGAACAGATTACAAGCAGATAATAGTAGAAAAGCGGTAAACAACAACAATTTTATAGTGGTTCGGCTTAAGGGTTTAGCCTACGTCCACTTTAGGTACTTTTATTAATAATCCCGTTACAAGATGATACAATTCTTCTCAAGTACAATATACTTCAAGTTACAAGTGATTTGGAACAAGTAGCTTAAGCTTCAATGTCGATTAAAGTCCCTAAATTCATGTTGAAGATGTGTGGTTTCTTCGTGAAGTTCTTTGATGTATTCCTCTAATCTTGAAAGCTCTAAGTGTTGATGAAGTTCTCAATGCAGCAAGGTAACGGTGTATGAAGAGAATGTGCCAAAAGTCCCTTGTATGTTGGAGGTGGTCGCCTATTTATAGTGAATTCTGGGCTGGAATTACTACCAAGGTATAAGTCGTGGCCGACCTAGCATAAGTCGTGGACGACTTAACATAAGTCGTGGTCGACTTACCGTGTCAAGTCTTCGGCTTAACAGAAGTAAGCTTGTCTGAACTCATATCATAAGTCTTAGGTCGTTGCCGAGTTAACATGCGTGTGTCAAGTAGCTGTATAGGATTTGCCTTCATTTGCCTGGGTCGTGAACGGCTTAGCATACGTCGTAAGTCGGTTGCGACTTAAGTATAGGTCGTGCACCTTTCCATGTCCTGATCAATTAGGTCGGCAACTTCCTTAGGTAATTAAATCGGTACTTAAGTTAGGTCGGTAGACTTCCTAAGTCGGCATCCTTTAAGGCATTAGGTCGTTATCCATTTAAGGCCTTAGGTCGGGAACTTTGTAAAGGCATTGAGTCGTGAAGTACCTTGAGTCGCTGTCCCTTCTGAGTCATTAAGTCGGTAACCATTGAGTCGTCATTCATTTTAGGTCGGCAATGAGCTAAGGCTGTTGGGTCGGTATTTATGTTGAGTCGGTAGCCTCGTTGAAGTGTTAAGTCGGCATACTTGTTGAAGTGTTAAGTCGGCATAACCCTTAGGCCTTAGGTCGGCACCCCTGTTGAGCCTTAGGTCGGCACCCCCTGTTGAGCCTTAGGTCGGCACCCCCTGTTGAGCTTTAAGTCGGCATGCTTCTAACTGTTAGGTCGGAACCTCTTGATGCACTAGATCGGTGAGTCATGGTCAAGGCGGAGTTAACATTTGCCCCTTGAAGTATACGCCTAAATGTTAGGTCGTGTGCTTCGATAGCCCTTAACCCGTCCCCTCTTAGGTCGGTAGGTCGTATGCGACCTAACAGTTAGACCGTATGTGTTGCTCCAAATTTTCCACTGCAGGGTATAAGTTAACTTTCTTCCTCTTTCTTCGTCACTTACTCTCTTGCCTGATTCCGCCATTAAAGTAATCTCAAATTCCTAGAAGCAATTTCCTTCCAACTAATCACCGATAACCTCTACCATCCATTGCGTAAGTGATTCTATTTCTCTTTCGATCGTAGATTACTTGTCGATTCATGAATCCTGTCGCTCAAACACGAATCGCCTCTTTGTGTGATGCTCCATCAAGAATACCATCGTTTTCGTAATTGATGAAGTTTAGGTTGCTTGAGATGGTTGTTGATACAATGAAGGGGGTTTATCGCCTCAGGCTCGATGGTCTTTGATGGCAGGACATCAGATCTGTGACAATTTCAAATTGTTTTATTGGGTTATTGGATTATGTGAATGAAGGCGGCTGCTGATGGAATGGTTATTGGGTTAACGGGTTGAATGTAGTGAGATGTTAGCTCGGAAGCGACTCAGTGAATTTGGGTAGCTTAACATTTGGCCGACCTTACCCTTAGATCATAGCTAAATTAATTCTTGGGGAAATCTGCCGATTTAACCTTCTACTGATTTAACCTTGAACCGCGGCCAAGTTAATCCCTAAGTCGTGGCCGAGTTAAACCCTTAAACCGTGACCGAGTTGGCTCTTAAACCGCTGCCGAGTTAACACTTAAGCTTTGGGCATGCTGACTTTTTGAGAGCATAGATCCACTTTGAGTTTCTAACTTGAACTGCCAAACTAAGTTGCCTAAATTTTGAACTGCCCCAACTTTAAATTTGCTTGAATCTCATTGTATTATTTCACAGATCGCATTAACTTATAAGCTGCTAACCTGCTGAAAATAACAAACAAAGAAAACCAAGGCGAAAATACTGCCATTGACTGCCCACGTCAGATGACAGATTAGTCAAAACAAGACAAGCAACTTAATTATATTGCATGAAATGTTTGTGAATCAATCAATTAGAGTTAAACATTAATGCAAAGTATCAATAATCTGAACTGATTTATCTGCATCAACATCTTACTTGCATATTTAGGCTTAAAACAATAGTCCCTGAATTTCATAACTAACAAATGCTTGCTAGTTTTCATTCCAGTTATATTTGTTTACTGCTTGATTGATTTTACACAACACTTCACACACTTTAGGAAACGTGCACCTTTATGTTTGAATACCCAGTTGTTTATGTAGAATGACTTCCCACCGAGAAGAAGAAGTGGTAACTCAAGAGGAAGAAACTTTTCCGACAACTGTTCCCATAGAGAATCCTCCGGAGAGAACCTCGACTATTCTAACTTCGAGAGCGTTTATCCAGCTGCGCACTCAATTTGGCTTTGCTGAAAGTGATGTTCTACTCCCTGGGCCAAGTGATACCGCCGACAATCCTCCCCATGGTTTTGTTGCAGTCAACCGCCAAATGTGCTTAAGTGGGGCGATTCCTCCTTTTAACGACTTCCTTCGAACTCTTCTCCTTCGGTTGACAATCTCTCCGTTTCAACTTCATCCTAATGGCTATGCCATCTTGACGGGGTTGTGTGTTTTGTTCCGAAGAACTCTTGATCGCCTACCAAGTTTTGAAGAAATTCGTTATCTGTGCTCGTTTGCAAAGAGTAAAGATCATCCTTCCCTCATTATTGTGAGAAGTGCCAGAAACCGCAAGCTCATTTCCGATCTTACTGAAAGTGTTCATGGATTTTTGAATCAGTTTTTCTTTGCTCGCTGTCCCCCAGGGTTTTATGCCATCTGGAGAGTAGGAAGTAAGATTAGTGTTTCTATTTTTTCCGTTTTGAAACCTTTTCGAGATCCGAACTTTCAGTTGCTAATTTCATTCTTTGTTCCTTTCAGCACTTCCTCTCCCTTCTAGAGATCCAATTCATAAGCAAGTTTTTGAGAGGTTGAGTGCCGTGGCCGCAGAAGAGAGGAGCATAAAATTTCTATTGAGGGATGAATTTTTACATTAACATGGGCTTCTACACGCTTCTCGCTCTATGCATGCTCATGAAGTTCCAACGGAAGTCCCTGATTCTCCGATAAAGACTCCTGAGTCTTCGCTAGTGAAGTGCTCCACTTCTGTTGATGTTGCGGGGCCATCTGATAAACTTGCCCCGGTTATCGAAGAAGAAGAGCCTCTGGGATCTTCCCATCATTCACAAGATTCTGGTGAAAAGGCTAAGAAATCCAGTCCTGTCAAGCAAAGCAGGGACGATACCTTCGAAGGATTGAGCGACCTCTTCGCTACTTCACAAGAGATCTTCAAAGATGACCCTACTACTGTCGGGATTTCTTCTTCAGTAGTTGAAGCTACTTCTATTTTGCAACAGTCGCCGTCGACTCAAGAGTTGACGTTAACTATTACACCCACAACCACTCCCCAAATAAAGAGTGGTTCGTAGATTAATGCGCGTAGTTTGCACATCACACACACTTAGAATTTCTCATCACTTCTATGCACTTATCTTCTTGTACTTTAAAGATTTCTAAAGCTTATTATTTTAATTCCAGATTCTCCTATGGGGCGCAGCGGCTCGTACTATGATGATTTCCAGCGCTACGGGAGGCGTAGCCAGTATGATTACAGGCGTTACCTTCCTTCTTACAGAGAGTCGGATGAAGAGAGGGCCATCAGGAAAGCCGACGAGAGACGAGCATATGAAGAACGTCGCCGAAGGGAACAAGAAAGACATGATCTTCCCCACAGAGATGATGATACCCAAAAGAGAAAAGCTCATGATGAGAGAGGAAAGAGTCACATAGACGATTCTTCTAGCAAGCGGGCTAGACTTACTGAAGAAACAACTCCTTCAGCTTCTGAACATGTCCCTGCTCAATCTCCTGCTCCCGCTCGCTCCGACATTCAAGCAATCATCAACCGGCCCGCATACCAAGTCGGGCAAGGTCCTCCCACTCTTCAAAGTCGATTTCCTCAGTGGTGCCTGAGAGGAGTTCGATTTGATCTCGACTTGGTTCCTCTCGACAAACCGGCTATGCTGCGAAATCTTGATACTGTCAGGACCGATATCGAAAGAATGTCGAACTGGCAAAAACTCGTCGACGAACTTCAGAGGGTTAACCGAGCCAATCTCGAGGCCATGCTAACAATGGAGAATGATAAGGCTGAGTGGCAGAAGACTCTTGAACAGCATGACGCCGAAATGAGAAGTATTGCTTCCTACAATGAAAAGCTGGAAGCGGAAGTAGAAAAACTTAAGGAAGAATTAGCTACTTCATCTACTTTCCATTCACAAAAGGAGAGCATGCTTCAGCAACAAGTACGAGATGCACATGCCAGTCAAAGAGCAGTTGAAGATAAGCTTGCATACAAGGAAAAGGTCATAGAAGAATATCGTGCTGAAACTGTACAACTGCGAGAACAGACCGGCTCTCAAAGCTTGGAGATAGAGTTGTTAAAAACTCGACTTGCTATGGCCGAAAAGGAGCGCGACGAGGCTGTTGCTGGTAAACTTGCGGCCGAAGAGGCTCATCAAGCAACCAAAGCTGACATTAGCTCCACATTATTCGATTTTTATCTGCACAGCATTTTGGGACGTGGCAGCCTTGCCTTTCTAGGCCCCAAGTATGAAATCACACTGGCTGAAGTTTGGGAGGCAGCACTTGATATGCTCGGTGGTAAAGGTGCTGGATATGCTGAGTCAGCCCTTGAAGAGCATTATCTTGATGATGAGGCCCGTGCCGCTCTTGCCAAGGGAAAGGAGCAGCTTGCCAGAGTGCGGGCCGGGATGGCGGAAGAGGAGCGTTCTGAAAAAGAAGTACCGCCTACTACCTCTGAACGTCCTCTAGTTTCTCCCGAGGTGGACATTACAGGCTCTGGTGCTCATTCGCCGCCTCCTACAAAAACCGGGGTAATTACCCCTACTGATGAAGAGGCTTTGGAGGACATTGGGGCTCAGAATTATGAGATTGAACTGACGAAGCCAACATCTTCAGGTAATTTCGACATTGGTCCGATTCAGGTGGATTACCTGCTTATTCCTCAAAAATTTGATGAGCTTCTCGATTACCTCTTGAATCTCGATGAACCCATATCTCCCTTCTTTCGGGAAGATACTAACATTTTCAAATTTTCTTCTTCTGCAGTTGAAACAACAAGTGCCGTGCAGACTTCGCCTTCTCTGGTTATTCCTCCTCCATCTCTTCAGGTGACTCCTCCTTCTACTTCACAACCTGGGTCACAAGAGGAGAAAATTGAGGCTCTTCATGGCTTGGATGACCCTATTGCTTCGCAGGAGCAAAAAGATGAGGGACTCGAAGGAGGCGAGATCTCTCCGGAGCGGACTCCTTCTGACGACGTAGTTTTGTCCGCTCTCGTTACTCCGGGGAGTGAGTCTTCTTCGAAGAGAAGAAAGAAGCATGGGACATCGAAGAGGAGGGGGAAGAAAATTATCACCACTGAAGAGGAACCGGAAATTGCGCCAGTTGCACCTCCCTCCCCTTCTTCCCTTATGCCTTCAGACCAACCTGAAAGACCCGAAAAGCTAACCACTCGGCCGGGTAAAGGGTCTAAAGGCGGCAAGAAGAAATGAAGAGTTGAGCTTTTTGATTCCTTTTTTGTGTAATGGTTGGATGTTGTGCAGGCACCGGCCCCTGCTTTTTATTTTGAAACCTGTATCTGCAATATCTGCAATTGAATAAAATGATTCTTTATTTGTACAGACTTTTGTTTGAATTTGAGAATGCATTTATTATTCATTTTTGCACAAGTTTATTTATACGATGTTGCGGTGAGCTTGTGGTATGTTGTTTGAGCGTACTTTACCGACATAGGTATACCGCTTTGTATGTAACTATACCATGTTGCCCCTATACCATGAGCTTACTGCAATATCGTATACTTTGAGGGGACTTGCACTCTCGTTTTCTAAAGAATAATTACTTCATTCTCGAAGAGAATTTTCGTAGAGTGCAACTTCCTTCATATAAGTTTCTACGCTTTGTCCTTTGAAGAAATCACTTTTTCCTTCTGCGTATGTATATATTTTGCCAAGTGAATTCTTCTATATGGTAAAGCGGACCTCTGAATGTACTTTAACTTTTTTCCCCTTCTTTTTTTTTATTTTTTTTTTTAATAAAAATTTGTGCCTCTGAGGAGAGATTTTTTCACGTTTCAACACTTGGAAGTTTTATTTCAATCTCGGTGAAACGTGGGCTTCTGAAGAGGTCTTTCTTTTTAATTGTGTCCCCGGGAGGGGGTTGTACCTCTGAGGAGGGATTTCTCACGTTTCAACACTTGGAAGTTTTATTTCAATCTTGGTGAAACGTGTACCTCCAAAGAGTTGTGCCTTCGAGGAAAGCCTTTTCACGTTTCGACACTTGGAAGTTTTATTTCAATCTCGGTGAAACGTGGGCTTCCAGGAAGGTCTTTATCTTGTTTTGCATTTCAAATTTGGTGAAGTGAAATTCCGAAGAGCGGTTGTTACACTTCAACTCCTGGTGAAATGGGCCTCCGAAGAGGGCTTTTATTTTGTTTGCATTTCAACTCTGGTGAAGTGTAATTCCGAAGAGCGGTCATAACACTTCAACTCCTGGTGAAATGGGCCTCCGAAGAGGGCTTTTATTTTGTTTGCATTTCAACTCTGGTGAAGTGTAATTCCGAAGAGCGGTCATAACACTTCAACTCCTGGTGAAATGTGCCTCAGAGAGGGTTTTCATCGCCTGGAAGTTACTCTCTCATGGTTGGAGGGTCATGACTCCTCCAATCTTTTTTGTTGAGTAGAGAACTTTCTTTTTTGTGGCGTATGACCCATTAGAGGTCTTTATCCTCCGAAGAGTCGTGCCTCCGAAGAGGACTTGTGCTGCCGATGATAGCTTTGGTTGTTCCTCTGTTCACTTGCTTATGCCTTTTCAATGATCCTCTGCCCCCCCCCCCTTTTTTTTTTTTTACAAGTAACTTGTTTAATCCAAGGAAGTGTGCTTCATTGTCAGGCAATTTCGTGAGAACGAGCACTAGCTTTTTAATTGGATGTTTGTTTGTTCAAACGATCTCAATTTATTAGCAAAGACCCGTTTCTGTCGAAATCATAGGCTGTTCAATTGAAGTACTTCCTATCTAGGATTTGAATTCGGGGCTCTTGTGACTTGAAATTTGGCGAGAATCACTTGGTCTTTTTATGTGCAAGTTTCACTTCCATTGTCTGCAAAAATTCAAATTGACATTTCAGCAATACATTCTATGTACCTTTTATATCGAGAATAAAGCAAACATGTAATAATAATAAGGAACACAAGATTTATAGTGGTTCGGCCATGAAATTGGGCCTACATCCACTTTATATTCTTTCATTATTTACTTGCATCAGTTTTACAATTGCTTTCAATTACAAGAATCATACATTCATAATTCTTTTTACAATGTTTCAACAAAATTTTCAAGTAAAGTATGGACGCAAATGGTTGCTGTTCCATGCCCTTGAAATTTGATCTCCATCAACAGTGGTGAGTTTGAATGTGCCGTCAAGAAGCTTCTGACCTATTACATACGGTCCTTCCCAATTTGGCCCAAACACATCTGTCGCTGTCATAATTCTCTTCAGGACTAGGTCTCCAATCTCAAAGCTGCGTTGGCGAACTTTGGAATTAAAATGTCTGGCTATTCTTTGCTGATGAGCTGCAATTCTGAGATTGGCCTCATCTCTTTTTTCATCAAGGAAATCTAGCGCTTCAAGCTGTAGCCTTTCATTTTCTGCTCGGTTGAAATGGATCCTTCTGTGTGAAGGAACCTCTGTTTCTATCGGGATCATTGCTTCCGACCCGTATGCTAATGAGAAAGGAGTGTGCCCAGTCGCAGTTTTGTGAGTGGTTCTGTATGCCCATAGTGCAAGTGGTAGCTTATCGACCCAACCACCTTTTGCTCTTTCGAGTTGCTTTTTGATGGTTGATTTGATGATCTTGTTTACTGCTTCCACTTGCCCGTTTGCCTGCGGATGAGCAACTGCTGAAAAGCTTTTCTGAATTTTGAATCGCCTGCAAAAATCTGGGAATTCTTCGCTTTCAAACTGAGTACCATTGTCTGTGATTATTTTCTGAGGCACACCATACCTGCAAATGATATTCTTGGTCACGAAACTTATCATCTTCTTAGAGGTGATAGTAGCCAATGGTTCAGCTTCAGCCCATTTCGTAAAATAATCAACTGCAACAATAGCATATCTAATCCCTGATTTGGCAGTCGGTAGCGGCCCAATGAGATCCATTCCCCAAATTGCAAATGGCCATGGACTGACCATTTGTGTGAGTTCAGTTGAAGGTGCTCTAGGAATTTTGGCAAATCTTTGGCATTTGTCACACTTTCGGGAATAGCTTGCAGCATCATGATTAATTTCTGGCCAAAAATATCCGTATCGGAGAATTTTCTTTGCTAATGTTTGACCACCTGAATGATCACCACATTCTCCTCCATGCACCTCAGCTAGGATTGTTTTGGAATCTTCCCGGGATACACATCGAAGTAATGGCATTGAGAATCCCCGTCTGTATAATCGGCCATCCTGAATTACATAGCGAGAGGCTTTCCTTAGTAGCTTTCGTCTTTCTATCGAATTTTCTGGCAGAGAACCTCTGAGTAGGTAGTCCAGTATTGGAGTCATCCATGACTCTTGTTCTTGAGATACATTCATAATCCAGTCAATATCCATCTCGTCTATACTTGGTGCTGAAAGGACTTCTACAGGGACCAATCCCAATAGTTGAGCTTCACCAGAACTTGAATACTTTGCGAGGGAATCTGCCTTCGTATTCTCTTCTCGGGGAATATGGCTTATTGAATAATGATCGAGTTCACATAGGAGTTCCCAAGCCTTTGACAAGTAGGAAGGCAAGTTTCCACCTTTTGTTTGAAATTCCTTCTTGACTTGGCATACAATAAGCTGAGAATCACTGAAGATCTGTAATGCTCGAATGTTTAGCTCTTTAGCGATTTTCAGACCTGCAATAAGAGCTTCATATTCTGCTTCATTGTTTGTTGAAGGAAATTCCAATCTTAGTGCATAACATAATGATCGACCTTCAGGAGTTTCAAGTACCACTCCGGCTCCAGAACAGTAGTCATTTCTTGCGCCATCAACATACATCTTCCACTGGATTGGGGAATCATTGATCGCTTCTTCCTCACCATTATCTTTCTCTGTGAATTCTGCAATGAAATCAGCTAAAGCTTGTCCGTTGATTGCTTTTCGGGGGTGATAAGTGATGTCATATTGACTGAGTTCAATGTTCCATTTCAGAAGGCGACCCGAAGTTTCAGGGCGAAATAGGACTTGCTTTAGAGGTTGATCAGTGAGTACTCTGATAGGATGAGCTTGGAAATATTGCCTCAGTTTCCTTGATGCAACTAGTAGGCAATAGGCGAGTTTTTCCAACTTGGAGTAATTCAGCTCTGCCCCAGTGAGTCTTTTGCTGATATAGTAAACCGGATGTTGAATCCTTTTGTCTTCCCGTATCAGCGCTGCACTTAGAGCATGAGATGATACTGCCAAGTATATAAGAAGATCCTCACCATTGCCTGGCCTAGAAAGTATTGGAGGCATTTCCATATGACGGATCAACTCATCGAAGGCTTTTTGGCATTCGGAAGTCCATTCAAAATTCTTCTTTCCTTTCTTCAGGGCGTCAAAGAATGGGATGCATTTATCAGTGGCTTTGGAAATGAACCGACTCAGGGCGGCGACCTTTCCGTTGAGACTCTGCAATTCCTTCTTCGTTCTAGGAGCTTTAACTTCTTTCAAGGCAGTAATTTGAGCTGGACTAGCCTCAATGCCCCTAGCACTGACGATGAAACCTAAGAACTTTCCGGACTCGACCCCAAATGTACATTTCAGAGGGTTAAGTTTCATTCTGTATTTCCGAAGGACTGCGAACATTTCTGCTAAGTGTTCAATGTGATCCGCTGCTTTCCTGGACTTCACTAACATGTCGTCGACGTAGACTTCCATAGTTTTGCCCAATTGCGGTTTGAACATAGCATTAACAAGTCTTTGGTAGGTTGCTCCTGCATTTTTCAATCCGAAGGGCATAACTCTGTAGCAATAAAGTCCAACATCTGTGATAAAGCTTGTATCCTCCTGATCCGGCTCGTGCATCATGATTTGGTTATAACCGGAGTAGGCATCCATGAAAGATAACAATTCATGTCCCGCAGTTCCGTCTACCAGTTGATCGATCCTGGGTAACGGGAAGCAATCTTTGGGGCAAGCCTTGTTTAGATCAGAAAAATCGATGCACACTCTCCATTTTCCATTAGCTTTCTTAACCAACACAGGATTTGAAACCCAATTCGGATATGTAGATTCTTTGATGAAGTTATTTTCCATGAGTCGATCAATTTCCTCTTTTAATGCTGCTGACCTTTCTGGACCTTGGGTTCTTCTTTTCTGTTTCACTGGTGAAAACTTTGGGTCGATATTCAGAGCGTGTACTGCAACTTCTGGAGATATTCCACACATATCAGCATGAGTTCAAGCGAAGACATCCAGATTTGCTTTCAGGAAAGATATCAAGATATTCTGAATTGATACATTAAGTTGTGAACCCATATTCAACACCTTATTTGGGTCCTTCGGGTCAACAGGTACCGGTACCGTCGTTTCAACCGGCACCACTCTATTCTCCCCTGCACTGGCTTTTCTGGGATCCATCTCTTTCCGTGCCCCGCTATGCTCGCCAGTGCAGGGTCCGCCCCGTAATTGCTACAAGGCTGGCTCTTTGATGCGAACCGGGGTGGCCGCATCCTTTCCCATTTCACTTTTTCTTGACTCTCGCAATTCTGTCAAATAGCACTCTCGCGCAGCATTTTGATCCCCTTTTATAACTCCTACTCCATTGTCAGTAGGGAATTTAATAGTGAGGCACCACGGGGCTAGGATAGCTTTGAATGCTGCGAGTGTTGGACGGCCAAGAAAAGCATTATAAGCAGAAAACTCATCGACAATCACAAATGTTTGCTTGCGGACCACTTTCCTTTCTGCTTCCCCAAGTTCTACAAGCAGATCGATGGTCCCAATTGGTTGCTTTGGCTCCCCAGTGAAGCCAGCGATCTTCTGTGATGAGGCTTGTACATCGATCATAGGGATTTTCATCTGGTCAAATGTCTTCTTGAAGAGGATATTACATGATGCTCCGCAGTCAATGAGGACTCTTCTGACAATGGCCGGCCCAATACCAGCCGAGATGACCAAGGGATCTAGGGTAGGAGCTTCTATACCTGTGGAATCTCTGGCTCTGAAAACAATATCATCGCTGAAAGTTTTCTGTTGTTTCAGGGGCGTAGTGTCTTCTAAAACAAAGACGTCTTCTTCAGCTGGAGCATATTTCAAAGCCCTGGAATATCTCTCCATCTCTCCCCAGCTCTTGCCAGCTGGGTGAGGCCCTCCTGTAATGACATTGATAATGGGCCTTCCAGATTCATGTCCCGTAGCTTTCTCACCTATCCTAGGCTGATGAACAGGAGCCTGTTGCCCCTGACTTGACGATGCAGGATTGTTGCTATTCTTTTTCACAAATTGCTGCAGCTTGTTTTCTCTTAGCAATTCTTCAATCAGATTTTTCAACTGGCGGCACTCATCAGTCTCATGACCGGGTTGATTATGGAAGCGGCAGAACTTCCCACTTTGTATAGCCTTTTTTCCGGTCCTCAAAGGGATAGGTTTAGGGAGGTCAACAGAATCTTTAATGGCAAGGAAGATATGCTCCGGCGTGTCTGATAAAGGAGTATACTCTGATGGCTTGAAGGATCGGGGCTTCTTCAGATTACTCTGTTTCTTCCCATTGTTATTTTCCCTTTTTTGCCCTACAGATTCAATCTTGCGTGGTGCAACAGTGTTATCTTCAGCTTTTTCTGACACTGCCTTCACCGGTACAGGACGGCTTTCCAGGCGTATGAATTCGTCTGCCTTTTTGTAGAACTTTTCGAGGGAGGTTGGCTCCTTCATGTTTAACCATTTCCCAAATTCGCTCGACTTATCAATAGCCCTCATCAGATAAGTCAATATCATTCGCGGTTCAGCATTGTTCACCTCTGCCAGCGCTATATTAAAGCGGTTCAAGAAAGATCTGATAGATTCACCAGGATTCTGTTCTATACTTGACAATGACATGATGTCTTTGGCCTTTGAAGCATATAGTCTAAACTGTTCCTTGAACTTTCGGGTCATGTCTGAAAACTGATCAATAGATCGGACTGGCAACTTGGTGAACCACAGTAGAGCCACACCTTCAAGGTATACGGGGAAATATCGGCACTTTATCTCGTCTGAGGCTCTGGCACCTGTCATGTGCCAATCATATTTATACAAGAATTCATTCGGATCACTTGTCCCTTTGTAAGCTGGGATAGTTGGAGGGACAAACTTCCTTGGAAACTCCGCCTTTAAGATTTTCTCAGTAAATGGAGTTTTACTTGGGGCGAAACCCCATTCTTTCTCATCTTCAACCCTTTGCATACTTTCTCTCATGATTTGCCGGACCATTCCAGAAAGATACTCCTCATCATGGCGAGTTGCAGATCCACCAACCTCAGGAAGCGTTTGCTCAAAGGGACTGGCAGCCCTTTCTGGAATATTCCTCTCATTAGCATCATGAATGTTGCCAGCATAATTCCTTCCATTACCAGCCGGTTGATTGTTTGCCCCGAGCAAATCATTCAACTTATTCAGAATTAGAGCATTTTGGGCACTCTGAGCTTCTAATTGTGCATTCTGGGCGTTTATCTGCTGGTTCAGTCCTAATATTACAGCATCCAACTCTGCTTTCGTAACCCCAGCAGACGGAGTGGGTTGATTAGGTACAGGGGAAGCGGAGGTTCCCTCTTGTATATTCCCAGATCTGACAGATCTACTCTTCCTTCCAGGAGCCATTATCTCGGATAGACTTCTGGTTTTCAGGGAAATTCTCTCTACAAACCTCTGTGAAGCAATGATGATAACTTGCCTGAGTTCAGTTCTCAGTGAAAGCACCAAAAATGTTAATGCTTGAATTTGAATGCTAACACCCCGATGTATGAGTTGTAATTGTGAAAGCACCACCCGACGACTCGGGAACAGATTACAAGCAGATAATAGTAGAAAAGCGGTAAACAACAACAATTTTATAGTGGTTCGGCTTAAGGGTTTAGCCTACGTCCACTTTAGGTACTTTTATTAATAATCCCGTTACAAGCTGATACAATTCTTCTCAAGTACAATATACTTCAAGTTACAAGTGATTTGGAACAAGTAGCTTAAGCTTCAATGTCGATTAAAGTCCCTAAATTCATGTTGAAGATGTGTGGTTTCTTCGTGAAGTTCTTTGATGTATTCCTCTAATCTTGAAAGCTCTAAGTGTTGATGAAGTTCTCAATGCAGCAAGGTAACGGTGTATGAAGAGAATGTGCCAAAAGTCCCTTGTATGTTGGAGGTGGTCGCCTATTTATAGTGAATTCTGGGCTGGAATTACTACCAAGGTATAAGTCGTGGCCGACCTAGCATAAGTCGTGGCCGACTTAACGTAAGTCGTGGTCGACTTACCGTGTCAAGTCTTCGGCTTAACAGAAGTAAGCTTGTCTGAACTCATATCATAAGTCTTAGGTCGTTGCCGAGTTAACATGCGCGTGTCAAGTAGCTGTATAGGATTTGCCTTCATTTGCCTGGGTCGTGAACGGCTTAGCATACGTCGTAAGTCGGTTGCGACTTAAGTATAGGTCGTGCACCTTTCCATGTCCTGATCAATTAGGTCGGCAACTTCCTTAGGTAATTAAATCGGTACTTAAGTTAGGTCGGTAGACTTCCTAAGTCGGCATCCTTTAAGGCATTAGGTCGTTATCCATTTAAGGCCTTAGGTCGGGAACTTTGTAAAGGCATTGAGTCGTGAAGTACCTTGAGTCGCTGTCCCTTCTGAGTCATTAAGTCGGTAACCATTGAGTCGTCATTCATTTTAGGTCGGCAATGAGCTAAGGCTGTTGGGTCGGTATTTATGTTGAGTCGGTAGCCTCGTTGAAGTGTTAAGTCGGCATACTTGTTGAAGTGTTAAGTCGGCATAACCCTTAGGCCTTAGGTCGGCACCCCTGTTGAGCCTTAGGTCGGCACCCCCTGTTGAGCCTTAAGTCGGCACCCCCTGTTGAGCTTTAAGTCGGCATGCTTCTAACTGTTAGGTCGGAACCTCTTGATGCACTAGATCGGTGAGTCATGGTCAAGGCGGAGTTAACATCAGGGGTGTAAAAGAAAATAAAAATAGAAAATAACACAATAATAGAATCTCACATCGCATTCAACATTTTAACTATACATGAATGATCAGAGTCAAATACAAATCCAACAGGATAGTTATAACTGTCTATCTGTACATGTTTTAGAAAATACATACAACAAGACACAACGGAAAATGGGTAGATATCTTTAATATTAATAAAGAGAATTCATGTAACTTTTTGAACTACCAAAAATGCCCTTTGCTTCTTTTGCAACACCTACCAAGTTTTGTTTCATCACAGCGCAACTCCATCACCAAGAATACTAACAACCATGTGTGAGATGGCTGCTTTTGAAGGTTAAGTGCTTGCAAACATGTGTTGTGTCTATGTGCATGGTTGGTTTACATGGCAGCAGAGTGTTTGGGAATACGTGTCCATTTGTCTGTGTGAGTTTAATATGCATGCATGTGTGTTTATATAAGTGAGAATGTTGGAGGTGCTGAACTAGGTGAATGATTCTTTATGTGTAGAAGTGTTTGTTGTGGTGGCTATGGGGTGAATGTATAAGGCTGTATTAAATGTGTATGCCAGTAGCAAAGTTAGAAATAAAGATAAAATGAAACGGTAGGATAAGCCAAGCAGGTTCAAAGATTGCAAGGGGTCATTTTTAGTATTGGGCCCAATTCGACCCATATACATATTGTTTGTACATTATAAAAGCTTCGACATGTAATACGTGCATCATTATCAAATGTATTCTACCTGTTGTCAAAAAAAGAAATACATTTTCTCCTTTTCAAAATCATATGTATCATTTTATATACTGGTAATTCATCAAATCCTTTAACCAAAATATAATATATATTTGTTAATGAAGAACCATGCACTCCAGAATTATTAAATCTTAGTGTAGCTACAAAATCACTTTTATATATATTTGGGTTTCATGAACATGCTCCAAAATGCTCTTAAGGTATCCAGACTACATGGCAGTCCCAAAAATAGGGCACCCAGAGTTTAAAGGGAAAAACAAACTACGGGTCAGTTATGGGACTGGAGTGAGAACGCAAAGTACGATGTTCTAAAAACAAAAAGGTATCTCATAAGACCACGCTGCACATAAACACAGAACGGGTTTTTTACCTTATGATAACCAAAATTCTTTATTACGTAAAATTTAGGGATATTATTTTTAATGACTTTCTTTGAAAACATTTGCTAATAAACATATTAATCTTAGCCGAAATTGTTACCATTATTAAATTCCAGCATACTAGGTTCTACAAACAAAACTGCAAGTTCATATTGGAGAATGGATTTTCATATAAATGACTATGTAAAGGGACTACCTTCCGATGGGTACACCTCTAGATGGATGTCCCGAGGCACAGAACATCTTCCATTTACCAACACAAGACTGGCCTGCCTCTGTAAGTAAATAGTACCGAATATGTCATCCCCTAGTCCTTACCAACTGTTATCCGAGAGCTCTCTTCGCATACATCCACATTAATTTACATCCCAAATGTCATAGTGGGAAGAAATATATCTAGAAGGGAATGATCATACCCTAATTTGGGAAAGATCCACTTAGCCTTGCTGCATATAACCCTGTTTTGGGCCTTTCCGGTTGATGAGACTCGAGGCTACGATTACCTTTTCACATAGCACATCTTCTTTCACTTTGAATGCCACATTGCCATTCCATATTCACTGGACTAATTTCTACAAACGTATAACTTCCTGAGCTCGTACGTCTTGGGAAAGGGTGTTAAGCTAAGAGAAAGCGTCTTCTCCGCCACCGACTGATATACTTTCATAGAAACCACTCATTATGAATTGGAATGAAAGGTCAGACAATCATCCATACAAGTTCGTTTTAGGACCGAACGAAACCGAAGGCACTTTCCGCGACCATTACTAGGCGAGAAACCGTTGTGGTTTTGAGGTTTTTCATAACAAAGAGACCACTGCTACAATATAATGCATCGGGAGTTTATCCCCAATTAATCAACAAGCAGTCCCTCGTTATTATTCATCTCAATATCTCCATCTTCAAACATCTTCATTCTTTGAACACGTAAACTGGTTCGAAGTGGTTTTCGGATATGAATCACCCAAATCCGACTCGGGTTCCTTCGAAATCCAATCGTTGATAAAAATGATGTAATTAGGTGATTGTTTTTCGATTCATTCATTTTCCTTTACCAAAATATCTTCGAGAGATATATATTTTCAAAATCTTCTTTCTTGTGAATGCGGAATCATTTAAACCCGTCTTTTGAATATTTCTCAAATCTTTTTAAATAGTATCTTTTGAGAAAATAGGGTTATAGAAATCGTTCTACTTTTATCAAAATTCAACCTCCGTATTCAACGAGTGCTATGGGCAGAATAACGGTGATATTACCATTTAAATTCCACGAATAGGACAAGTTCCCTCTTCGGATTTTAATAATGACTATAAGAATATTATTTCTATAAAATCCAAGTTGAGCATCCGGGCTTTCCTTTCGATATGTTCCACTCATTGCCTAAAAGGGAAAACTAAGGCCAGGCAAGTTCAGGGCACTGGTTGCTCCATTCCTAATCTTAGTTACACACCTTGTTTTCACTTTTTTGTTTTCACTTTTAAATCTCACAGGGGGGACAAATGTACTAATCGTTTCGCATACTCATTTTCCCTTTTTAAATCATTTAACTATTTTTTTAACCATCTTTGAAATAATGTTAAATTGTTCAAATTTATTTTAAAATGCTTTATTATTTACTTAAAAATATTTACTAAGGATTTGGAAAAGAATTGTTAAGTTTCAACCTTTATTTCAAAAGTCATTGAAAAGTATTGCAAAAGTGTTGCAAATAATGTTACAAAAAGTACTTTAAAAGCTACATTCTTGTCAAAACAACTTTTATATCATTTAGAAAATCATCTTTTCAACTTAAATCACTTTTAAGACATTTTAAAATATTTGTAGAATTTATTTTATATTTTTAAAACACTAATTTCATCAATTTCCAACTATGGTCATTTAATGCAAAAATTGGATTTTTCTTGAAAATTGATTTTGCCATATTTCAAAATATGCAAAATGAAACCTTGATTTACAATTTTTTATGAAAGATATGGATATAAGAATTCGGAAAATTCTTATTTCAAAGAATTTCGAACTATATTCCACTTCGTATGTTCATTTGAACTTTTGACGCGTAAACATGAACTACGGTTATGCAACGCGTCAAATTTTAGATGTATTTTGAGATTCATATCCAAAAATTTTTGAGACAAGTTTAAACACTTAGGAATCATTTCTAAAGCATATTCAAAAAAAATTTCAAAGGTATAAATGATTTCTCATCACATTTCGTTTCTTTTGAAAAGTGATTTCCATGTGATTATAGGTCGTGTAAATGCGTGACTTGTTTCAACATATATATTCAATATACAACTAGTAAACAACCAAAACAATGTTTATAACCATTTTAGTATATTCTAACATGTCATATGAACTTGCATATCAATTTAACAACTTTTTATTTACAAGGTCACATGGTTGTCATTTATGTACATATTCGCTTACTAACTTTTGCAAATGCTTAAATGTGGTTGCTTTCTTTTTCAATAACTTATCAAACATTATTATTAACATCCAAACAATATTTATAACTTTCAAAACACTATATAAACATTTCCTACTTACAATTGAGAGTTCTCACCTTTTGATGCTTTCAATCTAGTTTTAAAATTTTCTAACTTTGCTACACTTTGCCTTAAGCTCCTAGAACTTGCTAAACTTCCTCGAACTTGTATTATGAGGCCACGACCAAGATGTAAGGGGAAGATGTGCTCGACCAAGTGGAGGAAGAGGGGGCGTGAGCAATAGGAGAGGGAAGGAGGCGTTTTGAAGTTGTTCGGATGGAGTTTTGTCGATATCTGCTTTGTTTTTATTTTTGGAAGTATTTTGGCATAACTTTGTTAAGGTTGGAAGCTGTTAAAAAGGGCGAGAAAAGGCTTGAAATTTTGGCAGGAAGAAGTGTGGAAGGAAGTGAGAAAGTGGGTGTGTATTTAGATAAAATATTTGAGATTAAAATATAGATTTGTATTTTACTTAAATAATCTTCCTTAAGAATTAAGTATACTTATTTAATTCAAAACTTAACATCCACACCACATCATACTTTTAAAATTCAAACGCTTAAAAGTTAAGTAAGAATAGGAATGATTACTTTACTTTATGTCACATTTCTTTACTTTATGCCCCATTTGATGTGACATGTGTTTTGTCTTTTGTAGTTTACTTTTGCTAATTACTTTCTAGAATTTTCTAAGTGTGATTATTAAAAATAACCTTGTTTAGTTAATTATTAACTATCTTTATATGTTAACATATTTATTAAATTGTGTACATAAAGGTGCAACAACGTTGCGTCAACTTTAAATCGACAAAATGTTGATTTTTGACAAAATGTTTTATGGTCATATTTTGACGTTTTATTTAAAATATTTATCTATGTAAACCAAATTTAAAAATAAATTTGCATAATGTTATTTAAAAGTATAAACACTTATAAATAATTTAAAATAATTTATTGAACCATTTAAACTTATTTTTCTGAAATCGGGATTTTATCACTTTTGTCGATATAAGCAATTGTTACTATTTTCATGTATATTTCTATTTTCAAATTCTATCTAATATTATTTGAATCATAAAACATTTTGTGTTATATATTTAAAATCACTTTAAATATTATATTTTCAAGTGGTTAAATTTTGGGTCGTTACATTCTCCCCTACTTAAAAGAATTTCGCCATCGAAATTAGATAAGAAGAAAATAGCTCAAAAAGAAATATATATTCAATAAGATGGAATATATACAATAAGTGATCACACTACATGCGGTAAATACACTCAAATGATAGCTAAAGTCTATACATCGATCCTAAACCCGGGATATGCTTTTCTAATTCCATCTTTTGTTTTCTATGTGCAATCATCAGCATTCCTGCTCCATTGAACTTTTACCAACCTTACAACCTTCCTTCTTAATTGTTTCTCATCTTGATTCACGCTTCAAATTGTCCTTCTAATAACCGCTAAGTTTGGTTCTATCTCCAAGTCACCTTGGGCAGCTGTTTCTATGATTTTTTCTGGGTCATATACATGCTTCCGTAAATGTGATATGTGAAAAACATTTTGTACACTAGACAATCTTTCAGGAAATTGTACTCGATAAGCTAGTGGGATGATTCGTTCGAGAATGGAAAAAGGTCCAATATATCAAGGTGCTAACTTTCCAGCTCTTCCAAATCTTACTACTCCTCTCATTGGAGAGACTTTCAAAAAGACTGAATCTCCAACTGAGAATTCCATATTTCTACGCCTTCGGTCTGCATAACTCCGCTGTCTACTTTGGGCTTCTTTTAGCTTCTTTCTAATTATATCAACCTTTTTTGAAGCTTCTTGTATCCTTTTTGGGCCAAGCACTAACTGATCTCTGGATTCTATCCAACATGCTGACGATTTACATGGACGACCATACAAAACTTCAAATGGTGTCATGCCGATACTAGCTTGATAGCTATTATTATATGAGAACTCTACTAAATGTAAATGATTCTCCCACGAGCCTCAAAAGTCTAGAATAAATACTCTTAAAAGATCTTCTAAAACACGCTTAACTCTTTCCATCTGTCCATCGGTTTGGGGGTGATATGCAGTGCTTATACTTAGTGTGAGAACCCGCAAATCCGTACTCCTTGAATATACACTAATCTCCATAGATTAACTCAAGATGAACAGAAATACGAATTCTCATTGTTTAAGAAAAAGAAAAAGAGGTAGAAGAAGAGAGAAAAAGATAGAAAATAGAGAGAAAAGAAAATAGAACGAAACAGAAAGAAAGCAACAGAACAACATCAGAATCTCACAATCGCAGCGGAACAACATATAATAGATAAATGAATAATCTTTAAACAAAGAACTATATCATTTATTACATTACATCACATTACATTTCATTACAACAGAGTGTACAACAACAAACAACAAACAGCGGAAAAGAAATACTATATGCTAATAATACGCCATGCCATCCAGCAACTCCTGAATTCCATAATATCCTGATAAACCTTAACTCTTGATTGCCCGTGTGGAAATTGGTGGGCACCCAGAGTTTAGAAAGGAAAACAATAAACTATGAGTCAGTCATGTGACTGGTGTGAGAACTCAAAACAGTTTATTTATCTTTAAAAATCAAAATAGAGGAATATTTTTAAAGTCAATTCGAAATGCTTTTAAAAATGAGACTACCGTAAGGCCTCCCGCACACACACACACATGCAAATGCAGAATCGGAGGAGATTTCTCCTTATGATAGTCAAAGATGCTTGATACGTATTAAAAGAAACATTTTATATTATTAATAGTGCATAGTGTAGGAAAAAATCATTTCGAAAGTAAAGATATAAATCTTAGCCAGCATAGGCATTCCGCACTTATGCCTACTATAGCTACCATGTTCAATAGCAGGTTACTGCCACATTCCATAGCACGTTATACAACTAAAACCGTACAAGGATCGTATTGTTTCTTTGGATTTCCAACGAATGGTCAGGCCAAGGAACTTCCCATTGCCACATGAGAATGCCTCTGGAAGGACGTCCCCGAGAACCAAACCGGATCTCTGCCAACAGAAGGCCGGGTTACCCCTAACTGGGTAACTACTGACACGAGTATGCCATCCCCCGGTCCTTTGGGACCTTTAACCGAGCGCTTGTCACCAACATCACACAATCATAAATAAAGTGTTTCAACATGAGTAAGTATCTGGGCTCCATACCATGATACCACCCTTTTCCAGAAAGAAATGCACATACCCTAAAGGGAGCTACCCCTCATAACCTTGCCGCATCTTTCATGTTTTGACCATTCCGGGGTGTGAGGCTCAACGAAGTCTCGTCCACAAAGCCACGCTTTATACAAAAGCTGTGCTTTGGGTCAACAAATGATCACAAAGATAAACGATCAAACAAATGATCCTATCACAAATGATCAACACAATGATTATTTCACAGCAACACTCAGCATGTCACATTACCAAATTGGGAATATATTGCTGATAACCATCAACTACATAACCTCTGAGCTCATACGTCTCAGAGAAGGGTGTTAAGCTAAGAGAATAAATTCTCCGCCACCAATAGAAATATATTTGAAAGAAATCAGCTTTATATCTCAATTGTAATGTCAGACATACAATCCATACAAGTCTGTTCCGGGCTCGAACAGAACCGAAGGCACTTACAAAGAAGTCCTTGCAATCCGGATATCCACAATCCAGATCGGATTCCCCATCACATATGGAGAACTCTATAACGGAGCAACTCGGTGCAGAGTCAATCGACAGGTAATCCTATCGCTCTCGCAAATACCCGGTCTTCAACACCGGTCTTCAATGTTATCCATTACGTCGTATCCCTATTCGGAATGGGTAATCCGAATAACGAGCGCAATAATTTAAAAATAAGTGTGGCATTCAAATTCAAACAAATCACAACAAATACCTTTCAAAGGTAAATATTGATAGTCGGTTATTGAACTATCAATGGATATGCACAACATCACCAGATTCCAAATAATTTTCCAAATTATTTATTTTCCAAAAATATCTTTACAAGATAAATAATTTTCACACTTCAAAAATAAATCAATATTTATTTTTAAACGAATTCCACTTTCTTTTATAAATTCCATAGTGAATTTATATTCCAAAATATCTATGAATATACGATTTCAATTATTCCTTTTCAATTTATCTTCAAAAAGATAAATTCTCAAAATATTCACTTTATATTGGAAAACATTTCAATACTTATTTAATAAGTAATTCACAAATCTTTTTATTTTCTACACTTGGAAAATATTCAATATACTTAAATCGAAATTAAGTATATATTTCATTCTTTAAGGAAATCATTCTCTTAACCATATTTGTTTGGGTCAAAACGAATGTTGCGTAAAACATCGTTACGACAACCCAAAATCACTAGTATAGGGATTCGAAATTAAAATAGATATATAAATCCCAATACTATACAAAACATTTCCTTTCGGAAATCATTTACTATAACAACAGTGTTATAGTCCACCATTTCCTTCTATTTCTCGAAAACGTCTATTTCAATAATGAATGTTGAAATCTATGGTTTCAAATCTTAATACATTTAAAACATCGTTAGATCGTTTTAATTCTACTTAAAATATCACATCCAAAACATTTTCTCTAACACATTATTCACTATTCAAAAACGTGAATATACTACGTTAACCAATTTCATCATTTCTATTCATTTTATTTTAAAGGATTATTCACTGTCTAAAACGTGAATATATATAAAAATTTACCCATCAAAATAAATCGTTTGCGAATTTATAAAACAACGTTTATAAATTCTATTTCTATTTGTTTTATAACTACTTCCTTTATAAATCTCCTTTATCAACCTATTCGATTTATAACTCAATTATAAACCAAAAGTTCACATTATAAGTTAAACACTTATAATTTATTTGTTTACAAGATCGTTCCTTTAACTTCCCAAATTATAAATCTTATAACTTATAAGATTCATTTATTTACCCAAAAATCTTCTTTTAATAACTTTACAAATTTTATAAACCTACTGCTTATAAAATTCCATTCATAACTTCACTGTTTATAATTCTATAAATTTCATTCATTTATGAAATTCATTTACAATTCTTTCTAATACTTATAAAACTCGTTTT
The DNA here is from genome assembly GCA_030765085.1 of Allium cepa. Taxonomy (NCBI): domain Eukaryota; kingdom Viridiplantae; phylum Streptophyta; class Magnoliopsida; order Asparagales; family Amaryllidaceae; genus Allium; species Allium cepa. The sequence goes on from CM060942.1 coordinate 491,949,006, forward strand.
ATACTTCAAATATTTTAATTTACAAATATCAATTTATAAATCCTTTATATAAATCAATTTATATTATTCTTTTAAAACATCTTTAATCTCCTTTATAATTTCACCATTCTCTTTGATTTATAAAATAATTAAATTTTTATAAATCCTATTTTTAACCTTTTCGTAGTAAATTCAAAAATCCCGATTAAACTATTTTATAAAATCATTAGCCTCGTATTTTCAAAAATCAACCTTTAACTATATTTTTCAAAAACCATAATTTTTATAACATCAAAATTTATACGTTTATTTATTTAAAATGAATCAATTCCAAAAATATAGTATATTTTCAAAAATCACTTTAAAAATCATTTTAAAATTCCAAAATTGGTCCAATGATGCTACACACCAAATAGTCAATCACGACAACAACGATATCATATATCGATATGATAATCAATCAAATATCAAAATATCTGAAATCAAATAAATACTGTTGAGGAATCCAGTTGGATCCCTCCAACCTGTTTTCCTGCATCCACAAACATTAGCACAATACCAATTCCGCTCCAGTACGGAATTATCGCGGTATATGGGATTTAAAATATTATCCGCTTAATAGACGGCACAATAGGGTCTCATCCGCTATACAATGCGGGAAAATCAACAACTGCAATATATACATATGCCAATATATATATATATATTGCTATTATATATAATACCAATTTCACTGTTTATGAAATATTCGCGGTATATGTTTTTAATAAATAACATCCGCTTACTAACGGCGCATAATGTCTATTTTAACAATCAATAGATAAAAATCATCATTCAAACATGCATTCAAGAATTTTAAATCTAACTATCTAAAATTAAAATCGAAACTGATTCGATTGAGTGAGAAGTTCTCACCTTGATTTCAATTTCATTTTAGCGATTTATTTCGAATAAAATTAAACGGACGTTTAATTTTACCCGAAATTTTCACTAACTCCAAACGACTCCAATCCAATTCCATAGCGTAGTGCTCGTCCATACGGTTCCAACGCAATTGGTTTCGTGCGTTTTCGACCTCGCATGAAAAAGATATGATTTTATAAAGTTACACGAATTTATTTATATAATATACAACATATTTCCTTTATAATTTTAACCTACACTAATTACTGGCCGTGAGATCTATGCCTCCTTCAAATCATGACCGTGCATTCCTTCTCCCTCCTTTCTTCTTCGTTCACGCACAACACAACAGGAATAGCCGAACCCAATTTCAATATTTAGGGTTTTATTTCCAAGCCTCCACGACGAACGATAAGTTGATCAACCACCTTCATGTCGTGCGCCTCCACGAACACCACCCTCGGCCGCAACCACCTGAAGCTCGGCCACCCCAGGCTCAAGAAAAGACGTGCGCAACATACGAACTTTGAACGAGAATTCCCACTGATTCGATGCTCCAATTACGATCATACCCGTTGGATTTGAAGATCTCGTCGTGCTCAATAATGTTGTAGTTGAGAGATTCAGCCAATTATTTGTAGATTGGAAGAAAATTAGAGGAGAAAGGGAAGAATTTTCGGCCATTGGTTTAGTTACTGGCGGCTAGGGTTTTAAACCTAATTTTTTTTTTAATTTTGTGAAGAGATAAGGGTCTATTTATAGAAAATCGAACGAAACACTATTCATTTTGGATTTTCCAAACTCCGATTTACGTGCAGTGACCAGCGTTTTTAATGTTTACCACGCGTTTCGGACACAATGGAACAGGTTTCGGGAGCTAATTCGGTCATCTGTGCGAGTTATGGCAATAAACGTTCAATTTAAAATTAAACCGATTAAACGATTTTCTAGGCGTTTTAGCTTGCACCGGACAAACGGTAAATCCGATTGACATGAAATTTGAAACCATACAATAATATCATATTACGGATCCGATGAAAATGGTTTCGTCGAAATCCGAGACTTTTTGAAAATGGCTATTTTAACTCGCCAAATTAATATTAAAAACAATTTCAATGCGTTTCGAGCTGCCACGGTCAAACGATAATTCCGATTGCTATGAAAATTGAAATCTGGTAATAACAAACTATTACGGATCCAATGGAAATAGTTTCGTCCAATTCTGAGACTGTTCGAAAATTGGCTATTTTCACTAGTCGATTAAATATTAAAATATTCAATTTTCACAAATAAACTTTTAATTCAATTTTAAAAGTTCTATAACATCATTCTAACTCCAATATGATAAAATAAAATTTAACAAATCATTTTCAATCATATTTAACCCAAATTTCAATTATTTCTGTATTTTCACATATTAAATTGTCGATTTAATTATTCAATTAAATCCAATTATTAGAAATAAAATTTATTCGACTTATAAATTTCACTTATTAATATTTAAAATTAATTAAATATACAAATTTTAATTAATAAAAATCCTGGGTCGTTACATACTTCCCCCTTAAAAGAATTTCGTCCTCGAAATTACCAAGTAAGAAAAGTTATAGAATCTATTAATTTTTCAAAAATTCATAGTTAAATTTCTTACAATACTTTACTAAGTTTTAAAATCATACTTAGTTATCTTTTCAAAAACAATTACTATTGTTTAACTTTCAATTCCAAATCAAAGTTAAAGTTTTCAAAATTTTCCCAAAATTCCCAAAAAAATTCTAACGCCTAAAATTTTCGAAAAAAATCGCCAGAGTCTCCTTTGCGCGGCTCGATCCGAAAAAAAATGACAGTATATATATCACAAACATACATCTCATCAAGTAATGAGGCATCCCGCAGGGAAAAAAGTGTAAAAGTACGATATTTAATCCGAGATATGTACCTTATATTTTATTAGCAAGCGTATACGGCTAATATAGCGCGAAAGCGAGCTCCAAATGCGAAGCAAACGCGATCCGCACCTACTAAACACTCAACAAATAGATGAGAACATGTATATAGACAATAGTATCGATATACAACATATAGCAACATAATAACTATATATGCCAACATAGCAAATGCTGTAAAAGCAATATGTTCAACCATCAACCAACTATCATCCAACTAATTCATGACCAATAAATATTCATTCATATTCTCATTAATATTAAATGAAATGGGTTTTCAGTTTAATCACATTTGATTCATTAACAGTGGATGTTTTTACTAACATTCATTTTCACTTAGTTTATATTCACTAATCCATATTCAAGTTGGTTCACTTCCAAATCAAATTCAATTCTATTCAAGATTCATTTAACTTCCAATTTGATTTCAATTACTTTGGCTTTCAATTTCATTAACTCTTAATGAATTATATACAATCAACTAACAACCATATAACAACCAATGTATATTAATTACAACCAAATTCCTTTGCTTTCAATTGGTTTAATTAAATTGATTTTCATTCAATCTTTCAACTTCCAATAACATTAGATTTTAATGAATTAACACTTACATTCATTATTTCATATCAATTATTCACATTTAATTGATTAATATTCAATCCATTAATTCAATTCAATTCAATTACAATTCATTCAACCATTTCAAGTTGAATTTCATTCATTCAATTTAATTACTAAAATTGAATTTCATTTATATAACTTTAGTTCACATTTATCACTTAACTTTATTAATTTACTTTGATACCAATATCAACTTCATTCAACAACTCTTAAGTCATACTCCATTTTACAAACATCACTTGTTTTTACTTAACTTAAATTCCCACTTATAAATCCAATTCAGATTCCCATTCTAAAGTAAATTTTCCATTTAACTTTAACCAATGTCAAAACTCATTTTTATTCACAACTCATATTTATAAATATATTCGTATAGTTTCACACGTTATATATATATATATAAGTTTATTTCACAATTGTAAATCACTTTAATTATAATTCAATTCTTATAATTCTTTTGCTTATACAATTATTCTTTTATTTAGATTATTCAAACAACTTAACAATCAACTTATATACACTTTAATAATTATGAAAAATTATTCCTTTACATATAAAAATATAATCAAGGTAAATTATTTCATTTACCCAATTTAAAACAATATCATGTCGGTTTATCTTGTTTAAGAGTTTAGAAACCCCTATCTACGATAGTTAGCAAGACTACATCGACCGGAATCTATAAATAATCAACCGATAAGTCAACACAATACAAAACAATTTATATTCACTAACAAATACGCTCTCATAGCTATTATTACACTCAAACTCATTCTAGAGCACTACTGACTCTATCTCTAATGAGTAATACCCAACAGAGCCATGGTTGTCGCTTAACCATATGCTCTGATACCACCTGTGAGAACCCGCAAATCTGTACTCCTTGAATATACACTAATCTCCATAGATTAACTCAAGATGAACAGAAATACGAATTCTCATTGTTTAATAAAAAGAAAAGGAGGTAGAAGAAGAGAGAAAAAGAGAGAAAATAGAGAGAAACGAAAATAGAACGAAACAGAAAGAAAACAACAGAACAACATCAGAATCTCACAATCGCGGCGGAACAACATATAATAGATAAATGAATAATATTTAAACAAAGAACTATATCAGTTATTACATTACATCACATTACATTTCATTACAACAGAGTGTAAAACAACAAACAACAAACAGCGGAAAAGAAATACTATATGCTAATAATACGCCATGCCATCCAGCAACCCCTGAATTCCATAATATCCTGATAAACCTTAACTCTTGAATGCCCGTGTGGAAATTGGTGGGCACCCAGAGTTTAGGAAGAAAAACAATAAACTCCGAGTCAGTCATGCGACTGGTGTGAGAACTCAGAACAGTTTATTTATCTTTAAAAATCAAAATAGAGGAATATTTTTAAAGTCAATTCGAAATGCTTTTAAAAATGAGACTACCATAAGGCCTCCCGCACTCACACACATGCAAACACAGAATCGGAGGAGATTTCTCCTTATGATAGTCAAAGATGCTTGATACGTATTAAAAGAAACATTTTATGTTATTACTAGTGCATAGTGTAGGAAAAAATCATTTCGAAAGTAAAGATATAAATCTTAGCCAGCATAGGCATTCTGCACTTATGCCTACTATAGCTACCATGTTCAATAGCAGGTTACTGCCACATTCCATAGCAGGTTATATAACTAAAACCGTACAAGGATCGTATTGTTTCTTTGGATTTCCAACGAATGGTCAGGCCAAGGAACTTCCCATTGCCACATGAGAACGCCTCTGGAAGGACGTCCCCGAGAACCAAACCGGATCTCTGCCAACACAAGACCGGGTTACCCCTAACTGGGTAACTACTGACACGAGTATGCCATCCCCCGGTCCTTTAGGACCTTTAACCGAGCACTCGTCACCAACATCACACAATCATAAATAAAGTGTTTCAACATGAGTAAGTATCTGGGATCCATACCATGATACCACCCTTTTCCAGAAGGAAATGCACATACCCTAAAGGGAGCTACCCCTCATAACCTTGCCGCATCTTTCCTGTTTTGACCATTCCGGGGTGTGAGGCTCGACGAAGTCTCGTCCACAAAGCCACGCTTTATACAAAAGCTGTGCTTTGGGTCAACAAATGATCATAGAAATGATCACAAAGATAAACGATCAAACAAATGATCCTATCACAAATGATCAACACAATGATCATTTCACAGCAACACTCAGCATGTCACATTACCAAATTGGGAATATATTGCTGATAACCATCAACTACATAACCTCTGAGCTCATATGTCTCAGAGAAGGGTGTTAAGCTAAGAGAATAAATTCTCCGCCACCGACAGAAATATATTTGAAAGAAATCAGCTTTATATCTCAATTGTAATGTCAGACATACAATCCATACTAGTCTGTTCCAGGCTCGAACAGAACCGAAGGCACTTACAAAGAAGTCCTCGCAATCCGGATATCCACAATCCTGATCGGATTCCCCATCACATATGGAGAACTCTATACCGGAGTAACTCGGTGCAGAGTTAATCGACAGGTCATCCTATCGCTCTCGCAAATACCCGGTCTTCAACACCGGTCTTCAATGCTATCCATTACGTCGTATCACTGTTCGGAATGGGTAATCCGAATAACGAGCGCAATAATTTAAAAATAAGTGTGGCATTCAGATTCAAACAAATCACAACAAATACCTTTCAAAGGTAAATATTGATAGTCGGTTATTGAACTATCAATGGATATGCACAACATCACCAGATTCCAAATAATTTTCCAAATTATTTATTTCCCAAAAATATCTTTACAAGATAAATAATTTTCACACTTCAAAAATAAATCAATATTTATTTTTAAACGAATTCCACTTTCTTTTATAAATTCCATAGTGAATTTATATTCCAAAATATCTATGAATATACGATTTCAATTATTCCTTTTCAATTTATCTTCAAAAAGATAAATTCTCAAAATATTCACTTTATATTGGAAAACATTTCAATACTTATTTAATAAGTAATTCACAAATCTTTTTATTTTCTACACTTGGAAAATATTCAATATACTTAAATCGAAATTAAGTATATATTTCATTCTTTAAGGAAATCATTCTCTTAACCATATTTGTTTGGGTCAAAACGAATGTTGCGTAAAACATCGTTACGACAACCCAAAATCACTAGTATAGGGATTCGAAATTAAAATAGATATATAAATCCCAATACTATACAAAACATTTCCTTTCGGAAATCATTTACTATAACAACAGTGTTATAGTCCACCATTTCCTTCTATTTCTCGAAAACGTCTATTTCAACAATGAATGTTGAAATCTATGGTTTCAAATCTTAATACATTTAAAACATCGTTAGATCGTTTTAATTCTACTTAAAATATCACATCCAAAACATTTTCTTTAACACATTATTCACTATTCAAAAACGTGAATATACTACGTTAACCAATTTCATCATTTCTATTCATTTTATTTTAAAGGATTATTCACTGTCTAAAACGTGAATATAACTCCATAAATAAATTATAAAAATTTACTTCAAAATAAATCATTTGCGAATTTATAAAACAACGTTTATAAATTCTATTTTTTTATAACTACTTCCTTTATAAATCTCCTTTATAAACCTATTCGATTTATAACTCAATTATTAACCAAAAGTTCACATTATAAGTTAAACACTTATAATTTACTTGTTTACAAGATCGTTTCTTTAACTTACCAAATTATAAATCTTATAACTTATAAGATTCATTTATTTACCCAAAAATCTTCTTTTAATAACTTTACAAATTTTATAAACCTACTGCTTATAAAATTCCATTCATAACTTCACTGTTTATAATTCTATAAATTTCATTCATTTACGAAATTCATTTACAATTCATTCTAATACTTATAAAACTCGTTTTATACTTCAAATATTTTAATTTATAAATATCAATTCATAAATCCTTTATATAAATCAATTTATATTATTCTTTTAAAACATCTTTAATCTCCTTTATAATTTCACCATTCTCTTTGATTTATAAAATAATTAAATTTTTATAAATCCTATTTTTAAGCTTTTCATAATAAATTCAAAAATCTCGATTAAACTATTTTATAAAATCATTAGCCTCATATTTTCAAAAATCAACCTTTAACTATATTTCTCAAAAACCATAATTTTTATAACATTAAAATTTATACGTTTATTTACTTAAAATGAATCAATTCCAAAAATATAATATATTTTCAAAAATCACTTTAAAAATCATTTTAAAATTCCAAAATTGGTCCAATGATGCTACACACCAAATAGTCAATCACGACAACAACGATATCATATATCGATATAATAATCAATCAAATATCAAAATATCTAAAATCAAATAAATACTGTTGAGAAATCCAGTTGGATCCTCCAACCTATTTTCCTACATCCACAAACCTTAGCACAATACCAATTCCGCTCCAGTACGGAATTATCGCGGTATATGGGATTTAAAATATTATCCGCTTAATAGACGGCGCAATAGGGTCTCATCCGCTATACAATGCGGGAAAATCAACAACTGCAATATATACTTATGCCAATATATATATATTGCTATTATATATAATACCAATTTCACTGTTTATGAAATATTCGCGGTTAATGTTTTTAATAAATAACATCCGCTTACTAACGGCGCATAATGTCTATTTTAACAATCAATAGATAAAATTCATCATTCAAACATGCATTCAAGAATTTTAAATCTAACTATTTAAAATTAAAATCGAAACTGATTCGATTGAGTGAGAAGTTCTCACCTTGATTTCAATTTAGTTTTAGCGATTTATTTCGAATAAAATTAAATGGACGTTTAATTTTACCTGAAATTTTCACTAACTCCAAACGACTTCAATCCAATTCCATAGTGTAGTGCTCGTCCATACGATTCCAACGCAACTGGTTTCGTGCGTTTTCGACCTCGTATGAAAAAGATATGATTTTATAAAGTTACACGAATTTATTTATATAATATACAACATATTTCTTTTATAATTTTAACCTACACTAATTACTGGCCGTGAGATCTATGCCTCCTTCAAATCATGACCATGCATTTCTTCTCCCTCCTTTCTTCTTCGTTCACGCGCAACTCAACAGGAATAGCCGGACCCAATTTCAATATTTAGGGTTTTATTTCCAAGCCTCCACGACGAACGATAAGTTGATCAACCACCTTCATGTCGTGCGCCTCCACGAACACCACCCTCGGCCGCAACCACCTAAAGCTCGGCCACCCCAGGCTCAAGAAAAGACGTGCGCAACATACGAACTTTGAACGAGAATTCCCACTGATTTGATGCTCCAATTACGATCATACCCGTTGGATTTGAAGATCTCGTCGTGCTCTATAATGTTGTAGTTGAGAGATTCAGCCAATTGTTTGTAGATTGGAAGAAAATTAGAGGAGAAAGGGAAGAATTTTCGGCCATTGGTTTAGTTACTGGCGGCTAGGGTTTTAAACCTAAATTTTTTTTTATTTTGTGAAGAGATAAGGATCTATTTATAGAAAATCGAACGAAACACTATTCATTTTGGATTTTCCAAACTCCGATTTACGCGCGGTGACCAGCGTTTCTAGGGTTTACCCAGCGTTCCGGACACAATGGAACAGGTTTCGGGAGCTAATTCGGTCATCTGTGCGAGTTATGGCAATAAACGTTCAATTTAAAATTAAACGATTTTCTAGGCGTTTTAGCTTGCACCGAACAAACGGTAAATCCAATTGATATGAAATTTGAAACCATACAATAATATCACATTACGGATCCGATGAAACTAGTTTCGTCGAAATCCGAGAATTTTTGAAAAATGACTATTTTAACTCGCCAAATTAATATTAAAAACAATTTCGATGCGTTTCGAGCTGCCACGGTCAAACGATAACTCCGATTGCTACGAAAATTGAAATCCGGTAATAACAAACTAATACATATCCAATGGAACTAGTTTCGTCCAATTCTGAGACTGTTCGAAAATTGGCTATTTTCACTAGTCGATTAAATATTAAAATATTCAGTTTTCACAAATAAACTTTTAATTCAATTTTTAAAGTTCTATAACATCATCCTAACTCCAATATGATAAAATAAAATTTTACAAATCATTTTCAATCATATTTAACCCAAATTTCAATTATTTCTGTATTTTCACATATTAAATTATCGATTTAATTATTCAGTTAAATCCAATTATTCGAAATAAAATTTATTCGACTTATAAATTTCACTTATTAATATTTAAAATTAATTAAATATACAAATTTTAATTAATAAAAATCCTGGGTCGTTACATACTTCCCCCCTTAAAAGAATTTCGTCCTCGAAATTACCAAGTAAGAAAAGTTATAGAATCTATTAATTTTCCAAAAATTCATAGTTAAATTTCTTACAATACTTTACTAAGTTTTCAAATCATGCTTAGTTATCTTTTCAAAAACAATTACTATTGTTTAACTTTCAATTCCAAATCAAAGTTAAAGTTTACAAAATTTTCCCAAAATTCCCAAAAAATTTCTAACGCCTTAAATTTTCGGAAAAATTCGCCAGAGTCTCCTTTGCGCGGCTCGATCCGAAAAAAATGACAGTATATATATCACAAACATACATCTCATCAAGTAATGAGGAATCCCGCATGGAAAAAAGTGTAAAAGTACGATATTTAATCCGAGATATGTACCTTATATTTTATTAGCAAGCATATACGGCTAATATAGCGCGAAAGCGAGCTCCTAATGCGAAGCAAACGCGATCCGCACCTACTAAACACTCAACAAATAGATGAGAACATGTATATAGACAATAGTATCGATATACAACATATAGCAACATAATAACTATATATGCCAACATAGCAAATGCAGTAAAAGCAATATGTTCAACCATCAACCAACTATCATCCAACTAATTCATAACCAATAAATATTCATTCACATTCTCATTAATATTAAATGAAATGGGTTTTCAATTTAATCACATTTGATTCATTAACAGTGGATGTTTTTACTGACATTCATTTTCACTTAGTTTATATTCACTAATCCATATTCAAGTTGGTTCACTTCCAAATCAAATTCAATTCTATTCAAGATTCATTTAACTTCCAATTTGATTTCGATTACTTTGGCTTTCAATTTCATTAACTCTTAATGAATTATATACAATCAACTAACAACCATATAACAACCAATGTATATTAATTACAACCAAATTCCTTTGCTTTCAATTGGTTTAATTAAATTGATTTTCATTCAATCTTTCAACTTCCAATAACATTAGATTTTAATGAATTAACACTTACATTCATTATTCCATATCAATTATTCACATTTAATTGATTAACATTCAATCCATTAATTCAATTCAATTACAATTCATTCAACCATTTCAAGTTGAATTTACTAAAGTTGAATTTCATTTATATAACTTTAGTTCACATTTATCACTTAACTTTATTAATTTACTTTGATACCAATATCAACTTCATTCAACAACTCTTAAGTCATACTCCATTTTACAAACATCACTTGGTTTTACTTAACTTAAATTCCCACTTATAAATCCAATTCAGATTCCCATTCTAAAGTAAATTTTCCATTTAACTTTAACCAAAGTCAAACTCATTTTTATTCAGAACTCATATTTATAAATATATTCGTATAGTTTCACTTCTTATATATATATATAAGTTTATTTCACAATTGTAAATCACTTTAATTATAATTCAATTCTTATAATTCTTTTGCTTATACAATTATTCTTTTATTTAGATTATTCAAACAACTTAACAATCAACTTATATACACTTTAATAATTCTGAAAAATTATTCCTTTACATATAAAAATATAATCAAGGTAAAATTATTTCATTTACCCAATTTAAAACAATATCATGTCGGTTTATCTTGTTTAAGAGTTTAGAAACCCCTATCTACGATAGTTAGCAAGACTACATCGACCGGAATCTATAAACAATCAACCGATATGTCAACACAATACAAAACAATTTATATTCATTAACAAATACGCTCTCATAGCTATTATTACACTCAAACTCATTCTAGAGCACTACTGACTCTATCTCTAATGAGTAATACCCAACAGAGCCGTGGTTGTCGCTTAACCATATGCTCTGATACCACCTGTGAGAACCCGCAAATCTGTACTCCTTGAATATACACTAATCTCCATAGATTAACTCAAGATGAACAGAAATACGAATTCTCATTGTTTAAGAAAAAGAAAAAGAGGTAGAAGAAGAGAGAAAAAGATAGAAAATAGAGAGAAAAGAAAATAGAACGAAACAGAAAGAAAACAACAGAACAACATCAGAATCTCACAATTGCAGCGGAACAACATATAATAGATAAATGAATAATCTTTAAACAAAGAACTGTATCAGTTATTACATTACATCACATTACATTTCATTACAACGGAGTGTACAACAACAAATAACAAACAGCGGAAAAGAAATACTATATGCTAATAATACGCCATGCCATCCAGCAACACCTGAATTCCATAATATCCTGATAAACCTTAACTCTTGACTGCCCGTGTGGAAATTGGTGGGCACCCAGAGTTTAGGAAGGAAAACAATAAACTCCGAGTCAGTCATGTGACTGATGTGAGAACTCAAAATAGTTTATTTACCTTTAAAAATCAAAATAGAGGAATATTTTTAAAGTTAAATCGAAATGCTTTTAAAAATCAGACTACCATAAGGCCTCCCGCACGCACACACATGCAAACGTAGAATCGGAGGAGATTTCTCCTTATGATAGTCAAAGATGCTTGATACGTATTAAAAGAAACATTTTATATTATTACTAGTGCATAGTGTAGGAAAAAATCATTTCGAAAGTAAAGATATAAATCTTAGCCAGCATAGGCATTCCGCACTTATGCCTACTATAGCTACCATGTTCAATAGCAGGTTACCGCCACATTCCATAGCAGGTTATACAACTAAAACCGTACAAGGATCGTATTGTTTCTTTGGATTTCCAACGAATGGTCAGACCAAGGAAATTCCCATTGCCACATGAGAACGCCTCTGGAAGGACATCCCCGAGAACCAAACCGGATCTCTGACAACACAAGGCCGGGTTACCCCTAACTGGGTAACTACTGACACGAGTATGCCATCCCCCGGTCCTTTGGGACCTTTAACCGAGAGCTCGTCACCAATATCACACAATCATAAATAAAGTGTTTCAACATGAGTAAGTATATGGGCTCCATACCATGATACCACCCTTTTCCAGAAGGAAATGCACATACCCTAAAGGGAGCTACCCCTAATAACCTTGCCGCATCTTTCCTGTTTTGACCATTCCGGGGTGTGAGGCTCGACGAAGTCTCGTCCACAAAGCCACGCTTTATACAAAAGCTGTGCTTTGGGTCAACAAATGATCATAGAAATGATCACAAAGATAAACGATCAAACAAATGATCCTATCACAAATGATCAACACAATGATCATTTCACAGCAACACTCAGCATGTCACATTACCAAATTGGGAATATATTGCTGATAACCATCAACTACATAACCTCTGAGCTCATACGTCTCAGAGAAGGGTGTTAAGCTAAGAGAATAAATTATCCGCCACCAACAGAAATATATTTGAAACAAATCAGCTTTATATCTCAATTGCAATGTCAGACATACAATCCATACAAGTCTGTTCCGGGCTCGAACAGAACCGAAGGCACTTACAAAGAAGTCCTTGCAATCCGGATATCCATAATCCTGATCGGATTCCCCATCACATATGGAGAACTCTATACCGGAGCAACTCGGTGCAGAGTCAATCGACAGGTCATCCTATCGCTCTCGCAAATACCCGGTCTTCAACACCGGTCTTCAATGCTATCCATTACATCGTATCACTGTTCGGAATGGGTAATCCGAATAACGAGCGCAATAATTTAAAAATAAGTGTGGCATTCAAATTCAAACAAATCACAACAAATACCTTTCAAAGGTAAATATTGATAGTCGGTTATTGAACTATCAATGGATATGCACAACATCACCAGATTCCAAATAATTTTTCGAATTATTTATTTCCCAAAAATATCTTTACAAGATAAATAATTTTCACACTTCAAAAATAAATCGATATTTATTTTCAAACGAATTCCACTTTCTTTTATAAATTCCATAGTGAATTTATATTCCAAAATATCTATGAATATACGATTTCAAATATTCCTTTTCAATTTATCTTCAAAAAGATAAATTCTCAAAATATTCACTTTATATTGGAAAACATTTCAATACTTATTTAATAAGTAATTCACAAATCTTTTTATTTTCTACACTTGGAAAATATTCAATATACTTAAATCGAAATTAAGTATATATTTCATTCTTTAAGGAAATCATTCTCTTAACCATATTTGTTTGGGTCAAAACGAATGTTGCGTAAAACATCGTTACGACAACCCAAAATCACTAGTATAGAGATTCGAAATTAAAATAGATATATAAATCCCAATAATATACAAAACATTTCCTTTCGGAAATCATTTACTATAACAACAGTGTTATAGTCCACCATTTCCTTCTATTTCTCGAAAACGTCTATTTCAACAATGAATGTTGAAATCTATGGTTTCAAATCTTAATACATTTAAAACATCGTTAGATCGTTTTAATTCTACTTAAAATATCACATCCAAAACATTTTCTTTAACACATTATTCACTATTCAAAAACGTGAATATACTACGTTAACCAATTTCATCATTTCTATTCATTTTATTTTAAAGGATTGTTCACTGTCTAAAACGTGAATACAACTCCATAAATAAGTTATAAAAATTTACTTATCAAAATAAGTCGTTTGCGAATTTATAAAATAACGTTTATAAATTACATTTCTATTTGTTTTATAACTACTTCCTTTATAAATCTCCTTTATTAACCTATTTGATTTATAACTCAATTATAAACCAAAAGTTCACATTATAAGTTAAACACTTATAGTTTATTTGTTTACAAGATCGTTCCTTTAACTTCCCAAATTATAAATCTTATAACTTATAAGATTCATTTATTTACCCGAAAATCTTCTTTTAATAACTTTACAAATTTTATAAACCTACTGCTTATAAAATTCCATTCATAACTTCACTGTTTATAATTCTATAAATTTCATTCATTTATGAAATTCATTTACAATTCTTTCTAATACTTATAAAACTCGTTTTATACTTCAAATATTTTAATTTATAAATATCAATTTATAAATCCTTTATATAAATCAATTTATATTATTCTTTTAAAGCATCTTTAATCTCCTTTATAATTTCACCATTCTCTTTGATTTATAAAATAATTAAATTTTTATAAATCCTATTTTTAAGCTTTTCATAATAAATTCAAAAATCCCGATTAAACTATTTTATAAAATCATTAGCCTCTTATTTTCAAAAATCAACCTTTAACTATATTTATCAAAAACCATAATTTTTATAACACTAAAATTTATACGTTTATTTATTTAAAATGAATCAATTCCAAAATTATAGTATATTTTCAAAAATCACTTTGAAAATCATTTTAAAATTCCAAAATTGGTCCAATGATGCTACACACCAAATAGTCAATCACGACAACAACGATATCATATATCGATATGATAATCAATCAAATATCAAAATATCTGAAATCAAATAAATTCTGTTGAGGAATCCAGTTGGATCCCTCCAACCTGTTTTCCTGCGTCCACAAACATTAGCACAATACCAATTCCGCTCCAGTACGGAATTATCGCGGTATATGGGATTTAAAATATTATCCGCTTAATAGACGGCGCAATAGGGTCTCATCCGCTATACAATGCGGGAAAATCAACAACTGCAATATATACATATGCCAATATATATATATATTGCTATTGTATATAATACCAATTTCACTGTTTATGAAATATTCGCGGTTAATGTTTTTAATAAATAACATCCGCTTACTAACGGCGCATAATGTCTATTTTAACAATCAATAGATAAAAATCATCATTCAAACATGCATTCAAGAATTTTAAATCTAACTATTTAAAATTAAAATCGAAACTGATTCGATTGAGTGAGAAGTTCTCACCTAGATTTCAATTTCGTTTTAGCGATTTATTTCGAATAAAATTAAACAGACGTTTAATTTTACCCAAAATTTTCACTAACTCCAAACGACTCCAATCCAATTCCATAGCGTAGTGCTTGTCCAAACGATTCCAACGCAACTGCTTTTGCGCGTTTTCGACCTCGTATGAAAAAGATATGATTTTATGAAGTTACACGAATTTATCTATATAATTTACAACATATTTCTTTTATAATTTTAACCTACACTAATTACTGGCCGTGAGATCTATGCCTCCTTCAAATCATGACAGTGCGTTCCTTCTCCCTCCTTTCTTCTTTGATCACGCGCAACTCAACAGGAATAGCCGAACCCAATTTCAATATTTAGGGTTTTATTTCCAAGCCTCCACGACGAACGATAAGTTGATCAACCACCTTCATGTCGTGCGCCTCCACGAACACCACCCTCGGCCGCAACCACCTGAAGCTCGGCCGCCCCAGGCTCAAGAAAAGACGTGCGCAACATACGAACTTTGAACGAGAATTCCCACTGATTCGATGCTCCAATTACGATCATACCCGTTGGATTTGAAGATCTCGTCGTGCTCTATAATGTTGTTGTTGAGAGATTCAGCCAATTGTTTGTAGATTGGAAGAAAATTAGAGGAGAAAGGGAAGAATTTTCGGCCATTGGTTTAGTTACTGGCGGCTAGGGTTTTAAACCTAATTTTTTTTTTATTTTGTGAAGAGATAAGGGTCTATTTATAGAAAATCGAACGAAACACTATTCATTTTGGATTTTCCAAACTCCGATTTACATGCGGTGACCAGCGTTTCTAGGGTTTACCCCGCGTTCCGGACACAATGGAACAGTTTTCGGGAGCTAATTCGGTCATCTGTGCGAGTTATGGCAATAAACGTTCAATTTAAAATTAAACCGATTAAACGATTTTTTATGTGTTTTAGCTTGCACCGGACAAACGGTAAATCCGATTGACATGAAATTTGAAACCATACAATAATATCACATTACGGATCCGATGAAACTGGTTTCGTCAAAATCCGAGACTTTTTGAAAAATGGCTATTTTAACTCGCCAAATTAATATTAAAAACAATTTCGATGCGTTTCGAGTTGCCACGGTCAAACGATAACTCCGACTGCTACAGAAATTGAAATCCGGTAATAACAAACTATTATGGATCCAATGGAACTAGTTTCGTCCAATTCTGAGACTGTTCGAAAATTGGCTATTTTCACTAGTCGATTAAATATTAAAATATTCAATTTTCACAAATAAATTTTTAATTCAATTTTAAAAGTTCTATAACATCAATCTAACTCCAATATGATAAAATAAAATTTTACAAATCATTTTCAATCATATTTAACCCAAATTTCAATTATTTCTTTATTTTCACATATTAAATTATCGATTTAATTATTCAATTAAATCCAATTATTCGAAATAAAATTTATTCGACTTACAAATTTCACTTATTAATATTTAAAATTAATTAAATATACAAATTTTAATTAATAAAATCCTGGGTCGTTACATACTTCCCCCCTTAAAAGAATTTCGTCCTCGAAATTACCAAGTAAGAAAAGTTATAGAATCTATTAATTTTCCAAAAATTCATAGTTAAATTTCTTACAATACTTTACTAAATTTTCAAATCATACTTAGTTATCTTTTCAAAAACAATTACTATTGTTTAACTTTCAATTCCAAATCAAAGTTAAAGTTTTCAAAATTTTCCCAAAATTCCCAAAAAAATTCTAACGCCTTAAATTTTCGAAAAAATTCGCCAGAGTATCATTTGCGCGGCTCGATCCAAAAAAAATGACAGTATATATATCACAAACATACATCTCATCAAGTAATGAGGCATCCCGCAAGGAAAAAAGTGTAAAAGTACGATATTTAATCCGAGATATGTACCTTATATTTTATTAGCAAGCATATACGGCTAATATAGCGTGAAAGCGAGCTCCAA
The DNA here is from genome assembly GCA_030765085.1 of Allium cepa. Taxonomy (NCBI): domain Eukaryota; kingdom Viridiplantae; phylum Streptophyta; class Magnoliopsida; order Asparagales; family Amaryllidaceae; genus Allium; species Allium cepa. Next base: position 491,966,613 of record CM060942.1, read on the forward strand.
ATGCGAAGCAAACGCGATCCGCACCTACTAAACACTCAACAAATAGATGAGAACATGTATATAGACAATAGTATCGATATACAACATATAGCAACATAATAACTCTATATGCCAACATAGCAAATGCAGTAAAAGCAATATGTTCAACCATCAACCAACTATCATCCAACTAATTCATAACCAATAAATATTCATTCATATTCTCATCAATATTAAATGAAATGGGTTTTCAATTTAATCACATTTGATTCATTAACAGTGGATGTTTTTACTAACATTCATTTTCACTTAGTTTATATTCACTAATCCATATTCAAGTTGGTTCACTTCCAAATCAAATTCAATTCTATTCAAGATTCATTTAACTTCCAATTTGATTTCAATTACTTTGGCTTTCAATTTCATTAATTCTTAATGAATTATATGCAATCAACTAACAACCATATAACAACCAATGTATATTAATTACTACCAAATTCCTTTGCTTTCAATTGGTTTAATTAAATTGATTTTCATTCAATCTTTCAACTTCCAATAACATTAGATTTTAATGAATTAACACTTACATTCATTATTCCATATCAATTATTCACATTTAATTGATTAATATTCAATCCATTAATTCAATTCAATTACAATTCATTCAACCATTTCAAGTTGAATTTCATTCATTCAATTTAATTACTAAAGTTGAATTTCATTTATATAACTTTAGTTCACATTTATCACTTAACTTTATTAATTTACTTTGATACCAATATCAACTTCATTCAACAACTCTTAAGTCATACTCCATTTTACAAACATCACTTGTTTTTACTTAACTTAAATTCCCACTTATAAATCCAATTCAGATTCCCATTCTAAAGTAAATTTTCCATTTAACTTTAACCAAAGTCAAAACTCAATTTTATTCAGAACTCATATTTATAAATATATTCGTATAGTTTCACTTCTTATATATATATATATAAGTTTATTTCACAATTGTAAATCACTTTAATTATAATTCAATTCTTATAATTCTTTTGCTTATACAATTATTCTTTTATTTAGATTATTCAAACAACTTAACAATCAACTTATATACACTTTAATAATTCTGAAAAATTATTCCTTTACATATAAAAATATAATCAAGGTACAATTATTTCATTTACCCAATTTAAAACAATATCGTGTCGGTCTATCTTGTTTAAGAGTTTAGAAACCCCTATCTACGATAGTTAGCAAGACTCCATCGACCGGAATCTATAAACAATCAATCGATAAGTCAACACAATACAAAACAATTTATATTCACTAACAAATACGCTCTCATAGCTATTATTACACTCAAACTCATTCTAGAGCACTACTGACTCTATCTCTAATGAGTAATACCCAACAGAGCCATGGTTGTCGCTTAACCATATGCTCTGATACCACCTGTGAGAACCCGCAAATCCGTACTCCTTGAATATGCACTAATCTCCATAGATTAACTCAAGATGAACAGAAATACGAATTCTCATTGTTTAAGAAAAAGAAAAGGAGGTAGAAGAAGAGAGAAAAAGATAGAAAATAGAGAGAAAAGAAAATAGAACGAAACAGAAAGACAATAACAGAACAACATCAGAATCTCACAATCGCGGCGGAACAACATATAATAGATAAATGAATAATCTTTAAACAAAGAAATATATCAGTTATTACATTACATCACATTACATTTCATTACAATAGAGTGTACAACAACAAACAACAAACAGCAGAAAAGAAATACTATATGCTAATAATACGCCATGCCATCCAGCAACTCCTGAATTCCATAATATCCTGATAAACCTTAACTCTTGACTGCCCGTGTGGAAATTGGTGGGCACCCAGAGTTTAGGAAGGAAAACAATAAACTCCGAGTCAGTCATGTGACTGATGTGAGAACTCAAAACAGTTTATTTATCTTTAAAAATCAAAATAGAGGAATATTTTTAAAGTCAATTCAAAATGCTTTTAAAAATGAGACTACCATAAGGCCTCCCGCACACACACATGCAAACGCAGAATCGGAGGAGATTTCTCCTTATGATAGTCAAAGATGCTTGATACGTATTAAAAGAAACATTTTATATTATTACTAGTGCATAGTGTAGGAAAAAATCATTTCGAAAGTAAAGATATAAATCTTAGCCAGCATAGGCATTCCGCACTTATGCCTACTATAGCTACCATGTTCAATAGCAGGTTACCGCCACATTCCATAGCAGGTTATACAACTAAAACCGTACAAGGATCGTATTGTTTCTTTGGATTTCCAACGAATGGTCAGGCCAAGGAACTTTCCATTGCCACATGAGAACGCCTCTGGAAGGACGTCCCAGAGAACCAAACCGGATCTCTACCAACACAAGGCCGGGTTACCCCTAATTGGGTAACTACTGACACGAGTATGCCATCCCCCAGTCCTTTGGGACCTTTAACCGAGCGCTCGTCACCAACATCACTCAATCATAAATAAAGTGTTTCAACATGAGTAAGTATCTGGGCTCAATACCATGATACCACCCTTTTCCAGAAGGAAATGCACATACCCTAAAGGGAGCTACCCCTCATAACCTTGCCGCATCTTTCCTGTTTTGACCATTCCGGGGTGTGAGGCTCGACGAAGTCTCGTCCACAAAGCCACGCTTTATACATAAGTTGTGCTTTGGGTCAACAAATGATCATAGAAATGATCACAAAGATAAACGATCAAACAAATGATCCTATCACAAATGATCAACACAATGATCATTTCACAGCAACACTCAGCATGTCACATTACCAAATTGGGAATATATTGCTGATAACCATCAACTACATAACCTCTGAGCTCATACGTCTCAGAGAAGGGTGTTAAGCTAAGAGAATAAATTCTCCGCCACCAACAGAAATATATTTGAAAGAAATCAGCTTTATATCTCAATTGTAATGTCAGACATACAATCCATACAAGTCTGTTCCGGGCTCGAACAGAACCGAAGGCACTTACAAAAAAGTCCTTGCAATCCGGATATCCACAATCCTGATCGGATTCCCCATCACATATGGAGAACTCTATACCGGAGCAACTCGGTGCAGAGTCAATCGACAGGTCATCCTATCGCTCTCACAAATACCCGGTCTTCAACACCGGTCTTCAATGCTATCCATTACGTCGTATCACTGTTCGGAATGGGTAATCCGAATAACGAGTGCAATAATTTAAAAATAAGTGTGGCATTTAAATTCAAACAAATCACAACAAATACCTATCAAAGGTAAATATTGATAGTCGGTTATTGAACTATCAATGGATATGCACAACATCACCAGATTCCAAATAATTTTCCAAATTATTTATTTCCCAAAAATATCTTTACAAGATAAATAATTTTCACACTTCAAAAATAAATCAATATTTATTTTTAAACGAATTCCACTTTCTTTTATAAATTCCATAGTGAATTTATATTCCAAAATATCTATGAATATACGATTTCAATTATTCCTTTACAATTTAGCTTCAAAAAGATAAATTCTTAAAATATTCACTTTATATTGGAAAACATTTCAATACTTATTTAATAAGTAATTCACAAATCTTTTTATTTTCTACACTTGGAAAATATTCAATATACTTAAATTGGAATTAAGTATATATTTCATTCTTTAAGGAAATCTTTCTCTTAACCATATTTGTTTGGGTCAAAACGAATGTTGCGTAAAACATCGTTACGACAACCCAAAATCACTAGTATAGGGATTCAAAATTAAAATAGATATATAAATCCCAATACTATACAAAACATTTCCTTTCGGAAATCATTTACTATAACAACAGTGTTATAGTCCATCATTTCCTTCTATTTCTCGAAAACGTCTATTTCAACAATGAATGTTGAAATCTATGGTTTCAAATCTTAATACATTTAAAACATCGTTAGATCGTTTTAATTCTACATAAAATATCACATCCAAAACATTTTCTTTAACACGTTATTCACTATTCAAAAACGTGAATATACTACGTTAAGCAATTTCATCGTTTCTATTCATTTTATTTTAAAGGATTATTCACTGTCTAAAACGTGAATATAACTCCATAAATAAATTATAAAAATTTACTTATCAAAATAAATCGTTTGCGAATTTATAAAACAACGATTATAAATTCAATTTCTATTTGTTTTATAACTACTTCCTTTATAAATCTCCTTTATTAACCTATTCGATTTATAACTCAATTATAAACCAAAAGTTCGCATTATAAGTTAAACACTTATAATTTATTTGTTTACAAGATCGTTCCTTTAACTTCCCAAATTATAAATCTTGTAACTTATAAGATTCATTTATTTACCCAAAAATATTCTTTTAATAACTTTACAAATTTTATAAACCTACTGCTTATAAAATTCCATTCATAACTTCACTGTTTATAATTCTATAAATTTCATTCATTTATGAAATTCATTTACAATTCAATTCTAATATTTATAAAACTCGTTTTATACTTCAAATATTTTAATTTATAAATATCAATTTATAAATCCTTTATATAAATCAATTTATATTATTCTTTTAAAACATCTTTAATCTCCTTTATAATTTCACCATTCTCTTTGATTTATAAAATAATTAAATTTTTATAAATCCTATTTTTAAACTTTTCATAATAAATTCAAAAATCCCGATTAAACTATTTTATAAAATCATTAGCCTCATATTTTCAAAAATCAACCTTTAACTATATTTCTCAAAAACCATAATTTTTATAACATTAAAATTTATACATTTATTTATTTAAAATGAATCAATTCCAAAAATATAGTATATTTTCAAAAATCAATTTAAAAATCATTTTAAAATTCCAAAATTGGTCCGATGATGCTACACACCAAATAGTCAATCACGACAACAACGATATCATATATCGATATGATAATCAATCAAATATCAAAATATCTAAAATCAAATAAATACTGTTGAGGAATCCAGTTGGATCCCTCCAACCTGTTTTCCTGCATCCACAAACATTAGCACAATACCAATTCCGCTCCAGTACGGAATTATCGCGGTATATGGGATTTAAAATATTATCCGCTTAATAGACGGCGCAATAGGGTCTCATCCGCTATACAATGCGGGAAAATCAACAACTGCAATATATACATATGCCAATATATATATATATTGCTATTATATATAATACCAATTTCACTGTTTATGAAATATTCGCGGTTAATGTTTTTAATAAATAACATCCGCTTACTAACGGCGCATAATGTCTATTTTAACAATCAATAGATAAAAATCATCATTCAAACATGCATTCAAGAATTTTAAATCTAACTATTTAAAATTAAAATCGAAACTGATTCGATTGAGTGAGAAGTTCTCACCTTGATTTCAATTTCGTTTTAGCGATTTATTTCGAATAAAATTAAACAGACGTTTAATTTTACCCAAAATTTTCACTAACTCCAAATGACTCCAATCCAATTCCATAGCGTAGTGCTCGTCCAAACGATTCCAACGCAACTGCTTTCGCACGTTTTCGACCTCGTATGAAAAAGATATGATTTTATGAAGTTACACGAATTTATTTATATAATTTACAACATATTTCTTTTATAATTTTAACCTACACTAATTACTGGCCGTGAGATCTATGCCTCCTTCAAATCATGACCGTGCGTTCCTTCTCCCTCCTTTCTTCTTCGTTCACGCGCAACTCAACAGGAATAGCCGAACCCAATTTCAATATTTAGGGTTTTATTTCCAAGCCTCCACGACGAACGATAAGTTGATCAACCACCTTCATGTCGTGCGACTCCACGAACACCACCCTCGGCCGCAACCACCTGAAGCTCGGCCACCCCAGGCTCAAGAAAAGACGTGCGCAACATACGAACTTTGAACGAGAATTCCCACTGATTCGATGCTCCAATTACGATCATACCCGTTGGATTTGAAGATCTCGTCGTGCTCTATAATGTTGTAGTTGAGAGATTCAGCCAATTGTTTGTAGATTGGAAGAAAATTAGAGGAGAAAGGGAAGAATTTTCGGCCATTGGTTTAGTTACTGGCGGCTAGGGTTTTAAACCTAATTTTTTTTTATTTTGTGAAGAGATAAGGGTCTATTTATAGAAAATCGAACGAAACACTATTCATTTTGGATTTTCCAAACTCCGATTTACGCGGGGTGACCAGCGTTTCTAGGGTTTACTCCACGTTCCGGACATAATGGAACAGGTTTTGGGAGCTAATTCGATCATCTATGCGAGTTATGGCAATAAACGTTCAATTTAAAATTAAACCGATTAAACGATTTTCTAGGCGTTTTAGCTTGCACCGGACAAACGGTAAATCCGATTGACATGAAATTTGAAACCATACAATAATATCACATTACGGATCCGATGAAACTGGTTTTGTCAAAATCTGAGACTTTTTGAAAAATGGCTATTTTAACTCGCCAAATTAATATTAAAAACAATTTCGATGCGTTTCGAGTTGCCACGGTCGAACGATAACTCCGATTGCTACGAAAATTGAAATCCGGTAATAACAAACTATTATGGATCCAATGGAACTAGTTTCATCCAATTCTGAGACTGTTCGAAAATTGGCTATTTTCACTAGTCGATTAAATATTAAAATATTCAATTTTCACATATAAACTTTTAATTCAATTTTAAAAGTTCTATAACATCATTCTAACTCCAATATGATAAAATAAAATTTTACAAATCATTTTCAATCATATTTAACCCAAAATTCAATTATTTCTGTATTTTCACATATTAAATTATCGATTTAATTATTCAATTAAATCCAATTATTCGAAATAAAATTTATTCGACTTATAAATTTCACTTATTAATATTTAAAATTAATTAAATATACAAATTTTAATTAATAAAAATCCTAGGTCATTACACTTAGCTTGGTTCCCAAAGCTATCTGTAGTGCTTCCCAAAACTAACTAGTGAGGATTAGATCACGATCGCTTACTATACTGCTTGGAACTCCATGCAATCGTACAATCTCCTTCATTTATATATATGTGTGTGTGTGTGTGTGTGTGTGTATCCGCAAGGCATGCTGCAGTTCTTGTTGGCTTTATCGGAATAAAGTGTGCACTTTTAGTTAATCGGTCTATGATAACCCAAATGCCTTCATTTTCTTTCTTTATGTGGGGTAAGCCATCAAGGAAATACATGGATATTTGATCCCACTTCCAAGCCGAAATCTCCAACGGTTGAAGTAATCCTACCGTCTTTTGTTGGTTACTTTTGATTCTTTGGCAATTTTCACACCGGCTGACATAGATAGACATGTCCCTCTTCATACTTTTCCACCAAAATGTACGCTTCATGTCCTTGCACATCTTATGAATCCCCGGATGAATGCTAAGTTTGGCTGTGTGGCATTCAACTAATACTTCTTGCCTAAGATTTTCAACATCTGGAACACAAATTCTTCATTTAACCGCAATACTCCATGGTTATCTATTTTAAAGCTTGAATTTGTTCCTTCTTCAGCTGCTTTATGCATTTCTCAAACCTTTTATCTTCTCCCTTTTTACTGGCATTTCTTTCCAGAAGAACTGGAGTTACTACCAAAAAGAAATGGTATCTAACTTTCTACACAATGCATTAGCTACTACGTGGGCTTTTCCTAGCGTATGTAGAATATTTAGATCGTAAGACACGAAAAATTCTAGCCAGCGTTACTGTCTCATGTTCAAATCATTCTGGATGAAAAGATACTTCAAAGATTTGTGGTCCGCGAAGAGTTCAAATTTTTCACCTAAAAGATGGAATATTATTTACTAAGGTCAATTCAGAGTTTTATCGAAATAAACTATGAAAGATTCTTACCCAGCAAATATTGTCTCTGTATCTTTAGAGCAAACACGGCTAATAATTCTGAGTCGTGTGTTGCATAATTTTTATCATGCATCTTTAGCTGTCTACTTGTGTAAGAAATCACCTTCCCATCTTGCATTAAAACTGCACCAAATTCTTCTCCACAAGAATTTGTATAAACGGTCAATCCACTCTTTCCATTTATAATTGCTAAAACTGGAGCGGTTACCAATCTATTCTTTAGTTCTTCGAATGCTTCTTTACATTTTGGGGTCCATATAAATTTAGCATCCTTCATTGTCAACTTTTTTAGGTGATAGTAGAGAAGTCTTGAATGAATCTTCTGTAATATCCTGCCAAACCTAAGAAGCTACAAATCTCTTTGGGAGTTTGTGGCTGCTTCCAATCTTGAATAACTGCAACTTTCCCTGGATCCACTAAAATTCCATCCCTTGATACTATATGTCCAAGGAATCTTACCTCCTTTTTCCAAAAATGACACTTTGAGAATTTGGCTTTAAGCCCATTATTCCTCAATATCTCTAACACAGCTTCTAGATGCCTTGCGTGTTCTTCTTCTGTCTTTGAGTAGACAAGGATATCATCGATAAAGACTAACACAAATTTTTTTAGCACATCTCTAAACACTTTGTTCATAAGGTAAACAAAATAAGCAGGTGCATTAGTTAGCCCAAAAGGCATAACTAACCACCCATAGAAAGTATTCGGACCTTTGAATGTGGTTGGATGGATGTAATCTTCTGCGTTCCTTAACTGATGGAATCCTGTAGCTCGGTCCATTTAAGATAAAACTCGAGCTCCGTGCAACTGGTCAAACAAGTCATCTTTTCGGGGTAGAGGATACTTTTCTTAATGGTTTGCTTATTTAGATCTCGCTAGTCTACACACTCAAAGATCCATCTGACTTAGCAACAAAAACTACGGCCGATCCCCAACTTGAACGACTAGGTATTATCAGTTCTTTCTTTAATAGCACTTGGGTTTGGTTATTCAACTCATCCCTTTCATTCGAAGCTATCCTTCTATCTTGTTGTTTAATTGGCATCGCACCAGGAACTAAATCAATACGGAATTCAATTCCACGATGTAGGGGCAAACTTTTTACTTCCTCAAAGACATCTGCAGATTCTTTAACAACGAGTAATGTTTTTAATCCTGTCTGGGCTTCACTGCAACTATTCTTTTAAAACAATCAATAATAGCTTCATTTTTAGTTAACTAATCCATACCAATTAAAATTTCGAATCTATTAAAATCTAAGATGAAAAGATCAAAAGGAAAGTGATGGGGAGGATAGGAAATCGGGGCTTTTTCACAGTGCATACAAAGATTAGTGGAACCTCCTATAGGATTCGCTACGCAGATAGAGTTGTCAACAATCTTAGGTTCAAGTTCTAGTTCTTCTACAAACGTTTTAGAAATGAAACTATGAGAAGTTCCTGTATCAAATAATACTCTAACTAAAACATCTTTGATAAAAATATTACCTTCCAACACTCCTTTTCCCTTCACATTCTGGAAGGTTGAAGGCTCATCCTTGATAGCGTAAACTTTGGTTTGTTCTCCTTTCTTCATTAGGGACAATCCTTAACCAGGTGTCCTGGTTTATGACAATTATAGCAGAGATAATTTTGAACCACAAGAGAGGCAACACTCTGAGCTTTGGGACCCCAACAATTCTTTGCAATATGGCCTTTCTTCTTATAATTGTTACAGGTGACATTTTAAAGTGGTTCTCTTGAGATCCTCCTTTGGATTTTCCCTGCCATAGCTTCTTGCCATTGAACTTCCTTTTATCCAGTTATTGTTGTTGTTTTCTTGTACTACGGGTGGATCTGTCTTATTCAAAGATTCATATTTACATCCCATGTCCATTAAATCTACAAATGGTTCTTTCACATGCCCAGTCATTCTGACATGGTATTGCTTCTTCATTCCAGAAATAAACTTTTCATTCTTTTTGAGGGGGGTATCTATCAATCCAGGCCCAAAATGAGATAATTCGTTAAACTTGTTAGCATACTCCTCAAATGAAATATGCTTCTCTTGTTTAAAATCCATAAAATGTCGATAAAGACGGGATTTTCCTGCTTCCGGCATATATTGCTCCTCTAGAACTTTATTGAATCATTCCCATGAAAAATCATTCTCTGATTCATTCTGAGTAATAGATTCCCACCAAACTTGAGCTCTATCTTGTAGCTGCTAAGAAGCTAAGAATCTCTTCTACTCATCTATAATATTCTATCCTTTGAAAATTCTTTCACAAGAGCGGATCCAAGCTTGTACTTCAATGATGGTTTCTGTTCCTTTGAAAGGTTTACCACCAAGGCTGGTATATTCTTGCATATAGTTGCAAAGTTAATTTGGGGCGGTACTGGAACTACTACTCCTCGACTACTGCAGCTTGCGGGAGTTTGACCATTAGTGGTATTACTTCCTCCCCTACCTCATACTCTTCGTCCACTCATTTTACAATCTGTATATAGTAAGAAAAAGATCTTTAGATATATATAGATGAGATATCTTAGGGAATGCTTTACAGTATGAATATACTCATTCAAATTAAATGTTTTAATTATGCGCTCTCTCAGACTAAACTCATTCTAGGGCATTACTAACCATATCTCTAATGAGTCATACCCGAACAATGCCAAGGTTCTCGCTTAACCTTAAGCTCCGATACCATGTGTGATGACCCATCTACTCGACCCTTAGAAATCAACATTAATACATCCATGGTATTCACATTCCGTAAATCCAAGTGTCAGGGAGGCAAATTATCAGGGGTGTAAAAGAAAATAAAGATAGAAGATAACACGATAGTAGAATCTCACATCGCATTCAACATTTTAATTATACATAAATGATCGTAGTCAAATACAAATCTAGGGGGATATTTATAACTGTCTATCCGTACATATTCTAGAAAATACGTACAACAAGACATGGCGAAAAATGGTTAGATATCTACATAAGTTACTTCAACTTCATAGCTCCAAAAGACTTCTTCGAAATGCTCCCCAACATGCTCCAAAATACTCTTAAGGTATCTTGACTACACGGCTGTCCGAAAAATAGGGCACTAGAGTTCAAAAGGAAAAATAAACTCCGGGTCAGTCATGGGACTGGTGTGAGAACTCAAAGAACGATATTTTAAAAACAAAAAGGTATCTCGTAAGACCACGCCGCACATAAAAAGTAAATGGATTTTTACCTTATGATAACGAAAACTCTTCATTACGTTTTGGGGATATCATTTTTAATGACTTTCTTTGAAAACATTTGCAAATAAACTTATTAATGTTAGCCGAAATTGTTACCATTATTAAATTCCAGCATGCTAGGTTCTACAAAACCGCAGGTTCTTATTGGAGAATGGATTTCCATACAAATGACCCAGTGAAGGGAGTACCTTCCGATTGGTACACCTCGAGATGGATGTCCCGAGGCACCAAACATCTGCCCTCTACCAACACAAGACTGGCCTACCTCTATAACTAGATAGTACCGAATATATCATCCCTCGATCGTTACTGACCTTTATCTGAAAGCTCTCTTCGCATACATCCACATTAAATTACATCCCGAACGTCATAGGGGGAAGAAATGTATCGAGAAGGGAATACCCTAATTGGGAATGACCTACTTAACCTTGCTACATCTAACCCTATTCCGGTCATTTTCGGTTGATGAGGCTCGAGGCTACGATTACCTTTTCACATAGCACATCTTCTTTCACTTTGAATGCCACATTTACCTTCCACATTCACACGACTGATTTCTACAAACGTATAACTGTATAAGCTCGTATGTCTCGGAAAAGGGTGTTAAGCTAAGAGAAGGTGTCTTCTCCACCACCGACTGATATACTTTTATAGAAACCACTCATTATGATTTGGAATGAAAGGTCAGACATTCATCCATACAAGTTCGTTTTTGGACCGTACGAAACCGAAGGCACTTTCCTCGGCCTTTACTAGGCGAGAACCCCTTGTGGTTTTGGGGTTTTCATAACAAGAGACCACTGCTACAATATAGTGCATCGGGAGTTTATCCTCAATTAATCAACAAGTAGTCCCTCGTTATTATTCGTCTCAATATCTCCGTCTTCAAACATCTTCATTCTTCGAACACGTAAAATGGTTCGAAGTTGTTTTTGGATAGGAATCGCCCAAATCTGACCCCGGTTCCTTCGAAATCCAATCATCGATACAATTGATGTAACTATGTGATTGTTTTTCGATTCATTCATTTCCTTTACCAAAATATCTTTAAGAGGTATATATTTTCAAAATCTTCTTTCTAACGAATACAGAACCATTTAAACCTCTTTTTGAATATTTCTCAAATCATTTTTAAAGAGTATCTTTTGAGAAAAAAGTATTAAAGAAGTCATTCTACTTTTATCCAGAATCAACTTCCGTATTCAGCCAGTGCTATGGGCAGAATAACGGTGAGTCACCTTTTAAATTCCACGAATAGGACCAGTTCCCTTTTCGGATTTTAATAATGAGTATAAGAAGATTATTTCTATAAAATACAAGTTGACCATCCGGGCTTTCCTTTCGATATGTTTCACCCCTCGCCTAAAAGAGAAAACTAAGGCCAGGTAACAGGGCACTGGTTGCTCCATTCTTAATCTTAATTACACGCCATGTTTTCACTTTTAGATCTCTCAGGCGGGACAAATGTACTAGTCGTTTTCGCATACTCGTTTTCCCTTTTTAAATCACTTAACTATTTGTTTAACCGTCTTCGAAATAATGTTAAATTATTCAAGTTTATTTTAAAATGCTTTATAATTTACTAAAAAATATTTACTAAGGATTTAAAAAATAATTGTTAAGTTTCAACCTTTATTTCAAACTTTATTGAAAAGTGTTGCAAATAGTGTTACAAAAAGTGCTTTAAAAGCTAAATTTTTCAAAACAGCCTTTATATCATTTAGGAAACTATATTTTCAACTTAAATCACTTTTAAGACATTTTAAAATATTTTTAGAATTTATTTCGTATTTTTAAAACACTAAATTTCATCAATTTTCAACTTTGGTCATTTAATGCAAAAACATGATTTTTCTTGAAAATTGATTTTTACCATATTTCAAAATATACAAGATGAAATCTTGATTTTCTTTTTTTATGAAAGATATAGATATAAGGATTCAGAAAATTCTTATTTTGAAGAACTCCAAACTATATTCCACTTCGTATGTTCATTTAAACTTTTGACGCGTAAACACGAACTACTGTTACGCGACGCGTCAAATTTTAGATGTATTTTGAGATTTATGTCCAAACTTTTCCGAGACAAGTTTAAACACTTAGGAATTATTTTTAAAGCATATTCAAACATTTTTAAAAGGTATAAATGATTCCATATCATATTTCATTTCTTTTGGAAAGATTTCCATATGATTATACGTCGTGTAAATCTGTGACTTGTTTCAACATATATTTAAATATACAACTAATAAACAACCAAAATAATGTTTATAACTATTTTAACATATTCGAACATGTCATATGAACTTGCATTTCAATTTAACAACTTTTTACTTACAATGTCACATGATTGTCGTTTATGTACATATTTGTTTACTAACTTTTGCAAATGACTTAAACGTGGTTGCTTTCTTTTTCAAACACCTATCAAACATCATTATTAACATCCAAACAACTTTTATAACTTACAGAATATTATATAAATATTTCCTACTTAATAATTTAGAGTTCTCATCTTTTGTCGTTTGCAATCAAGTTTTAAACTTTTCTAACTTTGCTACACTTTGCCTTAAGCTCCTAGAACTTGCTAAACTTCCTCGAACTTGCCTTAGGAGGCCACGACCAAGCTAGAAGGGGAAGATGTGCTCGACCAAGTGGAGGAAGAGGGGGGCGTGAGCAACAGGAGAGTGAAAGAGGCGTTTTAAACTGGCTCGGATGGATTTTTGTCGATATTTTCTTTGTTTTAAATTTTTGGAAATATTTTGGAATAACTTTATTTAGGTTGGAAGCCATTAAAAGAGAAGAAAAAGGTTGAAATTTTGAGAAGAAGAAGTGTGGAAGGAAGTGCGAAAGTGAGTGTGTATTTATAGAAAATATTTGAGATTAAAATATAGATTTGTGTTTTTACTTAAATAATCTTCCTTAAGAATTAAGTAAACTTATTTAATTCAAAACTTACCATCCACGTCACATCATACTTTTAAAATTCGAACACTTAAGAGTTAAGTAAAGAATACGAATGATTACTTTACTTTATGCCACATTTCTTTACTTTATTTCACATTTGATGTGACATATGTTTTGTCTTTTTTAGTTTACTTTTGCTAATTAATTTCTAGAATTTTCGAAGTGTGATTATTAAAGTTAACCTTGTTTAGTTAATTGTTAACTCTTTTTATATGTTAACATATTTGTTAAATTGTGTACATAAAGGTGCGACAACTTTAAATCAACAAAACGTTGGTATTTGACAAAATGTTTTATGTTCATATTTTGACGTTTTATTTAAACTATTTATCTATGTAAACCAAATTTAAAAATAAATTTTTATAATGTTATTTAAAAATATAAACACTCATAAATAAAATAAAATAATTTATTAAACCATTTAAACAAACTTTTTTGAAATTAGGATTTTGTCAGTTTTGTCGATATAAGCAAATGTTTCTACTTTTATGTATATTTCTATTTCTAAATCCCATCTAATATTATTTGAATCATAAAACCTTTTGTATTTTATATTTAAAATCACTTTAAATATTATATTTTGAAATGGTTAAATTTTGGGTCATTACAACAAATGTGGCAATTATCCTTTACCACCGGCACCAATAGTATATAAATAGTGCGCGTTGTCATGGCCGACCGATATAGGTTGATCATCAGGGTTTAGAATGAATAAATGCAACATATAATTAGTCATATATCTTATAGCGCATGGAAAAAAATATAATCATATCATATACAATAGAAGAGACAGTAATAACAATGTGAACATACCATCATCATCAGAGTATAATATCCACAAAGTTGTACATCAATGATAGAGTTTATACAATGGAAACAAACTCAACAACTGTCTCAAATACAAATGGTAAGCACTCACAGCCAAGGCTCCCCAGTGTTTCACATCAGAAGTAGTATAGACTCTATATATATAATATGAGATAGCTCCATCCAGCTCATCCCCCAAACAGCTATTGCATCACCTAGACCTATTATCTAATCTACTCATTTAAAAGTTCCCAAGATAGTAAGAAACAATAAAACCTTATGTCAGACAACAGCCAGGGTTGAGTTGTAAATGAGTCTCATAATACCATAAGGAAAATACGGAAAGGAATAAGAGTACGCGAATCATACAAGACATGTCCCTGCAGCCAAAGAGTTAGCATATAACACTATAATATGCTACTCTACAATGTCATAAAGATATACCACAAACCAAATAAAGGATTTCGGTCTTCCAAGTGTTCCTATCTCCAATATCTACTTCCCCTGATACCTATGAGTGATTACCTAGTAAAGGAAGCAACCAAAGCATTCACAGTATCCATCAAACAATTCTAATTATCACTCCATGTGCTCTAATATATGATAACTCATATGATCCCTAAGCCAAGGACTAAGGGAAATCCCGATTCTCTATTGTACTCTCGTCTTGTATCCTAAAGTTGGATACATGTCTCGCAACCCAAAGCTAGACACTAGACCCAAAGCTACAAGTCAAAGGTATACGGGTCATTTCATTGACCCATGAGGGTCCTCACTTACAATACCCATGCTTCGAGTACAACTGAAAACTCTCTGAGCATCAACAATTCCTTAGCACATACACCGAGCCCACCTTTGTTCTATTTGGACAATGAGCCCTTCTTATTCAATTTAGTTTCCATTATTCACGAGAAACCCATCCACATTCCCCGATCATACAGCTCCCTCCTCTACTAGCCAACATCTTTGGAACCTACTCCCAACACGAGCCAGAATCCAAAAACCGTAGCTTTTCATTACGTGGCTATATCGTCATCAACCCGATACGAACGAGCCTACACCTATAGTACGATCTACAGGGCTTCCTCTTCCTACCTTGAAAGTTCCACATCAAACCCATGCAAAGTGATAACTCGATACTGACTCATAGAACTAACTTAGTACCGAGTTATAAACTTAGCCAATCATTGGCTGCCATCTCTTTCCTTGCATCTAGTATTCTACCCTAAGTGCCTTAGACCCTGACCCATCCCTCGGTGATAACTCGGCCCCAATCCAAAGCCCCATCTTCTAGTTCTAGAGATAATTCAGAACAAATCCAACACTTAGCCAAATTTTCCAACATCTTGCTATAGAACATCTCATCTAGCCATGTTCTACCCAGTTATACAAACCACTGAGTCATAGGCCCCTTCACCATAACTCGGTATCGAGTAAAAGGCATAACTCAATGCTGAGTTATGTAATTAACCCCGTTTGAGCTGTGACTCATCGTGCCTTTTCCTACCGTACCCCAGAGCATATATGCTAAGTTTCATCTAATTCCGACCAACTTTGCTTTCGATTTGCTTAATTCTTCAACCTAACTTTCTATGCAATCACAATACTAGCAAATAACATAAAATCATATCATTTAAACATAGAATAACAAGCAATTTCATCTAATCAAACTTGTAACCCATCAAAATAAAATAAACAAGGCAATTTCTAACATAGATCTACATATAGCATGAATACATGAACATAAATCAATGTTAATTCTAATCAATCTATATCATATGCATGGATTAATATGTCATTAAAGTCAGAAAAGGTTTTATAGCCAAAATCAATTTAAAACATGTTAAATCTTATAATTCTCCATACAAACGTGTTTAGTTTAGTAAATTGAGAAAGCATAAACCACTCGTCAATTACCAAATAAACCAATTCATGTGTAAATCTAATCTGGATAGTGAAGAAAAGCACTTCAAATCAAGCAAATCTATGATCTCTAGCTTCTAATTGAAGATCTAGTCTCTAATCTGTAGTCTAGTTTGATTTATAGAGCAATTTGGGTGATTCTGGATGAAATTAGGATAGATCGAGGGCTTATTAGGATTTAGGCTTGATGTAGAATGTGAGGGAAAATTTTCATTTGACTCCGACGGCTCCTATTTATAGTGATTCTCTAGTTAGACTAATGGATCGACTAATAGGCTTCACTGATTGCACACTAATTATGACCAGCAGTTTTCAAAACTTAAAACAGGCATGACTCCCTACCATAAGTCTGTTTTTCGATTATGGCTACTTTACGAAATAGAAAACCACTATCCCGAAGCAATGGAATTGGTTTGAGACCCTAATTCAACACCTATCAAAAGTTATAATCCAAACAATATTTTCAGGGTCAAAATGGCTACACAGAAATTCATAAAAATCATCAAAGTATAAAATAGACATAAGAGTCATGTCCCAAAATTATAGAGTCATTTGATTTAATACGAATAAAATAAAAATATTGTATGATCCTTCAATATGTAAAATAAGAGTCGTTATCATTTACTTGGAAGTTCTTCTTAAACAAGAGTATCATGTCAAGATTTAATTGAAATGAAAATTGCAACTAAAAAAATTAAAGGGCATTGGTTTGATCCATGGATTAATGCTAAATCATCGATCAACAATTTGGGATGGCAAGCATTCGACTATACATGAGGAGCAAATAAAGAAGTGTCTACGCTTATATATGAAGGAGAATGTATCTCGCATTTCTAACTTACCCCTTAACGTAACTAACAGCATTGGAAAAAAAGTTTCATAGCAGTGAATCAGAAGATTTTTGGTGGTAGAGCCCTAATGAAAATGGACAATTTAGTTTAAAATCGACCTGGGATTGTACAAGAACCAAATGCAACACCCATTCAAGTTATCATCGCATATGGAATCTAACACGTGCCCTGTAAGTGTCTATTAGGTCTGTCAAATGGGTTGGGTTGGGTCAAAATGGGTTGGGTTGAGTTTGACCCAACCCATTTATGACCCATTTTTTTACCTACTATAACCCAACCCATTTATGATCCAACCCCGTTTAATAAACGAGTTATCCATTTAACCCATTTAAAGATTTAAATTTGATTTGACAAAAAAAAATATAAAATAATTTTAATTTTTTTGTTTTGAATTCCAATAAAAAAATTAATTCTAATTTTTATCAAAATTCAAATATCGGGATGTGGTAGGCTGTTATTTTCTAAGTACAACTGTTAGCCCCTTTGGAGAACTACAATGTGCATTCACAAAATGAAATATTCGAGTGTTACATACTTTCCGTAATTTAGGTGGAAGTTCATCGGTCGAAGTCCCGCTTGATTCTGAGTCAGTACGAAAAAGTTGTTGCAGTCTGAACAAAAAAATTGTGGCCTCTGCACCAGGTGAAGTTCAAATATGAGGATGTGGTAGCCTATTATTTTTCAAGTACAACTATCTATCCCCTTTGAGAACTACAGTGTGCTTCACAAGATGAAGTATCCGAGTGTTACATACTGTCCGTAATTTAGGTGAAAGTTAATCGGTCGAAGTCTCGCCTGATTCCGAGCCAGTATGAAGAAGTTATTACAGTCTGAACAATAAAATTAACGGCTTCTACACTATGCGAAGTTCATATATGGGGATGTCGTAGTATTATTTTTTAAGTATACTATTATCTTCTAAGTACAACTGTCAGTCCCCTTGGAGAACTATAGTGTGCGTTCACACGATGAAGTATCCGAGTGTTACATTGTGACGCCCCACCTCTATACCCATGCTAGCCAAGGACACTATGAGGTAATGCCGTCAACTAGCACAGAGAATAAGGCTGTTGAGGAGTGACCATCCGTGTAATTGCCTTGTGCGAGCATCGATATGTCAGGTAGTAATCCGACATATCGATACAAACTCAAAGCTACTACACGGTGGCTATATAAAATCTTCGGAAACAAATATAGAAATAAAAATAACACAAATCAGTCACGGATATCCATATCACAAAGGAGGAAATAGATATGAATATATAACACTTAAAAGTGTTCATCCAAGTAGTGGTCTAACAAGATCCACAATATCACAAAAGAATGGTTACAAGTGCTACACAAAAGAATAAGTATACATCATGGAATCTATATGTTAATGTAAAAATCAGACCCTAACACCCCGGTGTAGATTGAAGTTAAGCGAAAGCACCACCCGTGAACACGGGAACTAAAAAAAAGTAGAAAAGTCACAGAGAAAGCAGAAAAGACAACAGCTTTTATAGTGGTTCGGCTTAGGGTAAGCCTACGTCCACTTTAATTCTCTTTATTACTGAATCGATTACAACTTTACAACAATTTTCAATTACAATTCTAATGAGACAAACAACTAGAACTTTGATGCAGAAGAATTCTTTGAATCCATGTAGATTGCGTTAGATTTCCTCTCGAAGTTAGTTGAGATGCCTTTCGAACTTGAAGTGTCGGGTGAGTTGGGAATTCAGCAGAGTATCGGCGCCTAAAGAGATTGGCCAAAAGTCCCCTTCATGCTTGAGGTAGGTTGGTATTTATAGGGAAATCCCCCCTTTAGGTCGTAATTCGTGACCGGTCTAAGGTAAGTCATGGCCGACTCATCTGGCCCCTCCATGGTTTCACAAAAGTTCATTTGCAAGTCCTAAGTCGCCCACGAGTCAACATCTAAGTCGCAAATGAGTCAACAAGTCCTCTTCATGCGGCATTGAACCTTCACCCAGTAGCTTTAGGTCATGGACGACTCATGCTAGGTCGTGAGTCGTGTACGAGTTAAGAGGCCACTGTGCCAAGTAGCTGCATTGCACTTGTCTTCCTTTGCTTGGGTCGTGAACGACTTAACATAGGTCATAGGTCGGTTGCGACTTAGGTCGGTAGCTATCTTAGATCGGTAGCTATCTTAGGCAGTTGAGTCGGCGTTCTTGTTAAAGTATTAAGTCGGCAACCTTGTTAAAGCATTAGGTCGGTAACTGTTCAGCCTTAAGTCGGTATCCCTTTTAGGCCTTAGGTCGGCATCCCTCTCAAGCATGTTAGGTCGGTATCCTTGTTAAGGCATTGAGTCGGCATCCCTTTTTAAGTCTTAAGTCGGTAGTTTTTTAGGTCGCTGAGTCATGGAAGAGGCGGAGTTAACATTTGCCCCTCGAAGTATACGCCTAATGGTTAGGTCGTGTGCTTCGATGTCCTTTAACCTGCTCGCTCTCTAAGTCGGTAGGTCGTACGCGACCTAACAGTTAGGTCGTACGTGCCGTTTCAGATCCCTTCACTGCAAGGTATAAATCACATCTTCTTCTTCCTTCTCATTACCTACTCTCTTGATTCTACCATTAAAAACTTTCTCAAGCTCCAAAAGGCGATTTCATTCCAAACAATCACCGACAATCTTTGTTATTCATCACGTAAGTAAACTTGCTTCCTTCTCGATCTCCTACTGTCATTGATTCATGAATCCCATTCAAACTTCACCCACCTCCTCGCGCAGTGCTCCATCACAAATCTTATCATACCGATAGTTAATGATCCTGAGATGGCTCAATTTGGATTCAAACGGTTGGTGAAACGATGCCTATAGGTCACTGCTTCGGGCTAATCAATCTTGATTTACGTTAGGATTGTGGGGTGTTGAATTCGTGGGGGTTTTAATCTGGTTTAATGAATGACCCGATAGCATGAAATAGCATAAATGAAATGAGGGTTTTTTGGTTGAGGGAGTGGCTAACGGGTTAACGGGTTGAGTGGAGCGAGATATTGATTTGGATGCGACCCAGTGAATTTGGGTGACTTAACTTCTGGCCTACTTAATCCTCTGCCGACCTGACCCTTAAACCGTGGCCGAGCTAGCACTTGGGGAAAATCTACCGACCTATTATTCTGCCGATCTAACCCTTAAACTGTGGCCGAGTTAACATTTAAACCGTGGCCGAGTTAACCCTTAAACCGTGGCCGAGTTAATCCTTGGGGAATTTCACACCACTTTTTGAGCCAGAGCCTTCCTCCTTACTACTCCTCACGACCTAAAGAACTACCGATTAAAGGAACCAGAAACCTAATCTTAACTCGCGAGAGATTCCTTGGGTCGCAGCCGAGTTAACACTTGGATGCCCAACTCGAATTCTCACTTAAAAGCATAACTCCAATTTGAATTCTTAACTTGATCTACTGTACTGAACTGCTTAAATCCTGGATTTTTTTAACTTTGTTGCTTTATTTCACAGACCAAATTAACTTATAGGCTAACAACCTGCTGAAAACAACAATCACGAAAAACCAAGGCGAATATACTGCCATTGACTGCCCACATCAAATGACAGATTAGTCGACATAAAGTAATTAACTTAAATACACTGTATGAAATGTTGTGAACCAATCAACTAAAGTGAAGTATTAATGCAAAGCATCGCTAACTTGAACTGATTTGTTTGCATCAACATTATACTCGCATATTAAAACAACGAACCCTGGACTTTATAACTGACAAATACTTGCTAGTTTTTATTCCAGTTACATTTGCTTATTGCTTGATTGATTTTACACAACACTCCACACACTTTAGGAAACGTGCACCTTCATGTTTGAATATCCAGTTGTTTGTGTAGAATGACTTCCCATCAAGAAGAAGAAGTGGTAGCTCAGGCGGGAGAGACCTTTCAAACAGCTGTTCCCATAAAGAATCCTCCAGAGAGAACTTCGACTATTCTAACTCCGAGAGCATTTATTCAGCTACGTACTCAATTTGGTTTTGCTGAAAATGATGCCCTACTTCCCGGGCCAGATGATACTGCCGACAGTCCTCCCCCTGGTTTTGTCGCAGTCAATCGTCAAATGTGCTTAAGCGGGGCGATTCCTCCCTTTAATGACTTCCTTCAAACCCTTCTCCTTCGGTTGACAATCTCTCCATTCCAACTTCATCCTAATGGCTACGCCATCTTGATGGGCTTGTGTGTTTTGTTTAGGATAACTCTTGATCGCTTGCCAAGTTTTGAAGAAATTCGCTACTTATGCTCGTTTGCAAAGAGTAAAGACCATCCTTCCCTTATTATCGTGAAAAGCGCTAGAAACCGCAAGCTTATTTCTGATCTTACCAAAAGTGTTCATGGATTTTTGAATCAGTTTTTCTTTGCTCGCTGCCCCCCAGGGTTTTATGCCATCTGGAGAGTAGGAAGTAAGATTACCTGTTTCTATTTTCTCCATTTTCAAACTTTTCGAGATCTGAATTACCAATTGCTAATTTCATTCTTTGCTCTTTTCAGCACTTCCTCTCCCTTCTAGAGATCCAAGCCATAAGCAAATTTTTGAAAGATTGAGTGTCGTGGCCGCGGAAGAGAGAAGTATAAAAATTTTATTGAGGGATGAACTTTTTCATCAGTACGGGCTTTTACACATTTCTCGTTCTACACATCATCATGAGGTCCCAGACTCCCCGGCTAGAGCATTAGATGCCCCGGTTTCTTCTGACGCACCCATACCAAAAGAACCTGCTCCTGAGACTTCTCTGGTGAAGTGCTCTACTATTGTCGATGTTGCGGGGTCGTCTAGCAAATTCACACTTGCCCCAGTTATTGAGGAAGAAGAGCCTCAGGGATCTCCCCAACGTTCACAGAAGTCCGGCAAAGAAGCCGGGAATACAAGCCCTGTCAGGAAGAGCGGGGACGACACTTTCGAAGGGTTGAGCGACCTCTTTGCCACCTCACAGGAGATCTTTAAAGACGACCCTGTCACTACTAGGGTTTCTTCTTCAGTAGTGGAAGCGACTTCTTCTTTGCAACAAGCTCCGTCAACCCAAGAGTTGACGTTAACTACTACCCCCACAACTATTCCGCAATCGAAGAGTGGTTCGTAGTTTGATGCGCGTAGTTTGCTCATCACACACACTTAGAATCTTTCGGCATTTTCATACACCTAATTCTTTGTACTTTGAAGATTCTAAAGTTATGCTTCTTTTCTCTGAAGACTTTTAAGGCTTGTTGTTTTTATTTCAGATTCTCCGATGGGACGCAGCGGCTCTTACTATGACGACTTTCAGCGCCATGGGAGGCGTAGTCAATATGATTATAGGCGCTACCTTCCCGTTCATAGGGAAACTGATGAAGAGAGAGCCGCCCGAAAGGCTCAGGAGAGAAAGGCTCAAGAAGAGCGTTATGAGAGAAAAGAAAGGGAGGAGCACCATGATTCTTCCCAGAGAGATGACGATTCTCACAAGAGAAATTCGCATGATGATCGGGGAAAAAGCCATATAGTTGAGGACCCAAGCAAGCGTGCCCGGCACGGTGAAAGGCATGCTTCTACAACTCCTGAAAAGGTCACTGCCCCCGTCTCACTTGACATTCCTTCTGGCTCTCCTGCTCTCGGGAAGACAGACATTCAGACAATAATCAACAGGCCTAAATTCCAAGTTGGACCAGGCCCAGCCACTTTGCAAAGCCGGTTTTCTCAATGGTGCCTAAAGGGAGTGCGGTTTAATCTTGACTTGGTCCCTATTGACAAGCCTGCTATGCTGCGAAATCTCGATGCCGTCAGGGTTGATATTGAAAGGATGTCGAACTGACAAAAGCTTGCTGACGAGCTTCAAAGGGTAAATCGTGCGAATCTCGAGGCCATGCTTACTATGGAGAATGACAAAGCTGAATGGCAGAAGGTTCATGAGCAGCATGATACCGAGATGAGGAGCATCACTACTTATAATGAAAAGCTTGAGGCGAAGGTCGAGAAACTTAAAGAAGAACTCGCCACTTCTTCTACTTCTTACACTAAAAAGGAAGAAGTGCTTCAGAAACAAGTGAGAGATGCTCATGCCGGCCAAAAAGACGCCGAAGACAGGCTTGAAGTGCAAAAAAGAATCAATGAGGGCTATATTGCTGATATTGCAGAGCTTCGGAAGAAAACTGACTCTCAAGAGGCAGAGATCGAAATGCTTAA
This sequence comes from Allium cepa, assembly GCA_030765085.1. NCBI lineage: Eukaryota > Viridiplantae > Streptophyta > Magnoliopsida > Asparagales > Amaryllidaceae > Allium > Allium cepa. The sequence continues at coordinate 491,990,445 of CM060942.1, forward strand.
GCTTCAACTCTCCAAAGCTGAAAGAGAGCGTGATGAGGCCGTTGCCGGTAAAATTGCAGCTGAAGAATCTCATGAGGCAACGAAGATCAACATCAGCTCGACATTATTTGACTTTTATTTGCACAGCATCTTGGGGCACGGTAGTCTCGCCTTTCTAGGCCCCAAATATGAAATTACTCTGGCTGAAGTGTGGGAGGCCGCACTTGACATGCTTGGCGGTGAAGGTGCTGGCTATGCCGAATCAGCCGTTGAGGAGCATTACTTGGATGACGATGCTCGCGCCGCTCTCGCCAAGGGAAAAGAACAACTTGCAAAATTAAGAGCTGAACTGGCAGAATGGGAACGGTTAGGAAAAACTACTTCAACTATTCCAATCCAGCCTTCACCTTCGGCCGAAATCGACATTGTCGGCTCCAGTTCTCATTCTCCATCCCTGGTCAAAGTTACAACTGAGATTACAAGTACACAGGGTGGAGATGAAGGCGAAGAGAGCACCGAAGCACAGGCTTATGAGGTTGATATCAGGAAGCCGACTTCTCCAGGTAACTCTACTGTTAATCTTGCCCAAGTAGACTGCTCATTTGCTTCTTATGAGTTCGATGAGCTTCTCGACTATTTCCTAAACCTCAATGAGCCTTTATCTCCTCTCTTTACTGACTTTAACTTCTTTTCTTCTGTAGAGAAAGTGTCGAGCATCGTTCAGACTCCTCCTCCTTCAATTATTCCTCCTTCGCCTCTCCAGGTCACTCCTCCGTCCGCCTCTCAACCCGGGTCGCAAGAGGAGCAAATAGAAGCTCTTCATGGCTTAGATGACCCTATTGCTTCTCAAGAACATGGGGGAGAAGGGCTTGGAGAAGGCAATGAGTCACCGGAGCGAACCACTTCTGATAACATAAAATTATCTGCTCTTGTTACTTCGGGAAGTGAGTCTTCTTCAAGGAGGAGGAGGAAGCGTGTCACTTCCAAGAAGAGAAGGAAAGACATTCTTGTTTCTGAAGAGGAAGCGAAAGTTGATCCGGCAGTAACCCTTTCTCCTTCATCCCCGACTCTCCCAAGTCGTCCTGAAAAGCTGCCTATTAGGTCAGGTGAAGGCTCTAAGGGTGGTGGCAAGAAGAAGTAAGGGGTCCTGCTTCGATTTATCTTTACTTTTTGCTTTTTGCATGTAGTGGCCGGAGATTGTGCGGGTACCGGCCTCCGCTTTTCTTTTTCTTTTTATTTTGAAACCTGTACCTGTAAAAAAATTGACAGTATTGAATAAAATGATTCTTTTTGTTTGTACAAACTTCTGTCTATATTTAAGAATGCATTTACTATTCATTTTTGTACAAGTTTCTTTATATGATATTGCAGTGAGCTTGTGGTATGTTGTTCAAGCGTAATTTTTACCAATGTAGTTATACCATGTTGCCCCTATACCATAAGCTCGTTGCAATATTTTATACTTTGAGGGGGCTTGTACTCTTATTTTCTGGAGAATAACTATTCCATACTTGGAGGAATACTATTCTGCTCTAAATAGAGTACAGCTCACTCCATATGAGTTTCTACGCTTCATCCTTCGAAGATATCACTTTTTCTTTTGTGCTTTCACACATTTTTACCAAGTGAATTCTTCTATGTGGTAAAGCGGGCCTCTGAAGGGCACTTTAACTTCTTTTTGAGGGAGAGTATTTTCGAAAATAGAAGAACCAGTCTTCCTTTGGAAGCTAAAGTGTGCCTTTGAAGAGGGCTTCTTCTCTTCTTTTTTTTTTATATTGTGCCTCGGTGGAGGGCTTTTGATCTTTGCTTTGCATTTCCGGTGAAATTCTTCTTTGAAAAGTTGTACTTCTGAGGAGAGCTTTTTCACGTTTCAACACTTGGAAGTTTTATTTCAATCTCGATAAAACATGTGCCTCCGAGGAGGGCTTTCCACGTTTCAACACTTGGAAGTTTTATTTCAATCTCGGTGAAACGTGTGCCTCCGAAGAGGTCTTTCTGTTTAATTGCACCCCTGGGAAGAGGTTTTTTTGATTGTGCCCTTGGGAAGAGGTCTTTTTGTTTGATTGCGTCTCTGGGAAGAGGCCTTTTGTTTCTGCCCCTTGGGAGAGGCTTTTATTTTTCCCTGTTCGCTGGAAAGCGGGCCTCCGAAGAGGGCTTTTCACATTTCATCTCACGGGAGTGTATCACCGATCACGGTGAAATGTGTGCCTCTGAGTAGGGTTTTTGCCTGGAAGTTTGGAGTTTCTTTCTCTCGGTTGGACGGATTCACGGGAGTGTATCAACCGATCAGTCCACAACTTTGTATCGAGAAAGATCTCTCTTTTTCTGGTTTAACCCGCTCGATGTCTTTTAGCATTTCAACTGTGGTGAAATGGGCCTCCGAAGAGGGCTTTTCACATTTCAACACTTGGAAGTTTTATTTCAATCTCGGTGAAACGTGTGCCTCTGAGTAGGGCTTTTGCCTGGAAGTTTGGAGTTTCTTTCTCTCGGTTGGACCGATTCACGGGAGTGTATCGACCGATCAGTCCGCAACTTTGTATCGAGAAAGATCTCTCTTTTTCTGGCTAGGCCCGCTCGAGGTCTTTATCCTCCGAAGAGTTGTGCCTCCGAAGAGGGCTTGTGCCTCCGAAGAGGTCTTTTGCTGATTGATGCTTGCTTGCCCATGTCTCTTTCCCATCTATTCATGTCGGCGATCCCCGTCATCTTTTGCAAGTGTCATCCTTTTTTAGTTGCCAATAATTTTCCTTATCCAAAGAAACATACTTCATAGTTAAGCGAGTTGGTGGTGGTAGACACAGGCTATTTAACTGGTTGTTTGTTTGTTCAAACATTTGCAGTTAGTTAGAAATGGCCCACTTTCATCCACATCGCTAACTTTTGTTCGAAGCACTTCTTTTGTAGGATTTGAGTATGGAAATTTTGAATGGTCTAGCGTTTGCTTGCTGGGTGATGTCGGAGATCACTCGGTCTTGTGACAGATAAGCTTTGTTTTTATGGCCTGCATTATTAAATCGACATTTTAGTAACACAGTTAACGTATTTTATATGTCGAAATAAAACAAAGCAGTTTATAATAGTAGAGAACACAAGATTTATAGTGGTTTGGCCAAAAACTGGGCCTACATCCACTTTATAGCTTTTCATTATTCACTTGCTTTACAATTGCTTTCAATACAAGAATCATATATTCATAATTCTTTTACGACATTTCAGCAAAGCTTTCAAGTAAAATAGGGACGCAAATGATTGCTGTTCCAAGCTCTTGGGATTGGTTCTCCTTCGACAGTTGTGAGTTTGAATGTGCCATCAAGGAGTTTTGCGCCTATAACATATGGCCCTTCCCAGTTTGGCCCAAACACACCTATGGCTGTCATAATTCTCTTCAGGACTAAGTCCCCAACTTCAAAGCTGCGCTGCCGAACTTTGGAATTGAAGTGCCTGGCTATTCTTTGCTGGTGAGCTGCAATTCTAAGTCTAGCCTCTTCTCTTCTTTCATCGAGGAGGTCAAGTGCTTCCAATTGCAATTTTTCATTCTCATTTTGATCAAAATGGATCCTTCTGTGTCAGGGGACTTCAGTTTCCACTGGAATCATTGCTTCTGATCCGTATGCCAATGAAAATGGAGTATGCCCAGTTGCAGTTTTATGGGTGGTTCTGTATGCCCATAGTGCAAGTGGTAACTTATCGACCCGACCACCTTTTGCTTTTTCCAGTTGCTTTTTGATGGTTGATTTAATGATTTTGTTTACTGCTTCCACTTGCCCGTTTTCCTGCGGATGAGCCACTGCTGAGAAGCTTTTTCGGATCTTGAATCGTTTGCAGAAATCTTGGAACTCCTCACTTTCAAACTGAGTACCATTGTCTGTGATTATCTTCTGAGGCACACCATACCTGCAAATGATATTTTTAGTCACAAAACTTATCATTTTCTTAGAGGTAATAGTAGCCAATGGTTCGGCTTCAGCCTATTTAGTGAAGTAATCAACAGCAACGATAGCATATTTAATCCCCGATTTGGCAGTCGGCAAAGGCCCAATGAGATCTATTCCCCAGATAGCAAATGGCCATGGACTGACCATTTGTGTTAACTCAGTGGAAGGTGCTCTAGGAATTCTAGCGAATCTCTGGCATTTATCACACTTTCGGGAATAGTCAGCAGCATCCTGATTAATTTCTGGCCAAAAGTATCCATAACGGAGGATTTTCTTTGCTAAAGTTTGACCACCTGTATGATCCCCACACTCTCCTCCGTGTACTTCAGTCAGAATTGTCTTAGCTTCTTCCTTTGTCACGCATCAGAGTAATGGCATTGAAAATCCTCGTCTGTACAAACGACCATCTTGAACTATATATCTGGAGGCCTTCCTCATCAGCTTCTGTCGTTCTTTTGAACTTTCTGGCAAAGAACCATTGAGTAAATATTCAAGTATCGGAGTCATCCATGATTCTTGCTCTTGGAATACATTCATAATCCAATCAACATCCATTTCATCTGTGCTTGGAGCTGACAAGACTTCGACGGGAACTAATCCCAATAGCTGAGCTTCACCAGTACTCGAATACTTTGCGAGAGAATCCGCCTTCATGTTCTCTTCTCGGGGTATATGGCTTATCGAATAACGGTCCAAATCTTGAAGGAGCTCCCAGGCTTTTGATAAATAGGCGGGTAGATTCCCTCCTTTAGCTTGAAATTCCTTCTTGACTTGGCAAACAATAAGTTGAGAATCACTGAAGATCTGTAATGCCTTGATCTTTAGTTCTTTAGCAATCCTTAAACCAGCGATGAGGGCTTCATATTCAGCTTCATTGTTTGTCGAAGGGAATTCTAGTCTCAGTGCATAACATAGCGATCGCCCTTCTGGGGTTTCAAGGACAACCCCTGCTCCAGAACAGTAATCATTTCTTGCGCCATCGACATACAATTTCCATTGGATGGGACGCTATCAGTGACTTCTTCCTCACTATCACCCTTATCCGTACATTCTGCGATGAAATCTGCCAAAACTTGTCCATTGATTGCTTTTCGGGGATGGTAAGTGATGTCATATTGGCTGAGTTCAATATTCCATTTCAAAAGACGGCCCGAAGTCTCAGGACGGAATAGGACTTGCTTTAGAGGTTGATCAGTGAGGACTTTGATGGGATGAGCTTGGAAATACGGCCTCAATTTTCTTGATGCGATCAACAAACAATAGGCGAGCTTTTCTAATCTTGAATAGTTCATCTCTGCCCCAGTGAATCTTTTGCTGATATAATAGACTGGGCGTTGAATCCTTGCGTCTTCCCGTACCAACACTGCACTGAGAGCATGAGACGAAATTGCCAAATATATGAAGAGATCTTCACCACTGTCAGGCTTTGAAAGTATCGGAGGCACTTCCATATGACGAACCAACTCATCAAATACTTTCTGACATTCAGGAGTCCACTCAAAGTTTTTTCTTCCTTTCTTCAGAGCATCAAAGAATGGAATGCATTTGTCAGTAGCTTTGGAAATGAACCGACTCAAGGCAGCAACCTTTCCATTGAGACTTTGCAATTCCTTCGTTCTAGGAGCCTTGACCTCTCTCAGGGTAGTGATCTGAGCTGGATTAGCTTCAATGCCCCTAGCGCTCACAATGAAACCCAAAAACTTTCCGGACTCCACACCAAATGAACATTTCAAGGGGTTAAGCTTCATTCTGTACTTTCGGAGTACTGCGAACATCTCTGCCAAGTGATCCATGTGGTCCACTGCTTTCTTAGACTTCACTAACATATCATCAACATAAACTTCCATTATCTTGCCAATCTGTGGTTTAAACATGGCATTAACAAGCCTCTGGTAAGTTACCCCTGCATTCTTGAGTCCGAAGGGCATGACCTTGTAGCAGTAGAGTCCAACATCTGTGATGAAGCTCGTATCCTCTTGATCTGGCTCATGCATCATAATCTGGTTATATCCAGAGTATGCATCCATAAAAGATAACAATTCATGCCCTGTCGTCCCATCCACCAACTGATCGATCCTGGGCAGCGGCAAATAGTCTTTGGGGCAGGCTTTGTTCAAATCTGAAAAGTCAATGCATACTCTCCACTTTCCGTTAGCCTTCTTCACCAGCACTGGATTTGATACCCACTTTGGATAAGTAGATTCTCTGATGAAACCGTTCTCCATGAGCCGATCAACTTCTTCTTTTAATGCAGCTGTCCTCTCAAGACCCTGAGTTCTTCTTTTCTGTTTCACAGGTGTAAACTTTGGATCAATGTTCAGAGTGTGTACTGCAATCTCTGGGGATATTCCACACATGTCAGCATGAGTCCAAGCGAATACATCCAAATTAGCCTTCAAAAATGAAATCAGAACATTCTGAACTGTTGTGTTGAGTTGTGAACCCACATTGAGCACTTTGTTTGGGTCTTTTGGGTCAACGGGCACCGACACTGTTACCTCTACCGGTACTACCCTATTCTCCCCTGCACTGGCTTTCCTTGGATCCATCTCTCTTCGTGCGCCATTACATTCGCCAGTGCAGGGTCCACCCTGTAATTGCTACAAGGTTGGTTCCTTGGTGCGGACTGGAGCCGCCGCACCTTTTCCCATTTTTCTTTTCCTTGATTCTCGCAACTCTGCAAAGTAACATTCTCGCCCCGCATCTTGGTCTCCCTTAATCACACCAACTCCGTTATATGTGGGGAATTTTAGAGTTAGACACCATGGGGCAAGAACAGCTTTGAATGCAGCAAGAGTTGGTCGGCCTAAAAAGGCATTGTAGGCAGAGAATTCTTCAACAATTATAAAGGTTTGCTTTCGAGCCACCTTCCTCGGTCCCTTTCCGAGTTCTACAAACAAATCTATGGTCCCAATCGACTGTTTGGGTTCTCCAGCAAACCCAGCAATCTTAAGTGATGAAGCTTGAACGTCAGCCATTGGAATTTTCATTTGATCGAAGGTCTTCTTGAAGAGGATGTTGCATGAAGCTCCACAATCAACTAGAACTCTTCTCATAGTTGCCGGCCCAATGCCAGCGGATATGACCAAAGGATCTATGGTCGGAGCCTCGATACTCAAAGAATCCCTGGCACTGAACACAATATCATCTATGGAAGTCTTTTGTTGCTTTAAAGGCGCATCATTCTCTAAAACAAAAACATTCTCTTCAGCTGGTATGTGCCTCAAGGCCCGGGCATACCTTTCCATCTCGCCCCAGCTTTTGCCTGCTGGGTGAGGTCCTCCAGTTATTATATTGATGACAGGCCTTTCTGATTCATGCTCTACGGCCTTCTCACTTGAACTAGGACAGTGAGCGGGAACTTGCTGTCCTTGAGTCGATGAGGTTGGGGCATTTCTATTTCTTTTCACATACTGCTGGAGCTTGTTCTCTTTCAAAATTTGTTCAATTACCTCTTTCAACTGACGGCATTCGTTGGTATCATGGCCGGGTTGGTTGTGGAACCAGCAGAACCTTCCACTTTTTTCCATCCTAATCCCAACTCTCATTTTAGGTGGTGTCGGATAATTGACATCATCTTTGGTCGCAAAAAAGATGTTCTCAGAGGTATCGATCAAGGGTGTGAAATTGAAAGGACGGCCTTTCTTAGCATCTCCCTGTTTCTTTCCACCATCATTTCCCCTTTTCTGAGTGTTAGGTTCTTTCTTGTTTGAAGTGGCACCATTGTTCCCGGCTTCCGCTGATACCACCTTAGCCGGTGTTTGGAAGCTTTCCAAGCGCATGAATTCATCCGCTTTCTTGTAGAATTTGTCAAGCGAGTTTGGTTCTTTCATTTTCAACCATTTTCCAAATTCACTCGATTTGTCAATCGCCCTCATCAAGTATGTTAGGACCATACGTGGCTCAGCATTATCCACCTCGGCCAAAGCTATGTTAAAACGATTTAAAAATGATCTGATAGATTCTCCTGGATTTTGCTCTAGACTTGACAGTGACATTATATCCTTTGCTTTAGAAGCATACAATCGAAATTGCTCCTTGAATTTCCTGGTCAAATCGGAGAATTGATCGATGGACCTGACTAGCAGCTTTGTAAACCACAATAGAGCCACACCTTCGAGATATACCGGGAAATATCGACATTTAATTTCATCAGATGCCCTGGCACCAGTCATATGCCAGTCGTACTTATACAGAAACTCGTTAGGATCACTCGTCCCCTTGTAAGCCGGAATAGCAGGGGGAACGAATTTCCTTGGAAACTCTGCCTTCAAGACCTTTTCAGTAAATGGAGTTTTGCTTGGAGCAAAATCTCACTGTTTCTCATCTTCATCTCTTCGCATATTTTCCTTCATGATTTGATGAACCATACTCGAAAAATACTCTTCATCACTTAGAGGCTCTGGAGGGCAGACATCAGCCACTCTCTCTGAATTCTGCCTTGATAATCGTTCACGGAGGGTTGGCTACGGCCCTGATCCTCCAGCTTGAAGAGGAGTCCTTTCTACAGGGTCTGCGGCTCTTCGAGAAATGTTCCCTTCAACATCCTGAGCTCCCACAGTAGGGTTTCCATCATTATTACTCGGTTGACGGTTTTCCCCAAGTAGATCATTCAACTTACTTAAGATCGGGGTATTCTGGGCATTCTGGGCTTCCAACTGCGCATTCTGAGCATTCAATTGTTGATTCAACCCCAAAACAACGACGTCCAATTCTGCTCGTGTAACTCCAACGGTTGGAGCTGCTTGACTCGAAGGAGGAGAGGTAGCGGTATTCTCTTCAACATTGTCGGATCTTACAGAACTTCGTTTTCTCCCAGGAGCCATTATTTCCAATAAACTTCTGGTTTTAAAAGAAATCCTTTCAACAATCCTTCGCGGAGCAATAGTGAAAGTTTCCTGAGTTCAATTCTCAGTGAAAGCACCAAAAATGTTAACGTAAAAAATCAGACGCTAACACCCCGGTGTTGTAACGCCCCGAAAATTTTCGACTTTCGAAAAATCCGACATCCACACTCACTTTATCGACTGCCGAGAAATCGAAGGCCGGAAACACGGAATGTTATGGGTTTTAAAAAGAATTTAAGAAAAGAAAAAGAAAGAAGAAGAGAGAAGATAGAAAATAGAGAGGAAAGAAGACAGAAGAAAATAGGAAATTTTAAAATAGAAAAAGAGAATTTGAAAATAGAACGGACAGAAAGGAAACAAAAAGAACAACATCAGAATCTCACAATTCGCAGCGGAACAACATATAATAATAAATGAATAATCTTTAAACAAAGAACTATATCAGTTATTACATTTTATACATTACATTACATCATATCATCACATCAGAGTGTACAACAACATACAACAACAAACAGTGCAGCGGAAAAAGAAATACTATATAAACTAGTAATACGCCATGCCATCCAGCTTGCCTCCAGCAACTCCAGAATATCCAGAGTATCCTGATAAACCTAACTCTTGACTGCCCGTGTGGAAATTGGTGGGCACCCAGAGTTTAGGAAGGAAAACAATAAACTCCAAGTCAGTCATGTGACTGGTGTGAGAACTCAAAACAGTTTATTTATCTTTAAAATCAAAATAGAGGAATATTTTTAATCAATTCGCAATGCTTTTTAAAAATGAGACTACCATAAGGCCTCCCGCACACACACACAATGCAAACGCAGAATCGGAGGAGATTTCTCCTTATGATAGTCAAAGATGCTTGATACGCATTTAAAATAACATTTGATATTATTACTAGTGCATAGTGTAGAGAAAAATTCATTTCGAAAGTAGAATATAAATCTTAGCCAACATAGACATTTCGAACTATGCCTACTATAGCTACCATCCAAACAGTGGTGACCACCATAAGTGAATAGCAGGTTCTACAACTAATACCGTACAAGTTTCGTATTGGGAATTGGATTTCCAACAAATGGTCAGGCCAAGGAACTTCCCATTGCCACTGAGAATGCCTCTGGAAAGACATCCCCGAGAACCAAACCGGATCTCTGCCAACACAAGGCCGGGTTACCCCTAACTGGGTAACTACTGACACGAGCACGCCATTCCCCGGTCCTTTAGGACCTTTTCAACCGAGCGCTCGATATCCAATTCACACAATCATAAAGTGTTTTCAACATGAGTAAGTATCTGGGCTCCATACCATGATACCACCCCTTTCCAGAAGGAAATGCACATACCCTAAGGGGAGCTACAGCAACCCCTAATAACCTTGCTGCATCTTTCCTGTTTTGACCATTTCCGGGATGTGAGGCTCGACGAAGTCACGTCCACAAAAACATACTTTATACAAAAGCCATGCTTTGGGTCAACAAATGATCAACACAATGATCACTAGGATAGACGATCAAATAAACGATCCTATCACAAATAATCAACACAATGATCATTTCAGCATCACTCAGCATGTCACATTACCAAAATGGGATATATCGCTGATAACTTCAACTATATAACCTTTGAGCTCGTACGTCTCAAAGAAGGGTGTTAAGCAAAGAATAAATTCTCCGCCACCAACAGAAATATATTTGAAAGAAATCGGCTTTATATCTCAACTTGTAATGTCAGACATACAATCCATACAAGTTTGTTCCGGGCTCGAACAAAACCGAAGGCACTTCTTACGAAGCCCTTGCAATACGGGTATTCACAATCCCGATCGAATTTCCCATCACTTAGGAGATCTCAATACCAGGAGCTACCCAGTGCAGAGACAATCGATAGGTCATCCTATCGCTTTCACAAATACTCGGTCTTCAACACCGATCTTCAAATGCAATTCATAACGACGTATCACATATTCGGAATGGGTTATACGACCCCATGGTCCTTTCCCGGTTAACCCGAATAGTGAGCGCTTATTCAAAAATAAGTGTGCATTCAAATTCAATCAATTCACATCAAATACCCATTCAAAGGGAAATATTGATAGTCGGCTATCGAACTATCAATTGATATGCATACATCACCAGATTCCAAATAATTTTCCAAATTATTTATTTTCCAAAATATCTTTACAAGATATAAAATTCCAACACTTCAAAAATAAATCAATATTTATTTTCAAACAAATTTCACTTTCACATATAAATTCCATAATGACTTTATATTTCAAAATATTCATGCATATTCGATTTCAATTATCCATTTCAATTTATCCTCAAAAAGATAAATTCTAATTATTCACTTCATATTGGAAAACATTTCCATACTTATTTATTCATAAGTAATTCACAAATCTCTTTTATTTTCAACACTTAGAAAATATTCAATATACTTAAATCGAATTAAGTATAAAATTCATTATTTAAGGAAATCATTCACTTAAACATATTTACTTGGGCCAAAACGAATGTTACGTAAAACATCGTTACGACAACCCAAAATCACTAGTATAGGGATTCGAATTTAAAATAGATATATAAATCCCAATACTAATCAAAAACATTTCCTTTCGGAAATCATTTACTATAACAACAGTGTTATAGTCCACCATTTCCTTTTATTTCTCGAAAACGTCTATTTCAACAATAAATGTTGAAATCTATGGTTTCGAATCTCAACACCTTTAAAACATCGTTAGATCGTTTTAATTCTGTTTAAAATATCACATTCTAAAACATTTTCTTTAACATGTTATTCACTATTCAAAAACGTGAATATACTATGTTCACAAATTCCATTATTTCTATTCACTTTAACTTAAAGGATTATTCACTGTCTAAAACGTGAATATAACTCCATTTATAAGTTATAACAATTAACTTATCAAAATAAGTCGTTTGCGGATTTATAAAACAACGTTTATAAATTCCATTTCTATTTATTTATAAAAACTTCCTTTTTATAAATTCCTTTATTAACCTATTCCAGTTTATAACTCAATTATAAACTACAAGTTCATATTATAAGTTAATTACTTATAAAACGATTATTTTACAAAATCGTTCATTTAACTTCCCAAATTATTAATCTTAACTTATAAGATTGTTTATTTATCCAAAATTCATTCTTTCGATAACTTTATAAATTTTATAAACCTATTGCTTATAAAATTTCATTTATAACTTCACAGTTTATAATTTCATAAATTTCATTCATTTAGGAAATTCATTTTCACTACATTCAAACACTTATAAAAACTCGTTTTATAATGTCCATAATTCAATTTATAAATATCCATTTATAAATCTCTTAATATAAATTAATTTATATTATTCTTTTAAACGTCTTTAAATTCCTTTAAAATTTCACCGTTCTCTTGATTTATAAAATAATCAAATTTTAAAAATCTTAAATTTAAACTTTTAATAATAAACTCAAAAATCCAGTTTAAACTATTTTATAAAATCATTGATCCATATTTCTCAAAAATCAATTTTTAACCGTATTTCTAAAAATCAGCTTTTTAACTATACTTCACAAAAACCATAATTTATAACTTATAAAATTATAACTTTTATTTATTTATAATGGATCAATTCCAAAAATAAAGTATATTTTCAAAATCACTTTTAAAAACATTTTAAAAATCCCAAATCTGGGTCCAATGATGCTACACACCAAATAGTCAATCACGACTACAACGATATCATATATCAATATGATAATCAATCAAATATCAAAATATCTGAAAATCAAATAAAAACTGTTGAGGAATCCAGTTGGATCCCTCCAACCTGTTTCCTGCATCCAAAAACATTAGCACAATACCAATTTCGCTCCAGTACGAAATTATCGCGGTACATGTTCTTATTAAATATTATCCGCTTACTAACGGCGTAATAGGGTCTCATCCGCTAAACAAAAAAATGCGGGAAATCAACAACTGCAATATATACATATGCCAATATATATATATTGATATTACATATAATACCAATTTCACTGTTTATGAAATATTCGCGGTATATGTTTTTAATAAATAACATCCGCTTACTAACGGCGCATAATGTCTATTTTAACAATCAATAATTTACAGTCATCATTCAAACATGCATTCAAATATTTTAAATCTAACTATTTAAAATAAAATCGAAATCTATTCGATTGAGTGAGAAGTTCTCACCTTGGTTTTAATTTCCGTTTTAGCTTTTATTTCGAATAAAATTAAACGCGCGTTTAATTTTACCCGAAATTCTCACTAACTCCAAACGACTCCAAACCAACTCCATCGCGTAGTGCTCGTCCATACGATTCCAACGCAACTGAGTTTGCATTTTTTCGACCTCGTATGAAAAAGATATGAATTTTATGAAGTTCGTACACGATTTAATAGCTTAAATTCAACATTAACTAATTTATTTTACACCCACACCTACTCTCAGCCCTTAGATCCAACTTCATTGCATCCTGGCCGTAGCTTGCTCCTTCCCTCTTCACGTTCCTATACGCACGCGCTACAGGTGATAACAAAACATGGCCGAACCCATTATAGGATATTAGGGTTAAACTTTGCAAACTCCACTCACGTTTATACTCGATCACATCTCTGCCATGACGAAGCCCTCTCTCCAAGCTATACTCGGCTCCAACCTGGGCACGCTCGGCCCAACCCCTCGCACGCAGTTCGAGGCCGAACTCGCGACGTTTAACTCCATTTTGCCGACAATCTATAGCTCCTTTCGCGATCATAACCGTTGAATCTGAAGATCTTGATGTGCTCTACGGTTCTCTAGTTGGAAGTTCGTCGAATCGTTGCACGGATTTGGAGATTTGGAGGGAGGAATTTGGGGCAATTTCGGCCATTGAATTCATGTAGGCGGCTGAGCAATAGATTAGGGTTTTGTTTTTATTTATTTTTTTTATTTGTGTGTGGTGCTATTTATAGAAAGAGCTAGCGTAAACACTATTCATCCCGGGAATTCCGAACTCCGATTTAGACGCCGTAACCAGCGTTTCTAAGGTTTACCCCGCGTTCCGGACACAATGGAACAGGTTTCGGAAGCTAATTCGGAAGTATGTGCGAGTTATGGCTACAAACGCTCAATTTAAATTAAACCGATTTAAATCGATTTCTAGGCGTTTTAATTTGTACCGGACAAACGGTAAATCCAATTGACTTGAAATTTGAAACCTTACAATAATATCACATTACGGATCCGATGAAACTGGTTTCGTCGAAATCCGAGACTTTTTGAAAAATGGCTATTTTGACTCGCCAAATTTAAATTAAAAATAATTCGATGCGTTTCGAGCTGCCACGATCAAACGATAACTCCGATTGACACGAAAATTGAAATCCGGTAATAACTAACTATTACGGATCCAATGGAACTGGTTTCGTTCAATTCTGAGACTGTTCAAAAATTGACTATTTTACAGTCGATTATAAAATATTAAAATATTCAATTTTCACAGATTAACTTTTAATTCGATTTTAAAAGTTCTAAAATATTTCTATAACTCCAGTATGATTAAATAAAATTTTCCAAATTATTTTCAATCATATTTAACTCAATTTTCAATTATTTCCATAATTTAACATATTAAATTATCGATTTAATAATCCAATTAAATCCAAAAATTCAAATAAAAATTTATTTGACTTATAAATTCACTTTTTAATATTTAAAATTAATTAAAATATTAAAATTTTAATTTCTAAAAATTCTGGGTCGTTACAGGTGTAGATTGAAGTTGAGCAAAAGCACCACCCGTGAACACGGGAACTAAAAAAAAGTAGAAAAGTCACATAGAAAGCAGAAAAGACAACAGCTTTTATAGTGGTTCGGCTTAGGGTAAGCCTACGTCCACTTTAATTCTCTTTATTACTGAATCGATTACAACTTTACAACAATTTTCAATTACAATTCTAATGAGACAAACAACTAGAACTTTGATGCAGAAGAATTCTTTGAATCCATGTAGATTGCGTTAGATTTCCTCTCGAAGTTAGTTGAGATGCCTTTCGAACTTGAAGTGTCGGGTGAGTTGGGAATTCAGCAGAGTATCGACGCCTAAAGAGATTGGCCAAAATTCCCCTTCATGCTTGAGGTAGGTTGGTATTTATAGGGAAATCCCCCCTTTAGGTCGTAAGTCGTGACCGGTCTAAGGTAAGTCGTGGCCGACTCATCTGGCCCCTCCATGGTTTCACAAAAGTTCATTTGCAAGTCCTAAGTCGCCCACGAGTCAACATCTAAGTCGCAAATGAGTCAACTGGTCCTCTTCATGCGGCATTGAACCTTCACCCAGTAGCTTTAGGTCGTGGACGACTCAAGCTAGGTCGTGAGTCGTGTACGAGTTAAGAGGCCACTGTGCCAAGTAGCTGCATTGAACTTGGCTTCCTTTGCTTGGGTCGTGAACGATTTAACATAGGTCATAGGTCGGTTGCGACTTAGGTCGGTAGCTATCTTAGATCGGTAGCTATCTTAGGCAGTTGAGTCGGCGTTCTTGTTAAAGCATTAAGTCGACAACCTTGTTAAAGCATTAGGTCGGTAACTGTTCAGCCTTAAGTCGGTATCCCTTTTAGGCCTTAGGTCGGCATCCCTCTCAAGCCTGTTAGGTCGGTATCCTTTTTGAGGCATTGAGTCGGCATCCCTTTTTAAGTCTTAAGTCGGTAGTTTTTTAGGTCGCTGAGTCATGGCCGAGGCGGAGTTAACACTATATCTCAAATGTATACAACAAAATGAACTACTAATCTAAGTAGTTGGCCAAAAGTTAGAATAATAATCCCTGATGAGGAGTCAAGCAGAAGCACCTGTAACATCTCGATCTGACCCGAGTATTATTTAATAAGAAAATAATAAACGGATCAGTCTAACTATAAATATCAGATAAAATGATATAGAATAAGAGATATGATAAAAACGTATGATAACCATAAAGTCATACTGCGACAAGTATGTAATTGAAAATCAACTAGAGATTAATCAACATCACAAGAATCTTCTCAAAGATCAAAAGAAGTGTCATTCTCCTTATTTCATTCACCAAACCACAAATATTGACAACATATCGATGCCAATCATAAAATTGGTGAAACACAAAATTCTAGAAATCATCAATAGAAATCCAAAAATCACAAAAAGGGGGAGGCCTTTCACAAAACGGGAGTATGAAAACCCACCAACACGTGTATCACAAAACGGGACGCTATCCCATGGTCGCTAACATAGAGCCGGTGCAACGACGTAGTACAACGGTACGCCCGAGGAACCTGAAACTCGTAAAATTCGGAACGACGACGTTGTACAACGGTACGCCCGAAGATCCGGACTCCATATATACGTGGGTCGCTAGCCCACAAAAATTGAGTCGAAACTCCAAGAAATAAATAGGTCGTTAGCCTATAATAAAAATGAGACGAAACTCAATAAAACGAGGTACCATCCTCTCCGTGGACAAAGAACATAGCCTGACGCTAGTCTAAATCACAAAAATATCGTCAATGATCATCAAGAAGTGTCAATTACACTAAGCTAGTAAATATATGAGCTTAGCTTCATGTCCCATAACCACTAGCTTAACTTAAATATTTACGAACAAATTGTAGATCTCCACTAGAAAATTGTCACAAGAGATTCAATCGAACAAGTCAAAGAATTAACCAACGAAGTAAACGCAAGCGTTTCATACCACTTGTTTTACTAAGTCATTTAATTGGGTTTCTCATACGACTAAGGTAAAGGTTTGTATATACTAGTAGATTGGAAAATGGTTTGAGAAAACGAGCTTTGTAATAAAATAGTGTTGAAATCGTTTTGAAGAAAGAGTTTTGATATTTACTACTAGTATTGAAACCTTTATATTTTTAAAGTGACAAATCATAAAAAAGATTGTAGAACAATCAATCACCAAAATTCACATTCAAAGACATGAGTAAAATCCAAAGAAATCGGTACCGAATCCATCAAAATGGATATTCTCAAAAATCCCGAAGAAACTATCATCAAAGACTAAAGATTCAGACGTCTGAAAGAAGTGAATCAGACGTCTGAATCTAGAAAACTAAAAGTTTTCCAGAGCATATTTCAGACGTATGAACCCTTTATTTCAGACGTCTGAAATAGGCAATGTTTAGCCTATTTCCTTTCTGGTCCAAAACAAACCAATTCAGACGTCTGAAATATAGATTCAGACGTCTAAATCTGGGAATAAAAATCTTCCCAATATAATATTCAGACGTCTGAATCTAACGTTTCACACGTCTGAAACAGGGGTTCAGGGCATTCCATGAACCTAGACCAAAAATGGCCGAAATAAATAACGGAAGAGATCGAACGAGCAACGACGACTAAGGATTTACGCCAGGCGACAACCCAGCCTTAAAGGCTCTTCGATACGCCTCGAATATCAATGTCCAAATATCCATAATAGGATTTTCATAGATTTTGATTTCAAAACACCAAAAATTAGAATATACACCAAATCAACCCAAACCAAAATCAATTACACAAGAATAAGTGTTAGGAATTCATACCTAACAATCGAAGATAATTATAGACTAAGATGTGAGATAAAAATCTCACCTTTTCACAAAAACAAGGAAGGAGAATCATGAAAGCGAAGGAAGAATCAACCACACTTCAACACAACCCAAATGAGCTTGAACCTAAGCTCAAAAGAAGAACATTCCCAAAGTTAGGTTTAGGAATTTCTGAAATTGAAGGGAGAATGAGTTGGAGAAGAAGAAGATGATTCTTACCAATAGCTTCTCTTTGGATTTAGAGTTAGATGTTGGATTTGCTAAAGGAACTAGGGTTTTGAATTTTAATTTCCCATTCCACTCTCCATTTTCATTGAAGCTTGAATGTTAGGAATTGGAAATGAAGTAATGAAGAGGAGAGGGTTGGGACTGAGGTAAC
Source organism: Allium cepa (assembly GCA_030765085.1). NCBI lineage: Eukaryota > Viridiplantae > Streptophyta > Magnoliopsida > Asparagales > Amaryllidaceae > Allium > Allium cepa. The sequence goes on from CM060942.1 coordinate 492,008,181, forward strand.
AAGTGAGGTAAATGGGCTCAACCCAAACCAAAGCCCTAAGTGAAAAAGATAGCAAAATTCCACTAACTCCAAACATATCAAAGCTTATACTCAAAAAGATCGCAAACGTCATTTTGAACTCAATGGGGGTGGTCTCGAGTTCAAATTTGACCGTTTGCAAAAAGTAGCTTTTTGGACTAAAATCCGACTAACGATGAAATATTTAAATACTCAATCGTAAAATATGCGGGTTTTTACAGATTCCCCTCCTTAAAGAAATTACGTCCTCGCAATATTTAAGAAGAAAATATATAGTAACAACCATGAAAGCGTATTCAACACAAAAGAAATTTGAAATAAAAAGTTCACCTCAAAGAGCACGGGAGAGTAAATCCGGATGTGTTCGCTCGATGAATTCTCTAGATTCCCAAGAGCAATCCTTAGGATTTGAGGACCATTGAACCTTCACAAGCGGGACATCTTTATTTCGAAGGTGTTTGACCTCCGAAGCAATAATACGAATAGGATGTTGCTCATAAGTTAAATTAGGAGAAACTTCAATTTCTTCCACAACACCGTTTTCAAGAATAGAATCGGAATCTCGAAGGCATTTCCGTAATTGAGAAATGTGAAACACGTCATGAATAGCAGAAAATTGAGCCGGTAATAAGAGGCGATAAGCCACGGAACTAATACGTTCGGTGATGGAAAATGGACCAATATATCAAGGTGCTAACTTTCCCGATCGATTGAAAAGCACAACACCTTTCATAAGTGAAACACGAATAAACACAAAATCTCCCACAGAAAATTCTAATTTCCTCCTTCGGTTATCGGCATAGGATTTTTGTCTACTATGAGCTTCTTTCATCCTATGACGAATAAGATCAATCTTTTCTGTGGAATCACGAATAAAATCCGGACCTAAATCCAGCTTTTCACCGGTCTCAAGCCAATAAGAAGGAGAACAACATAGTCTTCCATAGAGTGCCTCGAAAGGTGCCATACCAATACTAGATTGGAAGCTATTATTATAGGAAAACTCAACAAGAGAAATATGATCTTTCCAACTTCCACCAAAATCAAGAACACATGCACGAAGAAGATCTTTAAGAGTTTGATTCACCCGCTCGGTTTGTCCATCGGATTGAGGATGAGAAGCGGTGCTAAAATTAAGCTTCATTCCCAAAGCTTTTTGAAGACTCTTCCAAAATCCACTAGTAAACCATGGATCACGATCACTAACAATAGAAGAAGGAACTCCGTGCAATTTAATAATTTCTTTAATAAAGAGTTTGGCCAAAAGAGAAACGGTTCGATTAGACCGAATGGGAATAAAATGAGTGGATTTTGTAAGTCTATCAATGATCACCCATAGGCTATCATGACCCGAACGAGAACGGGGAAGGCCGTCTATAAAATCCATGGAAATTTGATCACACTTTCAAATTGGAATTTCTAAAGGTTGTAATAACCCACCGGGCCTTTGATGCTCGGCCTTAATGAGCTGGCAAATCATGCAACGCTTAACAAAGTTAGCGATATCAAATTTCATTCCCTCCCAATAATAAAGTCGCTTCATATCCGCGTACATTTTACTACTACCGGGATGAATGGTAAATTTAGAACGATAAGAATCTTCTAAAATGTCTTTTCGAAGATCACTAATATTTGGCACGACAAGTCTAACAAATTTTCGAATGCCGCCACGAGAATCAGTATCAAAGTCTTTCAAAACTTCAATATTAAGTTTATCCCTCAACGTTTGGCTAAGAAGAGCCAATTCGGGATCTAGCCTTTGAGCTTCAAGAATGCGGTCTAAAAGAGAAGGATGGACCTCAAGGCTACATAAAACAAGAGATGAACATAAATAGGATACACGATCTCTAATCTCACAAGTGGATAAAATCTCGAGATCGTTCCATTCGGATATCATCATGGAAACAACCGCCTGTTGCTTGCGACTAAGTGCATCGGCAACACGATTCCCTTTCTGGGAGTATAAAGAATATCAAGATCATAAGATGCAAGAAATTCGAGCCAACGTTGTTGACGCAAATTAAGTTCCTTTTGAGAAAATAAATACTTTAAAGATTTATGATCGGTGTAAAGAATAAATTTTCCTCCCAAAAGATAATGACGCCAAATACGAAGGGCGAAAACAATAGCCGCGAGCTCTAAATCATGAGTGGCCTATCTAGTCTCGGCTGGCTTCAATTGCCTGAAGCATAAGCAATAACACGTTCTCTTTGCATAAGAACGGCACCCAAACCAACGCGACTAGCATCGGTATAAATAATAAAATCTTGGTTCCCTTCGGGAATCACAAGAATAGGAGCATCGGAAAGGAGTTCTTTTAATTTTTGAAAAGAAGTTTCACATTTGTCCGACCAAATGTATTTAACACATTTCTTTGTTAAGCTAGTAAGAGGCACGGTAATTTTAGAAAAGTCTTTGATAAAACGACGATAATAACCCGCCAATCCAAGAAAACTACGAATTTCCGTCACACTCTCCGGTCTCTTCCAATTTTGAATTGCTTCAATCTTTGAAGGATCCACGGATATTCCGGATTCGGAAATAATATGACCGAGAAACTTCACACGAGATTGCCAAAAATGGCATTTAGAAAATTTTGCTTTTAATTGATTGCTCCTAAGAGTTTCCAACACAATCCGAAGATGCTTTTCATGCTCCTCCTTGGTTTTTGAATACACAAGAATATCATCAATAAAGATGAGAACAAATCGATCGAGAAAATCTTTGAAAACTCGATTCATAAGGTCAACGAAGTAAGACAGAGCATTCGTTAAACCAAATGGCATAACAAGCCATTTATAAGATCCATAACGGGTACGGAACGATGTCAAAGGAATGCTATCTTCTGCAATACGAAGCTGATGAAAACCGGTTGTCAAGTCCAGTTGTGAAAAGACTCTAGCACCACTAAGTTGATCGAATAAATCATCAATCCGAGGTAAGGGATATTTATTTTTGATAGTAAGATCATTAAGCTTGCGGTAGTCAACGCAAAGCCTGAGTGTACCATCGGATTTCTTCACAAAAATAGCCGAAGCTCCCCAAGGCGAGGAACTAGAGCGAATAAATTGCTTCGTCTCCAATTCGGATAATTGTTTGCGCATCTCCTCGTTTTCCTTATTGGACATGCGATAAGGAGGACGAGTGATAGGTTGAGCTCCAGGGATGAGATTAATTCTGAACTCAATTGCTCGCTTAGGTGGCAATCCTAAAATGGGCTCAAATATGTCGGAAAATTCATGAACAACATGAATAAGAGAAATGACATCTTCCTCATCATCATTATCGTCATCATGAGGATTTAAAGAATATAAAGATGCTGCCAAGTTGGAATCCGAATCTTTAAGAATAATAGAAAGCTACTTAACAGACTGAGGATGTCGAAGATAAATAGTCCGCTCAGGACATAGGATATGAGCTTCATAGCGGTTAAACCAATCCATTTCCAAAATCATTCCAAAGCCTAAGTAACGCATGACATGCAAATCGGCTCGGAAAGAAAAATCACATAAAATAATCTCCACATCTTTACAAAGCAAACTAAGTGTTGTGGATCCACCAACCGGATTCGCAATTCTCAAGGAAGTTGTTAAAGCAACAACACTTAAATAAAAAGTATCAACAAGTTCTTTTGATATAAAAGAATGGGATGCTCCCATATCAAAAAGAACTCGAATAGGTTGATCACGAAATATAATGATGCCATCAAGGATAAAATGAGACATACCTTGACCACGAGATGTGTTGCCAGGGCCTTGAGCGACATTTAACTTTCCCTCCTTCTTTCCTTGAAGTTTGGGACATGAAGATAAAAGATGACCTGAACCTTTGCAATAGCGACAAAAGAGAGGTTTCGGACATCTATTAGCATAATGGTCTTTAGAACCACAGTTATAGCACTGCCCACTACTAGGGGTAGGAGTCTTTGCTACAGGAGTTGCTTGTTTTCCTTTCTTGTTGAGATTAGGGCCTTTGAATTTAATAGGCCTTTTCTTGTTTTTATTGAAGTTTGGTTTGGCACCCACAACTTCAACATCACTCTCCCTATCTGCCTCTTCAAGACGAAGAGCGATATCAATGAGTTGATCAAAAGAAACTTCTAATTTTAGAAGTAATGGCTTCTTGAGATTTTTGTTCATGCCATAGACAAATTTTTTGTTCTTCTTCAATGGGGTGTTTATGTAGACAAATTTTTGGTTCTTCTTCAATGGGGTGTTTATGTATTCAACCCCGTATTTAGAAAGCGACTCGAAGGATGCGACATAATCTGCCACAGAGGATTCACCTTGAACAAGGTCTATAAAACGGCGAGCCAAAGTCACCTTCTCTGCTTCTGGCATAAATTTTAATTTGAAGCGTTCCCGGAATTTCTCCCAAGTAAGATCCGCTTCATTAATCTCAGAAATTAGAAGCTCGTACCAGTAATGCTCATTCTTGGATCATGCTAGAGGCCACCTCAACTCGATGAGGATTAATAAGATTCATGCGAGAAAAGATTCGATCGCATGTTCTTAGCCAAGCCCGGACTTCAATAATAGTTTCAGAACCTTTGAATGGCTCCCCACCAAAGTTGGTATAATCGCTGCACAAGCGTGCAAATCCAGACTTAGGGTGAGTAGGTTCCAGATTAGAACCAGCTACTTGAGTATTCTTTACTAGATCAAGAAGCTACTGGGCAGATATAAATACTCCATCCTGGGGAGTAGCACTAGATTGACTGGCGCTGGGACGGCCTCGTCTAACCATTTCTCTTCTTTAAGAAAGAAAGAAAGAATAAAAAGGTTAATCTCCAAATAAATATCAAGATATCTTGATAGATAAAACAAGGAATCATAAAAGAAAATATGATAGAACGGTACGAAGACACGAGTAAAATCCTAAAGCACGACTCCTAAGATGGACTTAGGACGATGATTCTTGTTATAATATCTCATATTGTTCCGAAGTTTGGCTTTGATACCAAGCTGTGACGCCCCACCTCTATACCCATGCTAGCCAAGGACACTACAAGGTAATGCCGTCAACAAGCACGGAGAATAAGGCTGTTGAGGAGCGACCATCCGTGTAATTGCTTTGTGCGAGCACTGATATGTTAGGTAGTAATCCGACATATCGATACAAACTCAAAGCTACTACACAGTGGCTATATAAAATCTTCGGAAACAAATATAGAAACAAAAATAACACAAATCAGTCACAGATATCTATATCACAAAGGCGGAAATAGATATGAATATATAACACTTAAAAGTGTTCATCAGAGTAGTGGTCTAACAAGATCCACAATATCACAAAAGAATGGTTACAAGTGCTACACAAAAGAATAAGTATACATCATGGAGTCTATATCTCAAATGTATACAACAAAATGAACTACTAATCTAAGTAGTTGGCCAAAAGTCAGAATTTAATAATCCCTGATGAGGGGTCAAGCAGAAGCGCCTGTAAGATCTCAGTCTGACCCGAGTATTATTTAATAAGAAAATAATAAACGGATCAGTCTAACTATAAATATAAGATAAAATGATATAGAATAAGAGATATGACAAAAACGTATGATAATCATAAAGTCATACTGCGACAAGTATGTAATTGAAAATCAACTAGAGATTAATCAATATCACAAGAATCTTCGCAAAGATCAAAAGAAGTGTCATTCTCCTTATTTCATTCACCAAGCCACAAATATTGACAACAAATCGATGCCAACCAAAAAACTGGTGAAACACAAAATTCTAGAAATCATCAATAGAAATCCAGAAATCACAAAAAGGGGGAGGCCTTTCACAAAACGGGAGTATGAAAACTCACCAACACGTGTATCACAAAACGGGACGCTATCCCATGGTCGCTAAACATAGAGTCGGTGCGTAGTACAACGGTACGTCCGAGGAACCTGAAACTCGTAAAATTCGGAACGACGACGTAGTACAACGGTACGCCCGAAGATCCGGACTCCATAAATACGTGGGTCGCTAGCCCACAAAAATTGAGTCGAAACTCCAAGAAATAAATAGGTCGTTAGCCTATGATAAAAATGAGACGAAACTCAATAAAACGAGGTACCGTCCCCTCCTTGGACAAAGAAACATAGCATGACGCTAGTCTAAATCACAAAAATGATCATCAATGAACATCAAGAAGTGTCAGTTACACTAAGCTAGTAAATCTATGAGCTTAGCTTCATGGCCAATAACCACTAGCTTAACTTAAATATTTACGAACAAATTATAGATTTCCACTAGAAAATTGTAACAAGAGATTCAATCGAACAAGTAAAAGAATTAACCAACGAAGTAAACGCAAACGTTTCATACCACTTGTTTTACTAAGTCGTTTAATTGGATTTCTCATACGAGTGAGGTAAAGGTTTGTATATACTAGTAGATTGGAAAACGGTTTGAGAAAACGAGCTTTGTAATAAAATGGTGTTGAAATCATTTTGAAGAAAGAGTTTTGATATTTACTACTAGTATTGAAACCTTTATATTTTTAAAGTGACAAATCACAAAAATGACTGTAGAACAATCAATCACCAAAATTCACATTCAAAGACGTGAATAAAATCCAAAGAAATCGATACCGAATCCATCAAAATGGATATTCGCAAAAATCCCGAAGAAACTATCATCAAAGACGATAATAAATGATTGCAACAAATTGGAATCAACACGAATCGATTAAAGTTGGAAATTCAAGCTAAATAAGAAAATATGCAAAAGACTGCAGATTCAGACGTCTGAAAGAAGTGATTCAGACGTCTGAATTTGGAAAACTAAAAGTTTTCCAGAGCATATTTCAGACGTCTGAACCCTTTATTTCAGACGTCTGAAATAGGCAAGTTTTAGCCTATTTCCTTTCTGGTCCAAAATAAACCAATTCAGACGTCTGAAATATAGATTCAGACATCTAAATCTGGGAATAAAAATCTTCCCAGTATAATATTCAGACGTCTGATCTAACTTTTCAGACGTCTGAAACTGGGTTCAGGGCATTCCCTGAACCTAGACCAAAAATGGCCGAAATAAATACCGGAAGCGATCGGACGAGCAACGACGACTAAAGATTTACGCCAAGCGACAACCCAGCCTTAAAGGCTCTTCGGTACGCCTCAAATATCAATGTCCAAATATCCATAATAGGATTTTCATAGATTTTGATTTCAAAACACCAAAAATTGAAATATACACCAAATCAATCAAAATCAAAATCAATTGCACAAGAATAAATGTTAGGAATTTATACCTAACAATCGAAGATAATTATAGACTAAGATGTGAGATAAAAATCTCACCTTTTCACAAAAACAAGGAAGGAGAAGCTTGAAAGCAAAGGAAGAATCAACCACACTTCAACACAACCCAAATGAGCTTGAACCTAAGCTCAAAAGAAGAACATTCCCAAAGCTAGGTTTAGGAATTTCTGAAATTGAAGGGAGAATGAGTTGGAGAAGAAGAAGATGATGCTTACCAATAGCTTCTCTTTGGATTTGCTAAAGGAACTAGGGTTTTGAATTTTAATTTCCCATTCCACTCTCCATTTTCATTGAAGCTTGAATGTTATAAATTGGAAATGAAGTAATGAAGAGGAGAGGGTTGGGACTGAGGTAACAAGTGGGGTAAATGGGCTCAACCAAAACCAATGCCCTAAGTGAAAAAGATAGCAAAATTTTACTAACTCCAAACATATCAAAGTTTATACTCAAAAAGATCGCAAACGTCATTTGAACTCAATGGGGGTGATCTCGAGTTCAAATTCGACCGTTTGCAAAAAGTATCTTTTTGGCTAAAATCCGACTAACGATGAAATATTTAAATACTCAATCGTAAAATATGCGGGTTGTTACATACATACTGTCCGTAATTTAGGTGAGAATTAATGGTTGATGTCTCGCCTGATTCCGAGTCACTATGAAGAAGTTGTTACAGTCTGAACAAAAAAATAGCGGGTTCTGCACTAGGCGAAGTTCATATATGGAGATGTAGTAACCTGTTATTTTCCAAGTACCACTGTCATTCCCTTGGAGGACTACAATGTGCATTCACACGATGACTACAATGGGGTATATGTGCTTTTAGAAGAGATCATTTGTTCTTCTTATGTCACTATTCAACATGCATATGGCATAATGTAAAACAAGCAGTACTACATGAAGTAGGCATGCCAACGAATACTTTCGGTGCGGATAGTGTCATTTATGCTTCCGCATTCTAAATCATTTTTGAATATCGAATACCTCCATCTGCGGATACGGACGGATATCGAATAATTATCCTATCTACCGAGGACCGATAAATTAAGATATACAATTAAATTTTTTTAGTTTAACAAAGTTTTTTAATCCCATTAGTCATAAAAGTGTCAAAAATAAACAATACGATGATAATAAATAGTTTTGAACAGTTGATGTGCATTTAATGCATATAATATAAACTATTAACTTAATAAAGAAAAATTATATTTTTCATTATACTAAAACATATATAAATTAAATTACAATCTTGGTAAAAACCGAACGAATAATTTTTGAATGTGGTTGTTTTCATATCTGCATCCGCATTCGTTTTTTCAAATATTAAATATTTATCTGCTTTTGGATACGGATGCAGACAGATTTCGCATTTTCTGAATATCCATTAACAGTTTCAACTTGAAGTCAAACATCCAATCATAGTCAACGAATGTTTAGAAGACATTGCAAATAATCACGCTGTCAGAAATTTTCACTCTGAACTGATAATATAGCAATAACCACGACAGTTTGGCACTTGTGGATTAAGCGAAACACCACACCATTTTATAATAAATAACGTCCAATTTAAGTTAGGCTATATCTGATTTTGCAAGATTGCAAAAGTATGGTACGTAAATAAAAAAATTCCAAACATGCATGCAATCGGCGAGTTTGTTATCTAAGAACCTGAAGTTTATCCCAAATATAATGGACTCTAGCACATTGTAAAAGAGGATCGCATCATAATCAGAAAATGAAGAAAAACTACAAACGTCATTGGAGAAGTGAGCGTTGTACTGTATCTAGAAACAAATTCTTTAGTTATGTCACTAGACTTGAAGAATGAATTGTTTTGAGGTGATTTTCCCTAGATCCGGTTGATTACACTTTTCGGTCGACCAGACCTGACGGATGCGTGTTCATTTTTTGTCCTACATAAAATCGGATCGGACACGGACCGGACGAGATTTATATTCGTACAAATTTTGTTGTCCCGACTCGTGTCGTAAAAAAAATCGGACGGACACGTACATACGTTCTTGAGACACAGACTCAAACATACACAGACGGACGTTGCTATTTACATCAAATTTTATGTTGTTTGATAGAATTTTCCATCAGCTATATTATTTTTATCAATGTGTATTAAAGTATAAGCATTTTATGAATCCTTACTCAATTAACCGACCAAATAATTGTCATATATGTTTTGAGAAACATAGTTGATATACTGAATTATAACATGGACCGGACTGGGTTTTAGCTCGTACAAATTTTGTTGTTCTAGCTCGTTTTCTAATTGTAAATCGAACGAACTCGGACGGACGTATTTCGACCACGACCACGGACAAACATAGGACACTCGTACAAAATTAACAAACCTACCCTTTTCATTCTTGTGTTTTGATAAGTCCGAAGAGATAAAACCGAAGTCGGTGTGAAACAATGAAAGAAGCCTCCAAATACCATGCACATTAATTAATCGAGATAAATTTGCTATCTAAGTTTATTTTAAGTTGTGATTGGTTGCTTTACATCAAGTTGGGATTAATTTTCTAAAATTTTTCATTTTTTGTTTTAGAGTCAAAGCAACCAGTTTGTGAATTCAACTTTAAGTCAATAGATGGAAGATCCCAGGTGGTTGGGATTTTCATACGAACCCGAGACCAGGACTGGTCGGAGTAAAGCTTGTATGGGTAGAAGTGAGGCCCGACCCACCACAAAATCAGATGCATTTTTGTATATTTTTTCAAAAGTCTATTTTGATTTACGTGCACCAATATTTTTATGTGTAAAAAAGTGTTAAAAAAATTGACATAGATAATAATGAGTATACAACGAGAGAAAACGAAGTACTCAATTACATTTCAACCAACAAGCGTATTTTGTTAATAATGAAATTCTGTTATATAGAAAAATGGCACTTCATTGCTCTAAAATAATTCATATGCTTCAATAATGTGGATCATCTAAATTTTACAACCTCCTAGCCAAATTAGTGTCTTGCAAAAAACAGGTATATAATATATACCTTGAAGGTCTAGGATGAGGTTCGACAAACCTGAATCGGGCATAGAGCATGTAAAAGCTGCACCAACCCGCTACATTGTCATCCCTTGTGTTTACCCCTTATTGTTAACGTATAAAAGAAAATATGAACGTTTTACAGTAGACGACAAATAATCGTTAATGAATACGTGGTTAACAAATATCTGAACATTTGTTAAACAGACGGACTTGAGTGTTTACTAAACATTCATCCGACTACAGCTATAGATTGGTTCACTAGTTTAGCAAACCTAACATTGGAAGGTTAATATAGTTTCCATAAGTACTATTTAGTAAACTCTATCAAAATTAGAGGTTAATTTTGTATTAGTGTCCGCTGCCCGGCTTGATTCGGAGTTGAAAAATGTTCGACCATGTTCGTCCGTTTCTCATTTAGAATACAGATTAAAATAAGAAAATTTATATGATATTTCGTCCGTACGAATTGTTCGATGAATTTTTTATTGTCCGCACATCGTTCATTGTCCGATTTGTACGAACCGAGCCAAAGTCTTGTGCATATGTTCGATTCGGCCCGTCCGATCAACACCTCTATTCAAAATCACATCTTAACATAAAAATAAAATTGCAAAGTAATTAACGGAGGGTAATTAGCTAAGGCGATAGCTAAAACAGCAGGAAATAGCAGGAAGCAAAACTGTCAACATATCCAAAATCCCCGGGAATTATGAACTTTTTCCATTATATTTAAATAATAAAATATAGGAGGGAAACAGAAAATAAGTAACGCTAATTTCCTCACCAAATCCCTCCACAAATATTAGAGGGAAATCAAAAATCCCAAATCCCCAATCCCGAATTCGTAATCGTAAAAGCAAATTCAAACTTCACCCTCCAAATTAATTTCCAAAATACAGATTCAGATACCATAATATTTCTCCAATTAGTATTTTCCCTCCAAATTTCCATCATGTTTCTCCCCTTTATCTTCCGCTTTCATCCCGTCTTCTCCCCTCACCCTAATTTCAATGGCGGAATCCTTAAGCAGTCTTCCTCCTTCAAAACGATTCAAGCTTCTCAATCAGCAGCAGCAACCTTCACCTTCATCTTCTTCTTCCGATCTTCTTCCTCCTCCTTGCCTTCCCGCTAAAAAACGCGTCTGGGCTCCACCTCCTCATTCTCCACTCAAACCCAAACCAAACCATGTAACAGATCTCGTTCTCGATCTCAATCAACCCCCCGTTGAAACGAAACCGAGATCCCGAAAAGTAAGATTCGATCTTGGTGAAGAAACCCGTTCAAAATCCGAAACCCTAGAAGGAGGATCCAGCGTGGAAGAGGGAAAAATCCACCAAAGCTGCAAATCCATCACAGAAACCTCCATAAAATCAGGCATCCAGCAAAAAAGCTCAGATCTTGCTGAAGAAAAGGACGAGCAGCAGACTGAACATATCATTTCGGAAACCGAAGAAGTAGAAGAAGATGGAATCATATGTGCAGTATGTAACATAACGGACGCTGACCCAGTAAACCCAATAGTCTTCTGCGACGGCTGTGACTTACAAGTCCATGCCTTCTGCTATGGAAACCCTTTAATCAAATCGATTCCTACAGGAGATTGGTTCTGCGAGCAATGCTTGAATTCAACTTCAAAGCAAAACTGCTGTTTATGTTTCAAAGAATGTGGTGCAGTGAAAGCTACAGTGGATGAAAAGTGGGCACATATTGTATGTGCATTATATGTACCAGAAGTGTATTTTAAGGATCCTGAAGGGAGGGAAATGATTGTCTGTGATGTGGTTCCAATGGAGAAGAGAAGAGTGAAGTGTTATTTGTGTGGGTGCAAACGTGGGTGTGGAATTCGGTGCGCAGAGATAGGTTGCGGGTTGGAGTTTCATGCTAGTTGTGGAGTCGGTAAAGGGTTGAGTTTGGAGTTTATGGAAGGCAGAGGTGGTGGTGTTGTTGCTGGGTTTTGTGATGTGCATTCTAAGATTTGGGTGAAGGTAATCACTTTTTTTGAATTTTTGTCACATGATCTTGTTTACATTTAATATTTCAAGCTTTTGTTAAATGCATAAACACATTGTTGAGATTAGTCCCACATCGGACAATTTACAATATAAATTATGCATAAATACTAAGAGATCTTTCTTCACATTATCAATTAGTTTTGTGATAATATAGTTACTCTAACACGCATTGTAGAAAAACTATGGAATCGTATAACGAGTTGAATGTTGAAATTTACAATGCTCCTAATTCACAGTTATATGTTTGTATATGCTTTCCCGCAAAAGTGACAAATATTTGTCTGAAATTACGTGTATACATATGGTAGAAGATAACTTCAGTTTCTAATTCTAGTAACTCTTGCTTTAATTTTTCAAATTGACAATATAAGTTTTTACTAAATATACATACACTGCAAGTTAAATTAAAAAGTTCCAAACTGAATGCTGGGCATAAATGAGAACAAATGGATTTTGCTTATAACTCAATCAGTTCAAAGTTTATTTAACCATTTCTGCAATAAATGTTACACATCACTGATAACTGATGTAGTTTAAATTGCAAGTGTATGTGTATTACATTTCTTTATGAAAAAATTGTCCTAAATTCAAATTTATAATTGGGCATCTTATACTTATTTATATACTTTATGCAGGGCTATTTAGAATTGTACATATATTTTTAACCAAATGTCTATTTTTTCCGGGTCCTTGTTTCATATTACTTGCAAACCTTACGTGGCGAGCATCTATTTCTATTTGTAAGAAAAGTGTTATAAAAATTTAGAAAGCATAGCATCTCCTGTTTTCAATATGGTTGTATGCATAGGTTTGATATGTTTATCTAAAAGGCACTAGTATCAATGACTTAAAAAATATGAAAATTTCCCTTGCCATCTTCATCTTAGCTTATTTTGTGCTCCCTAGTATAATTAAGTAGGGGTTTTACGCTAATAGTAATTCTATGTGTTATTACCGAACCATTGATAACAAAAAATGAACAAAATTGAAGTCAATACTATTGGTAGTGTATTAGTGTGTTTATTGATATTTTCCGAGTATTTAATTTTAATTAAATTTTAAAAACATATTCAGCGGTAATTTACAGATCATTTCATATATTTGTTTTATTAACCTTAACTCAAGTATTGTTTTACATGCAACACATATTTTGAGATGGTATTTTATTTATTTTATGGTTTTATAGTTTTGTTAATGTTTCAATTCTTTCTTCATTAACTTTACTCTTTTTTTGTTAGATTTTAGTGTGTTTCTAAGTTATGTATCTTGAATCAATTTAAAATTTTCAACATTCACTAAATATGCAAATATAATGAAACATATATGAGTAAGATAATTTTGGGTAATTTGTCAACAAAAAACTAAGATAATTTTGGGTAATTTGTCAACAAAAAACAATGGAGTTGCAAAAAACTATATTAGAGATTAAATCTAATTGTCAAAATGGAATACATTTCTGATATTCTAATAAATGTTATGAGAGGTCATTACACAATGGAGTCTTCTTATAAAATAAAAATACAACAGAGACATTGGGAGTCATCAGATATTTTTAAAATGACGGAGAACACTTGAAATCATAAAGAGTAAAAGCATAATTTATCCTATAACATATATCATTTTTGAAATAGCTTTTATAACATAGTTTAATTTGAATCAATTCCCCTAAAATTTTTCTCCTGTTAACCAAAACTTGACTTGTTTTAACAACCTACAAATCTATTATACGTGAAATACCATTTTGTCCAAACTTGCTGAGTGAAATAGAAAATGCAACTATTTTTCGTATAAAACAACGTACAATTAACATTTTACTTTCCTTAATTCAACAAAACTTAAGAATTATGTAATTTTGTAGTTTACATTTGGGGATTTGATGTACTATTCTAATTTATGTTGAATCTTTGATTTTGAATTTAAATCTCTAACACAACTTGGTTGATCAAGTTATTTGGCACCTTAATGGTATTTTGTTTTTTAATAGTAAGAGCATTACTAGCAATGAAAGTTGATCGTTTGATAAAAAATATATTATTTTTTGAATTACTTATAGATATTCATCCCCAATAATACGCAAGTTTATCCAACATTTTAATTTTGGATAAAAATGTGTATTTACTATTACAATTTATACGCGGAATGTTTAATTGTGAGCACATATTTATTTGATATTATAAATACTATATAAGAAAGCAACCTTGGGTTTACTTTGGTTGGTCTTGGTCCAATTGGATTAGCCAAAATTTCATTTTAGGCGTGTTTGATTTATCCACCCTTTATTGGCAATGTTTATAACTGGGTCGGGTTTGTAAAAGGTAAAACTCATACCCGCATTAATAGGGTTGGTTCAGATCGGACTCTGATTGAAATCCGTACCATTGACTGGCCTAATTATAACTGTTACCATAATAGTTCTATTGCCTTGTTAATTGAAATCTTTTTCAAGTAGAATTTAGTATATTTGGTCCTTATTTGAGCTGTAAATTTTGATTTGCTTCATGTTATGTTTCTTCCTTTTTAATGCAGCAACAACATACTGGGAAGTTCAAGATTGTGGCAAGCGAAAAAATCTGAAGAGAATTTTAAAATACAGAGCAGCTTCTAATGATTTATCAACCATAGGTTTATCTTTTTTCTTTATTGGGTCTTCCTTTCTTCGTTTTGTTAACACGTTTCAAATAAAATTTACCTTTCATATGGTGTATTGTCTTTTATTTTGCTACGGACATTTGGACTAATCTGTAGTTCTTAGTGTACTTACGTAATTGAAAGCCTAATTAGTATTAATTATGAATGTTGTAGTGTTGCATATTACTAATGAGTTATTCAATGCCATTGATTGAATATGTAATAAAATGCTGTAACTTTTTTCCTTTTCTGAATAGCTAACAATATTTACTCGTTGAATGTTGACTGTGTCAGTTTGAGTAGTTAATCATGATAAAACGGATCAGATAGTATGTGGATTTGCATATTAAATCTATATTATTATATTAAAGCCGAGTATGGTTCGAATATAGTGCTTTATTGGATAATTAAATTGTTAATTTAATATTTGAAATAATTGAATGTTGAATTTAAAATAAGTGGAAATTATTTATTAAGTTGATATAAATTCTATTTAAATTAGAATGGAGCAGCGAACATGTAAAAGTAAATAAATGGAAATTGGAAATTTATCGATTTAATTAACGTGTAAAAATAGTTATTTTTAACATTGTTGTGGATTTTGATAAAACCAGTTCCATTGCATTTGTAATAGCGAGTCATTATATGGTTTCAAATTTTGTGGCAATCAGATTTACGGTTTGGTTATGCGAATTAAAAACGTCTAGAAATTGTTTAAGAAAATTTTATTTAAAATAACTCGAATTGAAAATCTATTTTCCAAATACTATGGAGTTTGCTTCCATATTCCATTGTATTCAGAATAGAGGTAAAATATTATGAACGTCAGACGGAACGCTTCGTTTGGAGTTCGGAAAATATTTGGGTGAATAGTAACTATATTGCCTATAAATAGATGACCAAAATACACAAAACCTAGCCGCCACCAAAATTTCGATGGCAAAAAATCACCAACCTTCTTCCTCGATTTTATGTCAATCCATCAACAATCAAGGTTTGACTCTTGAATGAATACCGTAGAGGGTGGTGAGATCTATTGATCCAACGGTTGAGTTTGATGATGGTGGCTTGGATTCGCTAGAATTGGTTCGTGAAGGCCGTGCGTTTTATGGGTATTTTCGACGCAGAGGTGGGCCGAGCTCGCGAGGCCAAGGGTGTTGGTGCAGTGGAGCATGCTCTTCAAAATGGTAGTGTCTAATCGTCGTCTCGATGAACTTAGAAGGAGCGACGGTTGAAGAATGTTTGTGTGCGTATGGGGGTTCGTGAGCAGCTGGAAGCGAACATGAGGAAGACAATCAAGCGGAGATTAATTAAGTTAATGACAGTAATTAGTTTAAGTTAATTATTTTACTTAATTCGAATATTTAAAAATCCATAACTTGTTCATACGAGGTCGGTTTCACGCGAAACAAGTGGTGTTGGATTCGTATTCGCGAATACTACGCGATGGAGCTAGATTGAGATTTATTTGAGCTAGTGAAAATTTTAGTTAAATTCAAATTCTTGTTCGACTTAATCGAAATAAACGCTGCAACGACAACAGGAACTAAAATGAGTAAAACTCACTTTCTCTGACCCGTTTATATTTTTTATATAAGTGGGAATAGTTTTACAGGAAATTATTGTCAAGGACAAAATTTTACAGCTTTTTAGCCTCAAGGACAAATCTTCAATATTTTATCCCGAAGGACAACTTTATGTAGGTATCAGTTTTTAGTCATTGATAGCAGTTTTCAGACATCAGTTTGTAGTTATCGGTAGCAATTTTTAGGTATTAGTTTTTAGCTTCTTATGAATAATCTTTAGAAGAATGTTTGTCCTTATGGTAAAAATATTGAGGTCGTGTTCTTGAGGCAAAAAATATACAAATCTTTGTCTTTTAAATTAATTCCTCCCGTTAATAATCCATATCTATTAACTTATTATTTACAAACAAAGGTTAATAAATTTACGTGTAAAATAATTGATTTCATACTCCATATTAAAGCCAATTGCAATTAATAACGTAAGATTACATCAATTTATACATCATTTATTCTATTCCTTATTAACCTTTATTATTTAAATTGATTGAAATTACGTTAACATAGTATAGTAATCAATTACATTCAATCAATATTAGCAAATTATATGTTTTATCTCATTAAAATGAGTTGTTTTAAGATTTATCTTAAAGTCGAAATTTCTAATCTAATAAGATTCAATTTAATAAATCGTAAATTTTAGTTTCCGACAATATTAAAGCCCAAAACCTTATTAAATTTAATATTTTTAATTATCAAAATATGGGTTGTTACAGGTCTCATCTGCTCCAATCGATAGGAATATATCCAACTACTAACTACTATAGCATAATATCCAAACATCCAATATACATACATACATACATACATACATACATACATACATACATATATATATACACACATAACATCCAACAGTCATCAAAACAGCATAATAAAAATATGGGGGAATTAATTTAAAAGACAAAGATTTGTATATTTTTTGCCTCAAGGGCACGACCTCAATATTTTTACCACAAGGACAAACATTCTTCTAAAAATTATTCATAAGGATAAATATTTTTCAAAATTATTCATAAAGACAACAAAACTGCTACCGAGCTAAAAACTGATACCTAAAAACTGCTACCGATAACTACAAACTGATGCCAAAAAACTGCTATCAATAACTAAAAACTGATACCTACATAAAGTTGTCCTTTAGGATAAAATATTGAAGATCTGTCCTTGAGGCTAAAAAACTATGAAATTTTGTCATTGACAATAATTTCCTGTTATTAACGTATAACCATTGTTTTATTTATTTTCTCATTATTAAATCTGTGATGACCCGGAATTTTTAACAATTTAAATTGGAATAATTAATTGATTTTAAAATATTTAAAATAATAATTTTTAACTTGAATTCAAATATTATTATTATCTAGCAATTGAGTTATTGGATTTAATAAACTGAAATTGGGTAAATTGTTGAATCTGAAATTCTAAGCCCGTTTAAAATAATTTAAAGGCTTGCAAAATTTATACTGATAATACTGAAGATAGTAAAAGTGTTAAAATTGAATTTGAAAGTGTTTTGTTCCGTTTTGAAAATATATCGTTTAACTAAATTTAAAAATAGCCTTCGGAGGCCCAATCTTGGAATTCGATGAAATCAGTTCCATTGGATCCGTGGTAGTTGGTTATTATCGGATTTCAATTTTCGTAGCAATCAGAATTGTCGTTTGACCCTGCAGCTCAAAACGCATAAAAACTATTTTAATCGATTTAGTTTAAAATTGATCGTTTACTTCCGTAACTCGCGCATATGATCGAATTAGCTTCCGAAACACGTTTCATTGTGTTCGGAATGCGGGTAAAACCTTATAATCACCTAGCGGCACTCCTTAAGAGGAGTTCGGAATTTTAAAAAGCAATTAACGAGGCATTTTGGAAGTTTTATAATATAATAAAATTTAAAGTCAATCAGTCGAAGAAGTTTTTATTAACAAACACTCATACTCAAGAAGCCATCCCCAAATCTATATTTCATCTCCGTCTTCCTCTCTAACTTTCATACTGAATCAAAAAAATAAAATGGCGAAGCCGTTCACTCAAAAAGGGGATGAAGGAACGAAGGCGCGTGATTGAAAATCGCAACATCGTTCGACAGTGATCGTCAAACGAAGCTCGAGGGGGGAGGGAAAATCTCGTACGCGGCAGTAAAGGCGCTTGCGTCGCAAGAAGGTTGGTCGGAATCGCTTAAGCAATGCGCGTCAAGGGGGCGGCAGCGGCGTTCGATGCTGGGTGAGCATCTGGTTTGGAAGTCGCGACTTCGATTTGAGCAAGCGACAGCTCGAGGTGAAGCTTGAGCCGTAGAGGAATTGAAGCCGTGAGGGCATCTCGGTGGTGGGTGATGGGCCGTGGTGGCAGTCTCGTATGGAGCAGTGAGCGGGGCTGTCGACTTCGTTTCCAGTCGAATTTAGGTATAATTCTTTTCCCAATTTAAATATATATATATATATATATATTGTGTGTGTGTGTGTGTGTGTGTGTTCGTACAAGAGAAAAATATAAAATAACAGTGAGTTATCAACGATCAATTTATTTTCTCTCAATTTAAAGATTTATATTTGTATATGTGTATACACAGTAAAATAGATTGCTGTTGTTATTGTCAGAAAACAAGAAATTTTTAGAGTTTGGGAAATAGGGAATTTAAAAAATGTTGTAGAGTTATAAAAATTAAAATTTTAAATGTATATACAGAGAACGAAAATTTAAAATCAGATTTTACTGTATAAAGATATATATATTAAAGAAGATTTCTCTAAGGAAAATTAGTCAAATTAAATTATTAAATGGAGATTGATTTGTCCAATGGTTTCAAATATTAACTCATTGTATAATGTTTGTACAAGGTCTTAAATCGTGAAGAGACCTAGTCGAGGTTGAAGTGTGTTGCAAACGAAAATTTAAGGTGAGTAATCTCACGCTTCTGGATTTTTATTTAAATTTAAATGGTTAAATTTAAATGACTGGTTGAATGGTTGAATTGAATTGATGTGCTATGTTATATAGTAATATATAATATTTATTGGAGTGATTGATATTCTGTGATGAATATTATTGGTAATTGGCATATTGAATGCTGTGGGTTTCTTGAATATTTCGGTACCCTGAGTTATCGAAATATATGAAATTGGATTTTTGAAAGAAATATAAAGGTGAATTTTGAAAGTGAAATAATTGTAGAATAAAAATAAGAATAAACTGGAAAGAAATGAAAATGATATTTAAAAACTGAAGTTAAAATTTTAAAGTAGAGATTTAAACAAGTTTTAAATCAGAGTAAAATATGGAATTCAAGAGTGAATTTGGGTCTTCAAACAAATAAGTTTTTAAACTTAATTATTTTAGCGACTTGAATATTAAAGTGCATTTTTAAATTGATTTGAATTTAAAAATGAATTTGGTTTTAAATTCCTTTAAACTACTATTTTAAAACAAGTAATTAATTTATTTAATGAAGTAAATAAAAGATAGTTAATTACAGGTTGAGATTAATCGAGAATGATTAATATTATGGTTTAATTAAAGTAATTAATTTAGATTAGGATAAATTAAAATATAATTGTAAATCATTAATTTATGTAATTAATGATGTAATTAAAGAGAGAAATTAATTAATATAAGTAAATAAGGATTAATGTAATTAATATAATTAATTAATTTATGAAGTAATTAAGATTAATTATTGTTTTTGGTTAAGAATAATTAATATTATGAAGTTAATTAAAGATAATTACTTGAATGTAATTGAAGGATAATTAGTCCAGGGTGATTAATTAAGATGAATAAATGAAGGGATAATTGATTAATTGATTTGAAATTTAATTAATGACAAGTGAAGAAATCTAAGTGATTGAGATTAGAAATTCAATTAGAATTAATTAAATTAATTTGGTAGCAATCAAGTTTTGTTTATGGATGATTGAATGGTATTGAATGAGTTGATATCTCTGATATGAAATGTTTTGTATTTCATTTTGATAACTTGGGTTAGGATGACATGAGACTCGAAGAGACCGGGGTTGGGTATTAGGAAATACCCGAAACCACTTTGAATTTTTTGGATTGATATGTGAAATCTATAGGCTGGAATGAAGAGATTTAAAGGAGTTGGACTATTTAAATCTAAATATTGGTACTTAGAAAATGGATGTGTGAATAAGTGATGTCTATAATGAATTGTGGCTTTGTAAATTGATACGAGTTACCCTGGCGTTTCAAATAAGTTCTATGCATTGGAATTTCATATTGGATGAGATTACTCACGCTGGTTTCCAGCCCAACCCGGATGTTACTTTGATGTAATGCTCGGGTCAGATCGAGTATTACAGATTTTCAGGTAAGGATGTTTTGGAGCTCAGGAGGCGAGCTGGATGGAAAGAACGTATGGGGTTTTTCCGCTGTATTATATTACTGTATATCTGTGACATGATAATTGTGAATACTTAGTGTCTGCTTATATGTGTAACTCCGATGTATTATAAATGTATTTTGACAGATACATAATTCTTTTGTAAACTGTTATTATTGATTATTATATTTTATCCACTGCGAATGTGAGATGTTGATGTTTCTGATCTTCTTCTTCTTCTATCTCTTTCTTCTTCTTCCTAACTATCTGGAATTTTTAGAATCGAAAATTACGGGTCGTTACAGTTGGTATCAGAGCTGAAAGGTTAAGCAAGAACCTTGGCTCTGGTGGGAATTACTCCTTAAATAGAGTCCGTAGTACTCTAGGATGAGTTGAGTGTGTGTGTGTGTGTGTATATATATGAGTGCGTACTTGTTATTTTCTTATATAAAGATTTTAAATGATTTTATATAAAAATATATTTTGATATATAAAGCAATATTTCCTTCTAATGAATATTAAGGCGATTGGTTGTTAAATTATATGGAATTAAATTAAGAAGTAATATAATAAAACCAAATTGAAATCTTGAATTGGAATTAAATTAAGTGGAAATAGAAATACAACCAAATTAAAATTAAACGAAGATAAGTTTGAAAAGGATTCAGAATTAAATGGTATAAAGAGATAAGTTGATTGATTTAAAGGATTAAGTCAACATTTAAAATTAAACTCAAATTTATATAATTCGAGATGGTTTAAATTTGAAATTTGAATTGGATTGAATTGGAATGATTGAAATTGAAGTGGGTTCAATTGATATTAGTCCAAACTGATTGGAATAATTTGAAGTTATAATTAAAGTTGAACAGGTTTAAAATCAAATGGAATTTGATTTAAATTGGGAAGGAAATCAGGATTGATTCAACTTGGATTGGGTTAAATCAATTTAAATAGAAATTGAAGTCATTCAAATTGGAATTGAGTCAATTTAAATTGAATTGATGGGAAGGTGCACAGTTTTGACTCTGGACTATTTTCAATGTAAATTGTTTTAATATAAACTTATTTTTTCCAAGATATTAAATAAATACAACCATTCTTTTTAAAGCCAAATTATTTTATATTTGTTTTACAATTATTTTTGGAACAATTAACCATTTTTCAACTGTTTTATAAACTAATTACTGTTTTTCCACTATTTTACAAATTAATTACTATTTTACAACTATTTTACAATTAGTTAACTATTTTACAGCTATTTCGCAAACTAATAATTATTTTTCAGCCACTTATCTATTTTTAAATTTTTTAAGATATTTTCTAAATATAAACTGGTCGGAGTTCAAACTGTCATTGATTAAATACCCAACCGAGATAAGAATTGAAGTGATAATCCAATGGAATTGAAGCAATTGTAAATATGTGGATAGAAATTAAAGGAAATGTGAATATAAAGAGAAATTGATTTAGTTGATAATTAATAAAGATAATTACGTAGGATGTACGTATATTATTCTATTCGCACAGTGATTTGATCCAGATTCGAGCACAGAATTTCGAGATGGTTTATCGATCCGAGTAGGGATTTTTCACTCGATTTTCGATGGCGAACCTGGATAGGGATTGTTGATTGGTTCTGGATATTCTCTATCATAGTTATGGCTATGCAAGGAGAATGACGGTTTCTGATCAACAAACCATATCTGTGTCCGCACTAGGAAGTCGGGTGGACGATACTAGTTCGGAAGTGAAATTGTATGATCGAGCGAGCGATCAGATTGGTATAGCGTACGGATGATAGGTGTACATCGTAC
The DNA here is from genome assembly GCA_030765085.1 of Allium cepa. Classification (NCBI taxonomy): domain Eukaryota; kingdom Viridiplantae; phylum Streptophyta; class Magnoliopsida; order Asparagales; family Amaryllidaceae; genus Allium; species Allium cepa. The sequence continues at coordinate 492,030,842 of CM060942.1, forward strand.
GTGTTTGAATGAAATTGATAATGAAAATTTGTGAATAAGAAATGTGAAATGATTTCTTTTGAAATGATAGTATATTTTGTGAAATATGCAATGGATGAAAGTGAAAGTTGGATATTTTTTTGATGATAAGTAAGATGGAAACAACTTTATAAAAAAAAAGAGTAATCAAATTTGAATATTTGATTTTGAATAAACAAAGTTATATGTCTTGGTTATATAAAATAAATCTCCCTTTGTGAATCTATAGCCAGAAGAAAAAGATTTTGAAAGTGTTTGAAGTACAAAAGGAATTTATACAAGTTTGAATTGACCCAAAGTTTTAAAAATTATATATATATATGTATATATATAAAGAATCTTATGAGGATTTTGGAAAAGGTTTTGGGAACCTTTTGATTTGGAAAGGCTTTGATTTTTGGGTAAAATCAATATTGGAATTTGGAAAGCCCAGTTTGAGAATTATCGATTTTGGGATAATCGATTTTGTGTAAAGGAGCTTTGTATGAGATCATACTAGGTGTATGATCTGAAAGATACTATATGTGTATAGTATAAAGTGTTTTGATAATGGCTATGGGATAAAAGGCGCTCCTTTTGAAATGAACTTCTCAGGAGTGCCACCGGATGGTACTGCCTTGAGCCCTAAGGGGGGGGGGTTCTAAAGTTGATCATGTAAGGAGTCCGAACAAAACTAGTTCCTGAGGATTATGAGTAGTGTGTAGCGAAAGTCGAGGGGCGCTGATGCCTACAAAGGCATTTGGGTTATGCTGTGACGACAGTGTAACTCGATGTCACTGCGATATACTACAGGCCATAGCGAAAGTCGTGTGTGCCGCTGAGAGCCAACAGTCTGCGTTTGATTTTATATCGGTAGACTGCGACCTATGGTAACATAGCGAAAGTCGTGTGTGCCGCTGAGAGCCAACAGTCTGTGTTTGATTTATATCTGTAGACAGCGATCTATGTAGGAGTGGAGAAGTTTCATTTCGACAGCGAAAATCGAGGGCGCTGATGCCTACAGTTACATGGACTTTTGCTGCGATGGCAACGTAACCCTAGAATGTAACTGCGATCTGTTGTGGGTTCCATTGCGTAATCGAGGGGCGCGGAGTGCCTATAGTTCATGGACTTTTGCTGCGATGACAACGTAATCTAGGATGTAACTGCGACCATGGATGAGGGTGATGATTTTCAGAGCATTCTCACCAAAGATATTTCCTCTATTTTCAAAAACTGTTTTCTATATTTTCAATAAAATTATTTTTCAAGTATTTTCACTGGATGTTGAAACTTATAGATTTTCAGTCCTACGCCTGATCAACGTATGACTGAATTTCTGTGAGAACAAGGATGGACTGGTTGAGAAATCGAGTTATAAGAAGTATTTTTATAAAGAGCTATTTTAATAGTATGATGTGAATTTAAAAGCATTTCTAAAATTTTAAAATAAAAGTGATGGAATTTTGGAAAATGAAAGAAAATCCAAACTGAAAAAAAAAGATTTGAACTCAGGAAAATTTAATGAAGTGATTTTTGTAATAAAAGTTGGAAGTAAGCTAATTAGCTAAATAAATTATTTGATAGAGTATATTAATAAAATTTAACTCGGTTAAATAAAATGGATTATAAGTAAATAATGGAGTTTGGAAAATAAATTCGAATTATAAATAAAATTCGATTTGGATTGATAATGAATTAAAATAAGCGGAGATGTTGTGAAAATAAAATGGAATTGAATTATAATAGAATGGTTTGAGTTGCAAACAAAACCCAGGTGAGTAAAAATTAATTGAGAATGGCTTTGTATTAATAAAAAAAAAATTCAAAAATGAATTAAGTAGGTGAATTTAAAATTTCAAATGTGGTGAATAAATGAGTTAATTGAATTAAAAAATAAATGGATGAAGTCCGATTGAATAAAAATTAAATCAAAGTTTAAATTGGAATTGGGTTATCAGAATGAACTTGAATTATGAGGCGTATTAATTTGAAGTAAAATTACTTAAGTCAATAAAAGCTTGGTTTCAAATAAGAATGGAATACCATTAAATAAAAGTTTGGGTTAAATTTATTTGGAAGTCGTTTGATGTAAAACAAAATTACTTAAAATTCTATAAGTTGATAGAGATTAAATAAATTGATCTTAGGATCAATTGAATTGAATATGAGCTTGATTGGATTAAAAATAAATTGAATGTAAGAAATTGAGTTGTAAACCATTAAAATTGAATGAAATGGCATATGAATTGGTTGGAAGCAATTGGATTAGCTTTAAATCATATAAATCGCTTATGGAAAGCGTTTGGTGCTTTTTGCTTTTGAAATGCATGTGTTTAGCTATTGAAAGTAGGTGAAATGCTGATAGATTTTCTATATATGGCACTTACATATTTAAATTGGGTAAGTACAGGTACCTGAAGGCCATTTGGCTGGATTTGGTTGCGCTAATTGCGAACCGCTTGCTTAAGATGCTAAATAAAGGTACGCTTACGCAATAAAAATAGAAAATATGAACCGTTTTTGCTTTTTTGACCGGGTGGGTCGATGTATATATATTTATATCTCTTGTGAAATTGCAAAAGCTTCTCCGTACAAAGGAGACTCTGCCAAAATTTTAATTTTGGAAGTTAGAATTTTTTTGAAAAGTTTTGGGAAATTTTCTGTTAGCGACAAAACGATTTCAAATTGGAAATAGAAATAAATTAGTGGATGAAACTAATTTAAAATAATGATATGAATCAGTTATAAATGGAAGATAAAATTCAATATTCAGAATTGAAGACAAATTTAATTCATATGGAAATGGGAAAACTAATTTGAATAGAAGTAGATATGAAATCTATGTAAGGAAATGTATAAATGATTTGAAAAGTTACGATTGGATATTATGGCTAAGTAAGATATGCAGGTATTATAAAGGGAAAGGAAAATTGGATTTTATTTCAGGAGATAATTTGAATTGCCCGACTAAAAGGTATGTATTTAAATTTCTATGTGAAATTGGATTGGGTTTTTGATCTAGCCACTTGGCCTTTTGTTTTCTTTTGGAATTTGGGAGCCCGTAGAGGCATTTTGTAGTTGTACCGAGCTAGTCGCGCAAATGAGACGCTGACAAAAATTTTCGTAAATTTAGAGAGTTAGAAATTTTTTAAGAAAATTTTGATAATTCAAAATTTGGTTTTAAATTGAAATTTGAATGGTTGAGCAAAAGGGTATTGTTTGAAAACCGTGGGTGAGTTTGGGAAGTTAGTAAGAATGATAAGGGGTCTTTTATAAAAGATAGTTGGTAGGATGTTGAACTATTGGTTTTGGGGGAAAAGTAAACGGGTATTGGACCATTCTTCCTAACTAGTAATTTCGAGGACGAAATTCTTAGGGGGGAGGAATGTGATGACCCAAAATTTTTAAAAATTTAAATTAGAATAGTTAATTGATTTTAAAATATTTAAAAGTTAATTTTTAACTTGAATCAAATATTTTTATTATTCAGCAATTGAGTTATTGGATTTAATAAACTAAAATTGGGTTAATTGTTGAATCTGAAATTCTAAGCCCGTTTAAAATAATTTAAAGGCTTGTAAAATTTATACTGATAATACTGAAGATAGTAAAAGTGTTAAAATTGAATTTGGAAGTGTTTTGTTCCGTTTCGAAAATATATCGTTTAGATTAAATTTAAAAATAGCCTTCCAAGGCCGAGTCTCGGAATTCGATGAAACTAGTTCCATTGGATCCGTAATAGTTAGTTATTATCGGATTTTAATTTTCATAGCAATCAGAGTTGTCATTTGACCCTGCCAGCTCAAAACGCATAGAAACTATTTTAATTGATTTAGTTTAAAATTGATCGTTTACTTCCGTAACTCGCGCATATGATTGAATTAGCATCCGAAACACGTTCCATTGTGTTCGCAATGCGGGTAAAAACTTATAATCACCTAGCGGCACTCCTTAAGAGGAGTTCAGAATTTTAAGAAGCAATTAACGAGGCATTTTGGAAGTTTTATAATATAATAAAATTTAAAGTCAACCAGTCAAAGGTACTTTTATTATCAAACACTCGTACTCAAGAAGCCATCCTCAAATCTATATTTCATCTCCGTCTTCCTCTCTAACTTTCATACCGAATCGAAAAAAAATGGCGAAGCCGTTCATTCAAAAAAGGGATGAAGGAACGAAGCGCGCGATTGAAAAATCGATCTCGTTCGACAGTGATCATCAAACGAAGGTCGAGGGGGGAGGGCAAATCTCGTACGTGGCAGTAAAGGCGCTCGCATCGCAAGAAGGTTGGTCAGAATTGCTTAAGCAACGCGCGTCTAGGGGGGCAGCGACGGCGTTCGATGCTGGGTGAGCATCTGGCTTGGAAGTCGCGACTTCGATTTGAGCAAGCAACAACTCGAGGTGAAGCTTGAGCCGCATGGGAATTGAAGCCGTGAGGGCATCTCGGTGGTGGGTGATGGGTCGTGGTGGCAGCCTCGTATAGAGCAGTGAGCGGGGCTGTCGACTTCGTTTCCAATCGAATTTAGGTATAATTCTTTTCCCAATTTAAATAAATATATATATGTGTGTTCGTACAAGAGAAAAATATAAAATAATAGTGAGTTATCAAAGATCAATTTATTTTCTTCAAATTTATAGATTTATATTTGTATATGTGTATATAAAGTAAAATAGATTGCTGTTGTTATTATTAGAAAACAAGATTTTTTTAGAGTTTATTTAAAAAATGTTGTGAAGAGACCGAGTCGAGATTGAAGTGGATTGCAATTGAAAATTTAAGGTGAGTAATCTCACGCTTCTGGATTTTTATTTAAATTTAAATGGTTAAATTTAAATGAATGGTTGAATTAAATTGATGTGCTATATTACATAGTAATATATAGTATATATTGGAGTGATTGATATTCTGTGATGAATATTATTGGTAATTGGAATATTGAATGTTGTGGGTTGCTTGAATATTCGGTACCCTGAGTTATCGAAATATATAAAATTGGATTTTTGAAAGAAATATAAGGGTGAATTTTGAAAGTGAAATAATTATAGAATAAAAATAAGAATGAACTGGAAAGAAATGAAAATGATATTTAAAAACTGAAGTTAAAATTTTAAAGTAGAGATTTAAACAAGTTTTAAATCAGAGTTAAATCTAGAATTCAAGAGTGAATCTGGGTTTTCAAACAAATAAGTTTTTAAACTTAATTATTTTAGCAACTTGAATATTAAAGTGCATTTTTAAATTAATTTGATTTTAAAAATGAATTTGGTTTTAAATTCCTTTAAACTACTATTTTAAAACGAGTAATTAATTTATTTAATGAAGTAAATAAAAGATAGTAATTACAGGTTGAGATCAATCGAGAATAATTAATATCATGGTTTAATTAAAGTAATTAATTTAGATTAGGATAAATTAAAATATATTTGGAAATCATTAATTTATGTAATTAATGATGTAATTAAAGAGAGAAATTAATTAATATAAGTAATTAAGGATTAATGTAATTAATATAGTTAATTCATTTATGAAGTAATTAAGATTACTTATTGTTTTTGGTTAAGAATAATTAATATTGCGAAGTTAATTAAAGATAATTACTTGAATGTAATTGAAGGATAATTAATCCAGGTGATTAATTAAGATGAATAAATGAAGGGATGATTGATTAATTGATTTGAAATTTAATTTTTTACAAGTGAATAAATCTAAGTGATTGAGATTAGAAATTCAATTAGAATTAATTAAATTAATTTTGGTAGCAATCAAGTTTTGTTTATGGATGATTGAATGGTATTGGATGTTTTGAATGAGTTGATATCTCTGATATGAAATGTTGTGTATTTCATTTGGATAAATTGGGTTAGGATGACATGAGACTCGAAGAGACCGGGGTCGGGTATTAGGAAATACCCGAAACCACTTCGAATTTTTATAGGTTGATATGTGAAATCTATAGGCTGGAATGAAGAGATTTAAAGGAATTGGACTATTTAAATCTAAATCTTGGTACTTAGAAAATGGATGTGTGAATAAGTGATGTCTATAATGAATTGTGGCTTTATAAATTGATATGAGTACCCTGGGGTTTCAAATAAGTTCTATGCATTGGAATTTCATATTGGATGAGATTACTCACGCTGGTTTCCAGCCCGACCCGGGTGTTACTTTGATGTAATGCTCGGGTCAGACCGAGTATTACATATTTTCAGGTAAGGACGTTCTGGAGCTCAAGAGGCGAGCTGGATGGCAAGAACGTATGGGGTTTTTCCACTGTACTATATTGCTGTATATCTGTGACATATAATTGTGAATATTCAGTGTCTACTTATATGTGTAACTCTGATGTATTATAAATGTATTTTGATAAATACAGAATTCTTTTGTAAACTATTATTATTTATTATTATATTTTATCCACTGCGAATGTGAGATGTTGATGTTTCTGATCTTCTTCTTCTTCTATCTCTTTCTTCTTTTTCCTAACTATCTGGAATTTTCGGGATCGAAAATTATGGGTCGTTACAAAATCCGTTAGAAATTTATTTGGTAATTTATGGAAAATTAACGTAATTGAAATATTACAATTGATATTAGAAGAAACGTTAACTGTCGAGTGGTGAGTGTAAAACTTATGTTAATCAATTTCATAAGGGAATAGTTGATTTGATAATAAGAATGTAAATCAAAATAAATGGATTTGTTTGGAATTCAAATATATAATGAATAGGTTTCATTACATTTGTAATTAAATGTTTGAATTAAATTAGTATATAGATATTGGGTTTAACATAGAAAATTGGATTTCAAAGGAAACAATTTGATTAATTATCTTCCTTGTATTAGGGTATGTTTTGAGATTTAATCATTGTAATTAATAGTAATTAAATCTTGCCATTAATAGGAGATAGAAGTAAGTGGTAATTTATTTAATGATATGTGCAACATATGTTTTGCGTTAGAAATATAATGAGAATTTCATTGAGAAATATTATGTTCAAATTGTGAGCACTTAAATTTGTTACAAATATAATGATAATATGAAATTAATTGATAAAGAAATGATGTGGTTGTACGAAGTATTATTTCTGTGACTCTTTAATGGGATAATCTTTAAATATAAATTGGTTTTAAATGGGGAGGTGTTAATTGTAAATTAAGGTGTAATAAAAATAAATATGTTTCAATAAAAATAAACGAAAAGGATGGTTTCTTGAAAAGATTATTCTCATCAAATAAAGTGAATATTTCATCTATGGATGTTAGTTTAATTTCATTAAAACAAAGAATTGGATTTTGTTGTATGTTTCTAGCTGGAATATTTGATTTATTTAAATATTCGAACTTGATTTGAATTTAATTTATAAAAAAATAACTATAATAAAATGGTAAGAAAACAAGTTAAAGGTTTGGTTAAATTTTTGATTTGAAATAGTTAGCATACTAACATAGGAGATTTATTCCGTTTCAAATTTGACTTTGGAATCTCAGTTCATCTTTTAATGTATGGGGTGACGGTCCTCATTATGTTAATTGTAGTGATTAATTTTATTTACTGTTTACTAAATAAAAATACATATATGTGTGTAAATTTGAGCGTATTAGGGTTAATAAAATATGCTAAAATGAATTGTTTTTTTAGTATATTAGATTTGTGATTTCTATGTACGGACTACATTCTCAAATTTAAATCGTCGATTTCATTTATTTTATTTTATTTTATTACTACTTTCTTTCATTAAATACATGCCTCTTTTGGTCTTCCAGTAAGTTTTATTTATTTACACGCGGCCCTTACCTTGAAATGTTTCACGTGTGTTGATGAAATTAATTGAGGTAGCACTTGTTTTGAAATTTTATACCAAAATATTTGCTTACCATTTAAATATGTCTTATCAAATTCCAATGTGCATCTTTTATCTTTTGTTAATTACCTGCATGTTAGGCTCTTTTTATTTTGCAAATTTACATCTTCTTATATGTTTCCCTTTCATATTCCAATTTCCAAACATGCTTTTCCCTTATTCGTTTCCTATTTCATAAATCTCTTCCTCTAACTTTCCATTTCCAAAACGTGCTCCCATTATTTATTTTGTCTAAAGTTTTCATTCTCTTCTAAAAAGAAACAAACAAACGCGAGCAACTTATTTTCATGAAGCCCAATCTTTTCCATTTGTTTACAAATCCATTTCCTGAAGCCTCCTTCCGCCATGTGTGAGCCATCGTGTCCTTTTTTTGTTGATTCTCTTAAATTTAGAGACATGAGCAGGCTTCAAAATTCTTAATGTAAGTAACTAACGTGTTTTATTTTATTATTAAAATATGTGTACATGGTTTTCTATTTCATTTCCAATATATTCTTATAACTTGAATATCTTCCGCATATGAATCCCCATTAATGCGCGGTTTCTTCCTTTGGGTTCGTATCAAAATTCCGGACAACATGAAACTAGTATGGTTGCATTTGAATACCATTGAAATTTTGGGCTTTTATTGGATTTTCAATTGGCTATAAATCAAAGGTGAGTGATTAAACCCACTCACACAATACTAAAAATTCCATTGCAAGTTAAATAAAATATATGATGTGATGTATAAATATTTTATTGCGGTTTGTTAATTTAAGTTGACATTTGAATTGATATTGAATTTGAATTGACATTTAATTTTATATCGGGATTTAATTGATAGTTAAACCCCGATATTGATAACTATTATATGTTGAAATATATTGGTTGATTTGGATGTTGTTGAAATGGATGCTTATTGATTGATATGTTGGATGTATGGTTGTTATTTATTTTAATATGTCCCTGTTATCACGTTGTATATTATTGACATAAATTAAATGGTCCTTTTAATCATTTTAGAATTGGATAATTAAGACATTTAAATTATGGGTTGAAATGCTATATGCCCATACAATTTCTTGAATTTGGATTATTTTTTGGAACTGAATTATTTAAAAAGTTCAAGTTTTTAATTTAAACTTCGGGTTTATTTTAAATAAAGTGGTTATAATTAGTATTTCAAATTATTTGAAATCTCATAAGTTATGGCACTCAGGTTGTATACTTGATAGGAGATGAAAAATCCCGTAACATCTCTAAAGCCATTGCACTCATATTTTTATTTGAGACTGACTTGACTTACATAGGAATTTTTAGTTCTGACTCGAGTGTATTGTTTTTCATTATGCTCAGGTCAGCCTGAGTTTTTCAGCATTGAAGACTATTTTCTGGTGGACGAAGACGAAGATTTTGTATATGATTGCAATTTATTATTCCATTACATTCTGTGTTCCGCTGTGTTATTTGTTTATTTATGATATATGTATAACTCTGATTTTAATTTGTAAAAGTGCAATCAAATTTTATTTGTAAAACAACTTTATGAACTGTTTATTTGATTATTATATTTTGTCGTTCCGCCGCGAGATTCTGTATTTTGTTTTTTCTTCTTTCCTTTTTCTTTTTTTCTTATTTACCCCATTAATAATCCTTCCTTTTGAATGGTTTGATTCTGACATGTGTGGTTTATTGTCAATTTAAACCATCTAAAAAGGTGGGTCGTTACAGTTGGTATCAGAGCTTTGGGTTTAGACATACCTTAGCCTATTGGGGTTAACTCATTAGGGATAGGGTAGTAATACCCTAGAATGAGTTATCTGAGTGTATATACGAGAGCGTTATTTTGTTAGTGTTATAAAAATGTTTTGTATAAATTTTTGAAATAAAATTATTTTTCCTAATATTATATGATATATATATAAAGGAATAATATTTTATGACTAATATAGTTATTTGTAATGTATTTGATTTTTGAAACGGTAATATTTAATTATTATCATTTTTGTCGACTTGTTGTATTTAATCAAATTATAAACATTGGTTAGTCATTATTGACTGAATTAATGGACTAAACACTAGTTTAATAATGGTGTATTAAAGAGAATAAAATGAATAATTAGGATATTTGTTTATGAAATTAAAATGTTGTTGTGAATTTTGTTGTTTGTTGACATGTAGTTTCAACTATTGAAAAATGGAATATTTGGATATTTTGGATAATCGAAACCATTTGAATTAATATATGAGTGAAATTTGATAATTGGGTTGAATTATATAGTTGAATTGATAACCTTAATTTTAAAGCAAGTGAAACAAGGTTTAATTTGTTATATCTATGTTTAGTAAATGAATAGAATTGGGGTATACATTCTTAGCATGTAATGTAATAATATACAAGTGTGAACTTTAAGCCGTGGGATCTTTAAATTGAAATTGTGATTAAGGAAATGTTGTAAATGAGATTAAATTGGAAAAATATGTTTATAAACTTAATTAACATTTATGAAACGTGTCATAAATAAATTGAAAGGTAAAGGTGAAACTAAATGGAATAAGCAAATATGAATTAAAAGTGAAATGATTTCTAATAAAGCCATGACTTGTAAATTGTTATGAAATAAATGGATGTTGCAATAAATGGTTATAAATAAAGTTGTGATAACATTAAACTCGTACAATGTCTTATAAAAAGGAATTAAGTTTAATAAATTGGTTATAAACGTAAGAAAATTTCTTATGAAATGATTTGCAAATAAATGTAGTATTAAATGAGAAATATTACATTTGAAATGAATGTAATTTAAATTAAAGAGAAATATAAGCAATATTATGAGAATGAATATATTAATGTTTATATCAAAAGGAGAAATTCTATGAAACAAATATTAAGTATGAAGTTGATTTGAAAACTATTGATTTGGAAAGGTACTCAATTTGAAAGTGAAATCTTATATAATCAAAGTCTATATAAGTGTGATTTGATACTATTGATTTAGGAAAGTATTCGATTTGAAAATGGAATCTTATATATAATGGACTTTATATAAGTATGATATTTGAAATTGATTTGAAAAGGTAATATATGATACATATTTTCGAAGTAAAGATATGGAAAGTGCCTTCTGCTTGATATCCTCTTTGTGGCCAAATTGTGGATTTATTCTACCCATATTATTCTCTCTGATTTTGGTTTTCTGGATGTGATAATCGAGTGTCCTACCATGGCATAACCCATGGTCATTTTTTTAGGTAGCGTAATCCGCAAGGCAGAGATTGCTTAAAGGGCACAGATGCTTCCTAGGGGATCCAGACGTAACCATTGTGTATTCTACGGTCTACCGGTTTTGTTGTCATGGCATAATCCGCAAGGCAGAGATTGCTTCAAGGGTACGGATGTTTCTTGGAGGATCCAGGCGTAATAATTTTGTATCCTACGGTCCATGGGTTTTGGTTATCATGGCGTAATTCGCAAGGCAATGATTGCTCGAAGGTATTGATGTTTCCTGGGGGATCCAGGCGTAACCATTGTGTATCTATGATCCAGGTGATTTGTTTGGATTGTACCGTCCATATCGGTTCTGAAAGTTTTTCAAGTATTTTCATTGGGTGTTGAAACAGGTCTACTAAGTACTTGGAGAATTCTAGCCTTGCGCCTGATCAACGCATGGCCAAAGTCTGCAAGAACGAGGATAAACCTGTTAAGACATCGAGTTATAAAAGTATTTTGATAAAAGTATTATATAAAGGATATTTTGGTCATTTTTTCTTTTCTAAATACTTTGAAATGTTTAAAATATTATCTATTTATGTACAACATGGTTTATTAGTGTTGTCAATATCGTGAGAAATTATTAATTCAATAAAACATATTTAAAGTAAATGATTATTGATTTATAAATAATGTTTGAAAAGTACCTTGAGATAAAACTAATAAATTTACAAAATAATGGATTTAAGGGTTTCAATAGCTTCTTTGTAAATATAAGTAATGATGTAAATAATTATTTTCAAATAGTTTACATATATTAATAAAGATGTTATTTAAAATATTTAAATGGTATTTAAAAATGAAGCAAGAAATTTTACAAAATGAATTTTTGAAAAATATTAAAGTATTAAAGATGATTTATTTGCAAATGAATCTTTCAAATGAACATTGCAAGTAAAATTTATATAAGTTTCTTTGAATGTAGAATTTAAAGATATTATATAAATGGAAAAAAATTGATTTTCAAAGTTTGTTTATAGCAATATACTTGGCAAATAAATTTGAATCTCTATTTTGCAAGTATAGTTTGGAATATTTAATTGATTTCGAAGTACTAATAGTAAGTATATTGGTTCATTTACTATTTGAATTTTTGTGTTAAACCATAATAAATGTTTTTCCATGATTTGAATATTCATTTTAAAACAAGTGTGTAAAATTAATTATGAAGATGTGAAATTTTAAACTTTGATTTAGAAATTTAATGTAAGATTTGAGTATTCTATTAGTTTCAGTTTAATAATCTTGAGTTTATACTTATTTTAAAAATAACGAGTCTAATAAATTATCGGATTTAAGGAACTTTATTTTAAAGTTTATTATAATATTTTGATATAAATTTCTAACATTGTTTTAGACTTTTGAAAATTCTTTGCATAATGCTATGAGGATGTTTTAAATATATCTTATATTTTACTAAGTGAATGAGGTTAAATGTTTTAACTGAATTTTTAGATATGTTGAAATATTTCTTTTCTCTTCAAGGGAAAATACCAAAAAACTTAAATTTTTATTCAATAACCGAACGGAGTTATAAAAAATAAGTAGGACAGTAGAAGCTTAAGTAATATTTTTTGAAATTATTCATTAATGACTTAAATATTTAATGGAAACCAAATTATGTAAGTGATTGATCTTTATATAAATAAATGAATGAAAGGTAAATGATGAAAAAAAACCAATCGAATAAACCTAAATAAATTTAAAATTCTTGTTGTTTAGCTGATTGTAAGTTTGGGAAAGAATACTTCTAGTTGTTGAGGTTGTTTGACTAATATATTAAGTAATTACCTAAGGCTGTTGAGCATAGGGTACACTTGACAATTTATTCATCACAGTGCATGATTTAAGGTTTCTGAACTAAACAAACCATTGGTTTTGGTTGCTATGGATGTATGATGGATTCTTTAGTTGCATAAATGGTTGTATTGTTTGTTTGAATATGTTTTATGTTGATTTGCTTTTGTTGCAAATTGAAACAACTTAAATATCTCTCTGATACATAATTCTCACTATTTTGGATAATACAAGTGAAATACAGGTTTATGGAAGTAATAATTACTGCTTTTGGTTTCATAAATAAAGTTGTTTTCCCAACAAATAGGTACGTTTTTGGATTACGGTTTTATAGCGATATTATATTATATCCCATGGTTTGGGATATTTATTTTTGAGATATGATATACATACGTTTATTATTGATATTATTATTTTTCTAGACCTAATTGCACAAAGGAGACGCTGCCTGGAAGTTGTGTTATTTCCAAATTTATATTAGATTTAAATATGTAAGTTAAATTGTTTATAAATTGATCATTTTGAATAAAATATTTCAAATTCCTCGATTCCTTCTTGTTCATTTTCGAGGACGAAAAGTTTTGTGTGACGCCCCACCTATATACCCACGCTAGCCAAGGACACTACGGGATAATGCCGTCAACTAGCACGGAGAATAAGGCCGTTGAGGAGCGACAATCTGTATAATTGCTTTGTGCGAGTACCGATATGCCAGATAAAAATATAACTTTTCATCACAAGAGGAAATCCGACATACCGACACAAACTCAAAGCTACTACATAGTGGCTATATGAAATCTTCGGAAACAAATATAGAAATATCATAACACAAATCAGTCACAGAAGTTCATATCACAAAGGTGGAAATAGATATGAATATATAACACTTAAAAGTGTACATCAGAGTAGTGGTCTAACAAGATCCACAATATCACAAAGGAATAGTTACAAGTGCTACACAAAAGAATAAGTATACATCATGGAGTCTATATCTCAAATGTATACAACAAAATAAACTACTAATCTCAGTAGTTAGCCAAAAGTCAGAATAATAATCCCAGATGAGGAGTCAAGCAGAGGCACCTGTAACATCTCGGTCTGACCCAAGTATTATTTAATAAGAAAATAGTAAACTGATCAGTCTAACTATAAATATCAGATAAAATGAGATAGAATATGAGATGTGACAAAAACGTATGATAACAATAATGCCATTCAATGACAATATACCTTAGACAACACGAAAATCATAGAACATCTCAAGAAATCTCAAAACACAGAAAAAGATGTCATATTCTTTATTTTTTTCACCACACCATAAATATTGACAATTATATCAATGCCAATCACAAAAGTTAATGACAAACAAATTCACCAATGCACAAATATTGATAAAACTTATCAATGTAAATCACGAAAATTGGTGAAACACAAATTCTAGAAATCATCAACTAGAAATCCATAAATCACAAAGATGGGGGGAAGGCCTATCACAAAATGGGAGCATGAAAGCTCACCAACACGTGCATCACAAAACGGAACGCTATTCCATGGTTGCTAACCATTCATTTTGAGCCAAAGCTCCACAAAACTATGATGACCCTGAATTTTAGACAATTGAAAATTGAAAATTTAATTGATTTTAAATGTTTGAATGATAGTTTAACTTGAATTTCAAATATCAGGATGAATTTGGCAATTTAATTATAGAAGTTTGGGTAAAATTGTAAATCTTCAATTTTAAGCTTGTTAAAAATAATTTGATGGCTTAGAAAATTTATATCGATAATACTGAAGATAATGGAAGCTTCAGAATTGAGTTTGGAGATACTTTATTCAGTTTTGAAATTATACCGTTTAAATCGATATTTAAAAATAGCTTTCCGAGGCACCGTCTCGAAATTTGACGAAACCAGTTCCATTGGATCCGTAATATTGTGTTATTATAGGATTTCAATTTTCACAGTGTTTGGAGTGATCGTTTGGCTGTACGATAAATAAACGCGCTGAAATTTAAATTAAAAGTTCAATGTTTAACTAGTTCGAAAAGCTATCTTCTCCATACGTTCGAATTAGAACTCGGAACCTTTTCCATTATGTTCGTAATAGGGGTATAACATTATAAACGTCTAGCAGCATGCCTCGATAGGAAATTGAGATTTTGAGTTGCGAATTCAAGACGAATTAAACTTGAATTTAAATTCAAAATATAAATAATATAATTATATTACTACACCTTTGTAAGCAAAGAGACGTAGAGAAAATTCAAAACATGTGTTAGTCTGGTTAATACGTGTCTTTCATGCATCGGTATTCTTTCCTCCTTTCTGATTAAATCGAAGTCGTTCGATAAGTGATAAAAAAAGAAAAGTAGTGGATCTCAACCTTCTATTGAAAAATTAAAACGGAAAGAAAATGGCGGCTGTGCTATATCACAAATCATTCCCAAATCAGCTCAAATCGCTTTCGTTCAATGGGGTACTCGATCAGCAGGCCTTTTCGTGGATCGATTTCGAATTGGAGCGAAGCAAGGCATCACGACCCTTTCGCGATGAGGAACTCGAGCATCGCCGCAAGCAAGCAGTAGAATGGAATCTATCGAGCTGACGTTTTGGGGGTTTGGAACTTCGATCGGGAGGTCGCGAGCATGTGGACTGGTCAAGACGTGACTGGATCGTGATAGGCTGTTAAGTTTTGGTGGTCGATGGCGCGATGCCTGGATAGTGGTGAGCTTGAACCTCATCAACTTCTGTGACGTCTCATCGACGAGGTGGATCTTGAGCTCGTTCGCTCCTGGAAAAGCGAACCGACGATAATGTAGGGTTGAGGTGAATCGCTCACTGCATGCATTCGATTGGGAGGGGCATGTGTCGCGACCTGGGTGTCATCGACGTTCTGGTCGTCAACAAGGTAAGTGCAGTATTCTTCGATCTAAATTCATCTAATTTATCATTTGCAGAGAAAAATAGAGACAGTAAAGATATTTTATTTTAAACTATATCATTAAATTTATTTACAACTTATTACAGAAGGATGATAATAATAATAATATGAATTTTAAAATGTTCCGTAAGATGTAAAGTAAATTCTGTTTTGACAAAAATATATATACTTTCAGGTTTGAATAAAATATATGATATATTTTCACATACCAATTGTTACCACAATTATTTTAACTACTAAGAGTAATTCATTAAAGAAAATTGGTTTAAAATTAAGAGTGTTAGTTTAAAATAAAATCATTGAATAATTAAAATTACCAAATGAAAGTTGATTTTTCGATTTATTTCGTATATTAATGAATCATATAATTTTTTATACAAGGTTTAAAAATCGTGAAGAAATCAAGCCGGAATGGAAATGGATTTCAAAACAAAAGCAAAGGTGAGATCTTCTCACTCAATCAATTGTTTTTCTGATTTAAATTTTAATAGTTAAATTTAAAATTAATTGATTGTGTGTTTGGACAATTAATTTATTATTAATTATATTAGTTTAGACCATATGCTCCGCAAAGCAGTGGTTATTATATTAAACCCATATATCGCGATATTCCACCTTGAAGTGGAATTGGTATTATATATGTATTTAGAGTTGTTGATTTTCCGCATTATATAGCGGATGAGACCCTATTGCGCCGCATAATAGCGGATAATATTTTATAAATCCCATATACCGCGATATTCCACCTTGAAGTGGAATGGGTATTTAATTGTTATGCTAACGTCTATGGATGCAGGGAAACAGGTTGGAGGGATGCAACTGGATTCCTCAAATATTAAATTTGTTTCGTATGTTGTGTGTTGATTTTTTTTATCCGTGTTATTATTTTTGATTGAAACCGTGAAGGCTGTAATTTAGCCAAATATATTTTTGGTATCGTAGGATAGCAGAAATATGAAATTGGATTTTTGAAAATTAAAGTAGAAAAGCCTAGACCGTTACAATTAAAGTATTAAAATGGATTTTTATAATTCGATCAAATTAATTCCAAAAATATAGGAAAATATTTTAATAAAGGAATTTCGAGTAATGTTGTTAAATAGTTAAAGGATTTATTTAAGATACGTATTTTAAATAATTGAAAGAGATAAATAAATTTATTTCAAAAGGAAATAATTTAGAAATTAAATTTTGAATTTAATTTGGAGTTGAAATTAATTTTAGTAGTCGATTCGGGAATTAATTTGGAGTTAGAATAAATCTTAGGAATCGATTTGGAAATTTGGTTAAGTATTTGGAAATAACTTGGAAAATCAATTTGAAATTGATTCGATATTGGAAAGTTTATTTGGGGAAATCAAATTGGAATTTGATTTTGTGTTTGAAATACACTGGAAATCAATTTGGGATTTAATTGGGTTTGAATAGGATATTTGGGAATCGATTTAAAAATTGGTATATCAGTTGATTTTTGGAAATTTAAATTCACAACGGGAATTTGTAAAGAAAAGGGAAATTGTTTAAAAATAAATATTGGTTTATTTTTAAAGTGTGGAAAGAAATTTACAAATTGGAATGTAAATTAAAATAAATCAAGAAGATTTATTAATTTATTGGAATGGACCACTTTGTAATGGAAAAAGAAATTTTTTTCCTGGAAAGCCGAGTATATTTTTAAAATAGCTTTTGAATAAAATTTAAAAGTTTTAGATTTGGTTCTAAAATAATATTGTTGGATAAATTAGTTTGGAAATTGTTTAAAGTAAAATTTATTTAATAAATTATATAAGGGATTATTTTAAAGATTTAAATTGATATTTGATTTAGGAAATAGTTATTTAAATATTTATACTCTGTCTACTAAATATTATGTTAAAATTAGTTTTTGCGTTTGAATTATATACGAGATATCAGTATAATATTTTTCATACCTAATACTTAAGAAAATATTCTAAAATAGTTTATTTTAAATATTTCCAAGTATATTTTGAATAAGTATTTTATATTATATTTGAAATCGGCAGATTCTCAGTGGAAATGGGTAAATATTGGAAATGTCTTCCGCGTAAGAATTTTTTTTTGATTTGAATTTATTTTCAAAGGATTGAAGTGAGAATTTTTTATCTTGCGAAGATATATTGAAAATAATAATAACTGGGGGAAAAATCATTTGAAATCCAATGACTGTTGAGAATGTGATTCATAGTTAAATAACCGACTATCAATATTGGCCTTTATCGGCATTTGAATTTCAAATTTGAATTTCGATGCGACCGGGAGTCGAATTCCAAATGGATATTCGAAACCCACATCGAACCTTTGTGATTGTGATGGATCTTTTGTTTAAAAGATCAAAGTGAAATTGTTGTGATTTGTTTGAATCTGAATGTAACACCTATTTTTAAAATAAGCGCTCGTTATTCGGATTAGCCGGGAGAGGACCTTGTGTAATAAAACCCATTCCGAATAACGATACGACGAAATGGGATTGCATGTGAAGACGGTGTTGAAGACCGGGTATTTTCGAAAGTGAAAGGATACCTGTCGAATGTCTTTGCACCAGGTTGCTCTGGTATAGAGATTTTATCACCCTTTGTGATGGGGATTCCGGACGTGATTAGTGAATATCCGGATTTGCAAGGACTTCTTTGGAAGTGCCTTCGGTTCCGTTCGATCCCGGAACGGACTTGTATGGATGTGCGTCTGACGTTACACTTTGAGATGTAAAGCTAGTTTTTATCAAATACATTTCTGTTGGTGGCGGAGAATTTATTCTCTTAGCTTAACACCCTTCTCTGATACGTACGAGCTCATATGTTATGTAGTTGATGGTTACTAGTGATACATTCCCAATTTGGTAATGTGGCATACAAAGTGCTGCTGATCATTTGTTGATCGAAGCATGGCTTTTGTGAAAAGCATAGCTTTGTGGACGAGACTTCGTCAAACCTCACACCCGAAATGGTCAAAACAGGAAGGATACAACAAGGTTATAAGGGGTAGCGCCCTTAGGGTATGTACATTTCCTTCTGGATAGAAGTGGTATCATGGTATGGATCCCCGATACTTAACTTATGTGAATATCGCAAATATATATTACTTTGTGATTGTTGTTGTTGAGGATCCTTGGATAAAGGTTGTTTACAACCGGGGAATGGCATACTCGTGTCAGTAGTTACCTATTTTTGCAGAGGTAACCCGACCTTGTGTTGGCAGAGATCCGGTTAGGTTCTCGGGGCGTCCATCCAGAGGTGTACCCATGTGGCAATAGGAAGTTCCTTAGCCTGACCATTTGTTGGAAATCCAATTACCAATACACGACTTGTACGGTTTTAGTTGTAGAAGCTGCCATCTAATATGGTAGCTATAGTAGGCATACTATAATGATACGTATGCTGGCTAAGATTAATATTATACTTACGAATGTTTTCTGCACTATGCACTAATAATAATATCAAAAAGATTTTGCATATTAAGCATGTTTGACTATCATAAGGAGAAATCTCCTCCAATTCTGCGTTTGCATTGTGTGTGTGGCGGGATGCCTTATGGTAGTTTCATTTTCCAAAAAAAGCATTGCGGATTTCTTTTAAAATCTTTTGTTTTCCTTTTATTAAAGAATAACTGTTTTTAAGATCTCACACCAGTCTCATGACTGAACTGGAGTTTATTGTTCCCTTTCTAAATTCTGGGTGCCCTTAATTTTCCACACGGGCAGCCTAGAGTCAGGTTATCAGTTATTCGGGAGCAAAGTTAGAAAAGAGTTCCTGTGGAGATCGGGAGTTGAAGCTGGATGGCAAGACATATATCTTACTATGTAATGTCCGTTGCGTGTGGTTAGTGCAAATCAGTTTTCATATAGTCAAGTTATAATAACTTCCAGTGATGTATGATGTCGTTGTAAACTCTGATGTTGTATTTTATCAACTGAGATGATTCTTTGTTTTAAAGATTGTTCATTTATCTATTATATATTGTTCCGCCGCGAAATGTGAGATTCTGTTATTGTTTCTGTTCTTCTTCTTCTTCTTAAACCCTAACGGTTCGGTTTTTCGGCATTCGACTGTGCGACATTTGATATAGTGAACGTATAAATGTCGACTCTCGGGCGTCGTAAAATCGGGTCGTTAAAAAAATGGCCCGAAGACCATGAGTCGTTACCTCACCAAATTGAGTCGAAACTCCAAAAAAAAGGGGTTTAGTCTCCCTCGCAGACAAAGAGACATCGCTCATTGCTAGTCAAAATCACAAAATGATCATCATCGATCATCAAGAAGTGTCAATTACACTAAGCTAGTTAATATATGAGCTTAGCATCATGTCCCATAACCACTAGCTTAACTTAATTATTTACGAACTAATTGTAGATCTCCACTCGATAATTGTCGCAAAAGATTCAATCGAACAAGCGCAAGAATTAACCGACAGAGTAAACGCAAGCGTTTCATACCACTTGTTTTACTATGTCGTTTAATTAGATTTTTCATATGAGTAAGGTAAAGGGTTGTATATGCTAGTAGATTGGAAAACGGTTTAAGAAACAAGCTTTATAATAAAATAGTGTTGAAATCTTTTTAATGAAAGAATTTTGATATTTACTACTAGTATTGAAACCTTTATATTTTTAAAGTGATAAATCACAAAAATGATTGTAGAAACAACCAATCACCAAAATTCACATTCGTAGACGTGAATAGAATCCAAAGAAATCGATTACCAAATCCATCAAGGTGGATGTTTCGAAAATCCCGAAGAAAATGTCATCAAAGTTGATAATGAATGATAACAACAAAAGGGAAACAACACGAATCGATTAAATTTGGAAATACAGACTAAATAGGCAAAACAGACAAAACAAGCAGATTCAGACATTTAAAAGGTATGATTCAGACGTCTGAATCTGAAAAATAAAATATTTTCCAGAACATAATTCAGACGTCCGAATCAATAAATTCAGACGTTTGGAAATGCTAATTTTTAGCCTATTTCCTCTTTGGTTCAATTCGAACCAATTCAGACGTCTGGGAATATTTATTCAGACGTTTGAATACCGGGGAATAATAATTCCCAGTACAACATTCAGACCTCTGAAACTGAAGTTCAGGGCATTCCCTGAACCTAGGCCAAAAATGGCCAAACGATTATCGGAAGCGATCGGACGAGCAACAACGACTAAGGATTTATGCCAAGCGACAACCCAGCCCTAATGGCTCTGCAATATGCCTCGAATATCAATGTCCAAATATCCATGATAGGATTTTCATAAAATTAGACCAAAACACCAAAAATTGGAATATTGTCCAAAGCAATACAAATCAAAAGCAAATGCATATAAATAAGTGTTAGGAATTCATACCTAACAACAAGGATAGATATAGACATAGATGTGAGATAAAAATCTTACCTTTTTACACAAAACAAATAAAGAAGAAGCTATAGAGCAATGGCAAGAACAATCACTCTTCAATTCCAACCCAACAAGCTTGAATCTAAGCTTAAAAGAGAAACATTTCCTAAGTTAGGTTTAGAAATTTCTGAAATTGAAAGGAGAATGAGTTAGGGAAGAAGAAGAGAAGGCTTACCAAAGCTTCTTCTATAAATTTGGAGCTAGAACTTGAATTTGCAAATGGAAACTAGGACTAAGGATTTCCTAATTCTTTTTCTCTTCCTCTATTTTTATCTAAAGCTTGAGTATTAGGAAATTATAAAGGAATGAAGAGAAGAGGGGGTGAAGCTTGGGTCTAATGGTTGAAACCAAACCAAAACCCTAAGTGAAAAAGTAGCAAAATTCCTCTAACTCCAAACATATCGAAGTTTATACTCAAAAAGGTCGCAAACGTAATTTTGAACTCATTGGAAGAGGTCCCGAGTCCTAATTCAATCGTATGCAAAAAGTAGCATTTCGGACCATGATCCGACTAACGATGCTATATTTAAATAAAATATTTAAATATTAAATCGTAAAATATGCGGGTTGTTACATTTTGATGGGGGATACTGTAACAACTCATATTTTGATAATTAAAAATATTAAATTTAATAAGGTTTTGGGCTTTTATATTGTCAGAAATTAAAATTTATGTTTATTAAATTGAATCTTATTAGGTTAGAAATTTTGACTATAAGATAAATCTTAAAATGGCTAATTTTAATGAGATAAAACATATAATTTTCTAATATTGATTGAATGTAATTGACTTCTATACCATGTTAACATAATTTCAAACAATTTAAATAATAAAGGTTAATAAGGAATAGAATAAATGATGTATAAATTAATGTAATCTTATGTTATTAATTGAAATTGGTTTTAATATGGAGTATGAAATCAATTATTTTGTACGTAAATTTATTACCTTTGTTTGTAAACAATAAGTTAATAGATATGGATTATTAACGTATAAGCATTGTTTTATTTATTTTCTAATTATTAAATCCATTAGAAATTTATTTGGTAATTAATGAAGACTTAGTGTAATTGAAATGTTACAATTGATATAAGAAGAAACTTTAACTTTTGAGTGATGAGTGTAAAACTTATGTTAATCAAGTGCATGGAATAGTTGATTTGATAATAAGAATGTAAATCAAATAAAAGGATTTGTTTGGAATTTAAATATATAATGAACAGGTTTTATTACAGTTGTAATTAAATATCTGAATTAAATTAGTATATAGATATTGGGTTTAACATAGAAAACTGGATTTTAAAGGAAACAATTTGATCAATTATCATTCCTGTATTGGGGTATGTTTTGAGATTTAATCATTGTAATTAATAGTAATTATATCTTGCCATTTATAAGAGATAGAAGTAAATGGTAATTTATTTAATGATATGTGCAACATATATT
This sequence comes from Allium cepa, assembly GCA_030765085.1. Lineage (NCBI taxonomy): Eukaryota > Viridiplantae > Streptophyta > Magnoliopsida > Asparagales > Amaryllidaceae > Allium > Allium cepa. Next base: position 492,053,552 of record CM060942.1, read on the forward strand.
TTGTGTTAAAAATATAATGAGAATTTCACTGAGAAACATTACATTCAAATTGTGAGCACTTAAATTTGTTACAAATATAATGATAATATGAAATTAATTGATAAAGAAATGATGTTCTTGTACGAAGTATTATTTCTGTCACTCTTTAATAGGATAATCTTTAAATATAAGTTGGTTTTAAAGGTGGAGGTGTTAATTGTAAATTAATGTGTAACAGAAAGAAATATGTTTCAATAAAAATAAAAGAAAAGGATGGTTGCTTGAAATGATTATTCTTATCAAGTAAAGTGAATATTTCATCTATGGATGTTAAATTAATTTCATTAAAATACAAAGGATTGAATTTTGTTGTATGTTTCTGGTTGGAATATTTGATTTATTTAAATATTCAAACTTGAATTGAATTGAATTTATAAAAAAAATAACTATAATAAAATGGTAAGAAAACAACTTGAAGGTTTGGTTAAATTTTTGATTTGGAATAGTTAGCATATTAACATAGGAGATTTATTTCGTTTCAAATTGGACTTTGAAGTCTCAGTTCATCTTTTAATGTGTGTGGTGGCGGTCCTCATTATGTTAATTGTAGTGTTTAATTTTATTTACTGTTTAGTAAATAAATATACATACATGTGTGTAAATTTGAGCGTGTTAGGGTTAATAAAATATGTTAAAATGAATTGTTTTTTAGTATATTAGATTTCTGATTTCTATCTACGGACTACATTCTCAAATTTAAATCGTCGCTTTCATTTATTTTATTTATTACTACTTTCTTTCATTAAATACATGTCTCTTTTGGTCTTCCAGCAAGTTTCTCTTTTGTAAAGTTTATTCATCTATATTATATGTTATTCCGCTGCAATGTGAGATTTTGTATTGTTATTGTTCTGTTTTTATCTTCTTGTTCTTTTCTCTTCTTCTCTCTCATTTCTTTCATCTCAACCTATCTCTTCTTTCTCATGACTTTCCATCATTCTATGCATTTTGGATCGGACATATGCGATTTACTTTCGATTTAAAGGGTATAGATTTGCGGATCATCACAACCCTAATGTTCACTACTGTCTCTTTAAGGATACAATCCAGTTGAGTTCTAAGCTCCCCAGTGTATTATGATTCATGAGCAGTGTGAATGCATAATATGATTCATGAGCAGTGTGAATGCATAAGTATAAAACTACATGCATATAAATATTAAACTCCAAAAATTCATTTTTAATACATGTAAATTCTACATAATTTTTTCGATACCGCATAGTTTAATACTATTTATTAGATTGTTTATCTTCCTTGTTTCTAGAAAGGGCCAACTCTAATATTTATTGCTTCTAACAAAAGAAAAACATGGTTTGTTCAATCTCCTTACGAAGTTATTTTTTCCATTCCGCCTCTTTGAGTAAATATGTACACATCTTTTGGAATCATACAACACCACTATATTTTAATGGGTAGAAACTATCGAGCATTTTCCAACTTTCTATAGGTTTTTGCGTTTTCCTCTACCGTCTATTGTTTTTTAACCTCTGCCTATTTGGTTTAACATTAGCTGAAGCTATAGTAACTTAACTTATGACTAAATAATGTTATTTTAATTGTACCTGAGTAACCATTTTTGATGATTATCATACGGAAAATTATATTAATGTTAATAACATAACTTCAAATTATCACATATGTATCATTACAAAGAAGCAAATATTAAACATATACAGTCCGTACCGACTTACATAAGATTTATGCAATTATTTTTATGCAGCCTAATAACTTCTCTATATATTTTATGCTTGGGTTCTAATAACTAAATATAATTAGTGCAATTTTTAATTCCACAACTAAATAAAGCATAGTCTAGGACTATCTTCACCAATACGTACATTTAGAAACCTTTTGATCTACATTTCGTGTGCTACGTCATTTTGCTATATATTTCATAATCTTAGATGATAACAATGGAGCTGTACAAAATAATATACCTCAGCTATCTGGTCATCTTACAACTTTGTTTAAAAATATTTCTTGTTGTATATTTCATAATCTTGGATGATAACATTGGAGGTGTATACAATAACATACTTTAGTTATCTGGTCATATTAAGACTTTGTATAAAAACCTTTAATTGCTTTTGCTTTTCATTCCTAATAGTTTTAACTCAATAACATATTACTAACCTTTCTAGGCTTAGACAAAATTTACTTAGCAACACCTACTACACTTATAACAATGTACTTCTTGATGTATTTTCATTTACTGTAACCGTTTCATTAATTGATTTTTTTGGAAAAAGACCAACAAAACTTATACTACGATATTAATTTACAAGAAAATTGCTGCATGTACGATTTTGAAATGCTTGGGACCGTAAACAAAATGGACATGGACTGCATTTCCTCATTTGTTAAAAAGGATAGATTTACAATGTTTTTGGCTTTATAGTCAAAGCTGCAGTACCAATTTATCAAGCAGTTGCACGAATGTTCTACATTAAATTCTATGAAGGGACAGAGTTCACTGTATTTAATCAATGCAGTACAAACATACCGCTGCATCGTTTTGTTACAGCTGCATGTCAAATCATACATTTAAGGCTTGATAGTTTAGGAACTTTAGTTGGTAACACACAACAAAAGTATGTTCTAAACTAACAGTAATGCAAAATATTCACATCACACTCGCTTTTCAGCACAAAAGAATTGTATGTAATCGACAATATTTCAACCTCTGTTTAAATATGGGGTAAGTGTGCCGAGTCATTCCGGCTCAAATAAACTCAAACATGAAATAGAAACACGTATACAGAATAAAAATAGTTAAGGTGGTGCATGTATGTTGTAGCGAAAATGATCGATTGTGTAACAACATTACAAAACTGAAATAAGGGTTGAGTTAGAAAACCGAAATAAAGACATTTTTTCTTGGAGAAAACAAAACATAATGCATTGAGTAAATAACTTATTTTTCCTAAATCAAAGTTCAAGGGGAAAAGAAGACTGTTCGAAATTTTACAAAAAGTTTACTAAGAAATGGGTTGAATGAAATGATCAAATTAACTGTCATTCCAAAAAAAATTCCGTGCTTACAAAGTCAAGGATTGGATGGCAACAATGGTTATATATAGCCGCAATAGTTAATTGCCATCAATATAATCATTCGTTATGCCTAATGCTTGAATATTAAGATAGGCAACACCCATTCATTTTTCTTTCAAAGAAAGTATTTTTTGTTTGAAGTAATTTGACTTTTTTACGCTGACCATCAACAATAATTCAGGCTGACTGAGTACAAGTGCTATATATGTATCACCTTGCCTCTTTTTTTTACTATACAAACTAAGCTGTTCTTCAATAGTTTTTATTTGATATTAGGGTGAACAATACATTGGATTTAGATTTTTAATGCGCCATATTGAATGGAAAACTACACTGTGCATGACATTTTATTGTTTGAGATTTAATAGTTGCATACAAATTTTGTTTACATTATTCTGATTTGCACATGGTTTACAAGTTTGGTTTTAGCCCCTAACGTACTATTGTATTCAATTATACATATTCATAACAGTACATAAGTACCTATGTTAGTTGGAACCCAAGTTTTTCTCTTTTATTTGATCAATACCGATGACTGTTTACAATTTATTCTCTGTGCATATAGTTTCTACTAAACAATTTTTCAATCAGATCACTCAATAAAAATCTTTTGTACCACTAACTAGGCGGAAGCAACGACGTCATTTTATGAGCACATCAATTTTTACGTTGCATATCATTTTTAATTGCTAAATGAATTTATGGTTTAGGTATTAAATTTTCTAACCCATAAATTAACACTCCTGGCATTACCATGTTAGAGTTGCACAACTTTTGAAAATATTCATGTAGTAGTTTCCATATTTTACTTTTGACTCCAACTCAGCTATAGAAGTTTGACAGAAATGACAGTGTTGGCGTCTTCCGTCATTTTTGTTTCACCAAAGTTGCAACAACAAAGCTTGACAATGCCAGCAAGGATACTGCAGTGATGCTACAAAGATGTATTAACGTAATAAATTCACATTACGTTATAAATTGATTGTTTGCACACCTGTTAGCCGAATAAATCCCTGTTCTGATATAATGTAATTGTTTATTGTGTGGACATATGTTTAGTAGAATAAATTCCAACTTTGCTCTAACTAGTGAATTGTTAGGACATCTATTTAGCAGGACAATCACCATCCTGCTATTATGTTGTTTGGACATGTATATGCCAGTTGAGTTGTATTGACATGTTATTCCGTGATTTGGATTGGAATTGCATTTGCATATATGTTGAATTATGTAAATAAATGGTTAAGTGAGTTGGAAGTTGTTACCTGGATGTTTGACCATGTAACTAGAGGCTTGGTATAAGTATCGTTCGGCATGAACCTCATTCGGCATAGAACCTCAGTCGGCATGGCATGGCCGTTCGGCATAGCAAGGTCGTTCGGCATTCCAACCTCGTTCGGCATTTCAGCCTCGTTCGGCATTCCAACCCTGTTCGACATAGCAAGGTCGTTTGGCATGAATCTCGTTCGGCATTCCAGCCTTATTCGGCATTCCAGCCCCGTTCAGCATAGCAAGGTCGTTCGGCATGAACCTCGTTTGGCATGAACCTCGTTCAGCATTCCAGCATCGTTCGACATTCCAGCCTCTTTCGGCCTGAAGCCTCGCTCGGCATATGGCCTCGCTCGGCATAAATATGTCGTTCGGCATCTTCCCTCGACCGGCATCGGGTCTCGTTCGGCCTACACACTTCGCTCAACACACTGCCTCGTTCGGCATAGAGGTACCGTCGGCATTTGCGGCTCGGCACATAGAAGCCACTCACCACGGGCCGAGGTACCTTGCTCCTAGGTCCATTAGGGAAGTCTAATCCATCTTCGTCTATAAATAGAAGGGCAAGAGCATAGCGAAAGGGACCCTTCTTCGAGAACACTGAGGAGGTTCTACCGCATTCAAGACTCATTCTCTTTACTTAGCAATTGTATTCAAGTAGTTGGTGTATGGATTGTATCCGTAATTAATCATTGAGTAAAGCAATAAAGATTAACTTCACAGTGGATGTAGGCAGTTAAACCGAACCACTATAAATCCGGTGTTCTTGTCTTTGCATTTGATTTAGCATACAATTCTTTGTTTTAATTTACTTCCTTCATTAATCTCTTCACACAATCTTTCTCAAGGGTGTTAGTGACCAATTTTGGTGCTAACATTTAGGTGCTTTCACTGAGAATCGAATTCTCAGGCCGCTAGGATCTGCTTTGTAGCTATTGGATTGAATAAATCCCCTGAAGGAGATCCAACTCATTCACAGAACGTCCGTTGATTCTACTAAGAGTTCCTATCAATAACTTACTATGGAAAGACCATGCACTTGATCAGCCTCTCATAATGAGGACGTCAACGAGACTGCTAGCGTACAACAGACAGGACCTAGCAATCAGCAAGCAAATCTAGGTGTAGGGACTGTCGAAGCTCATAACCAGACGAAAGTTGTTACTAGGACAGAGTTCAACGACTTGATGAGAGTACTCATGGAAAGTAGAAGACAACTCGCTAAGCAGATTCAAGCCAACACTAACCATATGACTCAGCTTACTCAACAACAACATCAGAATGCTGGAGGTAGCCCTGCTCCTTATTCTTCATCTGATAGCTTGACTTCGTCCAATGAACCTCCCAAGCGTAGACGCCGTGAAACTGAAACTGCACAAGCAGGTGCTACTGATCGATCAATTAGAGATCACTCACATCTTGGAGACCACACCCAAGTTAGAACAGGAAATTTAGGAGCTGGAGCGCGTGTGGAGACCGGACGCCTGGCTCACCAAGACCATAATGAAGCTGGTCTTCAAGATACACGTCTGGCAGATCGCCAACAGAAGGGACATCAACTCGAACGGTCCCGTAGAACAAAGCCCAACCTTCCATCCTCCATACAAACTCCGGACTTATCAGCTATGGCCAGGTAGTTAATGAGAGAAAATCAAGGCTTAAGCAACGAAGATTGGAGGATATCCAGGAGTCATACTTCATTCACTGATATAATTCCACAGGCCGAGTATCTCTGGAAGTTTAGCATGCCAACTATCCCGGCCTACGAAGGAAAGACCGATCCCAGGCAGCATGTGATGAGGTATGAATGGATGATGGATTTGGCAAGAGCAAATGATGCGTCCATAGATGCTATCCAATTACTCTATCCAGAGTCGCCACCATGTGGTTCACTCGACTTCCCCCATAGTTTATATCCTGCTTCGACTAATTGGCGATGAAATTTGTAGAACAGTTCAGGATACATGCCACTCGTCCCAAGGATATGATGTCCCTATCTAGTGTAATCCAGGCTCTGGGGAAGTCGTTGAAAGAGTACTTGCAGAGATTTCATGTTGCGGCTATTGAAGTTAGCAACACTAACGACCACACAATTCTGATGGCGGTAATGCGAGGAGTAGATCCGGATTCAAAGTTTGGAGATTGGTTGGAGGGAAAACCTCCAATAATGCTGGAGCATTTCTATTCAAAGGCTCATCAATTCATAAGAAGAGAAGAATCCAGATGGACGAGGTGCCATAAGGCACCAGGGCCTGTTCAGGAGATTGTGAAAAGCAACATCGTCGTAAAACAATCCGGCGATAACTCAAAAAAGGTTCAAGTCAACGTTCAGAATAAGCCTGGGTAATCTAAAGGGTCCGAAGGAGGAAATCGTGGAAAGAAAAGAGAAGCATGGAAATGGAAGCCATGGATATCAACCTACAATGAATACACCCCACTGAATGCATCTCTTGAGAATATTTACCTATCAACTTGTAACACTTTTCAATATAGAAAGCCGCGTCCAAAGGAGTCCACATAGGAATAGAACCGGACGGGGAAGTACTGTCGCTTCCATGAAACTTATGGGCACAATACAGATGAGTGTAGACACCTCCCCGATGCTATAGAAAAGTTGATCAGATAGAAAAAGCTGCAGGAATTTGTCAAGAACCCATAAGAGAGTAGGCAAGGAACATCAGACCCCGGATGCGGGCCGGCTCCACGCCAACCAGAGGAACCTACCCGAATCGTGGGTAGATTGGTCATAAACACGATAGTCGGTGTGCCTCGCCCTGCAGACAAGAATTGGCAGGAGATGCTGCATACGCTAACTCCTTAAGGCATGTCGATTATGATTGTTGTTGGAATGTGGAGGATGGGACCCCCACAAAGCATCAATGCATGATGACAAACGATATAGTGTTTAGGAGCTGAGATGCGGACAAGGTGGAGGCTCCTACCATCGACCCGATGGTCATATCTGCGATGATCGGGCGGGCATATGTCAAAAGAATTAATTGATTGTGGAAGTTCCGTTAACATCATCTTCAAAAAGGCATACGACCAAATGAAGATGGAGACAAAAGATTTAAAGCCATCTAAAGCCCGTATCCATGGCTTTATTGGTGCATCGACTGATGCAGTGGGGTATATTGAGTTGCCAGTTTAACTGGGAGAAGGTGAGCGTAGGAGGGAGCGAATCCTACCATTTATAGTGTTGGATGTTGATTCTCTATTTAATGTTTTTCTTCGTCGGTTGGCCTTGGCGGAGTTTAGGGCAGCTTTGGCCCCATGGCGTTTGACATTAAAATTTACGACAGACAAAGGAGTCGATATGGTGCATGGCGATTAAGCGACTGGTCGCACATGTTATGTGGCTGAGCTAAGAGAGTCTTAGCATCAAGAGAAAGGAAAGGTTGCGGACAGCACCGTCCACATCCGGAATACTAGCGATTGACAAGTAGTGCCCGAGCCTTGGCTAGGGCGACACTCACGGATCTATCGAGACATAGATCCGAGAGATGATGACGGGGAACCCAGGGAAGCAAAAGCAGCACCGGCTGAACTGATGTTTGACATTCCAGTCAGTCGGGATGACCCGTCACAAGTTCTTAAGATTGGATTGCAACTCGACCCGTCAATGGCCGAGGATCTCTCTGATTTCCTCCGAGCGAACCTTGATGTTTTCGTTTGGACACATTCTGATATGTGCGGGATTTCTCCCGCTATTACGAGTCATATGTTGAACATAGACTTGAAGTACGTTCCTGTAAAACAGAAAAGGAGAGGCATGGACCCAGAGAGGTCCGCTGCTCTTAGAGAGGAGGTGGACAAACTCAAGGCCAATGGGTTCGTCTGCGATGCCCTCTACCCTGAATGGGTGTCTAACCCTGTGCTAGTAAGGAAAGCGAATGGGAAGTGGAGAACTTGCGTTTATTGCTCTGATTTCAACAAAGCATTCCCGAAGGATAGTTTTCCTTTAACCAGAATCGACCAGCTCATCGACTCCATGGCTAGACACGAGTTATTGACATTTATGGATGCGTACTCGAGATACAATCAGATCCTGATGCACATTCCAGACCAAGAACACACCAGTTTTGTTACAAATGTGGGGCTATGTTGCTATGTAGTAATGTCTTTCGGATTGAAAAACACGAGAGCAACTTATTAGTGTCTGGTGAATCGAATGTTTAAAGACCAGATTGGTAGAACAATGGAAGTCTATGTGGATGACATGCTCATGAAGTCATGACAGTCAAACGACCACATTCGAGACTTAGCAGAGATGTTTGGTATACTAACACATTGTGGGATGAAGATCAATCCTTTGAAATGTTCCTTTGGTGTTGCGTCAGGGAAGTTTTTGGGTTTTATCGTGAATACACGGGGAATTGAATCCAACCTGGAGAAGATTCAAGCTATTCGAGACGTACAAGTGCCTAAAACTATAAAACAAGTGCAAAGCTTGAATGGGAAGGTGGCAGCGCTGAGTCGATTCATATCCAGAGCCATGGATAAATGTATTCCTTTCTTCAATGTAATTAAGAAAGGAAAGAGAAATTTCGAGTGGACATCCGACTATGAGGAAGCGTTCCGAGCTCTGGTAAGGCATTTGGAAAGTCCCCCGATATTGTCGAAACAGGTAGACCATGAGATGTTGTACGTGTACTTGGCTGTATCCCAGCATGCTATCAGTACGGCTCTGGTTCGCGAGGAGGACAGAGTTCAGAAGCCAGTGTACAATGTCAATAAACGTTTAATGGGAGTAGAAAGAAATTATCCTAAGATTGAGAAACTAGCCTATTGCTTGGTGATTGCATCACGCAAGCTCCGGCCATACTTTCAGGCACATTCAATCAGTGTTTATACCGATCAACCCTTGCGGCAGGTACTCCAATGACCAAAAACTTCTGGAAGGATGTTAAAATGGAATAACGAGTTGAGTCAGTTTGATATTACCTACCTGCCACGAAGGGCCATAAAAGGGCAAGCGCTAGCAGTCTTCATTGCTGAATTCACCATGTCAAACGAATCAAACGGTAAAAATGTCATACCTCCCGTTCGATGGAAGATGTATACCAATAGGGCATCTAACGACCATTGCTCGGGGGCTGGCATAGTTCTTGTGACTCCTGAAAACCGATCAGTTTGTTATTCTTTGAAGATCGAATTCCCAACGACAAATAACGTAGCCTAGTACGAAGCATTGCTTGCTGTCTTGAGAATTATCAGAGAATTGGGGGTAAAATCGGTTGAAATCTTTAATGACTCGCAACTGGTGGCATACCAGGTGCAGGGGGACTATCAAGCGAAGGGATAGAGACTTGCCCTATACCTTGCACAGGTTCAAGAGCTGCTAGGAAATCTAGAATATTACGATATTTCGCATGTCCCGCGTGAACAAAACAGAGAAGCCAATTCATTGGCAAAATTTGTGAGCACCGGCGATGCACAACAAATGGGATTGATTCCCGTTGAAATCTTACATACTCCGATTATAAATATGATGGAGGTAGATTTTCTGTTAGAAACAGAAATCGAGAAGGAATCATGTATGACCTCATTCAAGCAATACTTGCTTCACTGGGCCTTGCGCGAAAGAAGGAGCAAAAGACGACAGGTCATTCGTAAGGCTTCGTGATATGTAATACAGAACGGAATAATGTATCAGAAGGGATTCTCTACCCCTTTACTCCGATGCATTGTCCACGATGAGATAAAACGAGTCCTAATGGAAGTCCATGAAGGAGAAGGCGGTGACCATACTGAGGGGCAGACATTAGCAAAGAAAATTCTCCGCTATGGATACTATTGGCCAACTGTAAATCGGGACGCTGCAGACCATGTAAGGAGATGCGACAAATGCCAGAAGTATGCCAAAATCCTGATAGCTCCGCCGACAGAACTCACGCAAATGGTTAGTCTTTGGCCGTTTGCAATATGGGGGATCAACATAGTCGGTTCTTTACCCATATCCAAAAGCGGTGAAAAATACAAGATAGTTGTGGTCGATTACTTTACGAAGTGGGCAAAGCAGAGCCTTTAGCCACAGTCACCACAAAAAAGTTCATTAATTTCATTGTACGAAACATTATATGCTGTTTTGGCCTTCCACGGACTATCATTACAGATAATGGAACTCAATTCCAAAGCGAAGAGTTCAAAGAGTTTTGCCAAAGATACGGCATTGGGAAAAAGTTTGCAGCAGTTTCTCATCCAAAAGCCAATGGACAAGTGGAAGACAAAATAATAAAGGCCATATTAAAATAGCATTTGGAAAAGGCTAGAGGCAAGTGGGTGGATGAACTTCCGACAGCGCTTTGGGCTTATAGAACCACCTATAAGTCTACGACTAGCCACACTCCATTCGCATTAGCATATGGCATGGAAGCTGTCATACCTGTAGAACTTGAAGTTCCGTCACATCGGGTAACTTATTACGACCCTGAGTCGAATCAGGATCTTTTGCTGGAATCACTGGACTTCATTGATGAAAAACGCGAAGAAGATGATTTAAGAGCTGCTACATACAGACATCGAGTCGCTCGATATTATAATGAAAAGGACCGGCCGAGAATCTTTGATGTGGGTGACCTCGTTTTGAAATGAGTTTCCCAGTCCCATCGCATATGAATCCCACATGGGAAGGTCCATACGTCATTGAACGGAAGCTTGGAGATGGAACTTTCAAGCTAGCGATTGTTGATGGTACGACACTCTCCCGAGCATGGAATAGCGAGAATTTGCGGCATTATTATACTTAGTCCATTTCTTTCATGTTTTAGTTGCAATTATTTTCCAGCATATTTTTATTCTTAGTTTTCGACATGTAATTAGACAATTTAGCTTGTTTTCATTAATAAAGGCTTGAAGCCATCTTTTCCATGAATTATTGATGTTTCTATGTATGATAATTCTATGGCAAATCACTAGAGTTACAATATTCTATCCGACGTATGAATGCACATGAACATCTCTAAATCTCCAAGTCCACAGTGTGCGGACTGGAGTACTATGAGTCCCCTGAGTGCGGACTAGAGTATAAACGACTTAAAATCTCCAAGTCCCCTAAGTGCGCACTTGAGTATAAACTACTTGAAAACCTCTAAGTCCCCAGATTGCGGACTAGAGTACTTTGAGTCCCCTGAGTGCGGACTAGAGTGTAAATGAATTAAAATATCCAAGTCCCCTGAGTGCGGACTGGAGTACTCTGAGTCCCCAGAGTGCGGACTTGAGTATAAACGACTTAAAATCTCCAAGCCCCCTGAGTGCGGACTAGAATACTCTGAGTCCCCTGAGTGTGGACCAGAGTATAAACGACTTGAAAACCTCTAACTCCCTAGAGTGCGGACTGGAGTACTCTGAGTCCTCTGAGTGCGGACTAGAGTATAAACGACTTAAAATCTCCAAGTCCCCTGAGTGCGGACTAGACTACGTTGAGTCCCCTGAGTGCAGATTAGAATATAAAAGACTTAAAAACCTCTTCCCCATAGTGCAGATTAGAGTTCTCTGAGTCCCCTAAGTGCGGACCAGAGTATAAATGACTTAAAAAGCTCTAAGTCCCCGTAGTGTAGACTAGAGTACTCTGAGTCCCTTAAGTGCGGACCAGAGTATAAATGACTTAAAATCTCCTAGTCCCCTGAGAGCAATCCGGAGTACTCTGAGTCCCCTGAGTGCGGACCGGAGTATAAACGACTTAAAAACCTCTAAGTCCCCAGAGTGCGGGTTAGAGTACTCTGAGTCCTCTGAGTGCGGACCAGAGTATAAACGACTTAAAATCTCTATGTCTCCAGAGTGCAGACTAGAGTACAACTGACTAGAAGTCATCAAGTCCCCGGCATACAGACTGAAAAATATTCTAAGTACCCGCAGCGTGGAATAAAGGGTGTACAATTCTAAAGAATTTCTGACTTACATGAAGATGAATTGAGGAGTTTATGTAACTCACAATATCTTGGGTTTCGACCACGATTATACAGAAAGCTGAATGATAAAAGTCTTTTAAAAGACAAAAGAACTAAGTTTTATTTATCCAAAATAAGATTCTACTACAAATCCTCCAAAACTTGGAGTCAAAAGTCTATTTACATTAACTACGAAAATAAATAAAAATAATTACATAATCTAAACTAACTCTCGTTAAATGAGAGTAACACGAGAACGAGAGTAACAACTACTTCTTTGACTTCCTCGGTTTCTTGTCCTCTTTCGTCTTCTCTGACGACTCCTCCTCCATGCATTTTGTCTTGGAAGTTTTGTTTGGTGGGGAGGTGACATCTAAGGAAGTACAAGGGACCTCCAGTGGCCTGGACCCACCAGGGAGGATGACCTTCAAAGGCTTGTTCAAAGGATCATCTAGGTCCACGACTCGGGGCTCGACTTTGATTTCAGCTCTCCTTTTCTTTTCCTCTGTGAGCTGCTCCTTCATGCTCATTTTAGAAGTGTTCTTAGAGGCGCTTGTGATCTCAATTTCATAACTACCTTCAACAGGAGATGAAGTCTCAGACTTATCCTCATCAAGCGCCTCAATCACTTGAGCATCTGGACCGGAAGTCTCTCCCTCGTGAGTGGCCTCACTTGTTTTCCCCTTCTCCTCCTTGGCACCATCGCTCCTTAGAGTGGGTTCGGGGTCAGAACGACTTGCGTAAAATCACAGGAAACAAACATTAGAATACAATAATATTTTGCCATAAACGATGGCTCTTTGAACTTTAAAAAGAAGAGTTATGTACTGGCTTCTTGCTGGCTCTCAATCGTCCAGGGAGTCTTACCCTCCAGAATGGGAGATAGAATGTGGATGTCGAGACTAGGGTCTTTGGGGTCATAACGAGCTTGTTGCTCGAATGGATCGAGTGTTGGCCGATCAGCCGATTGAGTAGGAGGATGGACTGGAGACTTGGTTCCAAACGAACGGACAATAACGTCTTTTCCTTTGGATGAGGGCGAACCTTTGCAGTAGAGCACCTTCGCTGCAGACAAATCCGAAGGCTCGTTCCCCCGAGAAATTCTTTCACCAAGGCCTCCTCGTCAACCTCTTCGGTGCCCAGCTCGACCTTCCTGATCTTTATTAAAGTCTCCCATGCCTCGGCTAGAGATTCAAGGTAGCCTTTGCCAAGAAATGTTAAGTCCCGATGCATGAGGACACGGCGTTGAATCCTGCTATCAATGGGTCAAACATGCACTTAATCTCCTCCATGCCAGCCTCTGCAGCCGCCTCAAAGGGAGAGTCAATCTCCATGGATGCTATTCTCTCTTGCCCACTTCACAGGCCTCATCCTTCAGCACCCCGACCTTAGAAAGCTCATCGTTGAGATTTGCCTTCAGAAGTCGTGTAGCAACGATCTCGTCGCAATATCATTGTGACTCTTCTTAGGGAGCAGTTTTCTCCTCTCTTTCTTTGCGAAGTTGATCTTCCAGCTCTTTGACTCGGAGGGAAAATGCATTCCATTCCTTTTGAACCGAATCCTTCTCTAAAGCCAGGGCCCCGTAGTGTTGGACCGCTTCGTCAAGTTCTTTCTTATGAGTTGTCTCCAAACGATTGACGGCCTCCGCAGTATCTTTAGCCCTTTGTTGGGCGGCTTCGAGAAAAGATTTGTACGAAGAGAGCACTTCATCTTGAGCTTTGATAATGTCTTTATCATGAATGGCCTCAAGCTTCAGGCGATCAATCTCGTGTTGACGCTCAACAGAGACTTCTGAGACTTTTTTGGCTAAGTGGATGAATGCATCATGCTGGACATATACGTCATTAGTACAAGCAATAACGCTTTGTTTGATATGTCCTGGAATCTGGTGAATCGTCAGGAGAAATTTTAAGCCATCAAAGCATATCTTTAGGAACGTGGCTTTAAGCTCAGCAAGTCGCTCTGCTACCGGTGGATTAGATACAGGAGCAGAAGGAGTCTGTCTGGAGACTACGTGTATTTTGTGGGGATCTCGAGATTGCCTAGTACTGGATGAACCAAAGTGTTGATCCCGATGGGCCTCAGGCTAGGACCCCTTGTGTACGGGCTTATCTTTGCTTTGCTCCGATTGAGGAGGAGGATTGTGAGGATAGGAAGACTGGCTATAGGTCTTTCTCTGGTAGGATGATTCTCGGTGGTGATAGTCTCGATCGCCGGTGTCATCCCTGTCTCGACGCTTGCCGGAACCCGAATACCAGCCGGAGTGGTGGAATATAGATGAACCTCAAAGACAGTCAAGTCCATATGTACGCCCCATGTCACCTGCACAGAATTTAAATAACGACAAGTCAGCAAAGAGTAGAGAGATGGCAGAAATTTAAGTGCAAGATGAAGTGCACGTGTTTGTGTATGTCCTAGTGTTCCCCCCTGACGTACCAGTTTCTTTATCTTTATTAATAGGAGTTTTTTCTCACTGGTTTTGGGCTTGAGTGCTTGTATCTCCTCTCGTGGACGAATGAAGCTTAAGGGCCTCCGGATCGTTGAAACCGTGGTTAGGCAGATCATCAGGTATAGTGAGGTTCGACATGCCTTTTAAAGAACTCTCTAAGTGTTGTGAGGAAGTCTCTCTCTCCACTTGAATAAGAGTGACCTTGGAAGTTCCATCTGCTGTTTTCTTCCTCAACTTGTAGGTCTATTTCTTCTTCCCCTTCGACGGGGAAGGTGTCGCTTCGATGTCATGAACCTCGACTATCGGGTCTCGAGCGGGACTCACATTTTCACCCTGTACTTCGGGCGTTTCAGTTTCTTTAGTCTCCCCCTCCTCTAGTGTGTCAGAGGCATTATGTGCTGAAGGCCTAGCCTGCTTTTTCCCTTTGCCCGAAACATGCTTGGTTATAATGACGCCTTAAGGGAGGCTTATTCGGCGACCTTCCGCCAGCAGTCCAAACTTCGTGAGCGATTCATTTGAAATGAGAGATCTGATGTCCTAGTCTTCTCCAGGGATAGCTTGGATAGTTTCTACAGCTTCAGAATATCCGGAGCATTCAGGATGTGGGTTGATACCTGTAAAAATAGAGAAAGAGTTAGAAAAGGTGCATTTTCTGCTAAACACAAGTATTGATCCTAGAAAAAGACTTACTCCCTTCCATCAATCTCCTCGTAAAGCCGAGAGGACAGCGCACGTAGAACCACTCTTGCTTATACTGGGCAAACTTGCTCCATGCTCCAGTTAAAATTTGACACTTGCTATGCAGCTCAAGGAACACAAAAGATGGGCTATCTGACCGTCTCTTGAAGCGATAGATATAGTAGATATCGTCGGGAGTCGGGAGCCTGAAAAGGACACTCATGAAGAGAATGCAAGTGCCCTATATGAATGCGTGGCTATTTGGATGTAATTGCAATGGGGCGATCTCGATATACTGTAAAAAGTCGCAAAAAAAGGAGTTAAATGGAGGCATGCACCGACCCAACAAATGAATCTGCTGCAGGCCGTATATTCGACTGGGGGCAAGTGAGGGCGGTCCTGTCGTGATTGAACCAACACATTGTCTAAAGGAATCCCGTGTACTGAGCTTATACAGCGAAGCATGCTTTCGTTAATCTTCGAAGCTTGGGAATCGATCGGATTATCTAAAAAGATCACTGCATCCAAGCCATCGGGAGCCAAGTCGACTGATGTGATCGCGGGGTCCGGCATTGTTTTATACAGGAGTGGTCGACAGATTTGAAGTTCTAACTACTTCTTGTTGAGAAGATGGCCCGGTCTGTTTGAGATCGTGGCAGAACTAGATTTCCTAGACATCTCTGGTGAGTGTTGAATCTGACAAAACACCTGTTTGAACTATACTTGAAAAACAATCGAAATTAGACTTAACAACATAAATACTCCCCCCGTGTGGTGTGTGAACTAGTGCGATCATTCAAATACAATTGCCAAGAAATTAAAAGTCACAAAGTTGATGAAATAATGCTAGTCTTCAAACTATCATCTTCGAAGACCGTCATCGCTGACCATCTACGAGAGCTTATCCTAAGATGGTTTGCATTTTGAACTCGGCATCGACATTGTACGTGAAAGGTTATTAACTGTTTTAAGCAAGTTGAGTTCAGGTTTATAGTTGTAAAAATAAGGGAGTTATCAATCTGGATTGTTTGATATGCTTAATCATTTAAGTTTTTCCTTGTTCGTTGTCATATGTTCGGGCATAAAAAGTGTATTAAGTCAACAATTCAATGTGTTCAAGTTGAGATGGTTTTTGACGGTCACATGTACACCACTCTCCCACTTTTTCTCTCTCTACCGTTCGGCATTTGGCAAGTCATGCCGAACCAAAATCATGCCGAGCCGCATCGCTCGGCGCTTTAACTCAACTTCAACTTCCATCCTACCCTCCATCTTTGCCGCTCGGCACAGATAAGTCCTTTGGCAAGTCACGCCAAGCCGCTTCGCTCAGCACTCTAGACTCAACCCTCGCTTCTCTTCTGTATTCTATCCTTGCCGTTCGACACGACTCCTTGCTCACTTCTAATCTCTCTTCGTCGTTCTACATGAGAGAGTAACGCTGAGCCACATCCATACATTCTCTTCCAACTCACACACCACGCTTGACCTCCACTTCCTGATCTCACAACTTCTTACCAGGCCAACCACCTTTCCTATTCCTCCACTCGCCAACTCGTCAAGGAATCATGTCCCAAACACCTCTGACATCGTTTTCTCTCCTCCACTCCGCCTAGCCCTAAGACATGTTCTAACCGCGATTCGATTCCCTCATCCGCTCGACTCCTACTGACCTCGATTTCGTAGAGATACACGAACTTGAATCTCGTACTAAGTTTCCTAGTCGGGGTAAAGCGTTTAAAGGAGGAGTCGTTACCTAATAAATGGCTCGAAACTCAAAGAGATTCTAGAATAGGAAGCACGATTTTGTTTAGTTTTGTTTTTGGGAAGGATGTAAGGCAACGTCTTAAGTTTGAGAAAAAAAGGGAAGGGAAAATTGTTAGCCTAAGTCTGTTCGAAGACGAATTTTTAAGTCCCGAAGAGCGAAGGTAAAAGTAAAAGGGAGGGAAAGAAGAAGTATCGGCTTATATAGAGAGAAGAGAAGTCAAATGGACAGTGACCGGTGGAACCGGTCAAGGCACCTGCATCATTCAGCATCAATGTTGTTCGGCATTCGTATGTCATCCGGCATTTGCATGTCGTTCGAAATTCGTATGTCCTTCGACATTAGTATGTCATTCGGCATACAATGCCTCTATCGACATTCAGGATATCGAAGGAAAACGCTATTGAAAAGACGGAATAGGGGCTCGAAGGAAAACATGGAGTACTCGTGATTCAAAGCGCATCATGTTCGTCCACATGATGCACTTTATGGGGCAAGTGTTACCTGAATGTTTGACCATGTAACTAGAGGCTCAGTACAAGTATCGTTTCGGCATGAACCTCATTCGGCGTAGAGCCTCAGTCGGCATGGCAGGGCCGTTCGGCATAGCAAGGTTGTTTGGCATTCCAGCCTCGTTCAGCATTCCAGCCTCGTTCGACATTCTAGCCCCGTTCGGCATAGCAAGGTCGTTCGACATGAACCTCGTTCGGCATGAACCTCGTTCGGCATGAACCTCGTTTGGCATTCCAGCCTCGTTCGGCATTCTAGCCCCATTCAGCATAGCAAGATCATTCGGCATGAACCTCGTTCGGCATGAACCTCGTTCGACATTCCAGCCTCGTTCGGCATTCCAGCCTCGTTCGGCCTGAAGCCTCGCTCGACATATGGCATCGCTAGGCATAAGTATGTCGTTCAGCATCTCCCCTCGACCGGCATCGGGTCTCGTTCGGCCTACACACTTCGCTCAACACACTGCCTAGTTCAACATAGAGGTACCGTTCGGCATTTGCGGCTCGGCACACAAAAGTCACTCACCACGGGCCGAGGCATCTTGCTCCTAGGCCCATTAGGGAAGTCCAACCCATCTTCGTTTATAAATAGAAGGGCAGGGGCACAGTAAAAGGGACCTTTTCTGGAGAACATTGGGGAGACTCTGCCGCATTCAAGACTCATTCTCTTTACTTAGCAATTGTATTCAAGTAGTTGGTGTACGGATTGTATCTGTAGTCAATCGTTGAGTAAGAATAAAGATTAACTTCATAGTGGACGTAGGCAGTTACGCCGAACCACTATAAATCCGGTGTTCTTGTCTTTGCATTTAATTTAGCATATAATTCTCTGTTTTGATTTACTTTCTTCATTAATCTCTCTACACAATCTTTCTCAAGCGTGTTAGTGACCAATTCTGATGCCAACAGAAGTGAAATTGATGTTAAATGTTAACCTAAATTACTACCATTAGGTTTGGTAAGCCTTATTTTGAAATTATAAAATATGGTTTTGAATAAATTTCAATTCTTTAATCAATTTGGTTTAAGTTTTATAATTGATTTTTTTCAAGTTATATTGTTATTTTGTTAAGGTATTTATAAATAACAATTTGTTTATAAAAATGGGTTTACTAAGTAAAAAAAAGGTTTATATAAAGAGTTTTGAAAATAGGAAAAAAGTTTATAAATCATTTTAGAGGTTTGGAAAGAGGTTTATAAATTAAATTAAGGGTTTATAAAAGTGGGTTATAACTTTATTTTGAAGTTATAAGTTAATTGAACAATGAGATAAGCTTTTGAAAGGGAATTTTTGATAGAAGAAAAGCGGAATGTTTTATTTGGAAGAGATGTTTGGTTACTTAATATAGGATTTGGAAAAAATAAATTTTTCAAAAGTTTGTAAATATACTTATACTGATAAGTTAAGTATATGATTTTGTTTCAAGGCATGAAAATTAAATCGTTTTGGTAATATACTTATACCATTGAGATATGTATACAAGATTTCCAAGTATAAAGGAAATATAAAGGGTTTGAGAATCATGTTTTGAAAAGATCTTTTGATCAGATTTTATAGAGTGGTTTTATTAAGTAAAGAGAATTAATAAAGGCTTAGTGGATCCCATATGGAAACTAAACCATAATTGGATGTTTGTTTATTTGATAGTTAAATAACCGACTATCAAAGCTGGACGTAAAACGTAACTTTGAAAATGTCTAGGAGAAACACAAGAATTATATGGTACAGTTACCGTCGAAGGTGTTGTTCTATACATATAAAATCGTTTCATTATTTTAGGAAGAATGATAAGGTAATCTATCCACAAACGGTCAGGAGGTGAACTCCGCACTTGTCATTTATCTGTTTATTTCCTAAAGAACCGGGGTTGAGTTTTCTGGAAATATCGAAAGTTGTTTCGAAGAGATCGAAGTCGGATATGTTATCTGGAAAACATTTTGATCCAACTCAAGCATTGCGAACTGAAGATATCGTGAAGAGTATGGAACCGAAGATAGAGGTGTGAAGTGCAAGGGCTAATCGCTACTAATCCTGAGGGTGATTCCAAATGGATGTAGTAGGAATAATGCCTTGGTTTCGTTCAGACCCAAAAACGGACTTGTATGGATGAATGCTATCAACACATTGTCATTGGAGGGCAATGAGAATTCTAATTGTAAATGTCCTTGAAAGGTAAAACACAGCCTCAAGCCTAATCAATTGGGAATGACTAAAACAAGGGATATGCAGCAGGTCTACATGGGTCCACCTATTAGGGTATATCATCACCCTTCTAGATATATACATAATCATCAATGAATTCGTGTACGTAGGAGCGCTCAGTTAAAGGTTGCAAAGCAACTGGGGTAATGATATATTCGGTACTATCGAGCAGGGGTAGGCCGGTTCTGTGTTGGCAGGGGTTGTTAGGTATGACCTCGGTATATTTTCTAAAGGTGTACCATGGCGGGCAGTACCCTATTAGCCTAGTCATTAGTTGGAATCGATTCTCCAATATGAGCTTTATGGTTTTAGTTGTATACCAAATATGTTGGAGTGTGAGATGCAAGCATTCCAACTATTTTAATATTTTACTTTGAACCAATAGACATTATTATATTATCACTGGATTTCCTATAAAAGTATTTTGGTTATTATAAGGTAAAAACCAGTCTGTGTTTATGTGGGGCAAGGTCTTACGAGATACCTTTGATTTCAAAGGATTTTTCACGTTAATGAATCAACAAAGTTTTCTTTTGTGATTTGAGTTTACTCACACCGGTATTCCTGACTTACCTAGGCATTATTCCCTTATAATGCTCGGATCATATCGAGCACGTTGGTCAGGTTAGCTTTAGATGCTTTCGAGCTATCGAGTCGAGTTGGAGGGCCAGAACGTACTCTCGTATTTGGGATATCTTTCTTTGTGTATCGTTATGTGTAGTTTATTTGATGTTGTAAGGAGAGGTTTTATAACTGTCCAACTCTGATATGTATTTGTAAAAAAAGAGGATATTAGATTTTGTAAAGACTTGATTATGTTATATATTATTCCGTTGCGTTGTAAGCTTTTGTGTTTGTTCCTAGTTCTTATATCTTGTATCGCCTTTCTTTCCCCTAACAATCTCTCTTCCCAGCCCTATGTTGTATGGCTTGTTAATACCATGGATGTATTGGTATCCACTTCTGAGCTTCAAAATGATGGGTCGTTACAATCCACCTCCTCCTACTCCACCATCTATGCTGGAATCTTCACAAAAGAGGGGGAGGGTTACAACTCCAATAAAAGATCACACATTAATGAAGATAAAATGGCTATACCCAAAGCCACTAAAGACACCGAAGCCTCGATCTCCATCTCCACCAAAAACTCATGTTAGTTCATTGCAAGGAGATGGTCATCCAAAGAAGATGGCGACATAAAATTATTTAAGGACCACTAATTGATGAAAGAAAAAGACCATATCCTAAGTCACCAAAGGTTTCGAAGCCTCTACCTCCCTTTGGTAAAAAACACAAGTTATTTCATCACAGGGGAATAGTCCATCATACGATGATTTGCACAAACAATCTTTTGGAGGCCGCCAAATGATGAAGTGAAAAATTCCTTATCCTAAACCTCTAAAGATATCAAAGCCTTCACCTCACTCCAATCCTGTTTCTATCGGTGCTTCAAAATTTGAAGCTGGTCATCTGTAATGATCCTAACCAATGACCTTTTGCTTGGTGTTGGACTATTGAATATGCTGACATATACAACATGTTTGTATCCATGGTTTATTACATTATTTTCTAAAGTAGAACATGTGTTGAGTGCTTTTTAATAAAATACCAGTTATGCATTATGTACTATTAGTTATGTGACTGGAAATAAAAGCTTAATATTTTTACGTAGAAGTTTTATGCGGGCTATTTATTTACAGTTTAAGTACTCATTTTTTTTTCATTTGTGATAATGGTACCTAAATAATGCTATTATCGGACACTGTATAGAATGTATTCGTAGAACTCAAATTTTAATCAAAAGACAATTATTTAAGTTAGGGTATTCAGAATGAACAAACATTGGATCTTTTTATTTTGTATAAATAGAATAATGGTATGAATAACGAGGAAATAGATTTAATACACCATAGATTTTTGTGTAGCCCCATTCGAAATAATATAGACAAAACATAAGAATTGGACTTTATGGTGCTTATGACCATCATATCAAATTTAGAATGGAAATAGCCATTGTCCAGTGATTTGGGGCTTATTTTTCCTTGGAAGCAACAATGGTCAAAACCGCTGTGCATCAAAATTCCATAGCTCTTGTAACCGTTGTAAATCAAATATTTAAAATGGTTATGACAATTGCAATTCCAAATTTCACAACTGATATTACAGTGACAAAATAAGATTAGTACAAAGTATGGTACAAAAAATAGACTCAACAAACAATACGAAATACTTATTACTATTTTAACCTTTTTTACTTTCATTCATATAACATAATTTAAATTTCAATTTCACATTTATTGTAAATTAGCTTAGAATTCTGTATTTTTTTGTGCACCACCATTTACAAAAAAAATGATATAGCTTTACTAATTGATAAGTTAGAATGAAGTTTAAATATAATATTTTATTTTAAATATCTTTTTAAATCTAGCACATTGGTCTAAAGCTTTATTTATTATCTTTAACAAACTTGAAATATTCAATGTCAACCTTTCTTTTTGAAGATTTCGATTACTATGGATTGGGCTTATATGGCACTGCCCTTTTATTTATGTGTTTTTTTATAAACCAAAATATTTTGTCCTTTAGCAAATTGTAATATGTATCTGGTAAAACCTATATACCAATAAGGACAATTAGCATATTCAGAATAAAGGTACAAATAGTTTGATATGTCATTTTACCTTATTATTGAAGATATTATTAATTTCATCACATTATATTTCCCTTTTATATAAATGCTTGTATACAAGTTCAAATAATATATATATTGGATATAGTAAATTATCTTCCCCTAAACAACAAATTTACAAGCACGTTTGTGACGACCCGCCCTTCACGACGCCCGAAAATCGACATAAATACGCTCATCATATCGATGCTGAACGATCGAGTGCCAGAAAGACAGATCGTTGAGAGAAAAGAAGGTAGGTAGAAGAAGAAAACTAAACAATAAAGACAGACTGTTGAGAGAAAAGAAGGTAGGTAGAAGAAGAAAACTAAACAATAACAGAATCTCACAGCGGACTGAACAATATATAATATCAATAGCACTTTACACAAAATGGAACTGTAATACACATATTTCACATTAGAGTACACAAATCAACAATTATTAGCCTGAATAGTTATAACACTCTGTCCTCACAATTTTGCCGGCAATTTCAACAAAACACAGCAACAGAAATAAACAAATACGAGAATACATCTCGGTCTCTAGCCCACCTCCTGCTCTATAGATCCAACCCTGAACCCGTAATACTCGGTCTGACCCGAGCATTATAATAAAATAACACCCGAGTCGGTCTAGAAAACCAGCGTGAGAAATCACACTCAAATTGAATTATTAAATTTTCAAAATCCTTTGGAAATTAAAGGTATCTTGTAAGACCACGCCACAAATAAACATGTCGGGTTTTTACCGTACGATAACCAATACATTTCTTATCAAATTCTCTGATATTATAATAGTGTCTAAGTACAAATACTATTCAAATAGCCTAAATTGTTACATTCATTAAATTCCAGCATACTAGGATCTACAATCAAAACCGTAAAGTGGACGTAGGGAGAATGGATTTCCAACTAATAATTAGGCACTGAGGTACTACCTATCACGGTACCTGGTCTAGATCAGCACACCGAGGACCGCTCCTGATCCCTTGCAATACAAGATCGGCCTACCCCTAATCTGGATAGACCGAATAAGATCACCCTGCGGTTGGGATCAGCAATCGCCATACAGCCGAGATCAAGGGACTTTAGACAGGGATGACCTTACGCTAATTGGGTGCTACCCACTTAGCCTTGCTGCATATCCCCCGACTTTTAGTCATTCCCAGTTAATGAGGCTTGAGGCTAAGAGTTACCTTTTTATAAATATTCACTTAGAGTGCTCATTGTACTCCAATGACAATGTTCTTAAAGCATTCATCCATACAAGTCCATTCCCGGTCTGAATGGAACCGAAGGCACTACTCCTACTACGTCCATTTTGGAACCACCCTCAGGATTAGTAGCGATTAGCCCTTGAACTTCACTGCTCCATCTTCGACTCCAAGCTCTTGTCTTCATCATGAACACGTACTCGTTGGATCGAAGTGGTTTTCGGATCACAAATTCGATCCCGGTCTCTTCGAAACAACATTCGCTATTTCTCGGTAACCTCAACCTCAGTTCTTTAGGGAATACACAGACGAAAATGAGATCGGAGATCACCTCCTAACCGTCAGTGGACGAATTTCCTTATAAAACATCCTAGAAGAACGAATGAGTTTATACGTACAGTATAGCACCTTGAATGGTAACTGTACTATATAATTCCCAAACTCCTCTAAGATATTTCCAAATTTATATTTGTGTCTAGATTTGATAGTCGGTTATTTAACTATCAAATAAACAAATCAATTCAACCAAAAATTCCATTTTCATTGGAAACCTTAAGTCTCTTTTTAATTTAAATCTTTAAAATAAATCTCCTTGTATTCTAGAAATTATCTTTAAAAATACTTATAAGTTCTAAAGTAAATTTCCAGTATTTAAACTAGATAAATATACTTAAATAAAAGTTATCTAACAAAACCATAGTAATATTTAAAAAACACCCTTTTCAAAATGATAAGGCTGACTAGTTTCTGAATTAATAACAAATCCTTGAAAATCATTATAAAGTAGCTATTTAAAATTAAATATGCTTTTAAAACCATTTTAAAAATAATTTAATAACAAATTTCCAGAATATTTTATCACTTTTAAATTACCCCGTTAATAATCTAAAATTCTTTTTTCAAAACAAACCCAATTACCCACTTTCCAATTTCATCCCATAAATTTGGAAATCCTACTTGAGTTCCAGTATAATCAACTTTATACCTTTTCCAATCCACTTCTATTTTCAAAAATATCAAAAGTTTCATTTTCAAAACCCTTTTATGTTTAACAAAGTACCATTTTAGGATTTTATTATTTTATATCCCTTTTATATACTTTTGTTCCAAATTCTCTTCACAATATCCGATTTAGTTAAGTATCAATTTCAAAACCACTTATTTTATCCAATTTATTAACCCTACATTCTTTATAAAACATTTTTATAAAAACCCTCTGAACTTTCTTTTCTAATTTTTAAACAGGTATTATTGATATTATAAAAATGCCAAAAGCTAGGTCAAAACTTGCCAGAACACCCAATCAATCTAATCACAAAATAACCCGTCACTAATTATTTCAACAAAACATATATCACTATATATGCAAATAAATCCAACATTTGAGGAATCCAGTTGGATCCCTCCAACCTGTTTCCCTGCATCCACAGATGTTAGCACAACATAAAAATACCAATCCCGCTTCGAGGTGGAATATCACGGTATATAGGGTCATTCGCTATTATGTGGGGTGCATAGGATCTCATCCACAATATAAATGCAGGGATATCAATCACTCCAATAAATAAGTATATATATATATATTACTATATATAATATCACATTCAACTGATAAAAATTCTTCAGTTCATCGAAACAATCATTTTAATAACCTTAACTGTTTAAAATTTATCACTAGCAATCCAAAATTGAGTGAGATTAACTCACCTTGAGTTTTACGTCGCCAAACGTTCAAAGTTTAAATTGAATCCAGCGCGTTCGAATTTACCTAAAATTTTCACGATTTCCAAACACCTCTTGATTGGCACTACAGTGTAGATCCCATCATTGCAATTTCGGTGTCACCAGTTTCGTCCGATTCCGACCTCGTATGCAAAAGATATGCTATTTTAAAGATTGTATATAAATTATATAAACACTTTTTTTATTTACCAAGAACGAATCACGGCCGTCCATTTCGAAATAAAAGATCAAGGTTGCTGCCCCTTTTTCTCCTCCTCTCACATACAATCAGGTAAACACCAAACAAAGGAACCCACGCATCGCTCCAATCTCCGATCGCCACCCCAATAGGCTTTCCCTAGAACACGATCAGGCCATGCCATACGACAGCCCATGCCCTACTCCTCCTACGGCCCAAACCCGGTGAAACTCGGCACTGTAACCATCTCGAATTTCATGAAAGAACGCGCGACCTTCGAGCCAAGATTCTATCGAATCTACCCCGCTTCCATCGATCTTGACCGTTGGATAGGTCGAGCTCAATGAGCTCTACCCTTTTCGTATTGGAAGTTTAGGCTATGGTGAGTGGATTGGGAGAAAAACGAGAGGGAAGATAGAAGCTTATCGGCCATTGAACGAGACATTGGCGGCTTGAAGGAATTAGGGTTCACTGTTGAGGAACAATGTATATATATGTGTATAAAATATGATTTTATTATATTTTCCAATTTTTACATACCTTTCCAAACGACTCCAAATAACACGTGCCGCCCGGCGTTTATAATGTTCTACCCTCATTCCGAACACAATGGAACGTGTTTCGGGGCCTAATTCAATTGTACGTGAAAGATAGCTTTTTAAATTGATTTAAAATATTAAAATTTCAATACTAATTTCAATGCGTTTCTCACTCGTGCGAACAAATGGTAATTCCAAATGCTATGAAATTTGGGATCCAATAATAATTAACTATTATGGATCTAATTGGATTAGTTTCGTCGAATTTCGAGACTGTGCCCTAGAAGGCTATTTTAACTCATCGATTAAATCGAGCGATTTTCAAAATCGTCGAAATTATTTTAAAATTTCGATTTTAAAACTTTACTAACATAATTATAATTCAAATAGGATTTATATTCGTATTAGAAATCATTCCGATTCATTATAATCAAACTTGACTAATTACATTGTTACTATTAATACATAAATTCTTACTATTAAATTAATACATAAATTCCCAATTTTACACTTATCGACTTTAATTTCATTTCAAAGTCTAATATTAAAATACAAATCCAATTCGACTTTAAATAAATTTTAGAAATCGTTTTCTTATCCATTTATTCCTAGATTCCCATTTTATCCCAATTTCAAATATTAAATTTATATTTATCCAAATCTAATTAAACCGTTATATTTGAAATTATAATTCGTTTTACTAGTTCAACCAAATTCTTCGTATTCAAAATCAATTTATAATTCCTATCCAACATTTAAAATGAATTAAATGTCCAAAATTAACGACCAAAATTTCGTGTCGTTACGACGTTGCTTTTATGATTTAGTTAGAATTATACATTTGTATTACACTTTATTGGGCTACAAATAATAAAATTGATAAGCTAGTATTTTATACCAAATATGTTCTCCTTTTCAATGGTAGAAAGCATTCAGTAACTTTTTCAACACCTATTAATTAGCTTACTAGTTCCAACAAGTAAAAAATAATGAACCATAACAAATAAAAATCTTGAATTTACTGGGCAACATTTATCAGTGGAACATAAATACATAAACATAATATAATATCATTCTTTATCATAAGTTAATTATATAAGGACATAATTATTTTTTCTTCAAACTCTATAAATATCCATAAGCTTTTCAGTCATAATCATACTTCTCATGGGTAGTTTTTTCATCCAAACTACTACATTATTTTTCTTTGTTTTGACATTGTTATTCAACTCCATCAAGGGTAATGAACCTATAGAGAATGCTTTTTACCATTCATTTTCCAACAGTTGGAAACAATTATATCATGGAAGTCCAACAAAGAGGGTCCTACCTTCGTTTGATCCATTGTCAAAATTTGATTCCTTACTTGAAAGTAGTTCTATGAAAGAAGATAGGAATACATTATCATTTGATACCCATTAGTTAATGAAGAGGAAAAGACCCATCCTAAGCCCCTAAAGAAACCAAAGCCTACACCTCTCCCTAGTCTAAATAGCATGTTTGGGTCAACGGATAGATGTAGTCCAATGCAAAAAGATAGCAGTATGACATCCTTTGAAGACCACGAGTTAATGAAACAAAAAAAGACCTTATCCTAAACCACCGTAAATACCAAAGCCTCCACCTCCTCCTACCCCACCATCTATGCTGGAATCATCACGAAAAAGGGAGGATACAACTTCAATTGAAGATCAAAACATTGATGAAGAGAAAACAGCCATACCCAAAGCCGCCAAAGATATCAAAACCTCCACCTCCATCTCCACCAAAATCTCATGCTAGTTCATTGCAAGGAGATGGTTCATCCAAAGAAGATGACTTATTTATGGAGCACCAATTGATGAAAAGAAAAAGACCATATCCTAAGCCACCGAAGGTTCCGAAGCTTCCACCTCCATTTGGTCCAGAAATACATGTTGTTTCATCACAAGGAGAGAGTCTATCTTATGATGATTTGTACAAACAATCTTTTGGACACCGTCAAATGATGAAGAAAAAAAGACCTTATCCTAAACCTCCAACCGTACCAAAGCCTCCAGCTTTACCTCCCTCCAATCCTATTTCTTTCGGTGCTTCAAAATTTGAAGCTAGTTATTTTTAATGATCCTAATCGATGAGATTTTTACTTGGTGATGGACTATTTAATATACTGATATATTCAACATGTTCGTATCTGCGGTTTATTACATTACTGCTTGAAGTAGAACATGCATCGAGTGCTTTCTAATAAAATACTAGTTATGCAATATGTACTATTAATTATTGGACTGGAAATAAAAGCTTAATATTTTCACTTCAAAGTTTTATGTAGTGTAACGACCAAGTTTTTTAGTCGTTTGAATTTAGAATATTTAACTGGATTTAAATATTGAAAAATGAATATTATAAGTTAAATCAGTTAATTCATTGAATTTGAATTCTAATGTGAATAAAAATGATTTCTAAAGTTGAATTAAATCCTAATTGAATATAGAATTAGTAAACTTGTAAAATTGAATTACAAGTTAATTTATAGATATTGGAAAATTTAATATTTAATTAACGTGTAAAATAGACATTTTTGACACTGTCTCGGATTTTGACGAAACCAATATAGCATTTCAAATTTCGTATCAATCGTACTTACAATTTGGTCATGCAAAGCTAAAACGTATAGAAACTTATTTAAGTAAATTTAATTAAAATTATTTGATTCGAAAACCTATCTTTCGAATATGATGGAATTGGCCTCCGATACATAGTCCATTGTGTTTCGAATAAGGGAAAAACATTATGAACGTCCGACGACACGCCTCGATTGTGGTCCAGAAATTTTGGACGTGAATTGTGTTTTGTAGTTGTCAATATAAGGAACTTCATTTTGCCAAACCCTAGCTAATTAGGTCACAACCGCCTCTAATATTTCAATGATCCGAATTGTTTGATTCTTCCTCCTCAATTTCCTCTCAACTCATAAAGAATTAGCCTTCGATATCTAAAGCTAAATCATAGCGCATCACGAGCTCTACATATCCAATGGTGGATTCAAGCCATCGTCATCGTTTGAAGGCGGATTTGGGCCATGTTCACTGTCGTTCGTGCATGGTTATCGAGGCAAGGGGTGGCCGAGCTTGACTAGGTCGTGGGCGGTGATGCATGAGCCCTTGCTCTTTGTTGTGGTTATGATTGATCATTGTCGAATGCGACGAGGGAGGAGCGGCGTAGATATGAGCACACGCGTGAATATGTTCTTCGTTGTGTGATAAACTAGAAGAGGGAAGAAACGTTTTGGGTAAGTTTAAATGTCAACTATTTTATTTAGTTAATTTAATTAAATTATTAATTATTGTTATGTTTAATAACTCGTAACTTTCTCGTACGAGGGCGTTTCGCATGAAACAAATTGCGTTGGATTCGTATTGTCGAGCACTACGTAATTGAACTAGATTGGATTGATTTGGAACTGTTGAAAACTTTGGTTAAAACTAAACGCTCATTTAATTTTAATCGAATTAAAACGCTGCAACGACAACTGCAACTAAAGTGAGTAAAACTTACTCTTTCTGACCAGCTTATATTTTTATACAAGTGGGAATATTTTTATTATGCTGGTTTGATGACCGTTGGATGTTATATATATATATATCTGTATATATATTGGATGTTCAGATGTTATGCTGTAGTAGCTAGATATATTCTTGCCGATTGGAGTAGATAAAACCTTATACATTCCCGTGTATGAGTGGATGATCCTTTATATGCGCATCTAACTCGAAGCAGACATTGTACATATTTTCTCATATGTATATTTGTTGCAGGCGACAGGTTGGAGGAATCCAATAGAATCCCTCATTATGGTTGATGTTTATTTACATATATAGTTATATATGTTGTATTATATGATATGTGATGTGATGGATGCCATGATTGGTATTATTGATGTGGATCCTCGTATTTAGTACTTTTGCAGCATTGGGCCATATTTTTGGAAATTTAAAATATTAAAATGATGATTTCAATTTAAAAAGGATTTCAAAATGATTTTGAAAAAATATACGTTTTAATTAAATTTTGTGAATGATTAAATCAATGGACTACTTTAAATAAATTGTAAGTTAAAATTTGCATGTTATAAAAATTATGTTTTTTTGAGAAATATACCTAAAAATGATTTTTTAAAGACGAAGTTAACTATTTTGTAAAGTAAGTTAAATTGAGAATTTTGAATTTATTATAAATGGTTTACATATTTTATTTATAAAATTGATATATTTAAAGTAATAGGATTATAAATGAGTTATATAAGTGTTAAAATGAAGTTATAAATGAAACCTTTAAAGTAAATGAGATTCATAAAGGAAGGACGTTATAAAAGGAATGTTATTAATAAATAGATCTAATGAAATAAATTTTATAAACAGTGTTTTACAAATAAAAGAAATTGTAATCAAATTTGTAAATGGATTCGCAATTAAAATTTAGAAATGAATTTATGATGGACTTTATAAATTATGAGATTACAAAAGAATGAATTTGTAAATAAAGAGATGTATAAGTAAATAAACTTATAACAGGATTTTGACATATAAATGAGATAAATGGGAAATTGGTTAATAATGGAATTTTATGAATGGAAGTTTTCATAAAATAGGAATCTGAATCATAAACACTGTTTTATTAATGCGAAATCAATTTAATTTGATAAGCTAAATATGAATTTTTATAAAAGGAAATATATTCATGGTTTTTAAAGATTCTTTAAATGAATGTTTTAGAAAGTGATACTATAAAATGGAGTTTAAATGATTTGAAAATCTAATAAATTATGAATTCACCTATTATTAAAATAAGTTTATGAAATGTTTTTCAAATATTGAATATTAAAATGGTTTTGGAATTATATCTTTTTAAAGATAATTTGAGGTAAATGATTTGGAAAAGCGATTTAATTAACGAAAGATTAATAAATAAGGCCCGTTGACTTCTTATGTGCTAGATTTTGTTTGTTGCTATGATAGTTAAATAACCGACTACCAAATTTGTCCATTTTAGTTTCTCGACTTGATGTAGAAACTAATTAGTCGTAGACTTAGTATGTAACTGACTTTGTAGGCTTGATTATTGTTTGTGTTGAGAATGTTGATTCATACAGTGCAGAATGATTACTCTAATCCATCGAGCTTCCTTCTTGGCAGAAGGATAGCAAGTTGAAAGTTGGAGACGTGATAAGTCTACGAGACATTGTTTCTGTGTGAAGTTGAGAAACGCTTTTGCGTTGTTGGTTCGAAGAAACTGGGATCAGATTCATTTGAAAACCACTTCGTATCAACCAGTATGCAACAATTTTGCAGGTCTGTTGATGATACTGATATATAGGATTTTCAAAGTGAAGGACTTCCCGTTGATCGTTTGGGGTTAAAATCCCAATATACATATAGTAGTAGTCTCTTCGTTATGAAACATCCATTGCAAGGTCCGTCCTACTAATCCTATTGGATGTGGTAGGAGAGTACCTTTCGGTTTGTCCTATTCCAAGACAACTTGTATGGATGGGTGTCTGATTTTGGATTTCTAAGATTATTTACATTGGTTTTTACAAATGCACCTCATGTGGTAGCGAGAAGCAACTTCTCTTAGCTTAACACCCTCCTCGAGACATGCGAGCTAAAGGGTTGTATTTTTGTAGAAGACAATTAGTAGTCAAAGAAAATTGCAATGTGGAATTCAATGATGATGTGATATGTGAAGGGTAATCGATACCTCTTTGGCCTCACTCCTCGAAAAATGACTAAAACACGGATAGAAGGAGCAAAGCTAAGTCGGTCTCTCCCAGTAGGAGATGTCATCACTCTTGTAGATGTATCTTTACACGCTATGATATCGTGTATCTGATTATTGTTGATGTATGCTTGTGGCAATGGATTTTGGTCAGTATCAACCGAAGTGATAACATATTTGGTACTGTCCAGCAAGGGGAAGGTCGGTCTTGTGTTGGTTTTGGAGGGCAGTATCTGCTCCCTTGGTACATTCCACTAGAGGTGTACCGAGTTTGTTTCGGAAAGGTAGTCCCTTCACCTAGTCATTTGTATGGAATCCAAAATCCAATACATGCCTGCCATTTTCTATTATAGAAAGACTTGTATTACTGTAACTTTCCCATTTTTTAATCAAATTCAAATTGGAAATAAATTTAATTTTTGGAACTTGATTGTGAATTAATTTAGTATTTTCTAAATTCAAAATAAATATTTGTTTGTTTATTAATATAAATGTATATAAGTATGATTTTTAAAAAAATAGAATTTCTAATTGGAAATTCAAAAGTAAATATTTTGAATAATATTTTAATTTCAAATTTAGTTATGGGTTAATTTGAAATTTTGAATAAATAAATAAATATATATATATATATATATATAAAAGATTTTTAAATAAAGGACTTGATTTGGAAAATCTATAATTTAATAATAGATATAAAAAACTTGTTTTGTATTTATAATATGATGATTTGAAATTTTTTGCTTTCTAATATTATAATGTATATATAGGTATATATATATTGATTTGGAATTCAAAAGTAAATATTTTATAAATTGAAGTTAAAAACCTTTATATTTTAGAGAACTAATAAACTGTATATAATTTGTAATTTGTATATAATTACATTTTAAATCATTTCTTTAAAAAGTTGTATAAAAATGTTAATAAAGGAAAATGTATTTTAATAAGAAAATATGTAGTATAAAGTTATATTTAAATATTATTATCAAATGTTAAAAGAATAATTTGATTCCAAATCATTTTTCTTAAGGTTATTTAAAAAATTATAAAATTAATATAATCAAGCTTAAATCTTTTTCTTTAAAAGTTGTAAAGGTATAACATATAAAATAAGATTCAATAAAAGATTTAAATTACTTTTCTTTTATATACTTGGAAATATATATATATATATATATATATATATATATTTAGTATACATGCAAAGTTTTAATGTGAATATATCTTTTGAAAGTATAAGTGTAAATAATAGTTTGAAAATGTGTAAAATGTGATTTACAAAATTATAAAATGATAAGGTTTAAAACTTAATTTATAAATTAATTAAAAACAAAGGGGATAAACATAAATTTCTTTGTTTAAACAAGTGTAAGCATTTTATTATGAAAATTAGACAAGTGTTGAGTTAAAATAAACAAGTGGCAAGCAAGGTTTTTCCCTTTTTAATCCAAAATTTAAAAATATGAATAAGAAAGAAACTTGGTTATTATTCTCAGTTCATACTTCCCAAAATCTGGAAATAAAATTCCAGAAAACAATCTTCATCAAGTTCAAACAGTTTCCTATAGCAATCCAAAGCTTCAGATTTAAAATCAAAACCTAGAAAGGAAATTTAAAATCAAGAATAAAAGAATTATAACCAAATAAAAAAGCCTGAGAATCAAATCAAAACAAGTTCAGCTTGATTCAAACCTAAATTATGCAAACATCAAGTTCAACCTGGAAATGAAAAAAAATCAAAAGCTTGAACAATCAAAAGTTTTTCAACACCAAGGCACCTCTCAAAATTTCAAAATCTGGAAGCTTTGAAACTGGAACAAAGCAAATCTGGAAAAACAAGTGCAATCCAGAATAAAGCAAAGATCAACTTTTCGATTAATAAAGAAGAAGATAAGGGGAAAAGCAAATTCTGGTTCAAATTGGTTCCTCTGTTCAAATCTTTCTGGTGAGCAAACCATCTCTTTAAAGCTTAATTTTGTTGATAACTTGTGATGTTGTGATTGATGTTTGATTATGTGATGGTGAAATGTTTGAATGGATGCAAAAATGTTTGTATATGCTTATAAATATGCAAGTGTTGAATTGCATGTCTATATATCTATATATGCAGGTCCTTGTTTTGGTCTACAGGTTAAAATCAACTTCAAAAATATAAAAAGTCATCCCGTAATCCTTTTTAGGTTTCGATGTCTAACTAAACAATGGTTGTAAAACTATAACATCCATTTAAAAAATGGTTTAAAACAATTTATTTAAGTATTTTATTTAAAACAGGAAAATACAGTAAGAAATAAATTCGAGTCAAGATTTGATGATCATGATTTCAAGTTTAGATCGTATCACTAGATTTGTAATGGAAAAATATGAATTTTGATAATAAAATCAAAATTTTAAAGATTGAGATAAAGGTGAATTTTCGAGTTGATCGAAATTTCTATTTTCGTCGATTCTCGACGTTTGGCAAAGAATTAAGCATCGAAATTGATGCTGAAGGAAGATGGAGGAGTGAAGATCATCTGAAAAATAATCAGTGGATTCACTAACCACCATGGTGGACGGTACGTCAACGTTTAGGGTTTTTAACCTAGTTTAAGACGATGTCGAAAAATGGATTCATACATCATCCATGGTGGATCGGAATCAACGACCGTGGGGGAAATGGAGCAGGGGAGGCGAAGATAGGGACGGAGTTTCGATATCTCCGGTTAATTGTAGTGGCGATGCGAGTGATTTTTTGGTGATCGACTTTGTCCATGGGTATGTTCGAAGTGCTTGACTTCAGGCTGTTTGGGTTTCTGAGTTTCTGGGTGATCATGGTGGTTGAGGGGGTAGTCGTTGACGTGTGGAAGGTGACGACGTCAATCGCCGTCACTTTGATCGATGGTACACGTGCACGCGTATCATTTGTATACCTGGGTGGTTCATGTGGTTAAGGAGGATGAAGATACTCTCGGGTTCGTACGCGTGTTGTTGAATGTGACTCGAAGTCGATACAATATGGGGTAACTCGGAGGTTGGCTCGAGAAAAATAAAGGGAAAGCTCGGGTAATTTTTTTGATTAAGTAGCAGGCTTTAAAATTTTAAAAGGAATGTGTTTCAGGTTTTAAAACAAAGGAATTGGGTGTAACAAACGTTCGAAGTTTTGAAGGCAAAGTAAAAACAAGTTTTAAAGATATGGAAAATAATTAGTTTTCACAAATTAATATTTAACAAAGTTTTAAAATATTTTTAAAATAGATTTTAAATAATTGTTTTGATTCAAGCTTAAAGTTAATAAAGAAGTAATTAAGTTTTATTTAATTATATGATCACTATTTATAAATAAGTTCTTAAATTGTTTTAAATCAATAATGAAGTTAAAGAGTTAATCAAAAGAAATGTTTTTGAGTCATAATTGACTTAAATTTCTTAAGTTAAAATTTGTGTTAATGATAATTAATTACAAAGATGGTAAATTAAATATTTTTAATGATAAGTAAGTGATTAATGAAAAGATAATTACTTATGGGTGTTTGGATAATTAAGGATAATTAATTTGGTAATTAATTAAGGGTTAATTAATTTTGTAATTGACTTAAGGCTAATTAATTATTGTAATTAATTAGGGATAATTAATTTAATGGTAATTAATTAAGGGTTAATTAATTTGTTAATTAATTAATTAAGGTTAATTAATCTAAAGGATAATTAAATAATTAAAGGTTACTTATTTAATGATTAAAGGTTAATTAATTTATTAGTTAATAAATGATTAAAGGATAATTAATCAAATGATTTGCAATTAATTAATGTTAATTAACCTTGATTAGTGATTAATATGGTTTCAATTAATCAGATGATCAATTAACCTTGCTTATGGACGTTTGAATTGCATGGAATGCTCTGAATTGTTTGACATCTCTGGCATGTGATGCTTTGCGATATAAATTATTTTGATTCGAGATGTGATAAATGTAATTATCTGTGATGAATGTAATTTATTTATTTGTAATAAATTTATATTATATATGAATCTGTGGATGAAGATAAGCGTTATAGGAATATGCCGCTAATCGATGTTGTTGTGCTTGAATCTGTGATGATTGACAATGTTGCACTATTGTGTAAAACCCCTGGACTACACCTTACACACACAAATATAGATTGCAGGAGGAAATTTCTTAAGTCATGGATTTTTGAAATGGTTTTAAAATGTTGGATCTTGAATCTAAATGGTTTTGGAAATGGATTTGGGTTAAATGTAAAAAGCTTTTGAAAAGAAGTTTTGAAGATAAAGGTTATTTTGAATAACTTGATAAAGTTTTAAAATTTAAATAATTTAATATAAATTTGAATCCATGGTTTGAAATTAAATTCTATATTTGGAAATTATGTTTTTAAAAAGGCTATACAAGTTATAAAGGTTTTATATGGGTTTTAAACCATTTTAAAAGTATCGTTTTGGGAAAATGAATTTAACCCAAATTTAGACTTGAAGGGCTTTAACTCGTGCAAATGAAATCGGATTTTTCCGAAACGAAAACTATTTGTTTTCAAAAAATAATAGCTTTCATATAAAGAAAAGATTTCTAATTTATGTTGAAAGATTTCAAGTTTGAAATGGAATTGAAATAGTTTTGAAAGCTATGAATTAATCTTTGTAAAAGAAATTGTTGAACCTTATTCTGAAATCAAAGAGGATCTTAAAGATATATCTTTTATATAAAAGATTTGAATGGGATTGTTTTGAAAGCTATTGAATTAATCTTTGCGAAGATTGGTGAACTTTGTGAAATGAATCTTTTTGGTTTAAAGAGTTGCAAATGGTAATTTGTTTAAACCATTGAAAGAAAAGTTTTGGGCTTTAAGAGTTGACTTAATTGAGATCCCAATATCCATATATTTTTAAATATTGCGCTCATTATTCAGTTTAGCCGGGAGAGGAACTTGTGTCATATTACCCATTTCGAATAATGATACGATGATATGAATAGCATTTGAAGACCGGTGGTGAAGACCGGTGGTGAAGACCAGGTATTTTCGTGAACGAAAGGATAAACCGTCGAATGTCTTCTGCACTGAGTCGCTTCGGTATAAAGATCTCCATATGTGATGGGGGGTCCTATCGGGATTGTGAATACCCCGATTTGCAAGGGCTTCTTTGGAAGTGCCATCGGTTCTGTTCGAACCCGAAACAGACTTGTATGGATGTGTGTCTGACATTACACTTTGAGATGTAAAGCTGGTTTCTATTAAATACATTTTTGTTTGGTGGTGGAGATTTATTCTCTTAGCTTAACACCCTTCTCTGAGACGTAGGAGCTCAGAGGTTATGTAATTGATGGTTACTAGTGATACATTCCTAATTTGGTAATGTGGCATACGAAGTGCTGCTGATCATTTGTTGATCGAAGCATGGCTTTGTGAAAAGCGTAGCGTTGTGGACGTGACTACATCAGGACCTCACAACCCGAAAATGGTCGAAATAGGAAAGATGGGGCAAGGTTATGAGGGTCGCACCCTTTAAGGTATGCCATTCCCTTCTGGAAAAGGGTGGTATCAGGGTATGGAGCCCAAATACTTAACTCATGTGGCCACTGCAAATTTATTACTTTGTGGTTGTTGCTTTGTGGTTGAGGATCCTCGGATAAAAGTCGTAAACGACCGAGGGATGACATACTCGAGTAGTAGTTACCTAGTTACAGAGGTAACCCGGTCTTGTGTTGGCAGAGAGCTGGGTATTGTCGGAAATCCAATCATCCAATACGTGCCTTGTACGGTTTTAGTTGTATAACCTGCCATTTACTTATGGTCGTCACCACTGTTTAGATGGTAGCTATAGTAGGCATACAATAATGGTTGTATGCTGGCTAAGATTAATATTATCCTTTCGAAATGTATTCTGCACTATGCACTAATAATAATATCAAAAGGATTTTGCGTATCAAGCATGTTTGACTATCATAAGGAGAAATCTCCTCCAATTCTGCGTTTGCATTGTGTGTGCGGTAGGAGGCCTTATGGCAGTTTCGTTTTCCAAAAAGCATTGCAAATTTCTTTTACTTCTTTTGTTGTTTGTTTTAAAGATAAACTGTTTTCGTTTGCTCACACCAGTCCCATGACTGACCTGGGGTTTATTGTTTCCTTTCTAAACTCTAGGTGCCCACAATTTACCACACGGGAAGTCTAGAGTTGGATTTTTCAGATAGTCAAAGAGTAGGTGTAGATTCGATAGCCCTCAGTCTCTGGAAATCTTCTTCAGTCTTTAGATGGCAGACCTTGCTTAATACAACTTGATGGTGGTGCGAGCTCATTGGAGTCCTCGTAGCTTTTGATGTGAGCTTCTAGTTTTGGAGCATTGGCAATGGAGTCAATATATTGGATGTCCGCTTTCTCCCTTGGAAATTCTATTGAAGATATTCTTTCCACTATATCTTGTATCTCTAATAGATATTGTATCATTTGTACCGTTGTTGTATCAACTGTTGTATATCAATGATATATTATTTTCTTCCGCTGTGTTGTTATACTTAATGTGTTATAAGCTCCAGCGAATCAGATTCGGCATTTGAATCTGCGGCATTCGAGTACAAGTGAAGTACGTGTGCTGATTTTCGAAGGTCGAATAGGGTCGTTATATTTGGTATCAGAGCTGAAGGTTGAACTTTAGCTTTTGGAGTATAACACATTAGGTAACTTATTAGAGATAGGTGAAGTATACCCTAGAATGAGTATATCCCTAAGATATCCGTCAGGATGCCTCAGTAAATTCTCTTACTATCCGCTGATAGTGAGTATGAGTGCAAGAAGAGGATGAGATAGGGGACAGGGAAGTACCACTACAAATGGTCAATACCCTGCAACAACAAGGAAACAATCAATCTCCTTTGATCTAATTTCAAATTCTTTGATTTCTTCATGGCAGCTGGAGGGAGAAGCTTCGGTGTTGTGGTGGCCTTGCGAATCATTATAGATAAGTTCAATTTCGTATTCTCATGTTCAGTCTTAACTTCAAATTAATTGGAAATTTCAAATTGAAGTAAATTGGTTAATTAAGTATGAAATTAAATTAATTTGTATCGATAAAACGATTTCGATTAAAACGAACTTGAAATTCTATTGTAGTTTCTTGTAAGTATCAAAGTCCAAAGAGGGACAAGTTATATATACTTTGGTGTATTCCGACCTGAGTTTGGAATCCATACCTTGTGTTTAAGAGTTGTGGAAGATTAAATCCATTTCCAATTGTTTGTGTCTCGGTATATTCTATGAGTGGTTAGCTATTCCTTCGAACTAACCGATGCCCTTGCATATTTTATAGACTGGATGACCCGAGTATCCTGTGTAATATTCAATGAGTTCGTTCTCATATTTATTAATGATATTCTGATTTGGTAAGCCAAATGCAGAATAGATAATTAACGTGATTAATGAGTCGATTCTCTATCTGTGTGTATCCATCCTTTGTTGTCTCCCTCGCAAATTTCGAGGACGAAATTTTCTTAAGGGGGAATTTGTAACATTCCCATTTTTTAATCAAATTCAAACTGGAAATTAATTTAATTTTTGGAACGTGATTGTGAATTAATTTGGTATTTTCTAAATTCAAAATAAATATTTCTTTGTTTATTAATATAAATGTACGTAAGTATGATTTTTAAAATAGAATTTCTAATTGGAAATTCAAAAGTAAATATTTTTAATAATATTTTAATTTTAAATTTAATTATGGGTTAATTTGAAAATTTGAATATATATATATATAAGATTTTTAATAAAGGACTTGATTTGGAAAATCTATAATTTAATAATAGATATAAAAAAACTTATTTTGTATTTATAATATGATGATTAGAAATTTTTTGCTTTCTAATATTATAATGCATGTATAGGTGTGTATATATATATATTGATTTGGAATTCAAAAGTAAATATTTTATAAATTGAAGTAAAAAAACCTTTATATTTTAGAGAACTAATAAATATGTACATAATTTGTAATTTGTGTATAATTACATCTTAAATCATTTCTTTAAAAAGTTGTATAAAAATGTTAATAAAGGAAAATGTATTTAAATAAGAAAATATGCAGTATAAAGTTGTATTTAAATATTATTATCAAGTGCTAAAAGTATAATTTGATTTCAAATCGTTTTTCTTAAGGTTATTTAAAAAATTATAAAATTGATATAATCAAGCTTAAATCTTTTTCTTTATAAGTTGTAAAGGTATAACATATAAAATAGGATTTAATAAAAGATTTAAATTACTTTTCTTTTATATAATTGGGAAAAAAATATATATTTAGTATATATGCAAAGCTTTAATGTGAATATATCTTTTGAAAGTATAAGTATAAATAATAGTTTGAAAATGTGTAAAATGTGTTTTAAAAAATTATATAATGATAAGGTTTAAAACTTAATTTATAAATTAATTAAAACAAAGGGGCAAAACATAAATTTCTTTGTTCAAACAAGTGTAAGCATTTTATTATGAAAATTAGACGAGTGTTGAGTTAAAATAAACAAGTGGCATGCAAGTTTTCTCCCTTTTTAATCCAAAATTTAAAAATATGAATAAGAAAGAAACTTGTTATTATTCTCAGTTCATACTTCCCAAAACCTGGAAATAAAATTCCAGAAAATAATCTTCATCAAGTTCAAACAGTTTCCAATAGCAATCCAAAGCTTCAGATTTAAAATCCAAAATTAGAAAGGAAATTTAAAATCAGGAATAAAAGAATTAAAACCAAATCAAAAAGCCTTAGAATCAAATCAAAACAAGTTCAGCTCGGTTCAAATCTGAATTATGCAAACATCAAGTTCAACCTGGAAATGAAAAAAAATCAAAAGCCTGAACAATCAATAGTTTTTCAACACCAAGGGACCTCTCAATATTTCAAAACCTGTAAGCTTTGAAACTGGAACAAAGCAAATTTGGAAACAAGTGCAATTTGGAATGAAGCAAAGATTAACTTTCAGATCAATAAAGAAGAAGATCAAGGGCAAAGCAAATTCAGATTCAAATTGGTTCCTCTACTCAACTCTTTCTAGTGAGCAAACCATCTATTTAAAGCTTAATTTTGTTGATACCTTGTGATGTTATGATTGATGTTTGATTGTGTGATGGTGAAATGTTTGAAAGGATGCAAAAATGTCTGTATATGCTTATAAATATGCAAATGTTGAATTGTATGTCTGTATATCTATATATACAAGTCCTTGTTTTGGTCTACAGGTTAATATCAACTTCAAAAATTTAGAAACTCGTCCCGTAATCCTTTTTAGGTTCTGATACCTAACTAAAAGATGGTTGTAAAACTATAGCATCCATTTAAAAAATGGTTTCATACAATTTATATTGAGTATTTTATTTAAAACTGGAAAATATAGTAAGAAATAAATTTGAGTCAAGATTTGATGATCATGATTTCAAGTTTAGATCGTATCACTAGATTTGTAATGGAAAAATATGAATTTTGATGATAAATTCAAAATTTTAAAGATTGAGATAAAGATGAATTTTTGAGTTGATCGAAATTTATATTTTCGTCGATTCTCGACGTTTGGCGAAGAATTAGGCGTCGAAACTGAACTTGAAGGAAGATGGAGGAGTGATGATCATCACAAAAATAATCGGTGGATTCAGTAACCACCATAGTGGTCGGTACGTCAACGTTTGAGGTTTTTAACCTAGTTTAAGACAATGTCAAAAAATGGATTCGTACGTCGTCCATGGTGGATTGGAATCAATGAGACCAGGGGGAATGGAGCAGGGGACATAGACGAAGATAGGGATGGAGTTTCAACATCTCCGGTGAATTGTGGTGGCGATGCGAGTGATTTCTTAGTGATCGACTTTGTCAATGGGTATGTTCGAAGTGCTTGATTTCAGGCTATTTGGGTTTCTGAGTTTTTGGGTGATCGTGGTGGTTTAGGGGGTAGTCGTTAACGTACGGAAGGTGACAATGCCGATCGTCGTCTCTCTGATCGATGGTACACGTGCACGCGTATCATCTGTATACTTGGCTGGTTCGTGTGGTTGAGGAGGATGAAGATACTCTCGGGTTCGTACACGTGTTGTTGAATGTGTGACTCGAAGTCGATACAATGTGGGGTAACTCGGAGGTTGGCTCGAGAAAAATAAAGGGAAAGCTCGGGTAAATTTTTTGATTAAGTAGCAGGCTTCAAAATTTTAAAAGAAACGTGTTTCAGGTTTTAAAACAAAGGAATTGGGTTTTACAAACGTTTCTAAGTTTTAAAGGCAAAGTAAAAACAAGTTTTAAAGATATGGAAAATGATTAGTTTTCACAAATTAATATTTAACAAAGTTTTAAAATATACATAAAATAGATTTTAAATAATTGTTTTGATTCAAGCTTAAAGTTAATAAAGAAGTAATTAAGTTTTATTTAATTATATGATCAGTATTTATAAATATGTTCTTAAATTGTTTTAAATCAATAATGAAGTTAAAGAGTTAATCAAAAGAAATGTTTTTGAATCATTAATTGACTTACATTTCTTAAGTTAAAATTTTTGTTAATGATAATTAATTACAAAGATGGTAAATTAAAGATTTTTAATGATAAGTAAGTGATTAATGAAAAGATAATTACTTATGTGTGTTTGGATAATTAAGGATAATTAATTTAATGGTAAATAATTAAGGGTTAATTAATTTTGTAGTTGACTTAAGGCTGATTAATATTGTAATTAACTAAGGACAATTAATTTAATGGTAATTAATTAAGGTTAATTAATTTGTTAATTAATTAAGGGCAATTAATTTAATGGATAATTAAATAATTAAAGGCTAATTATTTAATGATTAAAGGTTAATTTATTTATTAATTAGTAAATGATTAAAGGATAATTAATCAAATGATTTACAATTAATTAATGTTAATTAACCTAGGTTAGTGATTAATCTGGCTTCAATTTATCAGATGATCAATTAACCTTACTTATAGATGCTTGAATTGCATGGAATGCTCTGAATTGTTTGACATCTTTGGTATGTGATGCTTTGTGATATGAATTATTTTGATTCGAGATGTGATGAATGTAATTACCTGTGAGGAGTGTAATTTATTTATCTGTAATAAATTTATATTATCTATGAATCTATGAATGAAGATAAGCGTTATAGGAATATATCGCTTATCGATGTTGATGTGCTTGAATCTGCGATGGTTAATAATGTTGCACTATTGTGTAAAACCCCTGGACTACACCTTACACACACAAATATGGATTGCATGAGGAAATTTGTTAAGTTACCGATTTTTGAAATGGTTTTAAAAAGTTGGATTTTAAATCCAAATGGTTTTGGAAATGGATTTGGGTTAAATGTAAAAAGCTTTTGAAAAGAAGCTTTGAAGTTAAACGTTATTTTGAATAACTTGATAAAGTTTTAAAATAAATAAATAAATAATTTAATTTAAAATTGAATTCAAGGTTTGAAATTAAATTCTATATTTGGAAATTATGGTTTTAAAAAGGCTATACAAGTTATAAAGGTGTTTATATGGGTTTTAAACCATTTTAAAACTATTATTTTAGGAAACTTAATTTAACCCAAATTTAGACTTTTAGGGCTTTAACTCGTGCAAATGAAATTGGATTTTTTTGAAACGAAAACAATTTGTTATCAAATAATAATGGCTTTCATATAAAGAAAAGTTTTCTAGTTTATGTTGAAAGATTTCAAGTTTCAAATGGAATTGAAATGGTTTTGAAAGCTATGAATTAATCTTTGTAAAAAATTGTTGAACCTTGTTTTGAAATCAAAGAAAATCTTAAAAATATATCTGTTACATAAAAGATTTGCAACGGGATTGTTTTGA
Organism: Allium cepa; assembly: GCA_030765085.1. Lineage (NCBI taxonomy): Eukaryota > Viridiplantae > Streptophyta > Magnoliopsida > Asparagales > Amaryllidaceae > Allium > Allium cepa. Next base: position 492,097,338 of record CM060942.1, read on the forward strand.
AAGCTATTGAATTAGTCTTTGCGAAAGATTGGTGAACTTTGTGAAATGAATCTTTTTGGTTTAATGATTTGAAAATGGTAATTTGTTTAAACCATTGAAATAAAAGTTTGGGGATTTAAGTTGTGACTTAACTGAGATCCCAATATCCATATGTTTTTTAATATTGCGCTCATTATTCGGTTTAGCCGGGAGAGGACCTAGTGTCATATAACCCATACCGAATAATGGTAGGACGATATTAATAACATTTGAAGACCGGTGGTGAAGGCCGGGTATTTTCGTGAACGAAAGGATAAACCGTCGAATGTCTCTGCACTGAGTCGCGCCAGTATAGAGATCTCCATATGTGATGGGTAGTCCGATCGGGATTGTGAATACCCGAATTTGCAAGGGCTTCTTTGGAAGTGCCTTTAGTTCTGTTCGAACCCGGAACAGACTTGTATGGATGTGTGTCTGACATTACACTTTGAGATGTAAAGCTGGTATCTATTAAATAAATTTCTGTTTGGTGGCGGAGATTTATTCTATTAGCTTAACACCCTTCTCTGAGACGTATGAGCTCGGAGGTTATGTAGTTGATGGTTACTAGTGATACATTTCTAATTTGGTAATGTGGCATACGAAGTGCAGCTGATCTTTTGTTGATCGAAGCATGGCTTTGTGAAAAGAGTGGCTTTGTGGACGTGATTGCATCAGGACCTCACAACTCATAAATGGTTGAAATAGGAAAGATGCAGTAAGGTTATGAGGACCGCGCCCTTTAGGGTATGTCATTCCCTTCTGGAAAATGGTGGTATCATGGTATGAAGCCTGGATACTTAACTCATGTGGTCATTGCAAATTTATTACTTTGTGGTTGTTGCTTTGTGGTTGAGGATCCTTGGATAAAGGTCACAAACGACCGGGGGATGGCATACTCGAGTAGTAGTTACCTAGTTACAGAGGTAAACCGACCTTGTGTTGGTAAAGAGCCGAGTAGGTTCCCGGGGCGTCCCTCCAGAATCATACCCATGTGGCAGTACGAAGTTCCTTTGCCTGACCATTTTTTGGAAATCCAATCATCCAATACATGCCTTGTACGGTTTTAGTTGTATAACCTGCCATTTACTTATGGTGGTCACCAATGTTTAGATGGTAGCTATAGTAGGAATACAATAATGGTTGTATGCTGGCTAATGTTAATATTATACTTTCGAAAGGTATTCTGCACCGTGCACTAATAATAATATCAAAAGGATTTTGTGTATCAAGCATGTTTGACTATCATATGGAGAAATCTCCTCCAATTCTGCGTTTGCATTGTGTGTGCGGCGGAAGGCCTTATGGTAGTTTCATTTTTCAAAAAGCGTTGCAAATATCTTTTACTTCTTTTGTTGTTTGTTTTAAAGATAATCTGTTTTCGTTTGCTCACACCAGTCCTATGACTGACCTGGAGTTTATTGTTCCCTTTCTAAATTCTAGGTGCCCACAATTTACCACACGGACAGTCTAGAGTTGGGTTTTTCAGATAGTCAAAGAGTAGGTAAAGATTCGATAGCCTTCAGTCTCTGGAAATCTTCTTCAGTATTTGGATGACTGACCTTTCTTAATACAACTTGATGGTGGTGTGAGCTCATTGGAGTCCTCGTAGCTTTTGATGTGAGCTTCTAGTTTTGGAGCATTGGCAATGGAGTCAATATGTTGGATGTTCGCTTTCTCCCTTGGAAATTCTATTAAAGATATTCTTTCTGCGGTATCTTGTATCTCTGATAGATATTGATATCATTTGTATCGTTGTTGTATCAACTGTTGTATATCAATGATATATTATTTTCTTCCGCTGTGTTGTTATACTTAACGTGTTATAAGCTCCGACGAACCAGGTTCGACGTTTGAATCTGCGACATTCGAGTACTAGTGAAGTATGGGTGGCGATTTTCGAAGGTCGAGTCAGGGTCGTTATAATTACAAGGTGTATGTTGGAATTTTATAATGTAACAATTTCAGTTATTTTAATATTATTTGTATAATAGACACTATTATAATATAAGAGAATTTGATATGAAATGTTTTGGATGTCGTAAGGTAAAAACCTTGTCGGTATTTATTCGCGACGCGGTCATACGAGATACCTTTTTTGATAAAGGAAAAGTTTTGATAAATTTATAAATTCAATTGAGGTTCGGGTTTACTAGACTGATCCGAGCGTTCTTCCCTTTCAATGCTTGGGCCATACTGTAACATCCTGATATTTTCAACCATTCGTAACCATAAATACCGGATTTGAATTGCTTAAAATACCAGATTGTTAATTTATATTTGGCAAAAACTCAGCATATACAGTAAATGAATAATCACAGAATCACAGACACAGAGTAATATATAATTATGCAGCGGAAACAAAATGAATAGTAGTTCATGAAGCTAATATATGTATATCAGAATTAAATAAGATAAAATAGAAGTTTCAAACGAAGCTCCAAACGAAGATGTAGATGGATCTCCGAACGAAGCTCCAACTCCAAAAGTGAGACTCAAAAGCTGTATCACTCAGTCTGACCCGAGCGTAAAGAAAAACACAAAACACTCGAGTCAGGATTAACATTATTATACCAATAAATCCAACTCAAGTGAAGTATCAACTGAAATAAAAGTAACTCAAAGGATGTTTGGGATAACCATCCCCTAACTTAAACTATCTACCATGTAGTAATATATGCTATTATAATAATGTTTAAAGTAAAGTATACTATTTAAAAATAACGCTAAGGTTTTACATTTTCCACTTTAACACATTTTATAGTGCCAATAATCTATACAGTGCCATAATACCTCCAGGTCAGGAGGCTACCAGAGGATACTCCATAGGTACGACAGAAATGAAACTCGTATAAGGAGCGCTAGGGTAGGTGACACGGCACAACTAGGCAATGCCAGGGTAGTACCAAGTACACTTCTGGGCTGGTGGTAACGCATAGCAGCCACTACCGTCCACCTCGAGCCATACTCCCAAAATCAAAAATCAAAGGTGGCCATCAAATCAATCTCAAAGTTAGAATATAGTATCGAAGGAGTGTGTCCGATCGGAGGAGCTACCTCACTTGGCCCGTCAATTGCCCCTGTTTTAGCCACCTTATGCCAACTCACAGGAGTTGGGTCCACGTATATACCTCAATAGGACATCACCACCATCCTACTTCATTCTGGAATCTCCATTGTGCACACAGTTGTTAAAGTGGTTTTCGGTATTGGCAGAGAGTATGACAATATCCGATCCCCGTCTCTTTAACAACCAATCGTTATTATAACACCGCGGTCATTTCAAAATAGTTTATACTTCAAAACAAAAATATCATTTCCATTTCAAAAAAAAAATCAGTATGATATCATTTCCATTTCAAACCAAATACGATATCATTTCCATTTCAAATATATTCATTTCCAAAATCATAGCACTTTCAAAGTTATAACACTTCCGAAATCAAACATTTGAAAGTATAATACTTTCAAAACATAATACTTTGAAAATCATAACTTTAGAAACATAACTTCCACCACTTAAATAGTTTAGATATTAAAATACAATATATAATAAAATAGTTTATAAAGTAAAATAATTTGTTTAAAAGAGTTATAAGTTAAAATAGTTTATATTAAAATAGTTAGTATATTAAAATAGTTTATATTAAAAATAGTTTATATTAAAAATGATTTATATTAAGATAGTTTAGATCAAATAATTTATATAGTAAAATATAAAATAGTTTTAAATATAATTTAGAAATATTTTATACAATAAAATAGTTTCCTCAAATTTCACAAATCAATTCCAAATCAACTCGAAACAACTCGAATTCCAAAAATTCAAATTTAACCAAATGTCAAATCATCAATTTCAATTTATTTCAGTTTCTCAAACGATTTTAAATTATATCGATCTCAAATACAAATTTTTAACCACAAAATAACCCATTTCAATTTTAATATTTTCAAAGCTTTAGTTATTCAAACATTTCAAAACTAGATTTGATAATTCGATATACACACACACACACACACACACATATATCAATTCACTTTACTATTATTTATTTTGAAATATTTTCTTAATCATTCTAATAACATTTAAATAAAACTTCAAATTTTAAATTTAAATAAAACTAAATATACCATTTCAATTTATGTAAATTTGAAGCATTCACTTAAATCACTTTTATTTAAAAAAATCAAGTTATAAAATCATATCTTTAAAATTCCAAATTTAATAAATTTCAAATCAAACTTATTTATAATTCTTAAATAAATTCAATTTCAAAACATTGGAAATCATTTCAAAATATATATACATTGACTAGCGGTGTCTGTATATAATTTTCTACCCCACGGTCAAGTGATACAGATATTTATTATTTCAATCCGAAATTTAAATATATACGGGCATATATCATTTCAACCCGCAATCCCAAATTCAATGAAATTCGCTTGGGTTTATCATTTCAACCCATAACGATTTTCTCCTATCCTACAGATCGTTCGGGTATGTATCATTTCAACCCACAGTGAATTCTACACTAACAGGGAAGTTGTAGAGTGATAATAGATATGATAATAATACAATAGCATATATCATCAATATAAATACAGATAATGGTGTCGGATGTCAAAGGTGAACAGATACAAATAACATCATATATATAGCAATGCAAATAACTCACAACAGCATATTTCAATTGTCGTTTCAATTGAAATCAAATTTATTAAATATAAGAACATTATTCATGAGTGCTTGCTCACCTTTCGAGGCTACAGAGATTCGACAGATAATGAAATGAGTTGTGAATCCAAACACGAATTCCAAAGCAAAGAGAGATTAGCATGGATTCGACTGATAAAGCTGATAAATAGAGTTGATGAAATCAAATCAGAACTGGATCGATGACGATAAATGGTGTACGTGAACTTATATATATAACTATATATATAAAATCGTATTTTAAATTCCAAACACATATTAAATTAAATGTATATATATTTCAAAAATCATTACTTTAAATAAACACATAGAATATGACAAACGTGTCTTTATAATAAAATTTGAAATACACACACACACACACACATATATACTACATAAAATGAAAAATACTTGCATATATTATGTTTGTTCATTTGAAAATATCTATATAGATGTACAAGTACTAACATAACCCAGACAGACCATAAATCCTTACAGTCTAAAGTTTTAATATATATATATATATATATTTAGATATTAGATTACTCACAACCAACCAACAACACACTTATATATATACATAAGCATTTATATACACTACGACATTATTTATATAACAAATAACTTATATATATTAAAATAATTTACCTAGCTTATATATAAACATGTATATAAATATACAACTAATGTATGCATGCGGCTGCATTTATAGACAAACCATATATATATTAAACCTGAGACAACATTTTTTACATATATGTAAAATATAAAATAAACATATTTGTTAACATATAAATGAATTAAAAAGAAAGAAAAATGTATATATACGAACTGGCATAAATATAAACTTGCTTAACTCATATGTATATAAACCTTAAACTCTTCAGAAATATGTATACAGGCGTATCATATATTTATATTTCAACTATCACCATTAAACTAATATAAACCTATATATAATAGGTTGAACTTGAATATAATCAATATATACAACAAAACATATGCAGGCTAGTATATAGTATACATATGAATATATAAGTTAATATGCACACAGGCTAATGTGTACCGCTTACATATACTATATGTATATAATATATAAAAATCTAACACATTATATGTATATAACTGCTATAAATTTTTTGAATCAACAAATATAAAAGTGGGTATAGATATATAAACTTAGATAACCTTTAAATAACAGATTTATATCAAATATTTATAAGCACATTTATATAAAATATAACATAAGACAACTTTTCCTTTTAGCCTATGTATAAATAGGCTTATATATGCTACATATAAATATTTATATTCTATAAACTATACATATTTTAACAACTGACAAATTACATACAAATCCTTTTTACATATATATTAAAAATCAAAGCATCGATATATGTATAGACTTCTATCTAAAAAATATATATAAAATCTGATGTTTTATAAAACTACATCTTTCTTATTGTTATGTACCCAAGTCATATAGTTTTTAACACTATATATATATACATACATATATATACATATATATATATATATATACACACACACATAAAACGAACTTGCAGCATAACGGAAATGTAAGATAAACCTGACACATCATGTAACTTGCATATATCCATATATACAATACTTAATAATACCTGGTTCTAAAATAAAAAGAAGCCGAGAGTAGTGAAAAGGATGGCCTCGGCAGTAGATGGCGGCAGGTCGGAGTGGGAGATGGAGGCCACCGCACAAAGGGGAGGGAAAGGAGAGGAGGGTGGTGCTACGGCGTTGGTGAGCAGGGTGCTGACACTTGAACTACAGTGTTGATGTTGTGGCGGATAGATGCGTGAAAGGGATGGGGAGATGGAGTTGCAGATCCCAGGGAAGAGGCTCATAATATTTGTATAAATATCAATGAAAATAAAATAATCTTTCTCTTTTCATTTGCAAATGGGAATGACAGAACGAATAGCCAAGTTCAAAAATAAATTATACTGAATATAGGGAATGGTAAAGGCCAGTTTGTTAAATTCAGTATTTATAAACGACTATTGACCATTGGTTTCTGACAATGCACAATGAATGGTCACCATAAAACAAAGGGTTTAAATCGTATACCGATTCGGTTAACCATATCGCGGTTTTGCCGCATACCGGACACCGAAACACACGTATGAATTTACTGAGGTGATCAACACGACGAGACGATCAGAATGGTACCAGATGTCAGTGGTATGATCATCCTATCAAAAGTCGATAATCGGTATCGAAAATGCTGCTAATCTGTCGAAAATAAGATAAACGGAGCAAAAGAAGTCCAAATTTGGAGAAACGAAATATGACGTCTCACTCAGCAGATGTTTTACAAATTTATGGTGTAAAAAAATTTAGGTTTTGAAAAATATTTTATTATAGTCAATTTTAACTGATTTGAATTGAAGTAAAATTGCACAATAAAGTAAACTTCCATATTATCTGATGAAAATTTACCATTTGCTATGTTAAAATAGACATATTCCACATACCAAATTTTTATTGCCAATTTTTATAATTAAAATTTCACAAAAATTCAGTTAAATATATTATTAAAAGAAATTTTTTTTACGGGTCGTTGCACTCCCCCACTCAAAACTTTTTGTCCCCGAAAAGGAAGGAGTTAGGAGAATAGAAACAACCAGAAAGAAAAACAGATTGAACCCAAATAAAACAATTTGTTCAAACCAATAAATTTCAATTTAAATTAGTTTATATTCAATAATTGATTTTAAATTCAAGGTGTTTCATTAAGTTGATTTTTTTCGGTTTGTATTAATATTTGTCACAAAAATTTCTTTCAAAACAAAATTTATTTTAATTTATCTCATTTATTAGATCCATTTGATTTTGCTTAAGTAAATTTTTTTATAACTCATTCTTAACTATTCCTAATTTCTATTTACTTATTCATTATCTGATACTCAATTTGTATCATTTAACCTTTTCTATAATCATAGGTTTGAATAGTCATTTGTTATAATCATAATTTATTCAACAAATTTAATCTTTCTTTATTCCAAATAATTATTAAATTTATTCCACTTAATAGATCTTATCACATATATTAAGTATACCTGCACTTATTATATCTACTCAAATTTATTTAAAATTTCCTTTAACATCATTTCATATTGTAAATTATTCAATTACCTACTCAACCTCTGAATGATTTAAGTAAGTTATATTGGTATGTAACTGAACATTATACAAGTAAAATGTCTAATTCAATTATCTCAAATTTAATTCAAAATTTTGGCTTTATTTTGAAATCATCCCAAAATCAGGTCTAAAATCAAGTCATACTTTAGAAATTTAAATCAATTTAATATTCCAAAACAAAAGTGTGGCCAAGTTACGAATTGGTCTCTCCACCTTGAAACTCGAAAATGAATGTCGATGATGCTCAGTCGTTACCGAAATTATTTTCCATCGACAAAAGAGGAGTACTGGTTTAAACCTTTTCAGCAAAAATTTCTTTGGAAACAATTTCTATTCGAAAATACTTTAAATAATATGCATTTTAGCCTTAAAAGCCGAAGTTTGAAATCATCGGAAAGTTAACTCTCAAATTATTTATTTAAATTAATTTAAATTCCAAATCAGATATAAAATATGTTTATAATTCTATTTATTTATTTTATGAGGCAATAGTCATTGATTTACAAAACAATAAATGAAAATCATTTTAAACATCCAATTTATTTAACTATTTAACTTTAATAAAATATTTTAGACTTATATATATATAACATAATCATACAAAATTATTAATTTTTAAAGCAAATTTGTGTCAGTTCGCTTTGTTAAAGTGTTATGGAAATCGTATCGATAGCGTTGATCAGACAAATCGATCAAAAATCCAAATCAACGTTAACAACTCAAACAAATACACTCCCTCACTCGATTATGCTAGAATGGATTCCAAAACAAGGATAGAGATTCAAATAATGATACTCAAATCAAAAGAATTCAAACTGGAAGATAGGCTTGAAACCAAAATAAGATTACAAACAAGAAAGATGGATGTGGTAATATTAATCGCGGGCGACCTTAATCGAGTCAACCGTGACTACAAGAACAAGATCGATGCAGAATTCCGAGGCAAATCTTCATCCAATCATAAGAGAATAGAATTCTTGGCATAGTAAGAGATAACAACATCTATACCGAGGGTACATAAATCTATGGTGGATCGACGCTTATTGTAAAGGAGTTTCACCCCTTTACAGATCATTCAAAGATTGGCGGGGCCGTCAATTTTTATAGAGATCATTCGAAGTGGAGTATGGGATACTCCAGAATCAAAAGTATTCAAATAGGGAGAGACAATAATGGATTTCAGAACAAATGGGAGAGTTCCAAAATTCAAAGCAAACCGAATCAGAGAGGAAGAGATTCAAGCTCGAAACGAAGGTGATTCCGTATTTAAATTTACTCTATATGCCGAGTTTTTGCTTAAAACCAAAGCTCTGATAGCATATGTAACATCCTGATGTTTTCAACCATTCGCATCCACACATGCCGGATTTGAATTGCTCAAAATACCAGATTGTTAATTTATATTAGGCAAAACTCATGATATACAGTAAATAAATAATCACAGAATCACATACACAGAGTAATATACAATATGCAGCGGAAAAAAAAAGAATAATAGTTCATGAAATTGCTATATATATGTCAGAGTTAAATAAGATACAATAGGAGTTTCAAATATAATAGTCAAATACAAGATCAGAATACATCACTGGAATCAACTGAATAACTGCAAGCTGAAAGATATAGATGGATCTCCAAACGAAGCTCCAACTCCAAAAGTAAGACTCAAAAGCCGTATCACTCAGTCTGACTCGAGCGTAAAGCAAAACATAAAACACTCAAGTCAAGATTAACATTCTTATATCATTAAATCCAACTCAGTGAAATACCAACCGAAATATAAGTAACTCAAAGGATGTTTGGGATAACCATCCTCTAAGAATCCATTAGACTATCTACTATGTGGTAATATACGCTATTATAATAATGTTTAAATTAAAGTATACTATTTAAAAATAGCGTTAAGGCTTTACATTTTCCATCTTAACATATTTTATAGTGCCAATAGTCTATATGGTACCGTAATACCTTCAGATCGGGAGGCTACCAGAGGATACTGCATAGGTATGACACAAGTCAAACTCGTATAAGGCGCGCTAGGGTAGGTGACACGACACAACTAGGCAATGCCAGGGTAGATAAACCAATTACACTTCTGGGCTGGTGGTAATGCATAGCAGCCACTACCGCCCACCTCGAGCCACACTCCCAAAATCAAAAATCAAAGGTGGCCACCAAATCAATCTCAAAGTCAGAATATAGTATCGAAGGAGTGTTTCCGATCGAAGGGGCTACCTCACTTGGCCCATCAATTGCTCCTATTTTAGCTACCTTATGCCAACTCACGGGAGCTGGGTCCATGTATATACCTCAATAGGACGTCACCACCATCCTACTTCATTCTGGAATCTCCACCGCCTACACGGTTGTTAAAGTGGTTTTCGGTATTGGCAGAGAGTATGACAATATCCGATCCTAGTCCCTTTAACAATTAATCGTTATTATAACACCACGGTCATTTCAAAATAGTTTGTACTTCAAAAAAAATATCATTTCCATTTCAAAACCATATCAATACGATATCATTTCCATTTCAAAATCAAATACGATATCATTTCCATTTTAAATAGCGGAAATTAGGCACAAGGGCCTCTTTAGCAAGTAGAATTAGTTTCTAGGACACACAACTGAAATAATTACTTTCAAGGACAAAATACAAAATAATTAGTTTCTAAGGCCTAAAAACCTATTAAATTATGTCCTTGAAAGTAATTGGACTGTTGACTTTGTCCTTGAAAGTAATTATTCTGCCGACTTTGGCCTTAACAGTAATTTCTTTGAATGTGTGTCCTAGAAACTAATTGGACTGCAAAGTTTGTCCTTCTGGTGAAATTCCCTTTTTAAATATATTCATTTCCAAAATCATAGCACTTTCAAAGTTATAACACTTCCCAAACCAAACACTAGAAATTATAACACTTTCAAAACATAGTACATTGAAATTCATAACTTTGAAAACATAATTTTCACCACTTAAACAGTTTAGATATTAAAATAGTATATATAATAAAATAGTTTATAAAGTAAAAATAATTTATATAAAAGGGTTATAAGTTAAAATATTTTATATTAAAATATTTAGTATATTAAAATAGTTTATATTAAAAATAGTTGATATTAGAAATGATTTATATCAAAATAGTTTATATTAAAATAACTTATGTAGTAAAATATAAAATAGTTTTGAGTATAATTTAAAAATACTTTATATAATAAAATAGTTTCCTCAAATTTCACAAATCGATTCCAAATCAACTCGAATTCCAAAAATTCAAATTTAACCAAATCTCAAATCATCAATTTTAGTTTATTTCAGTTCCTCAATAAATGATTTCAAATTATATCGATTTCAAATACAGAGTTTTAATGAAAAATAACCCATTTCAATTTCAATATTTCCAAAACTTTAAATATTCAAACATTCAAAACTAGATTTGATAATCCGTATATATATATATATATCAATTCACTTTACTATTATTTATTTAGAAATATTTACTTAATCATTCATGCGGCGACCCAGAATTTTGGACAATCAAATTGGGATATTTAATTGATTTTAATATTTTAAAGTTAGTTCGTAACTTAAATTTCAAATATCACTATTATTCGTAACTTAAATTTCAAATATCACTATTATTTGGAAATTTAATTATTGGATTTAATTACTGGAAATTGGGTAAAATGTTGAATCTGGAGTTTTAAGCCTGTAAAAAATAATTTAAGGGTTTGTAAAATTTATATTGATAGTACTGAAGATAGTAAAAGTGTTAAAATTAAATTTGGAAGTGTTTAGTTGAGTTTTGATAATATATCGTTTAAATTGATATTTAAAAATAGTCTTCCAAGGCACAGTCTCGGAATTTGACGAAACTAGTTCCATTGGATCTGTAATATTGTATTCTTATCGGATTTCAATTTTTGTAGTGTTTGGAGTGATCGTTTGGCCGCACGGTAAGTAAACGCGCTAAATTTATATCGAAAATTTAATATGATAACTAGGTCCAAAAAGCTATCTTCTACATACGATCGAATTAGGACTCGGAACCTTTTCCGTTGCATTCGAAATAGGGGTATAACATTATAACGCCTGGCGGCATGCCTCGATAGGATGTCGAAATTTTAGGTTGCATCGGTCGAGACAATTTGGATTTGAATTTTAATTAATTTATATTTATATCTTGGTCAAACATCAGTTGAAATTCCTTCACATCAGTTGTATTTTTATTCACTTTATGTTACTGTAGCAAATTTATCCCTGCACACTACCTTTATCTTCAATTTCACGCTTCCCATTCCTTCTTAATTTGTCTGTTCCTTCCTCACTTCGCTTCCCAGGTTCGAATTTAGATCGAAAAAAAGAAATGAAAACAATCTCGAAAAATGGCCGAGTTGTGAAACTAAATCCCAAATCGAATAGCCGTTCTTTCAATTTAAACCAAAACTCAACTCTCTCTCTCTTTTGAATTTAAATCGCGCATTCGTCTCTTATTACCAATTTAAAATTTTGAAATCAATTAATGGCCGAAGCTCAGTCGAATTTAGGGATTTAACGAAGCTTCGAAAATCAAAATCAATCTCGTTCCAGATCGTGATTTCACATAGGCACGGCTAGGATTTGTTTGATTTGGGTTTCACAGCAGTGGTGGGCGGCTCATCGTGAGAGTTATAGGGTTTGAACGTAGCTGAGCTTGAGCGTGACGTTGCTGGGCACGCACTCATGCACGAGGTAAGGTCGCGACATGGGAGGCTCGTGCGCTCACGCACGCGAAGGGGGAGGCATGTCGAAGTTCAAGGCAACTTGGAGGAGACGCGACAGTCATTGGCGTGACGTTCGATTTGAGTGGAACGACAATGTATTCGTCGAGGCTAGGGTTGTTTTTCTTGAACTAGGTGGATTTCATCCAGTAAGGTATAAGCTGTTTTTTTATTTTGAATATATATATATATATATATATATATATATATATATGTATGTATGCTTAGGATCTGAATAGAGAATTTATTATAGTAAGTTTCATAAAGTAATTTATTTCTCTTCTTCAATGTATAGATTTTTATATATATAAAAAAATGATGACGCATATACATATTTCAGTTTACTAAGTTATTTTAAATAATAGAGTAAGAGAACTAATTGTTCAATTTATTCAGACATTAATAAACCATATAAATATTTATACAAGGTCAGAATCTAAAAAGAAGCAAGCCGAATTGGTAGTGGGTTGCAAATTCAGGAGTCAAAGGTGAGTTAATCTCACTCTTCTGCATTTTTATTTAAATATAAATAGTTAAATTAAATAATTAATTGAATGATTGAATTGATTTGATGTGCTATATTATATATAGTAGTATATATATAGAGTGTGTATTGGAGTGATTGATTTTCCCGCTAATGCAAGTGAGGATGAATGAAATATAACTTAAGTGACGTTGAATTGAAGTTGATTTTGGTATCGAAGTAAATTAATAAAGTGAACTAAATGAATGTGAATTTGAGTTATATAAGGAAATTCAACTTGAAATGTAAAATGAATTAGCAATCGAATGTAAATAAATTGATAAAATAATAGATGTAAGTGTTAATTCATTAAAAGCTAATGAAATTGGAAATTGAATAACTGAATGTTATACTAATTGAAAGTAAAAATGTTAAACCAAATTGAATGTTGAATGTAAATTAAATAAATTTGGTTATGTTGATTATGCATTGGTTGATAGATGGTTGTTATTTGATTGAATAGAAATTCATACGAAATTGAATTAATGAAAATGAAAGATAAATAATTGAATCCAAATTGAAATTGGAAGTGAAGTAAATTTAAAAAGAATTGAATTTGATTTGAATTGGAAATGAACTAACTTGAATTTAAATTAGTGAATGTAAACTAATTGAAAGTGAATAAATGAGTATTAGTAAAATCCAATGTTAATGAATCAACTATGATTAAATTGAAAACCAATTCATTGAATATTAATAATAATTGAATTTATATTGATTCTGTTATGGATATATTGGATAGATATGGTTTGTTGGATGTTAGTTGGATGATAGTTGTTGGATGGTTAAGTTTGTTGTTTTTGGATTGCATTTGCTATATTGGCATATATAGTTATTGTATTGGTATGTGTTGTATAGTGATATTTCTTTCATATATACATGTTTCTCATTTGTGTATTAACTGTTTAGTAAGTGCGGATTGTGTATGCTTCGCATTTGGAGCTCACTTTCGTGCTATATTAGCCGTATATGCTCGCTAATAATATATAAGGTATATATCTCGGATTACTATCGTATTTTTACACTTTTTCCCCAACAGGATGCCTCATCCTCGTAGATGAAATGCATATTTGTGATATATATATATATATATATATATATTGTGATCCTACTACGATCGAACCGTGCAAAGGAGACGCTGGCGAATTTTTTTGAAAATTTAAGGTGTTAGAATTTTTTTGAGAAATTGGAGAAATTTGTGAAAACTAAATTTTGATTTTGAGTTAAAAGTTAAACAATATTAGTTGGTTTTGAAAGGATAACTAAGTATGGATTTGAAACTTAAGAAAAGTTTTTATTAGAAGTTTGACTAATGGATTTTAGAAAGGTTAAAATGTTTAAATGGATTTGAAATCTAGTTTGAACGATTTGTTTTGAACAGTAAATGGATTTTATGGTTTTTTCTTACTTGGTAATTTCGAGGACGAAATTCTTTTAAGTAGGGGAGAATGTAACGACCCTGAATTTCTGTCATTTGAAATTCATATATTTAATTGATTTTAAATTTGCACAAGTTAAATTTATAAGCTGAATATATTTTATTTCGAATATAAGGATTTAATTGGATAATTAAATTGTTAATTTAATATTTGAAATTGAGGAAATAATTAGAATTTGGATTTAATGTGAACGAAAATGATTTATAAAGTTGTATTAAATTCTATTTGAATTAGAATGATGTTAGAGGACTTTTAAAATTGAATTGAAAGTTAAATTACAGAAATTGAATATTTTAATATTTAATTAACGTGTAAAAACAGTCATTTTTCATACAGTCTCGGATTTCAAAGAAACCAGTTTCATCGGATCCGTAATGTATAATTATTGTAAGATTTCAAATATCGTGTCAATCGGGTTTACGGTTTGTCCGGGGAAAGCCAAAACGCATAGAAATCTATTTAAGTAAATTATAAATATAAATAGTCAATTCGAAAGCCTATCTTTCAAATACGGTCGAATTGGCTCTTGATATATATTCCATTGTGTTCGGAATAGGGGTAAACATTATGAACACCGGGCGACATGCTTCATTTGGAGTTCGAAAAAATTTAGGGTGAATAGTGTTGCGAAATTTTCTATAAAAGGCCACAACCTTTCACATTTTTCACTCAAGCCCCAGCCATTAAACCCTAGCCTCCACATATCATTTCAATGGCCAGAAATTTCAAATTTTCTTCCTCCATTATCTCTCAATCCACAAACAATTAGCAAAAACGTTTATCTACAAAGTTGGAGAGCTCGTCGAGCACTTCGAGGTCAACGGTCAAGATCTGAATCGAAGCGACGGGGTGGCACGTAGGTGCTCGCGTTCGTGGGCTATTTGGATGCATTTTATATAGGGCGATGAGGCTAGGGGGCTGCGCACGTAGGGCGTGGAAGGAGGGGAAGGTGAGCAGTCATGTGGTATTCTCCGATCGTCGTCAAAATGGTCGAGGAGGGAGCATAATTTGATAAAAGAAATGGCGGCTATGGGTTCTTGCTCACGGTTTGGGACATAGGGGAAGATGAAATCACACAGCTCAGATCTGGTTTGGGGGATTCAACGGCCGTGATTGATTAGGGTTTGAAAATAAAACAAAATTTTGTAAATTTATATATTTTTAATTCGTATAAACTTTGCAAAATCGTAACTTCTTCATACGAGGTCCGTTTTTGACGAAACAAATTGCATTGGAACCATATTGACGAGCACTACATTATGGAGCTAGATTGTGATTTACTTAAGCTAGTGAAAATTTTGGTTGAAATTAAATGCTCGTTTAATTTTATCGGAATAAATCGCTAACGCGACGACAACAATCACTGTGAGTACAACTCACTCTTTCTGACTCGCTGATATTTTTATATAAGTGAGAATAAATATTATTTATGATGACTGATGACTGTTTGGATGATACATTATATATTATCTATATATTGATTGGTATTTGGATATATACCTGCATATTGGAGCAGATGACCCTATACGTTCCCGTGTATTAGCAGACGACCCTTTGTACGCGCGCCTACCTCGAAGCGAACATTGTACATATATTTCTAACACGTATATTTGTTGTAAGTGACAGGTTGAAGGGATCTAACTGGATTCCTCAATAGTATTGATCATATTTACAGATATTGTAATATATGTTGTTATCATATGATACATGATGTTTTGGTTGCCGCAACTGATGTATTTAGCGCTGTTGCTGCATTGTGCCTATTTTTGGTATTTTAAAATGTTAAAGCGATGAATTCAAATTTAAAAGGTTTTTTAAGGCAATTTTGAAAATATATGTTATATGGAATTTTGAATTGTTAAAGGTGTTGAATATGCGCTTATATGATTTTTGTTTGATGATAATAAACATATATACATTCGTTTAAATGTATTTGATAATATACTATTTTATTTTTCACAAATTAAATAAATATTTGCTGAATAAAATAAATAACACGGAATTTGAACTCAAACGAATATTTTATTCAAACAAATATTTATTACATCTTTGAATAGTACAATTTCAAGCTCTCACTATAACTATACAACTTTGATTACAATTACATCACATTTCATATTTACAGTTCACCTCACTACATATCACTCATTCACTCAACTCGTATATTTATCTTCAACTGCATTCCAGTTTGAATCCAGCATCTGAGCAATTTGAAAAAATATTCACTAACGCAGTAAAATTGAAAAACAAATATTTTTGCAATATAAAATGAAATATGATTTTTGAAAATACGATTTGCCTCAGTTATTTGGGTTGTTCGTCATAATTTAAATTTGAATTCATCATACACGAACAACTTGTGACATACACAGTGTATTACTGTATATGTCACAAGGCCGTGTACGCCGATATATACACTTGATTGATTTACAGGGACAGGTGAGCACAGGTCAAACCCAAATGAAAAACCGGGTTCAACACACGTGCAATAGCATTGAAAATCACGACACGAGCACAAGGTCAAACCCGAGTTGTGAAACTGGATTCAACACAGGTGCAAATTCAAAAATAAATTCGAATGCAATAAAATGGTCGGGAGTACACATGCCCAGACTCAAGCCAACATGAAACAAGACCAAGTCAGGCTACAACAGATGATCAACCTCAATGGACCAGTGATGCAACTAAGCACAAATCACTTACAACATGTATGCAGCCCAATATACCAAAGTACAACATCACACAATCAAACTACAACAGGCCAGAGGTGAAAACAATACAATACTGAAGTGATGAAGTGCATATAAACAACTGAAACACAGATGAATGCAAATACAGGAACTCGACAGGCACATATGAATACAAAGTACACACGTGCAACAGTTCATGTATGAAACAGAGGCAACAAGACTGTATGCAAGCAAAGCCTCTACATGGTGCAGCAGATATCAAGTGAAGGCCAGAAAATTCAGAAGCAACAATGAAACTAACTCAAAGCACAAAACTGCACGACACAAGTGAATAGCAAAAACATCAAAATTCAGTAGCAACCAAACATGAATGTAGACAGCATATAATCACACCTAGCATGACAACTGACTCTAGTGACACAAGTGATACCAAACACTACAAACTGCATAAGTGACCACAAAGACAGATGTGCATTTATCAAGAACACAATGAAGCAATACAGTTTGTAAAGAATGCAAGATCTAATAGCTACATGAAGCATCAAAACTCATGAATACAGTAGCAAGGTTGCAAGTATATGAAATGCAGACTACAAAGTGTACAACTACAAGATCAGGCCAAAATAAAGCATGAATCACATGAACAAGTTCGAGCATTATAAAGAAACAAAGTACAAATAAACGAAGTTCAACAGTACAAAAAATTCGAATTCATGACAGTGTATCAAGTACGCATCTTTGAGAAAGTCAAAGCCATGACTTTATCCAGAAATCAAAACAATTTCAAGATGAACGAGTCAAGGCCGAAACAGTATTAATCAACACCGTAATGTACATTGACCAAGTTAAAGCCGTGACCATCAAGTTATGATAATATACGCTTTTTTGAATAAGTCAGAAAACATCCCAAGCATCCAAGCATAATCGAACGGGCGAAGACAAATTCAAATCAACATACAAAAATAGGAAATCAAATCCTATAAAAACCCTAATCATCATCGGCAATTATCCCATCGAGTTCAAGTATGAGAGATTAGAAGAAGCAAAAAGCACAAATTACATACCGAAGCAATCGAACTCGATCAAGGAGGAGAAGCCGCAAACAATTGAAGCAAATCAGAGAAACAGTGATTGCAATCAACCAACAAAGGCAGCGACTTCAAACCCTAATTTAAGAGCACGGCATCAAAGGGACGAAGCCCCAATTTGATCAAGGACGAAGCCCTAAAAAGGAACGGCCGCCATTACAAACAGAGAAATAAAAGAGACGGGTCAAATAGCAAAAGAGGCCGGCCTACTTTCAAAGGGAGTTTGTTTTAAGGGGTTTTTAATTTATAATTAGGGTTCAATTTTAATTTTAATTGTTTTTTATTTTAAACTGTTTTATCTCTTTCTAGTCGTGTGACTAGGGTACAAACTATGTGTTGTAGTTTGGGAATTCGCAACTCGGTAGTTGAGTTGTGGCAGGGTTTTGAGCGTAGAGTTAGATTAGTCAATAGCGGGTATAGCGAGTTTACGTGTGTAAGCGAGGGACTATCTAATTTCTAGTAGAAACCTTGGGGGCAGCACGTAGGCAGGGTTTTGCCGAAGCTGGGTAAATTCTGTGTTGTTCTGTTATTTATATTCTGCGATATCTGTGCTGCTATTCTGTGATCTGAATTGAAATTAATTTATAAGCTTCCGTGATTAATTTTTTTATAATTTACACTATCACCCTATTCACACCCCCTCTAGGGTGAAATCGATCCTACAAGTGGTATCAGAGCTAGGAACAAAAGCCGTTTTGTTTTTAAAAGTTTGATTTTACAAAAATCAATTTTTGTTTTAAAAATTCGTGTTTCAAAAAAAAATCGGTTTTTGTTTTAAAAATTTGAATTTTTAAAATGGCTTCTTTTAATAATGCTTTTACAGAAGGTCAATCCATAGTTAGACCACCAATGTTCAATGGTGCATATGCTTATTGGAAAAATAGAATGCAAATTTTTCTGAAAACCATTGACGCTTGGAATATTGTTGAGACAGGTTATAGAATACCAACTATAACTGTAGATAATCAGGAAATAGAGAAACCAAAGGAACAATGGACAGAACTAGAAAATAAATTACAAAATACTAATGCCAAAGCTATGAATTCTATTATCTGTTCATTGGATCAATTTGAATTTAATCGTGTCTCACATTGTCTAACTGCGAAGGAAATATGGCACATACTAGAAGTGACTCACGAAGGAACATCTCAAGTCAAAGAATCTCGCCTTGCAATGCTAAGCAGCGAATACGAGAACTTCAAAATGGCGAAGGAAGAAAATGTCAAAGAGACGTACGGACGACTCTCCAATATCGTATACAAATCAAAAGCTCTCGGAAAAACATACACCGAATTAGAAATAGTCCGAAAAATCCTCAGAGTCCTTCCACGAAGCTTTGAAGCAAAAGTAACTGCCATACAAGAATCGAAAGATTTAAAACAACTTAAAGTTGAAGAACTCATCGGAAATCTCACCACTTATGAGCTAGAAATGAAATTCAAAGAAGAGCGTGAAGGAGGCGACACTCAAAAGAAATCAATAGCTCTCAAAGGAACAACCAAAAGTGATGATGTAACGATGAAGATGATGGAGCAGCAGAATTGGAGCTGTTAATAAGGAAATTCAAAAAAATGGAATCAAAGACATGGTAATTCAGCTCGAATTCAAAAAGCAAAAAGCAGAATAGCCAAAGCACTAGACTACTCGGAAGAACAAAAGTTTATTTGTTATAATTGCAACAAACCCGGCCATATCAAGCCCGATTGTCCACAAATTAAATCCAGCCATGGAAAGAAACAGAAAAAGAAAAGTTTTGCAGCTACTTGGGATGAAATAGACGAGAATGATCAAAGCACTGGCAGTGAAAGCGAAAAGGCAGAATTGTATCTTCGAGGTGATACAACTGACAGTGACGATGACAAGCCAAGTGAGGTATCAAAACTTACCCATTCTGAGTTGCTTATATATTTTCATGAAGTAAACGGTTGTTTTGAACGACTTAGGAAAAAATACGCCAAACTTGAATCTCCAAAAGATACTTTGATAGAATGTAATAAACAACTTGATCAATTAGTTAAAACCTATCAAAGTAGGATCCCTAAGTGTGATAAGTGTCCAACATTTGATGAAGAAATTAAAAAATCTGAAATTAAAATAAAATCGCTTGAAAATGAAATTCTGATTTTAAAGGAAAATGAAAATACTAGGAGAGAGAATTATATTAAAAAGTGCACACAGTTGTTAAACAAAAATGAATCTCTCAAATCACAAGTCCAACAATTGTCAACGACTTTAGATAAATTTTCAAAAAGTGAAAAATCGTTGAATATGCTATTAGGAAAGCAAACTGTTAATACGGTTAAACAAGGACTTGGATATAATAGTTCGAAAATTGTTGAAAACAAGATTAATCAAGAAAATTCAATGTGCACGATTTGTAGAAAATATGGACACAATCACAATAATTGTTGGTATAGACCCAAACATGTGAAAACTATACCGATTTGGGTTTCAAAAGGCACAAATATAAAATCTCTCAAAGTTAAACAAATTTGGGTGCCAAAGGGAACAACTATAAATAGTTTTGGGTCTACACAAAATTATTTTTCAAAATTTTCTGCCACTAACAACCATGGACCTATAAAAACAAATAGGTCACATAAATCCTTTTCCGTGTAGGTGTGGTGGCAGGCTAAGGAACAACAACAGTGTACTCTGGAATTTTTTGGCTGTTCCAGAAACACAACGGACGACGAAGCAAAGTTCCTTAGCCTAGTATAAAGGTGACAGAATCACAATGGACAACGACGAAAAATATCGTAAAGGTAAAACAGGTAATGGTATGTTTTAAACGATATATCAAACGATATATTAAATGTGATAATCTGCACCATATTCTGAATTAAAATCAGCCAATATTGAGATTGATGAAAAGATGATGATTTTTGATTCTGACTTATTCAAAATAGTTGGCCAATTATATTCTTATGCCAAAAACACTATAAAAATCTCTAAATTCTTTGAATTACTTCATATATATCATTTTGGATTAAAAATAGTGTTTTGTTGGATATTATAATTGGTTATAATATGGCTAACTCTTTATTCATGGTTTTCTGATTATTTACACGGCTTCATTTCAAATTCAAAAGAATGTCATTTAAATTGTTGTTAAAATGGCGTGGACGGCAGGATACACTTCATGTTTTTGGTCTATAAAATTCAATTAATGATTTTTTTTTTGTGAAAGAGAAATTCAGATGTAGATTACACTGGTAATCTAGTTGATAGAAAAATTACTAGTTGTACGTGATTTTTGAGACATTTAGTAACTGCATTTTTTTTAAAGAAAATATCTGCATATTCTTCATTTCAAATAATTTTCAAATAGCAGAATTTTTTTTAAAAAACCCCTTGAAAAAAATCGTTTTTGGCCATAGGTTCAGATTAGTCATTTTTGAAAAACTAATTTCATAATTATTTTTGAATTTGATTTTAAATGACTATTTTGACTAATCCGACTCCCTAATGTTTATCGAAAAGAAAAATAGTGATTGAAAAAGTGATGAGTGTTAATGTTGATCAAATATTATGACTCGAGACGGTATAATTAATGAATTTCTTTAGAAATTTAAACAAGAGTTATAAAACTGTTTGTTGGTAAAAATTCCATGACCATCTCCATATCTATCATATTTCTAACGACCATCACTCATCAAAATTCTATATAGTTTGTCGATATGTGGTACTTTAAACAGGAATCGTTCGTTTTTCATTTTCACATTTTTTTAAAAATAAAAAAATTTAATTAATAATGATAATAAATAAATACCAAAGTATTCACTCTCATTTAAAAGTCCTCACGGTTATGCATGGATGAATTACTTGGAATTTGTTATGTGCTTCCATGCTCATTTAAAAGTCCTCGCGGTTATGCATGTATGAAACGCATATCAAAAGTTGATTGTAAAGTAAACAAGTTGATTCTAATCCCATTTAAAAGTCCTCACGGTTATGCGTGGTTAGAAGATACTTGAATTCATTTTTAAAAAAAAATAGAATTGGAATACTACTAATCTCATTTAAAAGTCCTAACGGTTATGCATGATTAGTAGATATTCAAATTCCTGATATAAATATACCACAAATAGACACAACTGTATGGTTTTATATGATGACATCATTTCCATCATTCTAAAAGTGGAATATGCGCCTAACAAAATATTTATGATTTTTGTTTGATTTTTTATTGAAATTTAATATTTATATTCAATTGAGTTTTAATGTTGGATTGATATCAATTACTTTATCTCTATTTTCTCTAACACTATTATTCTTTTGCTGATAACAAAAGGGGGAGAGAAAAGTTAAGATTTTGTCAAATAAAATCAAGCAAAGGTCAAATAATTTTCTATTTGCATCTAGGATCATTTGCATATTTTTATTTGTATGCATATATGTAGGGGGAGTTTTGTGTAGAGAGGAAACATTTAAATAGGGGGAGCAATTAGAGCATATCAATGATCAAATACATTTAACATATTCAAAATCTTAAATATATCTTTGTTATCATCAAAAGGGGGAGATTATTGAATATGCGCTTATATGATTTTTGTTTGATGATAATAAACATATATACATTCGTTTAAATGTATTTGATAATATACTATTTTATTTTTCACAAATTAAATAAATATTTGCTGAATAAAATAAATAACATGGAATTTGAACTCAGACGAATATTTTATTCAAACAAATATTTATTACATCTTTGAATAGTACAATTTCAAGCTCTCACTATAACTATACAACTTTGATTACAATTACATCACATTTCATATTTACAGTTCACCTCACTACATATCACTCATTCACTCAACTCGTATATTTATCTTCAAATGCATTCCAGTTTGAATCCAGCATCTGAGCAATCTACAAAAATATTCACTAACGCAGTAAAATTGAAAAAGAAATATTTTTGCAATATAAAATGAAATATGATTTTTGAAAATACGATTTGCCTCAGTTATTTGGGTTGTTCGTCATAATTTAAATTTGAATTCATCATACACGAACAACTTGTGACATACACAGTGTATTACTGTATATGTCACAAGGCCGTGCACGCCGATATATACACTTGATTGATTTACAGGGACAGGTGAGCACAGGTCAAACCCAAATGAAAAACCGGGTTCAACACACGTGCAATAACATTGAAAATCACGACACGAGCACAAGGTCAAACCCGAGTTGTGAAACTGGATTCAACACAGGTGCAAATTCAAAAATAAATTCGAATGCAATAAAATGGTCGGGAGTACACATGCCCAGACTCAAGCCAACATGAAACAAGACCAAGTCAGGCTACAACAGATGATCAACCTCAATGGACCAGTGATGCAACTAAGCACAAATCACTTACAACATGTATGCAGCCCAATATACCAAAGTACAACATCACACAATCAAACTACAATAGGCCAGAGGTGAAAACAATACAATACTGAAGTGATGAAGTGCATATAAACAACTGAAACACAGATGAATGCAAATACAGGAACTCGACAGGCACATATGAATACAAAGTACACACGTGCAACAGTTCATGTATGAAACAGAGGCAACAAGACTGTATGCAAGCAAAGCCTCTACATGGTGCAGCAGATATCAAGTGAAGGCCAGAAAATTCAGAAGCAACAATGAAACTAACTCAAAGCACAAAACTGCACAGCACAAGTGAATAGCAAAAACATCAAAATTCAGTAGCAAACAAACATGAATGTAGACAGCATATAATCACACCTAGCATGACAACTGACTCTAGTGACACAAGTGATACCAAACACTACAAACTGCATAAGTGACCACAAAGACAGATGTGCATTTATCAAGAACACAATGAAGCAATACAGTATGTAAAGCATGCAAGATCTAACAGCTACATGAAGCATCAAAACTCATGAATACAGTAGCAAGGTTGCAAGTATATGAAATGCAGACTACAAAGTGTACAACTACAAGATCAGGCCAAAATAAAGCATGAATCACATGAACAAGTTCGAGCATTATAAAGAAACAAAGTACAAATGAACGAAGTTCAACAGTACAAAAAATTCGAATTCATGACAGTGTATCAAGTACGCATCTTTGAGAAAGTCAAAGCCGTGACTTTATCCAGAAATCAAAACAATTTCAAGATGAACGAGTCAAGGCCGAAACAGTATTAATCAACACCGTAATGTACATTGACCAAGTTAAAGCCGTGACCATCAAGTTATGATAATATACGCTTTTTCGAATAAGTCAGAAAACATCCCAAGCATCCAAGCATAATCGAACGGGCGAAGACAAATTCAAATCAACATATACGAACGCAAAAATAGGAAATCAAATCCTATAAAAACCCTAATCATCATCGGCAATTATCCCATCGAGTTCAAGTACGAAAGATTAGAAGAAGCAAAAAGCACAAATTACATACCGAAGCAATCAAACTCGATCAAGGAGGAGAAGTCGCAAACAATTGAAGCAAATCAGAGAAACAGTGATTGCAATCAACCAACAAAGGCAGCGACTTCAAACCCTAATTTAAGAGCACGGCATCAAAGGGACGAAGCCCCAATTTGATCAAGGACAAAGCCCTAAAAAGGAACGGCCGCCATTACAAACAGAGAAATAAAAGAGACGGGACAAATAGCAAAGGAGGCCGGCCTACTTTCAAAGGGAGTTTGTTTTAAGGGGTTTTTAATTTATAATTAGGGTTCAATTTTAATTTTAATTGTTTTTTATTTTAAACTGTTTTATCTCTTTCTAGTCGTGTGACTAGGGTACAAACTACGTGTTGTAGTTTGGGAATTCGCAACTCGGTAGTTGAGTTGTGGCAGGGTTTTGAGCGTAGAGTTAGATTAGTTAATAGCGGGTATAGCGAGTTTACGTGTGTAAGCGAGGGACTATCTAATTTCTAGTAGAAACCTTGGGGGCAGCACGTAGGCAGGGTTTTGCCGAAGCTGGGTAAATTCTGTGTTGTTCTGTTATTTATATTCTGCGATATTTGTGCTGCTATTCTGTGATCTGAATTGAAATTAATTTATAAGCTTCCGTGATTAATTTTTTTATAATTTACGCTATCACCCTATTCACCCCCCCTCTAGGGTGAAATCGATCCTACAAAAGGAAATGGGTTTATTTTAAATAAATAAATGTTATAATTTTTATGTTATAAGAATTATGGTTTTTGTAAAATATAACCAGAATGTGATTTTTGAAATGTGAAGTTGAGTATTTTATAAAATAGTTTAATTTGAGATTTTTGAGTTATTTTAAATGGTGTATATATATAATATCTATAAAATTGAATATTTTATAAATCAAAATGATGGAATTATAACGGAGTTTGGTAAATGATAAAATGGATTTTATAAATGAACAAGATGTATGAATTTGTGAAGTTATAAAATTAATGGATTTGTAAATAAGAGAATTATAAGTGAATTTACTTATAATTGGATATTTGGCATATAAATGAAATAAATGGAATTAGTTAATAAAGGAGATATACCCATGATTTTGGACAGTGGATAATCCTTTAATAAACGTATAGAAGAAATGAATTTGTTAAAGAAGATATATCCATGATTTTAGACAGTGGGTTATACTTTAAAATAAAATGTGTACAAGTATTGAATTTGGTGAACGAACTATATTCACGATTTTGGACAGTGAATAATATTTGGAAATTAAGTAAATGTTTTGAAAGTGATCTTTTAAATGGAGTTAAACGATTTGAAGTTGTTTTAAGATGTGTTAAGTATCGAATATATAGATTTCAACATTCGTTATTGAAATAGACATTTTTGAGAAACAAGAAAATGATGGACTATAACACTGTTGTTATAGTAAATGATTTTTGAAAGGAAATGTTTTTGTATAGTATTGGGATTTATATATCTATCTTATTTTCGAATCCCTATACTGTTGATTTTCGGTTTTCGTAATGACGTTTTACGCAACATTCGTTTTGACTCAGCTAAATGTGTTAAAGAGAACGTTTTCCTTAAAGAATAAATATATACTTAAATCAGATTTAAGTATATGTAATATTTTTTAACTGTTTAAAATAAATTGATTGTGAATTACTTATTATTAGATAAGTACTTGGAAATGTTTTCCAAAGTTGAAATGGTTTGAAATATATCTTTTTAAAAGATAATTTGAAGTGAATATTTGGCAAGTGATTTAATCAATAAAAGATTAATAAAAGGGCCTAGTGATTGTATATGGTGCTAAATATTTGTTTATTTGTTTTGATAGTTAAATATCCGACTATCAAACTTGTCCAAATTTTAGTTTCTCCACTCTATGTGGGAACTATTTAGTCGTACACTTAGTGCATAGCCTTCTGTGTAGGCTTGATTTTCGTTCGTGTTGGGGATGATGATTGATATAGTGGAGAGTATTACTCCAATCTATCGAGCTTCCTTCTTGGCCCGAAGGATAGCAAGTTGAAAGTTGGAGACGTGATAAGTCTATGAGACTTAGTTTCTGTGTGAGGTTGAGAAACACTTTTGCGTTGTTGGGGCGAAGAGACCGGGATCGGATTTATCTGAAAACCACTTCGGACCAACGCGCGACGAATGTGCATGTTTCTTGTGATGATATTGATATTTCGGATTTTCATAGTGGGGGACTGCTTGTTGATCGTTTGGAGTTAAAATCCCAATATACATATAGTAGCAGTGATCTTTTCATTATGAAATATACAATGCGAGGACTATTCGCAACTAATCCTAGGGATATCTCGACAGGATGTGGTTGAAAAGTACCTTCGGTTTTTCATGTTCCGGGACAACTTGTATGGATGTTTGTCTTACATTGCATTTCTACAGATTATGTACATTGTTTTCTACAAACGTACATCAGTGGTGGCGGAGAAGGCAACTTCTCTTAGCTTAACACCCTTTTTGAGATGTATGAGCTTAAGGGTTGTATTTTTTAGGAAGGGAATTAGTAGTCCACGAAAATGGCCGTGTGGCATTCAAAGTGATGTGATATGTGATTGTGAAAGGAAATTGTTACCTCCAGCCTCGTCAAGCGGAAATGATAAAACATGGTTAGATGTAGAAGGCTAATTGGGTCATTCCCAAGTAGGATACGATCATCCTCTTCTAGATATATCTTTACATGCTATGACGTCGTTTATCTGATTATTGTGGTTTGTATGCTTAGAGGACCCTCGGTAAAGGTCGGTAACGACTGTAGGATGGCATATTCAGTACCATCTAGTTATAGAGGTGGGCCAGTCTTGTTTTGGTAGAGGGAAGATGTTCTATGCCTCGGGACATCCATCTAGAGGTGCATCCCTTCAGAAGGTAGTCCCTTCACCAGGTCATTTGTATGGTAATCCAAACTCCATTACGTACCTTCCATTTTGATTGTATTACCCAATTGGGCTATATGTTGTCAATGTAACAATTTCGGCTATGATTAATATTATTTGTATATAGTAGACATTACTATAATATAACATGACATTTGACATGAAATTTTTTAGTTATCGTAAGGTAAAAACATGTCTGTGTTTATTTGTGGGCGTGTCTGACGAGATACATTTGTTTTGAAAACCGAGGAAAAGTTTTGATAATTTAATAAATTCAGTTGAGTGTGTTTCTCATGCTGGTTTACCAGACTGATCCGGGCGTTCTTCCCTTTCATTGCTCGGGTCAAACTGAGTATATTTGCAGGTTCAGTTTTGGTGCTTTTGGAGCTTTATTAGGAGAGCTAGAGATCTCCATTTCGTATACGCGTATCTGTTTTGATTATTGATTATCCATTATGCTTAGTTGTTGTTTTATATTATCGGCATTTGTAAGGACAGGTTATTATAACTGCCCAAGCTGATAACCCTGATAGATTGTTGAACTCTGATTGATGTATGTTTGTACAGTTTCTGTTTTGTAAAGATCATTGATATGATATTATATGTTTTCAGCTGCGATGTGATATTCTGTATTGTTCTTTTTGGTTCTATCTTCTCTCTTTCTGCTCTTTTCTTCTTCTCTCTTCTTTTCTTTCTCTTGACTTTCCGTCAGTCGGTGCTTTTTGGGAAGGACATGTGTGGTTTATTGTCGATTCAAAGGGTACAGATTTGCTGTTCTTCATAGGCTGGAGCCCCTTCCGTCGAAGCAGCATCCCTAGCTGATGGCTCTGCTCATGCAGTAGCCTGCAAATAACGTCTGAACCAAGAAGGCATATTAAGGCCTGGAAGTTCGGACATATCTTAGGTTCAGACATTTCTATCTGTTGATATTAAAAAGATGGGATTAGGTATTCCATAAATAGTTCAATAGATAGGAAGGAAGATATATGAGGACCCATTTCTAAAAAGAAATTCTTTCCAAAATATATACATGTACTTTTAAAAGTATTATTTGGAATACCCTTTAAAAATTATTTGAAAACCTTTATATTTTTAAAATATTTTTAGGATTGCCAAAACCTTAGCCCCGTTACCAAATATGACACCCCGCTCCTCTAGACATCCCGATAATTGAACATGACTAGAAACACGGTTGGTCGGATGAAATAATAATCCATAACATAGCACAGAGACTAAGGCAACATCATAAAATAATTAAAATATTACAGCAGAAGAAAACTTTTCACTAATTATAAATTAATAGCAAAACAACTTCATTAAAAACAATATTATCCTAAATTTATTTTTAAAAACAAATGTACCTAGTAGTCGCCACTAAAATATAATAAAGTTCACCCCATATTTAGAGTAAAGTACGGAAAAGAGAAATGAGGTACATGAAACAAAAGAAACAAAAGCTGAAGATAACAACTGCCCCAATGACCCTCTAAGCTGCAAAGAACTGCAACCTACACCCAGCCTCTTGTGATTTAGCGAAAATAGATGGGTTAGACATAAAGTCTAGTGAATGAGAAATAAGATGAAACAAAAGGAATCAAACAGTTTAATTCTAGGTCTTCTCCGTATATCGCAGAGGGTGAATAATATAGTGCAGTGAATCCTTCTTAGATTTAATTCCTAAACAGCCAAAGTCCATGGCACTCCAGGGATGTCAACCATGCAGTAATACTAAACGTCAATCGGCCTGTCGGACCTATTGTCCTTACCTACCCATGTGTTACAGCATGAAACTCGTGCACTTTACCCGCGCACTGTGACTAAATGATCTTATGTCTGACCAGCGCCGACTCAAACAACCTCGTAGGACACCGAAGTTAACCGTGACATCCCATACCTCTAGGCACCCCTAAAATCGGACATGACTAGAAGCAAAGGTGGTCGGATGAAATAAAAATCCATAACTTAGCAAAGAGACTAAGGCGGCAGCATAAAATAATTAAAATATTACACCGAAAGAAAACTTTTCACTAATTATAAATTAATAGAAAAATAGCTTTATTAAAAACATCATTATCCTAAAAAAAATTCTGAAACCAAAAGTACCAAGTAGCCTCCACTATAACATAAAACATAACAATGTTCACAATATAGGTCCCCAAATATACAGGAAAGTGCAGAAAAGAGATACGATGTACATGAAACAAAAGAAACAAAATCTGAAGATAACAACTGCTCCAATTACCATCTAAGCTGCAAAGAACTACAACCTAGATTTGCCCTCCTGTGATTTGGGAAAAACAGGAATGGGTTTGACATAAAGTTTGGTGAATGAGAAATAAGATGAAGAGGAAAGAATAAAACAGTTTAATCCCAGGTCTTCCTCGGATATCGTAGAGGGTGAATAATATAACGTAGTGAATCCTTCGTAGATACAGTTCCTAAGAAACTGAAGTCTATGGTAACTCTAAAAAAGTCAACCATGAAGTAATACTAAACGTAAATCGGCCAGTCGGGCATGCTGTCTTTACTTATCCACGTGCTACAGCGTGAATGTGGTGCTCTTCACCCATGCACTTTGATTAAATGCCTCTTACGTCTGACCAGCACCGACTCAAACAACCTCGCAGGACCCCGAAGTTGCACTTAGGCTCAGCCAAACTGGACTCCTATCTTCTTGTCTCCTCGGTCACCAACGAGGATATGCCCCTATCCAAAGTGTCGGTCCTCCGTAAGAACGCCCGCAGCTGGGTCAACGGCGTAAAATCCTCTAACGATCTGCCTAAAGAAGCCTACGTCGGAGCACACTTGTCATGTTCCGTCCGCATCGATCTAACTAAAGAAGCCCATGATTGCATATGTTAACTATCCTATGTTCTAGTAACCTATGAAAGGTAACAAACATCCTTGCGAACCTACTTGCCCGCTCCTAGTACGTACAGCTAAAACTATATTTTGGTCTTAATTACAAGAACACATATCCAGACCTTTACAAAGTCTGCCTACCAAATCGCTTCCAAATTAATTATTTACCATTATAGTTTACATATTTTTTATTTCCATTAATCTACTTAGGCCACTTTTACATCCAATTTGGGTTATTTTACAATTTCCTTTTTCTTACATAAATAGTTTTTCAATTTCACATCCGTTCAGTCCGTATGGTTTGTCTGTAGTTATTATACCATTTCGTTACAGATTTACACTAGCCTTTAGGGTCCATTTAATTTGCATTTTTTTCCTTTTTTTCCACCCTAATTTACATTTTCCTTTTAGAGTTTAATCCATTCAAAATTTTTATCCAATAGCCATAAACTATTTAATTACACAAAATTCCAGTTTTACATTTTTAAACCACACGTGAAACAAACAATTATGCCAATTAGACTTCCTGATTTTGTTCCAAAACCATATTCAAAATTATGTAGTTATATCAGTCAAAACCGTAATTTTATTCAAGTAACATTTTCTGAATTTATTCAACTAACCTGTTTTACCATTAGAAATTGAATAACGATTCTAATTCAATTTAATTAAACCAATCTTATTTACGCCATGAAACATGAATAAAAATTTGTTTGTTCCAAATTTCAACCCATGCATTAATTAGAAATTAGAAGTGGTAGAAGGAGAAGATACAATAATTTACATACATTTCAGTCTTGTCTATGCCATAAAACGTGAATAGATAATTTATATGTCCCATATTTTAAACCAAACATGAATTAGATTTAAGAAGAGAAAGAAGAAGAAGTTGCACTAATTTATATCTATCTCAACTATTAACAGAAATTAGTTCATATTAACGTGCCAGAAAAGAATTGAAATTGAACTACTTTATTTTTCTGTTTCATATTAATTCCCACTCTCCTGGTACTTGAGCTTGTATAAATTTAAAAAGGCTTTTCTTTAATCATTCACCCTTTGATTCTTCATAATTCTCCAAATTTCTTGAATATATATAGATAATTTAATTTGGTAGAGATTTGTTTATTTAGCAGAGAAAAGGAGAAAGAATAATACACATTAATTTTACTATAGAATTATGGCAACGGCTGAATAAGAATTAGGTTGAGGTTAGATGGCTTATTTATAGATTGTTTGAATGAATATAATCCATTCGATTATTTTATATTAAATCTGGTTCTTTCATACACTTAATGGTTATCCACACTAGCCCATACACGTCAATTAACCAATAAAATTTAGCCATCTCATTGTATTACATCACCGGAGCGAACTGGAAGCTGCCTCATGTCAGAAACAACGATGAAATACGTAGGATAATTTCTAGAAATGGACCGGCTAAAAAAAGTTCGCTCCAAATTTTGGACGACAACAGGACTTGATCCCTAGTCACTAAGGAAGTCAACATGCGCCTTTACCATGGTGCCATATGCGCTTTTAATTATTTTTTAATTATATTTCCCATAAAATATCGGGTGTTACATTTTCTATCGTTTAAAATCCCATTTTTTTATTAGATCACTCTTAAAACATTTCAAAAAATTTCTAGAATTTTTTCCATATTTTTAAAATATTTACAATATCAGTTTCAACGGTCACTTTACTACAAAAGCGCGATTTTTCTAAAAATTTGTTTTGGACATATTTCAAAATATACAAGATGAAATCTTGATTTTCTTTCTTCACTTAAAAACTATGGTTATAATAGTCCAGACATTTCTTTTTTTGAAGATACCTAGCTATATGTCATTCCATGCATTCATTTAAACTTTCTGGCATGAAATTGTTAACTATCATTGTGTGACGCACCTAGTTTTAATTTGATTCTCAAAACTTAAAATAAATTCTCTAAATTTAGCTTAATTTCTTATAAAAACATTATAAATCATTTTAAATCAATATTTTCACTTATAAATATTTAAAGTAAATTTTCACTATTCTCGTATTGTAATATTATTATATTCCCAATATTTTAATATTAAAGTTTTAAAATCAGTTTCTATTCAATTTCAATTCTAACTTCAAATTAAACTTAATTAAAACCTAGATTTCAAATCTAATTTCGATTCAATTTTAAATTTCAACCTTAATCTCAATTTTAATTTTTTTGAAGTCGATTTCGATTTCGATTTCACTATTCATCTCAATTTTGATTTCAAAATCAATTTCACTTACAGTTTCAAATTTGAGTTCAAGTCCGATTTCGATTTCGATTCCAAATTCCATTATACTTCAATTTCAATTTGAATTTCATTTTCAAATTCAAATTGAATTCCGCTATTCAAAAACAGGCTTAATAATTCCAACACATACCATATTAATAAAATTGGTCATATTTAACAAAGGGGGTTACTTAATCACAAATGAGCATAGTCACTTTTGGTATTCGTCAATAACATAACATCTATTCCCATTGCATAGTGATTAACATTTATTGAGTGTATTATCACAACTCAACCATCCAACCAACGTATTCAAACATTCATTTCAGCCAAACGTCCATATTATCAATGGTGATAATTAACATAACATATAAACGAGATAATCATGATTATTATAGCATAACAAAACATGATTTAAAAAGCGGTGAGAATTTCTCACCTTCCTATCCACTCCATCAATCTCAATACGAATTAGCATACTTTTATTTATTGAACTAACACATACTTTTATTGAACTTGTCGCTTTCAATTTCTTTTTTATTTAAAGTTGAGGAGTGTATGGTTCCGCCTTGAGTATGGGTGTGTATGGGTCTACAGGGTGGTTTAGATGGAGGGTGTGGGGTGTAGCAGGCAGGTATGGTGATTAGGAGCTTGGGTGAGATGATGGTCGAGAGTGTGCAGGTGAGTGGGGTGCTTGAGGGGCTCAGGTAGGGATGTTTGAGGTATGGCCGTGGGCTTTGGGAGGTGGATAGGTGGTTGGCCGAGGGGATGGAGGTGATAAGGAGGGGGTACGGCTTGTAGAGGTGGGGTTTGAGTACGTAGGAGCTTAGTTAAGGTGATAGGATGGTGGAGTATAGTTTAATGGAGGAAGAAGGAGGAAACGAAAAGGACGGAGAATGATTTATGGCGAGAAAGTGAAGATATGCATGCTCATTTATACATGCAGTTTCTTGTCAAATGACTACAATGGCCTTCTATACTTTTTGACTTTTAAGCTATGCTAAAACACTTTTTCCAAGATGAGAAGGGATGTGCATTAATGAGAAGAGAAGGTTGGATGTAATGTTATGTCCTTAAGTAATGATTTTGCCTCTTTTTCTAACTTCGCAAACTAATAATTACATGTTATGCTCCATTTCCATGCAAGAAAGAACTTGTGTATTTATGGTGACGGATGTTAAGATTTGGTTCATGTACTTAAGGTCATATGTTTGCCTTTTTTAATTCAATATATTTAAATATTATTTTACTTACTTCCCATGCATGAAGAGACTTTCATTAATGTTGATAAGATCCTTGGATTTGAAGTAGTAATGAGGTTGTATGTGACGCCCCGCTACGAGACCCGCATTAGCAAAGAGTATTATTAGATAATGCCGTCAACTAATACGGAGAATAGAGCTGGATAGGAGCGACCATCTATAGCCTTGCCTTAACTATCTGTTGAATACATGGACAATTGCCATACAAGCGAATCGGCATATCCAATAAATACTCAATGCAAAACCATAGGTGGCTGGAGGATCTATCAGAATAGAATATAACAACTCAAATGTAATATACATCACAGAACAATAGATCATCACAAACACATATACAGATACATAACAGAGTATACAAAATGATACATGGCAAGTGGTATAGAAAACCACAATATACAAGCTAGTCCAAAAGAATATATATCAGAGTTACAACAAAAAGGGACTACACAAAAAGCTATAACAAAAAGGAGCAAGCTGAATAGTCCATGCGGAAGCTAAAAGAGGCTAGGTCCAAAAGTACCTAACCTGAAACATCTCGGTCTGACCCGAGTATAAAATGCACTGGTCAGTCTAGCTAAACAAATCAGTTAGATAAACTGAGCAATAATGATCCTGCAAGGTCATGGAGAACAACAAATATCTCTAAAAGAAATAACTCATTCATCAAACAAAAGACGAATCATAAAAGCCTCATATCATTGGCAACTCAAATAAACAACGGATATGAATATCCTAAATCAAGCTAAAAAGGCAAATAACAATACCAATGAAGGTACACAAGTTCCACAAGGTAACCGCTATATATCGTGAGGTTCAAAGGACCTACACCGAAGGGCGATACTCTAGGGAATATAATATCAATGAAACAACAGAAAATGCACATGCTCAGTACTGTATAAACAAGGGTCCACAAGAAACAACACCTAGAGGAGACAGTCCGAAGACAATATCCAGAAGGTTATGAGCCAGAAGGAGACAGTCCGAAGACACTATCCTAAAGGAAACAAACCCGAAGGTACAAACCCGAAGGCAACATACCCGAAGGCAACAAACCTGAAGGTACAAACCTGAAGGCAACATACCCGAAGGCAACAAACCGTAGTGGTGAAGGTACGGAGGCCCAGTACTGGACACCACTAACTGGCAATATGTGTCACAAACTCCTCGGAAGGAACCCGAAAAATGTTAACGTGAGTCCCATACCACACGCTCGCACTAAATGGTTTACTATCCGTTAGTCAATTTCACACTCAAAGCAGTACAAAGTTTACCTCATCTCATCGGTAAACCAGACCCAAAGGTCAAAAGGTTCACTCGAATAGATTAGGAACTAACGGAGAAGATGAACGCAAATGTTCATAGCACGTGTTTTATCTAATCATTTAATTCTCCTCCCTCTTCGCTCGAAGTGCAAAATTGTGTGTGTGCGTTCTAAATAGAAATTATAAATTGGAGAAACTAGCTTTTAATACAATTTGAAAAGGTCATTTTGTAAAATCCGTGTATGAAATCAAAAGGAATCATCAAAGTCAAAAAATGTGATAACAACTAATTGGAATCAATACGAATCGATAAAAGTTGGAATCACAAGCAAAATTAGGCAATTTAGGCAAATAGGAGAAGGTCAGTCGACTGGCTCTCTGAGAACAGTCGACTGAACCAGTAACATGGAAATTCCATTTCCTGCAGTCAGTCGACTGGTTGAAATGGCCAGTCGACTAATTACAGGAAACAAAGACTTCCTGGCTTTGTAACCAGTCTCTAAAATGCCTATATGCTACAGCCAGTCGACTGACTTCAAAGGTCAGTCGACTGACTGGCACTACGACAGTTTTTCAGCCTATACAATAAAGAGCAAACTCTTCCCAATTGCAATCGAACGAGCAATGGCGCTAGTGGTTTATGCCAATCGACAACCCAGCCATATTGACTCATTCATACATCTCCAAAAACATGATCAAACATCAAAGCTATGATTTTTAGAGTTTTTAACTTCAAAACACCAAAAATTGAATTGTTCACCAAATGAATTCAAACCAAAAGCAAATGAACATAATTGAGTGTTAGGGGTTCATACCTAACATCAATGATATCAAAAGAAGTAGATGTTAGTTCAAAACTCACCTTTTTAACTCAAAAACAAAGATGAGAAGCTCAAATGCAAAGAAAAGACCAACCACTTTTCACTTCTACTCTACAAGCTTCAATCTAAGTTCAAAACAAGCATTTCCTAAATTTAGGTTTAGGAATTCTGAAATTGAAGAGAGAAAGAGTTGGTGAAGAAGAAGATGAGGCTTACCAATAGCTTCTCTTTGATTTTGGAGCAAGAATTCGAGTTTCCAAGAGGAAATTAGGGCTTGGAATTTCTATTTCCCATTCTCTTCCCCCATTTTCAGTTGAGTTTGAGTTTTTATGAAATGAAATGAGTGAGTGGAGAGGAGAGGGGACTGAGTTGGGGTATAGGATGAGTTGGGTGAAACCCAAACCCAAAATCCCACATAGCAAATAGAAAATTTTGACTTACTCCAAGCATACCAAAGTTTATACTCAAAAAGATCGCAAACGCCATTTTGGACTTAATGGAGGTTGTTCCGAGCTCCAATTTAACAGTTTGCAAAAAGCGACATTTCGGTCCTAAATCCGACTAACGACGCCATATTTAAATAGAACATTTAAATATATAATCGTTAAATATGCGGGTTGTTACAGATCTCCCCTCCTAACAAAATTGCGTCCATGGAATTTCTAGAGACGATATTTGCAACAACTACATACTTACATCATCTAAAAAGAAAAGGAAATGAGCTTAAGATGAAGAGATATTCTCACCACTGCAAAGCAAAGATAGAAAACCCGGATAGGATCGCTCGATAAACTCTCTAGTTTCCCAAGTACAGTCATTGGGATTAGCGGACCATTGAACTTTAATGAGCGGCACGTACTTGTTTCGAAGGTGACGCACCTCGGAGGCAAGTACGCGAATAGGTTGCTGTACAATAGATAAGTCTGGTGAGATCTCAAGCTCTTGCAAGTCAGGAGAATCGATAATAGAATCCGACTCTCGAAGACACTTTTGAAGTTGAGAGACGTGAAACACGTCATGAATTCCAGATAAATGAGCAGGAAGTGAAACTCTATAAGCCACAGGGCCAATACGTTCAGTAATAGAAAATGGTCCTATAAAGCGAGGAGCCAATTTCCCATTCGTACTGAAACGCATTACCCCTTTCAAAGGAGAAACACGAATAAAGACAAGATCACTAATCGAGAATTCGAGAGGCTTCCTACGATTGTCCACGTACGATTTCTGGCGGCTCTAAGCCTCTTTCATTCTCAAGCGAATAAGATCAATTTTCTCGAAAGAATCATGAACAAAATCTGGGCCAAGAATAAGCTTCTCCCCAGATTTCAACCAACAAGGAGGTGATCGACATGGCCTTCCGTATAAGGCTTCGAAAGGAGCCATACCGATACTGGACTGAAAACTATTGTTGTAGGAGAACTCTACGAGAGGTAGGTGATCCTCCCAACTACCACCGAAATCAAGAATACAAATACGGAGAAGATCTTCCAAGATACGATTTACCCATTCATTCTATCCGTCAGACTGCGGATGATAAGCTGTGATAAAATTAAGCTTTGTTCCCAATGCTTGCTGAAGACTATGCCAAAAATGACTCGTGAATAAAGGATCATGGTCACTCACAATAGAACTAGGAACACCGTGAAGTCTCATGATTTCCTTGACATACAACTTAGCCAAATGCGAAGCAGTCCTATTAGACTTAATAGAAACAAAATAAGAAGACTTGGTGAGGCGATCAACAATAACCCTGGTGCTAGAATGGCACGGTCTCGAATGAGGTAGGCCGTCAATGAAATCCATAGAAATCTGATCTCATTTCCACAATGGAATCTCTAGAGGCTGAAGAAGACCTGAAGGGCGTTGATGTTCGGCCCTAATACGCTGATCCACTTACTCACATAACTCGCCACATCGCGCTTCATGCCTTCACAATAATAACGACGATGCATATCGACATACATCTTACTACTACCAGGATGAATGGTATACTTAGAATGGTGACAATCATCAAGAATGTCTTGCTTAAGAGCAAAATCAAAAGGCACAATAAGACGGTTCTTCTTACGAAGACACCCGTAAGAATCAATGCTGAAATCCCGAGATGCCTCATCACGAGATTCAGTCTTACAAAGCTGAATAAGATGCAACAAATCAGGATCATGCCGCTGAGCATCGGCAATATGATCCAATAAAATGGGTCGAGCACCCAAACTAAATAATAGAATAGGAGAATCAGAAGATGAAGCTCGATCATGAATTTCACATAAAGATAGAGTCTCAAGAACGTCCCATTCGGCAAGCATCATTGAAACAACAGTCGAATGTTTGCGAGAAACGCATCAGCAACACGATTACCCTTACCAGGGGTATACTGGATATCAAAGTCATAGGAAGCAAGATACTCGAGCCAATGTTGTTGTCTCATATTCGGTTCCTTCTGAGTGAACAAATACTTTAGGGATTTATGATCGGTATAGAGAATGAAGCGCTCGCCTAATAAATAGTGTTGCCAAATCTTCAAGGCGAAGACAATGGCATCTAACTCAAGATTAGGTGTGGCATAGCGAACTTCATTCGAACGTAGTTGCCTAGAAGCATAAGAAACTACCCGATCCTTCTTCATAAGAATAGCACCGAGACCACTACCACAAGCACAGGTGTAGACAACAAGATCATGATTCCCTTCGGTAACCACAAGAATAGGAACATTAGTGAGAAATTCCTTTAATTCCTGAAAGGAAGCTCCACACTTGTCGGACCAAATATAACAAATGCCTTTTCGAGTAAGGCTGGTGAGAGGAAGCACAACACCGGAAAAATCCGCAATGAACCGACGGTAATACCCTGCCAATCCAAGGAAACTACGAATCTCATGCACACTCTCAGGCCTCTTCCAATTCTGGATGGCTTCGATCTTTGAGGGATCGACTGAAATGCCGTCGGAAGATACAACATGGCCGAAGAACTTAATCTTATTCTCCCAAAAATGGCACTTGGAGAATTTGGATCTAAGCTAATGGTGACGGAGAGTACTCAAGACAATTCTCAAGTGATTACATGCTCAGCTTCATACTTAGAATAAATAAGGATATCATTAATAAACACGAGGACAAACTTATTGAGATTTTCCCGGAATACTCGACTCATTAGATCAACAAAGAAAGCAGGAGTGTTCGTCAAACCGAATGGCATAACGAGCCAATCAAAAGAACCATAACGAGTGCGGAAAGATGTAAGAGGTATGCTATCCTCCGTAACTCGTAACTGACCTGTGGCAAGGTCGAGCTGAGAAAAGACCTTAGCACCATACAATAGATCGAACATATCATCGACCCTAGGCAACGGATACCGGTTCTTGATGGTTAACTCGTTAAGCTTGCGATCGTCAATGCAAACCCTAAAGAGTTCCATTGGACTTCTTCATGAAGACGACCGCGGTTCCCCGCGGTGAGAGACTGGACTGAATCAACTGCTTGGATCAAGCTCTAAAATCTTCTTCTTGAGTTCCACATTTTCCTTTGTAGACATCCTCGTAGGAGGACGACTAACTGGCTGCGTGCCTGGAATGAGATCGATGTGGAAATCAATTGCCCGCTTGGGTGGCGAACCCAAAACAGGCTAAAAAACATCAGAAAAGTCACAAGTAATAGGAATACGATATATATCATCATCATCTCGCGAGTCAAGAGAATACAAAGCCATTTCGGAATTATCCACATCTCGAAGAACAAGTGATAACTGAGTAGAAGAATCCGAATGTCGAAGATATAAAATTCTCTTCGAACAAATAATCCTGGCATCATATCTCACTAGCCAGTCCATACCCAAAATCATATCGAATCCCAGATAAGAAATATCGTGCAGATTCGCACGAAACGAAAAACCACATAAAACAATCTCAACATCATCACAAAGCATTCTAAGGGTCGTGGATCTTCCAATAGGATTTGCAATCCTCAATGAAGTAACCATACAAGAAACATCCAAAGACAAATCATCGACGAACTTTTTCGATACGAAATAATATGAAGCACCCGTATCGAAAAGAACTCGAATACTATGGTCATGAAATAAAATAGAACCTTCCAAAATAGATGGAGATATACCTTTGGGCTGAGAAGAACCTTCAGAAGCCTTAGCAGCATAAAGTTTGCTAGACTTGGCACCAGCAGGAACAATAGGGCAGGTGGAAACATGATGACCTTCCTTCTTGCAATAAAGGCAGAAGAGAGGCTTAGGACCAGCTCGAATCATATGATCAGGAGAACCAATTTTGAAACACTTCCGAATGGAAGGTGTTCCAGCAGATTGAGACTGAGAATTAGAACCACCAGTCTTCTTCTTCTTAGAAGGAAAAGACCTGGACTTTTGAAATGGAAATTGCTTCTTGTTGGGGTTCTTGAGAACCTCAACATCCTCACCACTATCACACTCCTTCTCGATGGCTTCGAGATGAAGTGCCGAATCTACTAACTCCTCAAAAGAAAGCTTAAGCTGGAGCATTAAAGACTTCTTAAGATATTTCTTAAGACCAGAGACAAACTTCAGATTCTTCTTATAAGAGGTGCTAATGAATTCAAGACCATATTAGATAAAACCTCGAATGATGCAACATACTCGGAAACAGAAGACTTCCCTTGCTTCAACTCAAGGAAGCGGCGGGTCAATAAAACTTTCTCAGAATTAGGAACGAACTTGAGTTCAAATCGTTCCCGAAACCGAGTCAAAGAAAGAGCACACTCATCAATTTGGCTATAAGAAGCTCGTACCAATCAAGGGCATGCTCTTGCAATAAGCTAGAAGTTACAAGAACTCTATCATGATCACAAAGATCTATGCGAGAAAAGATACGCTCGCACGTGCGAACCCAAGCTTGGACTTCAAGAACTGACTCGGAGCCTTTAAACGGCTTTCCTCCAAGATGAAAAAAATCACTGCACAGGCGTGCAAAGGCAGACTTTCAAGGAGGAGATACTCGAGTAGGAGCTGGAGGCTGAGTGCTCCTAAACAACTCTAAAAATTGATCGGCAGATATATAAACGCCATCCGAATGCGAGCCACTGGATTGCCCAGCATCCGAGCATCGTCCCCTGCCTCTTCCAGCCATACGCTGAAAGTTAAGATAAGAACAAGTTTATTCACAAGGTATATATCATTAATACAAATGTGGAATACTATGGAAAAAAATGCATCCCTAGACGTAATCCCAAATTCTATCTACCCCCAAAGGCACAGAAGGAATAGGGGCACGATGATTCAAAGATTTGTAACACTTATTACAATTTGATGTACCATAATATGTGCTTCTATTCTGTGTTTATCAAACTATGTTCTGAACTCGGCTCTGATACCAAGCTGTGACACCCCACTCCGAGACCCACATTAGCAAAGAGTATTATTAGATAATGATGTCTACTAAAACGGAGAATAGAACTGGATAGGAGCGACCATCTATAGCCTTGCCTTAACTATCTATTGAATACATGGACAATTGCCATACAAGCGAATCGACATATCCAATAAATACTCAATGCAAAACCATAGATGGATGGAGGATCTATCAGAACAGAATATAACAACTCAAATGTAATATACATCACAGAACAGTAGATCATCACAAACACATATACAGATACATAACAGAGTATACAAAATGATACATGGCAAGTGGTATCGAAAACCACAATATACAAGCTAGTCCAAAAGAATATATATCAGAGTTACAACAAAAAAGGCCTACACAAAAAGCTATAACAAAAAGGAGCAAGCTGAATAGTCCATGCGAAAGCAAAAGAGGCTAGGTCCAAAAGTACCTAACCTGAAACATCTCGGTCTGACCCGAGATAAAATACACGAGTTAGTCTAGCTAAACAAATCAGTTAGATAAACTGAGCAATAATGATCCTGCAAGGTCATGGAGAAAAACAAATATCTCTAAAAGAAATAACTCAGTCATCAAACAAAAGACGAATCATAACAAGCCTCATATCATTGGCAACTCAAATAAACAACGGATATGAATATCCCAAATCAAGCTAAAAAGGAAAATAACAAATACCAATGAAGGTACACAAGTTCCACAAGGTAACCGCTATATATCATGAGGTTCAAAGGACCTATATCGAAGTGCGATACTCTAGGGAATATAATACCAATGAAACAACAGAAAATGCATGTGCTCAGTACTGTATGAACAAGGATCCACAAGAAACAACACCTAGAGGAGACAGTCCGAAGACACTATCCAGAAAGTGATGAGCCAGAAGGAGACAGTCGAAGACACTGTCCTTAAGGCAACAAACCCGAAGGTACAAACCCAAAGGCAACATACTTGAAGGCAACAAAGCTGGAGGTACAAACCCGAAGGCAACATACCCGAAGGCAACAAACCGTAGTGTGAAGGTCCGGAGGCCCAATACCGGACACCACTAACTGACAATATGTGTCACAAACTCCTCAGAAGAAACCCAAAAAATGTTAACGTGAGTCCCATACCACACGCTCGCACTAAACGGTTTACTATCCGTTAGTCAATTTCACACTCAAAGCAGTACAAAGTTTACCTCATCTCATCGGTAAACCAGACCCAAAGGTCAAAATGTTCAAATGAACAGATTAGGAATTAACGGAAAAGATGAACGCACGTGTTCACAGCACGCGTTTTATCTAATCATTTAATTCTCCTCCCTCTTCGCTCGAAGTGCAAAATTGTGTGTGTGCGTTTTAAATAGAAATTATAAATTGGAGAAACTAGCTTTTAATACAATTTGAAAAGGTCATTTTATAAAATCCGTGTGTGAAATCAAAAGGAATCACCAAAGTCCAAAAATGTGATAACGACTAATTGGAACCAATACGAATCGATAAAAGTTGGAATCACAAGCAAAATTAGGCAATTTAGGCAAAATATGCAAATAGGAGCAGGTCAGTCGACTGGCTCTCTGAGAACAGTCGACTGAACCAGAAACATGGAAATTCCATTTCCTGTAGTCAGTCTACTGGTTGAAATGGCCAGTCGACTGATTACAGGAAACAGAGACTTCCTACCTCCGTAACCAGTCTCTGAAATGTCTATTTGCTACAGCCAATCGACTGACTTCAAAGGTCAGTCGACTGACTAGCACTAGGGAAGTTTTTGAGCCTATAAAATGAAGAGCAAACTCTTCCCAATTGCAATCGAACAAGCTATGGCGCTAGTGGTTTATGCCAATCGACAACCCAGCCCTATTGACTCATTCATACATCTTCAAAAACATGATCAAACATCAACGCAATGATTTTTAGAGTTTTTAACTTCAAAACACCAAAAATTGAAATGTTCACCAAATCAATTCAAACCAAAAGAAAACGAACATAATTGAGTGTTAGGAGTTCATGCCTAACATCAATGATATCAAGAGAAGTAGATGTGAGTTCAAAACTCACCTTTTTAACTCAAAAACAAAGATGAGAAGCTCAAATGGAAAGATAAGACCAACCACTTTTCACTTCTACTCTACAAGCTTCAATCTAAGTTCAAAACAAGCATTTCCTAAATTTAGGTTTAGGAATTCTGAAATAGAAGAGAGAAAGAGTTGGAGAAGAAGAGGAGGAGGCTTAC
Organism: Allium cepa; assembly: GCA_030765085.1. Taxonomy (NCBI): domain Eukaryota; kingdom Viridiplantae; phylum Streptophyta; class Magnoliopsida; order Asparagales; family Amaryllidaceae; genus Allium; species Allium cepa. The sequence goes on from CM060942.1 coordinate 492,141,126, forward strand.
CAATAGCTTCTCTTTGATTTTGGAGCAAGAATTCGAGTTTGTAAGAGGAAAATAGGGCTTGGAATTTCTATTTTCCATTCTCTTCCCCCATTTTCAGTTGAGTTTGAGTTTTTATGAAATGAAATGAGTGAGTGGAGAGGAGAGGGGACTGAGTTGGGGTATAGGATGATGTTGGTGAAACCCAAACCCAAAAGCCCACTTAGCAAATAGCAAAATTCGACTTACTCCAAACATATCAAAGTTTATACTCAAAAAGATCGCAAACGCCATTTTGGACTCAATGAAGGTGGTTTCGAGCTCCAATTTGACAGTTTGCAAAAAGTGACATTTCGGACCTAAATCCGACCAACGACGCTATACTTAAATAAAACACTATATAATCGTTAAATATGCGAGTTGTTACATTGTACCTATTTATTAATTAGAAAATGCGTAAAATCTTTTTTTTCTTTTTCCATATATGATAAGACTTTAGGCATTAATGAGAGAAGATATGTTAGGAATTTTTAGTAATAATTATATAGAAATCTTATTTGATATGAAAAATAGTCAAATCATGTTACTTTTGAATTATTTGTTTACTTTGACATTTCAAAGTGAATTTGCATTTACATGAAAATCTAAAGTGAACATAGTTTTTTATAATTTGTAAATATGAAATATATAGGATATAAAGTGGATGTGTTCGTACAACGTTGTGACGACTAGTTACAGTTGAAAACAACATTGTTATCGACAAATTTTATAGTCAAAATTTAACGTTTTTGCTAAACTATAAATTAAAGTAAAGCAAACTTAAAAATGTATTTCCTATTATATTAAATGAATTAAAACAATTTTATTTAGGTTAAAATTTCATATCATTAGGGTTAATATCAAAATATTAAATTTTGGACTTGTATTGACAAAATGCGACAATTTTAGAATATTTGTATAAAATGATTATAAATATGTTTATCAAAATATATTATACTTTTATTACCTTTAATAGGTTATTTCTATATAGTTTGAATTTCCAAATAAATATTTAAAACTATTTATTTAAGCTTTTATTCGTTTTAACTTTCGTCGATTTGTGATAAAAAAATCCAAATTCTTTATTTTCCATTATTAATCATAAGATAAATAATTTCTCCTTACTTATTCATTATTTACAACATATTTACTTGATTTCTAAACCTTTTTAAATTTAAAATAAATAAAATATCTCATTTTCGAAGTAGCAAAATTACGGGTTCGTTACAGAAATACCTCTTTGCCAATTGAAGATTGGGACCTAGTAGTTTTTATAGGAGTAGGAGTAGGAAGGCTATATTCTTCTCCATTTGTGATAAGTTCCAAAGATTGACAAGGTACTTCAATTTTCAACAAATATACTTCAAAGTCCTCTCCCTTTTGATATAGTTGAGCAATTTCTACAGCAGCCTCGATTCATTGGGCTGAAATAGTAGATTGGCTAACTTCGTTTATGCACTCCTTCATCTCCTAAATCCCTTTATATGTCTTTTTAATATTCTTCTCTAAACCTGAGTTCGTCTCTATCATGCCACTTAATGTCCATCTCAATTTATAATCCTTGGTGTACCATTTTTGATCTTTTAGGTTATCCGAAAATGGTCGTACTAAAGCACCTTAAGAAGAGATTTTATTCTTGATGTTTGTCATCAATTTAGCTTCGATATTGTCTAAAAGGGAAAGAAAATCCAAACTGCTATACACAATTGTTAATTGGCCTATGTATTAAAAATAAATGAAATGAAATGAATTTAATACATTAAAAATGTGCTCTTATATTAACAACAACAAGCATGAGTAAATTCAAACCACGTCAATGACTCCAATTTTACACATTTAATTCTTAAGTTTAGAAGCAGAAATTTGAACTCTTTTAAATGAACCAACAGACATAGTTAATATAGAGCCAAAAAATACATCAAGCTTAAAAGGAGTAACAACTAGGGGAAACTGATGATAGTCCCATCTCTCGGTAAGGGGACTAGGAACTCCACATAACAATTTAGCGTAATTAGACTGAATTTCCCTTAGTAAACCATCTTTTTCATCACCAAATAAATTAAAATATAAGTGAGGGAGTTGCATGTAAACATCTTTAAGGCTCTTAAGAAAACAATATATTATTAGATAGGAGGTTTTAAAAATTAATGATTTCTCCTTAAGATCCCTTTTCAGCCGACAAATTTACTTAAGAGTTCTTTTGAAGTGGGAGTACCCAATGATTCCTTAACCTGTGTACTTCAAGAAAAACAAATTAAGCTGATAAGAAATGAGAATTTCAATACTTATAAAGACTATTTGGATTACATAATACTACAATGAAATTACTTAGGTTTATGAATTTATCCTTATTGAACCTAACCTTCTCAGGAGGAAGAGTGTTAGAGAAGGGGGTATGATCGCAATCCTGGGAAGATTGCAACATTCCCCGAGATTAGGGTCGGTCCTGTGGTCATTCAAATATCTACTATGAAGATGCCTAAGGAAGCTCCAACTCTTCTCCCTTAAGAAAGAAAAAACAGTCAAAACATTCCTAGAAATAGACTTTGTAGTGAAAACTCCACTAAGGTATCCCTATCTTCAATAGGCATCTAAAAGAACATAGTCATCTGCTCATTCTCTTTAATAACTCTTTCTCGATGAAGGTGGGAACTTTTCAGAAGCTTAGCTAGTCGTTTTTCTTTAAACATTTTCAATCGATTAATATAAATGAGAAGGCGCCTGTACCAGTGAGATAAGATGTTATTCTCTTCAATAGTTCTTGATTTCTTTATTTAAGTATTGCACTTTCTTCTCACTCTTCTCATACAAAATCTCAAAATGGTATTTTTTTCTTTACCTAAACTAAAATGCAAAGCTTATTAACTAAGGCCAATGAATAAATATAGAACAATTACAAATCATAAGTTTCATATTTGCACTATGGAGCTTATAGGATAGTAGCTTTGGTCTTCCCCTTTTCTTAATGACCAGGAGTAGGGGCATTTTTTGATGGGAGAGCATTATGAGAGCTAGAAAGGTCTGGAAGACCCGCATTGGAAATGCATAGGCCAAGGCCATGATCACCTGACCTGTCACTACCATTCTCGGCCACTTGGGATCTTTGCTGTCATCACCTCAATTATTCTTGTAATCATCTTCATCTTCGTCGTCATCGTTTCCATTACCATCTCCTTTGTCATTTTATTCTTTATCCTCCTAAGACAGAGAATCATCAAAAGATAACAAATCCTAGGGGTTGATAGATTCCTTCTCTGGAAATTCATCTTGAAATGACCTAGGAACTCTCCATAGCTTAAGGTCTAATTTCCTCTTGAAATTGTCATTCAGGGATGGAAGTGAAGTAAAATCCATCTTTGGGAAGTTTTTTATGTTATCAAGGTATGCAATAAAAAGGGCCTTTTCATAGCATTGTTCCCATATCTTTGGAATGGCTTGACCAATGAAAGAAGAAACTTTCCCTTTGGCATGGGCAACAACGATCTCCTTTCTTTCCAACCGATCTTTTAAAGACATGAAATCTATAGCCATCTGAATATTTTTCCCAATGAGCTTGCTTAAGAGCTTTTTCTAAAAATTCCATTCTCCTCCAAAGGAAGCATTATTTTCTTTTCCTCATTTAATTAGAAGCAAGTTTCTCCTTATTAGAAATAATTTTTTCTTTCTTCGATGTAGAAATCTAGCCTTGAAGAAATCCTACTTTATTTGTTAGTGATGAGATTGGTTCCTTAAAATTGGAAATCTGATTAGCAGAATCCTAAGAAGCTTTCTAAAGAAAGAACATGAGTTTGGCAACCTAAAATAAATAACTAAAAACATAAAATAAACAAAGGTATATGGGGTAAAAAAAATTGTGCATAAAGAAACATACCACAAGAAGTTGTTGGAAAAGGGTCTGGAGGTGATCTAAAGAGAAGGTGAACGAATGCAATGGCCTCAAGCAAGCCACAAATGGAGATTGAATAACTGAATGAATTAAGTTCATAAAGTAGAAAGGAACATTTTATGCCGAAGTAGGAAGAGTATGCCCTAAATCATGATATAGGCAAAGAAAGTCATTGACATATGAAGGAAGCAAAATGTTAAGAGAAATGTAACACCACAATTTTTTTATATTATTAGCTAGAAGATTTTATTAGAATAAATTAAGTAAAATAATATAGATATGGAGATTGAGGTTGATTAATAAATTAAGTGGCTATGCTCACTTAAACAAATGAACTTATAAAATGGTTAATTAATTGAACATAAGGGCATTAGGGTAAATAGTCGCCCATATATCCCACCCTTATACTATCTCCCTTAGTCATATACATTCATTTTATCTCAAAAAATTGTAAACGTAAGAAGAAAGCAACGCAGGCCATTAGGAAGAAATAAGAGAAGAGAAAATCAATATAAATCTTAGGATTGAAGGTAGAAGAAATCAATCTCAATCAAACTTCAATTTCCTTATCCAATCAAAGGTGAATAATTGTTTTTACATCTCTATTTTGATACTATAATCATATGGTTTTGGATTTAAGAATAAATCTGTTTTATGATGTATTGATGGATGATATGCTTGATTTATGATTTATAAATGTTTAAACATGGTTGTTTAAAGGAGATATACACGGTTTTAAGGTAAAATCGAGATAATGATTTTGAAATGCCATGGGAAAATTATATGTTATAGAAAACATAATTTTGGAGTTAGGTTCCAGTTTTTATAATTTTCCTAGCCGTGGAGAATTAATTATGAATTTTCAAAGGAAAATATGGATATTTGGGTTTATAAATTTATTTTGGAAAATATACTAAGAATTTGTTTCTGAAATTTTGACATGTTAGATAACATGATTAAAATGAATTTCTGGAATTTTTGTGGATTTCTACTAAGTGACTTAGTATGGAGATTAAATTATTTCGAAAGGAAGAACCAAATGATTTAATTGTTTTTGGAACTGGAAGGGCTTATTTGTTAAATGTTAATTTGATTTTAGATCTGAGAAAATGTGATAAATATTATCCAAATTATTTAAAAGTTTTAAAAGCCAATCAACTGTTTACAAGCAAGCAAGTTTGTTAGAAAAAGTTTACTTATTTTGGCAAAATCGGCTTTTACCCAAAAAAAGTGGTTCGGCCTTCTTTGGTAAACCTTTTGACTTAGACCTATCGACCAAGAACTTTCGACTTCATTGACCAACAAGGTCGAAAGCAATGGACATGATATCATTCAGATGGCATGTAGTGAATTGGGCCAAGTCGAAAGGTAAGGTGTCGAAAGGTTGCTTTCGAAGGAGATGGTCCCTTAGTTTATTTTGATTTGAAAAAGAAAAATCACTTGTCTATCTTCGAAGAGCTTCCGACAATGTCGAAAGCCATGCTTGCTTTCGACAAGGTTGAAAGCTGCGGTCTTGAAAGGATAGTTTTTAAAGAGCTTTCGACAAGGTCAAAAACTACGCTTGCTTATGACAAGGTTGAAAGCTATGGCTTCGAAAGGATAGTTTTAAAGAAGTAGTTTTAGAAGGAGTTGCTGTTCTTTTTAAAGCTTTCGAAGGGGTCGAAAGCTATACTTTTGATGTTGTCGAAAGGTTCAAGTGTCTTCCCTAGTATTTTATAAAATAAAGAATGTTTTCGAAAGAGATGCTTTCACTTATTTTCACTTTAACCCAAAGTAATATTTTTAAGTAAAATGCCAATGCTTTCGGAAGGTTTGATTTTAAATTGCTTCGAATGGTTTGAGTTTCAATGGTTTTGAAAGGTTTGATCCTCAATGGTTTCGAAAGGTTTGATTTTCAAGGGTTTTGAAGGGTAACCTTCAATGCTTTCGAAAGGGATACTTTCATGTGGTTTTGAAGCTATGCTTCAACCCATGGTTGAAAACTTTTGAAAGAAGCGTTTTAAAGTATTATAAAAGCTGAAGCCTATTATTTTAAAAAATTATGGTTCATGCTTTCGAAGGGATCGAAAGATTGCTTTCGATCGAAAGGTTTGCTTTCGAAAGTGTCGAAAGCAAAGCTTTCGAAGGGGATACTTCCAAAGGGGTTGAAAAATTGTTTTCTTTTAACCTTAGGGATATGGGGTAGGCTTAATGAGTTCTATATAATAGTTAGGGATATTAACGCTTATCTGTTTTGACAATCATTGGGGGATATCAATGTAAATTATAAAGGAATATACCTAAATTAGGGATACTAATAGAAATAGGTCAACTACGTAGATAGCATATGATGTTTGGGATATAACCTAAATTAGTGATACTAATGGAAATAGGGTTATTATTTGGATAGCATGAGATAATTAGATTCATGGGGATATCATGAGTTATGTGGCCAACTGATAGGTTCATAGTCATCCTAGGAAAACTATGGGATGGTTGATGGATACTCACCATTATGTTGGGGAAGGATAGTCTCCTTAGGATTGAAGAAGGGTTCATAGTTATCCGAGGAAAACTATGGGATGTTTGATGGATAGTCAACATTATGTTGGAGATGGATAGTCTCCATATGTTTAATTAAGGGTTTATAGTCATCCTAGGAAAACTGTAAGATGAGAAATGGATAGTCTGCATAAGCTTAAGTAAAATGAATATGGGGTGGATAGTCCCGCTTTGAGCCAATTAAAATCTAAAATGGGGTGGGGAAATCCTAATTGTTTCAAAGTATGCATATCATCATAATGTCTTAAAAATGTATGTTTTAACCATTGTGGATGCAGGAGCACAGAATATGGTTTTATAAAAGTTTTGGGATACTAGTAAGGGGAAAACTCGTTCCGCTAAGCGGCGTGGTCTCACTAGATATCTATAAGGATTGAGATGTCAGATTATCATTCATACCAAGATTTATGTCTGACTCAAAGTTTTTGTTTTCCCCTTAAACTTCCGGGTACTCAATTGATTTTGAGTAGTTTGAGATTTACGGCTTTAAGGTTTTCTGCATTGACGATAAAGCTTCCGAAGGCGTGTAGGAGGTAGATAGTTATTAGAGTTTTTTCCCACTGTGTGTTTTGTTTGTAAAGGCAGATTTATTAGCTTTACTATATACTCTGATCAACCAATGGGGCATGTCGCTCTTGGGGTACTTGTAATAATTATACTTTGCTAAATGTGGTTAACGTAATTTGGGATTATTTAATGAACTTAAAATATTTTGAAATGGAATGTGGAAATGTGGTTTTGAATTGTTAATTTTTTTCCATATTGTGATACATGTATCAACTTATCTAGCACCGCCATATTTAGTCGCCGAAGATTCATAATCATGGATGACTGTAGCACCCGTAGCCGTTAGTTTGGCCTTCTAGTAGAGGGATGTTACAATTTGAAATCAAAGAATCGGTTTATGAAACTTTAAAAGAAAAGTTAAACATAAAAGCTTTTTGAAAAATAAAATGGATTTAAAATTATGATTGGGATTTGGGTTAAAGCTATAGTGACGTACTTGTAGATATGTAGTAAATATCTAAGTACTTAATCACCTCTCTTAGACCGTTCTTCTGTATCTTACTAAGGCTCGTATGCAGATATACAAGAAAGAGGATATAGAAGCAGGAAACGGAAGAGGAAATCCAGGTGGAGGAAGCTCCACTACCAATGAAAATGTTCGACCTAATGCTCGAAGAAACCAAGCTCGACGGGCTAATGCTAATCAAAATCATGAGGCCAATATAGGTGTTGGAAATCCATGAGTAGATGCGAGAATAGTGTATCGGTTGTTGGCAAATCTTATGCAAGCGGGAGCTACTGGTAATGTTGGAGGAGCTAATCTTGTAGTTCTCATTGATTATAAATGTGTTAAGCTGAGTAGAGACTATATCAGTGTGGGAGGAAAGCCATTTCTTGGAACAAAGGATGTTATTGAAGTATAGAATTGGTTGTTGAACTGGGAAAGGATCTTTGTAGATTTAAGCTTGAATGATGGAGAGAAGAGAAGGTTAGCCTTTAGACAGTTGTAAGGGTTAGCGCTTCACTTGTGGAATTGTGTGGCGGTCGGAGTTCCGAAGGAAGAGCTGACTTGGTCTGATTTCAGAAGAAGGTTTGAGCAAAGATTCTTGTCTAAGATGTCCAAGTCGGCATTGATGAGGAAGTTTATGGATCTTGTCCAAGGATAGATGTCTGTGATCGAGTATGTTGTTAAGTTTGATGAGCTATCTCGATATGGCTATGCTTTGGTTGACATTGATGTAAGAAGAAATGAGAGATTCATTAGAGGATTGAGGCCAAAGCTAGGCAGAATGACTATGGCCCATATCCAAGATCCTTCTAATGTGATGGTGGAGATGGCTATTCGCCGTGAGGAGATGCTTGTTATTTCAGCCAGAGAGAAGCCAGTTGAATCCCAAGGTCTTCAGGTGAGGAAGAGGAAGTTCTTCAAGAAGATGGGCGCTCAAAAGGAGGAGCAACCAAGAAAGGGAAAGTGGATATAGTTTGCTACAAGTGAGATAAGAAGGGTCATTATGCTAACGAGTGTCGTTCGGGTGATGGAAGGTTGGTTGTGGGGAAGTGGAATGTGCAATGCTATAATTGCAACCCAATGGGGCATTACCAGAATAAGTGCCCTGAAGCTCCCAAAGAAGGAAGAGGAAAGGTCTTCGCTTTGGAACCGTTCTCCTTTAGACCTACTACAGTAGAGAAAGGAAATACTATAATGGAAGGTACGCTTTTGATTCATAGTATACTAGTTAGGGTACTTTTTGATATTGATGCATCACATTTATTTATATTACAGTATTTGGTTGATAGGTTATGTATAGAACCCACATACCTTGTTACTTCCTTAAGGGTTGTGAATCCAATAGAAGGGCATGCAACTCTTGGAATGCGATGTGACTAGATAGAACATTATTTGTTAGGTCATAAGTTCACATACAGTTTGTATATCTTTGATTTCATAGATTTTGGGAACATTTTGGGTATGGATTGGTTAGGTAAGTATGAGGTTATAATATTTTTCCATGATTGGGAAATATCATTGAGGCACCCAGATAGTCATAACCAAATCATTTTCACCGTGGAGAATTCCAGCTAGATTCTTTGTGCTTTGTTGAGTACCGTGAAGTTTGGAGAAGAGCTTAGTCAGGTTCGTGTGGCTACAGAGTTTGCAGATGTCTTTGAGCCGGTTATTGAATTACCCCTGATATGAGCTGTTGAGTTTTGGATAGACCTTGTTCGGGAGCTGAACCTATCGGTAGACCACCTAGCAAGATGACACCAACCCAAATGAAGGAATTGAAAGTGCAGCTAGTGGATCTTGAGGGAAGGAATTTTATCAGACCAAGCATTTCGCTTTGAGGAGCAACTATGGTTTTCGTGAAGAAACCAGATGGATCGTTAAGGACGTGCATTGACTATCATAAGTTAAACGAAAGGAAGATCAAGGATAGTTACCCTCTGTCATGGATAGTTGATTTGTTTGATCGGTTGAGTGGAGCTAGAATATTTTACCAATTGGATTTGGCGATAGGGTTCCATCAGTTAAGAGTGGCGGAGGATAGCATTCCTTTGGTGGCATTTCGGACTAGACATTGTTCGTATGAGTGGTTGGCGTTGCCATTTGGATTGACTAATGCACCTGCTTTTTTCTTTGATTTGATGAACCGGGTTTTCCAGGAGCACTTGGATAGGCTCGTGTTGGTATTTATAGATGAAATTTTGGTGTACTATAAAGATGAAAGGGAGCATGGGATTCATCTTAGAGTGGTGCTGGAGACGTTGAGGCAGAATCAGCTGAAGGCAAAATTTTCCAAGTGTCATTTCTGGAAGAAAGTGGTTAAGTTTCTTGGTCATGTGGTTTCAAAGGAGGAATTGTCAATCGATCCAGTTAAGGTCAAAGCTGTCAATAGTTGGAAGAGACCAGAGATGATAACCGAGATTAGGAGTTATCTTGGACTTGTTGGATATTACTGGAGATTCATTAAGGATTTCTCTCAGATAACATCACTTTTGCCTAAGTTGACCAGGAAGGATGTGAAGTTTATTTGGTCATGAGGAAGGGTTCCTTAAGCTAAAGCATTTGTTAACCAATGTGCCAGTGTTTGTAGTGCCAATGGTAACCAAGGGTTGGTAGTATACACTAATGCATGTGGTGCTGGATTGGGAGCAGTTTTGATGTAGAAGGGCAAAGTTGTTGCTTACGCATCTTGGCAACTTAGACCGCATGTATTTAGATATTCTACACATGACTTGGAGTTGGTTGTGGTGATCTTTCCCTTGAAGATTTGGAGGCATTATCTTTTGGGGGAGAGATTTGATTTGTATACCGATCATAAGCCATTAAAGTATTTATTCTCTCAGAAGGAGTTGAATATGAGGCAACAAAGATGGCTGGAGTTTTTGGCTGCTTATGATTTCAATATAGAGTATACCCCTAGGAAAGGAAATAAGATAGCAGATGCAGTCAGTAGAAAACATCATAATGTGGTGATAGCAATGTTGGAAGAATGGACGAATCTGGAAGCTTTAGCCAGCTGCGGTGTCCAGTTAAAATCAACTGCTAGTTCTAGTCAAGGTACTTCCATGTTATCTTATTTAGAAGTTCGATCTCAGTGCTAATCGAAAGGATATATTCTAAACAGAGGGAAGATCGAGTTGTAGCCGAGAGTATTAAAAGGCTTGAGGTCGAAACAGAGATTGATGACCTAAAGGATTTTAGTCTTGAGCAAAGAGGATGGTTGAGAAAAAAGTGACAACTGTACATTCTGAATGTGGACAACATAAGGAGTGAAGATCTGGAGGAATGTCATCGATCGATATTTACGGTTCATTCTGGAGGGACCATGATGTATCAATATATGAAGAAGAGCTTCTATTGGGAAGGCATGAAGAAGGAAGTTGGCTTGTGGGTTAGGCAGTGTGTTAACTGTCAACAAGTGAAGGCCGAACATCAAAAGCCAAGTGGGTTACTTCAGCCTTTAAAAATTCCCATGTAGAAATGGTGTTCGATATCCTTGGAATTTATAGATGAGTTGCCAAGGTCAAGGAGAGGAAATGAGAGTATGTGGGTTATTGTGGACAGGTTGACCAACAGTGCCCATTTCGTTCCAGTAAAGTCGACCAAAACGGCACTTGTTTTTGCTAAGTTGTTCATGAAGAGCATAGTATTCCTTATAGCATAGTCAACGACAGAGATGCGAAGAGTCTACAAGAGGTATTAGGTACCAAGCTCACGATGAGTACAACATGTCACTAACAGACAGATGGCAGACAAAGAGAGTCAACAGGTACTTGAATATTTATTGAGAGCTTATGTTTTGGACTTTGGTGGATCTTGGGAGGATCACCTTTATTCGATTGAGTTTTCCTATGATAATAGTGATCAGACTAGTAAAGGAATGGCACGTTTTGATGCTTTGTATGGAAGGCCATGCAAATCTCCAGCATGTTGGTTAGAGACTAGAGACAGATTGGTCTTAGGTTCGGGTTTGGTTAGAGAGATGTCATAAAAGATTGAGTTAATCCGAGGACGGATGAAGGAAGCTCAATCCAGGCAGAAGATACGCCGATAATAGGCATAAAGACCTAGAGTTCTCAGTAGGAGACATGGTTTTCATTAAAGTATCATCGATGAAGGGTGTGGTAAGATTTGGAAAGTCGGGAAAGTTGGCCCCGAGATGTGTTGGACCTTTTCAGATTATAGAAAGGTTTGGAAAGCTCACTACAAAATAGAGTTGCCAAGCAATTTGGAAGGTGTCCATAATGTATTCCATGTATCTCATCTTCACAAGTATGCGTGTGATCCATAGTCTAACATTCCTCAGACAGAGTTGGACGATTTGGTAGTTGAACCTGATTTGACTTTTGTTAGACAACCAGTTCGGGTTGTAGCAAGAGATGAGAAGAGATTGAGGACCAAAATAGTCAAATTGGTGAAAGTTCAGTGGAGCGACAATGAGAAAGACTGTATTTGGGAGACAGAAGACAGGATTCGTGAGACTTATCCTGATATGCTTTGATGGTATGTCTGTATTAGATTTATGTGGAATGTTGCTACTTAGGTAGGATAGTATGGTTATTAGGAGATGTTAGAGATAATTGCTATGTTTGCTGGTTAGTCCTAATTGAATTTCGAGGACGAAATGCTTTAAGAAGGGGAGCCTATAATACCCCTAATTTTTGTTTAACATTATCCATGAGATTTAATTTGAATAAATTAAATAGAATAATGTAGATAAGGAGATTGAGATAGATTAATAAACTAAGTGGTATTTCTTACTTAAACAGATGAATTTATAAAATGGTTAAGTAATTGAACATAAGGGCACTAGGGTAAATAGCCGCCCATATTTCCCACCCTTATATTGTCTCCCTTAGTCATACACGTTCATTTTATCTCAAATAAAATTGTAAATGTAAGAAGAAATCAAGGCCGACCATTAGGAAGAAAGAAGAGAAGAGAAATTCAATATAAAGATTAGGATTCAAGCTAGAAGAAATCAATCTCAATCAAACTTCAATTTCCTTATCCAATCTAAGGTGAATAATTGTTTTTACATCCCTATTTTGGTACTACAATCATATGGTTTTAGATTTAAGAATAAATCTGTTTTATGATGTGTTGAAGGATGATATGCTTGATTTATGATTTATATATTTTTGAACATGGTTTTTTTAAAGGAGATATACACGGTTTTAAGGTAAAACCGAGATAAAATGATGCCATAGAAAAATTATATGTTATAGAAAGCATAATTTTGGAGTTGAGTTTCAATTTTTATAATTTTCCAAGCCACGGAGAATTAGTTATGAACTTTCAAAGAAAACATGGATATTTGGGTTTATAAAATTATTTTGGAAAATATATTAAGAATTTAGGTCTAAAATTTTGATATGTTAGATAACATGATTAAAGTAAATTTCTAGAATTTTTAGGGATTTCTGGTAAGTGATTTAATATGGAGACTAAATTATTTCGAAAGGAGGACCTAAATGAATTAATTATTTTTATAAGAGGAAAGACTTATTTGTTAAATATTAACTTGATTTTAGATCTGAGAAAGTATGGTAAATATTATCCAAATTATTTAAAAGTTGTGAAAGCCAGTCAAATGTTTACAAGTAGGCAAGTTTGTTACAAAAGGTAGTTTTAGAAGGAGTTGCTATTTTTTTAAAAGCTTTCGATGTTGTCGAAAGATTCAAGTGTCTTCCCCAATATTTTATAAAATAAAGAGTGTTTACAAAAGAGATGCTTTCACTTATTTTCACTTTGACCCAAAATAATATTTTTAAGTACAAACCCAATGCTTTCGGAAGGCTTGATTTTCAATGATTTCGAAAGATTTGAATTTCAATGGTTTCAAAACGTTTGACCTTCAATGGTTTCAAAAGGTTTGACTTATAATGGTTTCGAAAGGTTTGATTTTCAATGGTTACGAAAGGTATGATCTTCAATGGTTTCCAAAGGTTTGGTTTTCTAGGGTTATAAAGGGTAACCTTTATTTTTTTCGAAAGGAATACTTTCAAGTGGTTTTGAAACTATGCTTCACCCTTATATAAAAATACTTTAACATAGTCGAAAGGTTAGAAAGAAGGATTTTAGAGTATTATAAAGGCTGGAGCCTATTGTTTAAAAAAATTATGGTTTATGCTTTCAAACGGGTCGAAAGCAAACCTTTTGAAGGGGTCGAAAGCAAACCTTTTAAAAGGTTGAAAGGTTGCGTTTGAAAGGGTCAAAAGCAAAGCTTCGAAGGGGTTGAAAAATGTTTTTCTTTTAACCTAATAAAAATAAATCTTGTTTAGCCTTGGGGATACTGGGGTAGGCTTAATGAGTTCTATACAATAGTTGGGGATATCAACCCTCATATGTTTTGACAATCGTTGGGGGATGCCAATGTGAATTATAAACGAATATTACCTAAATTAGGGATACTAATAGAGATAGGTGGATAGCATGGGATAATTCTAATGTAACCTAAATTAGGGATACTAATGGAAATAGGTTTATCATGTGGATAGCATGAGATAATTGATTCATGGGGATAGCATGAGTTAAGTGGCCAAATGATGGGTACATAGTCATCCTAGGAAAACTATGGGATGGTTGATGGATAGTCATCATCATGTTGGTGATGGATAGTCTCCTTAGGGTTGAAGAAGGGTTCATAGTTATCCTAGGAAAACTATGGGATGTTTGGTGGATAGTCAACATCATGTTAGGGATAGATAGTTTCATTATGTTCAATGAAGGCTTTATAGTCATCCTAGGAAAACTATGATATTTGAGATGGATAGTCCGCATCAGCTCAAGTAAAATGAATATGGGATGGATAGTCCCTCTTTGAGGCAATTAAAATATAAAATGGGGTGGGGAAAACCTAATTGTTTTCATGTATGCATATCATCATAATGTTTTGAAAATGAATTTTTTAATCATTATGGATGCTGATAGAGTTAGGGGTATGCCCTTGGAGCAATTCTGTAATTTGGTACATATGTCTAACTCGTTGACCAATCTTGTTCGAAATAATGGGTGTTTTCTTCCTATTATATACTTGATATAATATGATTATATTAATTAATTAACCTAATTAAAAGTATAATTAATATAAAAATCCAAAAATGATATATTTTGTGATAGTGGTTACAAAGTGTTGTGACCGTGAGTAATTTATCACAACAAAAAATTATACCATTTTAAATGTTCCTAGTCAAGATGCATCCAGACTGGATACCAATGTATCCGTTGAGACTAGAGTACGTAACATTCCCCAAATGTTGGACAGTGTGTTACTCATGACTTCTATGGCACCTAGTGGTTCGTACTAATAGTTACTGGATAACTACGAAACGACTCACTTGATGGTTTTCTGTTAGTTAATATAACTAAAGTCAAACAGAAAATATCGATGTGACTGATTTACACGGTTCTCTCAACTTGAGAATACGGTGGATCTTCAATATGAAAGCTCCGCTTTAATTACAGTCAAATCATCGCATGGCATCGATCGAGTGACTATAGTTAGGTCGAGTGGAAATATTGGAAGTCAAGCACTGCTCAAGAGAGGATTCGTCTCCTCAGTTATATGCGGTTAATATCATAGTCAACTCAAAGTCAAATTCTTCGGCCAGAGCATTTCGGTTAATAATAATTGTTATTATTGAACCAACGACTTTGTATTTGGACTATAAAGTTGAATGTGAATGAGGTTGGAATTTTGACCGTTATCAAATTCCATAAGTCCAAAGTGATATGGTTTTGACGAAGGGAATTGGTGTAAACAAATGTCGCAACCGGATAACGTTTATTGAACTAAAATTGGGCTTTACTGAAAATAAGTAAGCGATAAATTTGGCTATAATGTCACACCACCTCATAAGTGATGTGTGAACGTTAACATTATAATAGTTCGATGTTAATTGCTGACCAAATTTACACCCAAGAGTTACACTGCCGAAATGATGAATTCCCTTAAAACTAAACGATTAAATTAGTTTATAATTGTTATAAATTAATTAATATTTATGAAATAATAATTTTAAAATTTGAATATGGCTTGAGAAATAAATAACGTTATACATATTTGTAATAGTTATATATATTGATCGATATACAATATCGACAAGCGATTAAATTAGATTTAATTGCATAGCGTTTTAGCTTGGGCTTAAATGGGTTTAAAGCCCATCATTAAGGCTGCAAATTTGGTTTTGACAATTATTGGAGGTGGCAAAAACTTAGGATTAGACCTAGAGAGGATGGCTAAGATTAAGAGAGAATAGGTATTAAGATTTAATATCTCTCCTGTACAAGGCTATATACATGGATCTCTAAACCCTTAACCAAAAACAACTTTTGGCTGCCATAATTATCAAGTTTTCTAGATGAAATTAATCCCCATATCAGTCTAAGAATCTCAAATCAATTCAAGTTAAGTAAAAGCACTATTTGATTAAAAAGGTCGACGATTCCAAACTTGCAATCTGACGGATCAAGCATAACTAGAGAAGGAAATTCATTGATTCAAGTGGACTCAAAGGCATCATCAATTGGTATTTTATTATATATTACAGTAATCATACCATATTTTATGATTTAATATTGACTAATCCCAAATCTGTATATATTAATGATGTTTATCTAGTTATGTGAGATTTTCGTAGGTATATGTAGTTATCACAAATTAGTTTGGTTATGTGCATGGTTATATTATTATGTGTTATAGTTTATGTATAAACAAATCTAATTTGCTGTAAAAATTAAATTATGTCATTATTAATTATTTTATGTATATTTATATATTAATTAAATATAGACTAATGTATATTTTAAACATATAATTACATATTTGTATATTTATAATGTATAAACTGCTTAGAATTTTACCTTACACCTATTTATACATAATGCGGATTATCAAATTTGAAAATAAATTTTTTCTATATATAAATAATTTTAAATTATATTTATTGATTATTTGAATTGTTATTATATCTAAAATAATTATTGCATTGAAAATTCGATTTTACATTTTTTAATTACGAAACAAAATTTAGAATATTTTATTAATATTTAATCTTTTTAATAATTAAATTAATTCGGTTGAACATTTCTTTTATTTACTAAAAATTATATTTTACTTCAGAAAATCATGAAAAAAATTGAACCTGTATTTTACGATCCTAAATTTCTAAAATTTTAAGTTTGATTTTTTAATATTTATTACTTATATTTTTAATTCTTATGATCAAAACTATTTAATATATATATATAATAATGATAAAATTATAAAACTATTATTTTATGTTTGTCATGCTAATTTCGATTTGGAAATAATTCTAATATATATATATATATATATATATTAAGTATTTGAATGTAATTAATTATTCATATATACATTTTATTTAACCTCATATATATAATTTTAATTATTATATATATATATATATATATGTATGTATGTGTATGTGTAACTTTATATATTTAATTATGTATATATATTTATAAAAATGTTTTAAATTATATATATATATATATATAATTTTGAGACTTTTAGCTATAAAATATATTTTAAATATATTTATACGTATTTATATAAATATACTTTGCATTATAGATTTATGCACATATTTAGACAACATACAATATATACGAAATGAGTTAATATGTCTGTTGCGATGTAAATCCCAACATCAATATACGGGCATGTTATACCCTTCACGAATTATTATGTTACACATGTACACACATATGTATATGTATATGATACATGTATATATATATATATATATAAATTAAATCATTCAAATTAACTTTACGTTACAAAATAATTAAATTTAAATAAAATTCATGATTTTATTTTTAAAAATATTAGAATTGTTCTAAATGAATTAGACTTCATAGGCCCAATAAATATCTAATTGGGTAAGAAATTTGAAATTCACCCGTAACTTCCGTTGCAAGTTGGTCCAGTTCCATTAGACGTAGGAGCACAGAATATGGTTTTGTAAAAGTTTTGGGATACTAGTGAGTGGAAAACCCGTTCTTTTAAGTGGCATGGTCTTACTATATATCTAAAAGAATTGAGATGTTAGATTATTATTCATACCAAGCTTTATGTCTGATTCGAAGTTTTTGTTTTCCCCTTAAACACTTGGGTACCCAATTGATTTTGAGTAGTTTGAGATTTAAGGCTTTTGGGTTTTCTTCATTAACGAATAAAGCTTTCGGAGGTGTGCAGGAGGCGGATAGTTATTAGATTTTTCTTTTCGCTATGTGTTTTGTTTATAAAGGAAGATTTATTAACCTTACTACATACTCTGATTAGTTAAGGGAGCTTCTTCATATGTCACTCTTGGTGTGTTTGTAATAATTATATTTTTCTGAACGTGACATATTTTGGGTTTATGCTATGAACTTCAAATGTTTTGAAATGGAATATGGAAATATAATTTTGAATTGTTAAATTTTTGCCATATTCTTGTGATTTGTGTATCAATGTATCTAGCACCATCGTATTCGATCGCCGTAGAATAATAACTTTGGATGACTGCAGCATCCGTATCTTTTAGTTTTGGCCTTCAAGTAGAGGGTGTTATGTTACCTTGCCTTTTGGCCAAGGCCGAGATATCAAGAAATTGGCTAGAAAGGATGGATATCAGGACTGAAGATCGATTGGAAACAAGCCTATGATCGATACCATCAAAATTTAAGCTCCAATTGAGGCGGGAAAAATTAGGAATGATGAACAAGGCTAGGAATGGTTACGTTTCGAACTTTAGGTAAATCGAAGGTTGTATGCTCGAGTTATGAATGGATCAAAATTCAAGGAAAGAAGGTTTCATCGATGCTTTGAATCGATGATTTCGTACCGATTAGGATGGGAATGGCACCATGCTTCAAATAGACGATTTTGTATCGATGTTTCGTATTGATGCAATGCGCATCAATTTGTGTGGACTCGGCTATTTGCACTGGATCGAGGGCTTTGTATCGATCCATATGGATATGGATGAGGGAAATGAACTCACTTTGGACCGATGGATTTCATATCAATGTAGCATGCATCGATTGAATGGATAAGGCAAGGCATACTTCATATCGATCAAAGTTTAGATCAATATGAAGGGACATAATTTTGGATGGGTGCGAAAAAATCAGGAGCCATTCTTGTATCGATTGAGTTCGTATCGATCGATACGAAGGAAACGTCTGAGAAAACACGAACCACGGAGTGATGGGTATGAAGGCTAGGATCGATACGAATAGAGGTGTTGGGATCGATACAAAGGCAATGGACTTGGATCGATGGATGCGAGCAAAGGCACAGTTGTTGGGTACGAAAGCATGTGCTTTAGGGATGCTCAG
Organism: Allium cepa; assembly: GCA_030765085.1. Taxonomy (NCBI): domain Eukaryota; kingdom Viridiplantae; phylum Streptophyta; class Magnoliopsida; order Asparagales; family Amaryllidaceae; genus Allium; species Allium cepa. Next base: position 492,159,932 of record CM060942.1, read on the forward strand.
GGGATTGATATGAAGGAGGGAAAAGGTTGATGGATACATATAAGCCCACAGGCGCCGGTGGATGGATATGAAGCATGGAGATAAAAGGCTATAGTCCGATGGATACGAGGAGGGCCAAGGCAAACAAAATGATCAGCGAGCACAAAAATGGATCTACACGCGATTATCGCTCCACATCATCGACCCAAAAGTGATCGATATGAAGATATCAACTTACATTAGAAAACACTAACTTGGTTAGATCATAACTCTCACTCTACGAGTCCAAACGTGATGAAATTTTCATAGGAGCTTCTCGATGCACTCGAGAACCTCCATGATCGATCTCAACCCGATTGGACTACTTTGGGATCGATACAAATTGAACACGCATCGATCCCAAATTGCTCTAGATCGATCTGGTGGGCCCACTTACGTAAGAGAAGAGGTATACCAGTTTTGGGGCGGATATTTTTGGATCTACACCCATAAGTGGGAGTCCTATGGCAACTAAAAAGGGGATCTTCTTCTTCTCTCCTAGGCAAAACTCTACCATTTGTACTATTGATTTTCAAAGGTTTGTGACTGTAACTACAGTATAAAAGGAATAAAAGGATTGATTCAAAGTGGATGTAGGCCGGATTGCCAAACCACTATATATCTTGTCTTCTTTCCTGCTTTCTTACATTCTAATTTTACTATTTCTTTGTTTTTTCTCTACTTAATCTGGATCTTAGACCTCTGTGTGGACATTGAGGATCCGTATATATGCACTGGTGCTTTCACTACTTGGGGTTTGTGACCATTTTTGACGCAAACATGTTACAAGAAGGACTTATGGTACTAGTAGCATCTACCACGTATTGAGGATTTTGATCCAGCATGCTTAAATCAACAAAATTGAGATCTTGGTTAAGTGTAGTTATATCTTCATTTTCAGCAATGGTAGGAAAGGTATAACCATCCCCAAGTTTAGGCTTTTTACCAAGAGGAAGAATTGAAGAACTAAACAAGTCACCAGCAACTAACTTCCTCTTTGGGTCTTTAATAGTTTTAAGGGCACTAGCGATAGAATATTTAAAGGAAATAGTTGGGGTTGAAGAAGAAGTGGACTTGGCAGCTGAAACAGTGAGATACAAACCAATGTCAAGAAATGAATCGTAAGACGATAATATGAAACATCTCATTAAAGCCATGGTAAGGAAGTACCAGAAGAATCACACTGGATAGGAAAGGAAGAAGAAAAAGTTTCGACTACTAACAACCAAGGCTCTTTTACCATGAGCATCTCCATTGACCATTGGTGGTTCCCCGAGCACTCTATGTTTGTCCAAAATTAAAGAATGTTTGTAAAGGTTGGCTTCAGTTAATAGTCAAACCCCCTTCCATATTTTTAGAAGTTGCATTCAAAGCACTGATTATAGTGGCAATAGAGGGATCAACCCCTCTGGAGGAAGATCCTGGAAGAAAAAAAATTATCGTACAAAAATAATAAAATATAATACAAACAATAAGAAGTAGGACCTTGCTGGGAATAGAGAAGGACCCCTTAATTCTAGGAGAATGGTGCATGATGTAAAAGAACTGATTTTTCCAGTCCCTCGCTTTATTGACTGAATTAGCAAACAAGTTCTTCAGATAAGGAAGAAGGCAATAAATATAACCTCTATTTGCTTTTCCACTTTCACAAGATTTAATATAGAATGATGTGTTTCAGCACAGAGTGAGGAGAGGTTGGCTTTCCTAGCATGTATCTCCAGGCAACTTAAATAGCTATAAGAACTGGAAGCCAGTTGTATTAGAGCAATACCCAAGTCTTCCAAGAATCATGTAAGAAACTGTGGAAAGGGAAGATAGCCTGAATACCAAATATGGATAGGAGTGAAAGCAAAGAATCTTTCTGGAGGATTCCCTATCCCACTTGATGAACCAACTACCATAGCATCAATGTCTAAAATACCAAACTTCTAAAGGGTGGTATCCACTTCCTTTTGGATAGTTTTAAAGGATTGGCTAAGCTTATAATCTTTCTTCTATAAATTATGATATTGCACGCGTCCTTGAGAAGAAGAAGATTTGGAACCCTTTTTGGATTTCTTTCTAGCCATTTATCTTCTAGATAATATTACACAAGATTAGGTAATTATTACATATTTTATAAGAAGTCTGAAGTACTTAAGAAAATGTTAAGGGTAAGTGGAATTCCTAAATATAGATGAAAAAATGAACAATTGAATGTCTACCCCATAAATACTAAATTAATTGAAAACCATTGGTAAAATGCCAAAACAACGAATGGTTATCGAACTTACAACCACCTAATAGTTTACTAGATAATTTATTGCAAAATATTAATTCTATAATGAAATGTCAGATTCATAAATGCTTAATACATCCATAACCAATTAAAATCTTATTAATAATTGATAAAGTCCACATCTAGACACCATGTTCATAACTAGCCATTAGGTTCACAACATAGTGTCAAACTTAAATCATGTTGTAGAATTCACAATAAGGTGTTGACCTTATGATCGACAAATCTATGGCGAAGTATCAAGCTCATAAATTATTAATGAATTTAAAATTATTTTAAAAGTACTTTAACAAGTTGTCGAATTTGTAAGAAGGTATTGAATATATAAATAGTTGATGAATTCATAACTAGTTGGAAGTACTAGGATGTCGAATTTATATAGGATATCGAGTTCGAAACTACGTAACAACCTTTTAATAAGTTAATAACCCTCTAATATTAGATGTCCAAATTATATAATTGTTAGACTCGTAACTGATTATCGAACTTCTGGATAACTACCGAACCACTAACTGATTGTCGAGTTTGTAACTAGCTAGTGAAACCTTAAAAAGGTACCGAGTTTTAAACAAGTTAAAAAAAGACTAATGAATTCATGAACCAGAAATTAATAAATAACATGTTATCGAAGTTTAGAATGGATATCAAGTTATTGATAGCCATCGAAACCCCCATTTGTGTATCATGATTTTAGAAAGTTATCGAACGAGTGATAATCACCAAAATTTGGGAATTTATTAACATGTGTTTTATATGGCTCTCGGATCCAAGAAACAAAATTCCTAAATTATGAGAAACACTTGTCAATCGCCAATCAAATTCAAAGTGATTCATAAACACTTGATTATTAAAACCTAGATTTCAAAATTAAAACTCTGCTTTCCTTGTATATAAATCAATAAAAATAAGCATAGCTCCTTGAGTTAAGTAAAATCGAAAGCTTCTTTTTTAGTATGAGAGATTAAAAAGAATGACGAATTAATTTAAGATTTGAGTTTACAGGTGAAAATTTGGTAGAATAAAAGATGGGTATTTATAAGAAGAAGAAACGAGAAACGATATAGGGCATTGAATTCAATTCAAATGAACAAAAAAGATTGAAGCGGGATATTAAAAGGCGGCAAAGCTGATGTCTAGGTGGCAATGTGAAAAATTATACTATAGTATAATAGTACTCTTCTACATGGAGGGAGAGGGTAAATGTTACTACAATATCCATATCGAGCTTCTAAAGAAGAAGTGTGACTATCAGTATGAAGTATTGAGCTTCTAAAAAAGAATATGCCAAGTTTGAAGGCAATATGGGCTATCGAGACTGAAGAAACAAAAGGTTTCAAGCCAATAGGTGTCAGAGGTGCTAAATTTCTGGGGGATGCCAAGTCCTTAAAGGGTGTAAAGTCTCATACAAAATGTTTTAAAGCGCATGTAAAAGTAACGATGCGGTGTCACTAGGAGATGGCGAGAATTTACAATGCGAATGGTGTCGAGAATAAACAAGATGAAATATGCCGAGTATTTACTAGATAAATGTTGCTAAGTACTTACAGTGCGAAGGATACCGAGAATTAACAGGTGAAGGATGCCAAACCTCTATAACACAGATTGTTGTGTAGCATATAATAAAGGAAGGGTGCCATACTAAGATGTCGAACTTCTAAATAATCAGTGATAATGAATTTATACAAGCTTTTACTACGATAAGTGATATCATGTTTCAACGATGCAGTGGATTTCAACCATCTATATTACAAATATGATATGTATTAGGAATATGAAGGATGGCATGTATTAAAAATACAAAGAATGTCGAGGATTTAAAAACGTTGAGGATATCGTATATAACAGTGCATAGATAATTTTGAGATTTCTACAATCAATTGATATTTAATTTTTACGAAACTATTGGAGCACTTAGATATAAGTCTAGACAAGTGTCATCCATCCCACATGGTTGATATAATTATTAATAGGACCCTTGATGTAATGACCCGTAAATTTCGGTAACTAATTTTGTTAATTTAATAAGATTTTGGTAATTTAATATTGAAGGAAATAAATTTTTTGATTTGTTAATGAAATAATAATTTAAATTAAAGGTAATAATGTCAATAAAAGTCGACTATTAACAATTTGAATGGAATTCCAATAATGAAATAATGTAAATTGTTATACTTGGTTATAAAATTGAGTTTAAGAAACAAATGCAACTATTAAATTATTGTATGAAATGGATAGTTAGTGGTAATTAAATGAATTCTGTATTATATATATAAGAATTATAACATTTGTTTATGAATAGTGAATTCATAAGTGTAATTAAAAGTTGGTAACGATTGTTGTAAGTTACCTGTTTATTTGGTCTATTTATTAAATTGGGAAATCAATTAGCATTAAATGAACATTAATGTTACATTAATAAGGTTAAGACAATAAATGAGATTATGAATGTAACAAAATGAATAAAAGTGCTAATTCTATTTATAATTTAATAAGTGATGTTATAAAAGAATGAAACCAAGATAAATAAATAAAATTAGAATTTTTAATCATAACTAATGCATATATTTGTCAAAAGTACAATAAAATGGAAATATCATAGTTAATACAAACTAAATATGGAAACTGGAGTATATTAAGATAATGAAAGGTAAAACAAAGGTTAACTAGGGTTATAGAGTAATAATGGACTTAACAAATAGATTGGAATTGAATCAAATCAATTTGTTGGAATTAGTTATAATTAATTGGAATTCAATCTATAATAAATGGATTTATTGTAAGTAAATGAGACTAAATACTACGTTAATTGAAATTAGATGAAACTGAAAATTTATTAACACACTAAGATATAAACCATGATAATTTTACCATAAGATGAAATTGATTGAATAATAAAGGGAAAGAAAATTAAATTGGATTATTGGAAATTTAATTTATAATCTCTAAATATATTGAAATTGAAATTTTAAACTTCAAAATCGATGAAATATGCAACATTAAATTTATATGGAAATTTATTATAAATATTTATAAATTACTAAGTAAGCCAAAATGATAGGAGTTGTAAATAATTAAAATATGAATTGAAAGTGACTTAATTAATTTAATATTAATTTATTTAATTAACTAAAAATAGCCATTTTGGCAACTGACTTGGATTCCGACAAAACCAGTTTCATCGGATCCGTAACGGTGAATTATGTTAGGATTTTAAGTTTCGTATCGATCGGACTTGTCATTTGATCGTACGAGCTCGAAACGCCTAGAACTCAATTTAATTAAAATCAATTGAAATAAATTGGAAATAAGCTGATTTGGACATAACTTCTTCATACGATGGAATTTGGACTTGAAACCTTCTCCATTGAGTTTAAAATATTTGAAAACATCTATTTTCATATATAGGATGACCCATTTTCGTTCCGGAGGCAGAATGAGCTTTTCGGTCGTTTGTCGTTCAACCAATCTGGTCCATTGTTTCTGTTTCAGCTTTGCCTATAAATATTTCGTTATAAACCCTAGCTACTCCTCATATTCATTTGTCTGTACGTACATTTCCTTCTCAGCCCCTCATTTCAATGGTAGACAAACCAAACAAACTCCTCGGTCCAATTTTAATTCAAAACTTAACTTCAAAATCAAATCTCCTCTAACTATATTGAATTTTATATCGATTTGAAGCTCTCGACGAGTGCAAGTCAAATTTGTAGTTTGCTTCTTGTTTTGAGTTTCTGTGTAGCTAGAAATTAATTGATTTGTCTCGACCGTTCTTTTTGGGTTATCGTCTTTAACTGTTGATCTTCACCCTAGCAATGATCAGGAGGCATGGGGTGGTAGAGCTCACCGAGCAACGATGATCTATGGTCTTCGTTCATCTAATTGGTACTTTGAATCGTCGAATTTCACCCTTCTAAGCAACGGTGATGTGATAGCCAAAGGCCACTATCGGTTGCCGCACCACTACGGCTGCGTGCGGCCGACGAGGGGTGTGGCTCCAGCACTGTTCGATCTGAGGGAAGGTAACTGTGGAGGCAGCGAAATTATTTGAACGGGGACATGGTAGCGGCCGCTGTTTGTACTTGCGTAGAAGGGTTTCATTGTGGAGGGTTTCATGCTGACGTGTTCAAGCTGAGGTGGCTTTCTCTTTCTGTAACGACCCAGAATTTTCGATCCCGAAAATTCCAGATAGTTAGGAAAAGAAGAAAGAGATAGAAGAAAAAGAAGAACATAAATACCAACATCTCACAATTCGCAACGGATAAAATATAATAACAAATAATAACGGTTATACAAAGGAAAACTGTACTTATCAAATTACATTTTAATACATCAGAGTTACAACCATTTCACAACACTGAACAGTTTAAAACAGCATGTCCAAGACAACTACAATATATACAGCGGTATATGCTCCATACGTTCCTGCCATCTAGCTCGCCTCCTGAGCTCCAAAACGTCCTCACCTGAAAATCTGTAGTACTCGGTCTGACCCGAGCATTATATCAAAGTAACACTCGAGTCAGGCAGGAAACCAGCATGAGTAAATCCATCTAACAAGAAATACCAATGCAAACAACTTATATAAACCCGCGGTAACTCGTATCAATTTACAAATTCACTAATTGGTTATAGACAATGCTTATTTCACACAACCATTTCTAAGTACCAAAACTTAGATTAAATGGTCTAATTCACTTTAAACATTCCATTTCAACCTATTGATTCCACATATCAAATTATAAAGAATCGAAGTGATTTCGGGTATTTATTAATACCCGACTCCGGTCTCTTCGAGTTCCATGTCATTTAAACCCAAGTTATCCAATATAATACAATTCAACTTTAATTACCGCATAACACTTCTATACAGCAATTCATAATTGATAGATAACCACATTATCACCGTCCATCCAACATATCATACCACAAAGCAATTCATATCATAGATATCACCCAATTCAAAGCACTCATCATTATTCAATCATTCATAAGAAAAATTGATCACTTCCATTAATTACATAAATTAATAATTCTCTAATTACTTTCATTAGTTAATTATTCTTAGATTTCATCAAATAATTAACTTTTAACTTAGCTACATTCATTAATCAACCTTGATTAATCACAATCAGAAATTTACTTTCCAAAATTTCTTCATCAATTAAACCAACTCCTTGGTTCATTATATTAATTAATCCTTTAATTACACTGAGTAATTATCACTAAATTCCTTCCACCATGTAATTATCCTTTAATTACTTCCCATCATGTAATTTCCTTTTAATTAATTACATCCAGTAATTATTCACTAATTACTTCACTAAGTAATTACACCTCATTAATTACCTTAAGTAATTATACTTAACTCAACATCAAATGATTACCTTTAATTAATTAAACTGAATTAATTAACTAAAATTAACCACATTAACTTAATTATACTGAGTGATTAATTCCTTTAATTACTTCATTAAGTAATTATTCATAATAATTCTTTTACATTAAGTAATAAACCTTTTAATTACTTATCACTTAATTATTTCTTAATTGATTTACCTTGATTAATCAATCCTTAATTGTCACTTTTAAGTACAATAAGTAATTAGCCTTTAGTAAATTTCACAAATTAATTTAACTATCACCCATTCACATTAATAACATTCGTCCATAATTAATTGCTCAAATTAATTATTCGATAATCATTTACATTGATTAATTATCATTTACTTCCATCATACTCATTATTAACTAACCCATATTTAATTTCCTTAATTAATCAACCCTTTAATTAATTACACTAATTAATTATACAAATTAATTAACCTTTTAGTAAACCCCATTAATTTCTTAATCACATTAACTACTTAACCAAAGGTTTATCACACTAGTTATTCCTTGATTGATTTCTTCCCATCACCTATATCTTGTCTAAACTTAGTGCCTGAAATCAAACACCATAGATCTTATAATTGATTTAAGATTAAATACAATAATCTTAAATACTTCTTAATTCCATCATAAAATTTCCTTTGAAAATACTTAGGGATTTTAAATTTAATTGTTTATTCTAAACAAACCAAACAATTAATTTCACAACATTTATTAAATTTTGGAAACTTGTAAAATGAGAAAGTAAAAACCAAATCTGCTTGAACCTGTTATAAAATCTTGTTTCCTAAACCTGATCATCATTTATTTTCTTTAAAACCGATAAAGCATGTCATACCCACTCAAAAAAATCTTGAAGCCACACTCGAGTCTTCCTCACATTTCCCCCGGGCATACCACGATCAAAAACAAACTCCATCTTCCTCAACAAACAATACTGTGCATTGAACTGGTGCATGTGTACCAACGGCCGGCGACATTCCGGCTCCCTCGACCATCACTTCCAAGTCACTGGTCATCCTCTCTTCTGATTTCCCACCGTTCAAACAACAAACGAACTAGAAATTGAAAATCAACAAACTCGACCATCAGGAACAAATACTCCGATCGAAAAAATCGCCTAGACCAAGCAACACCGATCACCGAAGATGCCACTCCTCCGACCCCAACCTCACTTATAACTCAAGCTTCTTTTCTCCCTCATCCCGATCAACTCGAAGCTCCATTGAACACATAGTGATCAAATTTCTGACCTACGACAGAACTAGGGTAAAAAACTTAACTAAACTATTGCCGACGCCACGGCGATCTACCCAACCCCTTGTCATTTTTCCCAACTTCAACGATCACCAAGCTAACTCCAGCCAAAACCCCAACCGACAGAATCACCCCGGTCACCAGAACATACTCGAAAACCGAAATTTGATCATCCCCAAATTGCAAACTCAATACCAAATTAAAAGTTATGAAATTTGTTTTAAAAATCGAGTTTTCTAGAGTTGATTCAAATTACATGCTTAAATTTACAAATTAAATCATTTAATTTTCATCAAATAAAAAAAAATCTACTGTCTTTTTTCTTACTGATTCTAGAAGAATTTTAAACATATATTACTTAACTTATTTTTAAAACCAAAATCTCATCTGCACAAACTTATTTTGTTCAGAATTTAAATCCTAATAACACATAGTTAAAGAGTTGATTTGATTTTTTTCTTTGTTTTTCATTCTGCAGTCCAAAACAGAGAAGAACAGATTCAATCAATATGCACAGAACAGATACACACATATATCCATAAATTCATGCAAATATATACACATGCAAAGCACATATCTGATCCAGGAATCCATATGCACAGATTTAAATCTACTTAAGCTATTGAAATATATAGAATTTACTCACCTGTATATGCCTAGAACAGAGAAATAGCTTAAGACCTGAAACTGGAAAAATTTGAATCAGGTTGGATCCTTGAAACTGTAGATTTGTGTTAGCAGATCTGATCCCTTTTTTGGTTTGTATTAGCTTGATTTCTGAATTGAATATTTCTTTGATTATTTTACTTGCAACTGAAACTGATCTCCAGGTTTACAAAAATGTTGTTGATGTTTTTTTTTGAAATACTTCAGATTTGGAATTTTGGAAGAGATTCTTGTTTGCTTTCTCTATGATTTTGTTTACTGTTTTTCAGATTTGAAAAAGAATGAAAATTGAGAGAAAGAGGAATATGAAACTGATTTCTATTTTTTTTAAATATGTTGTTTAAGTTTTATTAATCTTAAATTAAATCAGTTGACACTTGTCTAATAATGTAACATTTGTCACTAGCATGAATTAATTGATTACATTTGTTAAATTATATATATACACTTAATTTACAAGTGTATCTACCTAGAGTTAATAATATTTTTAAAATGATTTATAAAACTTATATGTAAATATTTTTATTAGGTAAAAACATTGATTTAATTCATATAAATAAATATTTTTTAAGAAAACAATGTAAAACCAATTATATAAAAGAAATAAAATCATATACTATATTTTTCAATCCAAAATATAATTAAGATATATATCTATTCTTTGAAATTCCATATCAAACCCAAATTCAAATTAAATTTCAAATCAATTTTATATACACATATATTTAAACAAATACAATTTCAACTTGTATATACTAATTCTATTTAAAATCTATGTGTATATATATATAACACAATTAAAAATATAAATATTTATTTGATCGGATTCATTTGTTCAATCTATAATTCAGTATTTCTAATAATTAACCTAGTTAATTATTAATTAATAAATACTCCAAAATTCAGGTTATCACATTCCTCCCCTCTTTGAATCTTTTCGTCCTCGAAAAGAAACGAAGCCAGAATTTATTAAAATTATTAATATTAGTTAAATTTTCTCTAATCATTTTTTAAAGAACTTTTAAAATCTATTTTATATTATAAAATAATTTTTATAAAAAAAACTTTTTATAACTCGACATCTCAACAAGTCCATCCTCGTTCTCATAGAAATTCGGTCATACGTTGATCAGGCGTAAGACTGAAAATCTATAAATACTTAGCAGACCCATTTTCAACACCCAGTGAAAATACTTGGAAAATAATTTTGTTGAAAATATAGAAAACATTTTGAAAATAGAGGAAATATCTTTTGGTGAGAATGCTCTGGAAATCATCACCCCCATCCATGGTCGCAGTTACATCCTGGGTTACGTTGCCATCGCAGCAAAAATCCATGTAACTGTAGGCACTCCGCGCCCCTCGATTACGCCATGGAACCCACAACAGACCGCAGTTACATTCCAGGGTTACGTTGCCGTCGCAACAAAAGTCCATGTAACTGTTGGCTCTCAGCGGCACACACGATTTTCGCTGTCAAAATGAAACTTCTCCACTCCTACATAGGTTGCAGTCTACCGATATAAAATCAAACACAGGCTGTTGGCTCTCAACAGCACGCACGACTTTCGCTATGTTACCATAGGTCGCAGTTACATCCTGGGTTACGTTGCCATCGCAGCAAAAGTCCATGTAACTATTGGCTCTCAGCGGCACACACGACTTTCGCTATGGTATACTCTACTCATAATCCTCAGGAACTAGTTTTGTCCGGACTCCTCACAGGATCAACTTTAGAACCCCCCCTTGGGGCCCAACACAGCATCACCCGGTGGCACTCCTGAGAAGTTCATTTCAAGGGAGCGCCCATTTTCGCCAGAGCCATCATCAAAACACTTTATACTACACACATATAGTATCTTTCAAATCATACGCCTAGTATGATCTCACACAAAGCTCCTTTATACAAAATCGATTATTTCAAAATCGATAATTCTCAAACTAGGCTTTCCAAATTTCAATATTGATTTTACCCAAAAATCAAAAGCCTTTCCAAAACCAAAGGTTCCCAGAACCTTTTTCCAAAATCCTCATAAGATTATATATATATATATATATATATATTTTGGATCATTTCAAACTTGTATAAAACTCCTTTTATACTTCAATTATTTCCAAAAATCCATTTTCTTCTGGCAATAGATTCAACAAGGGGAGATTTATCTTATATATAACAAAGATATATAACTTTGTTCATTCCAGATCAAATATTCAAGTTTGATTACTCTTTCCAATATCAATTTCATTCAAAACTGTACGACGTACACTTATCATTCGTACGCTATACCAATCTGATCGCACACTCGATCACACAATTTCACTTCCGAACTAGTATCGTCCACCCGACTTTCTAGTGCAGACTCAGATCTGGTTTCTTGATCAGAAACTGTCATTCTCCTTGCATAGCTATAACTATGATAGAGAACATCCAGAACCAATCAACAATACATATCCAGGTTTGCTGTCGAAAATCGAGTGGAAAATCCCAACTCGGATCGCTACACTATCTCGAAATTCTATGCTCGAATCTGGATCAAATCACTATGCGAATAGAATAATATACGTACATCCTACGTATTTATCTTCATTGATTATTAACTAAATCAATTTTCCTTCTATTCACATTCACTTAAATTCTCATTTACTTATTCACATTTGCCATAATTCCCATTTGGATTATCACTTTAATTTTTATCGCATATGGGTATTTAAATCAATAACAGTTTGAACTCCGACCAGTGTATATTTAGAAAATAGCTTGAAAATTTTAAAAATAAACAAGTAGTTGAAAAAAAATTATTAGTTTACAAAATAGTTGGAAAATAGTTAAATAGTTACAGAAATTTTAAATAATTGCAAAATAGTTGTAAAATAGTAATTAATTATAAAACAGTTGAAAAACAGTAATTAGTTTATAAAACAGTTACAAAATAGTAGAATAACTCCAAAAGTAGTTATTAAATATAAGATATTTTTGGGCTTAATAAGAAAGGTTGTATATATAATAAATAATTTGGAAAAATAGATTTGCACTAAAACAATTTATATTGAAAATAGTCCAGAGTCAAACTGTTCACTTTCCCAACTTCAAATCAAATTCCATTTGATTTTTACTTATTCAACTTTAATTACAGTTCCAAATTATTCAAATAAATTTGGAATAATTTCAAATTGAATCCACTTCAATGTCAAATCATTTAAATTTCTATAAGAATTAATTTCAATTCCCATTTGAATTCGAAATCATTTTTTTCCACTTTTATTTCCAATTATTCCAATTCAAATTTTCCATTTGAATTCCATACTTATTCATCTTCAATTCTAATTAATTCAAACTAAATTCAATTTGAACTAATGGAATCTAAATTCAATTTTAACCCAAATCTTTAAACAATATAAATTTTGAGTCAAATTCTCAAAATTCCATTTTAAATTATCTTTAAGTTTAAATAAAAGTTCAAAAACAGTTTTATCTTAAAAATTTAATTATTTACCCAATTTTTATCTTTCAGATTTGAAACCAGTTCTTAAACAATTTTAATTTACAAATTCAATTATTCAAATTTTCAGTTTAAAGTAATTCCATATCCTTATTTTCAAATAAATGTTAATTTCCCTTTTTATCTCAATAATGGATATATTACCACACTTCACTTCTCATTCATTTAAACAAATCTAATTTGCACTTTAAAGATTTTTAACAACAATAGGATGGTATCATCTAATTTATTTAAAAACATCCATCCATTTTCAACTTCTAGATCTCAAACCCGTTTTAAGATCACACATACTCTTCATACAAATTAACCGTTTAGCTTCCCAAGTCAAATCCCAATTTCATATTGAAACTTCCAAATCAGGTCGTCTATTCAAACTTATTTAACTTCATTCAATTTCAATCTCAATTTTAAACCATCTCAAATTATATAAATTCGAGTTAAATTTTTAAATGTTGATTTAATCCTTTAAATCAAATCAACTTATCTCTTTAAACCGTTTAATCCTGAATCTAAAATCCATTTTAGACTTATTTCAAAATTCAAACAATATTTCAAATCTCTTTTAAACAACTAAATCTTGAAATTTAATTTCTTACCAGACTTAAATTTTTATAACCCAACTTTTGAAGTTTTATCTTAAACATTTCAGTCTTAAGTCCAAAATGATTCCATACATCAATTCACTACATACTAGTAGTTCATACATTACATACATTTATCCGAAATAAGAGTCTTACATAAGTCATAAATCTAGATGCCTTCCTATTACTTAGAGGTTTGGAAAGAATAGAGCCCTAATACTCCTACAAGTATTCTTCCTTTGGACTTCCTTCCAAAGGGAAAAGCCCGAACATACACTTCTCAAATGGGTGTCCCCACTTATAACATTTACCACAAAATGTTTCTACCCTATCATCAATCTGGATAACCTTCACGCCTCCAACAGTACGTTCTACAGCCTTACTCCTCTTCTTCCTCTCGGAACAATTCCTAACAATGTGTCATGTCCTCTTACAATGATAGCAGATAGTCGACTCATTGACCGGTTCAGCTGGTTTACGCTTCGCCTTCCTCACTTCAGGGTAATGATTTAGGAAATGTCCTTTCTTATGACACTTAAAGCACAAGATCTCAAAACGAAACCGATGGAATGTACCCTTCAATTCCTCCCTTGTTTTACTACATTTGGCTGCGTAATGACCCTTATTGAAACATCTGTAACATGTGACATTATCGTAAGGCCCCAGTTCAGCCCTTTCCTTGACCTGTTTCTCATACTCTTGAATTCCTTCTTCTCGATCCCTACATGCAGCTGCTCTTTGCTCTCTGCACCTAACCTTCCATTCTTCACTCTTAGTCATCTCTCTCAAGGACTGAATTCTAGAGGAGCTTCCTTACCTATAAATTAGACTTAATTAGATTACTAAGTTATACCTTATGTTTTAACATCTTTGATTTTTAATTTCAAAAAAAAAAATTCAAACAACTTCTTATTTCGAAATCAGATTACTATTCAGAACCATTCTGAATAATATTATTTATCATTCCCTTCAACAATTTGAATCCAAGCTTAAGTCTAATGTTCCTGATATGAATGGTACATTCTATTCAATTCCTACCCGATACATATATTTACCACTTAATTTAATCTCAATTCAAGATTTCAATTTGGTTGTATTATATTACTTCTTAGTTTAATTCCAATAATTTAACAATCAATTAACTTAATATTAGAAAAATATTGCTCTATATATTAAAATATAATCTTATATTTAAAATCATTTAAAATCTTTATACAAGAAAATAACAAGTACGCTCACTCATATATATATATATATATATATATATATATATATATATATATATATATATATAGACACACACATACACACACTTAACTCATTCTAGAGTACTATTGACCCTATCCTTAATGAGTACACCCACCAGAGCCAAGGTTCTCGCTTAACTTTCGGCTCTAATACCAAATGTAACGACCTGGAATTTTCGGGATTGAAAATTCCGGGTTGTTACACTTTCTTTTTTATTTAAATTGTTAAACATATATGTTTTAGTATCCATAACTTTTGCATACGAGGTCTGATTTACACATGGTTTATTTCTATGAGATCGTATCAAAATTTCAGACATCATGACATTAGTTTAGACGAATTCAGTGACTGTTTGAATTTTGGGTTTAAATTGGATTTAAATTCAATTTAAATTCAAAGGCGAGTGTTTTAACCTATTCACAACTTCTAAAATTTCTTATGTTTGTTAAATTGATTTACCATGTAATTAGAAATTTATTTATGCATGTTTGGTGTATTTTGAATCATCTTCTCCATTAATTTGAATTTATTTGAATTAAATCGTTATTTAATTTATAATTGAATATAAATTGCCAGTTAAATACCTGCTATTAATTATCAGTTCTCTATTGATATTTATTGATTGATTTGGATGATAATTGTGATGGATGGGTAACTATTGATATTGGATGTATGGATGTTGTATTTTATATCATTATAAACTGCAAGTTCACTATGGGTTGAAATGATACATACCGAAATGATCTATGGAATAAGGAAAAATTATTATGAGTTGAAATGATAGACTCGAGCGGTTTTATGGATGTTATTTATTTCGAGATTGTGGTTTGAAATGATATATAACCGTAAAATTTAAATTGCGGATTGAAATGGTAAATATCTGTATGACTTGACCCTGGGGTAAAGAATTATATACGGACACCGAATTGGTTAAGTTAAATGATTTTAAAATCCCTAAAATTTTTGAATTTCATTAAATGATATTTGAAATAAAATTTGATTTATATAAATTGAAGTGTTATTGAAAAATCATGTTTTATGTTAAATGCAAATTGGTTTAAAGGAATGGTTTTAAGAAATGAAATTGAAATTTTAAAGTTGAATTTGAGATATAAGTGAAATTTGTCAGAATTGCGTTATTTGAGTTGTTGGAAAATATAACTTTGAAATATATTGAAATTAAAATAATTTAAAGTGATATTTAAAACATAGTTTGGAAGCGGTATTGAATTGAATGATTTGTTGAGAATTGGAATTTTTTTAAATCTGAAATTGGGTTTGAGAAATTGAAATGGTCTGAATTTGTTGAAATGAAATAAATAGTTTTAAATTGATATTAATTACAAATTCATGTTTCAGATGTAAACTGTTATAAATTATATTATTTTTAAGATACTAAATTTTAAGATTTTGGATTTATAAACTATTTTAACCTATATTAACTATATTAAATCAATTTAACCTATTTTAAAACCATTCAATTTATTTTTAAAACTAGTTAAACCATTTTAACTTATATTAAAACTAATTAATTTATTAATCTATTTTAATTATATTTAATCTATTTTAAATCTATTTATAACTATTTTAACTATTTATAACTATTTAAACTATTTTCTAAATTTTCAGACTAAGTAAAAAGGAAGTGCTTTTATTCAAATCCATTGGTTTAAAGGAAAATACTGTTAAATGATGTTATAACCTAAGTTCGGATTTAAATATTATAATAAATTGAAATGATGATTTTGAAGCCAGAATTTAACCTGTTTTGGAAATATGATTTTTGGAAGATATTATGATTTTGGAAACGATATGATTTGAAAGAGAATATGGCTTGAAGTGGATATTATTTCAAAGAAATGATTTGAAATCGAATATGATATTTTGATATCAATTATGAAATGATTTTGGAAAAGTAAAAGAACCATCCGGTGCGTAATAAGAGATTGGTTGTTAAATAGACCAAGATCGGATATTGTCATACTCTCTGCCAATATCGACAACCACTTTAACAACTGTGCACATGGTGGAGATTCCAGAAATGAAGTAGGATGGTGTAACGACCCGATATTTTCAACCATTCGCATCCGCACATGTCGGACTTGAATTGCTCAAAATACCGCGTTGTAAATAAAATTTGGCAAATCTCAGAATATACAGTAAATACATAATCACAGATCAAAGACACAGAGTATTTAATAATGCAGCGGAATTTAAAAGAAATAGTAGTTCATGAAGCTACTATATAAAAATAAGATACATCAGAGTTAAACATGATACAACAAAAAGTAACAAGATACATCAGGTACAAATCAGAATACATCACTGAAATCACTGGATAAAGAAAGCAAAATAGATGGCTGGATCTTCAAGGAAAGCTCCAACTCCGAAGGTGAATCTTGAATGCTAACTCACTCAATCTGACTCGAGCGTAAAGCAAAATACAAAACATTCGAGTCAGGACATAAATACTTATGAACTGTAAATAAACTCAAGTGAACAATAACAAAAATGCATCAGTAACTTAAAGGATGCATGGGATCGTCCATCCTTTAAGGATCCGTTAAACTATTTACTATGTAGTAATATTGCACTACTATAATAATGTCTACAGTAAAATAAACATACTTTTAAATAGCGTTCCGGGCTACCCATATCACCCTTCACACATAATAGTCCCAGTAGTCCATCCAATATCATGCCATCTCCACTCTGGGTGACTGTCAGAGGATACCACACGGGCTACGGGAGAAAAACAAACTCGTAGTAAAGGCTCGGTATGGTAGGTGACACGGCACACAAGGCAATGCCAGGGTAGATATACCAATTACGCACACGGGCTGGTGGTAACCAGCAGCCACATACGCCCACCTCGGAACACACTCCCAATCAAAATCGGAGGATGGCCATCTAATCAATCACCAGTAAGAGTATAGTATCGAAGGAATGTGTCCGACCAGAGGTGCTACCTCCTTTGGCCCGAGATCGCTCCTGTTTTAGCCACCTTATGCCAACTCACGGGAGTTGGGTCCACGTAATATACCTCAAGAACGTCGCCACCATCTTATTTCATTCTGGAATCTCCACCGCGTACACGGTTGTTAAAGTGGTTTTCGGAGTTGGCAGAGAGTATGACAACTTCCGATCCCGGTCTCTTCAACAACCAAACGTTATTATAACGTCGTGGTCATTTCAAAATAGTTTATATTTCAAAAGGTTCAAATCATTTCATTTCAAAACTATATTCCTTTCAAAATAGTTTACGCCTCGAAACCAAAACCATTTTTATTTCAAAACTATTTATTCAATCAAAATAGTTTATACTTCGAAACCAAAATCATTTTTATTTCAAAACTATATTCAAATTAAAATAGTTTATACTTTTTCATTTCCATCTCAAACCTATATTCACTTCCAAAAATCATAATACTTTCAAAGTTATAACTCTTTCGAAACCAAAATACTTGAAATCATTACACTTTGAAAATCATAACATTCTGAAATCATACATTTGAAATCATGAAACATTCATTTAATTCTTTACATTTTACAAATTTATTTCCAATTTAATTCAAAATTTCAAATTTCCAATTTAATTCAAATCAAACCATCAATTTTAATTCAATTCAGTTTTCTAACAAAACAATTCAAATCTTATAAATTTCAAATATAGATTTGATCTACAAAATAAGCTATCCAATTTTAATATGTTTCCAAACTTTAATATCCCACATTTCAAAACTAAACTTTATAATTCCATATATTCATATCTCAAATCTAATTTCATTATTATGTAGTTTTGAAATATTCATTTCATAAATCCAATATTATTAAAATAAACTTAAATTACAATTAAATCAAATATCTTTTCATACAAATATAAACTTCAAATATTCCTTTATCAAATAAAGAAAAATCAAATATCATTCAACATTCACATTCTTTATTAACATAAAGATCAAATCATTTCCAAACCATTTCAAAATCATTAAAATATTACATCCTTTCAAAACTTCATAATCAAATCATTATTTGAATTCAAATCCAAATATTCAAAGTTAAATATCATTTAAAAATCAAATATGTCATTCATTTATTATTTCAAACATCATTACCAAAAATACATTCCAAAATTCCATTCAAAAATTCATTTATTATATTACATTTTATTCCGTTTAACACATAACCAAGTAAACTTTATTTAAATTCAAATTCAATTTAAATTCCTTAAAAATTCAAATTTAAATATTCAAAACTTCTAAAATTTCACAGATAATCCATTTCAAAAGTTAAATTATTTAACACTTTAAAAATATAGCCCAAACAGTGTTAAAATCTATAACATTTCAAAACATCGTCAAATTATAGCAACGACGGCATTTATAAAGTGCTATCGTAGCTTATATTTTCCAAAATGGTTTATTTCAAGAATAGCGACATTTATAAAATGTCGTAATAGATATTTAGTTATTTCAAACATTGTTAGATTCAAAACAATAGCATTAAAATGCTGTCAAAAGACTAAAGCATTTTGAAAATGCTATAAAATTCCAGGTTTCATTTTAGCTTTTCAAAAATAATAATAAAACTCCAAATTTTTATTATTACAACTTAAAAATCATATTTCTAGACTTCAAAATTTCACATTTAAAATCATTTAACATATGATTTAACACAATAAAATTTTAAGATCAAATATTCAATTTTGCAAACTCCATTCATTTATTAAGTCAAAATTCACTGTTTATTAATTTATAAATTTAATAAACATAAAATTTTACTTCAAATATCATTTCAAAACTTTAAATTTAATTTCCATTATTTATTTACATTTTAAAATAAAATTTAAAGTCAAAATCACATTTACTTCAAATTTACATACTTAAATTCACAATTTCAAGACTTAATAATTAATTTTCTTAAAACCATAAAAATATATTTTTTTAAGTCAATATTTCATACTTTTGAAAATACATATTTAAAAAAAATCATTTAAAAATATACCACGGGGTCTGTATAAAATTTTCTAACCTAGGTCAAGTGATACGGATATATATCATTTCAATCCGTAATTTACAAAGAAAACCAGGTTTTATCATTTCAAACCCGCAATCCCAAGCCAAATAAAATACAATAAAAATCGCTCAGGCCTATCATTTCAGCCCATAACGATTTTTTTCCTATTCTAAAGTCCGTTCGGGTATGTATCATTTCAACCCATAGTGATTCTATTCTAACATGGAACTTGCAGTGTTAACATATGCATAAACAATATAAACAATGTCAATGTCACAATATAATGTCATATATCAGATGTCAGGTGATAATTAACAGTTTTAACAAGGTAATAACATGGCATAGCATATCATATGATCATCATTAACTTGCATAACATTTTATATTACTAAACACTTGTCATCAATTCACTATTTCATAAGTATAAATGTCAGAGTGAGAAAGACTCACTTTTCGAAGCGAGAGACAAACAACACACCCAAGAGTGATTCCAAAGGCATGACAAGTATGACTTGATTTGAATGAGTGGAGAGAGCCAAGATATGATTTTGTATCAACAACCCAAAACAAAACAAACAAGGCAATATATAAATATTCAACACACAATAACATTGAAACAAGTTGAAATACAAAGCAAAAATGGACAAGATAGATTGGACCTTGCTTCAACCACTTCAATGCTTGGCCTTAGGGGACTCTATGCTCAGCCATGATGTGTTTTTGGGTCAAGTATGGCATCATATAGGTCAGGTTTAACATCATATAGGAAAGGCAATGTAACAACCTAGAATTTTCGATCCAGAAAATTCCAGATAGTTAGTGAAAAGAAGAAAAGAGAAAGAAGAAGAAGACAGAAACAAGTCACAGAAACCTCACATTCGCAGCGGATCAAATATAATATCAAATGAAATAGCAGTTATACAAAGAAGACTATATCTGTTAATTTACTTTTTTATACATTATGGTTACACAAATACATAAACACTGGACAAAACAATCATATCCGATTACTACATAATCACAGTGCAAACTCTCCATACGTCCCTGCCATCCAGCTCGCCTCCTGAGCTCCAGAACGTCCTTACCTGAAAATCTGTAATACTCGGTCTGACCCGAGCATTACAACAAAGTAACACCCGGGTCAGGCTGGAAACCAGCGTGAGTAAACCCATCTAATCATGAATTACAAAAGCATTCAACTTATATATATATATATATATATATATATATATATATATATATATATATCCCGGGTAACTTGTATCACATTACGATTTCACCAATTTTTATAGCCATCACTTACTTCATTCATCAATTCCTAAGTACCAAATCTTAGGAATTGATCCAATTCACTTCAATCATCCCATTTAAACTTATTGATTTCACAAATTAATCTATAAAGGATTGAAGTGGTCTCGGGTATTTACTAACACCCGACTCCGGTCTCTTCGAATCCAATGTTACTTAACCCAGATTATACAAATGAAATACAATTCAAACTTTTTCTAAATACAGGATACCCTTATACACATCAATGCATTTCGATAGGTAACCATACTATTTCAAACTGCTCAAATCAATCAGTATCATCTATCTATACATAAGCAAGGATCCAATAATCAAACTATAATTTAAAAGGAATTATATTAATTTATTCATCAACATAAATCTTGCATATATAACCATCAATTAATTATAAATAATTAATTAATCATTCTCTAATTAATCACCTTAATTAATCACCCTTGATTAATTACACAAGGTAATTAAATTCAAATTACTTTCATTAACCAATCACCGTTAAATTAATTACATCCAGTAATTACTCATTAATTACTTTTCCAAGTAATTCCTCTTCATTAAATTACATTAAGTAATTATCCTCTACAAATCATCTAATGATTATTCTAAATTAATTAAACTGAATTAATTAACTTAATCTAATCAATTAACTCAATTAATTACAATAAGTAAATAAATTTCCTTAATTACTTCCATAAGTAATTATACTTAACAATTTACACAAATGATTATCTTTAGATTAATTAATCTAATTAATAATTAAAAATTAATCACATTAATTAATTATTAAATAATCCTTAGTTAATGACCTTCATTAACTATTAACAATTCATTAATTATTTTGTTTCTAAAATAATCAACTTATTTTAATCATTATTAATTACAAATTAATTAATCATTAATTAATCTCTAATTAACTAAATAATTAAGTGTTAATTAAAACTTAATTAATCCATTATTACTTGATTAATTAATTATTAATCATTAATTAAAAACTAATCTTATTTAATTAATCATTCTTAATTACAAGTTATTATTCTAAAAATAATTAATCTTAAACCTTTAAGATTAAAACCTTAATTACCATTTTATTAATTTATTAGATAAATTAATTATTCATTTAATTACCCTAATAATTAAATGAAATACAAATCATTAAATTAAAATTTTACTTTAACAAGTTTTAAAATCAATTTAAACCTTTAAATTTAAATGATAAATAATACTTCCACTTATAAAATAAATTTTACAAGAGTTAAAAACAAATTTCTTTTTAAATTCAAAATATTAATTTTTACTTATCAAAGATTCAAATTCAGATTTGAATCAAATTTAAACTTGTTTAAAACATTTCTTTTCATTTCAGTTTCTAATTTAAATTCAAATTTCTTTAAAAACCCCTTTAAACAATAAACCCCTTTAAGTTATTTAAACAAATTTAAAAATTTAAAAACTTCATCCATTTCCAGGTTAGTATTCAATTTAAACTTGAACCCATAATTAAAATAAGATTTAAACTTGTTTTAAATCCCTGTTTACTATTTTTAAATTTAGTTTAAATTTTGAAAATAAACAGGTTTCCAACTTGTAATAGAACTAACTCAATCTATACATTCATCACTCGAGTCTAATCCTAACCTAGCCCGAGCCAAGACACAAAATATCTCGAGTAAAACCCGAGTAGCCCCTTTCCATATTGAATAATATAAACTGAACATTGACAAATGCAAAACCCCTAACATCAAACACTCGAGCCCAAAACAACAGCAACTTCGAGTAAATCAACCCCAAGCTTCGAGCAAATATACGATGCAACCCGAACAAACACGAGACCCCAAATTTCCCAAAACAACAGCTGACACTCCCCAAGTACGCCGTGCACCTACACCTTCGCTGCCGTCAACTCCCACCTTTCGCAACCCCACTCGTAAGTCGACGGTTGCCTCCTAACTCGATTCCAACCCTCAAATCAATTGCAGAACCCCAATATCAAATTCGAGCATTCAAGCTCAAAACTGAATTAATGTCGAACACAAGAAATTGCCTTTAACACCAAAATCCGATCATCAGAGGAGCTTGACCTCCGGCGCTACCTCTTCCACACTCCAACGTTCATCTATTCGAAATTTGGAGCAACTCGATTAAGTCTAGAGTTCGCAGTGATCAATTTTACTGATGAACCGAATACTAGGTTTTAAAAACTTCTTCCCGTAACCACCATCGCCAAAGTGTTCTAATCCACTTCCTTCCATTTTCCCCAAAATTGCCGACCTTCTCGCCACCTATAGACGTGGTCCTGACCCTCCACATCGTCCCAATCACATGTGGTATCTTAAAACTCATTTTCTGGTCAACCCCAAACCTCTCACTCGAATCCCCTCTAAAAATCACGAATTAACCTTTAAAAATCGTGATTTAACATAGTGATTCAAATCACATACCTGAATCGAAAAATTAAAATGTTTGAAAATTTCTCATATCTCAAATTCCCACTGTTCTTTTGGAAATAAAAATATATACAGACTTGTTTCACCCAAATATATTTTTATATCTTAATTTATGTTCAAACCAATCTATTTTGTTTGATAATCCAGACCTATTATAGAACAGATGAAGAGGATTTAAATTTTTTTAAAGGTTTTAAACCTGTAAAATTTAGAACAGAGCAAGTTTTCTTGCACTTGGACATACACAGATAGATTCCATAAATTTATTAACATGCAAGACAAATTTCCATTCACTCTAACCATTAACACCTCATTACTTCATGCTCCTATATCATGCAACAGGATTTAATCAGATATAGGTTTATTTTACTCACCTGGTTAGAAGATGAACAGAGGCTTCCAAGATTTGAAAACTGTTTCGATATTGAGAACAGGAAATGCAGTAGACCCCTTTTTCTCCTCTTTTCTTAAAAAAAACTTGAATTGTTTGATGAACACTGAGTTGCTTTCCTATTTTTAAACTGGAATGCTTGCTACTTTAAATTGGAACTGTATGCATGCTTGATTCCAGATTTTAAAAAAAATGCAGTCTGAAAAATCCATTTGTTTGAAGATGGAATTTCCCTTTAAAAACTGAGATGAATTTTTTTTTTGTAGATTGAATGTTCTGATTTTAGTATTTGTTTTAAGGGATGAAATCTAAATTTGAGTTTTATCAAAATTAAAGAAAGAAAGAAAAATTTAAGGAGGACACTTGTCCTTATCATTTAATAATTCATCTACACTTGTAACTAGATATACTCTTTTGCTTACATTTGTAATTATTCATATTTTTAGTATGTTTTAATATGTATTCATAATATTTCAATTTAGTTTATTCATATATAAAATGTCTTTTGTAAAACTTAAGCTTACATTTGTCAATGTAAATAATCACTTCCTTACAAGGGTTAATATGCAATAATGAGATATTTTACAAGTGTTCAAACTTATATTCAAATA
Organism: Allium cepa; assembly: GCA_030765085.1. Taxonomy (NCBI): domain Eukaryota; kingdom Viridiplantae; phylum Streptophyta; class Magnoliopsida; order Asparagales; family Amaryllidaceae; genus Allium; species Allium cepa. The sequence goes on from CM060942.1 coordinate 492,184,635, forward strand.
TCTCATTTGTTATTAAAATGATTTTTAGACAAACATTTGTAATTATGCAAAATTAGTAAGAATAATTTTTTTTAGATGTTAATAAAATGCCCCTTTTGTATTTAGGTACTAATTATTAAGTTCTTTTCTTTTTTCTTTTCTTTTTTTTTCTTTTTCTTTTTGTTTTATAAAAACTAAAGAAAATAATTTACACATGTGACACCTGTCACTAAAATTACACAAATGTTTTACACTTGTTAACAAAGTGTTTTAAAATTAAACATTTGTCACTTCTTATGTATATTTTATTTTAAAAGAAATTTAAAATACTTTTTAAAATATTTCCTAATGAACAAACATGTTTTTCTTCTTAATTTAAAAATACAATCTTTGAAAAGAATGAACCAAATATAATTTAAATAAAATTATAAAACATTGCAAACTCAATTTTTAAATGCTTTTTCAAAAGCCTTGTATTTATTCCTTAAATTCAAGTTTATATTTAATTAAAAGTCGAATTTAAAAATCCAAATTTAAAATTAATTTAAACACACAGATGTAAAAACACACTTGTTAAAATCATCGCATTATTAATTGTTTGGCTAATTATATTTGAAAATAGCCATTTTATCAATTTCAAATAATTTAAATTAAGAGATTATCAACATTTTAAACTCCTTGAAATTCCGGGATATTACAATCGTCCCCCCTTAGAATCTTTTCGTCCTCGAAAAGGAACGAAGCCAGATTTATTAAAATGCTTGTAATCAGATAAATTTCTCTTTGATTATTTTAAAACACTTTTTTTTTAAATCTATATAGTATTATAAAATAGTTTTTATAAAAATACTTTTATAACTCGATGTTTTCAACCAGTCCATTCTTGTTCTCATAGAAATTCGGTCATACGTTGATCAGGCGTACGACAGAAAATCTATAAGTACTTAGCAGACCCATTTTCAACACCAAGTGAAAATACTTGGAAAATAATTTTATTGAAAATATAGAAAATAATTTTTTGAAAAATAGAGGGTATATTTTTGGTGAGAATGCTCTGGAAATCATCACCCCCATCCATGGTCGCAGTTAACCCGATGATTACGTTGCCGTCCCGACAAAATCCACAGATAACTGTAGGCCTCCGCGCCCCACGATTACACCATGGAACCCGCTACAGACCGCAGCTACAACTGGGATTACGTAGCTATCACAGCTAAAACCCATATAACAGTAGGCATCAGCGCCATCGACTTTCGCTGCCAAAAATGAAACTTCTCCACTCCACTTGACCATAGATCGCAGTCTACCGATATTGCGTTGCCTTCCTGGCAAAATCAAGTGTAGACCGTTGACACTCATCCTCCACACGATTTTCGCTATGGTCCCCACAGTAGATCGCAGCGACATCGAGTTACACTGTCGTCACAGCATAACCCAAATGCCCCTGTAGGCATCAGCGCCTTCGACTTTCGCTACCCAATAATCCTCAGGAACTAGTTTTGTCCGGACTCCTCACAGGATCAACTTTAGAACCCCTCCCCTTGGGGCTCAAGGCAGCACCACCCGGTGGTATTCCTGAGAAGTCCATTCCAAGGGAGTGCCTTTTTCCCCAGAGCATCATCAAAACATTTTATACTATACATATATAGTATCTTTAAATCATACACCAAGTATGATCTCATTCAAAGCTCCATTATACAAAATCGATTATCCCAAAATCGATAATTCTCAAACTAGGCTTTCCAAATATAATATTGATTTTACCCAAAAATCAAAAGCCTTTCCAAATCCATAGCTTCCCAAAACCTTTTTCCAAAATCCTCATATGATTCTTTATATATATATATATATATATATATTCAGATATATAAAATCCTTTAAAACTTTGGATCATTTCAAATTTGTATAAAACTCCTTTTATACTTCAAACACCTCCAAAAACCATTTCCTTGCGACAAAAGATTCATCATGGGGAGTATCATTTTATAAAACAAAGATATTTAACTCTGTTTACCCAAAATCAAATATTCAAATTTGATTACTCTTTTCAATATCAATTTCATTCAAATCCGCACGATGTACACATATCATTCGTACGCTACCAATCTGATCGCTCACTCGATCACACAATTTCATTTCCGAACTAGTATCGTCCACCCGACTTCCTAGTGCGGACACAGATCTGGTTTCTTGATCAGAAACCGTCATTCTCCTTGCATAGTCATAACTATGATAGAGAACATCCAGAACCAATCAACAATCCATATCCAGGTTTGCCGTCGAAAATCGAGTGAAAAATTCCACTCGGATCGATATAACTATCTCAAAATTCTATGCTCGAATCTGGATCAAATCACTATGCGAATAGAATAACATACGTACACCCTACGTATTTATATTTATTGGTTATTAGCCAAATCAATTTTCTTTCTATTCACATTTACTTTAATTTTCCTTCACTTACTCATAATTGCTTCAATCCATTTGGGTTATCACCTCTATTCTTATCTCGATTGGGTATCTAACCAATAACAGTTTGAACTCTGTCCAGTTTATTTAGAAAATAGTTTGAAAAGTTTACAAATAGATAAGTAGTTGGAAAATAATTACTATTTTGTAAAATAGCTGTAAAATAGTTCAGTAATTGTAAAATAATTGTAAAATAATAGTAGGATAGTAATTAGTTTTGTAAAATAGTTGAAATGTAGTAATTAGTTTATAAAACAGTTGGAAAACAATTTCAAAAATAATTGTAAAACAACTATAAGATGGTTTGGCTTTTAAAAGAAAAGTTGGATATATAATAAATAGCTTGAAAATAGGTTTTTATTAAAATAATTTATATTAAAAATAGTTCAGAGTCAAAACTGTTCACTTCCCAATCTTTATTCTCACTTAATTTAATTTAAATTTCCACTTTCATTTAAATTGACCCAATTCCAATTTAAATAACTTCAATTCCCTTTGAAATTGATTAAAACCCCAATTCAAGTTGAATTAATTCTCAATTCCTTTTCAATTTAAATCAAATTCCATTTGATTTTAAACATATTCAACTTTAATTACAATCCCAAGTTATTCCAATCACTTTGGACTAATATCCAATCAATTGAACCCACTTCAATTCCAATCCATTTCAACTCCTGTTTGAATTAATCCCAATTTTCTAACTCCATTTCCAAATCAAGTTGAATTATTCTTGATTTCCTCCCAAATTTAATTCAAATTTCATTTGAATTTAAAACTATTCAACTTTAAATACAATCCCAAATTATTCAAATCAATTTGGACTAATTTCAAATTTAAACCATCTTGAATTATATAAATTCGAGTTAATACTTCAAATGTTGATTTAATTCCTTTAAATCAATTTACCTTTTCATCCCCACAATGGATTACCATACTCCATTCCTTATTCATTTAAACAAGTCCAACTCACATTTAAAGATTATTAATGACAATAGGATGATATCATCCAATTATTCAAAACATCCAGAACCAAGTACTACTATCGCCCAAGCACGCTTAACTTCGGAGTTCTGATGGGATCCGGTGCTTTAGTGCTGGTATGATCGCACCCATTTATAAATTCAAAACTTATCACTTGGATATCACATCTTATTCCAAATTCAAAACTCAATAGTTAGAGTTTATTTCAAACCAATTTTGATATTATGTATATCCACATATATACATATTAATTTCTTTTACATACCAAGTTATACTTTAAAATTTTAAACCACCTTTGGTTTTTAATTCAAACAAATTTCTTTATATTTTCAAACAACTCTTGTTTGAAATAAGACCATTTCATTCAATTGCATTAAATAATATTATTTACTATTTCTTTAAATTAATTACGTCATTAATTAATCACATTCGGTAATTAACTTATTTCTTAATTATCTTCATTAAGTAATTGTCCCTTAAATTACTTACCTTTAGTTACTTCATTATGTAACTCCCGCTTTATTTATCATTTCCAATTATTATCCATTTCAAACTTGTCTTCAATTTAATTTTCAATTTGGTTGTAATTCTATTACCACTTAATTCTTACTATTACTTTTAGTTTAATTAATACTACATCCAATTTCCTTAATATAATAGATAATCTATTTCTTATATAAGATTCATTTACTTTTGAAATCATTTAAAACCTTTATATAAGAAAATAACAAGTACGCTCTCTCATATTTATATACTCAACTCATTCTAGGGTACCACTTACCCTATCCTTAATGAGTAATCCCAACAGAGCCAAGGTTTTCGCTTAACCTTCAGCTCTGATACCAAATGTAACGACCCAGAATTTTCGATCCAGAAAATTCCGGATAGTTAGTGAAAAGAAGAAAAGAGAAAGAAGAAGAAGACAGAAACAAGTCACAGAAACCTCACATTCGCAGCGGATCAAATATAATATCAAATGAAATAGCAGTTATACAAAGAAGACTATATCTGTTAATTTACTTTTTTATACATTATGGTTACACAAATACATAAATACTGGACAAAACAATCATATCCGATTACTACATAATCACAGTGCAAACTCTCCATACGTCCCTGCCATCCAGCTCGCCTCCTGAGCTCCAGAACGTCCTTACCTGAAAATCTGTAATACTCGGTCTGACCCGAGCATTACATCAAAGTAACACCCGGGTCAGGCTGGAAACCAGCGTGAGTAAACCCATCTAATCATGAATTACAAAAGCATTCAACTTATATATATATCCCGGGTAACTTGTATCACATTACGATTTCATCAATTTTTATAGCCATCACTTACTTCATTCATCAATTCCTAAGTACTAAATCTTAGGAATTGATCCAATTCACTTCAATCATCGCATTTAAACTTATTGATTTCACAAATTAATCTATAAAGGATTGAAGTGGTCTCGGGTATTTGCTAACACCCGACTCCGGTCTCTTCGAATCCAACGTTACTTAACCCAGATTATACAAATGAAATACAATTCAAACTTTTTCTAAATACAGGATACCCTTATACACATCAATGCATTTCGATAGGTAACCATACTATTTCAAACTGCTCAAATCAATCAGTATCATCTATCTATACATAAGCAAGGATCCAATAATCAAACTATAATTTAAAAGGAATTATATTAATTTCTTCATCAACATAAATCTTGCATATATAACCATCAATTAATTATAAATAATTAATTAATCATTCTCTAATTAATCACCTTAATTAATCACCCTTGATTAATTACACAAGGTAATTAAATTCAAATTACTTTCATTAACCAATCACCGTTAAATTAATTACATCCAGTAATTACTCATTAATCACTTTTCCAAGTAATTCCTCTTCATTAAATTACATTAAGTAATTATCCTCTACAAATCATCTAATGATTATTCTAAATTAATTAAACTGAATTAATTAACTTAATCTAATCAAATTAACTCAATTAATTACAATAAGTAAATAAATTTCCTTAATTACTTCCATAAGTAATTATACTTAACAATTTACACAAATGATTATCTTTAAATTAATTAATCTAATTAATAATTAAAAATTAATCACATTAATTAATTATTAAATAATCCTTAGTTAATGACCTTCATTAACTATTAACAATTCATTAATTATTTTGTTTCTAAAATAATCAACTTATTTTAATCATTATTAATTACAAATTAATTAATCATTAATTAACCCATTAATTAATCTCTAATTAACTAGATAATTAAGTGTTAATTAAAACTTAATTAATCCATTATTACTTGATTAATTAATTATTAATCATTAATTAAAAACTAATCTTATTTAATTAATCGTTCTTAATTACAAGTTATTATTCTAAAAATAATTAATCTTAAACCTTTAAGATTAAACCATTAATTACCATTTTATTAATTTATTAGATAAATTAATTATTCATTTAATTACCCTAATAATTAAATGAAATACAAATCATTAAATTAAAATTTTACTTTAACAAGTTTTAAAATCAATTTAAACCTTTAAATTTAAATGATAAATAATACTTCCACATATAAAAGAAATTTTACAAGAGTTAAAAACAAATTTCTTTTTAAATTCAAAATATTAAATTTTACTTATCAAAGATTCAAATTCAGATTTGAATCAAATTTAAACTTGTTTAAAACATTTCTTTTCGTTTCAGTTTCTAATTTAAATTCAAATTTCTTAAAAAACCCTTTTAAACAATAAACCCCTTCAAGTTATTTAAACAAATTTAAAAATTTAAAAACTTCATCCATTTCCAGCTTAGTATTCAATTTAAACTTGAACCCATAATTAAAATTAGATTTAAACTTGTTTTAAATCCTTGTTTACTATTTTTAAATTTAGTTTAAATTTTGAAAATAAACAGGTTTCCAACTTGTAATAGAACTAACTCAATCTATACATTCATCACTCGAGTCTAATCCTAACCTAGCCCGAGCCAAGACATAAAATATCTCGAGTAAAACCCGAGTAGCCCCTTTCCATATTGAATAATATAAACTGAACATTGACAGATGCAAAACCCCTAACATCAAACACTCGAGCCCAAAACAACAGCAACTTCGAGTAAATCAACCCGAAGCTTCGAGCAAATATACGATGCAACCCGAACAAACACGAGACCCCAAATTTCCCAAAACAACAGCTGACACTCCCCAAGTACGCCGTGCACCTACACCACCGCTGCCGTCAACTCCCACCTTTCGCAACCCCACTCGCAAGTCGACGGTCGCCTCCTAACTCGATTCCAACCCTCAAATCAATTGCAGAACCCCAATATCAAATTCGAGCATTCAAGCTCAAAACTGAATTAATGTCGAACACAAGAAATTGCCTTTAACACCAAAATCCGATCATCAGAGGAGCTTGACCTCCGGTCGCTGCCTCTTCCACACTCCAACGTTCATCTATTCGAAATTTGGAGCAACTCGATTAAGTCTAGAGTTCGCGGTGATCAATTTTACTGATGAACCGAATACTAGGTTTTAAAAACTTATTCCCCTAACCACCATCGCCACAGTGTTCTAATCCACTTCCTTCCATTTTTCCCAAACTTGCCGACGTTCTCGCCACCTTTAGACGTGGTCCTGACCCTCCACATCGTCCCAATCACCTGTGGTATCTTAAAACTCATTTTCTGGTCAATCCCAAACCTCTCACTCGAATCCCCTCTAAAAATCACGAATTAACCTTTAAAAATCGTGATTTAACATAGTGATTCAAATCACATACCTGAATTGAAAAATTAAAATGTTTGAAAATTTCTTATATCTCAAATTCCCACTGTTCTTTTGGAAATAAAAATATATACAGACTTGTTTCACCCAAATATATTTTTATATCTTAATTTATGTTCAAACCAATCTATTTTGTTTGATAATCCAGACCTATTATAGAACAGATAAAGAGGATTTAATTTTTTTTAAAGGTTTTAAACCTGTAAAATTTAGAACAGAGCAAGTTTTCTTGCACTTGGACATACACAGATAGATTCCATAAATTTATTAACATGCAAGACAAATTTCCATTCACTCTAACCATTAACACCTCATTACTTCATGCTCCTATATCATGCAACAGGATTTAATCAGATATAGGTTTGTTTTACTCACCTGGTTAGAAGATGAACAGAGGCTTCCAAGATTTGAAAACTGTTTCGATACTGAGAACAGGAAATGCAGTAGACCCCTTTTTCTCCTCTTTTCTTAAAAAAACTTGAATTGTTTGATGAACACTGAGTTGCTTTCCTATTTTTAAACTGGAATGCTTGCTACTTTAAATTGGAACTGCATGCACGCTTGATTCCAGATTTTAAAAAAAATGCAGTCTGAAAAATCCATTTGTTTGAAGATGGAATTTCCCTTTAAAAACTGAGATGAATTTTTTTTTTTGTAGATTGAATATTCTGATTTTAGTATTTGTTTTAAGGGATGAAATCTAAATTTGAGTTTTATCAAAATTAAAGAAAGAAAGAAAAATTTAAGGAGGACACTTGTCCTTATCATTTAATAATTCATCTACACTTGTAACTAGATATACTCTTTTGCTTACATTTGTAATTATTCATATTTTTAGTATGTTTTAATATGTATTCATAATATTTCAATTTAGTTTATTCATATATAAAATGTCTTTTGTAAAACTTAAGCTTACATTTGTCAATGTAAATAATCACTTCCTTACAAGGGTTAATATGCAATAATGAGATATTTTACAAGTGTTCAAACTTATATTCAAATATCTCATTTGTTATTAAAATGATTTTTAGACAAACATTTGTAATTATGCAAAATTAGTAAGAATAATTTTTTTTAGATGTTAATAAAATGCCCCTTTTGTATTTAGGTACTAATTATTAAGTTCTTTTCTTTTTTCTTTTCTTTTTTTTTCTTTTTCTTTTTGTTTTATAAAAACTAAAGAAAATAATTTACACATGTGACACCTGTCACTAAAATTACACAAATGTTTTACACTTGTTAACAAAGTGTTTTAAAATTAAACATTTGTCACTTCTTATGTATATTTTATTTTAAAAGAAATTTAAAATACTTTTTAAAATATTTCCTAATGAACAAACATGTTTTTCTTCTTAATTTAAAAATACAATCTTTGAAAAGAATGAACCAAATATAATTTAAATAAAATTATAAAACATTGCAAACTCAATTTTTAAATGCTTTTTCAAAAGCCTTGTATTTATTCCTTAAATTCAAGTTTATATTTAATTCAAAGTCGAATTTAAAAATCCAAATTTAAAATTAATTTAAACACACAGATGTAAAAACACACTTATTAAAATCCTCGCATTATTAATTGTTTGACTAATTATATTTGAAAATAACCATTTTATCAATTTCAAATAATTTAAATTAAGAGATTATCAACATTTTAAACTCCTTGAAATTCCGGGATATTAGAGGCAACAAGTGGAGATGAAGGTGTAGTGGAGTGCAACAACATGAAGAACACATAGGAATAAAGCAATATAGGCAAGTTTGGTCAACATGTGGCTCGGCTATGGGTAAGTGGGGTTCGGCTATAGGGCTTTTCAGATCTGGACAGAGGTAGAGCTGCAGCTAAAGGTCAGGTCAGTAGGTGGTGGTGGAGCTAGGGGTGTGGCCGAAATGAATATGAAAGGCTATGGTGAAGTTTGTGGCTTGGCAAGGCATTATTGGAGGAGTTTGTGCAAATTTTGTGGAGCTATCATCATCAAGTGCTCATGGCTTGACTTTTTTTGTCAGAGAAGGGGCTGATGGCTGCTGTAGATGGAGGAGGTGATGGTGCAGCTGATGGTGGAGAGGCTAGGCCAAGCAAAGCTAGGAGAAGAGGCGAGGCAAAATCAATGGAAATAAGAAGAAAAGTGAGAGGAAGAAGCCATTAACTTGCAAATATTTTTACAGAAAATAAAGTGGCCGTGAGAAATGAAGAGAGGAGAAGTTTCTCACGTGAATTAGCAATGAGAATTCATGGCTAATGCAAGAAAAAGGTACGGCTAAATCAAGGAGAGGAAAAGGCAAAAGAAAATGAAGACGCGGAAAAACGAAGAGCCTTGAGCAACTAAAGAGACACAAACTCTTCAAATTTCCATTATTTTCTTTTTAAACCTTATATAACTGAAATATATATAAAAAATGAGATAAGATACGAAAATTTATTAAATAAACAAAAACAAATTAATTAATCATTAATTATATATAGTTTAATTAAATAAAACAGCAAAATTTGCAACTAGTCTTGAAAATATGAAAAATAAGTGCAATGAACTTGGGAAAATTTTTATGTACTTAAAAGTATTTATAAATAAAGATAATAAAACAAAGAAAAAAGGAAATAACAAAAGTAAATAAATAAATTTTAATTTAAATATTGTTTAGATGAAGAAAATAGCAGAAAAAGGAAAACAGCCTTCTAAAAATAGGAAATCATCATAGTAAATTTTAGAAAAATTCTATTATCATTTTTAAAATATTTAAAAGTCAGAATATATATAATATAACATATTAAAACATATCAAAATAAAATATGACAAAGAAAAAAAATAAAATTTATACAATTTAAAATAACAAAATTGCAAATAACAATTTATACTCAAAATTGAAATGTACATATCTTTTGCAGTTTAAGTCTGTTTTCCACGAAACAAAAAGCAGTGTTCAAATTATTAAATCTATTTTCATAATAAAAGATAAAATTTAAAACTTTTAAATTTTTAATTTAAAAGACAAAGTTTGACTATTTGACCAAAAATTCACTTTTTCTGGAAATATTCAACTTACACAAGTTTTGGAATTATAATTCATATAAAAATCAAGATTTATATTTAAATAATAAAATTTAATCATTTCAATAAGTAAAATAAGTTTTTTTTAAATCAAAATTTAAATTAAAATATTTAAAATATACAATTAAAATAATTACAAAATACAGGGTTGTTACAGATGGTTTGGCGAACGATTTCTGTATGAGGTATGACATGAACCTAACTCCCGTGAGTCAGCTTAGATGTGCCTAAAATCAGGAGCTACAACGAGCCAAGTGAGGTCATTCCTCTGATCGGGCACACTTCTTTGATATTATATTCTGAATTATGATTGTTTTGGTGGCCACCCTTCGATTTTGATTTGGGATTGTGTTCGAGGAGGCGGTAGTAGCTGATATGCATTACCACCAGTCCAGATCCGCAAAAGGTATATCTACCCTGGCATTTCATCGTTTGCCGCGTTCACATTCCCTAGCGCGCCTTGTACGAGTTTGTTTTGTACCATACATATGGAGTGCCCTCTGATAGCCCTCCAGTTTACGGAGGAATTACGGTACTGTATAGACAACAAGAATATATAAAAATATGTTAAAGGGTACATGGGTAATGCCTTAACGTTATTTTAGTACTTTTACTTTACTGTAGACGTATTATAATAGCGTATTGTACAACATAGTAGATAGTTTAACGGTTCCTTAGGAGATGTGAATCCCAACCATCTCTTAAGTTACTGCACTCACGTTAGACACTGGATAGGAGATGTCAAACCCCGTAAACATCTCTAACGCCGTTTCCCCTCATATTTATTCCGTTAATTTAACTTACATAAGATCTTTTAGTTCTGACTCGAGGGTTTTGTCTTTTCAATTCGCTCGGGTAAGCCTGAGCATTTCAAGATTTAAAGACCTTATTTCTAGGGGGTGAAGACGAAGATTTTATTATTATTATACACTATTTTTAGTCCATTGCATCAGGTATTCCGGTGAATTATTTATTATTCTCTGGTTTGTGTAACTCTGATTTGTGTTGTATAAGTATAATCAAAAGTTTTGTAAAATAGCTTCATGAACTGTTTATTTGATTATTATATTTTGTCACTCCACTGCAAGATTCTGTTTGTTTTTTTCTTTCTCTGCTTTCTCTTATTTACCCCATAACAATCCCCCCTTCTATATTGTTTGAGTTGGCATGTGTGTCTTCTTAAACGTACAAAAAGGCGGGATGTTACAGTTGGTATCAAAGCTTTGGTTAGTGATAACCTTAGCTTTGTGGGGTCTGACTCCTTATAAATAGGGTACTAATACCTTAGAGTGAGTCATTAAGAGTAAATATATGAGAGAGCGTATTTGTTAGTGTTATAAAAAGGTTTTTATATTGTGTTAATTTGTTCCATTTTGTATTTATAATTTCTGGTTGGTGCATAGGACGCTATGACATTGATAGAGGTTTCTAAACACTTAATAAGACAGACCGGCCCAATATTTGTTTTGAAATATAGGTAAATGAAATAATTTTATCTATCGTATTTTGTATATAAAATAATAAATTTTACAAAGGATATATTTGTCTGTTATATATGTGTTTGTTAGATATTGAAATTTATAAATATTGGTTGGAAATAAGATTTGAAAATAAAATAAATGAAATTTGGAAATTTAGAACTTAAATTCCGGGATTTATGAAATCTCTTTCGAATAATTTTGGAATATAATAATATTATTATTTAGAAGTATTTTCTGATATTAATATTTCAATATGATTTGAAAGAATTGTTTTTAAAGAAATTATGGAAAGAAATAAGTTCTGTACTCCCCTCTCTGTCACTGGGAAATAATTTCGGTGATCAGCGCATGCATCATCGACATTCATTTTTGAGTTTCAAAGTGGGAAGGTCACTGTAGTATTGTACTGCAGATTTATTTTGATAAACAAATATAAATTACAATTTTTTTAAATATAATTGGATATATAAGTTATGAGTATATACATCCATCTATTGTTTCTAAATGATTTGAAATGGAACTTGGCATTTAGTTCTTAAATTTCTATGAATTAGAGATTTTAGTTAATGAAATGGAATTTAACTAATTAATAATTGGAACCTCTAAATGAAATATGTTTGTACCGAAGTTTGGCACAACACTCTTTGGAAGTATTTGAAGAGATAAAAATAAAGAATAGAAGTGTAAAACGAGGATTATCTAAAAACACTTCAAAAACAAATAGCGAAAACACGCAGAAACACAACAACTTAGAATGGTTCAGCGTATGGCCTACGTCCACTATGAAGTTAATGATTTTATTGATATTCATTTGCTGATTACAACTGACTATGGTGGATTACAGTGATGAAATTCGAGTACAATAGCAGCCTTGGAGTGCACAGATGAATTCGGTAGAGTCTGGATGTCACATAGTCAAAAGATCCTTTTTATGTTGGCTTTGGGGTGCTATTTATAGGCGTAGAGGCAAATATCTCGCTTGGATCTCGGAAGACTATTTCTAGCACATGGTTAGGCCCACGCGATCGATCCTAGGCGATTTCAACTCGATCCACGATCGATACGAACGAATTTCGTAACGTTCAAGATTTGATTCGATCGAGCCGAAACTTGGCATGGACATTCTTTAGGTCGTACGCAAGCTCCTATGAAAATTTCGTAGCATTTGGACTTGTGGATTGCGGGTTATGATCGTTCCAAACTTGCAATTTTATGAAGGTTGAAGCGCTCGTATCCATCAATTTGTATCGATCTATTCGCATTGCTTTTGGGCACGTGATGTTAGTTGACGTGGCGCTAGCTATTCGGGTCGATCCATTTTTCGTGTCGAGTCGACCGAGTCTCCCCAACTTTTGTGCCTTGTTCATATCGATTTATAGTATGTTGTTCGTATCGACTAGAACTAGCTATGTTCATATCGATCACTTAGCTCTGTCCGTATTGATCATTATTGCGTCTCACTTCGTATCGATCCTTTGCATGTCCACTGCGTTTTGATGAAAGGTGTTGGTTTCACATCGATGAAAGGCCGATCGATACGAAGTATGTGTGATACTTGATCGATACAAAATGGACGTTAACGTTACAATCAATGGATATGAAATGCGATGCTTTTTCATGGCCTGATGGATACGAACTGAGGTCACCTGATGGATACGAACTGAGGTCACCTGATGGATACGAACTAAGAGTCTCGATGTATTCAAACAATGTTCTTCAAAGATGGATACGAAATAGACAACTGCCGTATGAAGTAAAGCTTGTTCGATGGTGGAGTCGAAAAGATCGATACGAACAAGCATATTCTGTCGATGGTTACGAAGTAGCGCATCCTGATGGATTCGAACAACTACCCGCTGACAGATACGAACAAGATCGACGTGAAACGATGGGTTGTGACTTCGATCGATTCGAAATGATGGGTACGAATGAGTTGGCCTCCTTGACTTACATCATTATACCCTGAGCATATAAACTCGGATTGACTCGAAATTTGGAACGTTGGCTTTCATAGCTTTGCTCGTCATGTCATGTCAATTGTAGCTTGATCCAGACTAGGACAAAATCCATCAACATCCATAGTGAACCTGTGCTTATACGACAGTCGGGATGAGCGATACTTGGTTTTCAGTCTATTCCTTGATATCTCGGCCTTGCCAAAAGGCGGGATAACATTTGCGCCCCAAAGTACGTCTTGTGTGAACATGACGTGCTTTGAATAGTCGCATCGTTCATCCTGAATTGTTCTGTCCGACTTGTTGAAGATTGTTGTCTTTACGTCGAAAGTTGTAATTCTTGGCTGATTTTTCAATAATATAAACTGTTGACTGCCAACTATTGCATCGTCTATCGTTGTAACCGGTTGATGTATGATAGCGATTAGCTATTTGTTGTTGTAGTCGTCATCAGGTGGGCATTTGATTTGTGAATATTGAAAATTGAAAATTGAAAATTAGTCTGACATACATTCACATATGTTAAACTGACTCTTGTTAACATTCACACGTTAATAAGTCGTTGTCAATTTTCTCGCATTGAATTCCGTATCGATCCTCTCCTGAACCGATGTGAAATTCGAGTTGTAACAATGCTTGATGGTTGCTTTGGAATGTCCCTTCATACCGATCCTCTTCTGGATCAATGTAAAAGGCCGAAAGATGGTTTTCGTATCGAGGAAAGTCGCATTGATGGATGCGCAATAAACATTCGCATCGATAGGTACGAGTTTCGATGGACTCCATAGCAGTGGGTATGAAGTTGTGACTTCATATCGATGGAATTCAGTGCTTTAGAAAAGTCTTCGTTACACACTTCGTATCAATGGACTTATGAGGGATACGAATAGAGCAGTTGGTTCTTCGTGCATTATTCGTATCGATAGATATGAGCTTTCATGGGACGTGTATTGATGGATACGAATAGGACAATTAGAATCAATGGAGTCACATGGTTCCAGTGCAATCTGGTTGTTCCTTTCATATCGAAGAAGCTTGAGTTGTTGGATTCGAATAGCTAATTCGCATCGATGCCGGGTGAAACCGGTTGGAGTCGATCGTAATGACTGGGAGGCGAATCATTTCTCTCCTCTCCTTGGGTCCATATAAATATCTTCTGGACTTAGAAAATTTTCACTTGCCGCTTTTTCCTTCTGATGTTCGCCTTGCTCCAGGCCTTACAGAATTGAGAAACTGTTCTTGCCTTCGTATCGAGAAGAACTGAGAAGTACACGACAGCCTTCGTCTTCAAACCACTACGCCTCATTAATTCCTTGAACTAAGACTCTAATTAGGTAATCAATTGATTAATTAAAGTAGAAATTGAGAGGACTCGAAATTCAACGCCACTTCACCCAAAGCCTCAGCCTATTCCGGCGCTTTTTGTGCTGGAATTTGGCCGGAGTGAGGTTGAGGAGAGAGGAATGGCGTTTGTGTTCACTGGAGAAGAAGAACTATGGAGGGATACGAGCAAGAAACATTCGCATCATTCTATGTCGAAGGGAGAAATTATATCGATCTCGACATGACGAGGATTCGTTTCGAACAAAGGAAGCACTTTGTACCGATCGGTGGCAAACTCTTCATATTGACCAACTATAGGTGATGTTCGTACCGATGGTTATCTACTGGCATTCGTATCGATAAACCTTGATCGATACGAACCCCTGTGCGTTGATCAATATGAAAAGGAGGATACTTTATCGATGCGAAGCATCCTTTAAGTGACCGATACGAAGATACATGTAATGATCGATATGGATTGCAACTTTCTAGGTTGACACGAAGTATAACTAGCGTGATCGATATAAATTAACCCTCTGGTGACCGATCCATGTCTTGGCCAAGATGGATGCAAATATTTTGAATAACTGAAAATGAGCCAAACCTCAATGAACTAAGGCTTTCAAGACCGGTACGAGCTGAACCTCAATGAATTTGAAACCTTTTGCATATTCGAACATCTAACTCCAACGAGCTTCAGCCTTGCATAACCCGACTTAACTGTTGAACGACATATTTGACTATCCTTCGAAGCTCGTCGATGGGACTGTAACTTAAAAAAAATTTAATGAACTTTAACTTGGATCGATCGCTAACGTCTGGATGGAACAGTTATGACGGTCAGTGATGATGGTCACTCCAGTTGAATTTCGAAGTCTCGTCGTTTGCATATTTTCTCATACTCCTTAGAATTTCTCATGTGGTATGTAGTACTGCACTACACAACACATTCACACACTGTACACTAGGGGATGCACGGGATTATTATCGTCTAACGATGATTTTTCATAATTTAGTTGGTTATGGAATCTACAGGCTCATAACAGTAGGAGAATTCAGAGCTCACTCCCCTAACAATCGAGATACCGGTCATCACAATCAAAGTTATGGATCCAGCTCCGGATGAGCTATCAGGCGCTACTTTTATCGATAATCCGCCTGGTTCTCTATCGTCCAACGTTTTCGAAGACATGTTGGGAGGATATCATTAAGGCAAGGCTTATCACTAGACGATGTGCTATTACCAGGACCAAATGATAGGCTGCATTATCCACCGGAGGGTTTTACTTCTTTCAATCGCCATGCATGTACAGCAGGAACACTTCCTCCATTTAACCAATACATTAGGGAAGTGTTATCTTTCTTTGGAATCGCTCCATCTCAACTACACCCCAAAGGATATGCTCTGTTGAATAGCTCATCGTATTTATGGAGCATCTCTTCCGGCCACCTACCCCGCTCGAAATCAGATACTCATTCAATGTCAAGAGCCGAGGAGATAGCCCTTCTTTCACGTTTCTTGAAGCGGTTAGGAATTGTCAAGTGGTAACGGGGCCCTGGACCAGGTTAAGCTACTTCAAAATGGAATGGTTTTATATCTGATGCCCTCTCAAATTTGCCAGCCAATGGTTATTCAGACGTAAGTATTGTAGTATTTTCAAGTTGTTAACAAATGATCATAACTGATATCAAAACTAATATCTCATTTTCTTTACAGCTGTAATTCCATGACCCGATGGTGTGCATTTTAAAGAGATAGTACAGATTCTCCAAGAAGTTCCAAGTGACACGAGGGACATCCATTCGGTTCTGATGGACAGGAATTTGAGAATCGTCGGATTGATCGAGCGTGGCCAAAGTATAAGGATTGAGGGAACGTTAAGGGTTGTCTCGAAGAAACAAGCGAAGCGTAAGACGCCTGGAGTTGTTATAACTTAGGGGGTTGATCCAGAAAGAACACCCACAAATGATGAACTTGTGGTTGGGCCTTCTGATGCCTCTAAGGAATCCAAAGGAAAAAGAAAAGACAAGGCAGCTACTTTCAAACGTTTAAAATATGTGAGATGCAAATCTGTGGTCGTGTCTTTGCCTGTTCCTGGGATTAAAATTTTGGAGGCTCCTCCCTCACATGTGGAAAACCTTTTTTAAGGGCTCGCCAATATCCCAATTTCGGATTATGTATCATTTCAACATGATGCCGAATTGGATGAGCTTTAGCACGCTTTAGAGTTAAGCAAGTCTCTTCCCACTAGTGTGGCCAACATTTTCGGTTGGTCAAAGGGTTGCACATACATATGCACTTCATGGCACTACACGATTCCCGACGTAAGTTGCTTACTTTGGGAGATTACTAACCATGTTCTTCTTTTACTTTGCAGATACAATGACTAGGTGAGATTCTATGCTCGAAAGCCTCCGTTCAACGCGCCATTCTTCTACATATTATGAGTCACATGGGAGAGAGACAAAGAGGGATTACGACCGTGGATACTCTAGTCAGGAATGATATGACAGAGATAGGGACGGGGACTACAGACATCGATCTCGATCCCATACCCATTCTCCGCCTCTTAGAATCCCCACACACCCCTTGAACTATGCAAAACAAGCGGTAGAGCCTCCCCACCAAAAACCGTCTTCTCGAGTCTTTAGGCCTTAATCATACCGTCATAAAATCGAAACAATGGCCCCCATAATTGAAGAGCAGGTCCCTACCGAACCTACAGGGGAAGGAGCGATTAAGATCTTTCAATTGAAAACGGATTTTCCAAACATTTGATTTGATGGTTACAACATCCCTCCACACTCAAAGAGAATTCCAGCGAAAGTTGAGAACACGATGCATGATTATATTCATGACTTCTACGCTCAGTATAAGGAGTGGTCGAAAGCGGCTGAGAAAGCATCGAAGGTGGCCATTGAGCGGGCAGCTATCATTGAGAAATTAGAAAATGAGCTTGCTCAGAAAGATCACATTATACAAGTGCTTAACACTGAAGTTGAATCCTCCCGAAAGTCGAAAATAGAGGCCATTCAAAAGGCCGACGAGGCGAACGTGGCTATGGAGAGGATGGGGCAGTCACTATGCCCTGGTGGAGGAGATGGGCCATTGAAACACCACTGTTACTGTCGAATGGGATGCAGCCCTCAAAGAACTCAACAAGCTTAAGGCCAAATTCTCCGAAATTGCCAAGGATAGGGATGATGCGAACAACACAGCCCAGGAGGCATGTGAGCAGGCCGTAGTGCTCCGACCCGAATGATATGCGGTAGTGGAGAAAGTCCGTATGGTGGAGACCGAGGCCGAGGAGAGGATCCAAATGGCAGAGTCTAGGATAGAGGCTGATATCGAAGATCTCCTCATCACTTACAATGCTAATGTGTTGAAGCAGAGGAATCTAGCCTGGCTCAAAAATTATCCAATACGTCTTCATAACGCTTGGGGTGGATTGGTTGAGGAGGAGAAGGCGGCGCATCCAGATGAATCAATTGATGAGTTTGAGCTTGAGAAACGCATGCTGAATGAAGACAAGAAAACGATTCTCCATGATTCGATGATCTCACAAGAAAAGGAGCAGCTCGGTACCCAACACTCGGAGGTTGGAGAAGGTTCAGATGTTGAACATCATGATACAAGTCTCGAGATTCCTGCGCCAATCCAACTTGAACCTGTACCAGCGGTTGAAACCCAATATGTCACTGCTTACAATCTGGAACAGCTGCAGTTATCTCCGATGAAAAAGCACACTTCCGAAGCTGTTCAGCTGTCCGCGAGCCAAACTGAAAGGTACTCTGAACATTCTTCATACGTGCTCAAAATGCGAAGCGTGATTTGAAGCGTTTACTAATAGTCTGTCTTTTTTCTATCCAGTGATTGGAGTTACACTGATAACGCCTCTTGTAGCTCAAGAATCGTAGCAAACGTCGGAGGGTATCATTATTGAGGCGATCACCACAACAATGGCAGCGCCGGTCGATGGAATGCAGGGGGTACACTCTCCTTTGACGAGCAGATGATGGAGGAACTCCTCATTCGACACAGTGACCCCTTTACAGACCTACCATTTGTTATAAATGGAATCGCACCTGTTACTAATTCTTCAATGGCGACCACCGATGCCCCCCGGCGAGGCTTAAGTAATTCGCGAAGAAGAGATATTGGCTGAAATCAACGCTGAGATGGAGGCAATGACTCGTGGTGGTAGTTTTGGAGGAGGAATGGCGACACCTGGCCCGGCTCCGTTGAGGCTGATATAGCCCGGGGGTACAGTTGTCGACACTAGCATGCCCATCCCGCCTCCTACAGTTGATCCAGCTCCCCTGTCTCCACCTTTAGGAAGTATACCCGTACATTCGAGTTCGGAGGAGGACGTTGAGATCATGCCCCCATCTGGAGATCGGCCATCGAAAGGCAAGAGCTCATGGCGGAAAATCACTAGCAGCTCCAGCGGGTCCACGCCGAAGAAGAAGATGAGGAAGAAGAAAGAGTAAATATGCCTTTTCGGCACATTTTTTGGTAGATAGATAGGAATCTATTTTGCTTTCCTTTCACAGGCCATGTATAGACGTGGGTTTGGCCCCTGCTAGTAGGAATTTTGGAACAAGCTTGTACATGAATTTTCTTCCACAGATAGTTGAAATGAACCTATTTTTTTAGCTTTAACTCTATTACTATCTCTTATGCTTAAGTGTTCTAGTATTTGAATTCTAGTCTATTGCACTTGCAAAGTTCCAGCCTTTGAGTCGAGTTTGTTTTTATTTGTCAAGCCTGGAAATCACAGACACGAGTCATGACCGGGGATTAAGTTTAACTTTGACGTTGCACTGCTTCTGTCAATGGTTGACACTTAAGTTTTTCCTACATTTTCGGGGATGAGTTGTAAAGATCAGCCAGCGATTGTATTTTGCCTTCATTACATTGAGCTAAACATCTTTGAATCGATGCTAAAACAAGTGAGAGTGGAGTGGTCGAATCGCACTCGCTCACTTATTAATGATCACATCCGCACTCCGGGGATCTACATTCGTATGTTAGTGGTCGATCATGCCTGTTTAATTTTTAAGTATATGTCCATACTCTAGGGGCCTAAGTTAATTTGCGAGTGGTCATTCACACCCGCGTTATGTTTATACTCTGACCACACTCTGGGGACTCTGAGTTATTTTCAGTCGATTCCCTAGTTCGCACTCTGGGAATCCAAAGATAGTTGATGTTTTTACTCTAGTTCACACTCTACGAACCCGAATTTAGTATTTATACTCCAACTCGCACTCTGGGAATTTAGAGTCGATGCTTATACTTCGACTCGCGCTTTGGGAATTTGGAGTTAATGTTTATACTCCAATTCGCACTTTGGGAATTTGGAATTGATGCTTATACTCCGACTCGCGCTTTGGGAATTCAGAGTTAATGTTTATACTCCAATTCACACTCTGGGAATTTGGAGTTGATGCTCATACTCCGACTCGTGCTCTGGGACTTCGGAGTTAATGTTTATACTCCAATTCGCACTCAGGGAATTTGGAGTTGGTTTTTATACTCTGACTCGCACTCTGGGAATTCAGAGTTGATATTTATGCTCTAATTCGCACTTTGGGAATTTAGAGTCGGCCGACACATGGTCAGTCACGTCTGTTTAGGCTTTTTAGAATTTCACTCGCACTCCGGGAACGATGGATTTATCAAGATCGCGAATGGTTGATTCACATCCACCCCGAGTCAACAAGTGAGGTCGTTAGATGGACGGGTCCATCCTCCTCGAACTTGGTTTGGATACAGGTGAGGTCGTTAGGTGGACCGATCCACCCTCCTCGCAACCGTATTTATGATTCTATACTCCAGCTCGCACTTTGGGAGACTGAATTTAGTTGGAGGATTGTCGTGTATCAATCCAATTTAGTCTTTAGCGTGATGACTTACCCTCGAGCTTGGTTTTCACTTAGTGAGTGGCCGGTCGTACCACAGTTACTCCCTATTTGAATAAATTCCATCGTATGATGGAACTTAGCCTTCGTGGGTCGTGATGGTTGTATGTCACATTCAATAAATCACAGCTCTGGCTCGAAGAGATGGCATTTTATTGCTGAAATGAGAAAATATGGCAAAGTTAGCTGCCTTATTACAAATTCAAATTTTGAAATGCAGAAAAAAATTGCAAAGGATTAATAGATAAAATAAATAAAGCATGTCATGTGTAGCAGTGACAACGATCCTCGCCATTCCAGGCTCCTGACAAAGTAGGACCGCCAATGGTTGATAACTTAAACGTGTCATTTCCAAGCTTTCGTTCAATCACATATGGCCCTTCCCACGTTAGTTTCGTGTGCGAAGGTACCGGGTACATTCTTTTGAGGACGAAATCATCGAGTTCGAAGGTTCGGGGTCGAACTTTGACATTATGCAATTGGAGGACTCGATTTTGGTATGCGGTTGCTCTCAAGTCAACATGATCCCCCTGAACGACCCCAACTCCATTGGTGGTAAGGAATTTTAAAGTTAAACACCAGGGGGCAATAACAGCCCTGAATTCAACAAGGTTCGGTCGACCCAAGAAAGCGTTGAAGAGCACCGCGACCTAACAAGCCAAGAAGCTCAGCAGCCTAAGGGTTGAATGACCTAGCGAGTTAATAAGGGGAGCGACCTAACAGGGAAGAAGTTCTGCAGCGAGATAAGGTGTGACGACCTATTCCTAAGCCGCTCACGACCTAAACATACCAAAGGAGCTTCCTATGCCGCTCATGACCTGTGACTTGTTAGTTTATCCAGAATGATCAGGTGCACCATATTTAAGCCGTAAGCCACTCCCACTAGGTCGCGGACGACCTACGACCTATCCAAGGTCGCTTGCGACCTACGACCTAACGCCGAACTCTCCTATAAATACCCCGCCTACTCCAACTAAAAGGGGATCTTTTTGGCTCATTTTTGGAACGCCGATACTCTGCTGAATTCTCGACTCACTCGACACTTCAAACGCGAAAAACATCTTAACAAACTTCAAGAGGAAATCTAACACAATCAACATGGATTCAAAGAATTCTTCTACATCGGAGTTCTAGTTGTTTGTCTCATCAGTATTGTAATCGAAGATTGTTGTAATGTTGTAATTGATTCAACAATAAAGAAGATTAAAGTGGACGTAGGCTTAACATGAAGCCGAACCACTATAAAACTGTTGTCTTTTACAGCTTTCTCTGTGACTTTTCTATTTGTTTCTAATTCCTGTATTCACAGGTGGTGCTTTCACTTAATCTCTACATACACTGGGGTGTTAGCATTCAATTTTAAGCGTTAACATTTTTGGTGCTTTCACTGAGAACCCAACTCAGGCTATTTTCATCATTGCTTCTCAAAAATTTATTGAAAGAACCTCTCTCAAAAGCAAGAGTCTATCAGAGATAATGGCTCCTGGAAGAAAACATGGATCTTCAAGACCTAGTAATGTCCATGAGAATACTGACACTTCTCCTTCGTCAAGTCAAGCAGCACCAAGTGCCGAAATTACACGAGCGGAGTTAGATGCTGCAGTATCTAGGTTATACCAACAGATGGAAGCCCAAAAGGCTTTGATGCTTGAAAGGTTAAATGCATTGCTCAGAGCTAACCGTCAACCGGTGAGTAATGAAGAAAACCTTACAGATGATGTTCATGATCCTGAAGAGAGGAATATTCCTCAAGGAGTTGCTAACCCCGCCAAAGAAACACCTCCTCAACCTGGAGGATCGACACCACAGCCAACTCTCCGCGAACGTTTGTCCAGACAAACTTCCGAGAAAATGGCCGAAGTCTGTCCTGCTGATCCTTTAAATGATGAGGAATATCTTTCGGCATGGTGCGACCAATTATGAAAGAAAGCATGCAGAGGGATGAAGATGAGAAGGAATGGGGATTCGCTCCGAGCAAAACTCCGTTCACTGGAAGGATTCTAAAGGCGGAATTCCCAAGGAAGTTTGTTCCTCCTACCATCCCGGCTTATAAGGGAACAAGCAACCCTAATCAATTCCGGTATAAGTATGATTGGCACATGACTGGTGCTAGAGCGTATGATGAGATCAAATGCCGGTACTTTCCGCTATATTTGGAAGGAGTGGCTCTGCTCTGGTTCACAAAGCTTTCGGTCCGATCCATAGACCAGTTCGCCGATTTGACTCGGAAGTTTAAAGAGCAATTCAGGCTGTATGCTTCAAAGGCAAAGGATATTATGTCACTGTCAAGCTTGGAACAGAATTCTGGGGAATCTATCAGGTCTTTCTTGAACCGCATCAACATAGCTTTGGCTGAAGTGGACAATGCAGAGCCACGAATGGTCTTGACATACCTGATGAGGGCAATCGACAAATCAAGCGAATTTGGGAAGTGGCTGAAGATGAAAGAACCGAATTCGCTTGAGAAATTCTATAAGAAGGCTGATGAATTCATGTGCTTGGAAAGCCTTCGAGCACCAGTTAAAGTAGCATTGACAAAGGTTAAGAATAATACTCCTGCTCCTACCAAAAGGGAATCCGGAGGTCAGAAAAGGGAGAACAATGGTGGGAAGAAACAGAAAGATATGAAGAAACCTTGCTTCTTAAAACCTTCAGATTTCACTCCTTTGACTGACACTCCAGAGAATATCTTTTTTGCTACCAAAGATGCAGTAGAATATCCTAAACCGCCTGAGATGAGAGTTAGCAAAAAGGCCGCTCAGAGTGGGAGATTCTGTCGGTTTCATAATCAACTCGGTCATGATACCAACGAATGTCGCCATCTGAAAAGTTTAATTGAAGAACTACTGAAGGAGAACAAGTTGCAGCAATATGTTAAGAGAAGTAGAAATGACCCAACTTCATCTACTAAGGGCTAGCAACTTCCTGCTCATCCATCTGGCTCGGATGAGTGGAATACCATGCATGAATCGGAAAGGCCTGTTATCAATGTGATTACAGGAGGTCCTCACCCAGCAGGTAGAAGCTGGGGCGAGATGGAAAGATATGCCTGTGCCTTGAAGTATGTACCGGCAGAAGAGAGTGTTTTTGTGCTAGAAAATGAAGCACCTTTGAAGCAGCAGAAAGCTTTCAATGATGATATTGTGTTCAAAGCCAGGGACTCTATGGGTATTGAAGCTCCAACCATGGATCCCTTGGTCATCTCTGTAGGCATTGGGCCGGCTATTGTGAGAAGGGTGCTTGTAGATTGCGGCGCTTCTTGCAATGTTCTCTTCAGAAAGACGTTTGACCAAATGAAAATTCCGATGGCTGACGTTCAAGCCTTATCTCAGAAGATCGTTGGGCTTACTGGCGAACCGAAGCAGCCCATTAGAACTATCGACTTGTTCGTGGAGCTTGGAGAGGGGCAGAAAAAGGTGGTTCGGAAACAGACTTTTGTAATTGTTGACGAATTTTCTGCCTACAACGCCTTCCTAGGCCGACCAACTCTTGCGGCTTTTAAGGCAATTCTCGCCCCGTGGTGCCTCACTATGAAATTTCCTACGGATAATGGCGTTGGAGTTGTTAAAGGGGATCAGAATGCTGGGCGAGAATGTTATCTAATAGAGTTGCGTGAAGCGAGAAAGAGATAAATGGGAAAAGATGCGGCAGCCCTAGTCCGCATCAAAGAACCAACCTTGTAGCAATTACAGGGTGGCCCCTGCACTGGCGAGCATAGCGGGGCACGAAGAGAAATGGACCCCAGAAAAGCTAGTGCAGGGGAGAATAGAGTGGTGCCAGTGGAAGTAATGGTGCCAGTACCTGTTGACCCGAAAGATCGGAACAAAGTAGTGAATGTGGGTTCGCAACTTAATTTGACGGTTCAAAATTCCTTAATATCATTCTTGAAAGAAAATCTGGATGTATTCGCTTGGACTCATGCTGATATGTGCGGAATATCCCTAGAAATTGCAGTACGTACTCTGAATATTGATCCGAAGTTTACACCGGTAAAACAGAAAAGAAGAACCTAGGGTCCTGAAAGGTCAGCAGCGTTGAAAGAAGAGGTAAACCGGCTTATGGAGAATGGTTTCATCACGGAGTCTACTTATCCGAATTGGGTTTCAAATCCAGTACTGGTTAAGAAAGTTAATGGGAAATGGAGAGTTTGCATTGATTTCTCAGATTTAAATAAAGCCTGCCCCAAAGACTGCTTCTCGTTACCCAGGATAGATCAGTTGGTGGATGGAACAGCGGGGCATGAATTTTTATCTTTCATGGATGCTTACTCCGGATACAACCAGATTATGATGCATGAGCCGGATCAGGAAGACACAAGCTTCATCACCGATGTTGGTCTCTACTGCTATAGAGTCATGCCCTTCGGACTTAAGAATGTAGGGGCAACTTACCAAAGACTCGTCAATGCTATGTTCAAACCGCAGATTGGCAAAACTATGGAAGTTTATGTTGATGATATGTTGGTGAAGTCAAAGAAAGCGGTAGACCATATGGACCACTTGGCGGAAATGTTTGCAATCCTCCGGAAGTACGGAATGAAGCTTAATCCTTTGAAATGTTCGTTTGGGGTGGAGTCCGGAAAGTTCTTGGGTTTTATTGTGAGTGCTAGGGGCATTGAAGCTAATCCTACTCAAATTGCTGCCTTAAGAGAAGTCAAAGCTCCTAGATCGAAGAAGGAATTGCAAAGTCCTAATGGAAAAGTCGCTGCCTTGAGTCGATTCATTTCTAAAGCTACTGATAAATGCATTCCTTTCTTTGATGCACTGAAGAAAGGAAGGAAGAATTTTGATTGGACTCCTGAATGCCAGAAAGCTTTCGATGAATCGATTCGTCATAAGGAAACGCCTCCAATATTTTCTAAGCCCGACGATGGTGATGATCTTTTCGTATATTTGGCAACCTCATCTCATGCTCTTAGTGCAGCGTTGGTACTGGAAGACGCAAAAATTCAGCGCCCGGTCTATTATATCAGCAAGAGATTCACCGGGGCAGAGATGAATTATTCAAAATTGAAAAAGCTCGCCTATTGTCTACTGATTGCATCAAGAAAGTTGAGGCCGTATTTCCAAGCTCATCCTATCAAAGTCCTCACTGATCAACCTCTAAAGAAAGTCCTGTTTCGTCCTAAGACTTCGGGTCGTCTTCTGAAATGGAATATTGAACTCAGCCAATACGACATCACTTATCTCCCCGGAGAGCAATCAATGGAAAAGCTTTGGCAGATTTCATCGCAGAATGTAGAGATAAAGGTGATAGTGAGGAAGAAGTGACTGATAATCCCCCAATTCGATGGAAATTATATGTTGATGGTGCAAGAAACGATTACTGTTCCGGAGCTGGAGTTGTGCTTGAAACCCCTGAAGGGCGGTCATTGTGCTATGCATTGAGATTGGAATTCCCTTCGACAAACAATGAAGCAGAATATGAAGCTCTTATTGCCGGCTTGAGAATTGCTAAAGAATTAAATGTCAAAGTGTTGCAGATCTTCAGTGATTCACAGCTTATTGTATGTCAAGTCAAGAAAGAGTTTCAAACTAAAGGAGGAAATATGCCTGCTTATTTGTCAAAAGCCTAGGAACTTCTCGATGATCTTGACCATTATACGATAAAACATGTACACCGGGAAGACAACATGAAGGCAGATTCTCTCGCAAAGTACGCAAGCACTAGTGAAGCTCAATTATTGGGATTAGTTCTTGTAGAAGTCCTGTCAGCTCCAAGCACTGATGAGATGGATATTGACTGGATCATGACTATATCTCAGGAGCAAGAATCATGGATGACTCCGATAATGGAATATCTGCTCAACGGTTCTCTACCAGAAAATTCAAAAGAACGACAGAAGTTGCTAAGAAAAGCCTCTAGATATATAATTCAAGATGGCCGATTGTATAGACGGGGATTCTCAATGCCATTACTCCGATGTGTGACCAAGGAAGAAGCTAAGACAATTCTAGCCGAAGTACACGGAGGAGAGTGTGGAGACCATTCAGGTGGTCAAACTCTAGCAAAGAAAATTCTCCGCTATGGGTATTTTGGCCAGATATTAATCGTGATGCTGCAAGTTATGCCCGATGTAACGACCCGCCTTTTTGGACAGTTTAAACCGACGATCAAATACACATGTCGATTCCAAACCATTCAAAAGGGCAGATGGTTATTGGGGTAAATAAGAAAAGAAAAGAAGGAGAAATAAAGGAAATGAAACAACACAGAATCTCGCAGCGGAACAATAAAATATAATAGTCAAATAAACAGTTCATGAAGCTGTTTACTATATTTTGACAATTATTTATACAACATTTATCAGAGTTATACATATACAACAGAACAATTAAAATAATGCAGCAGATAGCATGATGCAAGGGTAATAATAGTAATAGTATACCAAAACTTCGTCTTCGTCCTCCAGAATAGATCTTCAAAAATCTGAAAAAAACTCAGAACTGCCCCGAGCGTAATGAAAAGACAAAACACTCGAGTCAGGACTAAATATCCTTATGAAAGTTAAATCAATAGCGAATAAATATGAGTGTAACGTCGTCAGAGATGTTTACGGGGTTTGACATCTCATATCCAGTGTCAATGTGCGTGCAATAACTCAAGAGA
The DNA here is from genome assembly GCA_030765085.1 of Allium cepa. Taxonomy (NCBI): domain Eukaryota; kingdom Viridiplantae; phylum Streptophyta; class Magnoliopsida; order Asparagales; family Amaryllidaceae; genus Allium; species Allium cepa. Next base: position 492,212,199 of record CM060942.1, read on the forward strand.
TGTTACGGGATTTTCCATCTCTTAAGGATCCGTTAAACTATCTACTATGTAGTAATGTACGCTAAGTAGATAATGCCTATCAGTAATATAAAGTATCAAAATAGCGTTAAGGCGTTACCATAATCCCCCTTAACACATTTTTATAATGCCATAGTCTATACAGCACCGTAAGCCCCACCGTAAACTGGTGGTTATCAGAGGGTACCCCATAGGTATAACACAAAACATAACATAGTGGTCGCGAATAGGATAATCAGTATGACAAGGTAAATGAGGCGATACCAACTAGGATACTAGTAGTTGCGTGATCCGGACTGATGTTGAGCATAGCCAGCAGCTACCCCAACACAGCGAAACAACACTCCCAAATCAAGGGGTGCACCCAAATCGAATCACAAATGTAATAGAAATGGTATCGAAGAAGCATGTCCGCTAGAGGTGGCGAACCTCAATGGCCCGGCGCGGCTCCTGTTTTAGTCATGTCAGGGGTCATCCAATATCGTTCTCTTTCTTCAGTCAACGCGTTCACCAAACCATCCACTTCATTCTGGATCAACACTCCACGCATAATAGTTATTAAAGTGGTTTTCGGTATCGACAGAGAGTATGTCCATATCCGATCCCGGTCTCTTCAATAACTACGTATTATTACACCGTTGGCTCTTTTACATTTCAAATCGATTCATAATTGATATCAAAATATCATATTCGCTTCAAAAATCAAATCCATTTCAAATATCATCGTATCTTTTCAAATGTAAGATTCCGTTTCAAAAATTATTTTCCGCATCCATATCTCATTTCGATTTCAAAATCATTTCGAATTTCAATTTTAGGCTGCAACTTCATTTAAACCAATTCGTGTTTAAATTCAAGATTTAAATATAAACATTTCACCTTATTGACCAGCTTAGAATTTTAGAAAATAATTTTAAGTAGTTTAAAAGTAGTTTAAATCATTAAAACTAGTTAAAATACTTAAAATCTTAAAATGGATTTGAAATAGATAAATTAGTTTAAAGTAATTTAAATTGGGTTAAGTAGATTTAAAATAGATTAAAATAGTTCAAGTATTCAAAAATAGTTTACATAACTGAGAAATTTGGAAAACAAAATAAAACAGCTTCAAAATCAATCCATTTCAATTATAACTTCCCAGTTCAAATCAATTCCAATTTCCATTCTACCGATTCAATTTCGAGTTCAATTCAATCAACGTCAATTTTTACTTCGAATTAATTCAATTTTTCATTCACCTTTAATTTATTCAATTTCAATTTATATCGATTTGGAGCTTGATTTCTCAAAATATCAATTTATAACACTTAACAAAAATTTCCAACAATATTCAAGTTTAAATCCAAATTCCCAATATGATTCAATTCCAAACTCGATTTCAAAATATCATTTTTATATCACTTTTACTTAGTAATATTCAAAGCTCGAATTAAGGTTAAATCTTTAAACAAATCAATTTTCGACATTCAATCATATCCAATTTTCAAATTTCAAAGTCTCAACTTAATTATTTAACAAAATTCCTTTAACCAAAATTTATTTCAACATTCCAAACTCAATTTTTCGATGAATTCAATTTCTATAAATCGATTTCTATTTATAACTTTTAAATCAAAACATTTAAATAAATTTCAAATCGACGATTTCAAAAATTATTAATTTAGCCAATTCGGTGTCCGTATAAAATTTTCTATCCTATGGCCAAGTACTTATTTATTTCAATTGAATGTCAAGGATGAATATATATATATCACTTAAATCAATCATAGTGGCATATGTATGCATAACAGGTTATATACAAGCAAATAAGCATCCAAACATTTAAATATCAACCAATAGCATCCATCGAAATAAATCATCCAATAGACAATACAATTCATCGCAATTTCATAGTTATCAATGTCAGGTAATTTAATCGCAATTAAATTTTAATTTCAATTTATCTGTCAGTTTAATTTCAACGGTTAATTCAAATGACAATCTATATGACAATTAAATTTCATCAAACAACGACAAATAAAATCATAACACTTCATAATGTCAAATTTAACTAGCACAAAGATATTTAGTACGGTGTGAGCGTTATAAAACACTCACCTTGATTTTTACGATTTTAAATCAAATCGAACGATGTTCGATTTAACTCAAAATTTTCTCTAGCTCCAAATGACTCCAATCCAATTTCATTTCGAAGCTCTCATCATTACGATCGCAACGCAAAAATTCTCGCTCCAATCGGACCTCGTATGTAGAATATATTCAATAAATAAGTTCGCCGATATTTAAATTAAATTTAAATCCTCAAATACAAATAACCCCTTACCCAACCAAAGGCCCAAGGCCCACGCAACATCTTCCTCCCCAAATAGGTGATACGCGTTCTACAGGTTGAAGAACCCACCACGCACGCGTCTAGGGCTTAGGGCCGCACCCTCCACGATCGCCTCTAGCTCGATCAACGAGCACCAATGCGCGCGCCACGATGAACCCCACCTTCGGCTGCAAAAGCTACGAACTCGGTCGCGTATATACGTTGGAAAACGCGTGCGACCTGTGGGTGAACGCGAGCAGATAACTCCCCACACGCTGCGCTTCATTCAATCACCATCGTTGGATATCTAGCTCGTACTGTGCTCTGCAACTTCCGTTTAGAAAGTTTTGCGAATTGGTTAGTGGATTGCAAGAAAAATGAGGAAGAACATGGGAGAATTTCGGCCATTAGTCATGAAAACGGCGGCTGGACATTTCAAGTAGGGTTAGGGTTTTGTTTCTCGAAAATGGAAATAATCAAGTGCTTATATAGAAAATATCGAAACACTATTCATTCCGGGTTTTCTGAACTCCGATTTACGCGCGGTAACCGGCGTTTCTAGGGTTTATACCGTGTTCTGGACACAATGGAACAGGTTTTGGAAGCTAATTCGATCGTATGTGTGAGTTACAGCGATAAACGATCAATTTAAATTAAATCGATTTAAACTAATTTCTAGGCGTTTTGGCTTGCCCCGGACAAACGGTAAATCCGATTGACATGAAATTTGAAATCTTACAATAATATCACATTACAGATCCGATGAAACTGGTTTCGTCAAAATCCGAGACCGTTTGAAAAATGACTATTTTAACTCGCCAAATTAATAATAAAACAATTCAACGCGTTTCGAGCTGCCACAGTCAAATGACAACTCCGATTGCTACGAAAATTGAAATCCGATAATAACTAACTATTACGGATCCAATGGAACTAGTTTCGTCCAATTCTGAGACTGTTCAAAAATTGGCTATTTTCAGTCGATAATTAAATATTAAAATATTCACTTTTCACAAATTTACTTTTCATTCGATTTTAAATGTCCTACAACATCATTCAAACTTTAATATGATAAAATAAAATTTTACAAATCATTTTTAATCATATTAAAACCGTTATTCAATTTATCCAATAAATTCCAATTTTAAAACTTATTAACTCTATTATATTCCCGATATAACTTACATTCATTTTGGAAACCAATTTGAATCATATTCAATACAATTTCAATTATTCACTCTATTTTCATATATTAAATTTCAATATCAAATTAATCGTATCAAATTCGAAATTTAATTATTCAAACATTTGTAATATTAAATTTAAACAAATTTGATTATTCTTAAATCACTATCTTTTGAAATATTCAAACGAACTTATAAAATTTAACAAATTCAAATTATAGAACAACCATTTCATTAAAACAGTTATTCAATTCCCGTTATTCAATCAATTCAATAAATTCCAAATATTAAATTTAAACAATTTAATTTTTCAATATTTGACGGATTTCAATATTGGATTTTTAAATAAGATTTCATTATCAGTCGATTTACTATATTACATCCAATGAATTCCACATTATTATTTAACTACAGTTAGAGATAATGCACTCAACTAATATATAAACTTTCATTTCAATTGCAATTGGTTTACAAATTCAATTCGACTAACAAAATGAATAGGTAACTTAAATACTTGTCGCCGTTAACTTTTAATTACTTATAAGTTTATTATTTACAAACCCGTGTCACAATTACCTATACAATACAAATTCATTCAATTACCTTTGACTACACCTTATTCCAATTGATTTGGGATTTCATTCAATTCATAAATAATTAACTTAGATAAATTTTGTTGCACTTCATTCTAGTTATTATTATTCCAAACGACTTATAATTTTTTTTTCTAACACTAAAATCACGAAAACTTATTAAATTAGCTATTTTAATTATCGAAAATTTACGGGTCGTTACACTCTCCCCCACTCAAAACTTTTCGTCCCCGAAAAGGAAAAAGAAGGGAAAAGGAACTAAATAAAGAATTCAACATTTGATATATTTTATTCAAAATTATCCACTTATAAACAATGAAATTCCATTTATAAAGTCATAACTACGCTTCCACTAAGTTACTCCCAACGGCTTCCTAACTTTAAAAGTTAGTAATCAAAACAAGTTATTAAAAAAAATTAAAACTTGAAAAAATTTCTAACACCCGGATTTTACGGAAAATTTCGGCAGAGTCTCCTTTGCGCGGCTCGATCGGAAAAAAAAAATGACAGTATATATATCATAAATATACATCCCATCAAGTGATGAGGCATCCCGAAGGGAAAAAGTGTAAAAGTACGGAATGTAATCCGAGATATGTACCTTATATATTGTTAGCGAGCATATACGGCTAATACAGCGCGAATGCGAGCTCCAAATGCGAAGCAAGCGCAATCTGCACCTACTAAACACATAATAACTAAGTTAGAACCATGCATATAAAGATAGATCGATATACTTAGCCTACACAACATATATATAACATATTTAGCTTTAAAACTGAGATTCTAATTTTAGGACAGCAAACAAATCTTAGTTTTAGGTCACCTAAATGATAAAATTCGGCAGCAGAATCTAAAAAAAGTTGTTGCATTCATTTCAGGCTTTCCGGAATGTCCAAAATCATCGAATTCGGACCGTACGTTCAAAAATTATGGCCGTTTTACTTGGAGGATACGCCTCAGCCTGGGCAATGAATTGCGCAGGTCAGCGACGTTCACCCACGTTTTCGACCTTCTAAACGACATCAAAACACAAAACACTTAAAACAAAAGTTTTAGCTTAAGTTCTTAGCTTTCCATAAAGTGTAAGATCATCAAAATCCGATAAACCAGTCAAATGATATGGCGAAAATACTAAGGGTGTATAATACTGATTTTACTTATTTTTACACAGGACAGCGAGTAACATTCAAGTTTTTTAACCTAGTAGACCAAGGAATTTTCTCAAGTTATCTAAACAAAAGTTGTGCAATAGTTTCTAAGCTTTTCGAAAAGTCCAAGATCGTCAAATTTCGTTCATCTATTTAAAAGTTATGGCTGTTTTCGTTTCAGCATATATTGAACAATTTTGGATTTTTTCCCAAAATTTGCTTTTATTATTTCAAAGTACAAACCATTAAAACTTCAAATTTTCTAAAGAACAATCATAAACAAAAAGTCATTTATTTTCTTATTCATCCATGCAATAGGTTTACATTCAATTTGTTTTCGATTTATTCAAGTTTGTCTCATTCACATTTTAAATTCAAGTCAATTTGCTTCAATTTAAATTGAATCCAATTATATTTAATTTCACTTTGCTTCAAATTTGAATTTAATTATTTTAAAATTTTATTCCGTTTATTCAATTCCATTAACACTAATGAATTCTACTTAATCAATTTTCATCCATCTAACAACCAATGCATATCAAACATTAACATCCATCCAAAATCCACACTAAATCAATTATACATTTCCAAGTCAATTTTAATTTCGTACACTTCCAAGTTTATTGACATTTAGTTATATTCAAATTTAATTAGTTTCCATTTACCAATTTTGTATTTCATTAATTTTAAATTTTATTTATTCACTTAGATATATCATTCATTTTACAGCTTAAATTTCTTTTATATTCACAACTATCAATAGATCTTCACATTTTATTATTCACTCTCACACTGGTATATTATTTCTCTACTTATCCTTATTAGCACTTTAAACCTTCTAAGTATTTGGTAAGTTATAGTTATGCAAATAGAATGTAGTTAAACAACATACAACCTTTTTCATTTAAAGTTGAATTTTTAATTAATTAATTCTTAAGTCATTACTTAAATTTCACTATAATTTAATTTCACATTTACATTCACATATAGTATTTCCATTTTATATTAACATAATTGTGAATCGCCTTTAAATGTTAATTTAAATTCCAATTATTTACTAACAATTTTATTTATGTTTGCAAACCATTAATTAAATGCATATTTCATTATTCAAACCTATACTTGTATATTATCCAATTAACAATTCATATAATATTTTTGAACTTCTTAAATATTTTGGTAAGTTATATCTATGCTATAGAATGAAATTTAATACTATGCGAGTTTTATAGTTTCAATTTTATTTTAAGTTCCTAATTTCCTAATTCTAAGGATTTCTACTTCAATTGATATTTTCACTTAGCTCTTAGGTTCATTTCTCATTTCACAATTCAGAAGTTCCTTAATGATTCAAGTCTAAATTCATTTCAATCATAAAAAAAATCATTAATTATTAAAGGACTTAAGAATTCCAATCCCGGTTTCGTTTCAAATCAAGTTTGAAATAATATATACTTATATAATTTACATATCAAATCATACTATAGAGAATACAAAATAAAATAAAATTTGAATCAAACAAGGTTTAGACAAGCTATTAAGTGGTCTCCCCCACTCGGACTCTCGAAAATAAACGCCGATGATGCGTGCACTCATCACCGAAATCATTTTCTAGCGTCAAGAGAAGGGAATATAACACTTATCATTAAAAAAATCCTTCGAAAACAATTTCAACTCAATTATACTATCATATAATACTCATATTATATTTTTCAAATTCTTGTAAGTCAATTTCAAACACCGGAATTTAAATTCCCAAATCCAAGTTAAAATTCATTTATATTCATTATCAATTGTGTTTACAAGATTTCATTTTCCTAAATCCATTGTTATTTAATCAATTGTTGTAAATATTGACTGATCAAACAATAACGATAATAATCTAATATTATCATATCCTAACAATCAATTCAATCAAAATGAATAAATATTCAAATAATTCTTCTATATAAAATATATTCCAAAACGATATTGTGTTGGTTTGTCCTATTCGAGTGTTTAGAAATTCCTATCGACGCCTTGGCGTCCCAAGTATCGACCAGAATTCATAAATACTCAACGGAACAAAGTTAACACAATATAAAAACCATTTTATATCAAATAACAAGTACGCTCTCTCATATACACTCAACTCATTCATATAGTTTACCTCTATTTCAATGAGTTATTCCCCACTAGAGCCAAGGTTTATCGCTAAACCAAAGCTCTGGTACCAACTGTAACGACCCGCCTTTTTGGACAGTTTAAACCGACGATCAAATACACATGTCGATTCCAAACCATTCAAAAGGGCAGATGGTTATTGGGGTAAATAAGAAAAGAAAAGAAGGAGAAATAAAGGAAATGAAACAACACAGAATCTCGCAGCGGAACAATAAAATATAATAGTCAAATAAACAGTTCATGAAGCTGTTTACTATATTTTGACAATTATTTATACAACATTTATCAGAGTTATACATATACAACAGAACAATTAAAATAATGCAGCAGATAGCATGATGCAAGGGTAATAATAGTAATAGTATACCAAATCTTCGTCTTCGTCCTCCAGAATAGATCTTCAAAAATCTGGAAAAAAACTCAGGACTGACCCGAGCGTAATGAAAATGTAGGATCTAGATTTAACCCTAGAGGGGGGGTGAATACGGTTATAGCAAATTTTCTTGATTTTAAACACAGAAACAAAAACTGCAGAAACAAATATGCTGAAAAAGTAAATCACACACAAAATTTACCCAGCTTCGGCAAACCCTGCCTACTGCTGCATTCCCAGATTTCTATTAGAATTAAACAGTATCCCGCTTACAAACACTCTACTAGACTCGCAGACATTTGCTCCCGCTCACAAACACTCTACTAGACTCGCACACCCTGCTCGCAAACATTTGCTCCCGCTCACAAACACTCTACTAGACTCGCACACCCTGCTTCGCCTGTAGAGTTTCGCTTACTCGCAAACTTTGCTTCCCGCCTATAGAGCTTCGCTTACACGCAAACTCTGCTCCTGCCTATAGAGCTTTGCAAACTCGCACACCCTGCTCACTGAACTAATTCTAACTAGACAATCTGACACTACCTAAACCCTAGGTGGTGATTTACAAAGTTTTGTTTCGAAAAGTAAAATTAAAAAACAATTAAACAACAATAAAAAAATAACCCTAATTTTAAAACCCTTAATTAAAACTTCTTTAAGAAAATAGGCCGGCCCCTTTTTACTCTAGCCCGTTGTCTTCTTTAGTTTATTTTGCTCTGTGAAAACAATTGTCGGCCTGCTTCCTTTCTTAGTTCTGAAATTAGGGCTTTGCTTTCGTTCTCTCTGCTCTGGAAATTAGGGCTTGAAGTCGCCGGCTTTAATTCGATCGATCCAGTGATGTTTTGCGTGTCGCCTTGATCGATTGATTCCTCGTTGCTTACGCGGCTGCTTTATTGATCGAATTCCTTCCTTACTTCGGTATGTAATTATACGCTGTTGCTTTTACTGATTTAATGCTTGCACGAATTCGATCGTGATTCGAGTTGGATGATTTGTTCTTTGTTAAGCTCGAACTCGAATGAATCTGAGATTTGCCGATGATGATAGTTTATATAGGGTTTGTAACCCTAGATTTGCGTTCGTACAATTCTCTATTTGAATTTATCTCGGCCGATCGTTTATGCTTGGATGCTTGCGATTTTGATTGACTTTTTCATATGCGTATAATTTTGTTACTTGCTTCCCACGGTTTGGTTGACACGGTTTTGATTATTGACTCGTTCAATATTGACTTCGGCCATTTTTTGATTTTTAAACTGTATTTTTGAATTTCGTGAATTTCTCGTTGACATTGGTATGCTTCCACGACTTTGACATTTACATTGTTCATCCCTCTGCTGGCTTGACTCTGATCACTTTGATTTCATGAATTTTCGTTCACTAATTGCAGCATGTTCGCTGTGGCATTGCATTGTCGTGCATTTGTTTTCAGTAGTCTGCACTTGTATAGTTGGTTCCATATTCATGTATCTTGATGTTGTATACACTTTTTCATGCTGATGTGATGCAGTTTCCTTCACTGTTGTATCTTTGGGAGTTTTCACTGCTTCATGTTGAATTCATTGAAGTATTGATTGTTGCATTACTTAATGTTGTCACTATGTTCGACATGGTCTTTGTAGTTGGTGATTTGCACTTGCACACTGTCTTTACTGTGGTTCACTGCATCATTGTACCCTGTATCTTTGAATCTTGATTCTGGTCAACACTTGTATTTGTAGTTGATTCTTTGAGTTTTTCTGAATATTGTTGTATTTGGACTTGTTCATTGTAGAATGTCACTGAAGTCTTTATCTTTGTGTCTTGATGCTCGGCCTATTGTGCATTTGTGGTTTCCACTGTATTGCATTTGTATCACTGTATCATGCTTGGCTTTCATGTTCATGTGTTTGTACTGGGCTCAACATTGCTGATACTTTGGTTTTACTGGCCACACATATGCATGCTTGCATCTTTCCAGTGAGTTTTGTTTTGTGATATCCATGTTGCAACTGTTTTGGTCGAGACTTGTTGTTTGTTGGCACTGGACCTGATCTGCATACATGATTGTTGCAGTCCATTTTGATGTTGGTCTTCGTTGCATTCATGTCATGTCACCTTGTGTTGAATCCAGTTTCAAAACTCGGGTTTGACCTTGTGCTCGAGAGTTGTGACTTTTATGTTATTGCACGTGAGTTGAACCCGGTTTTTCATTTGGGTTTGACCTGTGCTCACCTGTCCCTGTAAATCAAACAAGTGTATATATTGGCGTGCACGGCCTTGTGGCATATACAGTAATACACTGTATGTCACAAGTTGTTCGTGTATGATGAATTCAAATTTAAATTATGACGAACAACCCAAATAACTGAGGCAAATTGTATTTTCAAAAATCATGTTTCATTTTATATTGCAAAAATATTTCTTTTTTAGTTTTACTGCGTTAGTTTATATTTTTGCAGATTGCTCAAATACTGGATTCAAACTGGAATGCAGTTGAAGATAAATACGAGTGTGAGTGATATGTAGTGAGGTGAACTGTAAATATGAAATGTGATGTAATTGTAATCAAAGTTGTATAGTTATAGTGAGAGTTTGAAATTGTACTATTCAAAAGTGTAATAAATATTTATTTGAATAAAAAATCTGTTTGAATTCAAATTCTGTGTAATTTATTTTATTCAAGAAATATTTATTTAAACTGTGAAAAATAGAATAGTATATTAACAAATACATTTAAATGAATGTATATATGTTTATTATCATCAAACAAAAATCATATAAGCGCATATTCAACAATCTCCCCCTTTTGATGATGACAAACATATATTTAAGATTTTGAATGTATTAAATGCATTTGATCGTTTAATTTGCTCCCCCTATTTGAATGCTCCTCTCTACATAATACCCCCCTACATATATGCATACAAATAGAAATATATAAATGAGCCTATATGCAAAGTGAAAATTATTTGACCTTTGCTTGATTCTATTTAACAAAATCTTAACTTTTTACAAATAGAAATATATAAATGAGCCTATATGCAAAGTGAAAATTATTTGACCTTTGCTTGATTCTATTTGACAAAATCTTAATTTTTCTCTCCCCCTTTTGTTATCAGCAAAAGAATAACAGTGTTATAAAAATAGGGATGAAGTGACAAACATGAATCAAACATTTAACTCAATTGAATATAAATATCAAATTTCAATAAAACTCAAACAAATCATAATTACCCTTGTCAGGCGCATATTCCACTTTCAGAAGTGATATGAATGATTTCATCAGATAAAACCATATAGTTGTGTCTATTTGTGGTATATTTATTTCAGGAAATTTGAATATCTACTAACCATGCATAACCGTTAGGACTTTTAAATGAGATTAGTAGTATTCCAATTTAATTTAAAAAATGAAATCAAGTATCTTCTAACCACGCATGACCGTGAGGACTTTTAAATGGGATTAGAATCAACTTGTCTATTTAATCAATTAATTTTGATATGCGTTCCATACATGCATAACCGTGAGGACTTTTAAATGAGCATGGAAGCACATAATCAAAAATCCAAGTAATTCACCCATGCATAACCGTGAGGACTTTTAAATGAGAGTGAATACTTTGGATATTTATTTTATTGAAGAATATAATAAATTGAAGCATAAATAATTTCCTTCACAGATTTAAAGATATTGAAGTACGAATGATTTCCTTTGTAAACTACCACAAATTTACATACTATGTGTAATTTTGATGAGTGATGGTCGATAGAAAGATGATAGAAATAGAAATGATCATGGAATTTTTACCCAACAAAAAGTTTTTATAACTCTTGTTATGAAATTCTAAAGAAATTTTCTAATTATACTTTCTCGAGTTTTAATATATGATAAATATCAACACTCATCTTTATTTTCAATCACTATATATCTTTTCAGATAATCATTAGGGAGTTAGATAAGTCAAAAAATAGTCATTTAGAATCAAATTAAAAAATCAAATTTTTTAAAAAAAATGATTAGTCAATTTCTATAATTCCTAAATCCAAACGTAATTTGGAAAATCTGTCTTCGGGGAGAGGTTTTGTGAAAATATCAGCAAGTTGAGTTTCAGTTGAAATATATTCAATGCAAATGCCTTCTTTAGCAATGTGATCTCTAAGAAAGTGGTGTCTCACATCAATGTGTTTTGTGCGTGAATGATGAACATGATTATTTGACAAATCTATAGCACTCCTACTATCGCATTTTAATGGAACTTGTTTATAGACTAAGCCAAAATCAGATAGAGTTTGCATCATCCATAAAATTTGAGCACAACAACTTCCCAAAGCAATATATTCTGCTTCAGTGGTGGATAATGCAACACAATTCTGTTTCCGACTTGACCATGAGACTAATGAATGTCCTAGCATGAAACATGTCCCACTAGTGCTTTTTCTGTCAACCAATGAACCAGCATAATCAGCATCGGAATAACCTACTAAATCAAAATTTTCACAAGAAGGGTAGCATAGTCCAAATTTGTGTGTGTGAAAGATATCTCAAAATTCGTTTAGCAGCTTTTAAATGAGATTCTTTGGGATTAGCTTGAAAACGTGCACACAAGCACACAGAAAACATAATATCAGGTCTAGAAGCAGTAAGATAGAGAAGTGAACCGATTGTCCCTCGATATTTCTTTTGATCAATTGCAATTCCTTTCTCATCTTTGTCCAACTTTGTTGATGGGCTCATAGGAGTTCTCAACGGTTTGGAATTTTCGATTCCAAATTTTTTCAATAGCTCCAACACATATTTGGATTGTGAAATGAAAATACCATCACTGCTTTGCTTGATTTGAAATCCAAGAAAGTATTTCAATTCACCAACCAAACTCATTTCAAATTTAGCCTGCATGACTTGTTCAAAATTCTCACACAAGAGCTCATTAGTAGCACCATAAATAATATCATCCACATAAATCTGAACAAGCAAAAAATCACTTTCTTTATGTAATAGAAATAGTGTCGTGTCAGCACTACCCTTTTTAAAACCATTTTCCAAAAGATATGTACAGAGGCAGTCATACCAAGCTCTTGGAGCTTGCTTAAGACCATATAATGCTTTTTCTAGCTTATACACATGATTTGGAAATTCATGATTTTCAAAACCGGGGGGTTGTTCCACAAAAACTTCTTCTTTTTAATCACCATTCAAAAAGGCACTTTTTACATCCATTTGTTTAAGTTTGAAACCCTTATAACATGCAAAACTTAGCAAAATTCTAATGGCTTCTAACCTAGCAACTGGAGCAAATGTTTCATCAAAGTCTATGCCTTCTATTTGGTTATAACCTTTTGCAACCAACCTAGCCTTGTTTCTAATTACATTTCCCGATTCATCCAGTTTATTTTTAAACACCCATTTAGTCCCTACAATTAGATAGTCATTAGGCCTAGGAACTAATTTCCAAACTTTGTTTCTCTCAAATTGATTAAGTTCATCTTGCATCGCTAGAATCCAATTTTCATCATTAAGAACCATTTCAACAGAATCAGGTTCAATCTCAGAAATAAAACCACTATGACAACAAAACGCACACAAATTTTTATTAAATGAAGAGCGAGTACGTATACCTTCCATAGGATCACCAATAATTAATTCAGGAGGATGATTAGGTTTGAACCTTAATTTATCAGCATCAACAGTCCTACTTTCAGTTTTCTCACTAAATGTCCCTTCTTCAGTGCCTTCAATATCTACCCCATCGTCAACCGTCTTTTCAATCGTTCTATCTTGGTCAGATTCATCAAATTTCACATTGATTGATTCAACAATTGTTTTTGTTCGTTTGTTGTATATTCTGTAAGCCTTGCTCCTTGTTGAGTATCCCATGAAAATTCCCTCATCAGCCTTAGATTCAAATTTTCCAAGTTGATCACCTGTGTTAAGAATGAAACAAGGACATCCAAATACACGAAAATAAGAAATGTTAGGTTTTCTTTCATGCCACAATTCATAAGATGTTTTGCCAAGTATTGGTCTAACCATTACTCTATTCATTACATAGCATGAAGTATTCACTACCCCTGCCCAAAAGATTAGAGGTAGTTTATACTCACTCAACATGGATCTTGCCAATTCTTGCAATGTACGATTTTTCCTTTCAACCACCCCATTTTGTTGAGGTGTTCGTGCAGCAGAAAATTCATGTTTTAAACCATTTTCTTCACAAAAACTTTCGAATTCCAAATTTTCAAATTCGCCTCCATGATCACTTCTTAAGATTTTAATTGAAACTCCTTTTTCATTTTGAACAAGTTTTGCAAATTTTGAAAAATAATCAAAAGATTCAGACTTTTTGGCTAAGAAATAAACCCATGTAAATCTAGAGTAATCATCAACCAATACATAACAATAACGTTTTCCATTTAAGCTTGCAATTTCATTTGGTCCAAATAAATCCATGTGAATTAATTCAAGAACCCTTGATGTGCTAACAATGTTTTTAGGACGAAATGATGATCGACTAAGCTTGCCCAAGGAACATGCTTTACACACTTTGTTATTTTTAAATTTCTGATGTGGTAACCCCTTGACTAATTCTTTCGTTTCAAGTTTTTCTAAGAGGCTCATGCTAGCATGACCAAGTCTCCTATGCCATAAAAATGCCTCTTCGTCTGTGACTACCAAACATCTAGAAAGATTTAGATTATCAAATGAAAGTGAGTAAACATTTCCTTTTCTTTTGCCCATAAAAACAATGTTATTAGAATCTTTATCAATTATTTTGCAAGTATCACTATCGAAGACAACATTCATACCTTTGTCACATAGTTGGCTAATAGAAATGAGATTGTGATGCAAATTCTCAACGTATAAAACATTAGTTAAAGAAAAATTACCGTTACCTACTTCACCTTTACCAATGATCTTACACTTACTGTTGTCTCCCATGATCACATTTCCGCCTTTAAAATTCTCTAGACTAAGGAACTTCGATTTGTCACCTGTCATATGTCTAGAACAGCCTGAATCTAGAAACCATTCTTGTTGCTCCTTAGCTCGCCAACAAATCTCACTAGTTTCCTCTGAGCTGACTTCTGAATCTGATTTTGCCATCAAACACAAATTATCTTCCTCTCCTTCTTCACCATCCCAAGTCGCTGCAAAGACCTTGTATACCAAAGTTAAAAAACATTCAAACATATCTCTAGAGTTAAAGTAAATATATATCGGGCACTGATACCACTTGTAGGATCTAGATTTAACCCTAAAGGGGGGGTGAATAGGGTTATAGAAAATTTTCTTGATTTTAGACACAGAAACAAAAACTGCACAAACAAATATGCTGAAAAAGTAAATCACACACAAAATTTACCCAGCTTCGGCAAACCCTGCCTACTGCTGCATTCCCAGATTTCTATTACAATTAAACAGTATCCCGCTTACAAACACTCTACTAGACTCGTAGACATTTGCTTCCACTCACAAACACTCTACTAGACTCGCACACCTTGCTCGCAAACATTTGCTTCCGCTCACAAACACTCTACTAGACTCGCACACCCTGCTCCTCCTATAGAGTTTCGCTTACTCGCAAACTTTGCTTCCCGCCTATAGAGCTTCGCTTACTCGCAAACTCTGCTCCCGCCTATAGAGCTTTGCAAACTCGCACACCCTGCTCACTGAACTAATTCTAACTAGACAATCTGACACTACCTAAACCCTAGGTGGTGATTTACAAAGTTTTGTTTCGAAAAGTAAAATTAAAAAACAATTAAACAACAATAAACAAATAACCCTAATTTTAAAACCCTTAATTAAAACTTCTTTAAGAAAATAGGCCGGCCCCTTTTTACTCTAGCCCGTTGTCTTCTTTAGTTTATTTTGCTCTGTGAAAACAATTGTCGGCCTGCTTCCTTTCTTAGTTCTGAAATTAGGGCTTTGCTTTCGTTCTCTCTGCTATGGAAATTAGGGCTTGAAGTCGCCGGCTTTAATTCGATCGATCCAGTGATGTTTTGCGTGTCGCCTTGATCGATTGATTCCTCGTTGCTTACGCGGCTGCTTTATTGATTGAATTCCTTCCTTACTTCGGTATGTAATTATACGCTGTTGCTTTTACTGAATTAATGCTTGCATGAATTCGATCGTGATTCGAGTTGGATGATTTGTTCTTTGTTAAGCTCGAACTCGAATGAATCTGAGATTTGCCGATGATGATAGTTTATATAGGGTTTGTAACCCTAGATTTGTGTTCGTACAATTCTCTATTTGAATTTATCTCGGCCGATCGTTTATGCTTGGATGCTTGCGATTTTGATTGACTTTTTCATATGCGTATAATTTTGTTACTTGCTTCCCACGGCTCGGTTGACACGGTTTTGATTATTGACTCGTTCAATATTGACTTCGGCCATTTTTTGATTTTTAAACTGTATTTTTGAATTTCATGAATTTCTCATTGACATTGTTATGCTTCCACGACTTTGACATTTACATTGTTCATCCCTCTGCTGGCTTGACTCTGATCACTTTGATTTCATGAATTTTCGTTCACTAATTGCAGCATGTTCGCTGTGGCATTGCATTGTCGTGCATTTGTTTTCAGTAGTCTGCACTTGTATAGTTGGTTCCATATTCATGTATCTTGATGTTGTATACACTTTTTCATGCTGCTGTGATGCAGTTTCCTTCACTGTTGTATCTTTGGGAGTTTTCACTGCTTCATGTTGAATTCATTGAAGTATTGATTGTTGCATTACTTAATGTTGTCACTATGTTCGACATGGTCTTTGTAGTTGGTGATTTGCACTTGCACACTGTCTTTACTGTGGTTCACTGCATCACTGTACCCTGTATCTTTGAATCTTGATTCTGGTCAACACTTGTATTTGTAGTTGATTCTTTGAGTTTTTCTGAATATTGTTGTATTTGGACTTGTTCATTGTAGAATGTCACTGAAGTCTTGTGCTTTGTGTCTTGATGCTCGGCCTATTGTGCATTTGTGGTTTCCACTGTATTGCATTTGTATCACTGTATCATGCTTGGCTTTCATGTTCATGTGTTTGTACTGGGCTCAACATTGCTGATACTTTGGTTTTACTGGCCACACATGTGCATGCTTGCATCTTTCCAGTGAGTTTTGTTTTGTGATATCCATGTTGCAACTGTTTTGGTCGAGACTTGTTGTTTGTTGGCACTGGACCTGATCTGCATACATGATTGTTGCAGTCCATTTTGATGTTGGTCTTCGTTGCATTAATGTCATGTCGCCTTGTGTTGAATCCAGTTTTAAAACTCGGGTTTGACCTTGTGCTCGAGAGTTGTGACTTTTAGGTTATTGCACGTGAGTTGAACCCGGTTTTTCATTTGGGTTTGACCTGTGCTCACCTGTCCCTGTAAATCAAACAAGTGTATATATTGGCGTGCACGGCCTTGTGGCATATACAGTAATACACTGTGTATGTCACAAGTTGTTCGTGTATCATGAATTCAAATTTAAATTATGACGAACAACCCAAATAAATGAGGCAAATTGTATTTTCGAAAATCATGTTTCATTTTATATTGCAAAAATATTTCTTTTTCAATTTTACTGCGTTAGTTTATATTTTTGCAGATTGCTCAAATACTGGATTCAAACTGGAATGCAGTTGAAGATAAATACGAGTGTGAGTGATATGTAGTGAGGTGAACTGTAAATATGAAATGTGATGTAATTGTAATCAAAGTTGTATAGTTATAGTGAGAGTTTGAAATTGTACTATTCAAAAGTGTAATAAATATTTATTTGAATAAAATATCTGTTTGAATTCAAATTCTGTGTAATTTATTTTATTCAACAAATATTTATTTAAACTGTGAAAAATAGAATAGTATATTAACAAATACATTTAAATGAATGTATATATGTTTATTATCATCAAACAAAAATCATATAAGCGCATATTCAACAGAAAAGACAAAACACTCGAGTCAGGACTAAATATCCTTATGAAAGTCAAATCAATTGCGAATAAATTTGAGTGTAATGGCGTCAGAGATGTTTACGGTGTTTGACATCTCATATCCAGTGTCAACGTGCGTGCAATAACTCAAGAGATGTTACGGGATTTTCCATCTCTTAAGGATCCGTTAAACAATCTACTATGTAGTAATGTACGCTAAGTAGATAATGCCTATCAGTAATATAAAGTATCAAAATAGCGTTAAGGCGTTACCATAATCCCCCTTAACACCTTTTTATAATGCCATAATCTATATAGCACCGTAAGCCCCACCGTAAACTGGTGGTTATCAGAGGGTACCCCATAGGTATAACACAAAACATAACGTAGTGGTCGCGAATAGGATAATCAGTATGACAAGGTACATGAGGCGATACCAACTAGGATACTAGTAGTTGCGTGATCCGGACTGATGTTGAGCATAGCCAGCAGCTACCCCAACACCGCGAAACAACACTCCCAAATCAAGGGGTGCACCCAAATCGAATCACAAATGTAATAGAAATGGTATCGAAGAAGCATGTCCGCTAGAGGTGGCGAACCTCAATGGCCCGGCGCGACTCCTGTTTTAGTCATGTCAGGGGTCATCCAATATCGTTCTCTTTCTTCAGTCAACGCGTTCACCAAACCATCCACTTCATTCTGGATCAACACTCCGCGCATAATAGTTATTAAAGTGGTTTTCGGTATCGACAGAGAGTATGTCCATATCCGATCTCGGTCTCTTCAATAACTACGTATTATTACACCATTGGCTCTTTTACATTTCAAATCGATTCATAATTGATATCAAAATATCATATTCGCTTCAAAAATCAAATCCATTTCAAATATCATCGTATCTTTTCAAATGTAAGATTCCGTTTCAAAAATTATTTTCCGCATCCATATCTCATTTCGATTTCAAAATCATTTCGAATTTCAATTTTAGGCTGCAACTTCATTTAAACCAATTCGTGTTTAAATTCAAGATTTTAATATAAACATTTCACCTTATTGACCAGCTTAGAATTTTAGAAAATAATTTTAAGTAGTTTAAAAGTAGTTTAAATCATTAAAACTAGTTAAAATACTTAAAATCTTAAAATGGATTTGAAATAGATAAATTAGTTTAAAGTAATTTAAATCGGGTTAAGTAGATTTAAAATAGATTAAAATAGTTCAAGTATTCAAAAATAGTTTATATAACTGAGAAATTTGGAAAACAAAATAAAACAGCTTCAAAATCAATCCATTTCAATTATAACTTCCCAATTCAAATCAATTCCAATTTCCATTCTACCGATTCAATTTCGATTTCAATTCAATCAACGTCAATTTTTACTTTGAATTAATTCAATTTTTCATTCACCTTTAATTTATTCAATTTTAATTTATATCGATTTGGAGCTTGATTTCTCAAAATATCAATTTATAACACTTAACAAAAATTTCCAACAATATTCAAGTTTAAATCCAAATTCCCAATATGATTCAATTCCAAACTCGATTTCAAAATATCATTTTTATGTCACTTTTACTTAGTAATATTCGAAGCTCGAATTAAGGTTAAATCTTTAAACAAATCAATTTTCGACATTCAATCGTATCCAATTTTCAAATTTCAAAGTCTCGACTTAATTATTTAACAAAATTCTTTTAACCAAAATTTATTTCAACATTCCAAACTCAATTTTTCGATGAATTCAATTTCTATAAATCGATTTCTATTTATAACTTTTAAATCAAAACATTTAAATAAATTTCAAATCGACGATTTCAAAAATTATTAATTTAGCCAATTCGGTGTCCGTATAAAATTTTCTATCCTATGGCCAACTACTTATTTATTTCAATTGAATGTCAGGGATGAATATATATATCACTTAAATCAATCATAGTGGCATATGTATGCATAACAGGTTATATACAAGCAAATAAGCATCCAAACATTTAAATATCAACCAATAGCATCCATCGAAATAAATCATCCAATAGACAATACAATTCATCGCAATTTCATAGTTATCAATGTCAGGTAATTTAATCGCAATTAAATTTTAATTTCAATTTATTTGTCAATTTAATTTCAACGGTTAATTCAAATGACAATCTATATGACAATTAAATTTCATCAAACAACCACAAATAAAATCATAACACTTCATAATGTCAAATTTAACTAGCATAAAGATATTTAGTATGGTGTGAGCGTTATAAAACACTCACCTTGATTTTTACGATTTTAAATCAAATCGAACGACGTTCAATTTAACTCAATATTTTCTCTAGCTCCAAATGACTCCAATCCAATTTCATTTCGAAGCTTTCGTCATTACGATCGCAACGCAAAAATTCTCGCTCCAATCGGACCTCGTGTGTAGAATATATTCAATAAATGAGTTCGCCGATATTTAAATTAAATTTAAATCCTCAAATACAAATAACCCCTTACCCAACCAAAGGCCCAAGGCCCACGCAACATCTTCCTCCCCAAATAGGTGATACGCGTTCTACAGGTTGAAGAACCCACCACGCACGCGTCTAGGGCTTAGGGCCGCACCCTCCACGATCGCCTCTAGCTGGATCAACGAGCTCCAATGCGCGCGCCACGATGAACCCCATCTTCGGCTGCAAAAGCTACGAACTCGGTCGCGTAAATACGTTGGAAAACGCGTGCGACCTGTGGGTGAACGCGAGCAGATAACTCCCCACACGCTGCGCTTCATTCAATCACCACCGTTGGATATCTAGCTCGTACTGTGCTCTGCAACTTCCGTTTAGAAAGTTTTACGAATTGGTTAGTGGATTGCAAGAAAAATGAGGAAGAACATGGGAGCATTTCGGCCATTGGTCATGAAAACGGCGGCTGGACATTTCAAGTTGGGTTAGGGTTTTGTTTCTCGAAAATGGAAATAATCAAGTGCTTATATAGAAAATATCGAAACACTATTCATTCCGGGTTTTCTGAACTCCGATTTACGCGTGGTAACCGACGTTTCTAAGGTTTATCCCACGTTCCGGATACAATGAAATAGGTTTCGGAAGCTAATTCGATCGTATGTGTGAGTTACAGCGATAAACGATCAATTTAAATTAAATCGATTTAAACTAATTTCTAGGCGTTTTGGCTTGCCCCGGACAAACGGTAAATCCGATTGACATGAAATTTGAAATCTTACAATAATATCACATTACGGATCCGATGAAACTGGTTTCGTCGAAATCGAGACCGTTTGAAAAATGACTATTTTAACTCGCCAAATTAATATTAAAACAATTTCAACGCGTTTCGAGCTGCCACGATCAAACGACAACTCCGATTGCTACGAAAATTGAAATCCCATAATAACTAACTATTATGGATCCAATGGAACTAGTTTCGTCCAATTCTGAGACCGCTCAAAAATTGGCTATTTTCAGTCGATAATTAAATATTAAAATATTCACTTTTCACAAATTTACTTTTAATTCGATTTTAAAAGTTCTACAACATCATTCAAACTTTAATATGATAAAATAAAATTTTACAAATCATTTTTAATCATATTAAACCCGTTATTCAATTTATCCAATAAATTCCAATTTTAAAACTTATTAACTCTATTATATTCCCGATATAACTTACATTCACTTTGGAAACCAATTTGAATCATATTCAATCAAATTTCAATTATTCACTCTATTTTCATATATTAAATTTCAATATCAAATTAATCGTATCAAATTCGGAATTTAATTATTCAAACATTTGTAATATTAAATTTAAACAAATTTAATTATTCTTAAATCACTATCTTTTGAAATATTCAAATGAACTTATAAAATTTAACAAATTCAGATTATAGAACAACCATTTCATTAAAACAGTTATTCAATTCCCGTTATTCAATCACTTCAATAAATTCCAAATATTAAATTTAAACAATTTAATTTTTCAATATTTGACGGATTTCAATATTGGATTTTTAAATAAGATTTCATTATTAGTCGATTTACTATATTACATCCAATGAATTCCATATTATTATTTAACTACAGTTAGAGATAATGCACTCAACTAATATATAAACTTTCATTTCAATTGCAATAGGTTTACAAATTCAATTCGACTAACAAAATGAATAGGTAACTTAAATACTTATCGCCGTTAACTTTTAATTACTTATAAGTTTATTATTTACAAACCCGTGTCACAATTACCTATACAATACAAATTCATTCAATTACCTTTGACTACACCTTATTTCAATTGATTTGGGATTTCATTCAATTCATAAATAATTAACTTAGATAAATTTTGTTGCATTTCATTCTTGTTATTATTATTCCAAACGACTTATATTTTTTTTTCTAACACTAAAATCACGAAAAATTATTAAATTAGCTATTTTAATTATCGAAAATTTACGGGTCGTTACACCCGAAAATGTGACCGATGCTAGAGATTTGCAAAAATTCCAAGAGCGCTCCGAGATAACACAGATGGTCAGTCTGTGGCCATTTGCTATTTGGGGAATAGATCTCATCAGGCCTTTGCCAACCGCCAAATCTGGAATCAGATATGCTATTGTTGTTGTTGATTATTTTACTAGATGGGCTGAATCTGAACCACTAGCTACTATTACCTCTAAAAAGATGATAAACTTTGTAACTAAGAATATCATTTGCAGGTATGGTGTGCCTCAAAAGATAATCACAGATAATGGAACCCAATTCGAAAGTGAAGAGTTCCAAGATTTTTGCAAGCGATTCAAGATCCAAAAAAGCTTCTCAGCAGTGACTCATCCGCAAGCAAATGGGCAAGTGGAAGCAGTAAACAAAATTATCAAATCAACCATCAAAAAACAGCTGGAAAAAGCGAAAGGTGGTTGGGTCGATAAGCTTCCACTAGCACTATGGGTATATAGAACTACCCACAAAACTACGACTGGACCACTCCATTTTCATTGGCATATGGATCAGAAGCAATAATTCCGGTGGAAATAGAAGTCCCTTCACATAGAAGAATTCATTCAACCAAGCTGAAAACGAAGAGTTGCAACTTGAAGCACTTGACTTCGTTGATGAAAAAAGGGAAGAGGCTCAGCTAAGAATTGCAGCCCATCAGCAAAGAATTGCCAGGCACTTCAATTTCAAAGTTCGCCAACGCCGCTTTGAGATTGGAGATCTAGTCTTGAAAAGGGTCATGACAGCAACAGGAGTGTTTGCGCCAAACTGGGAAGGGCCATATGTCATAGGCAAAAAACTTCTCGATGGCACTTTCAAACTGACAACTGTCGAAGGAGATCCAGTTCCAAGAGCTTGGAACAACAATCATTTGCGCCCATATTTTACTTAAAAAGCTTTACTGAAATACTGTAAAAGAATTATGAATGTATGATTCTTGTATTGAAAGCCGTTGTAAAGCCAGTACAAGTGAATAATAAGAACTATAAAGTGGATGTAGGCCCAGTTCTTGGCCGAACCACTATAAATCTTGTTTTCTCTACTATTATAAACTGCTTGTTTTATTTCGATATATAAAGTACTTCAATTGAATTGCAAAAATGTCGATTTAATATTGCAGGCCATTAAAACAAAGCTTACCCATCATAAGACCAAGCGATCCCTGACATCACTCAACAAATTAATGTCTAGCCACAAAAATTCCAGACTTAAATCCTATATAAGAAGTGCTTCAAGCAAACAGTTAGTGGTTCCGCCAGAGGTAGACCCTTCCTAACTAACTGTGATCGTTTGTGCAAACAAACATTCGATTAATTAGCCTGTGTCTGCCCCTGCGAACTCATTTAACGATGAAGTACACTTCTTTGGATAGAATAAGCTACTTGCAAAAGAAAGGAATGTGTGCTTGGAAATGATAACAGGGAACCGTTGATATGAGCAAATGGCGAAAAGGCATGGGCGAGCAGGCAGCAAACAACAAAAGACCTCCTCGGAGGCACAAGCCCTCTTCGGAGGCACAACTCTTCGGAGGATAAAGACCTCTAATGGGACTTGCCAGAAAAAGAAAGTTCTCTTTCTCAACAAAAAATTGTGGAATGACCGGTGGCACAGGACACTCGTTAACTAGCTGAGAACGTTTGTGCGAACAAACAATCCAAGTAACTTGTGTCCGCCCCGTGAATCCATCCAATCGAGAGAAGGAAACTTCCAGGCAAAAGCCTACTCGAAGGCACACATTTCACCGTGATCTGAAATAAAAATTCACACGAGTTGAAAGGTGAAAGGACCTCTTCGAAGGCACGCATTCCACCGAGATCTGAAATAAAACTTCACAAGTACTGGAATGTTAAAAGCCCTCTTCGGAGGCCCATTTCACCATAGTTGAAATACTAAAAGCCTCTTCGGAGGCACACATTTCACCGCGATCTGAAATAAAACTTCACACGAGTCGAAATGTGAAAAGCCCTCTTCGGAGGCCCGCTTCCCAACGGACAGGGAAAAAATAAAAGCCTCTCCCCAGAGGCAGAAACAAAAAAAAACCCTCTCCCCAGAGGCGCACACACAAAAAAGCCCTCTCCCCAGAGCCATACACACAAAAAACCCTCTCCCCAGAGGCATACACACAAAAAAGCCCTCTTCCTAGAGGCACAATCAAACAAAAAATCCCTCTTCCCAGAGGCACAATCAAACAAAAGCCCTCTTCGGAGGCACAAACAGGTCGAAGCCCTTTTTCGAAGGCCCACTTTACCACGAAGGAAAATTCACTTGCCAAAATAAAAGTGACTTTCTCCAAAAGTGAAGTGTAAAAACTTCGCAACAAAAAAAAGAGAAGACTTCTCCAATACAAGGCGCATTCTACTAAATCAGAAAAATATTCCGTTAAAATGGAAATATTATCCTATAAAGTACAGATGCAAATCTCCTTCAAATGGAAAGGTTGTTCTCTAAAGAAAGAGTACAAGTCTTCTCGAAACAGAAGAGTTGTTCTCCAAAATTTTGCCAATGTGAAAGAGATTGCAATAAACCATGGTATGGGGGAAATATAATATAGTTGCAAAAATAAAAACAATGCTCAAGCAACATACCATAGGTTTACTGCAACATCACACAGAGAAAATAAAGAAACTTGTATGAAAAAGAAGAATAAATGCATTCTCAAATACAGACAGAGGTTTGTACAAGTAAAAGAATCATTTTATTCCATGCTATAGAAATTTTATACATGTGCAGGTTTCAAAAAAGAGAAGGCGGGGACCGGTACCCGCACAATCTCCGGTCAACACAAGTCTTTATATATACAAGCAAAAAAGCGAGGCGAAAAGCATAAGTCCCAAACCCATCACTTCTTCTTCCTGCCACCTTTCGAGCCTTCACCTGGCCGGATGATCAACTTTTTGGGCCGGCTTGTGAGAGTAGGGGAAGAAAGAGGAAGGAGTGCAATTGGACTCTCTTCTGCTTTTTCTTCGCCGACAGAAGCTTCCTTCTTTTTCTTTGAGACTCCGCATTTCCCCCTTTTCTTAGAAGAAGACTCACTGCCCGGAGTGAAAAGAGTGGACAATTTTATGTCATCAGAAGTGGTCTGCTCTGGAGTTCTCTCCCCTTCTTCAGGTTCTTCGGCCTTTTGTTCCTGAGAAGCAACAGGATCGTCCAAGTCACGAAGAGCTTCTATCTGCTCTTCTTGCGACCCCGGTTGAGAGATAGAAGGAGGAGTAATTTGAAGAGATGGAGGGGGGACAGCTGGAAGAGGGGAAGTCTGAACAATACTTGGTGCTTTCTCTACAGGAGAAGAAAAGTTAAAGTCAGTATTCCTCATAAAAAGAGGGGATAATGGCTCATCGACACTTAAGAAATAAGCAAGAAGCTCATCGAACTCGGTCGAAGCGAACAAGCAGTCCACTTGAGCGAGATCGACACTGAGGTTACCTGGAGAAGTAGGTTTTATTATGTCAACTTCAAAAGCTTGTGCGTCAGTACTTTCTTGAACCTCATCTCCAGTGCGGGCGATGGCACTTTCAATAACAGCTTGAGCAGGAGGTGGAGAATGAGAACTGGAGCCAGCAATATCGATGTCGGCTGAAATTGAAGGTACAAATGGGTCGGTTGAGATTGTCTTTCCTAAATGTTCTCCTTCTGCCATTCCGGCCCTCTTTCTGGCAAGTTGCTCTTTTCCCCTGGCAAGAGCGGCACATGCATCATCATCCAGATAGTGCGCCATTAAATTTACTCCGGCATATCCAGCTCCCTCAAGCATGCCAAGTATGGCCTCCCACACTTTGGCCAAAGTAATTTCATACTCCGGTCCCAAAAATTTAAGGCTACCGCTCCCCAGAACACTATGGATGTAAAACTCGAATAAAGTGGAGCTGACATCGGCTTTAGTTGCCATATGAGATTCTTCGGCTGTAGTTTTGCCGGCAACAGCTTCATCGCGCTCTTTTTCAGCTTTAGAAAGTCGAGTTTTTAGCAGTTCAATTTCCAAGTTCTGGGAGTTGGTCTTTCCTTGTAGATGAGCAACATCGGCTCGGTAGCTGTCCACAACTTGTTGCTATGCTTCAAATTTAGCTTCAGCATCTCTCTGTGCCGTGTGAGCATCTCTCACTTGTTTTTGAAGCACTTCTTCTCTCTGAGAATAGGAAGTGGAAGAAGTGGCGAGCTCTTCCTTAAGATTTTCAACTTCCGCTTTAAGCTTTTCATTATAAGCGGCAATACTCTTCATTTCGGCATCATGCTGATTGAGTGTTTTCTGCCACTCAGATTTGTCATTTTCCATAGTCAGCATGGCTTCAAGGTTTGCGCGATTCACTCTTTGAAGCTCGTCAACGAGTTTCTGCCAGCCAGACATTCTCTCGATATCGAGTTTGACGGCATCAAGATTTCGCAACATGGCTTGCTTATCAATCGACACCAAGTCAAGATCGAAGCGTACTCCCTTTAAACACCAGTGCGGAAATCGGCTCTGTAGAGTAGCCGGACCCTGCCCAACTTGATAGGGGGGCCTACTTATGATTGTTTGAATATCAGTTCTTGGAAGGGGAGGAGAGCCGGAAGGAATTTCTAAAGAGACGGGAGCAGCAGGCTTTTCAAAGAGCTCAGATGTCAGTTTTTCACCAAGTTTGGCCCGTTTACTCGGGTACTCAGTGACATGGCTTTTTCCCTTGTCATCACGAGATTTTCACTTGTGGGAATCATCCTCTCTCTGAGAAGAACCATGTCATTCGTCCCGTCTCCCGTGGAGTTCTTCATAAGCACGCTTTTCACGAGCCTTCCTCGCAGCTCTTTCTTCGTCAGTTTCCCAAGAGGCAGGAAGATACCTCTTGGGGTCGTAAGAGCCGTGCCTCCCATAACACTGGAAATCATCATAGTAGGAGCCACTTCGTCCCATTGGAGAATCTGAAAATAAAAAATAATATAAACTCAGAAATCTTCAAAACAAGGAAGTTGAATGCATATAAGTGCTGAAAAGTCCTAAGTGTGTGTAACGTGCAAACTACGCGCGTCAAACTACGAACCACTCCTTGGTTGGGGGGTGATGATGGATTTTACAGCCAGTGTCAACTCTTGGGCTGCTGGAGTTTGTTGCAGGACGGATGTCGCTTCAACTGCTGGAGAAGTAACTCTAGCAGTGATAGGATCATCTTTAAAAAGCTCCTGTGAAGTAATGATCAGGTCGCTCAACCCCTCAAAAGTATCATCACCGCTGTGCCTAGCGGGACTTGTTCTCTAAGCTCCTTCGACACCAGATTTCCCGGGTTGTTGGGGAGGCTCCTCTTCTTCGATGACCGGGGCAAGTGCACGTTTGCCGGATGACCCCGCAACATCAATTGAAGTAGAACACTGTACCAGGGAAGCCTCAACAGTATGTTCTTTCGGTATAAGTTCTCTAACGGGAACTGGGGCATCCGATGTTTCTACTGGAGAATCAGGGACTTCATGAGTTTGAGTAGAACGAGAAGGGTGCAAAAGCCCGTATTGGTGCAGAAGTTCATCTTTCAACAAAAACTTAATACTTCTTTCCTCAACCGACACGGCACTTAATCTATCAAAAGTCGTCTTTTGACTGGGATTTCTAGAGGGAGGAGGAAGTGCTGTAAAAGAAAAGAATGAAGTTAGCACTTAACAATTCGGATCTCGAAAAGCCTAAATGGAAAAAAGCGGGGATGAGCAATCTTACTCCCTGTTCTCCAGATAGCATAAAACCCTGGGGGACAGCGAACGAAGAAGAATTGATTCAGAAAACCGTGGGAACTTTCGGAAAGATCAGTGATCAGTTTACGGTTTCTGGCACTTCGCACAAGTATGATGGAGGGGTGGTCTTTATTCTTTGCGAATGTGCATAAGTAGCAGATTTCTTCGAAGCCCGAAAGACGGTTAAGTGTCCTCCTGAATAGAACGCACAATCCCATCAGAATGGCGTAACCATTGGGATGCAGTTGAAAGGGAGAGATGGTTAGTCGGAGAAGGAGTTGTTGAAGAAATTCATTGGAAGGAGGAATGGCACCACATAGGCACATATGGCGATTAACAGTGACAAAACCGAGAGGTGGCCTGTTAGCAGTATCATTTGGCCCAGGAAGTATAGCATCCGCTTCGGCAATCCCAAATTGAATACGTAATTGGCTGAATGCCCGCTGACTCAGGGTAGTTGGAGTTCTTTCCGGAGGATTATCCAATGGAATGGCTATCGGGAAGACTCCTTCAGATTGCTCTACTATCTCTTCTTGAGAAGACATTCTACACAAGGAACTGGATATTCAAATATGAAGGTGCACGTTTCCTAAATGTGTGAAGTATTGTGCAAAACTAATAAAACGACAAGCAAGTATAACTGAAATTAAACTAATAGGCATTTGTTAATTACAAAGTTTCTGGGTTTGTTGTTTTAAGTCCAAACACAAGTGCAGTATTGATGCAGACAAAATTAGTTCTGGTTGATTAATTCAGCATTGCTTTAATACTTCACTTGAGTTTGTTAATTCACAGCATTTCATATAATTTCTTTAAGTTGATTATTTTTTATCGACTAATCTGTCATTCGATGCGGGCAGTCAATGGCAGTATATTCGCCCTAGTTTTCTGCAAATGTTGTGTTCAGCAGGTTGTTAGCTTACAAGTTAATATAATCTGTAAAAAAGTGCAGCAAAGTCCAGACAGTTCAAAGTTCAAACAAATCCAAGTTTAGGCAGTTCATTCCGGCAATTCAAGTTGAGGATTCAAGTTGAAATTATGCTTCAAGACAGGCAAAGCATTTTTTAACTAAGTGTTAGCTCGTCCACGACCTAAAATCTATGTTGCGAGTTAACTTAGGTCGTTAGTTCTTTAAGTCATGATGAATATAAGAGAATAAAGCTTCAGGTCAGAATGACGCAAATTGTTAAAGTCCTAGCTCGGCCATGACCTAAAGCTTACGTCGTAGAAAGTTAGGTCGTTAGTTTATAAGGTCACTCTGCTTTTAAATTCACGTTATTCCAGCGACCTATCATAGGTTGGACTTCCTTAAGTCGTTCTATTTAGAATGCATGTGATATTTTGACCAGTTAAGTCGCAAAACAGTTAAACCGCTGATTGGGTCAAGCAATTCATGTCTCAAACCGCTAAAGCCCTAGGTCGTTCGAGGCTCCTAAGTCGAGCATGACCTAACTCTCCTTAATTCACTAACTCTTCTCCTCTCAACAAATCGCCTAACCCGTTAACCCAATAACCTGTTAGCCTCTCTACAATAAAATCCACCATCTCTCCACACCACCAGATCATCCAAAACCAATTCAAATCATCTCAGATCCATCATGAACCCAATGTACTGTTGTACTCTCGTGAATCACAGCGACAACGTGTCTAATAACGATCAAAAGTTAATCATAACATGATACACGGAGAAATGCGGCATGCAAAATCGGGATAGGGTCGAAAATTGGGGGATTCACAATTCGATGGTGGTCGTGGTTGAATAATGGTCGAATTCACTTACGTAGTGAGATTAAGGGGATGATTGGCGGCCGATTGATTCAAATCCTTCTTTGAAAGCTCGGAAATCTTTTGAAAGCGGGTTAGGGTGTTAGAGCTGGTAAAGCGAAGAAGGGGTGATCTCAGCAGCTTATATACAGGGGTGGAGGAACACGAATCGGCACGAACGACCTAACTCTTTCATAAGTCGCCCATGACTTAACGACCTAAGCTAGCACGGGTTAAAAGATATCGAAGCACACGACCTAACTCTTAGGCGTATACTTCGAGGGGCAAGTGTTAACCCTCTTCTATCTACGACCCTGCGATCTAGAGAAAGTAGCGATTCAACTAGTCAGCGACCTACCGAGCTCAATGACCTAGCGACCTAAGGCTCGCGACTTAACAATCTAGAACAGGCTGCGACCTAAAGAATTAAAGTGGCGGCGACCTAGTAACTAAATGAAGATAGAGCAACCTAAGAATGGAGCGGTCTTAACGACCTAAAGAGCTTACGACCTAAGGGCTCCTACAACACAACGACCTAATGAAATAATGGACTTAGCGACCTAAAAAGAGTTCAGATGCCTTGCGACCCAATGGAGTGACATAGTGTCGGTTGAAGAGCACCGCGGCCTAACAAGCCAAGAAGCTCAGCGACCTAAGGGTTGAACGACCTAGCGAGTTAATAAGGGGAGCGTCCTAACAGGGAAGAAGTTCTGCAGCGAGCTAAGGTGTGACGACCTATTCCTAAGCCGCTCACGACCTAAACATACCAAAGGAGCTTCCTATGCCGCTCACGACCTGTGACTTGTTAGTTTATCCAGAATGATCAGATGCACCATATTTAAGCCGTAAGCCACTCCCACTAGGTCGCGGACGACCTACGACCTATCCAAGGTCGCTTGCGACCTACGACCTAACGCCGAACTCTCCTATAAATACCCCGCCTACTCCAACTAAAAGGGGATCTTTTTGGCTCATTTCTAGAACGCCGATACTCTGCTGAATTCTCGACTCACTCGACACTTCAAACACGAAAAACATCTCAACAAACTTCAAGAGGAAATCTAACACAATCAACATGGATTCAAAGAATTCTTCTACATCGGAGTTCTAGTTGTTTGTCTCATCGGTATTGTAATCGAAGATTGTTGTAAAGTTGTAACTGATTCAGCAATAAAGAAGATTAAAGTGGACGTAGGCTTAATCTGAAGCCGAATCACTATAAAACTGTTGTCTTTTACTGCTTTCTCTGTGACTTTTCTATTTGTTTCTAATTCTCGTATTCACGGGTGGTGCGTTCACTTAATCTCTACATACACTGGGGTGTTAGCGTTATTTTAAGCGTTAACAATACTAAAGTCCTTTCCTAGATCTGATGCAAATCTAATTAGGTTAGAAGGATTCTGAACTTGAGATCTGGACCTTACTCTTGGATTTGTGTAATCCAGTATCGATAGTAGATCAAAAGAGCATGAGAAAAACTATGTTTTCTCAGTGAAAGCACCAAAGTGTTTGTATTGAAATTGGGCACAACACTCTTCGAACGTATTTGAAGAGATAAAAATGAAGAATAGAAATGTAAAACGAGGATTATCTAACAAACTTCAAAAACAGATAGCAAAAACATGCATAAACACAATAATTTAGATTGGTTCGGTGTATGGACTACGCCCATGATGAAGTTAATGATTTTATTGATATTCACATGTTGATTACAACTAACTGCAGTGGATTACAACTAACTACAGTGGATTACAGTAGATTACAGTGACGAAATTCGAGTACAACAGTAGCCATGGAATGCAAAGATGAACTCGACAGAGTCTGGACGTCAAAGAGACAAAAGATCCTTTTTCTGTAGGCTCTTGGGTGCTATTCATAGGCATAGGAGGCAAATATATCACTCAGCTCTCGGAAGACTTCTTCCGGCATGTGGGTGGGCCCACGCAATCGATCCTAGGCGATTTTGACTCGATCCATGATCGATACGAACGAATTTTGTATTGATCAAGATTTGATCCGATCAAGTCGAAACTTGGCATTCACATTCTTTAGGTCGTATGCAGGCTCCTGTGAAAATTTCATTGCATTTGGAGTTGTGGATTGCGAGTTATGATCGATGCAAACTTGCATTTTTATGAAGGCTGAAGCGTTCGTATCCATCAATTCGTATCATTTATTCGCATCGCTTATGGTCATGTGATGTTAGTTGATGTGGCGCTAGCTATTCAGGTCAATCCATTTTTCATGCCGAGTCGAGCTAGTCTCCCCAACTTTTGTGCCTTGTTCGTATCGATTTGTAGTCCGTTGTTCGTATCGACCAGAACTAGCTCTGTTCGTATCGATTTCGTATCTCTGTCTATATCGATCGTTATTGCGTCTCACTTCATATCGATCCTTTGCATGTCCACTGCGTATCGATGAGAGGAGTTGGTTTCGCATCGATGAAAGGCTGATCGGTACGAAGTATGCGTGATACTTGAACGATACGAAATGGATGTTAACGTTATAATCAATGGATACGAAGTGCGATGCTTTTTCATGGCCTGATGGATATGAACTAAGGTCACCTGATGGATAAGAACTAACGAGTCTTCGATGGATTTGAACAAAGTTCTTCTAAGATGGATACGAACTAGATAACTGCTATATGAAGTGGAGCTTATTCGATGGTGGAGTCAAATAGATCGATACGAACAAGCATATTCTCTTGATGGATACGAAGTTCCACATCCTAATGGATTCGAACAACTACACGTCGATGGATACGAATAAGATCGATGTGAAATGATGGGTTGTGACTTCGATCGATTTGAAATGATGGGTACGAATGAGTTGGCCTCTTTGACTTGCATCGATCATACCTTGAGCATATGAACTCGGATTGACTCAAAATTTGGAACATTTGCTTTCATAGCTTTGCTCGTCATGTCTTATCAATCGTAGCTTGATTCGGACTAGGACAAAATTCGTCGACATCCATAGTGAACCAGTGCTTAGTCGACATTCGGATGAGCGATCCTTGGTTTTTAGTCAATTCCTTGATATCTCGGCCTTGCCAAAAGGCGGGATAACAAAATATGAGATTAAATGCTAGGTTATAAATGAAAATACAAGATAGTTGAATTTCATAACCTATAAAACAAAGGATATGATTATTGAACATTAAATTAGTTAAAAGAAATGAGATAAACTTGTATAACTTTCAATTACATTCTTAAGCATATATATATAACTTACCCAATATTAAAAGTTGTCATGTTTAATAAGAAAATGTAATGGAAATTTTACAAGTAAAACTTATATAATGGTAGTGTTCAATGAATTGCATTTTATAAATAAGAAATTTGATATTATAGTTGTTATAAACTTAAGTATAATTTAAATGTTACTATAATAAAGTGTGATAGAAAGAAAGTATTATAAGTAAGTAATTATAAACTTATGTAAATGAATTGATATGCTAAGTAATTAAATTGAACATGAATACTATAAACAAATGGATGTAAATAATTGAAACTAAGTAATAATGAATGAATGAATATAATGCAATAAAAAGAAAATGACATGATATGAATGAATAAAAATGAATTTTGTAAGTAAAAAATGAAATAAACATAGAATGAATAAATGGGGAAAAAAATTGTAAGAGAATGAAGTTAAAGAAACAATCCTTGTGTGAAAGAAAAATAAAAAGAAATAAAAACTGTAAATGTTGTGAAAGAAATTTAATAACAATAACTCACGTACATTGTAAATTACTGTTTGTTTTGGTTTATGGGTTGTTTGGGAAAAGACACTTCCAGGTGCTTAGGACGTATGAATAATCTATTGAGTTTTATTCAAGACTGTTGAGTAAATGGTATACTTAGTAGTTATTTGTCATTCTATGTGATTAAAAGTGTCTTAACCTGAACAAACTATTTGTTTTGGTTGATATGGATGGATAATTGATTTGTATTGATTTCATATGATGATTGTATGCTGTGGTTGCAAGTGATTGTTGTTTTCTATTGATTTGTTGTGAGTGGTTGAAACAACTTTAAATATTTCATTTTATATAATTATTAACTCTTTTTGGATTATATAAGTGAAATAGAAGTTATGGAAGCAACTGCTACTACTTTTGGTTTCATAATTTAAGCGTTGTTTGCCCGACTAATATGTACGTTCTCGGATTACAGTTTTATAGCGATGTCATATTATTTACCCATTGTTGGGATATACTATTTTAAGATATATGTGATATATGTGATATATATTGTTATATTTGATATTATATTTTCTCCCGAGCCTCTCCGTACAAAAGAGACTCTGCCGAAATTTTTCGTGAATTTTGGACTTAGAAATTTTAATGAAATATTTTCCGAACTTTTATTAACTTGAGTATATAAAGGATTTAAGTGTTATAAATTGATATATTTATTTAAATTATTTAATTCTGTAAATTTATTTGTTATAAAGTTAATATTTTTGAATAAGATATATTGATTACTTAATTCTTTCTTTTCCATTTTTTTTTCCCTTACGGGGACGAAAAGTTTTGAGTAGGGGAGAGTGTAACGGCTCGTAAATTTCGATAATTAAATTTGTTAATTTAATAATATTTTGCTAATTTAATGTTGAAGGAAATAAAAATTGTGATTTGTTAATGAAATAATAATTAGAATTAAAGGTAATAATGTTAATATAAGTCGAGTATTAAAAATTAGAATGGAATTCCAATAATGAAATAATGTAAATTGTTATACATGGTTATAAAATTGAATATAAGAAACAAATGTGAATATTTAATTTTTGTATGAAATAGACAGATAGTGGTAATTAAATTGTAACGACCTAGAATTTTGGTCGTTAGATTTTGAACATTTAATTTATTTTAAATGTTGAATGTGAAATATAATTTGATTTTGAATAAAAATATTTTGATTAGATTAATGAAATTAGTTAAATTTTCAATATGGAAATTCAATTGAAATTTGAATAATAATAATTTAATATTTGGGATTGGGATAATTTGTGAATCTGGGAAAAATAGATATGAAAATGGTTTCCAAGATTTATTTTAAGTCTAATTTGATCTGAATTATAATATTTGACTTTTGGATGGAATCAAAAGTCGATAAGAAAAATTTAGGATTTTATATTAATTTAATAATGGAATTTAGTAATATAATAATGCAAATAATCAGATTTTGATTTAAATTGAATCAGAATGATTTCTTATGTGATTATAGACTCTATATGATTTATAATTAAGTTAGTAAAATTTTAAAAGTGAAATTTTAAGTGATTTCGACAATTTCGGAAATCGGTCGATTTAATCGATGAGCTAAAATAGCCTTCCGGGGCACAGTCTCGGAATTCGACGAAAATAGTTCCATTGGATCCATAATAGTTAGTTATTATCGGATTTCAATTTTCGTAGCAATCGAAGTTGTTGTTTGACCGTGACACCTCAATACGCATAGAAACTATTTTAATCGATTGTATTTAAAATTGATCGTTATTTCCATAACTCGCGCATATGATCAAATTAGCCTCTGAAACATGTTCCATTATATTCGAAATGTGGGTAAAACATTATGAACGCCTATCGGCACGCTTCGGTTGGAGTTCGTTTGAAAAACCTGTAATTTGTGAATATTTAATATTATAATATTAATAAAACCTAGCCTATATAAACATTGTCTACTGTAACCCTAGCTTATTTTTCATGCCGCCATCTCTTTGCTCGAACTGCCACCATATCACGACCTTCCTCCCCACTTTTCTCGTTATCCATGCATTATTTTCAAAAACTTCCTTCATGAAACATGAAGAGCTCGAGGAGATCTTCATATCCGACGGTCGAGATCGTAGATGGTAGCTTAGATTCATGGATATTGGTTCTTGAAGGTCATGAGTTCGAGTGCATTTTCCTGGCTTTTGACGTGACCGAGCTTGGCCGTACGGCGGCCGTAGGTAGAGCTGGCCATGACGCTTCGTTCGACGCTGATGTGATGGGCTCTCTGCGAACGGTGGTCGAGCGATGGTTAAGCCTAGTTTTTGGGGATGGGTTTGATGTTGTTCTGGCGCACGTATTCTCGTTGAGGAAGAAGCATATGGACAGCCCAGATTGTTTGATCTTGGTTTGTATTTAAAAAAAATTATGTATATAAATAATTAAAAACCTATAATGCAATAAATTTGTCATGCGAGGTCCGACCGGGACGATTCATGGGACGGAATCGTGGCAACGAGCTCTATGCTTTCGAGCTA
Organism: Allium cepa; assembly: GCA_030765085.1. Lineage (NCBI taxonomy): Eukaryota > Viridiplantae > Streptophyta > Magnoliopsida > Asparagales > Amaryllidaceae > Allium > Allium cepa. The sequence goes on from CM060942.1 coordinate 492,248,099, forward strand.
GATTAGAGACGATTGGGTCAAGTTAGAATTTTAGGTTAAATCGAACGTCGTTCGATTTAATTTGAAATTAAAAACTCAAGGTGAGTTAATCTCAATCACATCTGGAGTTTCCAGTTAATTTTAAATAGTTAAAATTTAAATGAATGATTGATTGGTTGAATGTGAATATTATTATCAGTCTGGATATGATATTTTATCTGTTGTGCTAACGTTTGTGTATGCAGGGAAAACTGGTTGGAGGGATCCAACTGGACTCCTCACAAAATAGAAATTTTATTCGTAATTCGTGATATATTTCATTTATATCCTGTGATAGAATGATTTGGAATTTTGTTATGTTGTGTATGGTTGGATAAATATAAATTTGGTATTTTTAAAATATAAATAAAATAAATTGGGGTTAAAGGGGAATTGAAAGTAAATTTGGTAAATGAGTTTAAGGAAATTAAATTCAAGATATTAGTTTAGAATTTGAAGTGTTTTGAATTTGTGATTTAAAAAGAAATGAGGACTGGAAATGTATAAACTGGGTTTATAAATGAAATGGAATATTTATCGATGGATAAATTTCGATGGGAATTCCTATAAGAAATGAAAATTGTTTAGAAGTAATAGTGAAATTATTTTTAAATAGATGGAAAATGTATTTTCCCTGGAAATTAAGTATGATTCCCAAGAAAGCTTTCAAAAATATAAATTAGCAGTTTAAAATGTGTTTTACAACATAAAAAAAACAATATATATTATTTTTAATATGTTTTAAGTATAAGTAGATATTTAACTAAGTAATTATGGTATTAAATTATTTTAAAGGTAAATTGTTATTATGTTTTCCAAAGGAAATTTTAATACAATATTTGGTATAATAACTTTATGTAAAAGGAATTTTTAATTTAAGTTAGTTAAGAAACTTTCATAGATTTTTAAAAGTATAATTTGAGTAAAGAATATAGTAATCATATTTTAAATATTTAAGTATATTTTGGAACTGATTTCCAGGGAATAGAAATGTGCTAAAAAAATAAAAGGAGTTTATTTTAAAGTATGGAAAGGAATTTACGGGATTTAAACGTAAATTTGAATTGAGATAAATCAAGCAAGATTTATAAAAAGAATTCTTTAGTTTATTCTGAAATGGAAGTGTATTTCCCTGAAAAGTCAAGTACGTTTCAAAGCACTTTTTTTAGTGAATGTTAAAAGTTTTAAATTTGTTTTTAAAGGAAGGTTTTAAGAAATTATTTAAGTTTTTAAGTTTAAAGGTAAATAGTATTAAACTAGTTATAGTAGTAATTATTTTAAAGGGTTCATGGGTATTATTTTTAAAGATAATTTTTAATATTTACATTTTATGGAATAGTTTTATTTTAAGAATAGGTTTTGGTTAAAGTATTATTTGGAACTTGAATAGAATTTCACAACTCCTATTTTCAAAAAAAATTAGTTAGCTTAACCATTACTTTAAAGAAAATAGTTTATATTTTATAAAGCAGTTTTATTCAAAATATTTTTAAAAGTATATATATTTTTTAAATTAAGAATGTAAGTAGTTTTAATATAAATGTTTTAATGTATTTTCTAGAATAAAGAATTTAAATTATTTTAACTCTTAAGTATTGGTACTTGGATGTTTTCAGAGGAAGTAAGGATTTGGGAATTTATTCCATGAGAAGAGTTAGGTTTGAAAACTGTTTTCAAAAGGGTTTGAAAGTGGAAATATACATTGCAAAGATATTTTTGAGGTTAATAAATAATTTGGGGAAATTATTTATTGTTTGATGGAAGTTTGTGAATGTTAATTGATAGTTAAAGCACCGACTATCAATATTGGCAAATGCGTTGATCGTTTCGAAGAGACCGGGATCGGGATTAATTTCGCGAAAACCACCTCGATCCAGTTTGTACGTTTTCATGTGGAAAATAAGAGCTTGGAGTCGAAGATGGAGCAGTGAATTACAAGGGCTAGTCACCACTAATCCCGAGTATATTTCCAAAATGGATGTAGTAGGAGTAGTGCCTTTGGCTCCGTTCGAACCCAGGACGGACTTGTATGGGTGAATGGTTTCGAAAAATCGTCAGGTGGACGATGGGCATTCTAAATGAAACGTTCTAAAGGTAACGCTTAGCCTCAAGCCTCATCAACCGGGAATGACTAAAAATCAGGGGATATGCAGCAAGGTTATGTGGATAGCACCCATTAGGTTGAGGTCATCCCTGTCTAGATGTCCCTTTTTATTCGGCTTAGTGGTGCGGTTGCTGACCCCAACCGTGGGGTGATCTTACTCGAGATTATCCTGTAAGGGGTAGTCCCGGTCTTGTGTTGCAGGGGATTGGGAGTAATCCTCGATACGGTGATCTAGGCCATGTACTGTGACTGGTGGTACCCCGGTGCCTAGTCATTAGTTGGAAACCCATTCTCCTTACGCGCCTCTTACGAGTTTTGTTTGTATAACCCACTTTGTGGCTAGTAGCTGGAATTTAATCATGTAGCAATTTCAGCTATTTGAATAAGTATTTGTATATAGAACCTATTATAATATCAGAGGATTTTTATAAAAAGTGTTTTAGCTATCTTAAGGTAAAAACCCGACATGTTTATTTGTGGCGTGGTCTTATGAGATGCTTTTGATTTTCAAAGGATTTTGAAAACTTTAATAATCAATTTGGGTGTATTTTTATCAGTTGGTATTCCAGACTGACTCGAGTGTTATTTCATTATAATGCTCGGGTCAGACCGAGTATTATATATATACGGGACAGGATGCTTGGAAGCTTAGGAGAGGAGCTGGAGACCGAGACGTATTATCCGTACTTGTTTATATTCACTGCTGTGATTGTTGATATTGCCAGGCTGGTAATTTTTGTTTGTTTGAGATATACTATGATGATATATTGTATAAAACAGATAGTTTTCATTTTCTGTAAAGATCTGTTATTGACTATTACATTTTGTTCCACTGCGATTGTGAGATTATGTTATTGTTTAGTTCCTTCTTTCTTCTACTTTCTTTTTCCTCAACAATCTGTCTTTCCCGGCACTTGATCGTCGGCATATTATACTGTGGAGTATTTTGTGTCGATTTTCGAGGATCGAGAAGGGCGGGTCGTTACAGTGGTATCAGAGCGAGGTTGGCGATAACCTTGACTCTGGTGGGGAAATTACTCATTAAACATAGTCAATAGTACTCTATAATGAGTTGAGTGTAATAATAGATATGAGAGCGTACTTGTTAGTGAATATAAAAAATTGTTTTTATACTCTGTTGACTTATCGGTTGAGTGTTTATGAATTCTGGTCGGTACGGGAAGTACAACCGTATCGATAGGGGTTTCTAAACTCTTAAACAAGATAAACCGACATAGTATTATTTTTAAAGATGGTAAATGAAATAATTTTACCCAAAATTATATTTTGATATAAAAGAAATAGTTTTCTAAAATTATTATATATATTTGGATGATTGGTTGTTAATACTATAAAAAAAATAAGAATTTAAAATTTGAAATGGTTTATAGCCAAATAGAATTATCTAAGTATGGTTTAAATAAAAGGGAGTATAGCTAAAATTTGATTTAAACCGGAAATTAAAACCGGAAATTTTGAAAAGTGTTTTAAACGCATTTAAAACAAAAGTTTGGGAATTTAAATCTTGGGATTGATTGAAATGTTTTCCAAAGTGTTTGAAGGCAATGATGGTGTATTATTTTGGAAAATATTTCTATATGGAAATTGTTTTAAAAGGAATTTGTGGAAGTAAGGAAGCACTGATTCAGTCGCTGGGAAATAATCCTGAGATGATGGCCACATCATCAGTATTCATTTTCGAGTTTCTAAAGTGATGGATTGCTACCGTGGAAATTAGTTATGATATTTGTTTGGACTTGTTGGGTATACAAGTTGTTTTAGAATTTCAAAGGGAAATTTGTTTTAGTAAAAACAAGTTGTTTTGGAATCCAAAGATTTGATTTGATATACCAAGTGAGTATGTGTTGATTTTTATTTCAAAATGGTTTGGAATAAAACCGGTCAATTGGGTCTGGAAATTCTATTTAAAAATAATGTGTAAAGTTAAAATGAATCAATTATTGAACTTATAAAATGAAATTGATTTAAATACTAAGGGAAAGTGAAATTTTTAATCCTGGAATTTTAAATTTAACTTGAGTAAATGGCGGTGAATAAAATATATTTGCATTTAACTCAAGATAAGTTAAATATAAAATAAAATTGAAATTGAATTAAATTGAATATAATGTGAAATGTACAATGATTATAATTGTGTAATGAAATTTTATACTCTTAAGCTATTAAGTGATACATACATACATATATATATATATCTCTGTGTGTGTGTGTGTGTAAAATTTGGAATTGCGATTATAAGGTGAAAATAACTCAAATGAGCAATATAAGCTTTTAAGTAAATAAGTCAGTGAACTTATAAATAGAAAATGGAATTATAATTACAAATGGGAAATAGTTGAATGGTATGGTGAATTCAAACTTATTCCTAAATGGAATGTAAAGTAAGATAAGACAAAGGAAAATATAAAAGGTGTATCGACTTAAGTTAGTAAATAAGTTTTGAACTTATATATGGAGAAATAAAATTGGATTGAATTGGATTTAATTTAAGATTAAAAGGAATTGAGTTGAATTTGGATTGAATTGAAATCAAAATTCAGTTGTGTCATAAATAATATTGAATTGAATTAAATTCTTATTTAAAATAGTAAAGGAAATGATATGAATTTAAGCTGGCTAAATAAAATTTTGTTGAACTTGAATTAAATTTGGAAAAAAAATTAAATTGAAAGAAAGTTTAATTTGGTTGAATATTAAATGGATAAAATTCTCACTCAACTAAATTCAAAGGGTATTGTTTGAAGATGAATTTAACGTAAGCTAAATTTAATAAAGAGAAGCTTGAAATGAATCTAGAGTAACTAAATTGAATGGAATTTGTATTGGCATGGTTGAAATTTTGGTAGTTTGTTAAAATTTTGAAAAGTAAAATAAAAACCCTGTTCTGGTATGGGATTTAATTTTGGCAATAAAACGTTGAGAGTGTGAATGAATAATGGAATTAGATTATAATAATGATGGTTTGAATTGTAAATAAATTCAAGTGAGTGAAATGATTTGGAGTGGCCTCATTGTTAATCAAATAAATTCAGAAATGAATTGGGAAGGTGAATTAAAATTAAAATTGGAAAGAGCATATAAACGAATTGAGTTAAAATATGTAAATGGATAATGAATTTGAAATGTAAGAATAGGAATTTAATTTGATCATTATGATGAAGTAATAATGTATGAGTTGTAAATAACACAGAATGGAATGATATTAATATAAACTTAAGTTGGATGATGAACTTGAAAGAGGGTATGGATTTGACTTAATACTTGTGGTGAAGTAAAAAAATGTTTTGGTTATGAATAATTCCGAATGAAATAAAATTGACGTAAATTGAGATGGAATTAATTTTAAATGGTTATAAGTTTAAGTGATGGTTATTTGCATGAATAATATCAAAATGTGCATAGAAATTTGTCGTTGGACAAAAAGAAAGCAAGTGAATTAAAAGAAGTAAATGAAGTTAGTTTTGAATATATTGGAATGAGATGGAATTTAATTTAGTGGATTTGCATATAAATGTAAGTGAATTATAAAAGAAATGTAAATAAATCAAATTAAAAACAAATTTGATTGTGGATCAATTTGGAATTGCATAGAAGTAAATTTATATAAGTAGGCACATGTTGATCATATTGAAGTGATTTTGAGTTGGTCGTGATAAATATGTATTGAATGTAGCAAACTTGGTTGTAAATCCTTTTTGAGTAAAGTAAAATGAAATTTGGATTTATTAGGGAAATCTAATGGTGTTGAAACCTTGGAATTGCTTATAAAATATGGTTTACATGTAGGATTTATGGAAACTGGTTGGTTGGGTATGTAATTGTTATAATTGGCTAAGATTAATGAATGGAATGTTATTAGATTCTCATATTATTGAAAATTGATGTGTTTTTTTAAGTAAGTACAGGTATGGGAGGCAATCGATCGAGTTGGAGCGCGTATATGCAATATAATTAGCCGCTTGCTTTTAAAATGCTAATCAAAAGGTACGCCTGCGCAATAAAATTGAAAAATGATATATATAATTTGGTATATTTTGTTTTCCGACAGTGTGGGTCGATGTATATATATTTATCGTTATTGTGATATTGTAAAATGCTCTCCGTACAAAGGAGACGCTGTCAAAAATTTTGAGAGTTAGAAAATTTTTGGGAATTTTGAAAATTTTGGGTTAACTAGGAAAGTGATTTTTGAAGTGATACTGAAAACAAGCTTTTGAGTTAGAAATAAAAGCAAACGGTTTTGGAGTTGAGATAAAAGTTTTGGTGAAGTAAATGTAAGTTTGGGTAAGTAAATGAGTTTAGTAGCATTTTCATACCTTAGCAAATTTCGGGCACGAAATTTTTATAAGGGGGGAGGAATGTAACGACCCAGAATTTTGGTCATTAGATTTTGAACATTTAATTTATTTTAAATATCGAACGTGAAATATAATTTGATTTTGAATAAAAAGGTTTTGATTAGATTAATGAAATTAGTTAAATTATCAATATGGAAATTCAATTGAAACTTGAATAATAATAATTTAATATTTAGGATTGAGATAATTTGTGAATCTGGGAATAAATAGATATGAAAATGGTTTCCAAGATTTATTTTAAGTCCAATTTGATCTGAATTATAATATTTGACATTTGGATGGAATCAAAAGTTGATAAGCAAAATTTGGGATTTTATATTAATTTAATAATGGAATTTAATAATATAATAATGCAAATAATCAGATTTTGATTTAAATTGAATCAAAATGATTTCTTATGTGATTATAGGCTCTATATGATTTGTAATTAAGTTAGTAAAGATTAAAAGTGAAATTTTAAGTGATTTCCACAATTTCGGAAAACGCTCGATTTAATCGACGAGTTAAAACCGAGGCACAGTTTCAGAATTCGACGAAACTAGTTCCATTGGATCTGTAATAGTTAGTTATTATCGGATTTCAATTTTTGTAACAATCGGAGTTTTCGTTTGACCGTGAAAGCTCAAACGCATAGAACCTATTTTAATCGATTGAGTTTAAAATTGATCGTTTATTTTCGTAACTCGAGCATATGATCAAATTATCCTCCGAAACACGTTCCATTGTATTCGGAATGCGGGTAAAACATTACGAACGCCTATCGGCACGCTTCTTTTGGAATTTATATTTGAAAAACCTGTAATTTGTGAACATATATTATTAAAATATTAATAAAACGTAGCCTATATAAACATCGTCTACAGTAACCCTAGCTTAATTTTCATGTCGCCGTCTCTTTGCTCGAATTACCACCATATTGCGACCTTCCTCCCCACTTTTCCCATTATCCACATATTATATTCAAAAACTTCCTTCGTGAAACATGAAGAGCTCGAAGAGATCTTCATATCCGATGGTCGAGATTTTAGATGGTAGCTTAGATTCATGAAAATTGGTTCTTGAAGGTCATGAGTTCGAGTACATTTTCTTGGCTTTTGAGGTGACCGAGCTTGGCCATACGACGGCCGTAGGTGGAGTTGGCCATTGCGCTTCGTTCGACGCTAATGTGATTGGCTCTCGGCAAACGGTGGTCGAGTGATGGTTAAGCCTAGTTTTTGGGGATGGGTTTGATGTTGTTCTGGCGCAAGTATTCTCATTGTGGAAGAAGCATATGGGCGGCCCAGATTGTTTGATCTTGGTTTGTATTTAAAAAAAATTATGTATATAAATAATCAAAAACCTATAAAGCTATAAATTTTTCATGCGAGGTCTGATTGGGACGATTCAAGCGACGACGGTGGCAATGAGCTCTATGCTTTGGAGCTAGATTGGAGACGATTGGATCGAGTTAGAATTTTAGGTTAAATCGAACGTCGTTCGATTTCATTTGAAATTGAAAACTCAAGGTGAGTTAATCTCAGTCACATTTGGAATTTTCAGTTAATTTTAAATAGTTAAAATTTAAATGAATGATTGATTGGTTGAATGTGAATATTATTATTAGTCTGGATATAATATTTTATCTGTTGCGCTAACGTCTGTGGATGCAGGGAAAAAAGGTCGGATGGATCCAACTGGATTCCTCACAATATAGAAATTTTATGCGTAATCCATGATATATTTCATTCATATCCTATGATAGAATGATTTGGAATTTTGTTATGCTGTGTATGGTTGGAAAAATATAAATCTGGTATTTTTAAAGTATAAATAAAATAAATTGGGGTTAAAGGGGAATTGAAAGTAAATTTGATAAATGAGTTCAAGGAAATTAAATTCAAGATATTGGTTTACAATTTGAAGTGTTTTGAATTTGTGATTTAAAAAGAAATGAGGAATGGAAATGTATAAACTGGGTTTATAAATGAAATGGAATATTTATCAGTGGATAAATTTTGAAAGATAGATTTTCGGTGGCAATTCCTATAAGAAATGCAAACTATTTAGAAGTAATAGTGAAATTATTTTTAAATAGGTGGAAAATGTATTTTCCCTGGCAATTAAGTATGATTCCCAAGAAAGCTTTCAAAAATATAAATTAGCAGTTTAAAATGTGTTTTACAATATAAAAATATATACATATATTATTTTTAATCAGTTTTAAGTATAAGCAGATATTTAATCAAGTAATTATGGTATTAAATTATTTTAAAGGTAAATTATTATTATGTTTTCCAAAGGAAATTTTAATGCAATATTTGGTATAATAACTTTATATAAAAGGAATTTTTAATTTAAGTTAGTCAAGAAATTTCATAGATTTTCAAAAGTATAATTTGAGTAAAGAATATAGTAATCATATTTTAAATATTTAAGTTTATTTTGGAAGTGATTTCCACGGAATAGAAATGTGCTTAAAAATAAAAGGAGTTTATTTTAAAGTATGGAAAGGAATTTACGGGATTTAAACTTAAATTTGAATTGATATAAATCAACCAGGATTTATAAAAAGAATTCTTTAGTTTATTCTGAAATGGAAGTGTATTTCCCTAAAAAGCCAAGTAAGTTTCAAAGCAGTATTTTTTAGTGAATGTTTAAAGTTTTAAATTTGTTTTTAAAGGAAGGTTTTTAAGAAATTATTTAAGTTGTTAAGTTTAAAGGTAAATAGTATCAAAATAGTTATAGTAGTAATTATTTTAAAGGGTTCATGGGTATTATTTTTAAAGATAATTTTTAATATTTAAATTTTATGGAATAGTTTTATTTTAAGAATAGGTTTTGGTTAAAGTATTATTTGGAACTTGAATAGAATTTTGTAACTCCTATTTTCAAAAAAATTAGTTAGCTTAACCATTACTTTAAAGAAAATAGTTTATATTTTACAAAGCATTTTTATTCGAAATATTTTTAAAAGTATATATATATATATATATATATATATATATATTTTAAATTAAGTAGTAAGTAGTTTTAATATAAATGTTTTAATGTATTTTCCAGAATAAAGAATTTAAATTTTTTTAAATCTTAAGTATTGGTACTTGGATGTTTTCAGAGGAAGTAAAGATTTGGGAATTTATTCCATGGGAAGAGTTAGGTTTGAAAACTGTTTTCAAAAGGGTTTGAAAGTGGAAATATATCTTACAAAGATATTTTTGAGGTTAATAAATAACTTGGGGAAATTATTTATTGTTTGATGGAAGTTTGTGAATGTTAATTGATAGTTAAATCACCGACTATCAATATTGGCCAATGCGTTGATCGTTTCGAAGAGACCGGGATCGGGATTAATTTCTCGAAAACCACTTCGATCCGGTTTATACGTTTTCATGTGGAAAACAGGAGTTCGGAGTCGAAGATGGAGCAGTGAAGTGCAAGGGCTAGTCGCTACTAATCATGAGGATATTTCCAAAATGGATGTAGTAGGAGTAGTGCCTTCGGCTCCGTTCGAACCCAGGAAGGACTTGTACGGATGAATGCTTTCGGAACATCATCAGGTGCACAATGGGCATTCTAAGTGAAACGTTCTATAGGTAACGCTTAGCCTCAAGCCTCATCAACCGGGAATGACTGAAAATCAGGGGATATGTAGCAAGGCTATGTGGGTAGCACCCATTAGGGTGAGGTCATCCCTGTCTAGATGTCCCTTTTTATTCGGCTTAGTGGTGCAGTTGCTGACCCCAACTGTGGGGTGATCTTACTGGGATTATCCAGTAAGGGGTAGTCCCGGTCTTGTTTTGTAGGGGATTGGGAGTAATCTTCGGTATGGTGATCTAGGCCACGTACTGTGACAGGTGGTACCCTAGTGCCTAGTCATTAGTTGGAAATCCATTCTCCCTATGTGCCTTTTGTGAGTTTTATTTATATAACCCACTTTATGGCTAGTATCTGGAATTTAATCATGTAACAATTTCGGTTATTCGAATAAGTATTTGTATATAGACCCTATTATAATATCAGTGGATCTTTATAAAAAGTGTTTTAGCTAACGTAAGGTAACAACCCGACATGTTTATTTGTGGCGTGGTCTTACGAGATGCTTTTGATTTTCGAAGGATTTTGAAAACATTAATAATCAATTCGGGTGTATTTTTATCATCTGGTATTCCAGACTGACTCAGGTGTTATTTAATTATAATGCTAGGGTCAGACCGAGTATTATATATATAGGACAAGATGCTTGGAAGCTCAGGAGAGGAGCTAGAGACCGAGACGTATTATCCGTACTTGTTTATATCCGCTGCTGTGATTGTTGATATTACAAGGCTGGTAATTGTTGTTTGTTTAAGATACTCAGATGATATATTGTATAAAACGGATATAGTTTTCATTTTGTGTAAAGATTTGTTATTGACTATTATATTTTGTTCTGCTGCGATTGTGAGATTCTGTTATTGTTTAGTTCCTTCTTTCTTCTACCTTCTTTCTTTTTCCTCAACAATCTGTCTTTCTCGGCACTTGATTGTCGGCATATTGTAATGTGGAGTATTTTGTGTTGATTTTCGAGGGTCGGGAAGGGAGGGTCGTTACATGGATAAATTTTGGATTATATATATAAGAATTGTAGCATTTTTTGTGAATAGTGAATTCATAAGTGTAATTAAAAGTTGGTAACGATTGTTGTAAGTTACCTGTTTATTTGGTCTATTAATTAAATTGGGAAATCAATTAGGATTAAATGAACTTTAATGTTACATTAATAAGGTTAAGATAATAAATGAGACTGTGAATGTAACAAAATGAATAGAAGTGCTAATTCTATTTATAATTTGATTAGTGATGTAATAAAAGAATGAAACCAAGGTAAATAAATAAATTTAGAATTTTTAATCATAACCAATGCATATATTTGTCAAAAATACAATGAAATGGAAATATGATAGTAAATACAAACTAAATATGGAAATTGGAGTACATTAAGATAATCAAAGGTAAAACAAAGGTTAACTAGGCTTATAGAGTAATAATGGACTTAATAAAAAAATGATTGGAATTGAATCAAATCAATTTAGTGGAATTAATTATAATTAATTGGAATTCAATCTATGATAAATGGATTTATTGTAAGTAAATGAGAATAAATGCTACGTTAATTGAAATTAGATGAAATTGGAAATTTATTAATGCACTAAGATATAAACCATGATAATTTTACCATAAGATGAAATTGATTGAATAATATATGGAAAGCAAATTAAATTGGATTATTGGAAATTTAATTTATAATCTCTAAATATATTGAAATTGAAATATAAAATTTGAAATTGGTGAAATATGAAACATTAAATTTATATGGAAATTTGTTATAAAGATTTATAAATTACTAGTAAGTTAAAATGATAGGAGTTGTAAATAATTAAAAATTTGAATTTAAAGTGACTTAATTAATTTTATATTAATTTATTTAATTAACTGAAAATAGCCATTTCGACAACTGACTCGGATTCCAACGAAACCAGTTTCATAAGATCCATAACGGTGAATTATTATAGGATTTCAAGCTTTGTATCGATCGGACTTGTCGTTTGATAGTACGAGCTCGAAACGCCCAGAAATCAATTCAATTGAAATCAATTGGAAATAAGCTGATTTGGACATAACTTCTTCATACGATGGAATTTGGACTTGAAACCTATTCCATTGAGTTCAAAATATTTGAAAACATCTATTTTAATATATGGGATGACCCATTTTTGTTTCGGAGGCAGAACGGGCTTTTCAGGTCGTTTGTCGTTCAACCTATCCGGTCCATTCTTTTTGTTTCAGCTTTGCCTATAAATAGTTCGTTATAAACCCTAGCCACTCCTCATATTCATTTTTCTGTACGTACATTTCCTTCTCAACCCCTCATTTCGATAGCAGACAAACCAGACAAACTCCTCAATCCATTTTCAATTCAAAACTCGACTTCAAAATCAAATCTCATCTAACTATATCAAATTTTATATCGATTTGAAGCTCTTGACGAGTGCAAGCCAAATTTGTAGTATGCTTCTCGTTTTGAGTTTCGATGTAGCCAGAAATCAATGGATTTGTCTCGGCCGTTTTTTTGGGTTATCGTCTTTAACGATAGATCTTCACCCTGGTAACGATCAGGAGGCATGGGGTGGTAGAGCTCGCCGAGCAGCGATGATCTATGGTCTTCGTTCGTCTAAATGGTGCTTTGAATCATCGAAACTCACCCTTTTAAGCGATGGCGACATGATGGCTAGAGGCCACCATCGGTAGTCGCACTACCGCGGCTGCATGCGGCTGACGATGGGTGTGGCTCTGGCGTTGTTCGATCAAAGGGAAGGTAAGTGTGGAGGCGGCGAAATTTGGTTGAACGAGGACGTGGTGGCGGCCGCTGTTTGTTCTCGCGTAGAAGGGTTTCATAGTGGAGGGCTTCGTGCTGATGTGTTCTAGCTGAGGTGGCTTTATCTTTCTTTATTTTTTTTAAATTATTTAAATCGTTAAACGTATATGTTTTAATATCCATAATTTTTTGCAAATGAGGCCCAATTTACGCGCGGTTTGTTCCTATGGGATCGTATCGAAATTCAAGACATGTTGACCCTGGTTTAGATGAATTTGGAGACTTTTTGAATTTTGGGTTTAAATTGGATTTAAATTCAATTTAAATTCAAAGGTGAGTCTTTTAACCCACTCACAACTTCTAAAATTTCTTATGTTTGTTAAATTCATTTATGATGTGATTAGAAATTTATTTATGCCTGTTTGGTATATTTTGAATCATCATCTTAGTTAACTTGAATTTATTTGAATTAAATCATTATTTAACTTATTATTGAATATAAATTGCTGGTTAAATACCTGCTATTGATTATCAGTTCTCTATTGATATTTATTGATTGGTATGGATGACGATTGTGATGGATGTGTAACTATTAATATTGGATGAAAGGATGTTGTATTTTATATCATTATAGACTGCAAGTTCACTATGGGTTGAAATGATACATACCCGAATGATCTATAGAATAAGGAAAAATATTTATGGGTTGAAATGATAGACTCGAGCAATTTTATGGATGTTATTTATTTCGGGATTGCGGCTTGAAATGATATATAACCGTAAAATTTAACTTGCGGATTGAAATGATAAATATCTGTATCACTTGACCCTAGGGTAGAGAATTATATACGTACACCAGATTGGTTAAATTAAATGATTTTAAAGTTCTTAGAATTTTGAATTTAATTGAATGATGTTTTGAAAAAAATTTGATTTATATAAATTGAAGTGTTATTGAAAAATCAAGTTTTATGTTAAATGCGAATTGGTTTAAAGGAATGTTTCTAAGAAATGAAATTGAAATTTTAAAAGTCGAATATGAGATATAAGTGAAATTTGTCAGAATTGTGTTATTTAAGTTGTTGGAAAATATAACTTTGAAATGTATTGAAACTAAAATAATTTAAAGTGATATTTTAAACATGGTTTGGAAGCGATATTGAATTGAATGATTTATTGAGAATTGGAATTTCTTTTAAATCTGAAATTGGGTTTGAGAAATTGAAATGGTCTAAATTTGTTGAAATGAAATAAATAGTTTTAAATTGTTATAAATTACGAATTCATGTTTTAAATATAAACTGTGTTAAATTATATTATTTTTATGATCCTAAATTTTAAGATTTTAATATTTATAAACTATTTTAACCTATTTGACTATATTAATCAATTTAACCTATTTTAAAACCATTTAATTTATTTTTCAAACTAATTTAACCATTTTAACTTATATTAAATTTAATTAATCTATTTTAAACCAATTTAAGCTATTTTAATTATATTTAATCTATTTTAAATCTATTTATAACTATTTTAACTATTTATAACATTTTAAACTATTTTCTAAATTTTCAGACTAAGTAAAAAAGGGAAATGTTTTTATTCAAATTCATTGGTTTAAAGGAAAATACGGTTAAATGATGTTATAACCTAATTTGGGATTTAAATATTATAATAAATTGAAATGATGATTTTGAAGAAATAATTTAACATGTTTTGGAAATATGATTTTTGGAAGAAATTATGATTTTGGAAATGATGTGATTTGAAAGTGAATATGGATTGAGGTGGATATGATTTCAAAGAAATGATTTGAAATTGAATACGATATTTTGATATCAATTATGAAATGATTTTGAAAAGGTAAATGAACCATCCGCTGTACAATAAGAGAATAGTTGTTAAAGAGACCGGGATTGGATATTATCATACTCTCTACCAATACCGAAAACCACTTTAACAACTGTGTACGTGGTGGAGATTCCAGAAATCAAGTAGGATGGTTTGGTGAACGATTTCTGTATGAGGTATGACGTGACCCTAACTCCCATGAGTCAGCTTGGATGTGACTAAAATCAGGAGCTACGCTAGGCCAAGTGTGGTCATTCCTCTGATCGAGCACACTTCTTAGATATTATATTCGTATTTGTGATTGCTTTGGTGGCCACCCTTCGATTTTGATTTGGGAGTTTGTTCCGAGGTGGACGGTAGTAGCTGCTATGCATTACCACCAGTCGGGATCCGCAAACGGTATATCTACCTTGGCATTACCTCGTGCGTCGTGTTCACATGCCCTAGCACGCCTTCTATGAGTTTGTTTTGTACCATACCTATGGAATGCCCTCTGATAGCCCTCCAGTTTACAGAGGAATTACGTTACTGTATAGACTATGGGAATATATAAAAATGTGTTAAGTGGGATATGGGTAACGCCTTAATGCTATTTTAATACTTTTACTTTACTGTAGACATATTATAATAGTGTACTGTACTACATAGTAGATTGTTTAACAGATCCTTAAGAGATGTGAATCCCGAACATCTTTTAAGCTACTGCACTCACGTTAGACACTGGATAGGAGATATCAAACCCCGTAAACATCTCCGATGCCGTTTCCACCCATATTTTCTGCTAATTTAACTTACATAAGAACTTTTAGTTCTGACTCTAGTGTTTTGCATTTTCAATACGCTCGGGTTAGCCTGAGCATTTCAGGATTTGAAGACCTTATTTCTGGAGGATGAAGACGAAGATTTTATTATTATTATTATTTACTATTTTTAGTCCACTGCATCATGTATTCCGCTGCATTATTTATTATTCTCTGGTATGTGTAACTCTGATTTGTGTTGTATAAGTACAATCAAAAGTTTTGTAAAACAGCTTCATGGACTGTTTATTTGATTACTATATTTTGTCATTCCGTTGCAAGATTCTGTTTGTTTTTTTCTTTCTCTGATTTCTCTTATTTACCCCATAACAATCCGCCCTTCTGTATGTTTTGAGTTGGCACGTGTATCTATTTAAACATACAAAAAGGCGGGATGTTACACTTGGTCACTTGTAAAGGGGCTAAACTTTTTTTCTATTTCTCAAATTTCAAAGTTATTAACCCTGAATTGTTTTGGGGATTTCTAGAGCTTATCTTACTCTTGTGACATTTGCGCATAAGACTTTGGAATCTAACAATTGCATAGGAT
Organism: Allium cepa; assembly: GCA_030765085.1. Taxonomy (NCBI): domain Eukaryota; kingdom Viridiplantae; phylum Streptophyta; class Magnoliopsida; order Asparagales; family Amaryllidaceae; genus Allium; species Allium cepa. The sequence continues at coordinate 492,264,135 of CM060942.1, forward strand.
ATTTTCTTTAAAGGTTCGTCACTTCAAATTTGATACATAAGGACTGGGATAATTAATTTTTGGCATAGCATACTTCTTTTGGTTAACTAAATTTGACTATTTTTGAATTATGGACAAGCATATGACTACATTTTGGACTTGAGTTTGAATAGCGAACAAGCATATGACTTCACTTGGACTCGAACTGAGCTTGCATTTTTTTCAAACTTGCATAAGGTTGCCTAAACCCTTATCCAGACCAATCTTAGCCTACCTTACATATTTGGTTAGCAATTTTTTTTTCATAATTTATAATTAATATTTCATAAATAGTAATTAGTTTGTTTAATTTATAACAAATTTAGTTGATTAAATCAGGTGGTATTAGGAGTATTCAGCGTTTTATTTGTGTAACATTCAGTTGTAAATTTGATCAACTATTAATATCGAATAATAAGAATATTAGCATTCACTCATCATCTTAGATAGTGTGTGACATTGTGGTTAAATTTATTGCTTATATGCTTTAGTAAAAGATGATTCTACTTATTGAACCATTGCCGGGTAGTGAAAATTATTTACGCAAATTCTCTTCATCAAAACTGTATCACATTAGAACTTATGAAATTTGGTGATGGTCAAAATCCCAAAATCGTCCACACTCAACTTTATAGTCCAAACGCGGAAATCCTTAGTTCAAAGAATTATTATTAACCGAACTACTTCGGCCATAAATTTTGACTTTGAGCTGACTTCAGCTGATCGTGGTGCTAACCTCATGTAATTGAGGAGGTGGATCCTTTATTAAATAGTGTTTCACTTCCAGTGCTTCCACTCGGCTAGTCATCCGATAGATGTCGTGACATGGTTTAAATATAATAAACGCGGAGTTTCACATTGAAGAATAATAGTATTCTCAACTCAATAAACTATGTAGTACTGTCACATCGATATTTTCTTTTTGAATTTAATTATATTAACTAAAAGAAAACTATCAAGTGACTCATTACATAGTCACCTATAACTATCAGTATGCAACCCCTTGGCACCTTAGCAGTCGTGAATAATGCACCGCTAAACCTCTGAAGAGCATTACATGCACTAGTCTTAATGGATGCATCGATATCCAGTCTCGATATATTATGACTGTGAACATTTAAAATGATGTGTTTATTATATTATAATAAAATACCCATGATTATAGCAATTGTAATTACTATCATGAAACACATTATTTACGGATTTTCTGTTTAATATACTTAAATTAAATAAATAATTAATTATAACAAGCATATAGCTGAAAGTAAAATATATTTTGTTCGGACGAGATTTTACTACACGGTTAATCATTTATAATAAATTATAGAATCGCCCCTAGGACATATGACAAACTCTATCATACATTATGCTATCTCAATTCTAATGCCTCAAAATGATGTAGGCTAGTGAATTACAGAACCATAATGCTATAATTATCTAGTAATTTTTATAACTAAATATGCTTACACTATGTAGTAATAATGTTAATGTCTTTAACATTATTAGAAACGATTTCATCTAATGCATCATAAAATGATAAGGCTATAATAAGCTAGAAGTTTTTAAGAGTTAAATACATTTATACAATGCAATTACAATGCTAATATATTTAGCATCATTAGAAAATATGTAGGCTAATGTACAATTTAATTTTAACGCTAGAACCATTTAGTATTTTTTTTATAAATCAAATGAAATTACAATATGTAGTAGTATTGCTAATGTCTTTAGCATTACTATATATAATTTAATCTAATGCAATATACTATTTTAATGCTAGAGTAAGTTACCATTTATTGGGAGTTTAGTATGTTTACATCGTGCAATTATGATGCTAATATAGTTTCGCATTACCGAAAATAATGTTTCTTGTTGTATTATTAAATCATGATGCCAGAATCATCTGAAATTTCTTATAAATCAAATGTGATTAGGCCATAAAATAAAAATACTAATGCCTTTAACATCACTATAAATGATTCCGACTCATGCATTAATAAAACCATTATTGGGTTTCACTCAAATTTTAAGTCCTACGGTACAAGATAGAGCATATCTCTTTATATACTAAACATTAACATACAAAGAATTTAGTACGAGTATTGGAGTTGAAAGTTTGTGAAGGGAATATGGGTTATATAAGACCTTTAATGATCAAAAGTTGGGCATCATGCCTTGACCTTGTTGTTGTTTCTCAGACCGAACTGCCTTTTATTTTTGTAGCTTTATTTCAAAAATGGAAGGGTTTGATCATTCAACAAAACATAGCCATTTCAAACAGATACATTTGTTTGATCCTTATAAATAATGATTTTTTTTACAAACTTCTTCCCTACAAACAAATCATGGGACTGCATGGATTGACGTCCGAACTGAGTCCAGACAACCTATGCAAAAACTTGGACTGAGATTTGTATCATGCAAGGAACAAATCGGTACTAAAAGATACTACAACATAGTGTAGGGATGAAATTCTATCTTAGGGCATTATCTTGTGAGACAAACTTTTCCTATAATATTTATCCACCTCTGAAATTCAATGAGAAAAGAATGGTATTCTCCGGCCTCCAAAGACAAATCTGTAGTAGAAGCCCTTCAAAGCGTGATAAACAAATGTTGTAAATGAGATGACCAAGAATGTCGATCAATGATTTCTTTCAAGCCAGGGACGAGGGACAACAACTAGTTCATAGGGATGATGTTGATGCTGGACCAACTTATTCACCCGTTGATCAAAAGAGATCCCCAGAAAATTAGGACCTCTACTCAACTCTCTCTCATAATTCTGGTTAGATTGTGTATATTATTTCATTATTTTTTTAATCCCTGTTTTTATATTCTAATTATTAGTCTGCACGTACTCTCTATACATATCACCAATTACATTATTCATTCATCCATATAATGTTATCCTTAACAATCTTAGATAAAACTTTCTTTTTGTTTATGTTTACCGGAGTGGATCATTCTATTGTCAAGCAAAATTGGATTACAAAAAAATCAAAAATGTTTAAAGGATTCAATTTCGAAAGGTGGAAACAAAAGATGTTGTTTTACCCCACTACTTTGAACTTGGCTCATTTGATCAACTATGAAAAGTCCGTAGCAAACATGTTTTCAACACTTAGGAAACTCAAAAAGAAATTGATGCTTGGACATACAATGAGTTTCTTTATAAAAATTATACCCTTAACAATTAGATGACACTCTCTATGATATCCATACAACATGTAAAACTACTAAAGAGTAATGGAAGTCTTTTGAAAAGAAGGATCTATCGCAGGCTACAAGTGTGACGCCCCACCTCTATACCCACGCTAGCCAAAAACACTACGAAGTAATGCTGTCGACTAGCACGGAGAATAAGGCTGTTTAGGAGCGACCATCCGTGTGATTGCTTTGCGCGAGCACCGATATGTCAGATAGTATAACATGCATTTCATTTCAAGAGGAAATCCGACATACTGATACAAACACAAAGCTACTACACAGTGGCTATAATGTCTTTGAAAACAAATATAGAAATCAGCATAACACAAATCAGTCACAGATAATTCATATCACAAAGGCGGAAGAAGATATGAATATATATCTAACACATGAAAGTGTATATCAGAGTAGTGGTCAAAAAGATCCACGATAATACAAAATAATAGCAACACGTGCTATACGAAAGAATACATCTATGAGTCCATATCTCAAGTGTATACAACAAAATAAACTACTAATCTAAGTAGTTAGCCAAAAGATCATATGATAACCCCAGAAGAGAAGTCAAGCAGAAGCACCTATAACATCTCGGTCTGACCCGAGTATTATTTAAGAAGAAAATAATAAACGGATCAGTCTAGCTATAAATATCAAAAGAAATGATATAGAATAAGAGATATGACTAAATGTATAATAATCACAATGCCAAGTTGTGATAAATAAATAATTGAAAAATCAATAAGAGATTAATCAATATCGCAAAGATATTCTCAACGATAAAAAGGAATGTCATACTCCTAATTTCATTCACCAAGCCATAATAAATGACATATATATATATATATATATCAATGCCAATCGTAAAAGTTGGTGAAACATAAATTCCAGAATTCAACACACGAAATCCAGAAATCACAATCAAAGGGAACAACGACGTCGTACAGCGTGACATCCGATGAACCAAATCACAATCAAAGGGAACAACGACGTCGTACAGCGTGACATCCGATGAACAAAATCAAAATCAAAGGGAACAACGACGTCGTACAGCGTGACATCCGATGAACCAAATCACAATCAGAGGGAACAACGACGTCGTACAGCGTGACATCCGATGAACCAAATCACAATCAAAGGGAACAACGACGTCGTACAGCGTGACATCCGATGAACCAAATCAAAATCAAAGGGAACAACGACGTCGTAAAGCATGACATCCGATGAACCAAATCACAATCAAAGGGAACAACGACGTCGTACAGCGTGACATCCGATGAACCAAATCACAATCAAAGGGAACAACGACGTCGTACAGCGTGACATCCGATGAACCAAATCAAAATCAAAGGGAGCAACGACGTCGTACAGCGTGACATCCGATGAACCAAATCACAATCAAAGGGAGCAACGACATCGTACAGCGTGACATCCGATGAACCAAATCACAATCAAAGGGAACAACGACGTCGTACAGCGTGACATCCGATGAACCAAATCAAAATCAGAGGGAACAACGACGTCGTACAGCGTGACATCCGATGAACCAAATCACAATCAAAGGGAACAACGACGTCATACAGCATGACTTCCGATGAACCAAATCACAATCAGAGGGAACAATGACGTCATACATCGTGACATCCGATGAACAAAATCACAATCAAAGGGAACAACGACGTCGTACAGCGTGACATCCGATGAACCAAATCACAATCAGAGGGAACAACGACGTCGTACAGCGTGACATCCGATGAACCAAATCACAATTAGAGGGAACAACGACGTCGTACAGCGTGACATCCGATGAACCAAATCAAAAAGACGTCGCACAATGCTAGTCTAAAACATAAAATGATCGTCATGATCAAAGAGAAGTGTCGATTACAGTTGGCTAGTAAATATATGAGCTTAGCTTCATGTCCCATAACCACTAGCTTAACTTAAATATTTACGAACAAATTGTAGATCTCCACTAGAAAATTGTCACAAGAGTTTCAATCGAACAAGTCCAAGAATTAACCGACGAAGTAAACGCAAGCGTTTCATACCACTTGTTTTACTAAGCTGTTTAATTAGATTTCTCATACGAGTGAGGTAAAGGTTTGTATATACTAATAGATCGGAAATCGGTTTGAGAAAACGAGCTTTGTAATAAAATAGTGTTGAAATCATTTGAAGAAAGAGTTTCGATATTTACTACTAGTATAGAAAACCTTTATATTTTTAAAGTGACAAATCACAAAGAAGATTGTGGGAACAATCAATCACTAAAATTCACATTCGAAGACGTGAATAAAATCCAAAGAAATCGATACTGAATCCATCAAAGTGGATATATCCAAAATCTCAAAGAAAAGAAGTCATCAAGTCGATAATAAATGATAACAAAGAATAGGGAAATAACACGAATCGATTAAAGTTGGAAATTCAAACAACTAGGCAAAAAAGGCATAGTTGGCAGATAGGAGCAGGTCGGTCAACCGGACTCCCTGAGTCGGTTGACCGAACCAGGGGTTGGAAGTGCTCGGGCACTAGGTCGGTCGACCGGCCCAGGGGCTCGGTCGGCCGAAGCCCGTAACCAGCACTTCCAAAACAGAGGCAGGAAGTGCCTGGGTAGCAGGTCGGTCGACCGGACCCTGAGCTCGGTCGGCCGAACCTGTATACTTGCACTTCCTACCCTATTTCAAAAGAGGTGCAAACTCCCTCAATTTGCAAACCGTCGAGCAACGGCACTAAGGGTTTACGCCCATCGACTACCCGGCCATAGAAGCTCTTTGGTTCATCACCAAAAACACATTAAAACATCAAAGTTATGATTTTTAAAGATTTGAACCCAAAACACTAAAAATTGGAATATTCACCAAATCAATCCAAACCAAAAGCAAATGCACATGAATAAGTGTTAGGAATTCATACCTAACAATCGAAGATAGTTATAGACTAAGATGTGAGATAAAAATCTCACCTTTGAACCCAAATCAATGAAGAAGAAGCTTGAAAACAAAGGAGGATCAACCACTCTTCAATCCCAACTCAAGAAGCTTGATTCTAAGCTTAAAAGAGAAATATTTCTCAAATTAGGTTTAGGAATTTTCTGAAATCAAAGAGAGAATGAGTTGGAGAAGAAGAAGGAGATGCTTACTAATAGGTTCTCTTAGAATTTGGAGCTAGATCTTGGATTTGCAAATGAAACTAGGGCTTGGAATTTCTAATTTCCACTCTCCTCCACCATTGTTGCTTAAAGCTTAAAGTGTTAGGAATATGAAATGAAGTAATGAAGAGGAGAGGGTTGGAACTGAGTTAAGTGGGGTTAATGGGCTCAGCCCAAACCAAAGCCCTAAGTGAAAAAGTAGCAAACTTCCACTAACTCCAAACATATCAAAGTTTACACTTAAAAAGATCGCAAACGGCGTTTTGAACTCAATGGAAGGGGTCCCGAGTCCTAATTCGACTGTTTGCAAAAAGTAGCTTTTTGGACCAAAATCCGACGAACGATAAAATATTTAAATAAAATATTTAAATATACAATTGATAAATATGCGGGTTGTTACAGACTCCCCTCCTTAAAGAAATTGCGTCCTCGCAATACTTAAGTAGAAAATAAGAAGTAACAACCATAAAAGCATGTCAACACAAGAGAAAATTTGAAATAGGAAGTTCACCATAAAGAGCACGAAGGAGTAAATCCGAAAGTTTTCGTTCGATGAATTCTCAAGATTTCTCAAGAGCAATCCTTAGGATTTGAGAACCATTGAACTTTTACCAGAAAGAATATCTTTATATCGAAGGTGCTCAACCTCCGAAGCAATGATGCGAATAGAATGTTGCTCAAAAGTCAAATTTGGTGAAACTTCGATCCCCTCAATAACATCGGGCTCAAGAATAAAAATCGGAATCCCAAAGGCATTTCCGTAGATAAAAGACGTGGAGAATGTCAAGAATAGCAGAAAATTGAGCTGGTGCTACGACGTAGTATAATAACAGTACGCCCAATGAACCAAAGCCCGAATAATTTCGGAACACCGACGTAGTACAAAAACGGTACGTCCAATGAACCGATAAACCGGAGCAACGATGTAGTATAATAATGGTACATCCATTGATCCAGATAAGACGGAACATCGATGTAGCATAATAACAGTACATCCGATGAACCGAACACCATAAAAGAACATCGGACGCTAGTCCATAAAAGAAATGAGATGAAACTCAACAAAACGAAGTATATCAAAACGTCTGATGAAATTAATAAAAAGATAATTCCATTCAGACATCATCAAAGAATCAACCACTTGTTGCCTACGACAAAGCGCGTTGGCAACACGATTTCCCCTTCGGGAATAAAAAGAATATCAAGATCAAAAGATGCCAGGAACTCGAGTCAACATGAAGTTCCTTATGAGAAAATAAATATTCCAAAGATTTATGATCGAGGTAGAGAACAAATTTCTTCCCCAAAAATGGTGATGCCAAATTTTTAAAAAGTAAAAACAATAGCCGCGAGCACTAGATCATGAGTGGCATATCTAGTCTGGATAAGCTATAATGATTTAGAAGCACAAGTGATAGCACGTTCTCCTTTGCAAGAGAACGGCATCCAAACCAATACGACTAGTATCGGTACAAATAGCAAAGTCTTGGTTCCCTTCGGAAAACACAAGAATAAGAGTATCGGAAAAGAATTCTTTCAAATAATCTTCTTTCCCAAAAACTAAAACTTTCAAAATTACAATTAACTTATTTAATCATCTTTTTAGAAAATTTTACTTATTTGAAGTGAATTTTACTGTGTTTGATTGTCTCATCAAAGCGTTTAGGAAATTCCTATCGATAACGTTGATCAAGCGCATCGACCAAAATTCTTAAAGCACTCAACGGACAATAAAATCACAAAATCGTCTTCTAGATAATAAACATGTTTCTTAAAAACTTTTAAGAATATTATTCGTTCGTTTTAAGAACAAAAATCCAATTATACTTGTAAATAAATCTTATGAATAAGATTTGCAAAATTTTAAATCGCTATTTTAATCCAAAATCAATAAATACAAGAATGGAGTCATCGAGATATTCATAGAATATTCGATCTATAAAATGGATGAAATAAGCTGGACAAACCGAATGACAAAATAAGTCATTCATAAGAACCGTAACGAGTGCGGAATGCGGTAAGTGGAATGCGAACTCCCGCAACTCGTAGCCAAATGAAAATCGGTGACAAGGTCGAACTAGAAAGACTTTAACACCACACAAAAGATTTCTTAGGTGCTGATCCTAAGACAAACTCAAAATTACCGGAAAAGTTTCACAAATTATTTAGATAAGAGAAATATCACTTTTCTCATCTTGAGGGCTTAAAGAATAAAATGATGCCTTCAAAAATTTGAAATCGGAATCACAAGAAAAAAATAGATATCTGCTTAAGAGATAGAAAATGTCGGAGATGAATAGTCCACACGGAAAATAGGATATGGGCTTCACAACGATTAAGCCAGTCCTTACAAAAAATCAATTCCGAAGCCTAAGTAAAAATATCGGCTCGGAAAGAAAAATCACATAAAATAATTTTCGACATCAAATAAAAAGCAAATTGAGTGTTGCGGATCTACTAATCCGAATTCGCAATCCTCAAAGAAGTCATCAAGCCCAAAATATTCAAAGAAAAAGAATCGACAAGTTCTTTTGATATAAAAATAATGAGATGAAACCCATATCAAAAAGAACTCAAATAAGAAGGTCACGAAATAAATAATGCCATCAAGGATTGAGTGAAAAATACCTTGACCGAGAGAAGAGTTTCTAGGGGCTTGCACAATATTTAGCTTTCTCATGTCCTTGTTCAAAAGTTTGGGACATGTAGATAAAAGATGACCCGGTTTCTTGCAATAGCGACAAGAATGGGGTTTTGGACACATATTCGCATGGTGTTCCTTAGAATTACAATTGTAGCATCCTCCACGATTAGGGGTTGGAGTCTTTGCTTCAAAAGTAGTTTGCTTCACTCTCTTATTGGGATTAAGGCTCTTGAACTTAATATGCCTCTTCTTGGAAGTCCCAATATCACAAACACTTCCTTTACCAACCTCTCCATGAAGAAGAGTAACATCCACAAGCTGATTGAAAGAAACTTCAAGTTTCAAAGGTAGAACCATTTCGGGGTTCTTACTCAAAGCATAGATAAACTCTTGATTCTTTACAATATCCATAAGTTGTTGGGCAGTCATGAATGCGCCATCCAGAGAAGGTCTACTGGATTGACCAGCGCTAGGACTGCTAGAACTACCCATTTCCCTTCCTTTAGAAAAGAAAGAAGGAGAAAAGTTATTCTCAAAATAAATATCAAGCAATCTTGATAGATAAAACAAGGAATCATAAAAGAAAGTAGGATAGGACGGTACGAAGACCCGAATAAAATCCTAAAGCACAACTCCTAAGAAAGACTTAGGACATGATCCTTGCTAAAAAATTTCGTATTGTTCCGAAGTTTGGCTCTGATACCAAGCTGTGACGCCCCACGTCTATACCCACGCTAGCCAAGAACACTACGGTGTAATGCTGTCGACTAGCACGGAGAATAAGGCTGTTTTGGAGCGACCATCCGTGTGATTGCTTTGCGCGAGCACCGATATGTCAGATAGTATAACATGCATTTCATTTCAAGAGGAAATCCGACATACCGATACAAACACAAAGCTACTACGCAGTGGCTATAATGTCTTCGGAAACAAATATAGAAATAAGCATAGCACAAATCAGTCACAGATAATTCATATCACAAAGGCGGAAGAAGATACGAATATATATCTAACACATGAAAGTGTATATCAGAGTAGTGGTCAAAAAGATCCACAATAATACAAAAGAATAGCAACACGTGCTATACGAAAGAATACATCTATGAGTCCATATCTCAAGTGTACACAACAAAATAAACTACTAATCTAAGTAGTTAGCCAAAAGATCATATGATAACCCCAGAAGAGAAGTCAAGCAGAAGCACCTGTAACATCTCGTTCTGACCCGAGTATTATTTAAGAAGAAAATAATAAACGGATCAGTCTAGCTATAAATATCAGAAGAAATGATATAGAATAAGAGATATGACTAAACGTATAATAATCACAATACCAAGCCGTGATAAATAAATAATTGAAAAATCAATAAGAGATTAATCAATATCGCAAAGATCTTCTCAACGATAAAAAGGAATGTCATACTCCTAATTTCATTCACCAAGCCACAATAAATGACATATATATATTAACGCCAATCGTAAAAGTTGGTGAAATATAAATTCCAGAATTCAACACACGAAATCCAGAAATCACAATCAAAGGGAACAACGACGTCGTACAGCGTGACATCCGATGAACCAAATCACAATTAAAGGGAACAACGACGTCGTACAGCGTGACATCCGATGAACCAAATCAAAATCAAAGGGAACAACAACGTCGTACAGCGTGACTTCCGATGAACCAAATCACAATCAAAGGGAACAACGACGTCGTACAGCGTGACATCCGATGAACCAAATCACAATCAAAGGGAACAACGACGTCGTACAGCGTGACATCCGATGAACCAAATCACAATCAAAGGGAACAACGACGTCGTACAGCGTGACATCCGATGAACCAAATCACAATCAAAGGGAACAACGACGTCGTACAGGGTGACATCCGATGAACCAAATCAAAATCAAAGGGAACAACGACGTCGTACAGCGTGACATCCGATGAACCAAATCACAATCAAAGGGAACAACGACGTCGTACAGCGTGACATCCGATGAACCAAATCACAATCAGAGGGAACAACGACGTCGTACAGCCTGACATCCGATGAACCAAATCACAATCAAAGGGAACAACGACGTCGTACAGCGTGACATCCGATGAGCGAAATCCTAATCAAAGGGAACAACGACGTCATACAGCGTGACATCCGATGAACCAAATCACAATCAGAGGGAACAACGACGTCGTACAGCGTGACATCCGATGAACCAAATCACAATCAGAGGGAACAACGACGTCGTATAGCGTGACATCCGATGAACCAAATCAAAAAGACGTCGCACAATGCTAGTCTAAAACATAAAATGATCGTCATGATCAAAGAGAAGTGTCGATTACAGTAGGCTAGTAAATATATGAGCTTAGCTTCATGTCCCATAACCACTAGCTTAACTTAAATATTTACGAACAAATTGCAGATCTCCACTAGAAAATTGTCACAAGAGTTTCAATCGAACAAGTCCAAGAATTAACCGACGAAGTAAACGCAAGTGTTTCATACCACTTGTTTTACTAAGCCGTTTAATTAGATTTCTCATACGAGTGAGGTAAAGGTTTTTATATACTAATAGATCGGAAATCGGTTTGAGAAAACGAGCTTTGTAATAAAATAGTGTTGAAATCATTTGAAGAAAGAGTTTCGATATTTACTACTAGTATAGAAAACCTTTATATTTTTAAAGTGACAAATCAAAAAAAGATTGTAGGAACAATCAATCACTAAAATTCACATTCGAAGACGTGAATAAAATCCAAAGAAATCGATACCGAATCCATCAAAGTGGATATATCCAAAATCCCAAAGAAAAGCAGTCATCAAGTCGATAATAAATGATAACAAAGAATAGGGAAATAACACGAATCGATTAAAGTTGGGAATTCAAACAACTAGGAAAAAAAGGCATAGTTGGCAGATAGGAGCAGGTCGGTCAACCGGACTCCCTGAGTCGGTTGACCGAACCAGGGGTTGGAAGTGCTCGGGCACCAGGTCGGTCGACCCGCCCAGGGGCTCGGTCGGCCGAAGCCTATAACCAGCACTTCCAAAACAGAGGCAGGAAGTGCCTGGGTAGTAGGTCGGTCGACCGGACCCTGAGCCCGGTCGGCCGAACCTGTATACTTGCACTTCCTACCCTATTTCAAAAGAGGTGCAAACTCCCTCAATTTGCAAACCGTCGAGCAACGGCACTAAGGGTTTATGCCCATCGACTACCCGGCCATAGAAGCTCTTTGGTTCATCACCAAAAACACATTCAAAACATCAAAGTTATGATTTTTAAAGATTTGAACCCAAAACACTAAAAATTGGAATATTCACCAAATCAATCCAAACCAAAAGCAAATGCACACGAATAAGTGTTAGGAATTCATACCTAACAATCGAAGATAGTTATAGACTAAGATGTGAGATAAAAATCTCACCTTTGAACCCAAATCAATGAAGTAGAAGCTTGAAAACAAAGGAGGATCAACAACTCTTCAATCCCAACTCAAGAAGCTTGATTCTATGCTTAAAAGAGAAACATTTCCCAAATTAGGTTTAGGAATTTTCTAAATTCAAAGAGAGAATGAGTTGGAGAAGAAGAAGGAGATGCTTACTAATGGGTTCTCTTAGAATTTGGAGCTGGATCTTGGATTTGCAAATGAAACTAGGGCTTGGAATTTCTAATTTTCACTCTCCTCCACCATTGTTGCTCAAAGCTTAAAGTGTTAGGAATATGAAATGAAGTAATGAAGAGGAGAGGGTTGGAACTGAGTTAAGTGGGGTTAATGGGCTCAGCCCAAACCAAAGCCCTAAGTGAAAAAGTAGCAAAATTCCACTAACTCCAAACATATCAAAGTTTACACTTAAAAAGATCGCAAACGGCGTTTTGAACTCAATGGAAGGGGTCCCGAGTCCTAATTCGACTGTTTGCAAAAAGTAGCTTTTTGGACCAAAATCCGACGAACGATAAAATATTTAAATATACAATGGATAAATATACGGGTTGTTACAACAAGTGTTGGGAAATTCATTATAGGCTGATTATGAACTCCATAATGGTAGACAGTAGGCATGTTCTCAACCAAGTTGATGAACTACATATTGTCATCCACGGGTTACATTCTGAAGGCATGATCCTTGATGAGAAGTTCTAAGTGGGTGCTATTCCTGAGAAGCTACCACCATTCTTAGAGGATTTTAAACATTTGTCGAAACAGTTAACTGAAGACCTATTAATGGAGAATTTGGTATTAAATCTCAAGTCGAGGAAGGAAATAGAATAAATGAAAAGAATGATGTCAAAGCCTATGAACTAGCGAAAATATTGTAGAAGGAGACCTGTAACAACCCATGCTTAAGTATACCTAAATTCTGACCCAGAAAAGGCCCATGGAAGCTTTGACTCGTTCCAAAGCTGGCTATTAGTTGTCAAAGAACAATAAAAAGCTATTTATCTACACATTCAGATCTCACGATGGAAGGAAAAATATGATATTAAATAGTACCCATTTTATTATAAATTCAAAATGTTATGAAAACTATAACATAAAGACCAATAATAACTATTACATATTTGTGATACATCATATTTAAAATACAATGGTTTGCAATGGATACATCTGAAAATAACATGAATAAATAAATAGCTTGCCACAAGCTCTCTCCATACCTTCGCCTTCAACATCATCGTCTTTCCTAACCAATGCTATAATGAGGAAGGAGTCAGAACAACACATGTTTGGTGAACAACAATCTCAAGCCTTACTATAGTAGTACTTGGGCAGTATAATGTAAATAGAAATATGTATTTTGCATTTTCTCTACATCCGAAGCATTTCCAAATATAAGTTAAAATCTTTCCAAATATAAGCCATAGCCATCTCGCTTTAACCCAATAACCCATATATATCGCCAATAATGTCCTATTAATGTAAGAGATAGTACCCATGTAACGACCCTAGCTTGACCTTCGAAAACCAGCACCGAATACGTCACCCGTATTCAAATGCCGTAAATCCAAACGTCGAATCTGGTTCACCGGAGCTTATAACACATTAAGTACAACAACATAGAGGAAGAAAATTAATATATCATATAACTCCATTGATAAATATCCAATGATATACAATAATGATCACAAATACATATCAGGGATATACAGCAACACAGCAAAAACACAAATGCACCAGCATCGGAAATAACTTGAACTCCAAACGGAACTCCAACATCTGCAACTCCATCACAAATCTCTAATCCAAAGATAGCTCGAACTCCCAATCAAGTTGGACTTAAGCAAGTCCGGTCCAAGTGAACAATTGCTATCGCCAAATCCAAAGGCTGGACGCTATCGGATTCTACACCTTTTATATGATTATCTGGAAAAACCTAACTCTACACTATCCGTGTGGAAAAATTGTGCGCACCTAGAGTTTAGGAAGGGAACAATATACTCCGGGTCAGTCATGGGATTGGCATGAGCAAACAAAAACAGTTTCTTTAAAACAAACAACAAAAGATTTAAAGTTGAAATCCGCAATGCTTTTTCGAAAATAAAACTACCATAAGGCCTCCCACCGCACACATAATGCAAACGCAGAATTGGAGGGGATTTCTCTTTATGATAGTCAAACATGCTTACTACGCAAGAATCTTTTGATATTATTATTAGTGCATAGTGAAAAAAAACCTTTCGAAAGTATAATATTAATCATAGCCAGCATAGACATTTCGAACTATGCCTACTATAGCTACCATCTAAACAGTGGTGACCACCATAAGTAAATGGCAGGTTATACAACTAAAACCGTACAAGAAGCGTATTGGATGATTTGATTTTCAACAAACGGTTAGGCAAAGGAACTTCCCACACAAAATGGAACACCTCTGGAGGGACATCCCCGAGAGCCTAACCGGATCTCTGCCAACACAAGGTCGGGTTACCTCTGTAACTATGTAACTGTTGAAACGAGTATGCCACCCCTCGGTTGTTTGCGACCTTTATCCGAGGCACCTCTCAACCAACAACCACAAAGCAATAAGTTTTGCAGCAACCACAAAGTTAAGTATCTGGGCTCCATACCATGATACCACTTATAATCCAGAAGGAAATGACATACCCTCAGGGGGCGCTACCCTAAATAACCTTGCTACAACGATCCTATTTCGACCATTACCGGGTTGTGAGGCACGACAAAGTCTCATCCACAAAGCTACACTTTTCACAAAGTCATGCTTTGATCAACAAATGATCGGCAACACTTCGGATGCCATATTACCAAATTAGGAATGTATCACTAGTAACCATCAACTACATAATCTCTGAGCTCGTACGTCTCAGAGAAGGGTGTTAAGCTAAGAGAATAAATTCTCCGCCACCAAACAGAAATGTATTTGATAGAAACCAGCTTTAAATCTCAAAGTGTAATGTCCACACACATCCATACAAGTCTGTTCTGGGTTCGAACAGAACCGAAGGTATTTCCAAAGCTGTGCAGTTAATTCGCTTGGTAGATTCAAAGTGGTGGAGGTGCAAAAAGTCATAGCGAGGATACAGCGAGGATATAGCGGGATATAGCGGATGGCTCTAAAATAGCATATAAAACTCGTACTTAATGATTTTACAAATATATAAATGGTAATTAAAAGAAAAATTATCATTCAATTAAATTATAAATAATACATAAATAATTTTAAATAAAAAAATGTGCGAATATACTTTAAATAAATGAAAAACTGTTATATAACATAATTGAATTTGGTGGAATATTAGAGTATTTTCGTTTTTGAAAATATATCAAAAATTAAATCAAATAAATTAGTTTCACAATTTTATAATGTACAAATGCAATTTTTCAATTCATTTTATTAAAAAGGATATAGCGGGAATAGCGAAATATAGCAGAAATAATGGGATACAGCGGATATAACGGGGATTAAAGCGGAAAGGCTATATTCTGGGGCTATATGGAAAAATAGTAGTGGTAGAAATCTGCTATGAGATATAGCGGGGTTGTAGCAGGGTAATAGCGGGGCATTAACTACACAGTTCCATTAAAGCCCTTGCAATCCGGGTATTCACAATCCCGATCGGACTCCCCATCACATATGGAGATCTCTATACCGGCGCGACTCAGTGCAGAGACATTCGATGGGTTATCCTTTCATTCTCAAAAATAACCAGTCTTATCCACCGGTCTTCAAATGTTATCCATATTGTTGAATCATTATTTGGAAAGGGTTATATGACAAAAGGTCCTCTCCAGGCTAAATCGAATAATGAACACAATATTTAAAAACATATGGATATTGGGATCTCAGTTAAGTCACAACTTATTACCCAAAACTTTTATTTCAAATGGTTTAAACAAATTACCATTTACAAATCTTTTTTTACAAAAATATTCACTTCACAAAGTTCACCCATCTTTCACAAAGATTCATTCGCAGATTCCAAAATAATTTCCATTTCAAGTCCTTTATAGAAAGGATACATTTTTAAGATCGCTTTTCAATTTGAAAAGTATACCAATCTTTAATGAAGATTCATTTATATTCTTTCAAAACAATTTCCCTTTCAAATTGGATAGACTCGTCCAATCTTTAAATAAAAGATTTAATTCATAGCTTTCAGAACCATTTCCAATTCAAATTTTTTATATAAAAGATACACCATTAAAATTCTCTTCAATTTCAAAACAAGGTTCATCCATCTTTCACAAAGATTTAATTATAGCTTCCAAAAAAATTCTATTTCAGACTTGAAATCTTTTCAACATAAATTGGAAAGTTATTATTATTTGAAAACAAATAGTTTTCGTTTCGGAAAAAATCCGATTACATTTGCACAAGTTAAAGCCCTTTAAGTATAAAACTTGGGTTAAATTCAAATTCCCAAAGCAATGCTTTTAAAATGGTTTAAAAACACATTTATAACTTAAATAACCTTTTTAAACCATAATTTCCAAACATAGAATTCAATTTCAAATCTTGAATTTAAATTCAAATCTAATTATTCAAATTTCAAAACTTTATCAAGTTATTCAAAATAACTTTTAAAACTTCTTTTCAAAACTTTTCATATTTAACCCAGTTATACTTCAGAAACCATTTGGATTCAAAATTCAATTTTTAAAACCATTTCAAAAATCTATGACTTAACCAATTTTCTCGTGCAATCCATATTTGTGTGTGTAAGGTGTAGTCCAGGGGTTTTACACAATAGTGCAACATTATCAATCATCACAGATTCAATCACATCAATATCGATAACTGGTAAAATCCATAACGCTTATCATTATTCACAGATTCACAGATAATATCAATTTATCATAGATAAATAATTTACATTCATCACAGATAATTAAATTACATTCATCACAAATCAAATAATTCATATGACACAGCATCACATATCAGGGATATCAAACAATTCAACATCCAATAGAATTTAAACATCCATAAGTGAAGTTAATTAATCATCTGATTTATTAAAACTAGATTTATCACCAATCCAGGTTAATTAACGTTAATTAATTACAAATTATTTTAATTAATTATCCTTTAATCATTTATTAATTAACCTTTAATCATTAAATAATTAACCTTTAATTATTAAATTAACCTTTAAATAATTATCCTTAATTAATTACATTAATTAATTAACCATTAATTAATCACCATTTAATTAATTATCCTTAATTAATTATAATAAGTGATTATCCCTAATCACTTTCATTAATTAATCTTAAATTAATTAATTATCATAAAATTAATTACTTTAATTAATTAATCACACAAATTAATTATCCTTAATTAGTTATTCCTTACACTTGATTAATCAACTTTAATCATTAATTACTTTTAATTAAGTAATTATCTTTAAGTAATTAATTACCCTTTTTATTAATAAATTAATTAACCTTAAATAAAATAATATTTAAATTCAAAATCATTTCTTAATTAAGGTTTCTAATATACTTATTTCAAATACTTGCTTAATTCAAACATTATCAAATTCCATTAAAAATACTTAGAAATGTATTCATTATCATCATATAAATTATTTCAAAATCAATTAATTTTCAAAACAATTTAAAAATATTTAACCTTAACCTTTTTCCTTTGAAACATGTTCAAACCTTGGTACAATATTTGTTTTATATTTTATAATTTAAAATCTGGTGCAGATTGTATTTCAAAATTATAAAACCTGAAACATGTTTTTTTTTAATTTAAAACCTGTAATAAAAAAATAACCCGAGCCAATCCTGAAATAACTCGGAGCCCAATACAAATTTGCTCGAGTACGACTTCAGCCAATTCTTCTTCTTCCTTCCACTATTTCGAATCACAACCCAGACACCTCCATGTGCACCATGCATGTGCACCAATGATTTGACCACTTCCGATCAACCTCGCATCCACTAGCGCACCATCAACGACCACCTCTACCCAATCGATTACCCAGATCGGCGATTCGATCAAGAAGATAAAATCGAGCTACCCAATACAACTAGAATACAACTTCGATCATCCAAAAGTGCCTCGCCAGACTAACTCTGGCCATCAGAATTCACACGACTTCGACCAGAGCTTCATCTCTAACCCACTCCTCCATTCCCCCAAGCGCGATAGCCTCCAATTCACCCATGACCACGAAAAGGCCTCGACTTCAACAATGTCCAAAACCATTCACTAAACCCAATTTCATCATCGCGTCGCCTCTATAGTTCCCTGAAACACTTGTGAACATTTTTCCCAATATCTATAATTACTCAGCTATCATCCATATTAGGCACGACCTAGATTGTTGCACCGACCATTGGAAATTGACGAAACTATGGTTTCCGTTCAACTTGAAATTCTTACCTCGAAACAAAGCTAAAAATCCTGATTTCTATCTTAAAAATCATCGTTTGTAAACACAAATCCATTTGTATAACCAAAATTCGATAATAAAATTTTCGAATTTTCAAGTTTGAAGATATCTTGCTGTCATTCCAAATTTCTAAATATTTCCTGAATATTTTCTACTTAGAATTATTTTTAAAATTAAGTTAACACTTCTACCATGATCTTTTATTTGGAAGTCAAAGTCTAAAATCGATTGTATATAGAGAATTGAATTTAAATTTGGTATGCTTAAACCTGTTTATAACAGAGCAGGTGTATATACTTGTGTATATAGACATGCATAGGCCTTTTTATTTTTATATATATGCATTTATATTTATAACTAAAATATTATCACACATCCATTATCACAGATAATCCAAAAATTCATGTATACAAGCTCAAAAGTTTGCTCACCTGTCAGTGAAAAATAGAGGCTTGATGTTTGATTTGAAGGCTTGAAAGCTGTTGTTGTTTGATTTGTTTTCCTGTTTTACTTTGCTTGTTGAATTTGATCTGGATCTTGATTATGCTGAGATGATCTGAATCCAAACTGAGTTGAATCCATAAATTGCTTCATCTTGTTTGTTGATCTTGCATTTGTTCTTGAATTTAAATCTTCCTTCCAGGCTTCCAGTTTTATTTTAAAATTTCTTGTTTTAAGTGCTTCAAGTTGAATCATTGTTGAGTTGATTCACTCTTGAATCAGATTCCAGAACTTGGGTTTGATTTATGGATTTGAACTTTCAAGTTGAAACCTGAATTGAATTTTGCATTGTTCTTCATTTTTAATTTCTAGGTTTTTAAGATTTGTAATTTTCTTTTTAGCTTTGGTATCCAGGTTGTTGCTGAGATAATTTGTTTTCCTTATTTGCTTTGAATTTTTCTAGTTTGTATTTTGTATTTCAAGTTTACAATTTTTATTTCTTGGTTACAGAAATTCTTTTGTATACATTTCGACTTCAAGAGAAATGTTGATTTTGCCTCTTGTATGATAAGTTTACACTTGTAAATTTCTTTATCAAAATGCTTACGCTTGTTTAAAATAAATAAATTTATGTTTAAGCCCTCTCCTCTAATTTATTTATAAATTATTTTTAAGTCCTTGTCTCTAATTTATTAATTTTTTATATTTAGCCCTTTTTCATTTTATAATATGCATTTGTATTTTTCTAAAATTAATTTATGCCTTTCCCTTGTATAATAAAAATATAAAATTCAACTTTAAACAACTTTCAAATAACTTTTGAAAATTTACTGTATTAAATTAAAATATAACTTTCAAATCATAATTATAAAACAAATTTTTCATAAATTTAAAGTATAGAGTTTTAAATCTAGTTTTAAAATATCTACAACTGAAAATATAATGTCTTCAAATTTAATACAATTTTAAAATAATATTATTTGATTTTCAAATTTAAATTCTATTTAAAATTAATTTATAAACATATATATAAATAAACAAACAAATATTTTATTTCATTAGGAAACAATTCAAATTTATTCACAATTAAATCCAAAAATTTATTTTAATTATCAATTTAAATTTAACTCAAAAATCGGGATCATTAAAACCCAAGTCACTTAATACCTTTTAATGGAAATTAGCCAGACTCTGACCATTTAATACCACTTTTAAGGCATGTTCTCATTCTTTAATACCTATCCCAAGGAAGACTTCTCTCTAGTAACTATCTAGCGGATATTGTACGAAATCTCTTTATCCTCTTAACACTTCATATCAAAGCAAGTTTTTTTTCGAGATATCCTTTATTGTACCTAACCCATAACCACGAGATTTACTACTCCTTACATAGGGAAGAGGCAGGCCCTCACACAAACACTTAATACCACCAATCCTTGAAGCAAGTTCTCTGTATTATGACCCATATCTCATGGTGATGTCTCACATTAGTCCGACTATTCATAGGAACTGGTATCTAGATTGGTTGAGTAAACTTGCCATACATAATTTAAGACTAACCTCGTGTCACCTGTAGTTACTTATTATTGGCGATTTCTCACATCGGTCCCAAAGTCACATTGTTGGTAGCCAGATTAGCTAAGCAAACTTCCATGTGCTTTTGACTGACCATGCATCCCTATAACTTAGTCAAAATATATAACACTCTATACATATTATCACACATCTCACCGCATTCCATATCAAGGCCATATAAGAAAACTCTTATTTTGCCTTTATAATTATATTCTTATCTAAAGGGGTTCTAATGATAATTAATGGCCTAATAACTACGTAATTATTATGTTATAATTATATATCATCTACGCTTATATATATATATATGTATGTGTGTGTGTGTGTGTGTGTGCCTAGGGATTTCTAAACGTGCAGAGCATACGCCTTAAATTAATGTTTAAATGTCAACTCATTCAAAATTATACAAGTCTCATTTCCAAGTTATCAATATACCATAAATCCAATATCCAACCAAATCAACGAATTTATATACAAATAAAATTCAAACTTAGCCTATAATATTAAAACAATGGAATAAATCAATTAACTTACAATTTCAATTCTTTTGTATGCTTTATTCAACTTCTATTTTACATGAAATTAGACAAAGGAATCACTATTAAAATTATGCAAATAAGCGGTGCAAAGTACGAATAAGAATTCGTACCTTACATGCCATTTCCTAATCAAAACCCTTAATTAGATCAAAAGAATAAGAATAGAAAGTAAAAACACTAAAATTGAAAATCTATATAATCCCTTATTTTAATATAAATAATGAGATTTCAACTGAGAATTGACTTTTTCTTTCAGGGGAATTTTGGGGATTTTTAATATAATGTTTTCTAGAACCAAAACTCCCTAAGGCATAATTCAAATCTAAACAACACTATCAATTATTAAGAAAGAAAGACTAAGATTTCCACTCACGGTAGGTCCTTAGCTTTGCCTTCTTTAGGATTTGACATGCATTCAATGATCTCTTTCAGATCTCTTCTTTTTGATATACAGTAAGGGATTTGTATATATGTTAGATTTTGAAAATTAGAAATTTAAAGGAGAATAGATTTAGAAAATAAACATATATGATTTCTTACCTGAAATCCTAAAGAAGTTTTCTGAATCTTGGAAGAGATGAACTGGTAGAGCGATATTAGGATCCTGAAATCATTTATGAATAAAATTGAAGGGCTAGGCTCTTATTTATAGTGGTTGAAATACACCAAAACTGTCGGATTAAGTCGGTTTAAAATAATAAAAATCTAGACATTCATTGTTGTAGAAAGTCTTAGCTGCCACAACTTTCGCCGACCAACCGCCACTTCCCTTATAGTAGCGGTCGACCAGTCCTTCTCATTCGAAAAGAATTTTATTTGGTGTTGTTCTTAAGTATTTTATTTCTTACTTACTTTTTAAAGTAAACGGTAATTTAACCCCCAAGTCTAATCCCTACTAACTTTCAAATCTAAGAATTATTTGATAATTTGAATTATTCTATTTAAATTATTTTGGATTAGAAACTTCAAAACTCTATAACTTTTCCATTTGAGATCCATTTTCAACATATTATATATGAAAATTGATCAAAATTCCCCCATGAATACAACGGAAAAACTTTCATGGTAAAATTCTACTTTTTGCAAAATCTCCATTTTTAACCTTGGCTTGTTTAATTTATTTATTATAAATTTTTACGAGGTATTACATTCTCCCTCCTTAAAAAGGATTTCATTGCTGAAACTTTTCCAAGAAACGAACTACATAATGCGCAATAAACATCCATGTTATACAACCAAGTTATCTACACAACTATCTACTCAACCAAAAGTGCAATGTGATTATGTTGCAGACATACTATAAGTGAGCTCAATCCTAGTGTAAATGTATAATCATGACATATAAGTATGTATGCAAAATAGCCAAAACATGCACAAAATTTCTATTTGAGTATAAATTTGACGGTGAAAATTGTAGCAATCATCTTTTATAGTGACGCCCCACCCCGAGACCCACATTAACAAAGAGTATTACAGGGTAAACTGTCTGCTAATGCAGAGAATAGGGCCGGATAGGAGCGACCATTTATAGCCTTGTCTTAAATATCTATTAAATACGTCGACAATGCCATTTTTTATTTCTTTATTTTGTGGATCGACATATCCAATAAATACTTAATATAAAGACATAGGTGGCTATAGGATCTATCAGAACAAAATATAACAACTCAAATGCGAAACACATTACGGAACAGCGGATAATCCCATATATACACACATATACAGATACATCACAGAGTATACAAAATGATACATCACATATGTGGTATGAAGACAACAATATAAACATGAGTCAAAAGAATATACATATCAGAGTAGCAAACCAAAAAGGACTACACAAAAAGCTATAACAAAAAGAGCTAGCAGAATAGTCCATGCAGAAGCAGAATAGGCTAAGTCCAAAAATATCTAACCTGAAACACCTCGGTCTGACTCGAATATAAAATACATAGGTCAGTCTAGCTAAACGAATCAGTAAAAGGTGATAGCAGAATAATAGAGCATAACAACATAGTGATATTCTTCTTAAACAAGAAGAAACAATAAGAAAGCTAACCATAGACATATAGAGGATACACACCATGTATGGCATATATGGTTACACTAGGTGATAGAACACTATTGCTTCAATAAGCATAAAACAGAAAGGAGACGACAAATCTCATGAATCGCTAAAATGTAGCATGTCTCATATCATCGGCAATCACAAATCAAGTAAAAATGGTTTAGGGAATAGTAAAATGTAAACTCCTAAAAGAGTAATTCCCAAACCCGCCATATCGGCAACTCCAAGGAAAACATAAGCAAAAGCCATCTCGACACAAGCCATAAGGCAAATGTTAACAAAGAAATAAAAATCTCATACAACGCCAAAATGCAAATCCTATAAATAGCACCAATAGGCAATCTCAATATATATGCGCCAAAAAACAAACTCAACATGCTAGTGTGGGCAATGAAAATCTCAAAAGAACTCCCTAGAGTCCAAAAATCCCAAAGTAATCGCCATCGAGTGGTTCAAAGGACTGATTCCAAAATGATGACACACAAGGGTAAAAATCATCTCAAAAAGGTTTTGCACGTGCCATTTTTTTCGAGTATTGTTTCACATAATAGGTACCTCACCTAAAGGCAAACGTCAAAAGACTAGTACGTCGCAATGGTAAATACGCCGCAATGGCGAACATCCAAAGACAAATACGCCCAATGGAAAACGTCCGAAGACAAATACATAGCAATGGAAAATGACCAGAAGGTCCAGTACTAGCACGCCAATAGACAAATGTGTCACAAATTGTAACGCCTCTCCTCGAGACTCACACTAACAAAGGGTATTACATAGTAATACTGTGTTCTAGTGCAGAGAATAGGGCAGGTTAGGAGCGACCATCCTAAATTTTGTCTTAAACAAGTATTGGATACGTCGATTGGGTGCACTGATTTTTTTTCTCTTTACCTTTTTCTTCTGGATCGACTTACCCAATAAATGTTTAATACAAAACTATGGTGGCTAATGGATCTAACCAGAATAAAATACAACAACAACAAATATACAACATATCAGAGAACAGCAGATGCACATATATACAGATACATCATCAGTACGCTACATAGTGATACATAAGTGAGTTGTAACACGGACCACATATATATACATCATGTCCTAAAATAATATACATAGTTCAGAGTACACAAAAAGAAAGCTACACGGCAACACAGAAAGTGGGCTAGCATCCAAAAGATGGTAAAGTGGACCATAGCGGAAGCAGCTAAATGGGAATCTACAGCAAGTGGTTATCCTGAAACAACTCGGTCTGACCCGAGTACATAAAATACACGGGTTAGTCTAGCTTAAATAAACTGATTAGAGAATGATAGGTGAAGTATAAGAAAAATAGATACTAAATCTTCTCAATAGAGAAGAAGCAACAACAACATATGTCATCTCATAGTTCATGAGATAAGAACAACTAAAATATCATTTAAAAGTCTCATGAAAAGGGCAACAACAACAACAACATCGATTAAACCACGTTTAAATGCCCCGTATCATCAACATCAACATCAACATCAACATAATAAAAGGCTTCCATCAACAATGGGGAGCTAGGCTCTATGGCTAAGCCATATATAAAATCTCAATCAATGAGAATGAAATCCAGAAATAGCAATAACAATGGTATGACTCCATAACAATAACAACAACTGCACGTGCACATAATAAGTGCCCCCTGATCTTGCCAAGCACTATAATAGTGCGCTTATCAACGTTGGCCCCCCGGCCTAATGTATATATGTGTCCCCCCCCCCCCCGACCGAGCGCTAGTGGCCCCCGGGCCTTGTCTGGCAACAACAACGGAATGTGTTACAGACTTCCAAATATGTGTAGCTTCAAAGGAACAAGTATGGAATTAACCAGTATAACAAACCTGTGTGTCCCATACCATGTGGTTTATTATATCGTTTAAGTCACTTCCTCGTTCTCTCGAAGAGTGCAAAAATATGTGTTTTTTATAGAAAATAATTACTTCGAGAAAACGGGTTTTTAAATGATTTTGCAAATTATTTGAAAATTATTTCTTTGAAATTCTCTTTATTATAGAGAATACATATATATATAGCTTTAAAATTAATTATAAACTTTCATAAAACATTTACTTTGAAATCTTTTCCATTTTAAAAACCATTTCGAAAATGGTTTAGAAAACACGTGCACAGAAATAGCAAAAATCGATGAAAATTCAATCAAATTAACATACGACAAAACCCAAATGAAACCGTCAATTCATAGTGAGAATCGATGTTAATGTCTGCCTTTCTATTATTAGGAGTAAGCCTTTTAGAACCATCTCAAAAAAATGCTCGAAATCATCGAATTCAAAAACAATTCAACGGAAAATGCTCAAACTTTGAAAAGAACTCAGGCCTACGGGTTGTTTTGCCAGTTTGTTCCTTTTAAACTCAGAATTTGAGAAAATATGAAACATAAAAGTTGAAGATTATTGCCATATCTTGAAGTCAGAGAGGATCCAGCATGCAGGACACGGCGATCATTAGAAATTCACAAATGAGAGATGCTGTAATATACTCTTTCCCATAACTTCTCATACCAGACCAACCCACTGAAATGCAAATAGGGATAATAAATGTGGTCAATACCATGAAGAATAATGAAAGACCGTCTATACCCTTGTTGATCAAAAAAATGAAATATGTATTTCTGTAAACTTCCTTAAACCTAAAAGAATAGCCTAATTTGGACATTTATGTCAAAAGTTATGGCAATTTCAGTCTCAGGTCTAAAATTACAAAATTGTGAATAATTAAAATAACGACAGGGCTGTGGCTTAAAGAGCCATTTAGACCCTGTAGAACCTAGAATTTGATAAATCATAAAACATGAAATTTTAAGAGCATTGCTATAGCTAGAAGTTATAAAAATCATCGCCTACGTCGGATGTTCGTGTCAAAAGTTGTGGCAATTTCAATTATTAGGTCTAAAATTACAAAACCGTGAAAATTAGCATAACAACAGGGCTGCGGATTAAAGAGCTAATTTGACCCTGTAGGTCATAGATTTTGATAAATCATAAAACAAAAAAGTTGAAGAGCATTTTTATAGCTAGAATTCAAAAAAAGAATCATCTGATTCGGACTCACAAGTCAAAAGATTACCCAAAATAATTATCGGGTCTGGATTTATTGTCGCTGTCTTTTGCTCTCAGGACAGCAACAAAGAGGTGCATTTTTGACCAAATTAAACTCAAAAATTCATAAAACTCAAAACATGAAACTTTTAGCACAAAGTCAAAGCTTTCTAAAACATCCAAAATCATCAAATTTGGATAAGAAATGTGAGAGATATGATTAAATTAGTTTCAGGTTCAAACTCCAGATTTTTTTTCCAGCAAACAACAAAGAGGACAACATATAAATGCTATTCAAGCTTATTTAAATTAGAAGTTTGAGCTAATACTCACCTTAGGATTTATTTGCAGCAAATTGGCAGATTTTGCAAGCAAAGATTTGAAGATTTAGCCTTGAATAAGCTTTGAAACCTGTAGAGAAGAAGATAATACACATACAAACTAAAAAAATAAATTATAGTAAACAACCCTTCTAAAATCAAAAGATGGATGAAATAGATTAGGGTTTTAGAGAGAATACCTGTAGGAGATTTTAATTCCTTAATTTTCTTACAATTTAATTTAGTTTAGAGGCATAGAAATTTGATTTAGAGCTTTGAAGAAGAAGCCATTCTTGAGTTTTTTGTTTATCTTAGAGAAAGAAAGGAATGGAAGGAAGGAGAAGATGAATTGTATGTACAAGCACAAGTTTCCTCTCCTGACCATTCTAGAAAATGGGTTTGGGCTTGGTGTTAATTTTCTTACCCAATAAGAAATAATGTCATAATATTTAGACAAATTTTAGTTATGTTATTCTATTAACATGTTTACACCATTTTCATCACTTAATTCACCAAATAATTTATACAAAACATGTTTCTATCTCTAAAAAAATGCAACTAACATATTTTAAAATTAATTTAGCCACTAAAAATAAATTTCCATCATTAAAATTTCATTTTGATTAAATTCTTAAATTTGCACTATTATTTAAACAAAACAACATTTTAATCAACAAAAATTACACAAAAATCATTTCCTTGTCCAATTCATCATAAAAACTATATTAAGATTATTTTACACACAAATGTTGTTTTTAAATAAAATTCCATATTTTATTTACAACATTTAACATATTTAATTTTAATACATCATTAAAATTAACAAAAATCACTATTTGACCACTATTTCCACAATTATTACATTCTATCAAAATAAAACCATTCAATTTCAATATTACCCCAAAATAACTTATAAAAGTTTTCAAAACTTTATTCTCTCCATTTTATATTTATTTACAACAAATAAATGCTGAATTAATTGCTTTTACCTTTTATTTAACTAATTCACCACCAAATTAACATAATTCCATTATCCACATTTAATTTCCAACCAAACCATCTTATTACCATTTTATTTCACCAAGTACACATTGTTTATTATAAAAAAACCATTTTTTAACATAATTTTACATCTCCAAATTTATTTTATTCCTCCATTTTGAATTATAACCGTCGTTATAACTTATTTTCACAGGCAATCACAAAACCAGGATTGTTACAGACTCCCCCTTATAAAAATTGTGTCCCCGCAATTTCTTAAAGAAGAGTTGTATTCAACATAATTTATTTCATCTAGCAAAGGAAAATGGATTGGCTTGAGTTAAAATTCTCACCCTCAACACGAGAAGATAGAAAGTTGGGATAAGATCGCTCGATAAATTCTCTAGTTTCCTGTGTACATTCTTTGGGGTTAGAGGACCATTGAATCTTCACGAGTGGTACATCCTTATTTCGAATGCGTTTGACCTTCGAAGCAAGCATACGGAAAGGATGTTGCACAATAGATAAATGAGGTGAGATCTCAAGCTCTTGCACATTAGGAGGATCAATAACAGAATCTGAATCACGAAGGCACTTCCAAAGCTGAGAGATGTGAAACATGTTGTGAATACCAGAAAACTAGGCTGGAAGTGATACTCTATAAGCAACTGGGCCAATACGCTCAGTAATAGGAAATGGTCCTATATAGCGAGGAGCCAATTTACCGGTCCTACTGAAATGCATTACCCCCATCAAAGGAGATACATGAATAAAAACAAGGACACCAATGGATAATTCAAGAGGCGTCCTACGGTTGTCCGTGTATGATTTTTGATGGCTTTGTGACTCTTTCATTCTCTGACGAATAAGAACAATATTCTCAGAAGAATCGCGAACATAATCTGGGCCAAGAATAAGCATCTCTCTAGATTCCAACAATAGGAAGGTGATCGACATGGACTTCTGTATAAGGCTTCTAAAGGAGCCATACCGATAATGGACTGAAAACTATTGTTGTAGGAGAATTCAACAAGAGGTAGGTGATCTTGCATCGAAATCTAGAATGCAAGCACGGAGAAGATCCTCAAGAATACGGTTTACTCGTTCAGTCTGTCCATCAGACTGTGGATGATAAGTTGTGCTGAAGTTAAGAAATGTTCCCAAAGCTTGCTGAAGACTCTACTAGGAATGACTCATGAATAGCGGGTCACGGTCACAAATAATTGAACTAGGAACACCGTGAAGTCTCAGGATTTCCTTGATATATAACTTGGCCAAATGAGAAGCACTCCTATTTGACTTAATAAGAATGAAATGTGCTGATTTGGTGAAGCGATCAACAATAACCCAAATGCTAGAATGGCCCGATCTCGAACGAGGTAGGATGTAAATGAAATCCATCAAAATCTGATCCCATTTCCACAATGGAATCTCTAGAGGCTGAAGGAGACTAGAAGGGTGCTGTTATTCGGCTTTGATACGTTGACAAGTCATGCAATTACTCATATAACTCACCTCAACGGGCTTCATGCCTTCCCAATAATAAAGGCGATGCATATCGGCATACATCTTACTACTGCCAAGATGAATGGTATACTTAAAACGATGACAGTCATCGAGAATGTCATGCCTAAGTGCAGAATTAAAAGGCACAACAAGATGGTTCTTCTTGTGAAGACACCCATGAGAATCAATACTGAAATCCCACAACTCCAGATCACGGGACTCAGACTCACAAATCTGGATAAGGTGCACAAGATCGGGATCACGCCGTTGAGCATCGGCAATACGATCCAATAAGCTGGGTCGAGCTTCCAAACTGAATAATAAAATAGGAGAATCAGAAGATGGTGCTCGATCATGAATATCACAAAAGGATAAGGTCTCGAGAACATCCCACTCGGCTAGCATCATAGAAACAACACCCGAATGTTTGCGACTAAGTGCATCAGCAACACGATTACCCTTACCAGGGGTATATTGGATATCGAAGTCATAGGAGGCAAGGAACTCGAGCCTGCCTCATATTGAGCTCCTTCTGAGTGAAGAGATATTTCAAGGAAGTGTGATCAATGTATAGAATGAAGTGCACACCCAATAGATAATGATGCCAAATCTTCAAGGTGAAGACGATGGCGGTTAACTCGAGATCGTGAGTGGCATAGCATACTTCATTTGGTCGTAGTTGCCTAGAAGCGTAAGCAACTACCCGATCCTTCTGCCTAAGCACGGCACGGAGGACACATCTACTAGCATCGATGTAGACAAAAATATCTTGATTCCCTTTGGGAACCATTAAAATAGGAGCATTAGTGAGAAGCTTCTTCAGCTGCTGAAAAGAAACTTCGCACTTGTCGGACGAAATAAATCGAATGCCTTTCTGAGTAAGGTTGGTGAGAGGAAGCACAATAAGGGAAAAACGCTTAATGAATCGACGGTAGTAGCCCGCCAATCTAAGGAAGTTGTGAATCTCATAAACTTTATCAAGCCTCTTCCAATTCTGGATGGATCCGATCTTCGAAAGATCGACCGGAATACCTTCGGAGGAAATAAAGTGGCCTAAGAACTTAACCTTATTCTCCTAGTGGCACTTGGAGAATTTGGCTTTAAGCTGATGATGACGAAGAGTACTCAAGACAATTCTCAAGTGATTAGCATGCTCGGCTTCAGACTTCGAATAGACAAGGATGTCATCGATGAACACACGGATGAACTTATCGAAATATTCCCGGAATACTCGATTCATAAGATCGACAAAGAAAGCAGAAGCATTCGTCAAACCGAATGGCTTAACGGGCCACTCGTAAGATCCATATCGAGTGCGGAGAGTTATAAGGGGTATAATATATTCCACCACTCGGAGTTGATAAAAGACAGTGGCAAGGTCGAGCTAAGGGAAAATCTTAGTGCCACTCAACTGATCGAACATATCGTCGATCTTGGGCAACGGATACTTATTCTTGATAGTCAACTCGTTAAGCTTGGGATGGTCGATGCAAAGCCTAAGAGTATCATCATATTTCTTCACGAAGACAACCGCGGCACCCCACGGTGAAAAACTAGACTAGATCAACTTCTTGGACTCAAGCTCTAAAAGCTGTTTCTTGAGTTCCTCATTTTCTTTTGTAGACATCCTCAATGGTGGATGGCTAACTGGTTGCTTTCCTGGAATGAGATTAATGTGGAACTCAATCGCCTGCTTGGGTGGCAAGCTCGAAACAGTCTCAAATACATCAGAGAAATCACAAACAATAGGAATATGAGATATATCATCATCATCTCGTGAGTCGAGAGAAAATAAAGATGCTTCAGAATTATCCACATTCCGAAGAACAAGTGATATCTATGTAGTCTAATCTAGATGTCGAAGATATAAAATTCTCTCAGAACAATTAATCCTGGCATCGTATACCCAAAATTATATCAAATCCAAGATAGTGAATAATGTGCAAATTCGCACGGAAAGAAAAACCATAAAGAACAATCTCAACATCACTCCAAAGAATGCTAAGTGTTGCATATCCCCCAAAAGGATTCGCAATCCTTAGAGAAGTAATAAGGCAAGAAACATCCAACTGTGTATCATCAACAAGCTCCTTCGATACGAATGAGTGTGACGTAGCCGTATCGAAGAGGACTCGTATAGAACGATCATGAAATAAAATAGAACCTTCAAGAAAAGAAGAAAGGGTACCTTTAGGCTAAGAAGAACCACCAGAAGCATCAACAACATTAAGCTTGCCAGAACCAAAAGACTTTGGCTTGCTAGGGCACGAAGAAGACCAATGTCCCTCTTTCTTGCAATTACAACAAATGCGAGGTTTAGAACAATCTCTAATTATATGATCGTAAGAGCCACAATTGTAACACCCCTTTTGAGTAGGAGGTTTTCCACTAGGCTAAGGACTAGGACCAGATACAACGGCCTTCTTTTTCTTGGAAGGGAAAAACTTCCGCTTATGAAATGGGAACTTCTTCTTATTGGGGTTCTCGCGAACCTCAACCTCTTCACCACTATCGCACTCCTTCTCTACGGCTTCGAGATGAAGCGCCGAGTAAACCAACTCCTCAAAATAAAGCTTAAGCTAGAGCATCAAAGATTTCTTCAAATATTTCTTGAGGCCAGAAACAAACTTGAGATTTTTCGAATAAGAAGTGCTAATGTATTCGAGACCATATTTGGACAAGGCCTCGAAAGAAGAAACATACTCTGAAACTGAAGACTTCCCTTACCTTAACTCAAGGAAGCGTCGGGCTAAGAGAGCTTTCTCGGATTCGGGAAAGAACTTAAGCTCGAATCGCTCCCTAAATTGTAGCCAAGTAAGAGTAGATTCATCAATCTTAGCAATAAGAAGCTCATACCAATCAAGAGCACGCTATTTGCAACATACTAGATGCTACAAGAACTCGGTGGTGGTTAGAGAGCTCCATGCGGGTAAAAATGCGCTCGCATGTACAAAGCCATGCCTGGACCTCAAGAACAGACTCTGAGCCTTTGAAAGGCTTGCCTCCAAATGAGAAAAATCACTACACAAGTACGCAAAAGAAGACTTGCGCGAAGGAGATAAAGGAGTAGGAACTGTAGGCTGAATGCTCCTAAACAACTCCATGAACTGACCAGCAGACATATAAACGCCATCCAGATGTGAGCCGCTGGATTGCCCAGCATCCGAGCGACGTCCTCTGCCTCTTTCAGCCATTAGCTGAAAGTTAAGATAAGATAAAGATTATTCACATGATAGATATCATTAATTCAAATATAGAATACTACAGAATTGAAATGCATTCCTAGACGTGTTTCCAAACATCTATCTACCCCAAAGGATGCGGAAAGAACAATGGCATGATGATTTAGGGATTCGTAACACTTTATTATACTTTGATGTACAGTAACATGTATTTTTGTTCTGTGTTTATCATATTTTGTTCTGAACCATGCTCTAATACCAAGCTGTAACGCCCCACTACGCGACCCACACAAACAAAGAGTATTATGGAGTAATACTATCTAGTAGTGTAGAGAATAGGGCTGGTTAGGAGCGACCATCCGTAAACTTTGTCTTAAACAAGTATTGGATATGTCGATTGGGTGCACTGATTTTTTTTTCTCTTTGCCTTTTTATCGTGGTTCGACTTACCCAATAAATGTTTAACAAAAAACTATGGTGACTAATGATCTATCCAGAACAAAATACAACAACAACAAATATACAACATATCACAGAACAGCAGACGCACATATATACAGATACATCATTGGTACACTACATAGTGATACATAAGTGAGTGGTAACACGGAGCACATATATATACATCATGTCCCAAAAGAATATACATAGATCAGAGTACACAAAAAGATAGCTAAACGACAACACAAAAGGTGGGCTAGCATCCAAAAGATAGTAAAGTGGACCATAGCGGAAGCATCTAAATGGGAATCTACAGCAAGTGGTTATCCAGAAACAACTCGGTCTGACCCACGTACATAAAATACACGGGTCAGTCTAGCTTAAATAAACTGATTAGAGAATGATAGGTGAAGTATAAGAATAATAGATAATTATTCTTCTCAATAGAGAAGAAGCAACAACAACATATGTCATCTCACAGTTCATGAGATAAGAACAACTAAAATATCATATGAAAGTCACATGAAAAGGGCAACAACAACAACATCGATTAAACCACGTATAAATGCCTCATATCATCAGCATCAACATCAACATAACAAAAGGCTTCCATCAGCAATGAAGATCTAGGCTCCATGGCTAAGCCATACATAAAATCTCAATCAATAAGAATGAAATCTAGAAATAGCAATAACAATGGCATAACTCCATATCAACAACAACAACAACTGCACATGCACATAA
Source organism: Allium cepa (assembly GCA_030765085.1). Lineage (NCBI taxonomy): Eukaryota > Viridiplantae > Streptophyta > Magnoliopsida > Asparagales > Amaryllidaceae > Allium > Allium cepa. The sequence goes on from CM060942.1 coordinate 492,297,897, forward strand.
TAAGTGGTCGCCCGGCCTTTCCACATACTATAATAGTGCACTTATCAACGTTGGGCCCCCAGGCCTGATGTATATAAGCGGCCCCCTACTGAGCGCTAGTGCCCCCTACCCCGCCTTAGCCCCCGGCCTAGTATTGGCAACAACAACGGAACGTGTTACTAACTTCCAAGTGTGTGTAGCTTCAAAGGAACAAGTCCGGAATTAACCAGTATAACAAACCTGCGTATCCCATACCATGTGATTTATTATATCTTTAAGTCACTTCCTCGTTCTCTCGAAGGGTGCAAAAATATTTGTATTTTATAGAAAATACTTGCTTCGAGAAAACAGGTTTTTAAACGATTTTGGAAATTATTTGGAAATTGTTGCTTTGAAATTCTCTTTATTATAGAATACATACATAGATATATATATAGCTTTAAAACTAATTATAAACTTTTATAAAACATTTACTTTGAAAGCTTTTCCAATTTAAAAACCATTCCGAAAACGGTTTAGAAAATACATGCACAGAAACATCAAAAATCGAGGAAAATTTAATAAAATTAACATACAATAAAACCCAAATGAAATCGTCAATTCGCTGTGCGAATCGATGTTAATGTCTACCTTTCTATTATTAGGAGTTAGCCTTTTAGAACCATCTCAAAAAAATGCTCAAAATCATCGAATTCAAAAACAATTCAACGGAAAATGCTCAAACTTTGCAAAAGAACTCAGGCGTGCGGCTTGTTTTGCCAGTTTGCCCCTTTTAAACTCAGAATTTAAGAAAACATAAAACATAAAATTTGAAGATGATTACCATAGCTTGAGGTCAGAAAATGAATGGCCAAATTTGGACATTCGATTCAAAAGTAACGGCAATTTCAATTCTCAGGTCTAAAATTACAAAACCGTGAATAATTAAAATAACTATAGGGATGCGGCTTAAAGAGCCATTTGGACCTTGTAGCTCCCAGAATTTGATAAATCATAAAACATGAAAGTTTAGGAGCATTTTCATAGCCATAATTCGTAAAAAGAATCACCTGATTTTGAATTACAAGTCAAAAGATATACCCAAAATAATTACCAGGTTTGGATTTATTGTCGTTGTCTATTGCTCTCGGTACAGCGACAAAGAAATGCATTTTTGACCAAATTAAGCTCAATAATTCATAAAACTAAAAACATGAAATTTTTAGCTAAAACCTAAGCTTTTCAGAACATCCAAAATCATCGAATTTAGATAAGAAATGTGATAGATATGATTAAATTAGTTTCAGGTTCAAACTCTGGAATTTTTTTCCAACAAACAACAAAGAGGACAACGTATAATTGGCATTCAAGCTTATTTAAGTTAGAAGTGTGAGCTAATACTCACCTTATGATTTGACTGCAGCAAATTGGCAGATTTTGTAAGCAAAGATTTGTAGATTTAGCCTTCAATAAGCTTTAGAAACCTGTAGAGAAGAAGATAACACACATGCAAACCGAAAAAATAAATTACAGTGAACAACCCTTCTCAAATCAAAATATGGATGAAATAGATTAGGGATTAGAGAGATTACCTGTAGGAGATTTTAATTCCTTAATTTTCTTACAATTTAATTTAGTTTAGAGGCATCGAAATTTGATTTAGAGCTTTGAAGCAGAAGCCATTCTTGATATTTTTGTTTATCTTAGAGAAAGAAAGGAATGAAAGGAAGGAGAAGATGAATTGTATGTATATGCATAAGTTTCCTCTGCTGACCATTCTAGAAAATGGGTTTGGGCTTGGTGTTAATTTTCTTACCCAATAAGCAATAATGTCATAATACTTAAGACAAATTTTAGTTATGTTATACTATTAACATGTTTACACCATTTTCATCACTTAATTCACCAAATAATTTATACAAAACATGTTTCTACCTTTAAAAAAAATGTGACTAACATATTTTAAAACTTAATTTAGCCACTAAAAATAAATTTCCATCATTAGAATTTCATTTTGATTAAATACTCAAAGTTACACTATTATTTACACAAAACAACATTTTAATCAACAAAAATTGCACAAAAATCATTTCCTTGTCCAATTCATCATAAAAAACAATATTAAGATTATTCTTACACTAAAATATTGTTTTTAAATAAAATTCCATATTTTTATTTACAATATTTTAATACATCATTAAAATTAACAAAAATCACTATTTGACCACTATTTCCACAATTATTACGTTCTATCAAAATAAAACCATCCAATGTTCAATATTACCCAAAAATAACTTATAAAAGTTTTCAAAACTTTATTCTCTTCATTTTATATTTATTTACAACAAATAAATGTTGAATTAATTTCTTCTATCTTTTATTTAATTAATTCACCACCAAATTAATGTGATTCCATTATCCACGTTTAATTTCCAACCAAACCATCTTATTACCATTTTATTTCACCAATACACATTGTTTATTATAAAACAAACAATTTTTAACAAAAATTTACATCTCCAAATTTGTTTTATTCCTCTATTTTAAATTATAACCATCGTTATAATTTATTTTCACAAGTAATCGCAAAACCAGGGTTGTTACACAAACTCTCGGAAAGGAACCCGAAAACTGATAACGTGTGTCCCATACCACCTGTTCGCACTAAACGGTTTACTAACCACGAGTAAATTTCACACTCAAAGTAGTAAATGATTCGCCTTATATCATCGGTAAACTAGACCTATAAGCCAAAACGATCAAATGGACAAGTTCGAAATTAACCGAAAGGATAAACGCACGTATCTCATACTATACGTTTTACCCAATCTTTAACTCTCCTTCTCATTCACTCAACAGTTCAAAAACATGTAATTTTTATAGAAGATAATGTACCTTGAAAATAGGCTTTTAAAACCGATTTCGAAAATAATTTGGAAACAATATTTGAAAATTTCCCTTATTATAAAGAATAAATTGGCTTTACACTTGAAAATACTTGAAAATATTATATAATAATTATTTTTAAATCCTCTAAATTTTAAAAATGATCTCAAAAAGATTTGGAGAAAACAATGCTCGAAAAAGACCAAAAGCGCGCAAAATTCCACTTAAATCGAAATTCAAATTTCAATCCAAATTAAATTCAAATAATTCAAAATTTGAACTCCAAATTCACCAAAGCTGAGCTAACCTATTGATAGGCATCATAGCCTCAAAATACCTCATAAATAGCACAAAAACTAAAGTAAAAGTCAAAAATCGGATGGAAAATGAACATAAAAACACTTGGGCAAAATAATACTCAGGTCTAAAATCTTCTTTGGATTCAACTTTCGGACATAAAACAAGTGGACGACCTTTGATTGAACTAAAAATTAGTGTGCATAAAGTAGAAAACTTCATATTTCAAACAAAAAAAGAATCTATGGATTCCAAAGAAAACGGAAAAGTTATGCTGTCACAAACATGGGCTCAGACCATGTTTGTAACAGTTCAACAAGAATGTGCCCAGGCTTAAAATCCACTTTGGGTTCCACTTCCAAGCATAAAACAGAGTACCAAATGGCATCGGATTGAGCTCAAAATTATTGTGCTTATATTAGAAACTTTGCCTTACAAAAAAAGAATCATGCAATTTGGATAAAATATGGGAAAGTTATGATGTCTTAAAGTTGAACATATAGTGTTTTCACTGTAAAAATCTGGCAAAAACATGCTCCGAGTCAATGTTCGGCAGCATGTTTCTATAAGCTATATACGTCGAAATCACTTGTAATTTTGTATGCTTATAGTACAAAACTTTATCTTTCAAAAAAAAGAATCATGCAATTTCAGTAAGAAATGAAAGAGTTATGTTATCTCAAACATGGACTCAGGCCATGTTTGCAGCAACTCAGAAAACACAATTTCTTCAGGCAAAAATCTGAGTTTTGTTGATTTTACAGCAACGGTTTGAACACTCAAATGACAATATTTTTCAACCAAATTTTACGCAAACAAAGATCAACATTTAAAATTCACTCGAAAAAAGTTCCGACCGCATTTCGTTGTCGGAGATGAAAGCTATGGACAACCAAAGTTAGCACTTGAGGCCAGAAACGAAAACAAGAACAGCGATGAACAAAAACTTGTATAACCAATAAATTTAGCTACTGATTCAATATTTTTGGCAGATGTGAGATTTTAGTCTCACCTTAGCTACTTACTGAAATACCAAAGATTTTGCCAGCAAGGCTGCAGCTTTAGCTCGATTTGGGGCTGGAAACACCTGCTAGAAGCAATAGACAACAATGTAAGAAGGAAAACAATAGCAAAAATGAGAAATAGTTCACTGTAAAATGATATTAGATGATGAAAAGGTGAGATTTGGAGTTGATTACCTTCTCTTATCTTTATTTTTGCTAAAAGTTTTGGTATTTTTGTTTGTGAAATTGATGAAGCTTTGAGAAAATGGTTTTAGAGGAAGCCATTGATAAGCTTTCTGTTAGGTTTTGAAGAAGGAAGAGAAATGTTACGTACAGTAAAGTTTCTCAGCTATTCCTTCTCGCCTAACCAGGCTTTGGGATCAAGTGAACAAATTAAAGAAGTTAAACCATTTTTAGTTAAGTTAAACTATGTTTAACACTTATGTACACATATATGTACATATATATTTACAAAATTCTATCTTCTACATACTTTTGAACTAAATAATTAGTGTAAATTTATAAAATCCTTAAATTTTACATTTTCTATCATTTAAAATGATAATTTCTATTTTTAAACATTTTTATTATTAATTTACTTTGTTTTGAATAAAATGCACTTTTTATTCATTTAATTGTAATATACCACATTCATTACTTTTTAAATTCAATAAATTACATTTTCTTACTTGTAAAAGTGTTCCAATTCATTTACAAATATTATTTACATTCAAAACTTATTTTTAATCACATTTTCTTCTTTTTATTTCCTTAATCACTTATTAAAAAGAGCTTACTTCTTGTAAAAATTATTAAAAGAAGCCACAAAACATTAATTAACAAAATTATTGTATTTTTACTCAAATAAAATTATTCTCACGTTTATTATCACCCAAACCATTAAAATAAAGCTTTATGCTTTATTTTCAACAATTATTTCCCAAATTCATTGTTTATAATAAATAAGTAATTTATTTTCACCAATTTTTATTCAGTTTACAATATTAAATCGTAATTGTCATTATAATTTAATACTGAAAGGTAAACTCCAATTTCGAGTTGTTATGGGCTTCCCTCTTAACAAAATTGCATCCCTGTAATTCCTAGGGAAAAATATATATGCAACAATATATTTTTTCACTTCAAAAGATAGGAAAACAAGCTTGAGTTAAAAAGAATTTCTCACCATCGCTGTGAGAAGCTAGAAAATGGGATACGATCGCTCGATAAATTCCTTGGTTTCCCAAGTGCAGTCGTTGGCTTAAGCGGACCATTGGACTTTAACGAGCGACATGTCTTTGTTCCGAAGGCGTCGCACCTCCGAAGCAAGTATGTGAATAGGCTGTTGCATGATAGATAAGTCTTATGAAATCTCAAGCTCTTGCAAATCAGGAGAAACAATGATAGAATCCGACTTTCGAAGACACTTCCGAAGCTGGGAGACGTGAAACACGTCGTGAATGCCAGATAGATGAGCTGGAAGTGAAACTCTATAAGCCACAAGGCCAATATGTTCAGTAATAGGAAATGGTCCTATAAAGTTAGGAGCCAATTTCCCAGTCATACTAAAACGCATAACCCCTTCAAAAGAGAAACACGAATAAAGACGAGATCCCCAATAGAGAACTCGAGAGGCTTACTACGGTTGTCCGCGTAGGATTTCTGGTGGCTCTATGCCACTTTCATTCTCTGATGAATAAGATCAATCTTCTCAGAGGAATCACGAACAGAATCTTGGCTAAGAATAAGCTTCTCACCAGATTCCAACCAATAAAAGGTGATCGACATGGCCTTCCATATAAGGCTTCGAAAGGAGCCATACTGATATAGGACTGAAAACTATTGTTATAGGAGAGTCCAAAAGAGGTAGGTGATCCTCCCAAATACCACCGAAATCTAGAATGCAAGCATGGAGAAGATCTTCGAGGATACAATTCACCCGTTCAGTCTTTCCATCAGACTGTGATGCTGTGCTGAAATTAAGCTTTGTTCCCAAAGTTTGCTGAAGACTCTACTAGAAATGATTCATGAATAGTGGGTCGCGGACACAAACAATCGAACTAGGAACACCGTAAAGTCTTACGATTTCCTTGATATATAACTTGGCTAAATGAGAAGCACTCCTATTTGACTTAATAGGAATGAAATGAGCTAATTTGGTGAGGCGATCGACAATAACCCAAACGCTAGAATGGCCGAATCTCGACAAGGTAGGCCATCAATGAAATCCATCGAAATTTGATCCCATTTCCACAATGGAATCTCTAGAGGCTGAAGGAGACCTGAAGGACGCTGATGTTCGGCTTTGATATGTTGACAAGTCATGTAATTACTCACATAACTCTCCACATCGCGCTTCATGCCTTCCCAATAATAAAGGCGATGCACATCGGCATACATTTTACTACTGCCAGGATGAATGGTATACTTAGAACGATGACAGTCATCGAGAATGTCATGCCTAAGTGCAGAATCAGAAGGCACAACAAGACTGTTCTTCTTGCGAAGACACCTATGAGAATCAATGCTGAAATCTCTCAAATCCTCGTCACGGGACTCAGACTCACAAATCTGAATAAAGTGCATAAGATCGAGATCACGCCGCTGAGCATCTACAATACAATCCAATAAGGTGGGTCGAGCTTCCAAACTGAATAATAAGATAGAGAATCAGAAGATGGAGCTCGATCACGAATATCACAAAGGGATAAGGTCTCTAGAACATTCCACTTGACTAACATCATAGAAACAACAGTTGAATATTTGCGATTAAGCGCATCAGCAACACGATTACCCTTACCAGGGGTATACTGGATATCAAAGTCATAGAAAGCAGGGAACTCGAGCCAACGTTGTTGCCTCATATTGAGCTCCTTCTGAGTGAATAGATATTTTAATGGCGCCAAATCTTCAAGACGATGACAATGGCAGCTAAATCGAGGTCATGAGTGGCATAGCGTACTTCATTCGGTCATAGTTGCCTAGAAGCATAAGCAACTACCCGATCCTTCTGTATAAGCACGACACCGAGGCCACAATGACTAGCATCGGTGTAGGCAACAAGATATTAATTCCCTTCAGGAATCACTAGAATAGGAGCATTAGTGAGAAGCTCCTTCAACTGCTGAAAAGAAGCTTCACACTTGTCGGACCAAATAAATCGAATGCCTTTCTGAGTAAGGCTGGTGAGAGTAAGCACAATACAAGAGAAATCCTTAATGAACCGGCGGTAATAACCCGCCAATCCAAGAAAGCTATGAATCTCGTGAACATTCTCAGGCCTTTTCCAATTCCGGATGGATTCGATCTTCGAAGGATCGATCGAAATACTTTCGAAAGAAACAATGTGGCCTAAGAACTTAACCTTATTCTCCGATAAATGGCACTTGGAGAATTTTTAAGCTGATGATGACAAAGAGTACTCAAAACAATTCTCAAGTGATTAGCATGCTCAGCTTCAGACTTCAAATAAACAAGGATGTCATCGATGAACACAAGGACGAACTTATCGACATATTTTCGGAATACTCGATTCATAAGGTCAACAAAGAAAGCTGGAGCGTTCGTCAAACCTAATGGCATAACGAGTCACTCGTAAGATCCATATCGAGTATGGAAAGCTGTAAGAGGTATGCTATCTTCTGCGACTCGAAGCTGATGAAAACCAGTGGCAAGGTCGAGTTGAGAGAAGACCTTAGTGACACTCAATTGATCAAACAAATCGTTGATCCTAGGTAATGGATACCTATTCTTGATGGTCAACTCGTTAAGCTTGCGATAGTCAATGCAAAGCCTAAGAGTTCCATCGGACTTCTTCACGAAGACGACCGCGACAACCCACGGTGAAGAACTGGACTGAATCAACTGCTTGGACTCAAGCTCTAAAAGCTGCTTCTTGAGTTCCTCATTTTCTTTTGTGGACATCATCGTGGGAGGACGACTAACTAGATGCACGCCTGGAATGAGATGAATGTGGAATTCAATAGCCTGCTTGGGTGGCAAACCCGAAGAAGGCCCAAATACATCATAGAAGTCACAAACAATAGGAGTATGGACATGTCATCATCATCTCATGAGTCTAGAGAATATAAAGCCATTTCGGAATTATCCACATTCTGAAGAACAAGTGATAGCTGAGTAGATGAATCTAGATGTCGAAGATATAAAATTCTCTCAGAACAAATAATCCTGGCATCGTATCACACTAGCCAGTCCACACCCAAAATCATATCAAATCCCAAATAAGAAATAATGTGCAGATTCGCACGAAAAGAAAAGCCACATAAACAATCTCAACATCATCACAAAGCATGCTAAGGGTTACGGATCTGCCTATAGGATTCATAATCCTCAATGAAGTAATCATACAAGAAACATTCAAAGACAAATCATCAACGAGCTTCTTTGATATGAATGAATGCGACGCACCCGTATCGAAAAGCACTCGAATAGAACAATCATGAAACAACAATAAACCTTCAAGAATAGAAGGAGAAGTACCTTTGCACTGAGAAGAACCTTCAGAAGCATCAGCTACATTCAGCTTGCCAAATTTAGAATTATTCAGAGCAATAGGACAAGTGGAAATACGATGGCCCTCTTTCTTGAAATATTGACAAAAGAGAGGCCGAGGACACTCCCGAATCATATGGTCAGGCGAACCATAATTGAAACACCCCTTGCGAGAGGGAGGTGTTCCAATAGACTGAGGCTGAGAATGAGGCCGAGATTGAGGCTGAGAAGTAGAACCAACTGGCTTCTTCTTCTTGGGTGGAAAGAAATTGGATTTTTGAAAAGGAAACCGCTTCTTGTTAGGGTTCTTGCAAACCTCAACATCATCACCACTATTGATCTCCTTCTCGACGGCTTCAAGATGAAGTGTCGAGTCAACTAGCTCCTCAAAAGAAACCTTAAGCTGCAACGTCAAATATTTCTTCAAATACTTCTTAAGGACGAAACGAACTTGAGGTTCTTCTTCTATGGAGTGCTAATATACTCGAGGCCATACATAGAAAGAGCCTTGAAAGAAGACACATAATCAGAAACAGAAGATTTCCCTTACTTTATCTCGAGGAAGCGACGGGCAAGAGATGCTTTCTCAGACTCAGGAACGTACTTAAGCTCGAATCATTCCCCAAACTGAGTTCATGTAAGAGTACATTCGTCGAGCTCGGCAGTGAATAGCTCGTACCAATCAAGAGCATGCTCTTGTAACATGATAGATGCTACGAGAACCCTGTGATAATCTGAAAGATCCATGTGAGAACCGCTCGCAAGTACGAATCCAAGCTTGGACCTCTAGAACGGACTCGAAGCCTTTGAACGGCTTTCCTCCGAGATGTGAAAAGTCACTACACGTGCGCATGAAAGGAGACTTGTGCAAAGGAGAAGCTGGAGTAGGAGCTGGAGGCTGAGTGCTCCTGAATAACTCCATAAAATGATCGGCAGACATATAAATGTCGTCCGAATACGAGCTGCTGGATTGCCCAACATCCGAGCATTGTCCTCTGCCTCCTCCAGCCATTGGCTGAAAGTTACGATAAGATAAAGATTATTCACATGGTAGATATCATTAATTCAAATATGAAATGCTACGGAATTAAAATTGCATTCCTAAACGCATTCCCAAACTTCTGTCTACCCTAAAAAGGACAAGGACAAGGTCAAGAACAAAGTCAAAGACACGATGAGATAAGGATTTGTATTACTTGTATTTCCCTTTGATGTACCGTAATATGTGTTTCTTTTCGTTGTTTATCATATTTTGTTCAATACTCAGCTCTGATACCAAACTGTGACTCCCCACCCAGAGACCCACGTTAACAAAGAGTATTACTGGGTAATACTGTCTGCTAATGCAGAAAATAGGGCTGGATTGGAGCGACCATCTATAGCCTTGTCTTAAATATCTATTGAATACGTCGACAATGCCATTTTTTGTGGATCGACATATCCAGTAAATACTTAATACAAAGCCATAGGTGGCTAGAGGATATATCAGAACAAAATATAACAACTCAAATGCGAAACACATCACAGAACAGCAGATAATCACATATATATACACATATGCAGATACATCACAGAGTATACAAAAATGATACATCACATATGTGGTATGACGAGCACAACACAAACACGAGTCAAAATAATATACATATCAGAGTAGCAAACCAAAAAGAACTACACAAAATGCTATAACAAAAAGAGCTAGCAGAATAATCCATGCAGAAGCAGAATAGGCTAAGTCCAAAAGTACCTAACCTAAAAAACCTTGGTCTGACCCGAGTATAAAATTCACGGGTCAGTCTAGCTAAACGAATGAGTAAAAGGTGATAGCAGAATAATAGAGCATAAGAGCATAGTGATATTCTTCTTAAACAAGAAGAAACGATATGAAAGCTAACCATAGACATATGGAGGATACACATCTTGTATAGCACATATGGTTACACTAGGTGATAGAACACTATTGCTTCAATAAGCATAAAACACAAAGGAGACGAGAAATCTCATGAATCGCTAAAAATGTAGCATGCCTCATATCATCGGCAATCATAAATCAAATAAAAATGGTTTAGGGAATAGTAAAATGTAAACTCCTAAAAGAGTAATTCCCAAACTCTCCATATCGGCAACTCCAAGGAAAACATAAGCAAAAGCCATCTCGACATAAGCCATTAGGCAAATGTAAACAAAGAGATAAAAATCTCATACAACACCAAAAGGCAAATCCCATAAATAACTCCAATAGGAAATCTCAATATATATATGCCAAAAGGCGAATCTCAGCACCAGTGTAGGCAATGAAAATCTCAAAAGAACTCCCAAGAGTCCAGAAATCCCGAAGTAATCGCCATCGAATGGTTCAAAAGGACCGATTTCCAAATGACGACACACAAGGGTAAAAATCATCTCAAAAAGGTTTTGCACGTGCTATTTTCGCCGAGTACTGTTTCACATAATAGGTACCACGCCCAAAGGCAAACGTTAAAAGACTAATACGCCGCAATGGCAAATACTCCGCAATGGAAAACGTTCAAAGACAAATACGCCACAATGGAAAACGTCCTAAGGCAAATACGCCGCAATGGAAAATGACCCGAAGGTCTAGTACTGGCACGCCAACAGGCAAATGTGTCAAAAACTCTCGGAAAGGAACTCGAATATGCTAGCGTGTGTCCCATACCACCCATTCGCACAAAACGGTTCACTAACCGCTAGTAAATTTCACACTCAAAGCAGTAAAAGGTTCACCTCATATCATCGGTAAACTAGACTCGTAGGCCAAAACGGTCAAACGGACAAGTTAGCAATTAACCGAAAGGATAAACGCACGTATCCCATACTTACCCAATCGTTTGACTCTCTTTCTCATTCGCTCGATGGTGCAAATATGTGTACTTTTTTTAGAAATTAATTTACCTTGAAATTAAGCTTTTAAAACCGATTTCGAAAACCATTTGGAAACCATATTTGAAAATTTCACTTATTATAAAGAATAAATTGGTTTTATACTTGAAAATACTTTAAAATATTATATAATAACTATTTTTAAATCCGCTAAATTTTATAAATCATCTCAAAAAAATTTGGAGAAAACAGCGCTCGGAAATGACCAAAAACAAGCAAAGTTCCACTCAAATCAAAATTCAGATTTAATTCAAATAATTCAAACTTTGAATTCCAAATTCATCAAAACTGAGCTAACCTATTGATAGGCATCATAGCCCTCAAAATACTTCAGAAATATCACTAAAACTGAATTAAAAGTCAAAAATCGAATGAAAAATGAACATAAAAACACGGGCAAAATAATACCCAGGTCGGAAATCTTCTCTGGGTTCAACTTTCGGACATAAACAGGTGGTCGGACGACCTTTGATTGAACTGAAAATTGGTGTGCTTTAAGTAGAAAACTTCTTCTTTCAAACAAAAAAGGATCAATGAATTCCAAAAGAAAATGGAAAAGTTATTCTGTCACAAACATGGACTCAGACCATGTTTGTAGCAGTTCAACAAGAATGTGCCCGGGCTTAAATATCCACTCTGGGTTAAGCTTCCAAGCATAAAACGGAGTACCAAATTGCATCGGATTGAGCTCAAAATTTATTGTGCTTGTAGTAGAAAACTTTATCTTCTATAGAAAAAAAGAATCATCCAATTTGGATAGAATATGATAAAGTTGTGAGGTCTCAAAGTTGAACAGACAGTGTTTTCACTGTAAAAATCTGGGAAAAAACATACTCCAAGTCAATGTTCGGCGGCATGTTTTTGTAAGCTATATGTCGAAATCACTTGTAATTTGGTAAACTTATATTAAAAAACTTTATCTTTCAAACAAAAAAAGAATCATGCAATTTAAATAAGAAATGAAAGACTTATGCTATCTCAAACATGAACTCAGGCCATGTTTGTAGCAATTTAGAAAACACAATTTCTACAGGCAAAAATCTTAGTTCTGTTGATTTTGCAACAACGGTTTGAACACTCAAATGATAATATTTTTCAACCAAATTTTGCAGAAACAAAGTTCAATATGTAAACTTCGCTCAAAAAAAGATCCGGCAGCATTTCGTTGCCGAAGATGAAAGTTATGGACAGGCAAAGTTGGCACTTGAGGCCAGAAATGAAAACAAGAACAGCGATGAACAAAAACTTGTATACCCAACAAATTTAGCTACTGATTCAATATTTTTGGCCAGTAGATGTGAGATTTTATTCTCACCTTAGTTAATTACTGAAATACCAAAGATTCTGCAAGCAAGGCGGCGACTTTAGCTCGATTTGGGGCTGGAAACACCTGCTAGAAGCAATAGACAAACATGCAATGTTAACTCCGTTTAGGCAACGAGTCAAGGTCTGGGCCGACTCACGACTTAAGGTTCTTAACGGTTCAGAAGGGATCCACTACTCGAGAAGCCTCACGACTCAACAGGCAACCGACTCAACAGGCAACCGACTCAACAGGCAACCGACTCAACAAGCAACCGACTCAACATGCTACCGACTCAACAAGCTAACGAGTTAAAACTTAAGGCGACTTAGAGGAGTGGAGCGACTCAAGGGATTAACGGTGTATGGGATAGACCGACTCAAGTTCTCTAACGACTCAACGACCTAAGGTGTCAAATGACCTAACTGACTAAAATCCCAAAACAACAAAGGGCCGACCTACGACCTATGGTAGGTCGTTCACGACCTAGCTTGAGTCGTCCACGACTTAAAGCTACTAAGTAGAAATCCAATGCCGTCTCATCTTGGACCACGACCTATTAACTCGCAGACGAGTTAGGACTTGTGCTATATACAGAGGACCGGTGACACTCTGATACGAAGTCTGGGCTCAACCAGTTGAGTCGCCCACGACTTACGACTCATCCTGAGTCGGTCACGACTTACCACTCATCTTGAGTCGGTCACGACTCATGACTTAACAATTCCAGCGCCTAGAAATTTGCCTATAAATACGCAACCACCTCCAACGTTCAAAGGACTTTTGGCTGATTCTCTTCAAGCGCCGTTACTCTGCTGCATTCCAAACCAATTCAACACTTAAAGCTCTCAAGACACGAAGAACGCTACAAACAACTTCGAGAAAAGATCACACACATCCAACATGGATATGAAGACTCTAATCTCCATTGAAGTTTAAGATACTTGTTCTAAGTGACTTGTAATTCAAAGTGTATTGTACTTGGAAAGAATTGTATCAGCTTGTAATGAGATCATCAATAAAAGTACTTAAAGTGGACGTAGGCTATACCATTAAGCCGAACCACTATAAAATTGTTGTTGTTTACTGCTTTTCCGCTATCATCTGCTTGTAATCTGTTCCCGAGTTATCGGGTGGTGCTTTCACAACTATAACTCATACACCGGGGTGTTAGCGTTCAAATTTTAGCGTTAACATTTTTGGTGCTTTCACTGAGAATTGAACTCAGGCGAGTTATCATCATTGATTCACAGAGGTTTGTAGAGAGAATTTCCTTGAAAACCAGAAGTCTATCCGAGATTATGGCTCCTGGGAGGAAGAGTATATCTGTCAGATCTGCGAATATTCAAGAGGGAACCTCCGCTTCCCCTATATCGAATCAAGCCACTCCAGCTATCGGAGTTACAAAGGCAGAGCTGGATGCAGCAATTTTAGGGCTGAACCAACAGATCAATGCCCAAAATGCACAACTCGAGGCTCAAAATGCCCAGAATGCCCTAATTCTAAATAGGTTGAACGATCTACTTGGGGCAAACCGTCAACCAGCAGGTAATGAGAGGAATTTTGCTGGAAACCTTCATGATGCTGAAGAAAGAAATGCTCCTGAAAGGGCTGCTAGCCCCTTTGAACAACCACTTCCAGAGGTTGGTGGATCTAGAACTCGACATGATGAGGAGTATCTTTCTGGAATGGTCCGACAAATTATGAAAGAGAGTATGCAGAGGGTTGAAGACGAGAAAGAATGGGGTTTCGCCCCAAGTAAGACTCCATTTACTGAGAAAATCTTAAAGGCTGAATTCCCAAGGAAGTTTGTCCCTCCAACCATTCCAGCTTACAAGGGGACAAGTGATCCGAACGAATTCCTATACAAATATGATTGGCACATGACAGGTGCCAGAGCCTCTGATGAAATAAAGTGCCGATATTTCCCTGTGTATCTCGAAGGCGTAGCTCTTCTTTGGTTCACCAAGCTGCCCGTCCGATCTATCGATCAGTTTTCTGACTTGACCCGGAAGTTCAAGGAGCAGTTCAGACTATACGCCACAAAAGCTAAGGATATCATGTCACTGTCAAGTTTGGAACAGAATCCAGGGGAAACTATCAGATCTTTCTTAAACCGCTTTAATATAGCGCTAGCTGAGGTGGACAATGCAGAACCGCGAATGATATTGACTTATCTGATGAAGGGTATTGACAAGTCGAGCGAATTTGGGAAATGGCTAAACATGAAGGAACCAAATTCCCTTGAAAAATTCTATAAAAAAGCAGATGAATTCATACGCTTAGAAAGCCGCCTCGTACCGGTAAAGGCAGTGTTGGAAAAAGCTGAAGATAACACTGTTGCTCCACGCAAGAATGAATCTGTAGGGCAAAAAAGGGAAAATAACAATGGGAAGAAGCAGAGTAATTTGAAGAAGCCCCGATCCTTCAAGCCATCAGAGTATACACCTTTATCAGATACGCCGGAGCATATCTACCTTGCCATTAAAGATTCTGTTGACTTTCCTAAACCTCCTCCTCTAAGGACCGGGAAAAAGGCTATACAGAGTGGGAAGTTCTGCCGCTTCCATAATCAACCCGGTCACGAAACCGACGAATGCCGCCAGTTGAAGAATCTGATTGAAGAATTGCTAAGGGAAAACAAACTGCAGCAATTTGTAAAAAAGAATAGCAATAATCCTACTCCATCTGGTCAGGGGCAACAGGCTCCTACTCAACAGCCTAGGACGATTGAGAAGGCTGCAGGGCATGAATCTGGAAGGCCCATTATTAATGTCATTACAGGAGGACCTCACCCAGCAGGCAGAAGCTGGGGCGAGATGGAAAGGTATACCCGAGCTTTAAAGTATGTACCGACCGAGGAAGATGTATTTGTTTTGGAAGGTGCTACGCCCTTGAAGCAACAAAGAACTTTCGATGATGATATTGTGTTCAGAGCTAGGGATTCCGCAGGTATTGAAGCTCCTACTTTGGATCCTCTAGTCATCTCAGCTGGTATCGGTCCAGCTATTGTCAGAAGAGTTCTCATTGATTGTGGCGCATCCTGCAATATTCTCTTTAAGAAAACATTCGACCAAATGAAGATCCCTATGGCTGATGTGCAAGCCTCATCGCAGAAAATTGCTGGTTTCACTGGGGAGCCAAAGCAGCCGGTAGGGACCATTGATTTGTTTGTGGAACTTGGAGAAGGAGAAAGAAAAGTGGTCCGCAAGCAAACTTTTGTGATTGTCGACGAATTTTCTGCTTACATTGCTTTCCTTGGTCGTCCAACTCTGGCAGCGTTCAAAGCTGTTCTCGCCCCGTGATGCCTCACTATTAAATTTCCTACAGACAATGGAGTAGGAGTTATAAAAGGTGATCAAAATGCTGGACGAGAGTGCTATCTAACAGAGCTACGAGAAACCAGAAAAAGAGAAATGGGAAAGAATGCAGCAGCCCCAGTCCGCATCAAAGAACCAGCCTTGTAGCAATTACAGGGCGGACCCTGCACTGGCGAGCACAGCGGAGCAAGGAAAGAGATGGACCCTAGAAAAGTCAGTGCAGGGGGAAATAGAGTGGTACCGGTGGAAACGACAATTCCAATACCTGTTGACCCAAAGGACCCAAACAAAGTATTGAATGTGGGTTCACAACTTAATGCGTCAATTCAGAATATCTTAATATCTTTTTTAAAGGCAAATCTGGATGTTTTTGCTTGGACTCATGCCGATATGTGCGGAATATCCCCAGAAGTTGCAGTGCATGCTCTAAATATTGATCCAAAATTTACACCTGTGAAGCAGAAAAGGAGAACTCAAGGTCCAGAAAGGTCAGCGGCATTAAAAGAAGAAGTTGATCGACTCATGGAGAATAATTTTATCAAAGAATCTACCTATCCGAATTGGGTTTCAAATCCAGTGCTGGTTAAGAAAGCCAACGGAAAATGGAGAGTATGCATCGATTTCTCAGATCTAAACAAGGCCTGCCCCCAAAGACTGCTTCCCATTACCCAGAATCGACCAACTGGTAGACGGAACAGTGGGACACGAATTGTTATCTTTTATGGATGCTTACTCTGGATATAACCAGATCATGATGCATGAGCCAGATCAGGAGGACACGAGCTTTGTCATCGACACTGGTCTTTACTGCTATAGAGTTATGCCCTTCGGGTTGAAGAATGCAGGGGCGACATACCAAAGACTCGTTAATGCTATGTTCAAACCGCAACTGGGCAAGACCATGGAAGTCTACGTCGATGACATGTTAGTAAAGTCTAAGAAAGCGGTGGATCACATAGAACACTTAGCAGACATGTTCGCAGTCCTCCGAAGATACGGAATGAAGCTCAATCCTTTAAAATGTTCATTTGGAGTGGAATCCGGTAAGTTTTTAGGTTTCATCGTGAGCGCTAGGGGCATTGAGGCCAGTCCAGCTCAAATTACTGCATTAAAAGAAGTCAAAGCCCCTAGAACAAAGAAGGAATTGCAAAGTCTCAATGGAAAAGTCACCGCCTTGAGTCGGTTCATTTCCAAAGCCACAGATAAATGCATCTCATTCTTTGACGCCCTAAAGAAAGGAAAGAAAAACTTCGACTGGACTCCCGAATGCCAAAAAGCATTCGATGAATTGATTCGCCATATGGAGACGCCTCCAATACTTTCTAGGCCTGGCGATGGCGAGGATCTTCTTATATACTTGGCAGTATCATCTCATGCTTTAAGTGCAGCGCTGATACGGGAAGACAAAAGGATTCAACATCCAGTTTACTATATCAGCAAAAGACTCACTGGGGCAGAGATGAATTACTCTAAGTTGGAAAAACTCGCCTATTGCTTACTAATTGCGTCTAGGAAATTGAGGCAATATTTTCAAGCTCATCCTATCAAAGTCCTCACCGATCAACCTTTAAAGCAAGTCCTGTTTCGCCCTGAGACTTCGGGTCGTCTTCTAAAATGGAATATTGAACTCAGTCAGTATGACATCACTTATCATCCCCGAAAAGCAATCAATGGACAAGCTTTAGCAGATTTCATTGCAGAATTCACAGATAAGGGTAACAGTGAGGAGGAAACAGTCGACGATTCCCCAATCCAATGGAAGTTATATGTCGATGGTGCGAAAAACGACTACTGTTCTGGAGCCGGAGTCGTACTTGAGACCCCTGAAGGTCGATCATTATGTTACGCACTAAGATTGGAATTTCCTTCGACAAACAACGAAGCAGAATACGAAGCCCTTATCGCTGGTTTAAGGATTGCTAAAGAATTAAACATCCGAGCGTTACAGATATTCAGTGATTCTCAGCTTATTGTATGCCAAGTCAAAAAGGAATTCCAAGCAAAAGGGGGGAATCTGCCCGCCTACTTGTCAAAGGCTTGGGAGCTCCTGGGTGATTTCGATCATTACATGATAAGTCACATTCCTCGAGAGGAAAACACGAAAGCAGATTCTCTCGCAAAGTATTCTAGCACAGGTGAAGCTCAATTTCTGGGGCTAACTCCAGTGGAGGTCCTGTCGACTCCTAGCATTGATGAGATGGACATTGATTGGGTCATGAGCAAGTCTCAGGAGCAAGAATCATGGATGGCTCCGATAACAGAATATCTGCTCAATGGATCCTTACCAGGGAACTCAAAAGAACGACAAAAGTTACTGAGAAAAGCCTCTCGATACATAATCCAGGATGGCCGATTATACAGACGGGGATTCTCAATGCCATTACTTCGATGTGTATCCAGGGAAGAGTCTAAAGCAATCCTAGCAGAGGTACACGGAGGAGAATGTGGTGATCATTTAGGTGGCCAAACATTAGCAAAGAAAATTCTCCGATACGGATATTTTTGGCCAGAAATTAATCGAGATGCAGCAGAGTATTCCCGAAAATGTGACAGATGTCAAAGATTCGCCAAAATTCCTAGAACTCCTTCCAATGAACTCACACAGATGGTCAGTCCATGGCCGTTTGCAATATGGGGAATAGACCTTGTAGGACCATTGCCAACTGCCAAATCTGGAATTAAATACGCCATTGTTGCTGTAGATTATTTTACTAAGTGGGCAGAAGCTGAACCACTGGCTACTATCACCTCAAAAAAGATGATAAGTTTCGTGACTAAAAACATCATTTGCAGATACGGTGTGCCTCAAAAAATAATTACAGACAACGGAACTCAGTTTGAAAGTGAAGAATTCCAAGATTTTTGCAGGCGATTCAAAATCCGGAAAAGCTTCTCAGCAGTGGCTCATCCGCAGGCAAACGGGCAAGTGGAAGCCGTGAACAAAATTATTAAGTCAACCATCAAGAAGCAACTTGAAAGAGCAAAAGGTGGTTGGGTCGATAAGCTACCACTGGCACTATGGGCATACAGAACCACTCACAAAACTGCGACTGGGCACACCCCGTTTTCATTGGCATACGGGTCAGAGGCAATGATTCCGGTAGAAATAGAGGTCCCTTCACACAGAAGAATCCATTTCAATCAAGCAGAAAACGAAAAGCTACAGCTTGAAGCGCTAGATCTCCTTGATGAAAAAAGAGATGAGGCTAATCTCAGAATTGCAGCTCATCAGCAAAGAATAGCCAGACATTTCAATTCCAAAGTTCGCCAACGCAGCTTTGAGATTAGAGACCTAGTCCTGAAGAGAATTATGACAGCGACAGGTGTGTTTGGGCCAAATTGGGAAGGACCATATGTCATAAGTCAGAAGCTTCTTGACGGCACATTCAAACTCACCACTGTTGAAGGAGATCAAATTCCAAGGGCATGGAACAGCAACCATTTGCGTCCATACTATACTTGAAAATTTTGTTGAAATATTGTAAAAAGAACTATGAATGTATGATTCTTGTAATTGAAGGCAATTGTAAAACTGATGCAAGTAAATAATGAAAGAATATAAAGTGGATGTAGGCCCAATTTCCTGGCCGAACCACTATAAATCTTGTGTTCCTTATTATTATTACATGTTTGCTTTATTTTCGATATAAAAAGTACATAGAATGTATTACTGAAATGTCGATTTAAATTTTTGCAGACAATGGAAGTGAAACTTGCACATAAAAAGACCAAGTGATCCTCGCCAAATTTCAAAAAAAAAAAGCCCCGAATTCAAATCCTAGATAGGAAGTACTTCAATTGAACGGCCTATGATTTCGACTGAAACGGGTCTTTGCTAATAAATTAAGATCGTTTGAACAAACAAACATCCAATTAAGAAGCTAATGCTCGTTCTCACGAAATTGCCTGACAATGAAGCACACTTCCTTGGATTAAACAAGTTACTTGTGAGAAAAGGGAATGAAAGCTAAAAAAAAAAAGGGGAAGCAGAGGATCATTGAAAAAGGGATAAGCAAGTGGACAGAGGAACAACCAAAGCCATCATCGGCAGCACAAGTCCTCTTCGGAGGCACAACTCTTCGGAGGATAAAGACCTCTAATGGGTCATACGCCACAAAAAAGAAAGTTCTCTACTCAACAAAAAAGATTGGAGGAGTCATGACCCTCCAACCATGAGAGAGTAACTTCCAGGCGATGAAAACCCTCTCTGAGGCACATTTCACCAGGAGTTGAAGTGTTACGACCGCTCTTCGGAATTTCACTTCACCAGAGTTGAAATGCAAACAAAATAAAGACCTCTTCGGAGGCACATTTCACCAGGAGTTGAAGTGTTACGACCGCTCTTCGGAATTTCACTTCACCATAGTTGAAATGCAAACAAAATAAAGACCTCTTCGGAGGCACATTTCACCAGGAGTTGAAGTGTTACGACCGCTCTTCGGAATTTCACTTCACCAGAGTTGAAATGCAAACAAAATAAAGACCTCTTCGGAGGCACATTTCACCAGGAGTTGAAGTGTAACAACCGCTCTTCGGAATTTCACTTCACCAAAGTTGAAATGCAAAACAAAATAAAGACCTTCCTGGAAGCCCACGTTTTACCGAGATCGAAATAAAACTTCCAAGTGTTGAAACATGAAATGGCTTTCTTCGAAGGCACAACTCTTTGGAGGTACACGTTTCACTGAGATTGAAATAAAACTTCCAAGTGTAGAAACGTGAAAAATCCCTCCTCAGAGGTACGACCCCCTCCCGGGGACACAATTAAAAAGAAAGACCTCTTCAGAAGCCCACGTTTCACCGAGATCGAAATAAAACTTCCAAGTGTTGAAACGTGAAAAGGCTTTCTTCAAAAGGCACAACTCTTTGGAGGTACACGTTTCGCCAAGATTGAAATAAAACTTCCAAGTGTTGAAACGTGAAAAAATCCCTCCTCAGAGGTACAAATTTCTATTTAAAAGAAAAATCCTCATCAAGAAGCATACTTTAACTTTCAAAGGAAGAGTAATTTACTTGTTCTAAAAAAAAAAGGGAGGGGAGAAAGTTAAAGTACATTCAGAGGTCCGCTTTACCACATAGAAGAATTCACTTGGCAAAATGCGTACATACGCAAAAGGAAAAAGTGATTTCTTCGAAGGACAAAACGTAAAAACTTATATGAAAGGAGTTGTACTCTATGAAAAATTTCTTCACAAACGAAATAGTCATTCTACAGAAAATAAGAGTGCAAGTCTCCTCAAAGTATAAAATATTGCAGCAAGCTTATGGTATGGGGGCAACACGGTATAGTTACATACAAAATACCACAAGCTCACCGCAATATCATATAAATAAACTTGTGCAAAAATGAATAATAAATGCATTCTCAAATTCAAACAAGAGTCTGTGCGAATAAAGGATCATTTTATTCAATTGCAGATACAGGTTTCGAAATAAAAAAAGAGCAGGGGCCGGTGCCTGCACAACATCCGACCATTACACCAAAAAAGGAGTCAAAAAGCCCGAAGTCCGACTCTTCACTTCTTCTTGCCACCTTTGGACCCTTTGCCTGGCCGAATGATTAATTTTTCAGGTCTACCTATAGGCATAAGAGAAGAAGGAGAGGGAGGTGCAACCGGTGCAACTTCCGGTTCCTCTTCAGTAGTGATGATTTTCTTCCCCCTCCTCTTTGATGTTCCGTGCTTCTTTCTTCTCTTCGAAGAAGACTCACTCCCTGGAGTAACAAGAGCGGACAAAACTACGTCATCAGAGGGAGTTCGCTCCGGAGAGATCTCGCCTCCTTCAAGTCCCTCGTCCTTCTGCTCTTGCGAAGCAATAGGGTCATCCAAGCCATGAAGAGCCTCAATCTGTTCCTCTTGTGACCCGGGTTGTGAAGCAGAAGGAGGAGTCACCTGAAGAGACGGAGGAGGGATAACCGGAGGAAGTGAAGTCTGCACAACACTTGGCGTTTCAACTGCAGAAGAAGAGAAATTAAAAATATTAGTATCTCCCCGAAAGAAGGGAGATATGGGTTCGTCAAGATTCAAGAAGTAATCGAGAAGCTCATCAAACTTTTGAGGAGTAAGCAAGCGGTCCACCTGGATCGGACCAATATCAAAATTACCTGAAGATGTTTGCTTCGTAAGTTCAATCTCATAATTCTGAGCCCCGATATCCTCCAAAGCCTCATCATTAGTAGGGGTGATCACCCCGGTTCTTATAGGAGGCGGCGAATGAGCACTAGAGCCTGTAATGTCCACTTCGGGAGAAACTAAAGGGCGTTCAGAAGAGGTAGGCGGTATTTCTTTCTCAGAACGTTCCCCTTCCGCCATTCCGGCCCGTACCTTGGCGAGTTGCTCTTTTCCCTTGGCAAGAGCGGCACGGGCATCATCATCAAGATAATGCTCTTCAAGAGCTGTCTCAGCGTAGCCAGCACCTTTACCACCTAGCATATCAAGTGCTGCCTCCCAGACTTCAGCTAATGTAATTTCGTATTTAGGGCCCAGAAAGGCAAGGCTGCCACGCCCCAAAATGCTATGCAGATAGAAATCAAATAATGTGGAGCTAATATCAGCTTTGGTTGCTTGATGGGCCTCTTCGGCCGCGAGTTTACCAGCAACAGCCTCATCACGCTCCGTTTCGGCTATAGCAAGTCGAGCTTTTAACATCTCTATCTCCAAGCTTTGAGAACCGGCCTGTTCTCGCAGCTGTAAAGTTTCAGCACGATATTCTTCTATGACCTTCTCTTGGTGTGTAAGCTTATCTTCGACTGCCCTTTGACTGGCATGCGCATCTCGTACTTGTTGCTGAAGCATGCTCTCCTTTTGAGAATGGAAAGTAGATGAAGTAGCTAATTCTTCCTTAAGCTTTTCTACTTCCGCTTCCAGCTTTTCATTATAGGAAGCAATACTTCTCATTTCGGCGTCATGCTGTTCGAGAGTCTTCTGCCACTCAGCTTTATCGTTCTCCATTGTGAGCATGGCCTCGAGATTGGCTCGGTTAACCCTCTGAAGTTCGTCGACAAGTTTTTGCCAGTTCGACATTCTTTCAATATCGGTCCTGACAGTATCAAGATTTCGCAGCATAGTCGGTTTGTCGAGAGGAACCAAGTCGAGATCAAATCGAACCCCTCTCAAGCACCACTGAGGAAATCGACTTTGAAGAGTGGGAGGACCTTGCCCGACTTGGTATGCGGGCCGGTTGATGATTGCTTGAATGTCGGAGCGAACGGGAGCAGGAGATTTAGCAGGAACATGTTCAGAAGCTGTCGGCATTGTTTCTTCAGTAAGTCTAGCCCGCTTGCTAGAAGAATCGTCTATGTGACCTTTACCTCTCTCATCGTGAGCTTTTCTCTTTTGAGTATCATCATCTCTATGGGGAGGGTCATGTCTTTCTTGTTCCCTTCGGTGACGTTCTTCGTGTGCTCGTCTCTCATCGGCTTTCCTGATAGCCCTCTCTTCATCCGATTCTCTGTAAGAAGGGAGGTAACGCCTGTAATCATACTGGCTACGCCTCCCGTAGCGCTGGAAATCATCATAGTACGAGCCGCTGCGCCCCATAGGAGAATCTGGAATAAAAATAATAAGCTTTAGAAATCTTTAAAGTATAAGAAGATAAGTGCGTAGAAGTGATGAAAAAATCCTAAGTGTTGTGTAACGTGTAAACTACACGCATCGAGTTACAAACCACTCTGTGGAATAGAGGTAGTGATAACTTGAGTAGGAGGAGTTGACATCTGTTGTAGAGAAGATGTCGCCTCGATTACAGAAGAGATGGTTTTGGAAACATCATCTTTGAAAAGTTCTTGGGAAGTCACAATTAAATCGCTCAACCCCTCGAAAACATCATCGCCATCATGTTTTTTGGGACTGGCTTTTCCAACTCCTTCGTCGGCAGATCTTCCGGAAGATCGTGGAGTTTCTTCCTCTTCGATAACAGGGGCAAGTGCAGACTTATCAGACGGCCCCGCAACGTCCTTCGGAATTGAACATCTCACTAGTGGAGTTTCCATAGAGGTTCCTCCCTGCATGTGCTCTTTAATAGAGACCGGGGCATCAGAAGTTTCCGCCGGAGAATCGGGAATTTCAGTTGGAACTTCATGAAGTTGAGTAAAGCGAGAAGAATGAAGAAGCCCGTATTGATGTAGAAATTCATCATTTAGCAAAAACTTGATACTCCTCTCTTCTGTCGTCACGGCGTTCAATCTCTCGAAAGTTTGTTTATAGCATGGATCTCTAGAGGGAGGAGGAAGCGCTAAAACAGGAAAAAATAAAGAAGCCAAGTTAGCATTCAGCAACTCAAATTTTGAAAAGTCCAAGATTGGAGAAATAAAAACAGGAAAATCTTACTTCCTACTCTCCAGATGGCATAAAACCCTGGAGGGCAACGAACAAAGAAATACTGATTTAGAAATCCATGAACGCTATCAGAAAGATCGGTGATGAGTTTTCGGTTTTGAGCACTCCTTATGATTACGATAGAGGGATGATCTTTAATCTTTGTGAATGAGCAGAGGTAGCAGATTTCCTCAAAGCTCGGTAACCGGTCCAGAACTTTACTAAAAAGCACACATAACCCCATCAGAATGGCATGGCCATTGGGGTGCAATTGGAATGGAGAGATAGATAATCGAAGCAGGAACTGCCGAAGGAAGTCATTAAAAGGTGGTATGGCACCGCTCAAGCACATTTGGCGGTTGACAGCAATAAAGCCAGAAGGGGGCCTATCTGCAGTATCATTTGGCCCCAGCAATAAGGCATCAGCTTCGGCAATTCCAAACTGGGTGAGCAGTTGAGTAAACACCCGCTGATTCAGAGTGGTGGGAGTTCTCTCCGGAGGATTATCCAACAAATTGGCTACTGGGAAGACATCTTCAGCCTGGCCCATCGGTTCTTCTTGTTGAGATGTCATTCTACACAAGCAACTGGGTGTTCAAATGCGAAGGTGCACGTTTCCTAAAAGTGTGAAGTGTTGTGCAGAACTAATAAAAATAACAAGTAAATATAACTGGAATTAAACTGGTTGACGATTGATCGGCTATGGTAATTTCAGAACTTGTTAATTTAGAGTTCAAGCATAATATTAGTGCAGGCTGGTCAGTTTCAATTGATTGTTTCAGTGTTGCTTTAATATTCTACTTGAAATCGATAGCACTTCGTTCACACGATTTGTTTAAGTTAATTATCTGTTATTAACTAATCTGTCATTTGATATGGGCAATCGATGACAGTATATTCGTCCCAGTTTTCTGTGAATGTTGTATTGAACAGGTTGTTAGCCTGCAAGTCAAAATAACCTGTGAATGAATGCAATAAAATTCAACAGTTCAAAGTTAATGCAATGGTCCAAAATTCAAACAGAATTCACGCAAGTCATAACTCGTCAGCGGTTCAAAAGTTCTGAGTCGGCAATGCCCTAAGTCATGAGTCGTAGAAATAAGGAGATTATCTCCAAGTCTTATCTCGGCAACGACTCAAGGCTTAGGTCGTGGAGTATGTTAAAGAAGCTCTGGTTCAAAATAATACGAAAATCTCCAAGTCTTATCTCGGCCACGACTCAAAGGTTTTATCTCGGCCACGACTCAAAGGTGTTATCTCGGCCACGACTCAAGGGTCTTATCTCGGCCACGACTCAAAGGTTTTGTCTCGGCCACGACTCAAGGCTTAGGTCGTGAAGCATGTTGAGTCATATCATGGTTGAATCGCGAGGGTCGCTGGATCATACAAAAATAGCCGAGTCAAACCTACGGCAATGTTCGAATCAGTCTGACCCATTAACCATCTAACTCCTAACCCATTAACCATCTAATCCATGACCCGATAACCCAATAACCTCGCAATGGTTAACCCCAGTTCCATCACACCACTAGGTCGCCTCAAATCTCAAATCGTTACAAGTAAGATCAAACCGCCTGCCTTTAATCCATCAATGTCCGATGTAATAGTATTCGCAAGGATAAAGGGGAAAAACAGAAGCGGAGATCGGCAATCATCAGCAATTGAAAAAAGATGCAAAATCTCTTACACGATGTGATGCTAAAGATGATCGAAAATAAATCAGGTTGGAATCGCCTTTGAGAGCTCGAAGATGCGTTAATGGCAGACACGGTTCAAAGGATAAGAAATGAGAAGAAGGAAGTAAGGGGAACGACTCGTGTCTTTTATAGCTTTGAGCAGTGGCAGTTGAATCGGCACACGAGTTAAGATGAGTCGAAGCACACGACCTACGACTTAGGCGTGAACTTCGAGGGGCAAATGTTAACTCCGTTTAGGCAACGAGTCAAGGTCTGGGCCGACTCACGACTTAAGGTTCTTAACGGTTCAGAAGGGATCCACTACTCGAGAAGCCTCACGACTCAACAGGCAATCGACTCAACAGGCAACCGACTCAACAGGCAACCGACTCAACAAGCAACCGACTCAACATGCTACCGACTCAACAAGCTAACGAGTTAAAACTTAAGGCGACTTAGAGGAGTGGAGCGACTCAAGGGATTAACGGTGTATGGGATAGACCGACTCAAGTTCTCTAACGACTCAACGACCTAAGGTGTCAAATGACCTAACTGACTAAAATCCCAAAACAACAAAGGACCGACCTACGACCTATGGTAGGTCGTTCACGACCTAGCTTGAGTCGTCCACGACTTAAAGCTACTAAGTAGAAATCCAATGCCGTCTCATCTTGGACCACGACCTATTAACTCGCAGACGAGTTAGGACTTGTGCTATATACAGAGGACCGGTGACACTCTGATACGAAGTCTGGGCTCAACCAGTTGAGTCGCCCACGACTTACGACTCATCCTGAGTCGGTCACGACTTACGACTCATCTTGAGTCGGTCACGACTCATGACTTAGCAATTCCAGCGCCTAGAAATTTGCCTATAAATACGCAACCACCTCCAACGTTCAAAGGACTTTTGGCTGATTCTCTTCAAGCGTCGTTACTCTGCTGCATTCCAAACCAATTCAACACTTAAAGCTCTCAAGACACGAAGAACGCTACAAACAACTTCGAGAAAAGATCACACACATCCAACATGGATATGAAGACTCTAATCTCCATTGAAGTTTAAGCTACTTGTTCTAAGTGACTTGTAATTCAAAGTGTATTGTACTTGGAAAGAATTGTATCAGCTTGTAACGAGATCATCAATAAAAGTACTTAAAGTGGACGTAGGCTATACCATTAAGCCGAACCACTATAAAATTGTTGTTGTTTACTGCTTTTCCGCTATCATCTGCTTGTAATCTGTTCTCGAGTTATCGGGTGGTGCTTTCACAACTATAACTCATACATCGGGGTGTTAGCGTTCAAATTTTAGCGTTAACATGCAAGAAGGAAAACAATAGCAAAAATGAGAAATAGTTCACTATAAAATGAAATTAGACGATGAAAAGGTGAGATTTGGAGTTGATTACCTTCTCTTATCTTTACTCTTGCTAAAAGTTTTGGTGTTTTTATTTGAGAAATTGATGAAGCTTTGAGAAAATGGTTTTAGAGGAAGCCATTGATAAGCTTTCTGTTAGGTTTTGGAAGGAAGAGAAATGTTATGTATACTTTCTTGCATAGCGGACGAAAACAACAATGCATCAACCAATTTGTTTGCCTTGTCCCATTTCGTACACTCACGCATGCAGTCTTGTTTCTTTATTCCCAAATCGTACCACTCAATTTAATTTCGTTCTTCACAAAGTATATATCTACTTCTCTTAAAACTCTTATTCAAATTCACTTCTATCATTTTTATCTATCTTCATCGCTAGTAAAAGAAAATGGCCACATCTTATAAAATTCAAATTCAAGCAACATAATAAACGATATATTAAATCGATTGTTCTTTGAGTTTATAAGCCCGAGATCTTCAATCCCTGACCATCTTTTAGGGTGTGGTTGAGAGGCAGGGAGATTGAAAATTAACAGAAGCTTATGGCTTGAAGTTGTCAGGGATTGGCAGCATGGGTTCGAGTTTTAGGTGGGGCGTGTAATCTCCGGCGAGTTCATAAAGGGTGCGATGCTACCTTGGGAGTCACGGATATGTGTATGACATGAGGTTTGTGTGAAGGTCGAAAATCTCTAAGCATTTGCAAGGTCGACATGGTGAGGTGGTTTGTGATGAGGTTGTAAAGAGTTTAACGTTAGTGGAGTCGGGTTGCTATGTCGTCGAGTGAGAAAGGAACAAGAAGGAGAGAGAGACGGCGAACATGGGTTTGGTAGTTGTTGTGAGTGGGGTTTTAATAAGAGGAAGAAAATTAGTTATAAAAATGATTAATTAATTTAAGATGTAACTAGAGTATTTAAGTTAATTTATTTAAATCAATAACTTATAAATTGTGTAAATTGCTCATACAAGGTTGTTATCCCGCCTTTTAGCAAGGCCGCAATACCAAAAGATTAACTGGAAACCAAAGAATAATTCTCCTCGATTGCCAGTTGTCTACAGATTGGCCATATTTGTCGGTAAATTTTATCCGAGTCCGGTCAAGCTATAATTGACAAGTCATGACAAGCAAAGCTATGAAAGCCAACATTCCAAATTTCAAGTCAATCCAAGTTTGTATGCTCAAGATATGATCGATGCAAAATCGAACACTTATCTCGTTCGTATCCATCGGGCTTAGTGCACTTCGTATCCATTGATTCTCGGGTCTTGTTCGTATCCATAAAACATGCACTGTTCGTATCCATCAAGCATGCTCCACTTCATATCGATCCGAGCTCATCCCACTTCGCTCCATCGCCACCGACTAATTCGTATCCATGGGCAATCACTGTTTCATGTCGATCATTCCGTGTACTTTGTATCGATCCACCCATCCACGTACTTCGTATCGGTCGGCCATTGATCGGTAGGAAGAGCACATAATGGATCGATATGAATGTCACCCCTTTTTGATCAATACGAGAAGGCCATTGAATCATCAAGACGAAGTGAGCATCTTGGGATCGATACGAAGAATGAAGTCCATTAGGTCGATACAAACGAGGCGTAAACATTGGAGGGACTCGGTCGATTCCGCGTCGAGAGTGGATTGACCCTAAAAACCATAGCCACGTCAACTCATCGGCACGTGTCCTGATCGATATGAATAAGAGCGACGCGAAGGGGATCAACACGAATTGTACAGCCAACCGAAAACTCTAAATTGCGTCGATCATAACTCACAATCCACAAGTCCAAATGCTATGAAATTTTCACAAGGGCTTACGTACAACCTAAGAATGTTCTGGCCAAATCTCGACTCGATTGGATCAAATCTTGATCGTTACGAATTTCATTCGTATCGATCACGAATCGAGTCGAAATTACGTGGGATCAATCGCGTAGGCCCACATACATGCTAGAAGAGGTCTCTCGAAATATAAGCGAGATATTTGCATCATACACCTATAAATAGCATCCCAGAGCCTATAGAAAGAGTACTTTTGGATTCTTCGACTTCCAGACTCTACTAGAATCATCATCTTACTCGAATTCTACTGTTGTACCCGAATTTCACTACTGTAATCCACTATAATCAGTGAGCATTCATCAATAAAGTCATCAACATCAAAGTGGACTAGGCCGGATTGCCGAACCACTATAAATTATGTATTCTTTACTGCTTTATTCTTAATTTTCTGAGTGTTCTTCATTTTTAATTCTCTACATACTTATTATCTATGATTGTGAATTGGGGTTATCATCGCAATTAGGTGTTTGTGACCAATTTTGACACAAACATTTTGGTGCTTTCACTGAGAAGGCTGGCACTCAGGGATTCTAAAGCTTGGGTTTTAGATTTGAAAGCTAGAAGACTTGGATTTGGAAAGCTATGGCAAGGCAATCTACAAGAAGACAAAGGGCTGAAAGGAGTCAGCATGAAGGGAGTCAAGAGGCTTCCTCAGGAGCGAATCAGACGTCGATCTTCATCACTAGAGACGAGATAGAGAGGATGCTCAAGAGACAAGAGGAGATGATGTTGAACCTACTTTGACAAGTTGGAGTGTAGAATCAGTGGAATGCAAATGCAAGAGATGCTGGAGATATGAATCGGGAGCACGGAGCGACTAGAGTTCAGAATGGAGTAGGAGCATCCGACGCAGCACCAGAACTAGGGGACACTCACCTAGAGCATGTTGACCCAATCCCGAGGAGAGTATCAGGTGGAACCGAGCATCATGGAATTGATTGGGGAATGGATGCTCGGCCAGGAGAGCAGATTCTAGGTTCCCTCGTGAACTCAGGGGGCAGATCGGAGGCAACGGGAGAGGACTACAACTTGGAGATAGTGACAGATTGGCAGAGATGGTCAGACGAGCCATGAGGGGCGGACTAGTGAATAGAGATATGGAAGATGCTAACAGGAGCCCTTTCGCTCCCGCAATTAGGAAGGACAGGAATCCACCAGAATTCAAGCTACCGACATTGGAGGTGTACGATGGAAGGACAGACCCCGTTGTTCATCTGACGAGATATGTGAGGCATATGGAGATGTTGGGGGGCATCGGAGGAGGTCATGGCCCAGTGCTTCCCATTGTATTTGACAGACATTACAGCGCTATGGTTTAGACAACTGGAGAGCGGTTCCATTGGAACATGGACTGAGTTGACCGAGAAGTTTATGACGCAGTTTAGAGTTCACATTTCATGGCCCAAGAGTGTGATGAGTCTAGCAGCACTGGAGCAGAAGGCCAGAGAGTTGTTAAGGAACTACTTTAAAAGATTTAATGTAGCAGCAACATCAGTGGATCACCCAGATCCATCCATGATCATAATGGCAGCTGTATCTGGCATAGCTAATGGAACAGAGTTCAAAAATTCACTTACAAGGGATCCACCTATGGATCTAGGGGAATTTTATCATGAGACCGAAGGATTTTTATGATTAGAGGATGCAAATGCTGAAAGAGAGGAAGGAGAAGGAGTTGATGTTTTTGTAGTCAAGGGCAGAAATCCTCCCACAAAAGATTTAGGAACTGATAAAGGGAAACGGAAGGCCGAAGATAATGATGATGGACTAAAGAGACAATGAAAGGAACCGAGAATCACCACCTATTAGGAGTTGAATGAAACTTTGGAACGGATTTCCCAGGACACAAGGGCCAAATTCCTTATCGAAAGCCAAAGAGAATGGATCCGACCGGCAATGAAAGGAGATCAAAAAAGTATTGCTTATTCCATGAGTTGAATGGTCATAGTACGAATGATTGCAGACACCTAAAGGATGAGATAGAAGGGCGTATTCGAAAAGGTTTACTATCGCAATATGTGAGAAGGCGAGCAACAATGGTGGAACGTGAACAACCACCACCTGCATTAACTGGGAGCGGCTCAGGATCGAGGCGTCAGCTTGTCATCAACTGATTGAAGTAATGACAAATAAGTGGCAAACTCCACACCAACGTGATTAAGTCATTAACACATGTACAGGACCGCGAACGATCCTCATGCATGCTCTGATATGACTATTAATCGCATCGGTGTAGGTGTTTGCGTTTTGACGTCTCTATGTTGCTTTTGTTTTCTATTTCTCAAGTTTAGATTTGGTTCTGTTAGACATATTTGTTGGAATACTCATTTTGAATGTAAATATGCTATTTGTGGTTCCATAACGGCCAAGCCACTTACACATGTACAGTATTGCAAACGGTCCTCAGGCATGCTTTGAGATGACGATAAACTGTCATAAAAAACAAGTCTGAAATTCACTCGAACGTGAAATCTGACACTAATGCTACTAAGTCCCCCCTCCCCCGGGCACACACAGCTCGCATCGAACGGCACCCGACCGTGAACGGTCACAACTAGCCTCGAACGGCACCCGACCGCGAATGATCACAACTCGCCTCGAACGTCACCCGATCGCGAACGATCACAACTCGCCTCGAACGACACCCGACCGCGAACAGTCACAACTCGCCTCAAACGGCACCCGACCGTGAACAGTCAAAATTCGTCTCGAACGGCACTCGACCATGAATGGTCACAACTCACCTTGAACGACACCCGACCGCAAATGGTCATAACTCGCCTCCAACGGCACCGACCGCGAACGGTCACAACTCGCCTCAAATGGCACCCAACCGTGAACGTTCACAACTCTCTTAGAACAGCACGCGACCGCTAACGGCCACAACTCACCTTGAATGGACCCGACCAAGAACGGTCATAACTCGCCTCGAATGGCACCCGATCACGAACGGTCACAACTCGCCTCGAACGGCACCCGACCGTGAACGGTCATAGTTCGCCTCGAACGGCATCCGACCGTGAATGATCACAATTCACCTCTACGGCACCCGCTCACGAACGGTCACAATTTGCCTCGAACGGCACCTAACCGCGAATGGTCATGACTCACCTCGAATGGCACGCGACCTCGAACGGTCACATACTATCTCGAATTACATACAATCTCGAATGATCGTCATTCATCGTCGGGTAAGACTGTCAATCTCTTTGCAGGTCATTGACATGATGTGGACATCTAGTTTATGACATTACAAAACACACCTTCCTATCGCAAGGCATGTTTTAGGGGCAAGTGTTATCCTGCCTTTTAGCAAGGCTGTGATACCAAAAGATTAACTGGAAACCAAAGACAGTTCT
Organism: Allium cepa; assembly: GCA_030765085.1. Classification (NCBI taxonomy): domain Eukaryota; kingdom Viridiplantae; phylum Streptophyta; class Magnoliopsida; order Asparagales; family Amaryllidaceae; genus Allium; species Allium cepa. The sequence continues at coordinate 492,330,652 of CM060942.1, forward strand.
CCTCGATTGCCAGTTGTGTATAGATTGGCCATGGATGTCGGTAAATTTTGTCTAAGTCTGGATCAAGCTACAATTGAAAAGACATGACAAGCATAGCTATCAAAGCCAGCGTTTCAACTTTCAAGTCAATCCGAGTTTGTATGCTCAAGATATGATCGATGCAAAATCGAACATTGTTCTCGTTCGTATACGTCGGCTTAGTGCACTTCGTATCCATCGATTCGTTGGTCTTGTTCGTATCCACAAAACATACATTGTTTGTATCCATCAAGCATGCTCCACTTCATATCAGTCCGAGCTCATCCCACTTTGCATCCATCGCCACCGGCTAATTCTTATCCATGGTCAATTGCCATTTCATGTCGATCATTCCATGTACTTCGTATCGATCCACCCATCCACATTCTTCGTATGGGCCGGCTATTGATCGATACGAAGATAACATAATGGATCGATATAAATATCACCCTTTTTCGATCGATACGAGAAGGCCATTGAATCATCGAGACGAAGTGAGCTTCTTGTGATCGATACGAAGAATGGAGTCCATTAGGTCGATACAAATGAGGCATAAACATTGGAGGGACTTGGTCGATTCGACGTTGAGAGCGGATCGACCCTAAAAACCAGTGCCACGTCAACTTAGCGACACGTGTCCTAATCGATACGAACAAGAGCGACGCGAAGGGGATCGATACGAATTGCACAGCCTACCAAAAACTCTAATTTGCATCGATCATAACTTGCATCCACAAGTCCAAATGCTATGAAATTTTCGAAGAAGCTTACGTACAACCTAAAGAATGTTCCTACCAAATCTCGACTCGATTTGGATCAAATCTTGATCGATACGAAATTCGTTCGTATCGATCACGGATCGAGTCGAAATTATGTGGGTTCGTCTAGTGGACCCACACAAGTGCCAGAAGAGGTCTCCCAAAATCTGAGCAAGATATTTGCATCCTACGCCTATAAATAGCATCCCAGAGCCTGTAGAAAGAGGATTTTTGGATTCTTTGACATCCAAACTCTGCTAGAATCATCATTGTACTCGAATTCTACTGTTATACTCGAATTTCACTACTGTAATCCACTGTAATCAGCGAGCATTCATCAATAAAGTCATCAACTTCAAAGTGGACATAGGCCGGATTGCCGAACCACTATAAATTCTATGTTCTTTACTGCTTTCTTCTTAATTTTCTAAGTGTTCTCCATTTTTAATTCTCTACATACTTATTATCGACGGTCTGTGATTGTGAATTGGTGCTATCATCGACGATTGGGTATTTGTGACCAATTTTGGCATGAACAAAGGTCTAAATCCAATGTGGTCAATCGCGTTGGATTCGTATTGACGATGACTATGCTAAAAAATTGGTTTGGCTAAATTTGGATTTATTGGAATTTCAAGCTTTCGATTTTAGTCGAAAATAGAACGTGAAAGCGATCACTAGGACTATGGTAAGTAAATCTCACTCGTTTTGGATTACCGGGTTTAATTTATAATAATTAAAATTAATTATTGGATGATTACTTGAATTGATATATTATTATCAGTTGAATATTATATTATATATGGTAGTATATAGATATACGTATACATATACATATACATATACATATACATATATATATTAGTATTTGGGTATATTCCCATAATTGGAGTGGACGAGACACTATGCGCCCCACCGAATGACCCTATATTATTGTGATATCCCACCTCAAAGCGGGAATATATTATTTATGTTATATAACATCTATGGTTGCAGGGAAACTGCTTGGAGGTTCCAACTGGATTCCTCAAATATATTGATTATTTTTCATATATAGCGATATATGATGTGATTGAATAACCTATTATGGATTGTTATGTGATTTGATTTATTGGATGCTATAGTAGCACTGGCCTTATTTTGGTATTTTAAATACAATAAAGAATATTTTTGAATTTTAAAGAGAAATTCAAAAGGCGATTTGTGGAAATAAAAATATTTATATTGATTTGGAATATTCGATAAGGAATGAATGTGAATTAAATAAAAAAGATTTGATTTAGAATTCACTTAACAATTTTGCAAAGTGTTTTCAAATAAATATTTTTGAAATAAATTTATACAAGGAATTTGGAACAATATATTTTAATGATATTTCTAAAATTGTAAATGGAAGTTGAAATCGAGTTTTCGAATGGATTTGGAATATAATTGGTTTTATTAGAAATAATTTCTAAATGAGTTTTAAAATAAGAATCGATAATAAATAGAATTTTTGAAATGATCTGTTATTAATAGAGAAAAAACAGAATGAGTTTATGGATCCATGAATGATATTTATAAATAGAGTGGAATGGTTACAAATTAATGAAATATAGAAAAAGAAATTTAATAGATATTTGGAAGGAATTTGGCAATTAAATAGGATTTGAAAAGAATTGAGTTGGAAAGAGGATTTTAAAAATGAGAATATTTTATAATTAAGGAGAAAAACCATGGAGAACTTTATAAATGCATAATCAATGTTTCAAATAAGTGAAAATGATTATCGGTTGACAATTTGGAAAGATAAATCCACAATGTGGATTTAAAATGAGATATAGGAATCGGTTTAGAAAGGAATATTGGATTTTATTATGGAAAATGGGTGAATGGTTATGAAATTGAAATCGTGAATCAATGTGTATGAATCGAGGATGTTTTATAAATTGGAGTTGTTAATATTGAAATTTTAAAAATGGATTTTTGGTATCGAGAAGTAGGGTTTGGCTTCCAAAAGAAATTATTAATGAAGTAGTGTTGTTCAAAACTGTTATTGGTATTTACAATATTTTGGAAAGGTTAACTATTCAAATAATTGAATTTATTATTAATAAACTTGGTAAGTTGATTTAAATTATTAAAATGGATTAGAAATCAGTATCCATTGTTTATTTGAAAAGTGTTTTGATATTTTAAATAATTACTTAAAGTGTTTTGGAAAATAATTTTTATTCTTTATAAATACTTGTATGTATGTATATATATGTGTGTGTGTGTGTGTGTGTGGTTAAAAATAAGTGATTGCAGCTTTTTTATAAATGCTCTCGAGGTTTATAACCCGAGTTTTAATTAATGAATGTGATTTTATAAGAGAAAATATTATAATAGAATTCGAGGAACTTAAGGAAATTTCCAAAGTGTTTAAATACAGAAACTTCGAAAATGAATTAGAATTCATAAAAGAAGTTAGAAAAAGGTAGTTGGAATTATAGACAAGTATAATCAATTTTGGAAATTTTAAAGGAAATTAATTAATGAATTCCGAAAACTTATAGAATTCGTTATAAATAAGTTCAGGAATTTACAAATATGTTGTTAAGGATTTTGAGAAGTATGAAATAAATGGAATATTTCCAAAGTATTGGAAATAAAATGATTTTGGGAAGACATACTTATAAATATTTCCTAAGTATTGGACTGGAAGGATTTGAAATACGTTAACTACGAGATTTTTATTATAGAAATATTTCTCAAAGTGTTGAATTATAAATGGAATTGGAAAAAAATTTCTAAGTACTGATATGCTTTGAAATATCCAGTTATGGATAAAAAATATATTTGTTTTTCATATATTGAAATATGTAAAGACATTGAAAATATATCTCCTAGAAGATATTTTGGAACAAAGGTTTTGAAAAGATTTAATATATCGAGAATAACAAATTAGGCCTAGTGACTGCTAATGGTTGTTGTTTGATAGTTAAATAACCGACTATCAAATTTGGCCAAATTCGTTAATCGTTTCGAAAAGAACGGGATCAGATTTAATTATCCGAAAACCACTTCCATCGGATTTGTGCTTTACGAATTGTGATATCTCGAAGATAATGGAGATAGTGATCTTGAAGGAGATTCGGTTTGTTCAGACCTATAACAACTTGTACGGATGAATGCTATCATTGCATCATTGCCAGGAAGGCAGTGTTAGCATGCAAAGAATGAATATTATGCTTAAGGTAATACGTACCTCAAACCTCATCAACCGGGATTGACTAAAACAGGAAAGATGCAGCAAGGCTATGTGGGTCGCTCCCATTAGGGTATGATTATCACTCATCTAGAGTGGACATCTATCATCACTTTCATTTGTATGCATTTCGGGGCCCATTAGTGGTAATCATATTCGGTACTATCCAGTAAGGGATAGGTCGGTCTTGTGTTGGCAGGGATCGATAGGTTCGATCTCTGTACATTTTTCTAGAGGTGTATTGTGGCGGGCAGTATCCTAATAGCCCTGTCATTATATGGAATCCAATATCCAGTACGAGCCTATACGATTTCAGATGTGCCCAAATATGCTGAAACGTGAGATGCAAATATTTCAGCTATTTTATAGTTTACTTTCTATAGACACTATCATAATATCAGATGATTTTGATACAAATTATTTTGGTTATCGTGAGGTAAAAACCCATCGTATTTACATGTGGTGTGGTCTTACGAGATACTTTTGTTTTCAAAAGAATTTGGGTAACAGTAATAATTAAAATTGAGTGTGTTTTCTCACGCTGGTTCCCAGACTGACTCGGTGTTATTTTATTATAAGGCTCGGCTTAAACTGAGTATTGTAGATCCAGGTTAGGACGCTATGGAGCTCAGGAGACGAGCTGGAGGATTTCAGGCGTACTACACATACTTGGTTATTTCCACTATGTGTGTTATGCTGTATATTTAGTACATGTGAGGACGAGTTATTATAATTTCCCAGATGGATTGTTGATTGTTGTACTCTGATGATTGTATGTATATGGCAGTTATAGTTTTTTGTATAAAGATTTGTTATTATATATTGTATTTTGTTCCGTTGCGATTGTGAGATTCTATGTGTTGTTTCCGTTTCTTCTATCTCTTCTTCTTTTTTACACCTAGCAATTGGTATTTCCGACACTTGAATATTTGTCATGCTATACAATGTACGTATTAAAGTCAATTTTCGAGGGTCGAAAATCCTGGGTCGCTACAAAAAGTGAGCAGCTTGGATCTTATTTATAATGATTGAAATGCACCAAAACCGTCAAATTTAAGTCAGATTAAAATAATAAAAATCCAGACATTCATTGTTGTAAAAAACCCTGGCCACCACAACCTTGACCGATCGACTGGTCTTAGTGGATCGGTCGACCGGTCCTTCTATTTAGAGAAGAATTTTATCGGCCGTTATTTTTAATTATTTTATTCCTTAATTACTTTTTAACCTTAACTCTAGTTATAACGATTACTTAACCCAAGTATAATTATTATTAACTTTCAAATTTTGAATTTAAGAATTGTTTGAATTTGAAATCTATTTAAATTATTTTGAATCTGAAAACCTCAAACACCCATAACTTTTCCATTTGAGCTCCGTTTTCAACATATTATATACAAAAATTGATCACGATTCTACCACGAACACAATAGCGTAACTTTTATGGTCAAATTCCAACATTTACAAAATAAAAATATTTGTAATCTTATCTTATTTGATTAATTTATCTTATTTATTTATTATAAATTTTTATGTGGTGTTACAAGACTATTCCATGAAAACCTAATTTCCAAGAGAAAATGAGAAATAGACTAGTAAAAGGGCCTACTTGCACCAAAGGCAAAGGAAATACAAAATCAAAGGTGTTTGCTGGATCTATGGAAAACTAGGACACAAGACCCAAGTACGTTTCTATAAGATGGGAAATACTACTATTGGAAATCAAAGCAATAATAACCAAGAAAATTGTGGTTTTTAATACAGATTTTGCTGTTGTTTTTTTCAAGATTAACATCGTTAGTGATGCCAAAGATTGGTTGGTTGATACTGGTGCTGCTAGGCACACGTGTTTCAATAAGACTATGTTTTCAACCTACCATCAAGTTGAAGGAGAAGACCTATTCATGGAAAATGCATCATCATCCTCTGTTCAAGGGAAGAGCAATGTGGTTCTTGCACTTTTGAAAAGAGACCGACTCTCTTAGACGTCCTGCACGTACCAGAAAATAGAAAGAACTTGGTCTGTTATTCTATTTTGAGTAATAAGGGTTTTAAACTTGCATTCGAGTCGGATAAGTTGTACTCACCAAAGGTGATGAATTGGTGGGAAAAGGCTGTCTTATAGATGATCTCTTCAAACTCGGTGTATTACAAAACGATGTATGCTCTAATGGAAAAAACAGGGCTTTGACTTGCTTGCTTGAGTCTATTGATCTATAGCATGAAAGATTAAGATATGTGAATTACTGTTCAATAAAGCAAATGAAATTTTCAAGGCTAATGGCAAAATGCAATCCAAATTCTGTGAATTTGTACAAACGTGAAGTGTGTACGAAATCCAAATTGGCAAAACAACCTATGAAATCTATAGAAAGATCAAATGAAGTATTAGGCTTACGCTAGTAAACTTTGTAATTTTAAAGCAACGCCAACTTATGGAGGAAATAATTACTATATCTCATTTATAGATAATTGTGGCAAATATTGTTATTTACACTTGATATATAGCAAAGATGAAGCCTTGGACATGTTTTTACATGGAAAAAGTAGAGTCAAATTGGCAATAATATTAAGGCTATAAGATCTGATAGTGGTGGAGATTATAAATAATATGCATTTCCAAAATTCTACGACCACATGGAATTATTCATCAAAGAACATATCCTTATACTCCACAACAAAATGGAGTTGCAGAGCGTAAAAATAGAATGTTTAAGAATATGATTAATCAATGGTTAATAGCTTTGGAGTCCACATGATCCATGGGGTGATATTTAATTTGCTGCTAATACCATCTTAGATCGAATCCCTCATAAAAGGACTAACAAAACTTCTTATGAAATTTGGAAAGGGAAAATTCATTTGTATAAAAGGATGAAAATGTAGGGTTTTCTAGAAAAGGTTAGAGTTTCTCTATCTAAAAGGATGAAACTTGGACAAAAAATCATAGACTGTGTATTCATTAGATATGCAAACAATAATGCGACATATACATTTATTATTTTTAACCTTGAATTTTGGACATTAATGTAAACATTATAATGGAAAGTGATGATGTTGAATTTTTTGAACATATTTTTCCATACAATGGAGAAAGAAACGAAACAAAAGTATACATAATGTCAGAAATATGTATAGTACATCTTTATCTAGAATTCAAGAAGTTGAAGAACCCGAAACTTGAAGAGTGAGTAAGAAAATGAGAAGCATAAAAGATTTGGACCTGCCTTTTTAGCCTTTATCACTAAAAAAGAACCTCAAACCTATAAGACTGTTATGGAATCATCCAAAGCGCCTTAATTAATAAGGCCATTCAAAGTGAAATGGAGCCTATTATGTAAAATAATAATGGTAATTGGTTTACCTACCACCAGGTAATAAACCAATATCATATATGGATTTTCAAAAAGAAAACAAGGCATGACTGTACTATAGAAAAATAAAGGGCTCAATTGGTAGCTAAAGGATGTCATCAAAAAGAAGGACTTGATTGTCCTGATTCTTATTCACCATAACAAGAATCACATCCGTAACCATAACATCAATTTATAATTTTGAAATACACCAAAGATACATGAAAACAACATTTTTGAATGGTAAACTAGAGTAAGAAATCTATATGGATCAACCAAAACGTTTTATGGTGAAAGGACGAGATAATAAGGTTTGCAAACTAGCTAAGTCTTTGTATGGACTTAAGCAAGTACCTAAAGAGTAGAGTTAGAAGTTCGATTATACTATATTGTTGCTTTTGTTCAAAATTAATGGATGTAACAAATGTTTATGCATTAAAATTTTTTGGCACAGACTTGTCAATGTTTTCCTATATGTAAATGACACGCTTATAATGGGAACAAATAGAGATGTGATTAGTTCCATAAAACAAATGCTAAAATCCTCTTTTAATAAGAAATATATGGGATTGGAAAATATGATACTTGGAGTTCTCGTACAAAGAAATTATGGTGGATATGTTATCGTATTGTCCCATTACATACAGAAAGTATTAAGGAATTTGGATAATATGATTGTAAACCTATAGTAGCATCATTTGTTCCAAAATCTCACCTTATGAAAAATAAGGGTAAGAGCACATTACATTAAAGTAACTTACTTTTGGGATTTTGATATACAGTATGAATTATACAACACCTGATTTGGCATATTCCACTAGCAGATTAAGCGGGTATTCAAGTAATCCTAGTAAAGATCATTAGAATGCTTTAGTTTGAGTGTTAAGGTACTCACGGCATACAATCAATTATTAATTATACTACACAAAATATCCTTTTATTCTAGAAGGATATTACAATGCTAGTTGGATATCCAGTAATGCGGACAGTAAGTCCACAAGTGAATATGTATTCAGAATTGGTGGAGAGTGGTGTCTTAGAAGTCATCAAAATAGATTATGATCGCATGATCTATAATGGAAGTAGGATTTGTAGCATTAGACAAACATGCTGAAGAAGTAGAATGGCTTCAATATTTTCTTGAAGATATTTTGTTGTGGCCTAAGCCTATGATCCCTATTCATATTAATTATGATAGCATGGCAGCAATTATAAGAGCTAAGAACAAAATTTACGATAGTAAGTCTAGGCGTATATGAAGAAGGCACAAAACCATCAATGATTTACTCAAGAATGAGGTAATATTAATAAATTATGCAAACTTAATGGATAATACAGCCGTCTCTTTGACTAAAAGGGTATGTATAGAGCAAGTAATATTTATATCGAGGGGAATGGGCTTAAGGCCAATACAGTGAGAACAGTGAGACATAACCTGGCGAAAACCTAACCTAACCAATTGGAATCCCATAGTTTGGGTTCAATAGGAAAACCAGTCAAGGAAGTCTCGAGTAAAACACACAAATTACTCATTCCTATTATTATTGAAGTGTATTTCCTACAAAATGATCAAAGTGAACTAATATTCTTAGTAGTAATAATATCTTGCCATAAGAGGACCATAAATGATACTCTTAATTAGTATTACCTATATGGGAGTGATGTGGAGCTTCATCTACAAGGGTTGCATGGCTACACCATTTAAAGTTCTCATGAAAATAAGTTTTGTACTGGATCAAAATGAACATAAACAAATGAATTGAAATATGTTAGAATTACTAGGTATGACATTTATTGTTTAGATGTACCAAAAAATGCAAATAGTTCAAGACTTAAGATTGCTACTTGCAAAGTACATTCGATAAATGATCACTATGAAAGGTTCAACTTCGAAAGACATCTCCCAAGATGCATATTAACTCTTATCCTATCGTGATTTGAAATTTCTTATTTTCTATTCAAATGTGGGATGTTATTAGAGTTTGAATAAAAATGTGGAGTATTGTTAGGTTTTACTCAAATTTTAAGTCCCATATTGCTAGATATCTTGGAGTATATCTCTTTATACACTAATTCTCAACCTACAAAATAAATTGATATGAGTATTGGAGAAGGAAGTCTGTGAAGGGAACATGGCCTATATAAGATCTTTAACAATCAAAAGATGGGTTGTGGGCTTTGGGCTCTTGGGTCTCATGACCGGATAGGTTTGGGCCTTATGATTGTTTCTCTTATTGAATTTCCTTTAATGTTTTGCAGCTTTATTTCATGAATGGAAGTGTTTATTCATTCAAATAGACATAGTCATTTCAAATAGATGCATCTATTTGAACCTTATAAATATAGGCTCATTTTTCCACTCCAGACACGAGAATAATCTCTTATGCAAACTTCTACCTCTTCGAATGAAACTTTTCTTCCTCACAAACAAATCAGAAGAGTGCACAGATTGACGTTCGAATTGAGCCCAGGCCATATCTGCAAAAAATTGGGTTGAGAGTTGTATTCTATAAGGCAGACGTCGGTGCTAAAAGACACTACAACAAACTATAAGGACAAAATTTTGGCTTAGAACATTGTTTATGCAAACCTTTCTCACTAGTCTAACATGTGTGTATCTTTTTCATTGTTTGTTTTTTGATCCCCGTTGATTATCGCTAACTTGTTTATCTACAAATAATGTGCACGCATATTATTAATTACATTGCTAATTGATTCATATAACATTATCCGTAACAACCATGATGCTACAACCACTTAGTAATTTTCTAAGAGTAAAATTTGTTTACCCAGTGTGTTTACATGATAATATTAATCAACATTTCTAGAAATGCTGACAAATGTGTTACTAAATTACGATGTCGAAATCATTTAGCATTTCTTACAAATTAATATGATTGTACTACACAATAGAAATGCTAATGCCTTTAACATCATTACAAATGATTTAGACCGGTGCATTAACAAAACCACGATGCTAGAATCATCTAGCATTTTCTAGAAGTAGAATCCGTTTATGCAATGCATTTACAATGATAATATCAATTAATATTTTTGGAAATGATGGACACTATTTTCTTATTTAGTCATAATGCTAGAACCATCTAGCATTTCTTACAATTAACTAAGCTACTAAATCAAAATAAAAAACATAAACAGAATAGTTCAGTATCCTATTTGTTCTTGTTTGGCCTTCTCAAGATCTCTCATTTTCTTTGTCCTTGTTGTTGTTAACGATAACTTGGAAGTAGTTAGGGATTGCAATTAGAATCAAGAACTATAAACCTAAATCAACCTGAGAAGATGCAAATCCAACCCAAACTCGATAAGTCCAAAATCAGGTCTAAGTGATGCAAAATATCATTTAGACCCAATCAATTTTGATCTAAACCGAAACAATCGGTTGAAAACAAAATAAAAATAAGTGTATTTTAAGTGCAGCTATATACTAAGATCCAATCCGATCTAAATCAAACCACGGGTCAAGTCGGTTTTATGTTTTAAAATGTATAGTTTAAACCTAACCAAACCCGATCTGCCCACAATCAAGAACCATTGAGTTGTGTCTGAGTATAATCAGATTGATTAATTGTCACCCCAAGAAGTAGCTATTTTTTTTAGGCGATGAAACTGGAGATCGATCGGGTCAATGGGGAGGTTTTTGCACTAGTTTCCATAACTAAACAACCAATGTCGATAATGAATTTGAAGATCAATTACATAACCAAGATCAAGTTTGAGGCAATGAATTATAGTTGGCAAAATCCCAAAAAAGAGAAAATTGTTGTTGCCAGTGAAACAAAATAAGTTTACAAATTTGTCTTTTGACTAAGGTTAATTCTATTTAAAAATATAAAGTCGCCAAGTAGTCCCCAATAAAATTGAATAAAAAACACTATAGCCTATTTTTTCTGAGTATACTCATCTTATTGTTAAAATTTTCCTTTTATATTCCTACAAAATAGAACCTTATATCTAAAAAAGTCACTATATGAAAACCCACCCCACATGTGAGAATTTTTTAATCCATGTATCATATGGTCGTTCTATATATCATGCATTTCTATTGCGTGATTTTCCACTCAAGCACTCAATCTTCTGCCAACTGCGCATTTTACAATTAAATAAAAACCAAAAAAACATAAATTTCAATCTTTTACTTCCTTTTATTACATTAGATTTGTATCATCATCATAATCCATTGATCCAAGCATAATATTCGAAAATTATCTAAAACTACAATTTTATGGTTTATTGAATAAGATAGATAGAAGAAGGAAAATATAATGAGAGGTAAAATGATGGGGTAAATGACATAAGGACAATTATGTCATATTTTTTTAAATTTGGCTACTTAGTAGCTTTACGAGTCTAAATAGAATTGGTCTTAGGGATGACAATGCGGCGGGTTGTGTAACAATCCTAGTTTTGGAGATTACCTATAAATATTAAATTATAATGGTAGTTATGATTTAATATTGTGAACTAAGATTAAAATCGGAGATTTTAAATTGCTTATTTAGAATAAACAATGAATTTTAGGAAAAAAAATGTGAAAATAAAGTTTAAAAGGTTTGTTTTATTTGTTTGGTTTAATAATGAATGGAAAATGATTTTTATTAGAGAAAATGCAATAATTTTATTATTATTGCCAATTACTTCTTTTAATAATTATTAAAGGAAGTATTTTATTTTTAAAGGTTGTTTATTTAAAAAAGTGGAATTCAGTTTAAAAATGAGTTTTAATTATAAATTTGAGTTTAGAATGGTTATTTATATTTTTCTAAGCAAGAAAAATATTTTTGTGGAATTTTAGAAGTTAAAAATGTGGATTTATGCATTTATTTGTGTAAAATTGTGTATTTATGTAAAATAAGAATTTTTAATAATAGAAATGTTTTAAAACTAAAATTATCTTTTTATATGATGTAAAATATTTTATTTAATATGTATGTGAATTTACATATTTTATTTGTGTAAAAATTTAAAGAAAATACATTGTTTTCATATAACTTGGTATATATGTACATATTGGATTTAAGTGTTGTATTAATTCATTTACCTAGTTTATTTTCTCTAATTTCCTTTTGGGTCCAAAAGCCCATTAATGCACTAAAGCTAGAAATAAGAAAAGAAGCAAAAAACAATTATTGTACGTACAAAATTGTTTTCATCTTCTTTCTCAAGCCAGTAAAAGAAAACAACAACTTTCTCAATCTTCAAATTATCTTCAACAAGTTGTGATTTTTATCAATCTAAAGTGAAATTAATAGGTAATCCTATTCAAAAACCTAAATATTTCATTAAAATCTTAAGTTTTGAAGAGATTGTGTAACATCCCGCCTTTTTATACGGTTTAAATCGACGATAAACCACACACGTCGGACTTAAACCATAAAAAAGGGCAGATTGTTATGGGGTAAATAAGAAAAAGCAGGGAAATAAAAAATAAAAATAGAATCTTGCAGCGGAACGATAAAATATAATAATCAAATATACAATTTGTGAAGCTGTTTTACAAACATTTAATGATATTTACAATGCATATCAGAGTATACACACCAGAGAATAATAATTAACGCAGCGGAACTAAATGGTGTAGTGGAATAATATAGTAGGTAATAGTACTACAAAACTTCGTCTTCATCCTCCGGAATAAAATCTTCGATCCTGAAATGCTCGGACTGACCCGAGCGAATTGAAAAGACAAACGCTCGAGTCAGAACTAAAAGATCTTATGTAAGTTAAATCAACTGAAATAAATATGAGTGTAACGACGTCAGAGATGTTTACGGGGTTTGAAATCTCCTATCCAGTGTCTAACGTAAGTGCAGTAACTTAAGAGATGCTCGGGATTCACACCTCCTATTAATCCGTTAAACTATTTACTTATAATAGTGTCTAAAGTAAAGTATAATATACTGAAAATAGCGTTAAGGCTTTATATTTTCCACCTTAACACACTTTTATATTCTTATAGTCTATACAGTACCGTAATCTCCCCCGTATTGGGCATCGTCAGAGGGTACTCCATAGGTATGGTACAAAACAAAATCGTATAAGGGGCGCTAGGGTAGATGACACGGCACAACTAGGCAATGCCAGGGTAGATATACCAATTGCTTCTGGGCTGGTGGTAACGCATAGCCGCAGCTACCGTCCACCTCGAGCCACACCACCAAATAAAAAAATAAAAAGTGGCCACCGAATCAATCCAAAAGTCAAAGTATAATATCGAAGGGATGTATCCGATCAAAGGTGCTACCTCATTGGCCTGAGAATCGCTCCTGTTTTAGCCACCTTATTCCAACTCACGGGAGTCGGGTCCACGTATTTACCTCAAAGGAAACGACGCCACCATCCTACTTCATTCTGGAATCTCCACCGAGTACACGGTTGTTAGAGTGGTTTTCGGAGTGGGCAAAGAATATGACAACTTCCGATCCCGGTCTCTTTAACAACCAAACGTTATTATAACACCGCGGTCATTTCAAAATAATTTACACTTCAAAATCATGATATGATATTTATTTCAAAACCATATAAATACGATATCATTTCAAATTTAAAAACCAAATCAATATGATATTCCTTTTATTTCAAATCAATATAATATCATTTTATTTCAAATATATCCCCTTTTTAAAATCATAGCACTTCTAAATTTTATACTTCAAAACCAAACATTTGAAATCTTTAACACCTTTAAAATATATGCCATGAAATTCATAACTTCGAAACATTTCAATTTCTATAAACATTTCAATTTCGATATATTTTCAAGGCTTTAAATATTCCAAAATTTCAAAACTAAATTTGAAAATTTTGATTCAAAAATTAAATTTCCTATTATTTAATTTTGAAATATTTTATATAATGAACCCCTTACTATTTAAATAAACTCAAATTTTAAATAACTAGATATTACCTTCAATTCATCATACTTGAAATAATTATTTAATTCATCTAGAAATAAAAATCCAGTTATAAATATCATTCCCTTTTTAAATTTCAAGTTAATAAACTTTACATCAACTTATGGAGTTTAATTCTTAAATAGGCTCAATTTCAATTAAATTTCCAATCTACCATCCAAATCTTAATTTATTTAAATCATTATATCCTCTAAAATAAAGTATGATTTAAATACTTAACCATATTTATTTTAATAAAATCAAACTCCATTATTTAACTTGTTATAAATCAATAGATTTATACGTAGCTTAAATACATGAATTTAACTATATATAACATATTTTAATATAATATCAAAAGAATCGATATTTATTAAACCGTATAATACTATCCAAACCCATAGAAATCATTTTCAATATATATATATATATATATATATAGACCGACGGTGTCTGTATATAATTTTTTATCCTATGGTCAAGTGATACGGATGTTTATCATTTCAATCCGTAATAAAAATAAAAATTACGGTTACATATCATTTCAAACTGCAATCCCGAATCAATAAAATGCATAATAGCTTGCAGTTTATAATAATAAAATACAACATCCATTCATCCATCATAAAATCATGCATCCATCCCAATCATCATCCAAAACAGTCAACCAATATCAATATATAACTGATAGTATATAACAGGAAATTAACTGGCAGTTATGTTCAAAGCAAAATTAAATAACGATTTAATTTAAATAAATGCAATTAACTGAGACGATGATTAAAATATACGGAAAAAGTCATAAATAATTGCATAATCACAAGAAAAATTAATTTAACAAACATAAGAAATTTTAGAAGTTGTGAGTGGGTTAAAACACTCGCCTTTGGGATTTAAATTCAATTTAAACCCAAAAATTTGGCGGTCTCAGAATTCGTCCAAACCAGCGCCAAAATGTTCGGAATTCAGATACGATCCTAATAAAAAAATCGCGTGTGGAACGGATTTCGTATGTAGGAGTTATAGCGATTAAATTATTTGAAAACAAAATTTAATTTTAAAACAAAATAAATAGACTTGCCTCTATATTTTGCCAAGTCACGTCTACTCTTCCACGCTACAGGACTCACGCGTCTTCTCCAGTGCGCACGAAATTTCCAGGACCGAAACCCTAGCCCCCAACAAATCACCCCCTTCATCGTCACTTCGTTGCCACCACGTGCCCCTAGGCCACGATCAGGTCGCGCCGAAGTCACCTCCTGCCCGAGACACACCACCTCAGGCCGACCGGCCTCCTCCGGCTCCCAAGATGTGCTCGCCGCCGCCTCTGTTTATCGCCAATCACAGCGATCCTGAGCCTCCTTCGACACAACTAACCCACTGGATCGTCATGTTTCAACCTCCTATACGCGCCTATCCTCTCCGACAGTCCCCACCACGCGAATCCACCGTTAAAATCGAAACCACCAATTAAACGGTCGTAACTGATTTGTGATTTCTGGGTAAACGGTGCACCGATTTCAAAAACGAACAGTACTAGAAGATTACGCTCGATGATAGCTTCAACATATATTTTTTCAAATTTTTCTTAGGAGTTTGAATTTTTAAGTTGATTTTTGAATTGATTTTAAATTGGATAAATTAGGGCTTACAGCCATTGTGGAAAAGAAGCACAAAAGTTTTTGTACGTAGAGAAATGAGAAATAGAGGCTGCTAGGGTTTATAGCAGGATATATATAGGCAAATTGAAATAGAATAGATGGATCGGGTTGAATATACGCGCTAACGACAAAGTGCCCCAAAAAACCCGTTTCGACTCCGGAATGAAATTGGGTCAACCCATATATCAAAATAGATGTTTTTAAATATTTTAAATGCCATGGAATAAGTTTCAAGTCCAAATTCCATAGTATGAAGAAGTTATGCTCAAATCAATATTTTTCAAATTGATTTCAATTTCATGAATTTCAAGGCGTTTCGATTCCGTATGATCAAACGACAAGTCCGATCGCTACGAAACTTGAAACCCTACAATAATTCACTGTTACAGATCCGATGAAACTAGTTTCGTCGAAATCCGAGTCAGTGGCCAAAATGGCTATTTTTCCATTAATGAAATAAATTAAAAATAAATTAATTAAATCAAATTTTCAATTTTATTTCGATAATGAAAAATTTCACATTTTTAACTTCTTAATCATTTACAATGATTTAAAAAAAATTAAATGATAATTTATCGTTGATTAATCTATCAATTGCAGCTTCAAATATTCAATTCCATTATATTCAAAATTATAAATTAAATTTACAATAATTCTATTTAATTGACTTTTCATTATGTTACTCACTTCATTGCTGTCAAACGGAAAACTTTTAACATTGGATTCATGCTATTGCATTAATATTCTCAACTTCATCTTAGTTCCATTTTACCGTAGTATCTAATTTCAATTTCTTACAATAAACCCATTTGCTGTAAATTTGAATACCAATTAATTAGTTCCAAATAAATTGGTTGATTCAATTCAACTCCTTTATTAAGCTTATTATTAATCTATACACTCAGTTACTATTGGTTTTATATTCCATTACGCTATATACCCCTAATTATATTTATTTGTATTAATGGCTATGTTTCAAATGTGAAATCTTGTTAATTACACACATAAATTAAGGTTTTAGAACCAAACCTTAGTTCCATTCCTTTTTTTCCAATTTATTACTTATGAAAAATTTCACGTTTCTATTTATTTATTACATACCTACTTCATTCCTTGCATTAATTCTCATAACCATTACATTATTGATATACAAATTTGATTTAGTAAACCAATTTGTTACAACTTTACTTACATTAACACTATTTCCCTTATTTTGGTTATTATTTCATACGTAAATCACAAATTTACATTCATTTATGCTATCTTATGAAAACAATATACATTTCTAATACGTTATTACATTTATTGCTACTTTAAATTTACATTAACAAAACGTTGAATTAAAGATTTATTGTAGTTGGTTACCAAAGTTTATTTGACACATTAAATAAATAACAACTTATATTAATTGTCACCTATTTGCTTCTATTTGCATTTAAAAGTTTGTTGCCTATCAACCCAGGTTATTATTCTACATATATAACACTAATTTTATTCCTCACCATTTATTCATCATTAATTCATTGATTAATTCACCTTTACATTTATTTTCTTATATTAATTTATTACCAGTTATATCCTCTTACATTGTTTTTTAATTATTGCAAATTCATTCAATTTACACGGTTCAGCTTTAATTAACTTATATTAACATAATCTCCTTAATTTACATTCAGGTACACTTAATCCATATATTATTTCACACATTAATACACTGATTGCATTTGTTTTTATTATATTCTATTTAAAACTAAGCCATAACATTTGAATTAATTTATTAAGTTGGAATGTTCATTCTTCCCAACCAATCACCATCTATTACATTATAACTTTACAATTTTAAATAAATTCATTAATTGTCATTTCATTCATCTTATTAATTATTATTAACCATAATTAGCATTGTTCCGTTTTAATTCACTTATTATTTCATTAAAAAGTTACACAAATTTATTTCTCCAAATATTAAATCACAAAGTCCTATTTAATTTACCATTGCTACATTTCCATTTTACGTTTGCTTCATTATAAATTATGAAATTTTTGTTTCTTCTAAATATAATTACTCAATTTTAGACAAAATAACCAAACTTAATTATTGAAAATTTACAGGTCGTTAGACTCTCTCCCACTCAAAACTTTTCATCCCCGAAAAGGAAAATAAAGGGAAAGAAAAAAATTAAACAAACAATACATCTTATTCAAAAATATTAACTTTATAAACAAATAAATTTACAAAATAAATTAATCTAAATAAAATATATCAATTTATAACCATTAGATCTTTTTACACTTAAATTAATAAAGTTTGGAAACAATTTTAAAATATTTTCTAAGTCCAAAAATTTACGGAAAATTTTGGCAGAGTCTCTTTTGTACGGAGAGACTTGGGATAAAATATAATACCAATAAAACAATGTATAACATATATCTTCCAAAAAATATATATATCCCAACCCAGGAAAATGGTATAATAACGCTATAAAAACCGTAATCCGAAAACTTACCTATTTGTTGGGCAATTTACGCTTATATTATGAAACCAACTGTAGTAGCAATTACTTACATAACTTGTATTTCACTTATATAATCCAAAAATGTTAACAATTATATAAAATAAAGTATTTAAGTTTTTTCAATCACAAACAACCAAATCAATACAACAACAACCAATTTCAACAGCAGCATACAACCATCACATAGAATCGATAAAATCAATCATTCATATCAAACAAAGCAAATAGTTGTTTGGGTTTAAAACTTTAAATTGTCCAGAATGTAAAAATAAACTACTAAGTGCACCATTAACTCAACAGTCTTAGATGAAACCAAATAGATTATTTAAACATCCAATCCAAATTTAAAGTATCCTAACCCAAACAACCATAAACTAAAACAAACAACAACAATTTCAAACAATAAATCAAGTTTATATTTTTTTTTATCAATTCCACTTCATCCATTTGTTGTTTGATTTCCTTTCATTCATTATTTATTTTTATCTATTTCTATTCATTACCTACCAATTCATATTCACCTATCTATATAGTGCCAAATTCTATTTATTGCATTACATTTATTTATTTATATTATTGATATTAAATCAAATTTCTTAGTAGGTAAATTTATTAACTTAAGTTTATAGTCATTTTTCAGTATTAATCCTTTATTCTTTTTTTTCATTCATAGGCAATTTCAACCTATTTACTTAAGTTTATTATCATTTATTTATAATACTTACCTTTTTTTCTTTTTTTCTTTTTTTTTCATTAGTAGCATTTCAATTATACTTAAGTCCATAACAACTAGAACATCAATTCTTATTAATAAAAGCGATTTATTGAACACTTTCATTACATAAGTTTACTTGTATAATTTTCCATTACAAATCTTTAACATTTTAACTTTTAATATTTGGTAAGTTATATATATATGCTTTAAGAATGAAATTGAAAGTTATGCAAGTTTATCTTATTTCTTTTAATCAATTAGGTGTTCAATAATTTTATCTTTTGTCTTATAAGTTACAATTTCAACTTTCTATTAATCTCATTTATAACTTAGCATTACGTTTCTTATTTCATTTAGAGGTTTCGATTATTAGTTAAATTTCATTTCACCACACTAACTAATACTACTAATTAATTGGAACTTAAGAACTAAATACCGGGTTAAATTTCAAATCATTTTAAAATAACAAATAAACATATACTTATAATTTATATATCCAATTATAATTAAAATAATTTAAAATTTATATTTGTTAATCAAAATAAATTTGCAGTGAAACTACAAGTGGCCTTCCCTCTTCAAAACTCGCAAATGAATGTCGATGATGCGTGCACTCATCACCGAAATTATTTTCCAGCGACAGAGAGGGGAGTACAAAACTTATTTCTTTCAAAATTTCCTTTAAAACAATTCTTTCAAATTATATTAAAATATTAATATCAGAAAATATTTCTAAAATATTATTATTATATTTCAACATCATTCAAAAGAAAGTTTCAAAAGCCCGGAACTTAAGTTCTAAATTTCCAATTTCATTTATTTTATTTTCAATCTTATTTCAACTTATTATTTATCAATTTCATTACCTAACAACCAATATAATACAACCCAATATAACCATTATAAAAATTTCCTTTATATATATAGAACATATAATAGGCAAAAATTATTTCATTCACCTATATTAAAACCAAATATTATGTCGGTCTGTCCTATTAAGTGTTTAGAAATCCCTATTGATGTCATAGCGTCCCATGCACCAACCATAATTTATAAATACAAAACGGAACAAATTAACACAATATTAAAACCTTTTTATAACACTAACAACTACGCTCTCTCATATATACACTCAGTGACTCATTATAGGGTATTACTACCCTATTAATAAGAGTCAAACCCCACAAAGCTAAGTTTTATCGCTAAACCAAAGCTCTGATACCAGATGTAACATCCCGCCTTTTTATACGGTTTAAATCGACGATAAACCACATACGTCGGACTTAAACCATACAAAAGGGCGGATTGTTATGGGGTAAATAAGAAAAAGCAGGGAAAGAAAAAAACAAAATAGAATCTTGCAGCGGAACGATAAAATATAATAATCAAATATACAGTTCATAAAGCTGTTTTATAAACATTTGATTATATTTACAATGCATATCAGAGTACACATACCAGAGAATGATAATTAATGCAGCGGAACTAAATGCCGTAGTGGAATAATATAGTGGGTAATAGTACTACAAAACTTCGTCTTCGTCCTCCAGAATAAAATCTTCGATCCTGAAATGCTCGGACTGATCCGAGCGAATTGAAAAGACAAACGCTCGAGTCAGAATTAAAAGATCTTATGTAAGTTAAATACCTGAAATAAATATGAGTGTAACGGCATCGGAGATGTTTACGGGGTTTGACATCTCCTATCCAGTGTCTAACGTGAGTGTAGTAGCTTAAGAGATGATCGGGATTCACACCTCCTAAGGAACCGTTAAACTATTTACTATGTAGTAATATACGTTATTATAATAATGTCTAAAGTAAAGTATAATATACTGAAAATAGCGTTAAGGCTTTACATTTTCCACCTTAACACACTTTTATATTCCCATAGTCTATACAGTACCGTAATCTTCCCCGTATTGGGCGTCGTCAAAGGGCACTCCATAGGTATGGTACAAAACAAAATCGTATAAGACGCGTGAGGGTAGGTGACACGGCACAACTAGGCAATGCCAGGGTAGATATTCCAATTGCTATCCGGGCTGGTGGTAACACATAGCCGCAGCTACCGCCCACCTCGAGCCATACCCCCAAATAAAAAAAAATGAAAAGTGGCCACCGAACCAATCCAAAAGTCAAATATAATATCGAAGGGATGTGTCCGATCAAAGGTGCTACCTCATTGGCCCGAGAATCGCTCCTGTTTTAGCCACCTTATGCCAACTCACGGGAGTCGGGTCCACGTATTTACCTCAAAGGAAATGCCGCCCCCATCCAACTTCATTCTGGAATCTCCACCATGTACACGGTTGTCAAAGTGGTTTTTGGAGTTGGCGGAGAGTATGACAAATTCCGATCTCGGTCTCTTTAACAACCAAACGTTATTATAACACCGCGGTCATTTCAAAATAATTCATGCTTCAAAACCAGGATATAATATTCATTTCAAAACCATATAAATACGATATCATTTCAAATTTAAAAACCAAATCAATATGATATTCCTTTTATTTCAAATCAATATAATATCATTTTATTTCAAGTATATCCCCTTTCTAAAATCATAGCACTTCCAAATTTTATACTTCAAAACCAAACATTTGAAATCTTTAACACCTTTAAAACATATGCCATGAAATTCATAACTTCGAAACATTTCAATTTATATAAACATTTCAATTTCGATATATTTTCAAGGCTTTAAATATTCCAAAATTTCAAAACCAAATTTGAAAATTTCGATTCAACAATTAAATTATCTATTATTTAGTTTTGAAATATTTTATATAATAAACCCCTTATTATTTAAATAAACTCAAATTTCAAATAACTAGATATTGCCTTCAATTCATTATACTTGAAATAATTATTTAATTCACCTAGAAATAAAAATCCAGATATAAATATCATACCCTTTTTAAATTTCAAGTTAATAAATTTTACATCAGCTTATGGAGCTTAATTCTTAAATAGGCTCAATTTCAATTAAATTTCCAATCTACCTTCCAAATCTTAATTTATTTAAATCATTATATCCTCTAAAATAAAGTATGATTCAAATAATTAACCATATTTATTTTAATAAAATCAAACTCTATTGTTTAACTTATTATAAATCAACAAATTTATACATAGCTTAAATATATGAATTTAACGATATATAAAATATTTTAATATAATATCAAAAAATATTTATTAAACCGTATAATACTATCTAAACCCATAGAAATAATTTCCAATTTTATATATATATATATATATATATATATATATAGACCGACGGTGTCTGTATATAATTTTCTATCCTATGGTCAAGTGAAACAGATGTTTATCATTTCAATCCGTAATAAAAATAAAAATTACGGTTATATATCATTTCAAACCGCAATCCCGAATCAATAAAATGCATAATAACTTGCAGTTTATAATAATAATATACAACATCCATTCATCCATCATAAAATCATACATCCATCCCAATCATCATCCAAATCAATCAATCAATATCAATATATAACTGATAGTATATAACAGGAAATTAACTGGCAGTTATATTCAAAGCTAAATTAAATAACGATTTAATTTAAATAAATGCAATTAACTGAGATGTTGATTAAAATATATGGAAAAAGTCATCAATAAATGCATAATCACAATAAAAAATAATTTAACAAACATAAGAAATTTTAGAAGTTGTGAGTGGGTTAAAACACTCACCTTTGGGATTTAAATTGATTTAAATTCAATTCAAATTGATTTAAATTCAATTTAAATCCAAAAATTTGATGGTTTCAAAATTAATCCAAACTAGCGCCAAAATGTTCGGAATTCAGATACGATCCTAATTAAAAAAATCTCATGTGAAACGGAGTTCGTATGTAAGAGTTATAGCGATTGAATTGTTTGAAGAAAAAAAAAATTTAAAACAAAATAAATAGACTTGCCTCTATATTTTGCCATGTCACGTCGGCTCTCCCACGCTACAGGACTCACGCGTCTTCTCAAGTACGCACGAAATTTCCAGGACCGAAATCCTAGCCGCCAACAAATCACCCCCTTCATCATCACTTCGCTGCCACCACGTGCCCCTAGGCCACGATCAGGTCGCGCCGACGTCACTCCTCCTCGAGACGCACCACCTCAGGCCGACCGGCCTCCTCCGGCTCCCAAGACGTGCTCGCCGCCGCCTCCATTTATCGCCAATAACGACGATCCTGAGCCCCCTTCGACACAACTAACCCACTGGATCATCATGTTTCAACCTCCTCTACGCGCCTATCCTCTCCGATCGTCCCCCTGACGCGAATCCACCATTAAAATCGAAACCACCAATTGAACGGTCGTAACTGATTTGTGATTTCTGGGTAAATAGTGCACCAATTTGCAAAACGAACAATACCATAAGATTACGCTCGATGAGAGCTTCAACATATATTTTTTTTCAAATTTTTCTGAGGAGTTTGAATTTTTGAAGTTGATTTTTGAATTGGATAAATTAGGGCTTATAGCCATTGAGGAAAAGGAGCACAGAAGTTCTATACGTAGAGAAATGAGGAATAGAGGCTGCTAGGGTTTATACCAGGATATATATAGGCAAATTGAAATAGAATAGATGGATCGGGTTGAATATACGCGCTAACGACAAAGTGGCCCAAAAAAACCCATTTCGACTCCGGAATAAAATTGGGTCAACCCATATATCAAAATAGATGTTTTTAAATATTATAAACGCGATGGAACAAGTTCAAGTCCAAATTCCATCGTATGAAGAAGTTATGCTCAGATCAATATTTTTCGAATTGATTTCAAATGATTTCAATTTCATAAATTTCAAGACGTTTCGAGTCCGTACGATCAAACGACAAGTCTGATCGCTACGAAACTTGAAACCCTATAATAATTCACCGTTACGGATCCGATGAAACTCGTTTCGTCGAAATCCGAGTCAGTGGCCAAAATGGCTATTTTTCCATTAATTAAATAAATCAAAAATAAATTAATTAAATCAAATTTTCAATTTTATTTCGATAATTGACAAGTTTCACATTTTTAACTTCTTAATCATTTACAATGATTTAAACAAATTTAAATGACAATTTATCGTTGATTAATCTATCAATTGCAGTGTCAAATTTTCAATTCCATTATAATCAAAATTATAAATTAAATTTCAAATAATTCTATTTAATTGACTTTTCATTATGTTATTCACTTCATTGCTATCAAACGGAAAATTTTTAATATTGGATTCAGGCTATTACATTAATATTCTCAACTTCATCTTAATTCCAGTTTACCTTAGTATCTAATTTCAGTTTCTTACAATAAACCCATTTACTATAAATTTGAATACCACTTAATTAGTTCCAAATAAATTGATTGATTCAATTCAACTCCTTTATTAAGTTTATTATTAATCTATACACTCAGTTACTATTGGTTTTATATTCCATTACGCTATATACCCCTAATTATCTTTATTTGTATTAATAGCTATGTTTCAAATGTGAAATCTTGTTAATTACACACATAAATTAAGGTTTTAGAACCAAACCTTAGTTCCATTCCTTTTTTTCCAATTTATTACTTATGAAAAATTTCACGTTTCTATTTATTTATTACATACCTACCTTCAGTCCTTGCATTAATTCTCATAACCATTACATTATTGATATACAAATTTGATTTAGTAAAACAATTTGTTACAACTTTACTTACATTAACACTATTTCCCTTATTTTGGTTATTATTTCATACGTAGATCACAAATTTACATTCCTTTACACTATCTTATGAAAACAATATACATTTCTAATACGTTATTACATTTATTATTACTTTAAATTTACATTAACAAAACGTTAAATTAAAGATTTATTGTAATTGGTTACCAAAGTTTATTTGACACATTGAATAAATAACAACTTATAATAATTGTCACATATTTGCTTCTATTTGCATTTAAAAGTTTGTTACCTATCAACCCAGGTTATTATTCTACCTATATAACACTAATTTTATTCCATCACCATTTGTTCATCATTAATTCATTGATTAATTCACCTTTACATTTATTTTCTTATATTAATCTATTACCAGTTATATCCTCTTACATTGTTTTTAATTATTGCAAATTCATTCATTTTACACAATTCAGCTTTAATTAACTTACATTAACTTAATCGCCTTAATTTACATTCAGTTACACTTAATCCATATATTATTTCACACATTCATACACTGATTGCATTTGTTTTTATTATATTCTATTTAAAACTAAGCCATAACGTTTGAATTAATTTATTAAGTTGGAATTTTCATTCTTCCCAATCAATCACCATCTATTACATTATAACGTTACAATTTTAAATAAATTCATTAATTGTCATTTCATTCATCCTATTAATTATTATTAACCATAATTAACATTGTTCCGTTTTAATTCACTTATTATTTCATTAAAAAGTTACACAAATTTATTTCTCCAAATATTAAGTCACAAAGTCCTATTTAATTTACCATTGCTACATTTCCTTTTTGCGTTTGCTTCATTATAAATTATAAAAAATTTGTTTCTTCTAAATTTAATTACTCAATTTTAGGAAAAATAACCAAACTTAATTATTGAAAATTTACGGGTCGTTACAGATTGTTTGTTAACGATGAATTTCTTCTTTACATGCATATGTTCCTTCTTTCTATAGCTTCTACATGGGCAAATTAGCTCAAAGCTTCTACCTTTCAGCGAAAATCCAAGTTTTCCACTTCATAAACAAGATGAGTATCAAAACTCACTAATGCTAGCTGAAGCAATGCTTCGAAATGCCAAAATCTAGCCAAAAATGGCTTCAATATATTGATTTTATGTTCATATTGTTTCCATGAAAACTGAGTTTGTGTTTCGCCTTGCACGTCATTTTCTTCCAATTCAGGCAACGAAATGCTGTCGTATTTTCTTCAGTTGATAGCCTGTGTGTTTTATTATATGTATGCCAAATTTCATTGCAAAACATATTCGTTTAATGCCTGAAAACTGTACTACAAAATCAATGCACAGCCTGAAAATTACATGTGCACGTTTCTTTTTCGGGGTTGCTGCAAACATGGTGTGAGTCCATGTTTGAGACAACATATCTCTTTCGTTTCTACTATAAGCATACCAAATTTTAGGTTATTTCGACCTATATTGCTTATAGAAATATGTTGTCGAACTTTGATCCGGAGCATGTTTTTGTCCAGAGTTTTACAGTGAAAACACTGTCTGAGTTCAACTTTGAGACATCATGACTTTCTCATACTTTATCCAAATTGCATGATTCTTTTTTGTTTGAAAGATAAAGTTTCCTACTATATATATACCTATTTTTGAGCTCAATACGATGCCGTTTATTTCTCGGTTTTATGCTTGGAAGTTGAATCCAGAATAGATTTTCAAGCCTGGACACATTCTTATTGAACTGTTACAAACATGGTCTGAGTCCATGTTTGAGACAGCGTAACTTTTCCACTTTTTGTCGGAATTCATTGATTCTTTTTTGTTTGGAAGATGAAGTTTTCTACTTTGGGCACACCGATTTATAGTTCAATCAAAGGTTGTTTGGCCACCAGTTTTATGTCTGAAAGTTGAACCTAGAGAAGATTTCAGACATGCGTATTATTTTGCTTAAGCGTTTTTATGTTCTTTGTTCGTCCAACTTTTGACTTTTACTTTATGTTTTTGTGATATTTCTGAAATTTTTTGAGGTCTATGATGCCCATCAATAGGCTAACCAAGTCTTGATGAATATGGAATTCAAATTTGAATTGAATTTGTATTGAATTTGAATGACTGTTTTGAGTGATTTCTTTGATTTCGAGCACAGATTTTTCCAAAAAAATTTGAAATAATTTTTAAAATAATTTGTAATTTAAAATAATTATTATGTAATATTTTTAAATTATTTTAAGCTATAAAATCTATTTATTCTCTATAATAAGGGAATTTTCAAATATCATCTTCAAAATTGATTTCGAAAAATGGTTTAAAAGCTTGTTTTCTCAAATAAATTATTGTGTATAAAATAGACATTTTTGCACTATTCGAGCGAATGAGAAGGAGAATTAAATGGTTTGGTAAAACACGTGGTATGTGACACATGCGTTTATCTTATCGGGTTAATTCCTGACATGTCCGTTTGATCGTTTTGACCTTTGGGTTGAGTTTACCGATGAGATGAGGCAAACTTTTTACTGCTTTGAGTGTGAAATTTACGGGCAGTTAGTAATTCATTTAGTGCGAATGTGCGGTATGGGACGCACATTAACACTATTCGGGTTCCTATTTGTGAGTTTGTGACACATTTTCCATTGCAGCGTGCCAGTACTGGACCTTCGGGTCATTGCCATTGGGGCGTAATGTCTTCGAGACATTTTCCATTGCGGCGTATTTGCCGTTGCGGTGTATTTGTCATTGTGATGTTTTGCCTTCGGGAAAGGTGCCTATTTGAGATAGTAATACTTGGCAAGGCTTCAGCCACATGCACGTGCAAACACTTTTGAGATGGTTTCTTTGACTATTTTTGCCTAGTGTATCGCCCCTTTCCGAAATTGGTCATTTGAACCATTCGATATATCTTTGTGACGATTACCTTTTGGTAATTTGAACTCTTGAAAGTTCTATTTTTGGGATTTGAATTTCCTACATTGGAGTTATATCAGATTTGTCTTTTGGCGTTTACTTAACATTCTATTCTCCTCTTTGGAGATATATTTGCCTTATGGCGTGTTTGAGATGGGATCTCTTTATGCATGTTTTGGGTTTGCCAAGATGGCGGGTTAGGTTTTCCCCTAAACCATATTTGATGTTTTATGAATGCCGATGATATAAAGCTCGCTACTTTTAGCACTTTATGGATATTTTATCTCCTTTGAGGTTATACGTTTGTGTAGTGATACCACATTATCACTTGATGTAATCATACACTTTAGACTGTTCCTTCCCATTCGGGAATATTATCACATTATCCTTATGCTCATATTATCGTTTATCCTTGTAAACTGATTTGTTTAGCTAGACTGACCCGTGTATTTTATACTCGGGTCAGACCAAGGTGTTTCAGCTTAGGTACGTTTGGACTTAGCATGTTCTGCTTCTGCATGGACTATTCTGCTAGCTCTTTTTGTTATAGCTTTTTGTATAGTCCTTTTGTTGCTACTTTGATATGTACATTCTTTTGACTCTCTTGTATACTATGGTTGCTATACCACTCGACTTGTATCATTTTGTATACTCTGTGATATATCTATATGTGTGTGTGTGTATGATGATCAATTATTTGTGATGAATTTTTCATTCAAGTTATTGTATTTTGTTCAGATGGATCCTATAGCCACCTATGGCTTTGTATTAAGTATTTATTGGATATGTCGATCCACCTGAGATAGAAAAAATATATATGGCATTTGTCGACGTATTCAATAGATATTTAAGACAAGGATATAGATGGTCGCTCCTATCCAGCCCTATTCTCTACATTAGCAGACAGTATTACACAGTAATACTCTTCGTTAATGTGGGTCTCGAGGTTGGGCTTCACAGCTTGATATTAGAGCTGAGTTCAGAACAAAGTATGATAAACATAGAACATAACACATATTACGGTACATCAAATTGTAATACAAATGTTATGAATCCCTAAATCATCATGCCTTTGTTCTTTTCGTGTCCTTTGGGATAGATAGAATTTTGGGAATACGTCTAGGATTGCATTTTAATACCGTAATATTCCATATTTGAATTAACGATATCTACCATGTGAATAATCTTTATCTTATCTTAACTTTCAACTAATGGCTGGAAGAGTCAGAGGACGACGCTCGGATGCTGCACAATCCAACGTCTCGCATCCGGACATAGTTTATATGTCTACCAATTAGTTTATGGAGTTATTTAGGAGCACTCAGCCTCCATCTCCTACTCGAGCTTCTCCTTCACGCAAGTCTGTCTTTGCACGCTTGTGTAGTGGTTTGTCTCATCTTAGAGGAAAGCCGTTCAAAGACTCCGAGTCCGTTCTTTAGGTCGAAGCTTGGATTCGTACGTGCGAGCGCAACTTCTCTCGCATGGATCTTTCAGACCATGACAGAGTTCTTGTAGCATCTTGCTTATTGTAAGAGCGTGCCCTTAATTGGTACGGGCTTCTCATAGACGAGCTCGATGAGTCTACTCTTTCTTGGATTTAGTTCCCGGAACGATTCGAGCTCAAATTCGTTCCTGAATGTGAGAAAGCTTTATTGGCCCATCGCTTCCTCGAGTTGAAGCAAGGGAAGTCCTCCGCTCTAAGTATGTTTCATCATTCGAGGCCTTATCTAAATATGGTCTTGAACACATTATCACCTCTTATAAGAAGAATCTGAAGTTTGTCTCTGTTCTTAAGAAGTATTTAAAGAAGTCTTTGATGGTGTAGCTCAAGCTTTTTTTCAAGGAGTTGGTTGACTCGGTGCTTCATCTCGAAGCTATCGAGAAGGAGTGTGATAGTGGTGATGAGGCTGAGGTTCGCAAGAACCCTAATAAGAAGAAGTTCCTGTTTCATAAGCCAAATTTTCCCCCAAAGAAGAAGAAGCCCATTGGATCTAGTCCTGGTTCCAAGCCTAGTGGAGCACCTCCTTCTCGGAAGTGGTGTTTCAATTGTGGTTCTCCTAACCATATGATTCGAGATTGTTCTAAGCCTCTCTTCTGCCGCTATTGCAAGAAGGAAGGCCATTGTATTTCCACTTGTCTTATTGCTTCGAATAATTCTAAATCTGGCAAGCTGTATGTAGCGGATGCTTTTGGAGATTCTTCTCAGTGCAAAGGTACTTCTTCTTATATTCTTGAAAGTTCATTGTTGTTTCGTGATCGTTCTATTCGAGTCCTTTTCGATATGGGTGCATCGCACTCATTTGTATCGAATAAGCTCATCAATGATTTGTCTTTGGATGTTTCTTGTATGGTTACTTCATTGAGGATTGCGAATCCAATCGGGGGATGCTCAACCCTCTGCATGCTTTATGATAATGCTGAGATTGTTTTAAGTGGATTTTCTTTTCATGCGAATTACACGTTATTTCTTATTTGAGATTTGATATGATTTTAGGTATGGACTGGCTAGTGTGATACAATGCCAGGATTATCTGTTCTGAGAGAATTTTATATCTTCGACATCCAGATTCATCTACTCGGCTATCACTTGTTCTTTGGAATGTGGATAATTCAGAAGCATCTTTATTTTCTCTCAACTCACGAGATGATGATGATATATCTCGTATCCCTATTGTTTGTGAAATCGTTGATGTATTTGATCCTGTTTCGGGTTTTCCACCCAAGTGGGGGATTGAGTTCCACATTGATCTCATTCCAGGTGCGCAGCCAGTTAGTCGTTCTCCCACGAGGATGTCTATAAAGGAAAATGAGGAACTCAAGAAGCAACTTTTAGAGCTTGAGTCCAAGAAGTTGATTCAGTCTAGTTTTTCACCGTGGGGTGTCGCGGTCGTCTTCGTGAAGTAGTCCGATGGAACTCTTAGGCTTTGCATCGACTATCGCAGGCTTAATGAGTTGACCGTCAAGAATAGGTATCCATTACCTAGGATCGACGATATGTTGGATCAATTAAGTGGTGCTAAGGTCTTCTCTTAACTCGACCTTGCCACTGGTCTTCATCAGTTCCGACTCACAAAAGATAGCATACCTCTTACAACTTTCCACAGTCGATATGGATCTTATGAGTGGCTCGTTATGCCGTTCGGTTTGATGAACGCTCCTGCTTTCTTTGTCAATCTTATGAATCAAGTATTTCGGGAATATCTCGATAAGTTCGTCCTTATGTTCATCGACGACATTCTCGTTTATTCGAAGTATGAAGCCGAGCATGCTAATCATTTGATAATTGTCTTGAGTACTCTTCGTCACCATCAGCTTAAAGCCAAATTCTCCAAGTGCCATTTCTTGGAGAATAAGGTTAAGTTCTTAGGCCACATTGTTTCTTCCAAGGCATTTTGATCGATCCTTCGAAGATCGAATCCATCCAGCATTGGAAAAGGCCTGAGAATGTTCATGAGATTCGTAGCTTCCTTAGATTGGTGGGTTATTACCGCCGGTTCATTAAGAATTTCTCTCGTATTGTGCTTCCTCTCACCTGCCTTACTTGAAAAGGCATTCGATTTATTTGGTCCGACAAGTGTGAAGCTTCTTTTCAACAGTTGAAGGAGCTTCTCACTAATGCTCATATTCTAGTTGTTCTCGAAAGGAATCAAGATCTTGTTGTCTACACCAATGCTAGTAGATGTGGCCTCGGTGCCATGCTTATGCAGAAGGATTGGGTAGTTGCTTATGCTTCTGGCAACTGCGACCGAATAAAGTCCGATATGCCACTCATGACCTCGAGTTAGCCACCATCGTCTTTACCTTGAAGATTTGGAGACATTATCTATTAGGCGAGCACTTCATTCTCTATATTGATCACAAGTTCTTAAAGTATCTGCTCACTCGGACGGAGCTCAATATGAGGCAACAACGTTGACTCGAGTTCCTTTCCTCCTATGACTTCGAAATCCAATATACCCCTGGTAAGGGAAATCGTGTTGCCGATGCACTTAGTCGCAAACATCTGATAGTTGTTTCTATGATGCTAGCCGAGTGGGAAGTTCTTAAGACCTTATCTCTTTGTGTTATTTGTAATCGAGCTCCATCTTTAGATTCGTGTATTCTATTATTCAGTTTGGAAGCTCGACCCAACTTGTTGGATCGTATTGCTGATGCTCAAGGCGTTATCCTGATCTTGTGCGTATTATCCAAATTTGTGAGTCTGAATCTCGTGACAAGGAGTTGAGGGATTTCAGCATTAATTCTCATGGGTGTCTTCGCAAGAAGAACTGTCTTGTTGTGTCTTCTGATTCTGCACTTAGGCATGACATTCTCGATCAATGCCATCGTTCTACGTATACCATTCATCCTGGCAGTAGTAAGATGTATGTCGATATGCATCACCTTTATTATTGGGAAGGCATGAAGCGCGATGTGGCGAGTTATGTGGGTAATTGCATGACTTGTCAACGAGTCAAAGTCGAACATCAACGCCCTTCTGGTCTCCTTCAACCTCTATTCCATTATGGAAATAGGATCAGATTTCGATGGATTTCACTAACGGCCTACCTCGTTCGAGATCGGGCCATTCTATTATTTGGGTTATTGTTGATTGCCTCACCAAATCAGCTAATTTCATTCCTATTTAGTCTAATAGGAGTGCTTCTTATTTGGTCAAGTTATATATCAAGGAAATCGTGAGACTTCACGATGTTCCTAGTTCAAGGATCTTCTCCGTGCTTGCATTCTAGATTTCGGTGGTAGTTGGGAGGATCACCTACCTCTTGTGGAATTCTCCTACAACAATAGTTTTCAGTCTAGTATTGGTATGGTTCCTTTTGAAGCCTTACACGAAAGGCCATGTCGATCATCTTCTTGTTGGTTGGAATCTGGTGAGAAGCCTATTCTTGGCCTAAATTCTATACGTGATTCTTTTGAGAAGATTGATCTTATTCGTCAAAGAATGAAAGAGGCACAGAGCCGCCAGAAATCCTACACGAACAACCATAGGAAGCCTCTCGAGTTCTCTATTGGTGATCTCGTCTTTATTCGTGTTTCTCCTTTGAAGGGGGTTATGCGTTTTAGTACGACTGGAAAATTGGCTCCTCGCTTTATAGGACCATTTCCTATTACTGAACGTATTGGCCATATGGCTTATACAGTTTCACTTCCAGCTCATCTATCTGGCATTCATGACGTGTTTCACGTCTCTCAGCTTCG
Source organism: Allium cepa (assembly GCA_030765085.1). Lineage (NCBI taxonomy): Eukaryota > Viridiplantae > Streptophyta > Magnoliopsida > Asparagales > Amaryllidaceae > Allium > Allium cepa. The sequence goes on from CM060942.1 coordinate 492,363,635, forward strand.
GAAGTGTCTTCGAGAGTCAGATTATGTTATTGATTCTCCTAAGTTGCCAGAGCTTAAGATCTCACCAAACCTATCTGTTGTGCAACAGCCTACTCGTGTACTTGCTTCGGAGGTGAGACGCATTCGAAACAAGGACGTGTCGCTCGTTAAAGTTCAATAGTCCGCTAATCCTAATGACTGCACTTGGAAACCCAGAGAGTTTATCGAATGATTCTACCTTGGTTTTCTATCTTCGCATAGCGACGGTGAGAATGTCTCTTTATCTCAAGCGTATTTTCTTTTCATTTTTTGAGTGATGAAATTGAAAAGTTGAACACAAATTTTTCTCTAGGAATTGCAAGGATGCAATTTTGTTAAGTGGGGAGTCTATAACAACCCTGGTTTTGGAGATTACTTGTAAATATTAAATAACAATAGTAGTTATGATTTAATATTATGAACTAAAATTAAAATCGAAGATTTTAAATAGCTTATTTGGAATAAACAATGAATTTTAGGAAATAAAATGTGCAAATAAAGTTTAAAAGCTTTATTTTATTTATTTGGATTAATAATGAATGAAAAATGATTTTTATTGAAGAAAATGCAATAATTTTATTAATTATTGTCAATTACTTCTTTTAATAATTATTAAAGGAAGTATTTGATTTTCAAAGGTTGTTTATTTAAAAAAGGTGAAATTTAGTTTAAAAATGAGTTTTAATTATAAATTTGAGTTTAGAGTGGTTTGTTGTATTTTTCTAAGCAAGAAAAATATTTTTGTGGAATTTTATAAGTTAAAAATGTAGACTTATGCATTTATTTGTATAAAATTGTGTATTTATGTAAAATAAGAGTTTTTAACAATAAAAATGTTTTAAAAACTAAAATTATCTTTTTATATGACGTAATATATTTTATTTAATATGTATGTGAATTTACATATTTTATTTGTGTAAAAATTTGAAGAAAATGCATTGTTTTTGTAACGACCCAGTATTTTCAACCCTTCGCATCCGCACATGTCGGACTTGAATTGTTCAAAATACTGCGTTGTAAAATAAATTTGGCAAAACTCAGAATATGTAGTAAATAAATCACAGAATCACATACATATATCAGAACTCACAGCGGAAATAAAATATACAGTGGTTCATGAAGCCACTATAAAACTTTAACCAAATAGAATTTACATAGTTTAGAATCTGCAATACAGCTGTAGACATAAATAGAAACAGAGTCTTCCAATTTGATTGATTGCAAATAAGATAAAGACTGAAAGGCTTCCGGCAGTATGAATGATCTACGGGATGACATAACTCCGGAGAGAAACTGAAACTGCAACTCAGGCTGACCCGAGCGTAAAAATAAAACATAACACTCGAGTCAGGACATACATACTTATATAATGTAAGCTAATTCAAGTGTACTGTAATATAGAGCAAGTAACTTAAAGGATGCTTGGGACCGCCCATCCTCTAAGGATCCGTCAAACTATTTACTATGTAGTATATTGCGCTATTATACTAGTGTCTATTTATAAAATAAACTTACTTTTAAGTAGCGTTAAGGCTTTACATTTTCCACCTTAACACGTAATAGTCCCAGTAGTCCATCCAATATCATAGCTCCTCCTGATCGGGAAGCAACTAGAGGATACCACACGGGCTACGGGAGAAATCTAAACTCGTACAAGGCGCGGTATGGTAGGTGACACGGCACAACTAGGCAATGCCAGGGTAGATATACCAATTACGCATCCGGGCCGATGGTAACGCGAAGCCGCAGCAACCGCCCACCTCGAAACAACTCCCCAAATCAAAATAGAAGTGGCCACTGAATCAATCCAAAGTCATAATATAATATCGAAGAGGAGTGTCCGATCAGAGGAATGACCTCATTAACCCGTCGATCGCTCCTGTTTTAGCCACCTTATGCCAACTCACGGGAGTCGGGTCCACGTATTTACCTTACAGGAAACGTCGCCACCAACCTACTTCATTCTGGAATCTCCACCGCGTACACGGTTAGTCAAAGTGGTTTTCGGTATCGACAGAGAGTATGTCCATATCCGATCCCGGTCTCTTTGCCAACCCATCGTTATTATAACACCGTGGTCTTTTAAAACAGTTTATACTTTAAAACCAAAATAAACATTTCTATTTCAAACTATAAACACGATATCATTCAAAACCCAAAACAATATGATACCGTTATATTCAAGTATAATTCTTTTCCAAAAACCATACTGCTTAAAATTTATAATATCTGGAAACCAAATATTTAAATTATATCTTCAAAACATAATATTTTGGAAATTTTACTTTAAAACCATAACTCCCAAACACAATGGTTTGGACATTCAACGGTATATAGAATAAATGGTTTAACTTTATGGTTACTTTGTAAAGAAGATAATTTACATAGCTTTACAAATATATTTCTTTATTTAAAGTTTTAAACCATAATTTAAATATCACTTCATGTTCCCAAGACCATTTCAATTCCTATATATATATCCAATTGGAGTATTAATATTCAAAACTAAGGTTGGATATTTTTTTCTTTCAACAAATTAGTGTTTATTATTTCGTCTTGAATATTCCCATAAATTCCATAGATAAAACTCCAAAATTATGCCATTAAATAATTTCAAAATTTACTTAACACTAGAATGTTCATCTTAAATTTATTAAGAAAAATCCAGTTATAAATCTCATATCTTAAAGGTCTCCAAAACTTAAACATAAATATAATTTATCAAATTCCTTAAATTTCAAAACAATCAAATTCCAGATTCTATAGCACTTAGGAAATGCTACCTAAAGTTACGGGTAAAACTAGTCCAATTTCAAAAGACAGCATTTAAATGCTTTAGTAGATTGTTTAACTTAATAAATATTTCCAAATATAACTTATATATATATTTCTTAACTGAAATCTTATCCTTTCAAAAATCCAGAATTTCCAAAATAAGTTATATTCCAAAATTTTATTCAAATATTTATTTATTTATTTATTAACATTTATAACTCATTCAAAATCAATATAAAATCCTTTAAAGATATTAAATCAAATATTTAACTTCCAAAATAATTTTAAATATTTCAGAAAATATTATAAGGACCACGGGCCTGTATATAGTTTTCTAGCCTAGGTCAAGTGATACGGATTTATATCATTTCAATCCGTAATTTACAAACCCCGGGTTCTATCATTTCAAACCCGCAATCCCAAGTTAACAGTTAAACAGTTAACATAATAATAGCACAGTAATCATCATTTAGGCCTATCATTTCAGCCCACAACAATCTAAATTTAACAGGGAACTTGCAGTGGTGATTTAAGCAGTAAATAAACAATAATATAATATAACTGCAGAAATAATACAACAGATAATAACTGATGAGGTGTCAATTTAAATGGGATTCATCATTCTACGTTATACTACAGACAGATAATATTTAAATAAAATTTTTACACATACACTTGCGATAATTCACAAAATATATGTACATATGTCTGGTGAGAAATACTCACCTTAAACGCTGCAGTGGATCTAAATCAAACACGGTATCTACTTCGGAAAAAAAAAACGGAAAGCACGATCAAACTTCGGCGGATGCAAAGCCTTGACTTAAATCTATAAGATCCAAATACCAAGTATGCGAATTTAAAAATTACGGTCAAAGCAAAATTTCAGAACAACTGGAACGAATAGAATAAAAGAAATTTAGTTCAACTTGCTCGACTACTACAACCCGCTAACCGTCTCAACATATCCTAGGCCCATACTTCAACCGTACGCATGCATAAAATAAATTGAATAAATTGCAAAATAAATTGCAAATTTAATACAATTGATTGAATAAAAAGATGTTATGCACCCAAACAAAACAAATACATGTTTAGACATTATTAAATTATTTCTCACATTTTTAATCATATTTATCATGATCAATTATTTTCATTCTCATATATATTTATTTAAATAAAATGACAATATTGGCAACAAACACAATACTGTTCAAATTATTCGATTTAATCAAATGTAGCCACTAACTACATTCGAATTCATTAAATAATACTTTATTTCACATACATGTTCATCATGTTTAGGCAAATTATTTCTTCTTTTACTTTTATTATTAAACATTAAAAGGTGATTATTGGTATACATCACCAATATCCTTTTATTAACCATAATAAATACAATCCATTGATATTTATCCACCCAAATTCTCAAATAAGTAGTTAAATTTATTTTTAACCATCTTAAATTTATTTCAACCATTAAAAATTGAAATAAATGTCATTTTATTATATTCACCCAAGATTTATTCATACAATATTGTTTATTTGAATTAAACAACATTTCATATCATTTTCTCCTTATCAATTTATCTTCTCCATTATTAAATTGTAATTCTTTTTTTTTTTTTTTTCTATGCCTTCCTCTTCAAACTGCACTTATCCAAATCCACAATACCACTAACTACATCATAACTACACTAATTCCATAGTCTAGCTTCCTACAATCAATTTATATCATTTCTTCCAGCCTACTACTAACAAAGTTCTATATGTATTTATAAATGGCACGGCATGATGGGGAAGTAGCCGAGCAAGGAAATCAGAGAACACAAGAAGGAGGAAGGAAAATTGGAAGAAGCAAAGAAATAAACAATGCAAATTATTTACCTGATAGAAGCTTGTACCAGAGAGGGACAAACAAGGAGATATGAAAACTTATGTGAATGAGGCAAAGTATTTATAGATAAACTTGCGAAATAAAAAGGGGAGATAAATAGGCAGGTTTGAAAACGTAAGAAATAAATGCAAGCGTTGATTTTTGAGTGCATGCGTTTAGGCAAGAGATTTATTTCCAGTTCTTCTTGTTTGAACGCTACACGAAAATTGTGATAAATGCATGCGTTGATTTCTCTTTCCAGTTTTATGTTTGAACGATATCACTCTTTTGGATTTTTTTTTTTTTAGATAGCTTGCGTGATTTATACCAGTTATAATCTAAATTTAAAGCATGCGTTACTACAAATTTGAACAGATTTGATTGAGGAAGCAAAACTTGAGCTCTTGCGTGATTTATGGTAAGCAATGAAAAAGCTTTTAACTGAAAAGGCAAAAGTAATAAATGCTTACATAAATATTTACTTGATCAATGGTTCGAAAAATTTATTTATTGCAAAACAAACGCAGTGGAAACAGAGAGATATAATGGGTATGCGAAAATTTGCAAAGATAGGCAAGATTTAAATTTTGAATGCATTTAATTTAGGTGAGAGGAAAAATGGCAATTGGAAGAGTTGATATTTTTGTGGATAAGGCTGCGTGAATAAATGAATACAGTGACATGCTCAAGAAACAAATGGTAAGAGGCAAATGTCAAAATGTTAAAAGAATAAAATTTTGTGTCACGCGCAAAGGAAGGCAAATTTGATTTCCATATTCTTCTAATCAATTAATTCCCCTTTAATTGCCTTTAATTGATTTCAATTGATTACCTTATCCCTTTTAATTACCCTCCTTAATTGATTTCAATTAATTACCATATTACCAATTAATTATCCTCCTTTAATTACATACTCAAATTTGGTTACTAACTTAATTAGTTAATTAACCCTTTTTGTTAATTATCAATCCTGCGACGTCTCACATTAATCCGTCCGCTTTGTAGGCACTGGTAGCCGGACTGGTTACACGGGCAGATTTCTCCTACAAAATGGGGATTAACCTCGTGTCCTCATGCCATTAACCAAAAGAATTAACTTATTTATCTTTCATCAATTTTATTAATTTGCATTAATTATTCAATAAATTAATTCTGGTCAACTACTGAAATTTTACAATTAATTTCTCTATTAATTGTCATAAATTTCTTTTTGAAATATCTATTAATTGTCATTAACTCCATTTTAAAATATCCGTATGTGCCTTTATTCAAGTTTTGAATTGCTAACTAGGAATAAGGTAGATTTATCAAATAAATTGATTGTAAGTTTCATTGTTTTAAATTGCTTAACAATGTTCACTGCTAACATAATTAATATGTCAAAATTGAGAATATTCCACCAACATGATTTGCATGTCATAACCTACCAAATTAACATAATTAATTAACTACTTTAATATGTTACAAATTTTCTCCTTTTCCTTATTTTTAGGGAATGGGTATAACAACAGATATTATGATAATATCCAAAACATTTAGTTACCACTCACTTCATTATACATTATAAAAATTTCCTTTTTTTTTTCTTCTTCTTAAATTTAGTTACAAAAATCATATTAAATTAACGAGTTTAATTCTCTAAATTAAATATTTAAACAATATTGGTAAACACAATTTATATAAATTATATTCCTAAAAACAAAAAAATTAAAAGAAATAAATAGCTAAAAACTAGGGCTGTTACACTCTCCCCCACTTAAGAACTTTTCGTCCTCGAAAAGGAACAAAAGAAAAGAAACAAAGGAAGATAAGCTAGATAAACAAGAACTTTAAACGAATAGTTCCGGATTTGAAGCACGAAGAAGATCTTCTAGAATTGGTTTTACTCTTTTCAGTTCGACCGTCGGTCTATGGGTGGTAAGCGGTGCTCAGGCCCCGATGAGTAACAAAGATTTTTAAAGATTATAGAAAAGATTTCTAAATAGACTGGTATAAGCAATAGCCTCCTCATTCTGTAGCAGATAGGGAAGGACACTTAAAGATAGTTTGAAAACAAATAAGATAATAAATTTGCAATCATAATGCTTTGAAATCATTAAATTTATAAATTTGGAAATCATGCTACTAAAATCATAATACCTTTAAAATAATCTTCATTTATACCTTTTAAATTCAATGCCAAACAATATTCATTTCAAGGTTGAAATATTCCTAAGTTCATTTATAAAAAAAAAAAATTCCAAAACATTTTATTTTTAGAAACAGCAGCACTCATAATATGCTATAGTAGATATAATAGTATTCCTAATCAGTTTATTATGTACTTAACTCTGAATTTTAACAAATAACCTAACACTTTATTAAAAATACTTATCTTATAAATAAGATATTCCTTTAATAAGTTATCCTTGAATTTCCATTTGAAAACCAATTCTCAATTATCAAAATTTAGTGATATTAGAATACGTCTTAACTATTTATTTAGACATCAATTAAACTATGATTTGAAGATATATAATCCTTACTCCAAAAATATCCCTTTCAAATATATTTTCCTTATTCAAAGATACCTTGTTTATTACACAAACATATTCATTTCAGGAAATAACCTTTTATTAAAATCTCTTGGTTAGATTTACGGCTCCATATTAAATTAATTTGATTATTAAGACATTTGAATAAAATTCCTTAAATTCCTTTTCCTTATTTATCCCCATTAATCTTTTATAACTAAAATTTAAGTGTATAATATTTATTATAACCACTCAAATTTTATTCATAAAATCCTTTTATATTGTATATTATCCAATTACATGTTAACTTTTGAAAATCAAGGTAAGTTATATTAAATGAAATTGGGTGTTATACAAATAAAACTTTCAATTTAATTATCTCCAATTGGAACCTTTTTATTCAAATTTTTGTTATTATATTTATTTTCCTTCCTCAAGATAAACTTTAAGAATTAAATTCCTGATTCCCTTCAAACCATTTAGAGATAACTAAATATATATACCTAATATGTCAAATCAAATTTAAATTATATATCTATATATATTAAGTCATACTTTAGAAATTCAAATCAATTAAAATCTCAAGGAAACACTGTAGCCAGACTACAGAATGGTCTTTTCACTTCGAAACTCGAAAATGAATGTCGATGATGCTGCAGTCATCACCTAAATTATTTTCCAGCGACAAAGAGAAAAGCACTAATTTTAAAATTTCTTTGGAAACAAATTTCTATACAAAAATACTTATTACATCCTTTTAAAATTTAAACACAAGGTTTGAAATCATCAGAAATTTAATTCTCAAGTTTTAGTTTTAAATTCATTTCTGTTTCCAAATTAATTTATAACCGTTGTTTTATATTCACTTATTTATTAGACAAACACATGGCTTACAACACCATAAATAAAATCAAAACTATTATCTCTTGACAACTAGTTAAATTAATTATAAAATTTTGAAAATTATACTCATATATATAATATTAGATTTTAATTTCAAATATAGGAATAAACTTCTCAAACCAGGATAGAGACTCAAATTTGATGAACTCAAATCAAATAGAATTCAAGATAAATTGAAATCAGAAGATCAGAATAAGGAAACTGGGTAAGTCTATATAAGTCGCGGACAACCTTGACCTAGTCATCCGTGACTTAAAGAGCCATATCGATGTGGTTGGGGTAAATCTACATTTGATCCGAAGAGATAGAATTTGGAATAACCAAAGATACTAGCATATAAACCGAGGATAAATATAAATCTCCGGTGAATCAATGCTAATGGTAAAGGAGTTTCACCCCTTTATTAGAATAATGGCGAGACCGCCAATTTACAATAAAGATCATCCGAAGTGGAGTTATGAGATACTCCAGAATCTAAAGCAGATGAAAAAGTGAGGGATACGAATGAGCTTTGGAACCGTAGGGAATGTTCCAAAATTCGAAAAGAGAGTGGTTCAATCTCGAATGAACGTGATTCTGTAAATCAAATTTACCATACATTCTAAGTTTTGCCTAGAACCAAAGCTCTGATACCAAATGTAACGACCCAGTATTTTCAACCCTTCGCATCCGCACATGTCGGACTTGAATTGTTCAAAATACTGCGTTGTAAAATAAATTTGGCAAAACTCAGAATATGTAGTAAATAAATCACAGAATCACATACATATATCAGAACTCACAGCGGAAATAAAATATACAGTGGTTCATGAAGCCACTATAAAACTTTAACCAAATAGAATTTACATAGTTTAGAATCTGCAATACAGCTGTAGACATAAATAGAAACAGAGTCTTCCAATTTGATTGATTGCAAATAAGATAAAGACTGAAAGGCTTCCGGCAGTATGAATGATCTACGGGATGACATAACTCCGGAGAGAAACTGAAACTGCAACTCAGGCTGACCCGAGCGTAAAAATAAAACATAACACTCGAGTCAGGACATACATACTTATATAATGTAAGCTAATTCAAGTGTACTGTAATATAGAGCAAGTAACTTAAAGGATGCTTGGGACCGCCCATCCTCTAAGGATCCGTCAAACTATTTACTATGTAGTATATTGCGCTATTATACTAGTGTCTATTTATAAAATAAACTTACTTTTAAGTAGCGTTAAGGCTTTACATTTTCCACCTTAACACGTAATAGTCCCAGTAGTCCATCCAATATCATAGCTCCTCCTGATCGGGAAGCAACTAGAGGATACCACACGGGCTACGGGAGAAATCTAAACTCGTACAAGGCGCGGTATGGTAGGTGACACGGCACAACTAGGCAATGCCAGGGTAGATATACCAATTACGCATCCGGGCCGATGGTAACGCGAAGCCGCAGCAACCGCCCACCTCGAAACAACTCCCCAAATCAAAATAGAAGTGGCCACTGAATCAATCCAAAGTCATAATATAATATCGAAGAGGAGTGTCCGATCAGAGGAATGACCTCATTAACCCGTCGATCGCTCCTGTTTTAGCCACCTTATGCCAACTCACGGGAGTCGGGTCCACGTATTTACCTTACAGGAAACGTCGCCACCAACCTACTTCATTCTGGAATCTCCACCGCGTACACGGTTAGTCAAAGTGGTTTTCGGTATCGACAGAGAGTATGTCCATATCCGATCCCGGTCTCTTTGCCAACCCATCGTTATTATAACACCGTGGTCTTTTAAAACAGTTTATACTTTAAAACCAAAATAAACATTTCTATTTCAAACTATAAACACGATATCATTCAAAACCCAAAACAATATGATACCGTTATATTCAAGTATAATTCTTTTCCAAAAACCATACTGCTTAAAATTTATAATATCTGGAAACCAAATATTTAAATTATATCTTCAAAACATAATATTTTGGAAATTTTACTTTAAAACCATAACTCCCAAACACAATGGTTTGGACATTCAACGGTATATAGAATAAATGGTTTAACTTTATGGTTACTTTGTAAAGAAGATAATTTACATAGCTTTACAAATATATTTCTTTATTTAAAGTTTTAAACCATAATTTAAATATCACTTCATGTTCCCAAGACCATTTCAATTCCTATATATATATCCAATTGGAGTATTAATATTCAAAACTAAGGTTGGATATTTTTTTCTTTCAACAAATTAGTGTTTATTATTTCGTCTTGAATATTCCCATAAATTCCATAGATAAAACTCCAAAATTATGCCATTAAATAATTTCAAAATTTACTTAACACTAGAATGTTCATCTTAAATTTATTAAGAAAAATCCAGTTATAAATCTCATATCTTAAAGGTCTCCAAAACTTAAACATAAATATAATTTATCAAATTCCTTAAATTTCAAAACAATCAAATTCCAGATTCTATAGCACTTAGGAAATGCTACCTAAAGTTACGGGTAAAACTAGTCCAATTTCAAAAGACAGCATTTAAATGCTTTAGTAGATTGTTTAACTTAATAAATATTTCCAAATATAACTTATATATATATTTCTTAACTGAAATCTTATCCTTTCAAAAATCCAGAATTTCCAAAATAAGTTATATTCCAAAATTTTATTCAAATATTTATTTATTTATTTATTAACATTTATAACTCATTCAAAATCAATATAAAATCCTTTAAAGATATTAAATCAAATATTTAACTTCCAAAATAATTTTAAATATTTCAGAAAATATTATAAGGACCACGGGCCTGTATATAGTTTTCTAGCCTAGGTCAAGTGATACGGATTTATATCATTTCAATCCGTAATTTACAAACCCCGGGTTCTATCATTTCAAACCCGCAATCCCAAGTTAACAGTTAAACAGTTAACATAATAATAGCACAGTAATCATCATTTAGGCCTATCATTTCAGCCCACAACAATCTAAATTTAACAGGGAACTTGCAGTGGTGATTTAAGCAGTAAATAAACAATAATATAATATAACTGCAGAAATAATACAACAGATAATAACTGATGAGGTGTCAATTTAAATGGGATTCATCATTCTACGTTATACTACAGACAGATAATATTTAAATAAAATTTTTACACATACACTTGCGATAATTCACAAAATATATGTACATATGTCTGGTGAGAAATACTCACCTTAAACGCTGCAGTGGATCTAAATCAAACACGGTATCTACTTCGGAAAAAAAAAAACGGAAAGCACGATCAAACTTCGGCGGATGCAAAGCCTTGACTTAAATCTATAAGATCCAAATACCAAGTATGCGAATTTAAAAATTACGGTCAAAGCAAAATTTCAGAACAACTGGAACGAATAGAATAAAAGAAATTTAGTTCAACTTGCTCGACTACTACAACCCGCTAACCGTCTCAACATATCCTAGGCCCATACTTCAACCGTACGCATGCATAAAATAAATTGAATAAATTGCAAAATAAATTGCAAATTTAATACAATTGATTGAATAAAAAGATGTTATGCACCCAAACAAAACAAATACATGTTTAGACATTATTAAATTATTTCTCACATTTTTAATCATATTTATCATGATCAATTATTTTCATTCTCATATATATTTATTTAAATAAAATGACAATATTGGCAACAAACACAATACTGTTCAAATTATTCGATTTAATCAAATGTAGCCACTAACTACATTCGAATTCATTAAATAATACTTTATTTCACATACATGTTCATCATGTTTAGGCAAATTATTTCTTCTTTTACTTTTATTATTAAACATTAAAAGGTGATTATTGGTATACATCACCAATATCCTTTTATTAACCATAATAAATACAATCCATTGATATTTATCCACCCAAATTCTCAAATAAGTAGTTAAATTTATTTTTAACCATCTTAAATTTATTTCAACCATTAAAAATTGAAATAAATGTCATTTTATTATATTCACCCAAGATTTATTCATACAATATTGTTTATTTGAATTAAACAACATTTCATATCATTTTCTCCTTATCAATTTATCGTCTCCATTATTAAATTGTAATTCTTTTTTTTTTTTTTTTCTATGCCTTCCTCTTCAAACTGCACTTATCCAAATCCACAATACCACTAACTACATCATAACTACACTAATTCCATAGTCTAGCTTCCTACAATCAATTTATATCATTTCTTCCAGCCTACTACTAACAAAGTTCTATATGTATTTATAAATGGCACGGCATGATGGGGAAGTAGCCGAGCAAGGAAATCAGAGAACACAAGAAGGAGGAAGGAAAATTGGAAGAAGCAAAGAAATAAACAATGCAAATTATTTACCTGATAGAAGCTTGTACCAGAGAGGGACAAACAAGGAGATATGAAAACTTATGTGAATGAGGCAAAGTATTTATAGATAAACTTGCGAAATAAAAAGGGGAGATAAATAGGCAGGTTTGAAAACGTAAGAAATAAATGCAAGCGTTGATTTTTGAGTGCATGCGTTTAGGCAAGAGATTTATTTCCAGTTCTTCTTGTTTGAACGCTACACGAAAATTGTGATAAATGCATGCGTTGATTTCTCTTTCCAGTTTTATGTTTGAACGATATCACTCTTTTGGATTTTTTTTTTTTAGATAGCTTGCGTGATTTATACCAGTTATAATCTAAATTTAAAGCATGCGTTACTGCAAATTTGAACAGATTTGATTGAGGAAGCAAAACTTGAGCTCTTGCGTGATTTATGGTAAGCAATGAAAAAGCTTTTAACTGAAAAGGCAAAAGTAATAAATGCTTACATAAATATTTACTTGATCAATGGTTCGAAAAATTTATTTATTGCAAAACAAACGCAGTGGAAACAGAGAGATATAATGGGTATGCGAAAATTTGCAAAGATAGGCAAGATTTAAATTTTGAATGCATTTAATTTAGGTGAGAGGAAAAATGGCAATTGGAAGAGTTGATATTTTTGTGGATAAGGCTGCGTGAATAAATGAATACAGTGACATGCTCAAGAAACAAATGGTAAGAGGCAAATGTCAAAATGTTAAAAGAATAAAATTTTGTGTCACGCGCAAAGGAAGGCAAATTTGATTTCCATATTCTTCTAATCAATTAATTCCCCTTTAATTGCCTTTAATTGATTTCAATTGATTACCTTATCCCTTTTAATTACCCTCCTTAATTGATTTCAATTAATTACCATATTACCAATTAATTATCCTCCTTTAATTACATACTCAAATTTGGTTACTAACTTAATTAGTTAATTAACCCTTTTTGTTAATTATCAATCCTGCGACGTCTCACATTAATCCGTCCGCTTTGTAGGCACTGGTAGCCGGACTGGTTACACGGGCAGATTTCTCCTACAAAATGGGGATTAACCTCGTGTCCTCATGACATTAACCAAAAGAATTAACTTATTTATCTTTCATCAATTTTATTAATTTGCATTAATTATTCAATAAATTAATTCTGGTCAACTACTGAAATTTTACAATTAATTTCTCTATTAATTGTCATAAATTTCTTTTTGAAATATCTATTAATTGTCATTAACTCCATTTTAAAATATCCGTATGTGCCTTTATTCAAGTTTTGAATTGCTAACTAGGAATAAGGTAGATTTATCAAATAAATTGATTGTAAGTTTCATTGTTTTAAATTGCTTAACAATGTTCACTGCTAACATAATTAATATGTCAAAATTGAGAATATTCCACCAACATGATTTGCATGTCATAACCTACCAAATTAACATAATTAATTAACTACTTTAATATGTTACAAATTTTCTCCTTTTCCTTATTTTTAGGGAATGGGTATAACAACAGATATTATGATAATATCCAAAACATTTAGTTACCACTCACTTCATTATACATTATAAAAATTTCCTTTTTTTTTTTCTTCTTCTTAAATTTAGTTACAAAAATCATATTAAATTAACGAGTTTAATTCTCTAAATTAAATATTTAAACAATATTGGTAAACACAATTTATATAAATTATATTCCTAAAAACAAAAAAATTAAAAGAAATAAATAGCTAAAAACTAGGGCTGTTACAGTTTTCATATAACTTAGTGTATATGTACATATTGGATTTAAGTGTTGTATTAATTCATTTAGCCTAATTTATTTTCTCCAATTTCTTTTTGGGTCCAAAAGCCCGTTAGTGCACTAAAGGCAGAAATAAAAAAAAAGTGAGAAACTATTACCGTACGTACAAAATTGTTTTCATCTTCTTCCTCAAGCCAGTAAAAGAAAACAACATCTTTCTCAAAACCCAAGCTTTCAATCTTCAAATTATCTTCAACAAATTATGATTTTTATCAATCTAAAGTGAAATTAACAGGTAATCCAATTCAAAAACCTAAATATTTCATCAAAATCTTAATTTTTGAAGAGATTATTTGTTAACAATGAATTTTTTCGTTGCATGCATATGTTCCTTCTTTCTATAGGTTCTACGAGGCCAAATTAGCTCAAAGCTTCTACCTTTCAGCGAAAATCCGAGTTTTGCACTTCAAAAACAAGGTGAGTATCAAAACTCACACATTCTAGCTAAAGCCATGCTTCGAAATGCCAAAATCTAGCCAAAAATGGCTTCAATATATTGGTTTTATGTTCATGTTGTTTCCATGAAAACTGAGTTTGTGTGTCACTTTGCACGTCATTTTCTTCCCATTCCGACAATGAAATGCTGTCGGATTTTCTTCAGTTGATAGCCTGTGTGTTTTAGTATATGTATGCCAAATTTTATTGCAAAACACATTCGTTTGATGCCTGAAAACTACACTTTAAAATCAATGCAGCTTGAAAATTACCTGTACACATTTTGTTTTCTGAGTTGGTGCAAATACATGGTCTGAGTCCATGTTTGAGACAGCATATCTCTTTCATTTTTAGCTCGAATTGCGTGATTCTTTTTTTTGAAAGATAAAGTTTTCTACTACAAGCATACCGAATTTCAGGTCATTTCGATCTATATAGCTTATAGAAATATGCTGCCGAACTTTGATCTGAAGCATGTTTTTATCCAGTTTTACAGTAGAAACACTGCTTAAGTTCAACTTTAAGACATCATAACTTTCTCATACTTTATCCAAATTGCATGATTCTTTTTTTGTTTGAAAGATAAAGTTTTCTACTATATGCATACCAATTTTGAGCCCAATCCGATGCCGTTTGTTGCTCTGTTTTAGCCTGGAAGTGGAACCCAGAATGAATTATCAGGCCTGGGCACATTCTTGTTGAACTGTTACAAACATGGTCTGAGTCCATGTTTGAGACAGCGTATGTTTTTCATTTTCTGTCTGAATTCATTGATTCTTTTTTTATTTAAAGATGAAGTTTTCTACTTTGTATACACCAGTTTTTAGTTCAATCGAAGGTCGTTTGGCCACCAATTTTATGTTCGAAATTTGAACCCAGAGAAGATTTCAGACATGGGTATTATTTTGCCTAAGCGTTTTTATGTTCTTTTTCTATCCGACTTTTAACTTTTACTTCATGTTTTTGTGATATTTCTAGAATTTTTTGAGGGTTATGATGCCTATCAATAGGCTAGCCAAGTCACGATGGATTTGAAATTCAAATCTGAACTGAATTTGAATTGAATTTGAATGACAGTTTTGAGTGATTTATTTGATTTTGAGCACAGATTTTTTTCAAACAATTTTGAAATAATTTTTAAAACAAATTGGCATTTAAAATAATTATTGTGTAATATTTATAATTATTATGTAATATTTTTAAATTATGTTAAGCTATAAAATTTATTTATTCCTTATAATAAGGGAATTTCCAAATATCATCTTCAAAATTGATTTCGGAAAATGGTTTTAAAAGTTTGTTTTATCAAATAAATTATTATATATGAAATACACATTTTTGCACTATTCGATCGAATGAGAAGGAGAATTAAACGATTTGGTGAAACACGTGGTATGTGACACATGCGTTTACCTCATCGGTTAATTCCTGACTTGTCCGTTTGATCGTTTTGACCTTCGAGTCGAGTTTACCGATGAGATGAGGTAAACATTTTACCGCTTTGAGTGTGAAATTTACTAGAGGTTAGTTAATCGTTTAGTGCGAATGTGTGGTATGGGACGCACTTTAACACTATTCGGGTTCCTATTCGAGAGTTTGTGACACATTTTCCATTGCGGCGTGCTAGTACTGGACCTTCGGGTCATTGCCATTGCGGCGTATTTGTCTTCGAGACGTTTACCATTGCGACGTATTTGTCATTGTGACATTTTGCCTTTGGGCGAGGTACCTATTTGAGATAAAAGTACTTGGCAAGGCTTCAGCCACATTCACGTGCAAACACTTTTGAGATAGTTTTTTTGACTATTTTTCCTAGTGTATTGCCCCTTTCTGGAATTGGTCCTTTGAACCATTCGATATATCTTTCTCACGATTACCTTTTGGGAATTTGAACTCTTGAAAGTTCTATTTTTAAGATTTGAATTGCCTACACTGGCATTATATTAGATTTTCCTTTTGGCGTTTACTTGAGATTTTATTCTCCTCTTTGGAGATATATTTTCCTTATGGCGTGTATGACATGAGATCTCTTTATGCATGTTTTGGATTTGCCAAGATGGCGGGTTTAGGTTTTCCCCTAAACCATATTTGATATTTTATAAATGCTGATGATACGAGGCTCGCTACTTTTAGTACTTATGGGTATTTTGTCTCCTTTGAGATTATACGTTTGTGTAGTGATACCACATTATCACTTGATGTAATCATACACTTTAGATTGTTCCTTCCCATTCGGGAATATTATCACATTATCCTTATGCTCATATTATCGCTTATCCTTATAAACTGATTTGTTTAGTTAGACTGATGTGTTTTATGCTCGAGTCAGACCGCGGTGTTTCAGCCTAGGTACGTTTGGACTTAGCTTATTCTACTTCCGCATGGACTATTCTACGAGCTCTTTTTGTTATAGCTTTTTGAGTAGTCCTTTTGTTGCTACTCTGATATGTATATTCTTTTGACTCGCTTGTATATTTTGGTTGCTATACTACTTGACATGTATCATTTGCATACTCTGTGATGTATCTGTATGTGTGTGTGTATGATGATCTACTGTTTTGTGACGTGTTTTGCATTCGAGTTATTGTATTTTGTTCCGATAGATTCTATAACCACCTATGGTTTTGTGTTAAGTATTTATTGGATATGTTGATCCACTTGAGATAGAAAAAATATGGCATCAGTCGATGTATTCAATAGATATTTAAGACAAGGCTATAGATTGTCGCTGCTATCCAGCCCTACTACATTAGCAGACAGTATTACCCAGTAATACTCTTCGTTAATGTGGGTTTCGGGGTGGGGCGTCACAGGTTGGGGCGGGTTTTTCCTGCCCTAGACCCGCTCCGTAGACTCGGTACGGGTCTAGACTTTCATCCATATCCGAAAGTCATACGGTCCAGAATAGACCCGGCCCACCGCAAGATCCGGTTATTGTACATATTTATTCAAAATTATGTATTGATGTACATATATTTATTTATTTTATTTGTAAGAGGAATTGTCACTAAGTGATATAGTAAACATATATCAATGTATTTACAATGATAGGCAAAATAATAAAAATGAGGTATATGATAACGGTTCAAGAAAAATATGCATATGTTGTTATATAATTATTAATGATGCAACTTAATATCTGAAAAATCATACAATTTATTGAATGAAATATTAATATATCTAAGTTATAACCGCTTATGTATAAAGATTAACAATTCATCGTCACATTAAGCAATTTTATAAGATCTAAGTAGTGCTGATCAGATTGGGACGACTCAATCAACCCCGATGCAACCCCAGATCCGGTGATCTTAAGAACGGATCATGGCTCCCAGTGATCTAATAGGACATGTCTCGACTCAAAACATGGATGGATCTCAGGTTTAGACTCTAGTTCCGTCCTATTGCAATGGTCTTTTGAGTAATTCCCCTTGATTAACCTCTCCATCCATGCACCGGAAACATCCGGTCTGAATAACAATTCGCGCAATGAAACTGCCGCCATTTCTTAATTTTCATTGCCGCCATTTTTTAATTAGGCCGTCTTCTTTCTGGAGCCATTCTCCATTGGTTCCCCACCAAATATCCATTAACAATCTTCAGAGGCGATCTCACGGATAAAATTCGGAAATGTAATTATTTCTTCTGTTAATCTTCACTGATGCCTCCAATCTTTAGTTTCTTTTTACATCGTTCATTTTTTATTTGGTTTTAGCTAGGTTTAGGTCAAATTGAGAGCTTATGGCTGACATAAAGAGTAGAGATAGGATTATGCGGATTATGTTTGCTCTTTGGGTCTGTTAACTCCCCGTTCAATCTTTTAACGACGATTATCACTCAGTGTAGATATACTTCTAGTCTACTGAATGGCGATTTCTCATTCCGTACATATGATTACTGTTGTGTTATGCTGTTATGTGGCATACAATGGAGATTTCGACAGAATTGAAATGTGGTTTATACAGTCCTTATTTATTATTATTATTGCTGTTGTTGTTTGTTTCTTGGTTATTTTTCTTTTTCTTTTTCTGCGGTCTACTTTTGACTAATATACCATAGAAAAAGCAGCATACATTACTAAAGAGGCGAGTGTGCCACATTGTAAAGAAAAATTAACTTCTATTTTTGGATCAATGTCTTAACAGTTTAACATTCTAACTAGTTGCAGTGCTAAATATATGACTTATTGACTTAGATATATGCTAATGGTGGAGAATAGATGATCAGTGTTGTTGCTTGGGAGAGTAAAAGGGAATTTACTTAGTGCAAATCAACAAAACAAGCTTGCAGCTTCATATATGATTTCAGTTTGACCTTTATACTCAGCATTGTGAGCAGAACTTAATTGGACTATAATCAATGAAGTTAAATTGTAGCACAGCTAGTAAACTCATGACACCAAGTTACTCGCTTATGTAGCTTAGCCTTGCTTCAGAATACTTTATATATACGCGCACGGGGGCCCTGTGTGTGTAAATAATTTATACCGTGGTGGATGAGGTATTTCTATTTGGCAAGCTTATCATTTTAAAAGATGCAAGCCTTCTGCGATACTGACGAAGATACTTTATGTTTTATAGCAATATCATACTTTATATTTCATATAACGAAAGTGTTTTGTAATTTGTATATATATTATTAACTTGTAAATGAGTACAAGTGGCGAATTCAATAAATCAAGTGACACTCACGAAGTTGCCCTCAGAACTTATTCCAATGCCATTAATATTTTGCTATAATTGATGACTTTTATGTCAAAGAGTAATATGTAATTACTTTTGTGATATATTGATATTGTTTCCTAATTTATTAATAATGCTTTCAAACTCAAGTAGAATGTTATTTTTGCTGTTTTTTTTAATATGTAAAATTAAACATGACTGTATGCATTTTCTTGATTCCGTACAAATTATGATGTACATTTATGAAATGTAATTTGTTACATATTTCTTTCTCCTCTTTAGTATTAATATGCTTTTAAATATTAAAGTTTCCATACATATCCCTTTGTAACTATTAATTACTCACATTTTGTTTTGTTTTGTTTTGTTTTTCAAAATTCCAATGTAAAACCGCCATATCCCTTTGTAACCCTTTAATATCCATATCTTTTTGCTCATTGTGTGTTCTAGACACGTAATTTCGATTGCATTTCTACAAGCCAACCGATTTGTAAGGAAGTGTTTAATTTTTCTTTGTAATCATGGTGTTATTTAATATTCGTTTTCTCTTTTGTTTCATTCGGTCATAACTCTTACAAAGGTTTGATATTTAGATGTGTTTTAGGTTTTTAGCAACTTCTAATTTTTTTTTATGGAAATTATAAGGAGAGGAGTTAAAATTCAGTTATGAGTTAAAATGGGCAATTTTTTTTTTTGAAAACCCAGGAGAACCCGACGGACCGGTAAACTCCCGAGGAGGGTATTGTAAAGCCGTCCGCCGATTCAGGTCTCCGTATCCCCTGGTAAATTTATATAGATAGGGAAGCGCATGATAGGAACCGAACCAGTGTCTTTTTATCAGAACCCAAGCCTCTTTTTAACCGTGTCGCACCCACGGACAAAATTGGCACTTCCTAGTACATGGGTTATAGTTAAAGATGGAGTCCTTTATTTGCAATCTTCGATGCTCAAATGAATTGTGCAACTTTAGCACAAGCTAAAGATTATTAGTATTATTAATCCTTCTAATGCATTTCTGCAGTTTCTCTTGACCTTATTTTATTCATAGGTATACTGTATTAATGTGGCGTTTTATAGAGAGTTTATCGGGGATTCCTCTTCATATTCGAGGAAATGCTGCTGGTAGAGCTTCTCTAATTACAAAGGCCGAATTTCGAAAACTTTGGAACTGGTATAAATGGTCGGCATCCAATTGTTCAGAAGCTTAACTTTCAAGTTTCTCTATGTATAATTTTTTTTAGATTTGACATGTTGTCTATGCTTGAACAGGGCTTTCTTATTGCTTTAGAAGACACAATTTGGGATTCTGATGTTCATTTGGCATGTGAAGATGACATTGTAGCTTTGAGCTCTATTGGTGTTTTGCCTTTCTTCAGAAGTACAAAAATTGATACATGCAATCTTCGGAAAAAACCAGGCTTTGTGGTAAATATTTTCTTGGATAGACAGAGTAAAAACTAACCTTGTGCTCATAATCTTTACTTTTTAGGCGTGACATGTTTCCTTTTAGAGCATTTTACTCTATTTTTCCTGCATGAATATGTCTATTTGGGAATAAAACTATGGGAGTGATAGGAATGAGGATGAAGCGCGTACATAAAATTTGTGTAGGCTGGTCCTATCGGCACCCCTACAATTACCTTACAATCTCCCCCCTCCCCCCGTTGAATATTTGACAAAGTCTGAATAAATCAAGCTTAATAATCGGTATTTCTGGAGTAGAATAAGTCTTTAGTTTTTGAAAAGTTTGTTTCCTAGTTTTTCTCTGTTAGTTTCTGTTTCAGTTTGCTAAGCTTCTTTAAAAGCTCTCTGTAATGTTTATGCTTAATAACAGAAATCATTCAGACTTTCAATTTCCTTTTGTGAGCTATTGTTGATTTCTAGTTCCTTTATCTGGTATCAGAGCGAAAAGATACAAAGTGAGAGTTTGGAGAGATGACGGAAGCTGGGAATTTCTCGGTACCTGCTGTCCCAAAATTCGATGGAGACTACGACCACTGGAGCCTGGTTATGGAAAATCTTCTGCGATCCAAGGAGTATTGGAGCGTCATTGAATCAGGAATTCAAGATCTAAGTGGAATCACAGACCCTCCTCCTGCACAACAAAGGGCGTTTGACGAAGCAAAATTCAAAGATCTGAAGGCCAAAAATTATCTATTCCAATCAATCGATAAAACCATTTTGAAGACAATCGCCCAGAAGGACACATCCAAACAACTGTGGGATTCCATGAAACCAAACATCATGGAACAGCTAGGGTAAAGCGGGCACAACTTCAAAGGTTACGGAGATCGTTTGAGACTTTGGAAATGAAGATCGGAGAAAAGGTAGAAGCGTATTTTGGGAGAGTTATGGAGGTAGCTAATGATATGCGAAATTGCGGAGAGAATCTGAAAGATGTTGCCATTGTTGAGAAAATTCTCCGAAGTCTCACGGAGAATTTCAATTTCGTGGTCTGCTCCATTGAGGAATCAAAGGATATTGATCAGCTCTCTGTTGATAAATTGCAAGCGTCTCTGCAGATTCATGAAAGCAAAGTGACTGAGAAGAAAGGCGAAGAACAAGTCTTGCAAGTTGAAAACGAGCCAAGGAGTGCTCGAGGAAGAGGAAATTGGAGAGGAAGAGGAAGAAGCAGTTACAGAGGACGTGGAAGAGGCAGATCGTCAGTGAATAGATCAGCCATTGAATGCTTCAACTGTGGGAAGCTAGGTCACTACTCGTTTGAGTGTACTAAGAAGGCAAACTATGTTGAGTTTGATGAAGAAGAAGAGCTGTTGCTGATGGCTCACGCAGAAATAAGTAAGGCTGAAGAAAAAAAGGTATGGTTTCTCGATTCTGGCTGCTCTAACCACATGACTGGAGAGAAATCGTGGTTTACAGAGTTGAACGAAGGTTTCAAGCACTCAGTTCGTTTGGGAAACAACTCAAGATTGGCTGTTGAAGGAAAGGGTAACATCAGAATCGAAGTTGAAGGCATCATACTAGTAATAACCGATGTTTATTATATTCCCAACCTCACCAACAATCTCCTGAGCATTGGACAACTGCAAGAGAAGAAGTTGAAGTTCATAATCGAAAATGGGGTTTGCAGAATCTATCATCGCCAAAGGGATATAATCGTAGAGACAAAGATGACAATAAATCGGATGTTTTTGATTTATGCAAAGAAAAAAACAGTTTCTAAGAAGTGTCTAAAGGTGGAGGGGGAAGATTTGGGTTTCCTGTGGCACAGAAGATTAGGACATCTCAATAACACGTCCATTCAAATGATGAAAAAGAAACAGTTGGTGAAAGGGTTACCAAACATGAAAAACGAAGAAAAGGTGTGCACTGTCTGCAACATAGGAAAGCAACAGCGAAGAAAATTCCCAAAGAAGAGCAAGTGGAGAGCGACTGAAAAGTTGGAGCTGATTCACACTGATCTATGTGGACCAATCACTCCAATCTCTCAAAGTGGAAAAAGGTATCTGATGGTTCTTGTTGATGATTTCTCTCGAAAAACATGGATTTATTTTCTTTCAGATAAATCAGAAGCTTTTGAGACTTTCAAAGTTTTCAAAAACTTGGTGGAGAAGGAGGCAAAGACTGTGATTCGAGAATTGCGCACAGACAGGGGAGGAGAATTCACCTCAGACAAGTTCAATCAATTCTGTAAAGACAATGGCATAAAAAGACAATTGACTGCAGCATATACTCCTCAACAAAACGGTGTAGCAGAGAGGAGAAACCGAACAATAATGAATATGGTTCGCTGCTTATTGTCCGAGAAAGAGATGCCAAAATTCCTATGGCCCGATGCAGCAAGATGGACTGCACATGTCCTGAACCGGAGCTTAACGAAGGCGATAAAAGATAAGGTACCTGAAGAGAGATGGACGGGAATCAAACCAATGGTTGGTTACTTCAGAGTATTCGGATCAATTGCTCATGTTCACGTTCCAGCGCAGAAGAGAATAAAACTTGATGATAGAAGTCACAAATGTATACTGCTTGGAGTCAGCGAGGAATCCAAGGCGTATAGACTATATGATCCAATCACAAAGAAGATTACTATCAGCAGAGATGTCATATTCGAAGAAGATGCCAAATGGGATTGGAATCTGAACACACCAGAACAAAAAGAGCTCGTTTGGGGAGATGATGGATCTGTTGAAAGCGATGAAACTGATGAGGAAACAGATCCGGAAACTGCATAAGAACCAGAAGTCGAAAGTGAAGAAGCAGAAGCAGTAGAAGCTTCGAGAGCAGACATTCGAATGACTGAAACTGGAGAACAATCAAAAAGACTGAGAAAACAACCTGGATGGATGAAAAACTTCGTAACTGGAGAAGAAGTAAGTGATGAAGAAAATGCTTTGATAAACTTTGCTCTTTATACAAGTAGCGATGATCCGATTTATTTTCATGATGCTGCGAAAGAAAAAAATATGGAAAGAAGCTATGAAGCAGGAGATTCTTTCCATTGAAAAGAATCACACATGGGAACTCGTGGAACTGCCATCACAAGCAAAGAAGATTGGCGTCAAATGGGTTTACAAAACCAAGCTGAATGAGGAGGGGAAGGTGGAAAGGTGCAAAGCGCGGTTAGTTGCAAAAGGGTACTCTCAAACTGCTGGTGTTGACTACATCGAAGTGTTTGCACCTGTTGCTCGTTGGGATACAATAAGAAGCCTCTTAGCACTCGCAGCACAAAGAGGATGGTGCGTTTTTCAGCTTGATGTAAAAAGCGCTTTTCTGTATGGAGAATTAAAAGAGGAGGTTTATGTAGATCAGCCTGAAGGGTTTATCAAAACATGGGAGGAAGATAAGGTGTATCGTTTGAAAAAGGTTTTATATGGTCTGAAACAGGCACCAAGAGCCTGGTTCAGTCGCATTGAGAGTTACTTCAAGAAGAATGGGTTTCAAAAGAGCAATTACGATCACACCTTGTTTCTGAAATTCGTAGAGAACAAGTGTTTGGTGGTAAGTCTTTATGTAGATGATTTGATCTACTGTGGAAATGATGAGAAGCTATGGACAGAGTTCAAATCATCGATGCAAAAAGAGTGAGATGACAGACATGGGAAAGATGAAGTTCTTCTTGGGAGTGGAAGTGCATCAAGGAGACAATGGGATACATATCAGTCAAAAGAAGTACGCTAAAGAAGTGCTGGAACGTTTCAACATGTGGAACTGTAACTCAGTCAAAAATCCGATTTTTCCAGGCACGTTTCTCTCAAAGGCGGGAAGCAAACAGGTTGATGCAACACTCTACAAGCAACTCGTGGGGTGTCTGATGTATCTCACGGTAACCAGACCTGATCTCATGTTTGTAGTGTGTTTAATATCTCGTTTTATGGCTGATCCCAGAGAAGAACACATGATGGTTGCCAAAAGAGTCCTAAGGTATGTGAAAGGGACTCTGGATTTTGGTGTCTTTTATCGGAGGTCACCAATCATGGAAACAGTGGGTTACACCGATAGTGATTATGCTCGAGATGTGGATGATAGAAAGAGCACATCTGGTTATGTGTTCTTACTAAATGGAGCAGCAACCTGTTGGAATTCAAGGAAACAAGACATTGTTACTTTGTCTTCAACTGAAGCTGAGTATGTAGCAGCAACATCCTCTGCGTGTCACTTTGTTTGGCTGAAAGGTTTACTACAAGAGTTAAATGTGTTGGGCAATGATTGTATCAACATCATGTGTGACAACAGTTCGGCTATTAAGCTGTCAAGGAATCCGGTCATGCATAGAAGAACGAAGCACATCAATGTGAGGTATCATTACTTATGAAATCTTACTAATGATGGGGTTATGAAGCTTGTTTTCTGTGGTACAAATGAGCAAGCCGCAGACATCATGACAAAGCCCATCAAGCTGGACCAGTTTGAGAAGCTTAGAAGATCACTTGGAGTTCGAAGTTTGGAGAATTAAACTGACGATTGAGAAGTATGTCAGTTTAAGGGGAGGAATTTGTTGAATATTTGACAAAGTCTGAATAAATCAAGCTTAATAATCGGTATTTCTGGAGTAGAATAAGTCTTTAGTTTTTGAAAAGTTTGTTTCCTAGTTTTTCTCTGTTAGTTTCTGTTTCAGTTTGCTAAGCTTCTTTAAAAGCTCTCTGTAATGTTTATGCTTAATAACAGAAATCATTCAGACTTTCAATTTCCTTTTGTGAGCTATTGTTGATTTCTAGTTCCTTTACCCCCCCCCCCCCCCCCACACACACACCACACACGCACAAAAAGCACATTTACATCGACAAAATTGCCCTATTCATTTGTACATCCGATCATGTACGATTTTTACATCAAAACTATGCTTATATACAAAATTCATCTTCTCTATGTTCTTATTGTATAACCACCCAATATTTCTTTTGGTCTAGCTGTCTAGTATGTTGGTTTAGTTTTCAGTTTGTGCATTTTTCCTCTATGTTGGTGACTGATATAGTGTTTGATCAAGCAAAAACAGAACGATGAATGTCCGGTTCTTTTTTTTCCCTTTTATAGGTCGAATCTCCAGATTATATGTATTAACTTATAAGATCCATGCTGATTTTGAAATTATTTTGCAGCTAATTCAATGCAAATAGAAGCATCAACAAGTTACAAATCATACAACATACTCAATTTATCTTCCAATTTCAATAATTTCAAACTTTATCAAAACCTTGAACAAAAATCTCAATTGAAAATAGAACAGAGATTTAGGTAGTATTTGATTTGTTATTTTTAATTTTGGGTTTTCATCCATACAAAGATGCATACGATGCATATATATTGCCGAAAACGACCAATTTAGAAAACGAAGTTAACATACAAAATAGAATTTTTTTTTTAAATTTTCCGTCTTTCGGAAAATAACACAAGCACGTGAAACAATCCATTCTTCCGTCGTTCCTCTACCCCTTCGTCCTTCCATCCGTCTTTCTTTTATCCATTTCGTCGTCCCTCAATTCTTCTCATATTTGACATACATATTGAAAACTGAAAACACAAAATTCATTTTTAAAACAAACACTACGTTAGACTTTGAAGTTATTTTTTGATTGAATTATATGTTGGGAGAAAAAGAGAACAAATTCAAAAGTAATTGATAATTAACGAAGTAAGAAAGAAGAAGATGGGAGGAAGAAGAAGCTGGATGAATGAAGGGCAAGATGGGAAAGAATGTGGGTGTTAAAAAATTGCAGGGATGTGATTATTTTGCTGAAATAATTGAGGGGTGTAAGTTGAAAATTGGTGTGCGAATAAAAGCTGACATATGTGTAATGCTTATAACAGAATAATGTTCACGTTTAACATAAAATCCCAAGCTAAAATAGAAAGAGGGTCTAAAAATGTTTATAATTTCGTGTTTTATAGCACAAGTTTATCTTCCTTTAGATATAGAGAGATACCAATCCATGTTCCTGTGTTATAACTAAGAAATTGCCACTAAATTCATTTTTCTTCTTTAATTAACCATTATTAGTTTTATAACACACATGCTTCCAGTAACATTTTTTACCTTCAAATTGCAGCACAAGAGTTCTTCCTTTAATATCAAAATTTGCAAGCCGCATTTTAGCTGGTTATCATGATGGAAAGTTCTTCCTGCTTACAATACAAGTCCTAGGCTTGTTGATCCTCTGGCACTTGCACTGCTTTTCTACTATATTGTATATATAACTTGTTATTTCAGTTTTCTTTGAATAATCTGTTTTATGTTTAAAGTGATATATATGTCTGAATTTTCTTCAGGTAAAGGAAAATGATAGTCAATTTAAACGATGGTGGGAGGCACATATTTGGTATGAAATGTCATAAAAACTGTAAAATACTTTCGCATAAAATGCTTAAGTAACTGTAGATGTTAATACTGATTACTTCATTAATGTAGGCAAAGAGATGATGGAAATTGTGAAGTCGGCCTTGTCGAATAACTTACCATAGAGGAAAGCTCACGTCCCTGCATTTAAAGGTACACATTGAATTTTGTTATGATGTTAACCTATGCAGCAGAGTTGAATTTGTGTAATTTTGCATATAATATTTGCAGTTAGAAATCTCAAAGGTAAGTACAAGAAGTTTACGTCTACTAGAGTTCAAGACATTTTCCGAGGAGTTTATATTTAAGGTACACCTCATAGAGTACATCTGCCATGATTATTGCTTGTAGGTTTTGTATATTTACCTCATTATGAAAATGTTTCTTCAAAGTTTAATTGCCTTCAGGTTTCTCCTTGTTTTTAATAATTAGCAATCAGTTGATCTCGTAGAAAATTGACAGGTTGGTCTAATAGAACATTCACCATATAGCATCATTTTATAAACAATGATTTGGTTATAGTAGATTCTTAATAGAAGGTGTGAACTGTTAAACGATTATTATACACTGAATAAGAATGTAGATGCTATTTTTTCAAAACCGACTTTAGCTCAGTTGGCAGAGCGGAGGACTGTAGTTGAAATGCAGAATTGATCCTTAGGTCGCTGGTTCGAATCCGGCAAGTCGGATTTTTTAATTTTTCTTCTTATGTTTTCTAATTTCATTTTCAACATTGTAGTAGTATTTTTAAAATTTTCCATCAAACAAAAATAGACTTAATTGCTATATTATTATTACACATATGTGTGTGTCTGCACACACATATGTGTTTACACACACAAACATATATATACATATATATGTATTCTTCTTGTCCACAGAACAAATTGTTTATACTGCAGATTGTTGCCATCAAATGTAATGTACCTTTTCACATTGTATCGACTCCTCAAAAGTTCAATGATGTAAAATTTGTCTCTATAACAGATTACACATTTATTTATCGTTTATCATCTTCTTTGGGTGTAAATTTAATATGATGTGTTGAAAGCATTTTATACAGACGTATCTTCATAGAACAATATTATGGTACACAGTTAATTCGGCAAGTCGGATTTTTTAATTTTTCTTCTTATGTTTTCTAATTTCATTTTCAACATTGTAGTAGTATTTTTAAAATTTTCCATCAAACAAAAATAGACTTAATTGCTATATTATTATTACACATATGTGTGTGTCTGCACACACATATGTGTTTACACACACAAACATATATATACATATATATGTATTCTTCTTGTCCACAGAACAAATTGTTTATACTGCAGATTGTTGCCATCAAATGTAATGTACCTTTTCACATTGTATCGACTCCTCAAAAGTTCAATGATGTAAAATTTGTCTCTATAACAGATTACACATTTATTTATCGTTTATCATCTTCTTTGGGTGTAAATTTAATATGATGTGTTGAAAGCATTTTATACAGACGTATCTTCATAGAACAATATTATGGTACACAGTTAATTCCTTATGTTATTTCATATATTTACTAATTAAGGGGCTGTTTATTTTTGGAACTGGTGTTTTCTAAAATATTTACATTTTTTTTTCTACAACAATGTTTCAGTTGTTTAAAATAGAGTTCAACGGAACAATCAACTCAACAATGTTTCAGTTGTTTAAAAGAGAGTTCAACGGAACAATCTAGTCCAATAATCAGATTCCTAAACTCAGAATATTTAATGGTTAATGATAGTTACAATGGCTGAAAGTCATTGTGCTAGATCCAGATTAAGTATATACTGCTCTAATGATGTCTTGCATAACAGTTATCGGTTTTTATATGGAAACTAGATAAATGGTTAGGATTGTTGCTGTTTATAGGATTGTTGCATAGCGGAAAAATTAATTTCAAAGGAATTTATATAAATGAATAAATGTCACATTTAAAAATGCTAATTTTTTTTAGAGTAATATAATAAATAGTTTCTAATATGGTATTAGAGCGAAACTCGATCCATGTTTAAGTTCAACTGAAATATGAATTCTTTTGGTTTAAAATTTGCCAAATGATCCTAAATAAAGAAACCACTTAATTTGCCAAATGATCCTAAATAAAGAAACCACTTTCTCCTGTCAATTTATTTTATGATAGTGTGTACCAAAACTCTCGGGAAGATTGAAATGCGATAATGTCTGTTCAGGAGCAGTCCTTCGCTTTATATAGATGCTTGAACCATTGTCTTTGTACCTTTCTGACCGTGCTCAAATTAACAATGTACTCAGTCGGAAACCAGTGTAATAACAGTTTTTTTTCTAATAACTTTGGGATGTTTATAGAAAGAGTTGCAGCTTCTGAATGGAGATACTACTCTTCGATTACATCATACAATCTTTTGGCAATCCAAGTCCAACCAACAAATACACAACATATATAATTCAAAGCAATTAGTTTTGGTGAACATAACTCTTCAAATGCATTACTTCTAACACAACTAGGACTTTCTATGTGGTATGCATGATTAAAATTCTACATGTTTAAAACGTACATGGAAAGAACCAATTAAAGTTTCTCATTTGCACGACAGTTTCATATTCAAGACCGCTCTCGCTGGAATTACAGATTAATAATTTCTGATAATAAAGAATCAAAACACAACTTAATGTGCCAAAGACCATCAGAAAGTACCAAGCATTAAACATTGAAGTGTGGATCTAAAGATTTTTGTTTGAAATCAGTGGAAATCAACTGCCATTCTTTTCCTTCTTTGGTCAAAATTCAATTCTATGGCTACGAGTATTATAATAGAAAAAGCATGGATTGGTTGTACATAAATATCTGTAGGGTCACGGTTCATATGTGCCTTATCACGGTGATAATAAATTCAATCTGAAAGCAACATAAGCCTCTCCATCATCTTTTTCTCCAATGAAAACCATTCTTGTTGTAAAAAATAATAATGCAACGTTTTTCACTGATTTCATGGTGAGGTTTTAGCATAACCTCTAACTCTGTTTCCTTTTGTTATAGAAGAAGACTCGTATACTATGCAAAGTCCTTCCAATTTTTAGCATCTTCTTTTGACCTGACTAGTGTGTTAAGATTCCACCCCTTCAAAATAGTAAAGTAGTGTAATACAGTCATTCTCCAAACTTCTTTTTCCCATATTATGATTAGTTATTCATATTCTTTCATTTTCTTTTCCAACACATATCTTCATCTGGAAAATAATAATAATTATGCATGAATTGCACTCTACAAACACATGTCACAAATATTTTCCCAACCTCACCCTAGTTGATCATGATCAATTTCAGTTTGAACCAAGAGAAGACATATGTTTCTTCCCAAATATATCAATCCATCAATTAGCTACAAATATCCAGAAAAGAACTGCCAATGAATCAAAATATGCTTTCAAACTACTCAATGTTGGTCATAAAGAAGATAACAGTTTTGGCCAGAAGGTCCGATTAAATAGCAGTAAGAGTGCAAAAGGCAAGAAGAATTCATGGGATGATATGCCTAAATTCATTCTTGCAGGTGCAGTTTCCACCGTTATTTCCAGGTTCGCCCATAATATATATCATTTATATATGCCAAAATAAAATTTGTTTTTCTTTTTTAGTCATAGACATTTCTTTTCTTCTGCTTTTATTAGGACATTTGTGGCGCCACTAGAAAGAATAAAGCTAGAGTGCATAGTTCAAGGATCGAAAAACCCTTGGTTAAAGATTGTAAAACTGATTTGGGTATCAGAAGGTTTGAAGGGATTTTGGAAAGGAAATGCACTCAATCTTTTTCGTATGGTCCCATTCAAATCCATTAACTTCATATTATATGATATGTATCTCAATCATCTAAGCTCTTCTGAAGGCAAAGAAATCACTTGTCAAGATAGACTAATCGGCGGAGGCATCGCGGGCATAGCTGCCACTGTTGCTTGTATTCCCTTGGACACTGTGAGCTCTACTATATCCTTTGTACATCACTTTTAATCCATATAACCAATTTTAAAACAAATTACACACTTAAATTACTTTTAAAACTATTTAAAAAACATCTTTATGCTTACAGGTTGAAAAGAACATTTTGTATTTTGTTGTTTCAAACAACAATAGAAAAAAAATACTTGTGGTGTTTGAAACAGCTCATAGAAAATGTCATTTTCTACCACATAGGGAAAAGAAAGTGGACTGTTTTGTGATTGTTTTTCAAATCTGTTCAGATGTGGAATGTAATTTTGAAACAACTAGAGAAATTTGCAACATGTGTTTATTGTGTTAATTGCACTGCACATACAAATGGATATACTTACTCTTCCACTAGCCCTTGAATTCAAGTTAATTTCGGGTTATTTGGCCCTTGAATTCGAGTTGTATGTAGCATAGACTCGTTTATCTCCTTTAAAGCATCTTCAACGGCTTCAACACTTAATATTCAAATTTTTGAATATTACTAAATGCTTATTTAATAAGCACATGATGTTAGACATAAATAAGTGTTTAAATTCAGGTGCTCATTTAACAAGCGCCTGAGCGCCTAAACAATTTAGAATTCTGAATCTCAAACTGAATATTAATCTTAGTATACATATTGAATTGTGCTGTTGGAGATCTCGATCTGAATATTAACCCTTGAATTCGTAACAGTTGGAGATGCTTTTAGAAAAAGGTCTAAACGGGCAGGATTTTGTTTTTTGTTTTATTTTTTTCTAATTTTTTATATATATTTGTTTTAATTTTTTTTGGTTTTGTTTATATTTCTGTTGCTATGTAACCATATATGTGAGTATATAATCTTGAATTCATTGTTGGACAGATAAGAACAAGGCTAATAGCTCCAGGAGGGGAAACACTAGGCGGCATAAGCGGATGCATACTCCACATGATACGTAAGGAAGGCTACTTGTCTCTGTACAAAGGACTGACTCCTGCACTTTTAAGCATGGGACCTTCTAGTGCAGTGTTTTACGCAATCTACGATGTGCTCAAAAGCAATCACATATCAAATATGAAAAAAATGGGAGTTGATAACAAGGAAATGGGAGTAATTAGAACACTGATATATGGTGCAGTAGCTGGTGCATGTGCCGAAACTGTTGTGTATCCTTTAGAAGTTGTAAGAAGACAGCTTCAGCTTCAGCATTCGATGAAGCTAGGGTTGGGGTCTGCTTTTGTGATGATGATCAAGAGAGATGGTATTGGGTCTCTTTATGCAGGGTTGTTTCCTAGCACATTACAGGTTTTGGTTCTTCTTTACGTTCAATTCTGTAGTGCCAATAGTCTATCCTAGTGTCAGAAACACTTTCGTTTCACGTTGCTGATTCGATAACTATGTTCAATTTGATAACATTACAGTTATTTTTCTGAATTGAACCAAGTTTTGACATCCTGTCATATGCCCATTGAATTTAGACTTCACTTAGTCTCCACATGCTGTCATTCAATATCTCCATGACTGGGCATGTTTAAAATCCATTAGTTGATATGTTACATATGTATATATTCAGTATTAAGTCAGCAGTCCATTAGTTGATATGTCAACTAATGTACCACTCACTTAAGGGTGAACCGACTTAGCATAAACACTTTCTTCATATTTGTATCCATGGCTAATGAAGTTAGCGTACAGGTATTACCATCGGCGGCATTGAGCTACCTGTTTTATGAGATGATGAAGTCTGTACTGCAAATAGGTTGAAATTTTCTGCGGGGATGAATTTTCTGTATCATGCATACCTGAACACGTAATATACAAGCATCTTTAAATTCTTATCATTGATTTCATATCCTCAATTTGGAACATGAAGGCCTCAATGATGATCATCAATGGTTACGTTTGAATTTTCATATGTCATCTTCATATACATTTCAGTGCTGAATCTTTACATGTAATCCTAAATTCTAATTGGATCCCTCAGATCTGAAGTACTTAAACATTGAATCTTCACATGTCATCTTATATCATCCAAGTAATAATATTGGATGAAAATAATAATATTCGAAGATAAACAACGGTGAAGATAGATTTAAAACATAGAAATCAAGAGAGCAACATACAAGATTCCTTCTAACAACCATTTATATTAATTCCCAAAAAACAATTGTTTATAATAAGCCCACCAAATAAAAGTAAACAAAAACAAAAATAGAATTAATAATTTAATTGAGAACGAGTCTTGATCTCTATAACAATGACTTTTCAGTGTTTAAAAAGAAAACAAAGATGGAAAAAAATGAGGAATACCAAATACTTGTCCACAATTTTCTACTTTCTTCTAGCTTCTATTTATAACATCAATTACTTAATAAGCAAGTTAATATTATATGACAAAAAATAAATTGATTAGCCACTTAGAGAGAGAAATAAACATAACCAAACATGTTTGTATTAATTAGGGGAAATAAAATTTTCCTTTTCTTTCTTTTGCATATTTGTTTCTTTCGATTTGTACTTTTGTATCACCAAAATTTAGCGCTCCACCTTAATGCAAAACCATATGTCTTCAAAACATTCTCAATATCCACCTTCAATCAAATCGTCTTTTCAAAGAGAAAAATAAAAAAGTGGTCTCATCAAATAAAACACACAAGCCTACTATCTTTAGATCAATCATCACTCTTTTCTTCTTAATCATACCAAATCACAAATCACTACCATCACCTAAAAGTGATGTATCCCTCATCATGAGATACACCACACAATTTGGTCTCGAAAGAGTTTGTGATACCACAAAGACCTCCATAAAGTCTTCATGCATTTTTCAACTCGACGTCCGTCTACCACTTGACCCGAACTCTCCACAGGATCACCATTGATACCTCGAGCACCATCAAAACGAAGACCCCTATTGAAAATATGACTACCAACATGTCCATCAAAAGCAATGGACACATTCACCTCACCACCTACATGTGGATTAGGTTTTTCAACTATCACCGACTTCCTATTATTGACCACATGACTAACCAATCTATAAAGGTTTCCATCATTAATACCCCTCTAATCACGATATGATCGCCCTTCTTCACTTTTAGAACTCCACCTCGAGTCTTATAAGTGCAATCATGACGGTCTAACTGACCAAGCGAAAAGAGATTATGCGAACTAGTAGAAACATGTCTCACGCCCGAGACTTCCCTAATCATGCCATCATGCATATAAAACCGGATAGATCAATACCACAAACTGCTAGCTCTATTCCGTTGGCGGTTCTAATTATGTCGACGGTCTTCTTATACGAAGAAAAACACCTCACATCGCTTCATACGTGAAAACTAGCACTCGAATTCATCTTCCAAGGCTTAACATCACCAATGGGGATATCACAAGAAGTATCACTGTCGCTACCTTCAGCTATGTCAGCCCATGTATCACTATCACTGTCATTATGTATAACATTCTTTTGATCCCTTTTATACGCTTCACATATGTTGCGCATATAATCCTTTTTATGAGAATAATAACAAAAGATACTTTTCAACATACCTTTACCATTAGTTTTTCTTTGGTTTTGTATCCCTCTTTGAGTCCCCTGCTACTATAGCATCATCTTCAACTGATTTCAAGATTGAATCTTTTCTTGTAAGTTCTTCATTCAAGAGACTATTCCAGACAATATCCAATAAGAAAGTTCCATTAGCGTTGGAGATACTTAATGGCACAACTAATTTTTCCAACTTTCTAAAAGCAAATTCATCAACAAAAGAACTTGTAATTCATCATCAAATTTGACATCCATACTTAGCAGATGATTTATTACATCTTGAAATTCGTTCAAATACTCTGCTACAGACTTCTCTCCATCCTGCCTCAACTGAACCAATTTTCGAACAAAAAAAAACTACCGGTAGCACTTTTTGATTCATATAAAGATACCAATTTGTCCCACAAAGCCTTCATGGATTTACACTACTACAAAATAGGCCATCTGCATCTGTTGTTTACCCCCTTTTGCATCAGTTCAACGTCCGATGCACATGCAACCGATGCAACATGCTTAACAGTTTTGCATCAGTTTCAAAACCGATGCAAAACGGTCTTTTTTGCATCGGTTGTTACTAACAACTGATGCAAAATACGATTGGTTTCTTGGACACAGCCCTCATGTTGCATCGGTTGTAATGAAAACCGATGCAACAAAGGAACTTGTTGCATAAGTTGTTGTTGAAAACCGATGCAAACTAGTCCCTCTATTGCATCGGTTTTTTATAACAACAGGTGTAAACTAATCCCTCTATTGTATCAGCTATTTATATCTGATACAAAAAAACCATTCTCAGAAACCATTATTACAGTACTCAAATAGACAATATATATATATATATTATTGATTATAACAAACAATTATTGCATGCAATATTACAATCATTCAAAATTAAATTTGATTGCAAATACAAACTAAATAACATAATACCAAAATAAACATATATATCAATTAAAGTGTTAATAATCTATACAAAATAATGGTTCATACTGTAACAACCCGCATATTTATCAATTGTATATTTAAATATTTTATCGTTCGTCGGATTTTGGTCCGAAAAGCTACTTTTTGCAAACAGTCGAATTAGGACTTGAGACCCCTCCCATTGAGTTCAAAATGCCGTTTGCAACCTTTCTGAGTATAAACATTGATATGTTTGGAGCTAGCTAAAAATTTGACCTTTTTTCACTTTGCGTTTGGGTTTGGGTTTAGCCCACTAGCCAACTTAATACCCAAATCTGAACCACTTCTCCCCATTCACTCTCACTTCCTCCTCTTTTCAGTTCTAAAGCAAAAATGGTGGAAGAGAATGGGAAATAGAAATCCAAAACCCTAGTTCATTTGCAAAATTCAAGATCTAGCTCCAAATTTCAAGAGAACCCATTGGTAAGCCTTCTCTTCTTCTTCTCCAACTCATTCTCTTATCAATTTCAGAAATTTCTAAACCTAACTTTGGGAATGTTCTTCTTTTAAAGCTTAGAATCAAGCTTCTTGTGTTGGATTTGAAGAGTGATTAATTCTCCTTTGCTTTCAAGCTTCTTCTTCATTTGTTTGGGTTCAAAGGTGAGATTTTTATCTCACATCTTAGTCTATAACTATCTTCGATTGTTGGGTATGAATTCCTAACACTTA
This sequence comes from Allium cepa, assembly GCA_030765085.1. Classification (NCBI taxonomy): domain Eukaryota; kingdom Viridiplantae; phylum Streptophyta; class Magnoliopsida; order Asparagales; family Amaryllidaceae; genus Allium; species Allium cepa. The sequence goes on from CM060942.1 coordinate 492,399,899, forward strand.
TTCGTGTGCATATGCTTTTGGTTTGGATTGATTTGGTGAATATTCCAATTTTTGGTGTTTTGGGTTCAATTCTTTAAAAATCATAACTTTGATGTTTGAACATGTTTTTGGTGGCGGATCGGAGAGCTAATGGAGCTGGGGTATCAATTGGCTAAGGCTCCTTAGGTCCATTGCTCGAACGGTCGCGTTTTGGAGGAATTTGCACTTCATTGAAAAAGGGCAGGAACTGCAGAAATTTGCAGTTCGGCCGACCGAGCCCTGTAGCCGGTCAACCGACCTGCTACTAAAAGTGCATAGCACTTCTCTGTCTCAGGTCCGGTCGACCAACTACAGAGCTCAGTCGACCGACCTGCTTCCTGAGAATTTTTCTAGAACAGGGTCCGGTCGACCGAGCTTTGTAGCCGGCCGACCGACCTGTTGCTGTTTTGCCTATTTTGCGTGGTTTCCAAATTTAATCGATTCGTGTTATTTCCCTATTTGTTGTTATCATTTGTTATTAACTTTGGTGACTTCTTTCTTCGGGAATTTTTGGAATATCCGTTTTGATGGATTCGATATCGATTTCTTTGGATTTTCATTCACGTCTCCGAATGTGAATTTTAGCGATTGATTGTTCCTACAATCTTCTTTGTGATTTGTCACTTTAAAAATATAAATGTTTCAATACTAGTAGTAAATATCAAAATTCTTTCATCAAAACGATTTCAACACTATTTTATTACAAAACTCGTTCTCTTAAACCGTTTTCCAATCTATTAGTATATACAAACCTTTATCTCACTCGTATGAGAAATCTAATTAAACGACTTAGTAAAACAAGTGTTATAAAACGTTTGCGTTTACTTCGTCAGTTAATTCTTGGACTTGTTCGATTGAATCTCTTGTGATAATTTTCTAGTGGAGATCTACAATTTGTTCGTAAATATTTAAGTTAAGCCAGTGGTTATGGGACATGAAGCTAAGCTCATATATTTACTAGCTTACTGTAATTGACACTTCTTGATGATCATGACGGTCATTTTTATGTTTTAGACTAGCAATGTGCGATGTCTTTGTGATTTGGTTCATCGGATGTCACGCTGTACGACGTCGTTGTTCCCTTTGATTGTGATTTGGTTCATCGGATGTCACATTGTACGACGTCGTTTTCCCTTTGATTGTGATTTGGTTCATCGGATGTCACGCTGTACGACGTCGTTGTTCCCTTTGATTGTGATTTGGTTCATCGGACGTCACGCTGTACGACGTCGTTGTTTCCTTTGATTGTGATTTGGTTCATCGGATGTCACGCTGTACGACGTCGTTGTTTCCTTTGATTGTGTTTTGGTTTATCGGATGTCACGTTGTACGACGTCGTTGTTCCCTTCTATTGTGTTTCTGGATCATCGGATGTCATGCTGTACGACGTCGATGCTCCGAATTATTTGATTTCTGGATTCCTTGTGTTGATTTCTGGAATTTATGTTTCACCAACTTTTACGATTGGCATTGATATATATGTCATTTATTGTGGCTTGATGAATGAAATTAGGAGTATGACATTTCTTTTGATCCTTGAGTAGATTTTTGTGATATTGATTAATCTTGTGACATCCCGGAATTTTGACCCTATTATTATTATAATTTTTTTTTCAAAGTTAAATAAAATATAATATTTTCATTCATAAATAAATAAGATATTAGATATTATTGGTTGTATATGTGTTATGAAGGAATATAGCTTCAAAATATAAAGTAGACTCTTTTAACAATATTCAAAATTAAATCTGTTTTATTCTATTACATTAAAATTATATATTAATGACACTTAATATCAAAAATAATAAATGTAGTTAATAATAACAAGTATAATAACACAATTCTTTTCATATTAACTATAAATATAAAAGAGGGAATTAGGTAGAAGGACAAACTTTGATAAAAAATTTGTCTTAAGGACATGAAGATTCATTTTTTGGCTGAAGGACAAACTTTGAAAAAAAATTAGGCTCAAGGACAATGCTAGTTCTAACTAGCATTATATTCAGTTTTTACACTATACAAAATGCTAGTTCTAACTAGCATTTAATTCAGTTTTTACACTATACAAAATGCTAGTTCTAACTAGCATTGTCCTTCAGCCTAATTATTTTCAAAGTTTGTCCTTCAGCCTAAAAATGAAACTTGTTGTCCTTCAGCCTAATTTTTTTTCAAAGTTTGTCCTTATGCCTATTTTCCACAATATAAAATACATTAGTGCAAATACATTACTAATCAAATATTGAAAGGTTTTGACTATTAAATAAAAATAAGATTTAAGAAGTGTTTTTAACAATAGCTTTATAAATAAAATAAAGTAAGCTTATAAATATTTAATATAAGTATAATATAAAAATATAGTTATAAACATAAGTATACATAAACAAAAGTACAAAATATAATATGTATAATATATAAATAGAAATGTTAACATCAGCAATGAAGAAAATTTGGAAACCTGCAAACATTGATCTATATATTAACATAAGTATGTTCAAACAAAAAGAAATCTGCAAGTATGAAAATTGAATACATCTTAGTACAAATATACTGCAAATATCTTTGTAAACAAGTTTGTCAGAAAATACTAATTAGTGTAAACCCATATGGAACATATTAGTACAATCTTAAGCCTGCAAATATCTTTATTCAAATATATGTGTCAGTAAATATTGATTATGTTAGCATAAATAAAGACATAATGAAACATGCTAGTAAACTCTACATGCATAGGTAAGCCAAGTATTCTTATCAAATGAAATATTTTGTATAGACCAAATCTGCAAATATCTTTGCAAAATAAACAAGTTGTCTGCAAAGCATTTAAAAGTGTAAACCTAAATGAAACATTCAGTACAAACAAAGCCTGAAATATGTTATACCATATGTTGTGTCAGCAAGCATTAATAGTATGTTAACATATATGTTAACACAAACATTTAATTAGCCTACTTTTATGTACAGAAAAACAAAATTTATTCAGCCGAAATGGTTGAATTGACTTAAGTTTTAGTACATGAAAAAAATAAAGCAAGATATTTATCAAGTGAAAGCTTATTGAAGAAGGCAGCTTGTTCAAGTTATATATATGTATTCAACATTCTTATTTCATTTAGTTCAGTCTTTAACTTATGAAACAAAACTGAGAAGAAGCAAAATAAATAAACAAAACTTTATATTTGCAAGTCAAAACAAATTCAGGAAACAAGGAAAGTTACAGGAATTTCAAAACTGCATACTATCAAGCTTAATCAAATTCAAGCTTCAGGTTTCTTGCATCAACAACTACTCTCTGTTTCAACAGTAACTAGGTGAGTAAACTTATTTTTCTGAACTTTTAATTATGATAATAAATTCATGTATTTGGTGTTGCTATGTGCTGATAACAAGAGAACAGGTAGTGATTTTTGTTTTACTGGGAAGTGTATGTCCTTCATTGTTTTAACTTTTCTGGTCAAGAAAGTGGAAAGAAAAGGAATTTTTTTTATAGAACATTGTAAACTCAGGATATTTTAACTAAATAAATTTGTTTAGTGTTTATTCTTAAAAACAAAAACAATCTGGAAGTGGTTTAAAGTTTGTCAATGGAGTCAGCTTCATCATGCTCAGGTTTACAGTAAAATAAATCAAACTGTTAAAAATACGAATGTATTAAGTTAATGATTTGATTTCATAACATGGTTTAAAGCACGAAGCTAAGATTTTTAAAATAGAAAAAAATGTTTTTAGAACATTGGATAAGGAGTAGTTCAGTGATGAAGCAAAATTGCATATTTGTCAATTTCTATCTGTTCCACGAATCTTAAGTGTTGAAACTTGTTGTGTAGCTTGCTTTAGGGTTCTTGAATTTAGGAAAAATACAATAAAATTTTTCGAAAGCAAGATTTGATGAGGTGAATCAATAGTAGGGTTTAAGGGGCCGGTGTTTTGTTCTCTGTTCATTCGTTGATCGTGTCGCCGTTGCTTAGCCGAGTGACATGAGGTTTTGGAGGAAGTAAGGAGGTGATGTTGGCGAGGTTTAGCCGAAGGCACGTCGACTTAGGCGGTCGCGGCAGTGAGAACGAGGTGGTTTTTGACCACTGGGTTCGTGTTAGAGTTCGACATTTAGGGCATATTTTGAGTTCGTGGTAATTGGGTATATCTGGGTTTGAATTTCGCGTGAGGGGATGCTTTATGACTTGTGGGTGGCGTTGTGATGCGATGGCACGGTGGTGGACCGCCGTGCACGGCGGTGGGGAAGTATATGCTGGGGATCGACTCGAGTTTAACTCGAGAATATTAGCGTGTTGCTTCGGGTTTGCAACTGGTGGGTTGAGCACGTGTGTTTGTAAAGTTAAAGACTTTAAACTTAAAAAAAAGAAGAAGAAACATAAGAATTAAAAACAGAGGAAGAAGAGGAGAGGCAGGGGAGGGAACACGAGAGAAGCTCTGGAAATCTCGAGTTTGACCCGTGGTTTACTTCGGGTTGTTTAATTCCAGTAGCCTGACAACTTTGTTAGGTTGAAGTATATAGTTAGGTAAGTTAAGTATTGATCTAGGATAATGTTTATAAACCGGTTAATAGATGATGGACTTAAGTTTTATAGGAAACAAAGAAGAGTAATTAAGTTAATTTCGAAGTAAATTAAGAATGTAATCAGTTTTATAATTAATTTAATAAGTAGTTCAAAATGTAATTGAATTTGTAATTAATGATTTTAATGATAATCTTGTAATCAATTGTAATGAAGAATTTAATTAATCATTTGAAGTTGATTAATTGACAAATCGTAGTTAACGAATTAATTAAATAATTAATGATTGAAGGGTTAAGTTAATTAATAATTAATGATTAATTAAGCAATTAATAATAATGAATTGTGTAATCGAGCTTTAGAAATCAATAATTAAGGTTATTGATTAGTAATTAAAAATTAATTCATTAATTAAGTGAATAATTAATAGGTAATTAATGAATTGAAATAAGTTAATTTATTAGTAATTGATTAAGCAAAGAATAAAATGTAATTTATTCTTAAGCATGCAATTAAGTTTTTAACAAATCAAACTTGTTGATATGAATCGATGATTATATTGACTGCCTTTGATATGTATTTATATCCTGTGGTGTTCTGTGATATTCTGGATATATCTATGATGATTGTGTGTGATTTATTTGCATTAAATTGCTATATGATTTATCCGATGTTATTTACCTGTGTTAAATTGCCATATGATTTATCTGATGTTATTTATCTGTGTTAAATTGCTTTATGAATTCAATTGTTAACTTTAAACTGTTTAAGTTAATTAGACAACTTGGCCTTTAAAATGGCGATTGGATTCGATGAGACCGGGATCAGATTTGCTACATTGCAGCGTGATAGGGGGTTCCCGCTTTGCGTTAGGTGGCGAACGAGAGACTCTTACCCCTACATGCCCCCGGGGATAGTATAAGGTCTTGCGGTGTTGGTTGTGACTCGAGAGGGTGGCCGTAAAAGCAAATCCGAGGTATCACTGTGAGCCACAGCGGGGCTGGGATGGTTGAAAAGCCTACCGGTCGTGAGCCGTTGCTGATGGTTGAAAAGCTACGTCCTTCTGGTAGCAGAAGGGCGGGTCGTCACAGTTGGTATCAGAGCATGGGTTGGTGATAACCTTGGCTCTGGTAGAAATTACTCATGGAATAGAGTTTGTAGAACTCTAAAATGAGTTTGAGTGTATTAATAGATATGAGCGCGTATTTGTTAGTGGATATAAAATGGTTTTATATTGCGTTGATTGATTTATTGAGTGATATATGAACCTTCGTCGGCACAGCCTCGAAAACTGTATCGAAGGGGTTTCTAAACACTTAAATAGAGCAATTCGACACAATATTGTTTTTAAAAGTAGGGTAAATGAAATAATTTTACCCAAAAGTTATATTTTGATATAAAAGAAGTATTTTTCTGAAATGATTATATATTTGGATGTTTGGTTGTTAATACTACAACCAAATAAAAATTTAAATTTGAGTGGTCTATAAACAAATAAAATTGTCTAAGTATGATCTTTAATACAAAAGGGAATATAACTAAAATTAGATTAAACAAGAATCTAAGTCCCAGAAATTTGAAAGGTATTTAAATAAATTTAAAACAAAGGATTTGGGAATTTAAAAATCTTGGGAATGTTTGAAATGTTTTTTCAAAGATTTGAAGGAAATAATGAAATATTGTTTTGGAAAATATTGTTGGTTATGATATTGTTTGGGGTTGTTGGGCATGCAAGTTGTTTCAAAATTTTCAAAAGAGAAAATTTTTTTTGGTGAAAACAAGTGTTCGGAATTTGAAAATTTGACTGGATATACCTCATGGGTATGTATAGTCATCATTTCAAAATGGTTTTGGAAATGAAAACCGGGAAATTGAATTCTAAGAAATTCTATTTAAATAATGTGGAAGGTTTGAATAAATCAACTATTGAAGTTATAAAGTAAAGTTGATATTAATAAGAAGAAATCGGGAATTTCGACCCCGGTATTAAAATTTAACTTAAGTAAATGAAAATAAGAAAAATATTTGAGTTTAACCTGAGGTAAGTTGAATGGAATTGAAGTTCAAAATGAACTTAATTGGATATAAAATTTGAAGGAAAGATGATTGTGATTGTAAGGTGAAAATTTATACCTTATGACAGTAAGTGCTATATATATATAATCTAAAGTTGTGGTTATAAGGTGAAATGGTTCAAATGAGTAATATAAGCTGCTAAGTAGACAAATAAGTTTTGAGCTCATATATTGAGGAATAAATTTAAAGATTGGTAAGTAGCTAAATTTAACTGAAGTTGAGTTGAAATAAGATTGTGTTTAGATGAATTCAATCGAGTCATAAATAATATTGAATAAAATAAAATTCTTATGTAAATAAGTAAATGTAAACCAAGTAAGTCTTGAATTGGACTTAAATAGAAATGGTGTGAGTTGTAAACAAATCTAATTCAAGCATAAATTGAATAACCTTATTATGAATAAATTCAATAATGAATTGTTAATGTAAATTAAAATTTTAAGGATGGATAAAAGAATAAACTAATCAAATAGATTAATAAATAGTTGGGATTTGATTAAAGGAAAATCAAATCAGAGATTTGAATGGAAATTGGTGAAATAAAATAAACCTAAGTTGTTAGGTGGAACAGTTTGAAGGAAATAAATGACTTAAGTAAATTGTGAGATGATTGTTTAAAACACTGGCTGCCTAGTTTAATAAAATGGTTTGTAATCAAACTTTTTGAAATAAAAGGAAATGCAATAAAAAGATTGTGAATAAATTAATTGGGATGAAATCAAGGTAAATTGAATTGGAATCAATTTAAAATTTGTTATAAAACTTAAGTAATTATTTATTCACAATAGTATTGTTAAATTGCATATCGCAATGGGTTGTTTTGAAGTAAATGAGAATTAGATAAAATTCTATAATCTATTGGAAGAAAAATAGGATGATTTTGAATATGAGTTTGAGTTTGTTTTGCTCAAATGGATTTTATGTGTAAGCAAGGAAGTTGTAAATCACTTAAACTAAAGAGAATGATTGGAAATTGGATGGAAGTACTTGTAATAAGTGTTGGAACCCTTACATATGTACTTATGGAAATATGTAATGGAGACTCTGTCAAAATCTTTCAGAATTTGAAAACTGTATATAAAAAAAAATTAATTTAACAACAAAACAATTTCAAGTTGGAATTTAAAATAAATTAGTGAATGAAATTAATTTAAGAGAATGATAAAAATCAGCTATAAATGGAAGATAGTAAATGAAATTAAATATTTAGAGTAGAAGAAATTTGAATTCACATGGAATTTAGGAATTCAAATTGAAAATAAGTGAATATAAGAGGATATAAAGGCTATAGTGGTAGAGTAATAAGATAAGGGAATATATAATGCTTATATTAAAACTTAAAATGGATGGTGAAACTCTTAAGTAAAATTTGATATTGGGAAAAATTTATTCCTAGTGGATAGAATCGGAATAATGGGAATAGAAGAAAATTGATATGGTTGATAATCAATGGATATAAATACGTAGGATGTACGTATATTATTTTATTCGCATAACAATATGATCCAGATTCGAGCACAGAATTTCGAGATAGTTATATCAATCCGAGTTAGGATTTTTCACTCGATTTTTGACGACGAACCGTGATTTTGGAATTTTGATTGGTTCTAGAAATTTCTCTATCATAGTTGTGACTATGCAAGGAGAATGACAGTTTCGATCAAGAAACCAGATCTGAGTCTGCACTAGAAAGTCAGGTGGACAATACTAGTTCGGAAGAGAAATTGTGTGATCGAGCGAGCGATCAAATTTTATATTGCGTACGAATGGTATATGTACATCGTACGGGCTTGATTGAATAGATATTGAAATTCTGTAAAGAGGTCAATAAAATTTGGGAAAGAGTTAATACTGTAGATTTCAGAATCGAACTGCCAGAGTGAATATCTGGAATGTATTGTGTATTCCATATATCCCATCTAAGGAAATGTGTTTATGATTCATCATTGGTTGTTCAACCAGTAATTCAGGAATTTGGAAATTTAAATCCAATTTAACTGTGGTCAGGAATCCAGTTTGGATTGTTGATCATTGAGAAACAAACTCTTGATAGTTTTAGAAAGACTTATCCAAATTTATGTCCGGATAGCTAGTAATGTTGTTAGAATTGACTGTTTGATTGTTTGTTTGTATGGATGATATGTATGTTTAGAATGTTAACATTAAGCTTTTGAATTAGCTGTTGTTTTAAATTTCGGGGATGAAATTCTTTTAAGGGGGGAGGAATGTGACATCCTGGAATTTTGACCCTATTATTATTATAAATTTTTGTTCAAAGTTAAATAAAATATAATATTTTCATTCATAAATAAATAAGATATTAGATATTATTGGTTGTATATGTGTTATGAAGGAATATAGCTTCAAAATATAAAGTAGACTCTTTTAACAATATTCAAAATTAAATCAGTTATATTCTATTACATTAAAATTATATATTAATGACACTTAATATCAAAAGTAATAAATGTAGTTAATAATAACAAGTATAATAACACAATTCTTTTCATATTAACTATAAATATAAAATACATTAGTGCAAATACATTACTAATCAAATATTGAAAGGTTTTGACTATTAAATAAAAATAAGATTTAAGAAGTGTTTTTAACAATAGCTTTATAAATAAAATAAAGTAAGCTTATAAATATTTAATATAAGTATAATATAAAAATATAGTTATAAACATAAGTATACATAAACATAAGTACAAAATATAATATGTATAAGATATAAATAGAAATGTTAACATCAGCAATGAAGAAAAATTGGAAACCTGCAAACATTTATCTATATATTAACATAAGTATGTTCAAACAAAAAGAAATCTGCAAGTATGAAAACTGAATACATCTTAGTACAAATATACTGCAAATATCTTTGTAAATAAGTTTGTCAGCAAATACTAATTAGTGTAAACCCATATGGAACATATTAGTATAATCTTAAGCCTGCAAATATCTTTATTCAAATATATGTGTCAGTAAATATTGATTATGTTAGCATAAATAAAGACATAATGAAACATGCTAGTAAACTCTACATGCATAGGTAAGCCAAGTATTCTTATCAAATGAAATATTTTGTACAGACCAAATCTGCAAATATCTTTGCAAAATAAACAAGTTGTCTGCAAAGCATTTAAAAGTGTAAACCTAAATGAAACATTCAGTACAAACAAAGCCTGAAATATGTTATACCATATGTTGTGTCAGCAAGCATTAATAGTATGTTAACATATATGTTAACAGAAACATTTAATTAGCCTACTTTTATGTACAGAAAAACAAAATTTATTCAGCCGAAATGGTTGAATTGACTTAAGTTTTAGTACATGAAAAAAATAAAGCAAGATATTTATCAAGTGAAAGCTTATTGAAGAAGGCAGCTTGTTCAAGTTATATATATGTATTCAACATTCTTATTTCATTTAGTTCAGTCTTTAACTTATGAAACAAAACTGAGAAGAAGCAAAAGAAATAAACAAAACTTTATATTTGCAAGTCAAAACAAATTCAGGAAACAAGGAAAGTTACAGGAATTTCAAAACTGCATACTATCAAGCTTAATCAAATTCAAGCTTCAGGTTTCTTGCATCAACAACTACTCTTTGTTTCAACAGTAACTAGGTGAGTAAACTTATTTTTCTGAACTTTTAATTATGATAATAAATTCATGTATTTGGTGTTGCTATGTGCTGATAACAAGAGAACAGGTAGTGATTTTTGTTTTACTGGGAAGTGTATGTCCTTCATTGTTTTAACTTTTCTGGTCAAGAAAGTGGAAAGAAAAGGAATTTTTTTTACAGAACATTGTAAACTCAGGATATTTTAACTAAATAAATTTGTTTAGTGTTTATTCTTAAAAACAAAAACAATCTGGAAGTGGTTTAAAGTTTGTCAATGGAGTCAGCTTCATCATGCTCAGGTTTACAGTAAAATAAATCAAACTGTTAAAAATACGAATGTGTTAAGTTAATGATTTGATTTCATAACATGGTTTAAAGCACGAAGCTAAGATTTTTAAAATAGAAAAAATGTTTTTAGAACATTGGATAAGGAGCAGTTCAGTGATGAAGCAAAATTGCATATTTGTCAATTTCTATCTGTTCCACGAATCTTAAGTGTTGAAACTTGTTGTGTAGCTTGCTTTAGGGTTCTTGAATTTAGGAAAAATACAATAAATTTTTTCGAAAGCAAGATTTGATGAGGTGAATCAATAGTAGGGTTTAAGGGGCCGGTGTTTTGTTCTCTGTTCATTCGTTGATCGTGTCGCCGTTGCTTAGCCGAGTGACATGAGGTTTTGGAGGAAGTTAGGAGGTGATGTTGGCGAGGTTTGGCCGAAGGCACGTCGACTTAGGTGGTCGCGGCAGTGAGAACGAGGTGGTTTTTGACCACTGGGTTCGTGTTGGAGTTCGACATTTAGGGCATATTTTGATTTCGTGGTAATTGGGTATATCTGGGTTTGGATTTCGCGTGAGGGGATGCTTTGTGACTTGTGGATGGCGGCGTGATGCGATGGCACGGTGGTGGACCGTCGTGCACGTGCACGACGGTGGGGAAGTATATGCTGGGGATCGACTCGAGTTTAACTCGAGAATATTAGCATGTTGCTTCGGGTTTTCCACTGGTGGGTTGAGCGCGTGTGTTTGTAAAGTTAAAGACTTTAAACTTAAAAAAAAAGTAACAGAAGAATTAAAAACAGAGGAAGAAGAAGAGAGGCAGGGGAGGGAACACGAGAGAAGCTCTGGAAATCTCGAGTTTGACCCGTGGTTTACTTCGGGTTGTTTAATTCCAGTAGCCTGACAACTTTGTTAGGTTGAAGTATATAGTTAGGTAAGTTAAGTATTGATCTAGGATAATGTTTATAAACCGGTTAATACATGATGGACTTAAGTTTTATAGGAAACAAAGAGGAGTAATTAAGTTAATTTCGAAGTAAATTAAGAATGTAATCAGTTTTATAATTAATTTAATAAGTAGTTCAAAATGTAATTGAATTTGTAATTAATGATTTTAATGATAATCTTGTAATCAATTGTAATGAAGAATTTAATTAATCATTTGAAGTTGATTAATTGACAAATCGTAGTTAACAAATTAATTAAATAATTAATGTTTGAACGGTTAAGTTAATTAATAATTAATGATTAATTAAGCAATTAATAATAATGAATTGTGTAATCGAGTTTTAGAAATCAATAATTAAGGTTATTGATTAGTAATTAAAAATTAATTCAATAATTAAGTGAATAATTAATAGGTAATTAATGAATTGAAATAAGTTAATTTATTAGTAATTGATTAAGCAAAGAATAAAATGTAATTTATTCTTAAGCATGCAATTAAGTTTTTAACAAATCAAACTTGTTGATATGAATCGATGATTATATTGACTGCCTTTGATATGTATTTATATCCTGTGGTGTTCTGTGATATCTGGATATATCTATGATGATTGTGTGTGATTTATTTGCATTAAATTGCTATATGATTTATCCGATGTTATTTACCTGTGTTAAATTGCCATATGATTTATCTGATGTTATTTATCTGTGTTAAATTGCTTTATGAATTCAATTGTTAACTTTAAACTGTTTAAGTTAATTAGACAACTTGGCCTTTAAAATGGCGATTGGATTCGATGAGACCGGGGATCAGATTTGCTACATTACAACGTGATAGGGGGTTCCCGCTTTGCGTTAGGTGGCGAACGAGAGACTCTTACCCCTACATGCCCCCGGGGATAGTATAAGGTCTTGCGGTGTTGGTTGCGACTCGAGAGGGTGGCCGTAAAAGCAAATCCGAGGTATCACTGTGAGCCACAGCGGGGCTGGGATGGTTGAAAAGCCTACCGGTCGTGAGCCGTTGCTGATGGTTGAAAAGCTACGTCTTTCTGGTAGCAGAAGGGCGGGTCGTCGCAGTTGGTATCAGAGCATAGGTTGGTGATAACCTTGGCTCTGGTAGAAATTATTCATGGAATAGAGTTTGTAGAACTCTAAAATGAGTTTGAGTGTATTAATAGATATGAGCGCGTATTTGTTAGTGGATATAAAATGGTTTTATATTGCGTTGATTGATTTATTGAGTGGTATATGAACCTTCGTCGGCATAGCCTCGAAAACTGTATCGAAGAGGTTTCTAAACACTTAAATAGAGCAATTCGACACAATATTGTTTTTAAAAGTAGGGTAAATGAAATAATTTTACCCAAAATTTATATTTTGATATAAAAGAAGTATTTTTCTGAAATGATTATATATTTGGATGTTTGGTTGTTAATACTACAACCAAATAAAAATTTAAATTTGAGTGGTCTATAAACAAATAAAATTGTCTAAGTATGATCTTTAATACAAAAGGGAATATAACTAAAATTAGATTAAACAAGAATCTAAGTCCCAGAAATTTGAAAGGTATTTAAATAAATTTAAAACAAAGGATTTGGGAATTTAAAAATCTTGGGAATGTTTGAAATGTTTTTCCAAAGATTTGAAGGAAATAATGAAATCTTGTTTTGGAAAATATTGTTGGTTATGATATTGTTTGGGGTTGTTGGGCATGCAAGTTGTTTCAAAATTTTCAAAAGAGAAATTTTTTTTTGGTGAAAACAAGTGTTCGGAATTTGAAAATTTGACTGGATATACCTCATGGGTATGTATAGTCATCATTTCAAAATGGTTTTGGAAATGAAAACCGGGAAATTGAATTCTAAGAAATTCTATTTAAATAATGTGGAAGGTTTGAATAAATCAACTATTGAAGTTATAAAGTAAAGTTGATATTAATAAGAAGAAATCGGGAATTTCGATCCCGGTATTAAAATTTAACTTAAGTAAATGAAAATAAGAAATATATTTGAGTTTAACCTGAGGTAAGTTGAATGGAATTGAAGTTCAAAATGAACTTAATTGGATATAAAATTTGAAGGAAAGATGATTGTGATTATAAGGTGAAAATTTATACCTTATGACAGTAAGTGCTATATATATATAATCTAAAGTTGTGGTTATAAGGTGAAATGGTTCGAATGAGTAATATAAGCCGTTAAGTAGACAAATAAGTTTTGAGCTCATATATTGAGGAATAAATTTAAAGATTGGTAAGTAGCTAAATTTAACTGAAGTTGAGTTGAAATAAGATTGTGTTTAGATGAATTCAATCGAGTCATAAATAATATTGAATAAAATAAAATTCTTATGTAAATAAGTAAATGTAAACCAAGTAAGTCTTGAATTGGACTTAAATAGAAATGGTGTGAGTTGTAAACAAATCTAATTCAAGCATAAATTGAATAACCTTATTATGAATAAATTCAATAATGAATTGTTAATGTAAATTAAAATTTTAAGGATGGATAAAAGAATAAACTAATCAAATAGATTAATAAATAGTTGGGATTTGATTAAAGGAAAATCAAATCAGAGATTTGAATGGAAATTGGTGAAATAAAATAAACCTAAGTTGTTAGGTGGAACAGTTTGAAGGAAATAAATGACTTAAGTAAATTGTGAGATGATTGTTTAAAACACTGGCTGCCTAGTTTAATAAAATGGTTTGTAATCAAACTTTTTGAAATAAAAGGAAATGCAATAAAAAGATTGTGAATAAATTAATTGGGATGAAATCAAGGTAAATTGAATTGGAATCATTTAAAATTTGTTATAAAACTTAAGTAATTATTTATTCACAATAGTATTGTTAAATTGCATATCGCAATGAGTTGTTTTGAAGTAAATGAGAATTAGATAAAATTCTATAAATTATTGGAAGAAAAATAGGATGATTTTGAATATTAGTTTGAGTTTGTTTTGCTCAAATGGATTTTATGTCTAAGCAAGAAAGTTGTAAATCACTTAAGCTAAAGAGAATGATTGGAAAGTGGATGGAAGTACTTGTAATAAGTGTTGGAACCCTTACATATGTACTTATGGAAATATGTAATGGAGACTCTGTCAAAATCTTTCAGAATTTGAAAACTATATATATAAAAAAATTAATTTAACAACAAAACAATTTCAAGTTGGAATTTAAAATAAATTAGTGAATGAAATTAATTTAAGAGAATGATAAAAATCAGCTATAAATGGAAGATAGTAAATGAAATTTAAATATTCAGAGTAGAAGAAATTTGAATTCACATGGAATTTAGAAATTCAAATTGAAAATAAGTGAATATAAGAGGATATAAAGGCTATAGTGGTAGAGTAATAAGATAAGGGAATATATAATGCTTATATTAAAACTTAAGAAATGGATGGTGAAACTCTTAAGTAAAATTTGATATTGGGAAAAATTTATTCCAAGTGGATAGAATCAGAATAATGGGAATAAAAGAAAATTGATATGGTTGATAATCAATGGATATAAATACGTAGGATGTACATATATTATTTTATTCACATAACAATATGATCCAGATTCGAGCACAGAATTTCGAGATAGTTATATCAATCCGAGTTAGGATTTTTCACTCAATTTTTGACGACGAACCGTGATTTTGGAATTTTGATTGGTTCTAGAAATTTCTCTATCATAGTTGTGACTATGCAAGGAGAATGACAGTTTCGATCAAGAAACCAGATCTGAGTCCGCACTAGGAAGTCAGGTGGACAATACTAGTTCGGAAGAGAAATTGTGTGATCGAGCGAGCGATCAAATTTTATATTGCGTACGAATGGTATATGTACATCGTACGGGCTTGATTGAATAGACATTGAAATTCTGTAAAGAAGTCAATAAAATTTGGGAAAGAGTTAATACTGTAGATTTCAGAATCGAACTGCCAGAGCGAATATCTGGAATGTATTGTGTATTCCATATATCCTATCTAAGGAAATGTGTTTATGATCCATCATTGGTTGTTCAACCAGTAATTCAGGAATTTGGAAATTTAAATCCAATTTAACTGTGGTCAGGAATCCAGTTTGGATTGTTGATCATTGAGAAACAAACTCTTGATAGTTTTAGAAAGACTTATCCAAATTTATGTCCGGATAGCTAGTAATGTTGTTAGAATTGACTGTTTGATTGTTTGTTTGTACGGATGATATGTATGTTTAGAATGTTAACATTAAGCTTTTGAATTAACTGTTGTTTTAAATTTCGGGGACGAAATTCTTTTAAGGGGGGAGGAATGTGACATCCCGGAATTTTGACCCTATTATTATTATGAATTTTTGTTCAAAGTTAAATAAAATATAATATTTTCATTCATAAATAAATAAGATATTAGATATTATTGGTTGTATATGTGTTATGAAGGAATATAGCTTCAAAATATAAAGTAGACTCTTTTAACAATATTCAAAATTAAATCAGTTATATTCTATTACATTAAAATTATATATTAATGACACTTAATATCAAAAGTAATAAATGTAGTTAATAATAACAAGTATAATAACACAATTCTTTTCATATTAACTATAAATATAAAATACATTAGTGCAAATACATTACTAATCAAATATTGAAAGGTTTTGACTATTAAATAAAAATAAGATTTAAGAAGTGTTTTTAACAATAGCTTTATAAATAAAATAAAGTAAGCTTATAAATATTTAATATAAGTATAATATAAAAATATAGTTATACATAAACATAAGTACAAATTATAATATGTATAAGATATAAATAGAAATGTTAACATCAACAATGAAGAAAAATTGGAAACCTGCAAACATTTATCTATATATTAACATAAGTATGTTCAAACAAAAAGAAATCTGCAAGTATGAAAACTGAATACATCTTAGTACAAATATACTGCAAATATCTTTGTAAACAAGTTTGTCAGCAAATACTAATTAGTGTAAAACCATATGGAACATATTAGTACAATCTTAAGCCTGCAATATCTTTATTCAAATATATGTGTCAGTAAATATTGATTATGTTAGCATAAATAAAGACATAATGAAACATGCTAGTAAACTCTACATGCATAGGTAAGCCAAGTATTCTTATCAAATGAAATATTTTGTACAGACCAAATCTGCAAATATCTTTGCAAAATAAACAAGTTGTCTGCAAAGCATTTAAAAGTGTAAACCTATATGAAACATTCAGTACAAACAAAGCCTGAAATATGTTATACCATATGTTGTGTCAGCAAGCATTAATAGTATGTTAACATATATGTTAACACAAACATTTAATTAGCCTACTTTTATGTACAGAAAAACAAAATTTATTCAGCCGAAATGGTTGAATTGACTTAAGTTTTAGTACATGAAAAAAATAAAGCAAGATATTTATCAAGTGAAAGCTTATTGAAGAAGGCAGCTTGTTCAAGTTATATATATGTATTCAACATTCTTATTTCATTTAGTTCAGTCTTTAACTTATGAAACAAAACTGAGAAGAAGCAAAAGAAATAAACAAAACTTTATATTTGCAAGTCAAAACAAATTCAGGAAACAAGGAAAGTTACAGGAATTTCAAAACTGCATACTATCAAGCTTAATCAAATTCAAGCTTCAGGTTTCTTGCATCAACAACTACTCTCTGTTTCAACAGTAACTAGGTGAGTAAACTTATTTTTCTGAACTTTTAATTATGATAATAAATTCATGTATTTGGTGTTGCTATGTGCTGATAACAAGAGAACAGGTAGTGATTTTTGTTTTACTGGGAAGTGTATGTCCTTCATTGTTTTAACTTTTCTGGTCAAGAAAGTGGAAAGAAAAGGAATTTTTTTTACAGAACATTGTAAACTCAGGATATTTTAACTAAATAAATTTGTTTAGTGTTTATTCTTAAAAACAAAAACAATCTGGAAGTGGTTTAAAGTTTGTCAATGGAGTCAGCTTCATCATGCTCAGGTTTACAGTAAAATAAATCAAACTGTTAAAAATTCGAATGTGTTAAGTTAATGATTTGATTTCATAACATGGTTTAAAGCACGAAGCTAAGATTTTTAAAATAGAAAAAAATGTTTTTAGAACATTGGATAAGGAGCAGTTCAGTGATGAAGCAAAATTGCATATTTGTCAATTTCTATCTGTTCCACGAATCTTAAGTGTTGAAACTTGTTGTGTAGCTTGCTTTAGGGTTCTTGAATTTAGGAAAAATACAATAAAATTTTTCGAAAGCAAGATTTGATGAGGTGAATCAATAGTAGGGTTTAAGGGGCCGGTGTTTTGTTCTCTGTTCATTCGTTGATCGTGTCGCCGTTGCTTACCCGAGTGACATAAGGTTTTGGAGGAAGTTAGGAGGTGATGTTGGCGAGGTTTGGCCAAAGGCACGTCGACTCAGGCGGTCGCGGCAGTGAGAACGAGGTGGTTTTTGACCACTGGGTTCGTGTTGGAGTTCGACATTCAGGGCATATTTTGATTTCGTGGTAATTGGGTATATCTGGGTTTGGATTTCGCGTGAGGGGATGCTTTGTGACTTGTGGGTGGCGTCGTGATGCGATGGCACGGTGGTGGACCCGTAGTTTACTTCGGAAATCTCGAGTTTGACCCGTAGTTTACTTCGGGTTGTTTAATTCCAGTAGCCTGACAACTTTGTTAGGTTGAAGTATATAGTTAGGTAAGTTAAGTATTGATATAGGATAATGTTTATAAACCGGTTAATACATAATGGACTTTAAAGTTTTATTGGAAACAAAGAAGAGTAATTAAGTTAATTTCGAAGTAAATTAAGAATGTAATCAGTTTTATAATTAATTTAATAAGTAGTTCAAAATGTAATTGAATTTGTAATTAATGATTTTAATGATAATCTTGTAATCAATTGTAATGAAGAATTTAATTAATCATTTGAAGTTGATTAATTGACAAATCGTAGTTAACGAATTAATTAAATAATTAATGATTGAAGGGTTAAGTTAATTAATAATTAATGATTAATTAAGCAATTAGTAATAATGAATTGTGTAATTGAGTTTTAGAAATCAATAATTAAGGTTATTGATTAGTAATTAAAAATTAATGCATTAATTAAGTGAATAATTAATAGGTAATTAATGAATTGAAATAAGTTAATTTATTAGTAATTGATTAAGCAAAGAATAAAATGTAATTTATTCTTATGCATGCAATTAAGTTTTTAACAAATCAAACTTGTTGATATGAATCGATGATTATATTGACTGCCTTTGATATGTATTTATATCCTGTGATGTTCTGTGATATTCTGGATATATCTATGATGATTGTGTGTGATTTATTTGCATTAAATTGCTATATGATTTATCCGATGTTATTTACCTGTGTTAAATTGCCATATGATTTATCTGATGTTATTTATCTGTGTTAAATTGCTTTATGAATTCAATTGTTAACTTTAAACTGTTTATGTTAATTAGACAACTTGGCCTTTAAAATGGCGATTGGATTCGATGAGACCGGGATCGGAAGAATCAATTTGATTCTCCGAAAACCACATCGATCCAATTTAACGTTAGATCGTGAATCCTGAAGTGAAGATCGAGATGGTGTTTTCAGAATGCAAGGGTTATCATCGTTAACTCTGAGGGTGATTCCAAAACGAGTGTAACGAGATAATGCCTTCGGTTTCGTTCGAACCCGGAACGAACTTGTATGGATTGAATGCTTTCAGCACATCGTCAGGCGGACGATGAGCATTCTAAGTGATATGTTCTATAAAGGTAATCGCAGCCTCAAGCCTCATCAACCGGGAATGGCTAAAACTGGGGAGATGCAGCAAGGTTAGGTGGGTCATGCCCAAGCAGGACAAGATATTGGCCCTGTCTAGATGTCCCTTTTTATTTCGGCTTTGTGGGCGGTTGCTAGCTACAACCGTGGGGTTTATCTTGTTCGGGACTGTTCAGTAAGGAATGGTTCCGGCCTTGTGTAGCAGGGGGTCGGGAGTGATCCTCGGTACGGTGATCTAGGCCCCATACTGTGACGGACGGTACCCCAGTAGCCCTGCCATTGTTAGACATCCATTTTCCCTACGAGACCCTACGGTTTTGATTTGTATTACCCACTTTTGTGGCTAGTAGCTGGAATTTAATAGATGTAACAATTTCGGCTATTTTCTATTTACTTGAAAACCCTAGACACTATTATAATATCACTGGATTTCCTATGAAATGTTTTGGTTAGCGTAAGGTAAAAACTCACCCGTATTTATTTGTGGGGAGTCTTACGTGATACCTTTATTTTCAAATGTTTTTCAAAGTTAAGCAACTTTAAACCGTTTACTCATACCAGACCCATGTCTGACCCGGAGTTTATTTTTGTTTTCATAAACTCTCGGGTACCCAAATTTTTACGGGTAGTCAAGGGATTCAGGTTAGCTTTGATTTCTGGAGTGCTTGGAGCAGGAGATTCCAGACGTATGTAGCTATCTATCTAAGTTCCGCTGTGTCAGTAGTTGATGCATGATGTACCTCTGATGTATATTGTGATAGATGTATACCTGACTATCATATGTATTGATATTGTATAACTCTGATATATGTAAAACTATGTAATATTTATGTGATATATTATATTTTGTTCCATTCCTCTATGAGATTCTGATGTTGTTATTCTTTCTTTCTCTTTCTCTTCTATTTCTATCCCTTTCTTTCTTTATGATGATACGTCTTTCTGGTAGCAGAAGGGCGGGTCGTCACAAATCTCTTGTTGATTTTCAATTACTTATATATATCACAGCTTGGCATTGTGATTATTACGTGTTTAGTCATATCTCTTATTCTATATCGTTTCATCTAATATTTATAGCTAGACTGATCCGTTTATTTATTAAATAATACTCGGGTCAGACCGAGATGTTACAGGTGCTTCAACTTGACTTCTCACTTGGGATTGATTTCTCTGACTTTTGGCTAACTACTTAGATTAGTAGTTTATTTTGTTGTATACACTTGAGATATAGACTCATAGTTGTATTCTTTTGTATAGCACGTGTTGCTATTCTTTTATATTATTGTGGATCTTCTTGACTACTACTCTGATATACACTTTCATGTGTTAGTTATATATTCATATCTTCTTCCGCCTTTGTGATATGAATTTTGTGTGACTGATTTGTGTTATGCTTATTTCTATATTTGTTTCCGAAGATTATTATAGCCACTATGTAGTAGCTTTGTGTTTGTATCGGTATGTCGGATTTCCTCTTGAAATAAAATGCATGTTATACTATCTGACATATCGGTGCTCGCGCAAAGCAATTACACGGATGGTCGCTCCTCAACAGCCTTATTCTCCGTGCTAGTTGACAGTATTACACCGTAGTGTTCTTGGCTAGCGTGGGTATAGAGGTGGGGCATCACACATACATTCATTTTTGCAGCATAATTCAGATCTTTAGTACAATCATTAATTGGTATAGTCTTAATTCAGATCTTTAATTAGTACAACCATTAAAAAATAGTATAGTAAAAACCTTAAAAACTTCATGGAATCTTGAAAACCTAATTTTTTAGGCTTCAACTCAAACCATATGCTGCATTTCTTTTTTTGCAATGTCAACTTGAACCTGGAAAATCAAGAAATAAACATGTGAATTAGTCATGCACTACTTGCGTGTCAAAATAATATTCTGCTGAATAGAAGAAGCAAGGCAAGTGTGTACTTATTTCAGCTGAAAAAGCATTCAAAGCTGAATAGAAGGAAGTTAACGATGAATAGAAGGAAATCAACAAAGACATGTTCGTCACTTACTGATATTAAATTCAAAACCAACTTACTCAATGCAGCAAACTTAACACGATATTTCAAAACACCAAAAAGTCATAGCTATAATAAAATTCAACCATTTGTGCCTAATATTTTATGTCAAAGCAGTTATTTACTCATGCATAAAGCAATACCGCATTACTGGAAATTGCGACACATTGGCTTACCTACTAGTATCTAATAATGATATCTAATTAAAATAAGCCAGTCTTTAATAATAATAAAACATATATATCAGGCATAAGGAAGAAAATGAGTTGATGGTAAAATAATAGCTAAAAAATGTGTTTCATGTGATCTGGAGCACTTTATAGTCTGATCTGAAGCTAAGCTTAATTGGACATCTAATAGTCTACATATCAAGAATAATCTCCATAATCACAAAAAGCATGTTAATTCTAGCGAATGTATATGATTAAAATAGCAGGCCATCAATTTCAGTGGAAACTTTCAGTTTGAAATATTTGAACTAGCAAGCCTTTTCTTTAAATGTGTGCGCCACACATTCTTGACCTCATTGTCTGTTCCTCCCTGGTAATTTCATTGCTATTTACGACCATCTGAATGCATATAACATTCATAATATAGTAAATTCTATTTTACAAAGGTTATAACTTTTTTTTGCATACAAGATTGACTATTACTTGCTCCCAAACAGTTCATGCAGAGTACACCTCTGACATTTGGACTCAGTTTGTACTTATTTTTTATAACTGAGTACAATTTGTACTCTGTTTTAAAAATTGAGTACACTAAGTACTCAAAAACTGGGTATTCAGTTTGAATGAGTACTCAGTTTTAAAAATTGAGTAGACTAAGTACTCAAAAGCTGCCTTCCCTCAACTTGCTCAAACAAACATACAAGTAAGTACTCAGTGATGGAGCTATTGTAGACGCATGCAGAATTTAATGGAACTCTCTGGTCCCCTGTTGGAGCATGGAAGTTAATGTTTTAGGGTCACATGGTTCATTTTTGCAGAACTGGATTGTTGCTTTAGTCCTCTTAACCGACAAAAGTGACCATTTATTCTCCAACTGATTTAGAGGAGTGAGATGTGCTTAAAAGATATTAGGTAATGAAATCTATGTTCCTAAATTTTATTTCTTTTATCTTCTTTATATTAATTTGTTATTCAGATCAACCCGAAATCCAAAGTTTGTGAATTTTACTGTGACTTCTATAGGTACATTTATAACTATTATAAATATATATAGCATTATTTATTTCTAAAATCATATTTAAATTTGAAAATTAATATTCCGTAAATATTAATTAATTTATAGAAATTATAAACTAATTAAATCTTTCGGTCTTAAGGGAATTAATCATTTCGACTGTGTAACTCTTGGGTGTAAATTTGGTCAGCGATTAACATCGAGCTATTTTAATGTTAATGTTCGCACGTCACTTAGCAGGTGGAGTGATATTATGGCCAAATATAATTTATCACTTACTCATTTTCGGTAAAATCCAATTTTAGTTTAATAAGCGTTACTTGGTTATGACATTTGTTTACTCCAATTCTCTTCGTCAAATATATATCACTTTAGACTTATGAAATTTGGTAATGGTCAAAATTCCAACCTCATCCACATTCAACTTTATAGTCCAAATACAAAGTCTTTGTTCAATAACAACAATTATTATTAACCGAAATGCTCTGGCAAGAGACTTTGACTTTGAGCTGCCTTGAGTTGACTGTAATACTAACCACTTATAACCGATGAGATGAATCCTCTGTTGAATAGTGTTTCATTTTCAATACTTTGGCTCGACCCAACTTTGGTCACTTGATGGACGCCATACCATGATTTGGCAATAATCAAAGCAGAGTTTTCATATTGAAGATCAACAATATTCTCAAGTCAAGAGAACTGTGTAAACCAATCGATATTTTCTATTTGACCTTAGTTATATTAACCTAATAGAAAACTATCGAGTTGGTCGTTCCATAGTTATCCAATAACTGTTAGTACATAACCCCTAGGTGCCCCTATCAGTCATGGGTAATGCACTGTCCAACATATGAAGAGTGTTACGTATCAAGTCTCAACGGATACATCGATATCCAGTCTCGATGCACTAGGAACATTTAAAATGATATATTTGTTTCGTTGTGATAAATTACTCACAGTTACAACATTTTGTAACTACTATCACAAAGTATACCATTTATAAATTTTTCTATTAAATATACTTTTAATTAAGTTAATCAACTAATATAATCACATTATATCAAGTACATAATAGGAATAAAATACCTTTTACTTTGAACAAGATTGGTCAACGAGTTAGATATATATATATATATATATATATATATATATATATAATTACATAATTGCCCTTAGGGCATACCCCTAACTCTATCATCATATGCATTGCATAACAATAAATCGAGAAAGAGCCATGTAAGCCTATTTTAGTTTATATACTATTAGTAACTGTTTTAATTATTAAAGTATACTGAATTAAGATATAATGCTATTAATTTTAATTGTAATTTTATTTGTTCATGCAGGCAAAGTTTATGAAACAACGGCAGAAACTCCTAGAGGAAATTGGTCGAGAGCAGCTGACGAAGGACGAGTAGGACATCATTTTTAAGTCAATCATGGATCCACCTTCACGGAATAGGCGCTACGGTTTTGGCAATCAAGTGATAACGAATAAGTTTATAGATATGACAATTAACAAATTATGCTGCAGCTTTGATAGTAAAATTATAGTAATTGAACTTTTACTAAATTAAATAAGTATTGCAAGCCAGTAGATAAAGTAGAGCGAGCCAAATTAGCGCTTAGATCGATCTAGCAGAGATCGAAGAGTTGAGAGCTAGGGTGGCGCAGTTGGAGGAGCAGAACCGTCGACAGACCATTGAGATAAAACAGCTGTTGGACCAACGTATTGTTGAGTACATGAAGCAATATGGTGGCCGCTTTCCATCTTCATCTGGTTCCATAGGTTTTGAAGGTAATTGACCAAATAGGTATGTTTTTTGGTTTTGCGTCATTGTTTAGTAATTTTTGATAATACATTGAATTGGTGGAGTTGCATTTGAAATGTTGTGTATATTGTTTGATGATACATTTGATGATAGTAATGTTGACATTTGGGACTCGATGGTGGGGAGTTGATGAAGGATTGATGTATATTTTGTACAATGAGATGCATATAAATTATGTTAGCGAAGTGTTGGTTTGATTTTATACGAATTATGCTTAGTTTTTCTTTATGTGATTTGATTATATTTGTATGATTTGATTTTATACTGAATATTTGAATTGGATACGTGCTTGTGTGGTGAAATATATTGTGTTTATGGATTGTGAATGGAAGGCAAGAATGCACCAGAAAATAGTGAAAACAGGTTCAGGAATTGTGACGGCTTTCGACGACTCCCTACGGCCTGTAGGCCTATTTTTTTCCAATGGCAAGTGATGGCCATAAAACGACGGCTTTCGCACCCCCGTGATCGATCACGTGTCATCCGAGGCCAACGGGAGCCGTCAGTTGGTCGTTGGTAGTCGTCGGAAATGTGTCGATGGGCTTTGTTGGTAGCCGTCGGAAATCCTGTTCAGCGATGGATTTTTCTTGTACGGTTTTTTCCGACGGCCTCCGACGGGTCTGAACCGTCGAAAAATGTTTCTTGTGGTGATAACATGTTGAAAGTGATAATGTTTATATAATCTAATATTGGTGGAATCTGTGCGTTCACATCGTAATGTTGTAAAATTTAAATTTATCTTTTGTAAGTTGCTCATAATGAAATTATGTTATGTAATCTACGATAATTTTTTGAGATGAATGAATAAGAAATTAAAAAAGATTATCATTTATGTATACATTTTATGTTACGTGATTTAATATCTTTATATATCAGAATAAAGAAGAAATAATTTTTTCATTTTTCCCATATAAATGAATATTGTATATATTGAAATTCTCGTGCTTTTAGGATTTGTTACATGGATTAACAAATATTAGTTAACCATATTTATCTAAATAGTTTAAATTTATGATCACACAATTAGTTAAATATATGGACTTGAATGTAAAATATCAGAAGATATTTGACAAGAGTTTCTACGTAATTACAAAAAAAATTAAAATTTAAGTATTTGAAGTTAATAGAATTTTACAGTGCAATGTATGATAAATTCATTTATTAAATAAATTATAAAATAAATTTATATTATATCATTTATACATATATTTGCATCCAAATGAATTTTTTAACCAATTTGTTGACGCGCATGTAGTATATTGAAACTTTCATCTTTTAGGTTTATTAATAAATGTTAGTTGATTAAGTTTAACAATTAGTTTAAACTTTGGATTACGTAATTAATTTAAATGTGTGGACTTTAATGTTAAATTTTGATAGGGAATCGTAAAAGATTTGTAAATAATTGTACATTTTTTGTAAAAAGTAAACATTTGAATGTAAAATAGTGTGAGAAGTTTAGTTGAATAATTATAAAGTGGTAAATCATAGGATTTTACAAATAAAATATGAATCAATGATAACTCAGAATTAACGAAAGAGCTTCAAATTCTTCCGTTTGCTGTCACTAAAACTTTTTTTTAAAATTATTTGTGAACACTAAAAAAATAATAGAAAACAAATCGTAGTTGGTCCACTTTTGAGTTGCAATATTGGTATCTCTGCATACACTTTCCAACGTTTCTAGCAGCTCTCAGATATGCATGCCAATAACGTGAGTTATAGAAAGATCATTATTCGTTTCTAAAATATACCAAGGTAAATGTGCCACTTGTTATACTTCCCTTTTAAACCTTGTGTTGCTGCATCATCTTTGTATTGCAGTGAAGGCGGAGGAGTTTTAAATATGCCTGTTACTTCCCATTGACAAGAAGCCTTTTTTTAGTGATTGACCAATTATGTGACTACAATCTATTCTACAATATTGAATGAGAATTTTGTGTCGTCATCGTAAATATGCCTGTGATAAGCCAGGCACAACATTGTGAGGTTACAAACTAATGCACTAGCACAAGAGTGCACAAGTTATACTAAAGGTGGAACCCAGTCCACGAGGCTTCCGCACGATAGCGGGATTTGAAGAAGTCGACAATATATGCAGCCTTTCGCTCGCATTTCGAAGAGGCTGTTTTCGGACTTAAACCTTTGTCCTTGAGGCAAAAAATATACAAATCTTTGTCCTTTAGATTAATTCCCCCCTAAAATTTAAGTATTTAAAGTTAATAGAATTTTACAGTGCAATGTATGATAAATTCATTTATTAAATAAATTATAAAATAAATTTATATTATGTGATTTATACATATATTTGCATCCAAATGATTTTTTTTAACCAATTTGTTGATGCACATGTAGTATATTGAAACTTCCATCTTTTAGGTTTATTAATAAACGTTAGTTGGTTAAGTTTAACCATTAGTTTAAATTTTGAATTATGCAATTAATTCAAATGTGTGGACTTTAATGTTAAATTTTGATAGAGAATCGTAAAAGATTTGTAAATAACTGTACATTTGAATGTAAAAGAGTGTGAAAAGTTTAGTTGAATAATTATAAAATGGTAAATCATAGGATTTTGGAAATAAAATATGAATCAATGATGACTCAGAATTAACGAAAGAGCTTCAAATTCTTCTTCTTGCTGTCACTAAAATTTTTTTTTAAAATTATTTGTGAACACTCAAAAAAAAAAAAACAAATCATAGTTGGTCCACTTTTGAGTTGCAATATTGGTATCTCTGCATACACTTTCCAATGTTTCTAGTAGCTCTCAGATATGCATGCCAATAACGTGAGTTATAGAAAGATCATTATTCGTTTCTAAAATATACCAAGGTAAATGTGCCACTTGTTATACTTCCCTTTTAAACCTTGTGCTGCCGCATCATCTTTGTATTGCAGTGAAGGCAGAGGAGTTTTAAATATGCCTGTTACTTCCCGTTGACAAGAAGCCTTTTTTTAGTGATTGACCAATTATGTGACTACAATCTATTCTACAATATTGAATGAGAATTTTGTGTCATCATCGTAAATATGCCTGTGATAAGCCAGCCACAACATTGTAAGGTTACAAACTAATGCACTAGCACAAGAGTGCACAAGTTATACTAAAGGTGGAACCCAGTCCACGAGGCTTCCGCACGATAGCGGGATTTGAAGAAGTCGACAATATATGCAGTCTTTCGCTCGCATTTCGAAGAGGCTGTTTTCGGACTTAAACCTTTGTCCTTGAGGTAAAAAATATACAAATTTTTGTCCTTTAGATTAATTCCTCCTAAAATTTAAGTATTTAAAGTTAATAGAATTTTACAGTGCAATGTAAGATAAATTCATTTATTAAATAAATTATAAAATAAATTTATATTATGTGATTTATACATATATTTGCATCCAAATGAATTTTTTAACCAATTTGTTGATGCACATGTAGTATATTGAAACTTTCATCTTTTAGATTTATTAATAAACGTTAGTTGGTTAAGTTTAACCATTAGTTTAAATTTTGAATTATGCAATTAATTCAAATGTGTCGACTTTAATGTTAAATTTTGATAGAGAATCATAAAAGATTTGTAAATAACTGTACATTTTTTGTAAAAAGTAAACATTTGAATGTAATAGAGTGTGAAAAGTTTAGTTGAATAATTATAAAGTGGTAAATCATAGGATTTTGAAAATAAAATATGAATCAATGATGACTCAGAATTAACGAAAGAGCTTCAAATTCTTCTTCTTGCTGTCACTAAAACTTTTTTTTAAAATTATTTGTGAACACTCAAAAAAAAACAAATCATAGTTGGTCCACTTTTGAGTTGCAATATTGGTATCTCTGCATACACTTTCCAATGTTTCTAGCAGCTCCCAGATATGCATGCCAATAACGTGAGTTATAGAAAGATCATTATTCGTTTCTAAAATATACCAAGGTAAATGTGCCACTTGTTATACTTACCTTTTAAACCTTGTGCTGCTGCTTCATCTTTGTATTGCAGTGAAGGCAGAGGAGTTTTAAATATGCCTGTTACTTCCCATTGACAAGAAGCCCTTTTTTAGTGATTGACCAATTATGCGACTACAATCTATTCTACAATATTGAATGAGAATTTTGTGTCGTCATCGTAAATATGTCTGTGATAAGCCAGGCACAACGTTGTGAGGTTACAAACTAATGCACTAGCACAAGAGTGCACAAGTTATACTAAAGGTGGAACCCAGTCCACGAGGCTTTCGCACGATAGCGGGATTTGAAGAAGTCGACAATATATGCAGCCTTTCGCTCGCATTTCGAAGAGGCTGTTTTCGGACTTAAACCTTTGTCCTTGAGGCAAAAAATATACAAATCTTTGTCCTTTAGATTAATTCCCCCCTAAAATTTAAGTATTTAAAGTTAATAGAATTTTACAGTGCAATGTATGATAAATTCATTTATTAAATAAATTATAAAATAAATTTATATTATGTGATTTATACATATATTTGCATCCAAATGAATTTTTTAACCAATTTGTTGATGCACATGTAGTATATTGAAACTTTCATCTTTTAGATTTATTTATAAACGTTAGTTGGTTAAGTTTAACCATTATTTTAAATTTTGAATTATGCAATTAATTCAAATGTGTGGACTTTAATGTTAAATTTTGATAGAGAACCGTAAAAGATTTGTAAATAACTGTACATTTGAATGTAAAAGAGTGTGAAAAGTTTAGTTGAATAATTATAAAATGGTAAATCATAGGATTTTGGAAATAAAATATGAATCAATGATGACTCAGAATTAACGAAAGAGCTTCAAATTCTTCTTCTTGCTGTCACTAAAACTTTTTTTTAAAATTATTTGTGAACACTCAAAAAAAACAAAAAACAAATCATAGTTGGTCCACTTTTGAGTTGCAATATTGGTATCTCTGCATACACTTTCCAATGTTTCTAGCAGCTCTCAGATATGCATGCCAATAACGTGAGTTATAGAAAGATCATTATTCGTTTCTAAAATATACCAAGGTAAACGTGCCACTTGTTATACTTCCCTTTTAAACCTTGTGCTGCTGCATCATCTTTGTATTGCAGTGAAGGCAGAGGAGTTTTAAATATGCCTGTTACTTCCCATTGACAAGAAGCCTTTTTTTAGTCATTGACCAATTTTGTGACTACAATCTATTCTACAATATTGAATGAGAATTTTGTGTCATCATCGTAAATATGACTGTGATAAGCCAGGCACAACATTGCGAGGTTACAAATTAATGCACTAGCACAAGTTATGCTAAAGTTGAAACCTAGTCCATGAGGCTCCCGTACGATAGCGGGATCTGAAGAAGTCGATAATATATGCAGCTTTTCGTTCGCATTTTGAAGAGGCTGTTTCCGGACTTGAACCTGAACGTCGGATGAATTAACTGTTGCGCCAAACCTTCACCTCCCTAGCATAAAGTTATGCTACTTCTAAAAATTTCAATTATTTGTCGTGCTCTTTTATTAAAAGTATTTTGTCTTATTAGTTACTAAATTAAGATACGGGGATCATGTGACCATATATATATGAGATATGGTATTAAGTAATGCAACGTGAAAATTTGAAGATATCAATAGTTAAAACATGAATTACCATCAACGTCTGTTGCTGCCCTAAAACACAAACTTCACAAAGCAGTGCACGATTCAAATGCCTGTAACTTTCTAACAGTATAACCGAATTCGATGATTTTTCCCATTTCGAAAAGCTTAAAAAGTAAACAACAACTATTCTATGTGTTTTGGAAAATCTTGTCGTTTAATAGGCAAAAATGCAGTGTAACAAAGTGGACCTGCTATGTATACAACATTTTCTGACTTTTTGTCATAGGCTGAAATTTTGTGATTTGAAAGGTTTTATCGAAATCCATTTGACTAATGTACAACTTTACTTTTGAAATCCAGAAGGAATTTTATGTTCCGGCCTTTGAAAATGTATTGAAAAGAGGCTTAAATTAATTAAAAGAAGGAAAAAAAATGCAAGTTGCATGTATATAAAACTCATGCATGATTATTATATCTTATCATATGGAACTAACATTTGAAACTAAGTTAAGTACAAGTGCTTTTAGGGCATAACTATATTAGTTTGCAGTGATGACTCGCTTTTTCTCACAAAAAAGTAAATAGTTTGCATAACGCCAAATAAAAAAGTACGTTTTTATGAATTTCGAGATGTTGTGTAGTATTATATTGTTTCCCTCTGTTTTGGGATGTACCGTGTTAGGATACCTCTTTGAAGATGTAAACCTTGTAACTATATTGTGTTTTGATTTTTCGAAATCGCTCTGTACAAAGAAGACTGGCGAAATTTTTCGAAAAAATCAAACACTTCGAAAATTTTCAAAATAATTGTCGTAAGATTAGAAAATCCTTAACCGAGTCTAATGAGAAATCATACCATATGATGGGATAAGTTGGAACACAAGAGCCACATAGATGTTGAGCTTGATAAACGAGTGTTGAGCACGATGAAAGTTAAGGTAGGAGTTGTGTTTGACGTCTCCCTATAAGAAATTGCGATGACGCAATTTTTGTGGGGGGGTCTTTAACAGCCCCTACTTTCTATGCCATATAAATAAATGGACTTACTCTGAGTTTTGATATGCGTTAATTTATAATTTGAAGATAAATTTTAGTTAATTAAATTCTATTAAAATAAGATTTCGATTTAATAAATTGAAATAAATTAATAAAGTCTTATCGAATAATGTATTAAGATTGGATAAATTGATTTAATTGAATATAAAAACACTTTTATAGGTATAAATCATTTTAATTGGATAAATTGTTTTAAAAGAAGTTGTGAAAAATTATAATAATAACAATTACCTAAACTAAATTAAAATACACGACCCAAACTAAAGCCCATATTCATTTCTTTAATTCTCTGGAAGCTTCCTCCTCTTCACAACCGCGTTCTTATCAAACCCGACCCAGAAAAATCTTCAGCCTCAATTAACCTAATTCTAAATCGCGTCTTCACTTAAAAAAACAAAATTATTTATATATTAAAGAATTGCGCATAGATGCGAGTGAGATGAGCGGCAATGATCGAAGGTCGATTCGACCTGGGAGGGTGACCCGCGACTGGCGTTGGAGGAGCTTGCGGTGACGACAACGATGGCCTGGAGAGGTGCGATGTTGGTAAAGCAATTAGGGATGACAGCCGTGTTCGCGCGACTGATATGGTGCAACGGTGAATTGTTGTACGTTGTGGAGATGCGAAGGTCGTTGAGGCTGAGTGTCGCGAGCAAGTTAGTGATGGTGCATGCTTTGGTACTGTGCTGAGAAGGAGGAGGCTGTGTTTAAGGCTGCAATGTTGGAGTGGGCAACGATGATGAAGGCGTGAACTGTAGTGAGGTTGTTTGCGTGGATGATAGCGATGCAGTCACTGTTTGGGTAGTTCGCACATCGTTTCGGTGAGTATTTCTCACTCACTACTATATCTAATTATCTGATATATAAATGCATATTCCGATTAGATTACATAGTTTGACTGAATTGATTGCGTTTGTTTGGTTGAATAGTTTGTAAATAATTATTGACCTGCTTGGATAAATTGTTTCATTGGGATATTTGTATGGTTGTATGATATTGATTGTGTTTTGATTGATTGATGGAATTCTATGTCGTTGGATGTCCGACGTGCAAGGAAGATGCTGTGTGTTTGCATTTCAATTCGTATAATGTATATTGTGTGTATAGTGTATCAATGGCTGAAATGATAGAACTCAAACTTGGCCACGGATAGATTTATGCTGTTAATTTGATTGTTAACTTTGTAGATTATTTGCTCTATAATCCATATTTTTGGCGTTTAATTGATTTTCTGTTCTAAAATACTTTTGGAAGCTTCGATAAATTATTTTGTATTTAAAATTGAATTGAAATATATTTATAAATAGATAATAATTTAATGGAAAATAAAATGATCTTTGGAAAATTATTTTGAATATAAAAGTTGTTCTGAAAATAAGTTATTTCTAACTTTTAAAATGTAAAGTGAAGGTTTTAAATTATAATTTATAAATTAAAGTGAAAAGAATTATTTTTGAGATTTATAATTTTGTTGTAAATTATTATTTTGTTATAGAAAAGTATAGTATAGTTTATATAATTATTATTATTTTTGACTGGTAAAGTGTGTTGGTTGTTTTGAAAGTTATTTAACTATGGAAATTCAATAAATAAATTTTATAATTATATTAGCCTTATAAAGTGTTTTTGAATGTTTTAAATTATGTAAGTAAAGATATGGAAATGAAAATTTGGTATTAGAATATTTTTTTGGACTTACATTTTATAGTTAGAAATAAAAATAATTTATTTGAAGTTTATATATATATATATAATTATTGTGAAATAATAACCGATTAAAATAAATTAGAATTAAGTTCTATAAAGAAATATTTAATATTACACCTATATATTTGAGATTTAGGTGTTAAATAAATATTTGGTTAAACTTCATTATTTCAATGCTTAAATTAAAATTGAGATCTTCTGTATGACTTTTATATCTTCTGATTCCTATTTTCCCATATAGATTTAAAAATTGTAAATGATTCACCGTTGAAATAGATTAGATTGGTAATTTGGTATGATACAGTGATGACATCCTTTTATGTGATTTTATGTTGACTTCTATTTTATGTGACGAGGAATCTGAATAAACGGATTAGTAATACCGATTGAGGTAGAGCATTCGGTAATACTTTTTTTGTTATTCTTTGGACTCGTTATATGGAATATTGAAGGAGCGAGTGTGATGTGTGAGCACTGAATAAATGAATTAGTAATGCGCGGTGGTATTAGACGCCGTTGTGTTATTTATTTAGTTATTCTTTGTTCATGAATGACACTTATAATGGGGTATGTTGTGCGTGTGACTCGCTGCGGTGAGTGTATATGGAGGCAACTTGTTAGACGCATAATTTGTATATATTATGTGTTTGTCTACCTTTGTCCAGCTCCCTTTATGTTTTGGAAGTGAACCAAATTGGCCAGTATTCACCTTGACGGCCTGATCGTGGGGTCGCGCTTCTGATTCGTGACACCGTTGTTATTTATGATATATTTGATGTGCATCATGAGATTAGTAGTTGGTTGCCCCATGTGTCCCATAGGCCAGCAATTAGTTACCATAGGGGCACGTGTCGGTAGTCGTGACCAAAGAGTCTACGCGTTGTCGATCCTATGAGGGATCATTGTCACGATACCGAGAGGGGAGAGGCAATGGTAACCGATGACTATAGGAGTCATGTCATATGGATCACGTGTAGCTCCTAAAGCAAGGAAGCGTGTTGTTAGTCTCCCATCTGGTTCAGATTTGAGTGTATGTATGTGGGTAATAGATAGACATATATTATGTATAGATAGGAGTATACCTTGATCGTGTCCAGAGTATGATCAACCCCGTATCCTTCTCAGGCAAATGACCTATTTATTATTGATTTGCTATTTATATCTCTTAGGGCGGTTCAGTCGAGAGTTTCATCTCTCCAAGGACTGTGGGTTGAGGTATACGATTTTATTTTGAGCTGGATCAAATCTTACTTATTAATTTTATTGATTTGATATTGATATTTATAATGTGATATTGAGGGAGATTGAGGGCATTGCCTCGTCATTGCCTGACGTTACTTGAGGATATCTCATTATTGATGGCTTCCAGCTTTGATGGTGAATTCTTGATATGTATGATTCACCCATTCGATATAAATTTAGTGATTTTGCTTTGATGTGCTTTATTATATGGGTGATGACATCTTTATGCGTCGTATTGTGATATTTAATGTTATACAATCTATTTGAGACAGTTCGTGATATTTTAACTGGATAGATTTGCCTATTTATTGATATTATAAATATCATATATTATTTATCATTGATTTAGATATAATCTGACTCGTGTGTTAGTTATATAGACATTTCAGTTACATGGACGATGCGGCCGGCATTTGTTTACTTTGGGCTTAGAGGAATATTATATTAGAATGATTTCTTGATTTTTGTATGTTATTGATTCACTGTATGTATATATAATTGACATATGAGTTGTGTTGTATTCATATAACTTTATTGTATTATATATTATATGTTATCGCCGCGATTGACTCTATGTTCTCTGTTGTCCTGTATATTATGTATTGTTCTTTCCTGAAGGCACATGTGTCTATTGCTTTATACCGATAGTGAGTATGTATGCATTAGGTGTTTCAATACGTACAATTATTAGTCCAAGTGAATATTCACGTGTGTACCCGATATAGCCTAATTCTTAGTATTATTTGGTAGTATTTCTTCTGTTATACTCTTAGATGGTATGAGTATAGAGGTTGGGTGTTCCAAGTAAGGTTGACCTCGTTACTAGTCATTTGGTCAATATATTTCAGCACCATTTATTATTTGTTAATATATTTAAAACCCCTTTTAAATGTATATCAATATTATTTATTTATATGTGTACATATAACACTTATATGTACATTCAAATAATTATGAGTGAAACCCAAATTTTTTCCAAAAGCAGCTCCAATTTCAAAATGCACCACAAACATCAAATACACTTATAATTAATATTTCTAAAATATTAATTAATTTATAAAAGAAATAAAGTTAGAGACCTTTTTATAAGTTGGAAAAAATATATAATATTTAGGCTACAATCTTGATTTATTATATTTCGAAAATGTCACTAGGTTTGACTTCTTAATTTCTAGCATGTTTGACCAAATTCAATAAATATTATATGTTTGACCATAAATGTCATTCTAGACGCAATGTAATGAGGGGTTTTGCAACCGCCGTGGAATGAATAGAATAGGAAAGTACTTAAATAGAGTGTCTAGACCAAAATATATTACCCTCTTTTCTTGGTCTCCAAGACCAAACTTAACTCGCTTTCACCCTCTCCTTTGATCTTGTATTGCCGACCTCATTATTGGTCATTCGGTCCACATATTTCAACCTCATTTATTATTTGTTCATATATTTAGATATTTTTTAAATATATATCAATATCATTTATTGATCTTTGTACATATAACATCTATATATACACTGAAATAATTATGAATGAAAACCAAAAGATTTCCCAAAGCTACCCTAACTTCTAAATGCACCACAAACGTCAAATACACTTATAATTAATATTCCTTAAATAATACTAAATTTATAAAAGGAATAAAGTTAGAGATCTATATAGGCTGAAAATATGTAATATCTAGGCTAAAATCTCGAAATTAACATATTATGAAAACTCCACTATGTTTGGCTTCTGTCTAATTTGTATCCCGTTTAATCAAATTCAATAAATTACATATGTTTGACCATAAACGACATTCCAGATGCAATGTAATAAGGGGGTTTGCAACCACCAGAGGAATGAATAATAGAGTATTGGTAAGGAGAGTCTAGACCAAAATATCTAACCCTGTTTACTTGGTCTTCAAGACCAATTCAAACTCGCTTTCACCCCTTTAATCTAGTATGACTGACCTCATTATCGGTTATTTGGTCAATATATTTAAACCCCATCTATTATTTGTTCATATATTTAAAACCTTTTTCAAAATAAATATCTATATCATTTACTGATATGTGTACATATAACATTTATATATACAATCAAATAATTATGAATGAAACCTAAATTTTTTCCAAAAGCTACCCAAATTTCTAACTGCACCATAAACATCACATACACTTATAATTAATATTTTTTAAATATTAATTAATTTATAAAAGAAATAAAGTTAGAGATCTATTTATAGGCTGGAAAAAATGTAACATCTAGGTTACCATCTCGAAATTAATATATTATGAAAATCCCACTAAGTTTGACTTCTTTTAATTTCTAGACCGTCTAACCAAATTCAATAAATTATATATGTTTGACCATAAACGACAATACGGATGAAATGTAATAGGTCTCAAAGCCTAATTACAACTCCCGTAGAAATTACTATTTTTCCATTTATGTTAAAACTACGATTATACCAATTTAATTTAATTACTTGGTTTCGTAAAATTATGAGATGTTACAAAATGTAACCAGAGAAGTGATAGTACTTCATAGAATTTGCATGATATATCATTTTGGTCAATACTTATTGCTCAAAAAAATTTCTTTATAATTTGGTCAGTTAATGATTATTTTATTATGCGCTATAGGGATTTTGTGTCTAGAATTTTAGTGGTTGGAGTCTTTCAAGTGAAATTGGATGATCATTTGATAGCTCTATTCTTTTAACTATGACCTAAGGTGGTGTTTGGTTTAAAAACGAATTTTCTATTTTTGGTTTTTAATATGTATGTCAAATACGAGAAGAATGGAAGGACGACGGAGGGGATGACGAATGAGAGGACGAAGGAGATAGAGAGACGACGGAAGAATGGATTGTTTCACGTGCTTGTGTTATTTTTCAAAATACGGAAAGAAAAAAATTGTTTTCTATTTTGTGTGTTAACTTCGTTTTTTAAATCGGTCGTTTTCAACAATATACTTGCGTCATGTGCATTTTTGCATGTATGAAAATCCAAAACTAAAAATAATAAACTAAACACTACATAAGTTTTTTTTTTCCTCCTTTCTCCCATACTTCTAGTTAAAGAACATATTGTGTAGCATGAGAGGCATAAAGCATCATGGCTATGGTAATGCAATTCCAGTAAAGTAGCACCATAAAAGTTAGGGATAAGTTGTACAATGAGACGTCCTGAAGCCGTAGTAAGTAGGCATATAGTGTGCAGAATGAGCGTGGTGGTGTGAAAAATACACAAGTAATGCAGACCTAAATATGTAGTAGCAATGAATTTGGAGACATTATAGTGAGACACATCAAGTAGCTAACTTTGGTTCAGAGAAGTATATAATATCAACAGTTCTGTGAATTCTGCTTGTCACATCTGAAAAGTCTTAGTAATCGATCACTAGAACAAGCTCGGAGAAAAATATAATGTTTTCATTTCTTAAAATATTCTTATTACTAGATAAGGAAAACTCTAAGTTAAAATAAATGAAAAGGAAAAATCAATTGAAGATGGACTTTCACTTGTAAGAGCAAAGCCTTAATTCTCAAGTGGATGTAGTTTTACTTTGTTGTGACGTATTTTGACATTGATTGAGAAATTTTTACCTTTTCCTTTTCTTTTTTCAGCATTTTGAGTTTTTTTTGTGTAACTTGGAAAATCATATGATCCTGTTAGGCATGCAGCTTTCCTATGCTTGCTTAAAATTGTAACGGCTAATGTAAGTAGTTTGTTTTCCCATCAATGTCATTTGGCAAATGGTAATGAAGCATTTTGTTGAGTTATGGCTATTATTACGTCTTCAATTTTATGTTCTTTCATACTTGTTTTATCAGCGATGTTTCCTTCTAATAAAAAAGCAATTATATCAGTACTATGTGATAAATATTTATTTTGGGCAACGTTACTACAGAATATGGATAATATATGTTTGTATATTAGAAAGAATATGAATCAGAATCAATGTAGAAAATATTAAGAAATATGTACCTCAAGGATTTAGGCAGTTTTTGGCTAGAAAATGCATTTTGCGTTTTCAATATGCATGTCAAATGACATGGAAGAGAATGAGCAATTAGAAAATCCTAGTCAATCAATGAAAGGGGAATGGTAAGAGCAAAAATAGTTGTTGATATTTCCTAAAAGACAAGAAAAGAAATTCATTTTCAATCATGTTACATGTTAAAACCATTTTCCGAATCGATCGTTTTCCATCCTTCCTTTCTTTTCCATGTATTTTAAAGTAGACGGTTGGAAATGCAAACAAAAAACTCATTTTGAAATCAAACATCCTGTAACGACCCTGACTCGACATTCGAAAGTCGGTACCAAATACGACACTCGTATTCCAATGCCGCAGGTCCAAACGTCGAATCTGATTCGCCGGAGCTTATAACACATCAACACAGCGGAAGAAAATGAATAATATAATTTGATATACAATATTTGATACAATATTCAGATACAATGATGATAAATTAGAATGATACAACTAAATATCAAATATATCAGAGATACAAGAAACAGCAGCGGACAAATAATGTTTTCAATACCAAACTCCAAATAATCCATCTCAAATACAGAACTCGCTCGAACAACCATCAAGTTGCACCAAGCTGAGCAAGGCCAGCCGTAAATGCTGAAGTGTAGCAAATGCGATCCACAATCCAAAAGGCTTCGAAGGCTATCGAATCAATTCCTACTATTCGACTATTTGAAAAAACCAACTCTAGACTGCCCGTGTGGAAAATAGTGGGCACCCAGAGTTTAGGAAAAGAACAATAAACTTCAGGTCAGTCATGGGATTGGTGTGAGTAAACAAAAACGGTTTTTTTTATCTTTAATACAAACAAAGGAATTTAGATTGAAAACCGCAATGCTTTTTGAAAAATGAAACTACCATAAGGCCTCCCGGCACACACACACAATGCAATCGCACATATGGAGGAGATTTCTCCTTATGATAGTCAAACATGCTTACTACACAAAATTCTTCTTTTATATTATTATTAGTGCATAGTGGAAAACATTTCGAAAGTATAATATTAATCTTAACCAGCATAGGTACCATTATATTATGTCAGCTATAGCTGCCATTTAAAATGACAGGTTATACAACTAAAACCGTACAAAGCTCGTATTGTTTGATTGGATTTTCCATCCAATGGTCAGGCTAAGGAACTTCCTATTGCCATATGGGAACGCCTCTGAAGGGACGCCCCGAGAACCTACCT
This sequence comes from Allium cepa, assembly GCA_030765085.1. Classification (NCBI taxonomy): domain Eukaryota; kingdom Viridiplantae; phylum Streptophyta; class Magnoliopsida; order Asparagales; family Amaryllidaceae; genus Allium; species Allium cepa. The sequence continues at coordinate 492,438,958 of CM060942.1, forward strand.
GGCTCTCTACCAACACAGGGCCGGTTACCCCCTTCCCGGGAAGTAAAACCTAAGATATGTCACCCTCGGTCCTTTGGGACCTTTATACGAGGTACCTCTACCCCAACAACATTGTACAGTAATAAATATACTACAGTGCCCACATGAGTAAGTATCTGGGCTCCATACCATGATACCACCCTTTTTCAGAAGGAATGGTCATACCCTAGGGGAGCTACCCCTGAAACCTTGCCGCATCCTTCCTGTTTCGACCATTACCGGGTTATGAGGCTCGATGAGGTCTCCTCCACAAAGCTACGTTTTTTCATGAAAGCCATGCTTTGATCACAAATGATCATCAACACACAGCAGCACTTAGTATGTCACACTACCAATTTGGGAGTATATCGGTGATAACCTTCAACTACATAACCTCTGAGCTCGTACGTCTCAGAGAAGGGTGTTAAGCTAAGAGAATAAATTCTATGCCACCAATAGATATGTATTTGAGAGAAATCTGCTTTATATCTCAAAGTGTATTGTCAGACATACAACCACTATGACGACCCGAATTCCTACGCCCAGAAAACCGCTTCGTCTTGAAGAAAGAAAGGGGTAAGAAAATAGAAAAGATAGAGAAGAAAGAACAACAACATCAGAATCTCACAGCGGAACGAATAAATTATAATAGATCACATAAGTATTTACATAATATACAACATCAATCAAAGTTATATAGATAATACATCCCATACTAGACAGTTATAAACACCTGTCTAGTTAATCAATACAATACAACACAAGCAAATAACTCAGAGATACCAACACAGCGGAACTACATGTATATCTACAACGCTGAAGCCTCCTGCTCCATTGCTCATCCAGAATTCGTCAAAGCTAACCTGAATCCCTTGGCTACCCGTAAAAATTTTGGTACCCGAGAGTTTATGAAAAACAAAAATAAACTCCGGGCCAGACATGGGTCTGGTAGGGTCTGGTAGGAGTAACAGGTTAAAGTTGCTTAAGTTTAAAAATCCTTTTGAAATAAAAGGTATCACGTAAGACTTCTCACAAATAAACATGGGTAAGTTTTTATCTTACGCTAACCAAAACATTTGATAGGAAATTCTGTGATATTATAATAGGTCTAGGGTTTTCAAGTAAATAGAAAATAGCCGAAATTGTTACATTATTAAATTCCAGCTACTAGCCACAAAAGTGGGTAATACAATCAAAACCGTTGGCACTTATTGGATTGTGGATTCCATACAATGGCAGGGCTACTGGGGTACCGCCCGTCACAGTACGTGGCCTAGATCAACGTACCGAGGATCACTCCCGACCCCCTGCAACACAAGGCCGGAACCATTCCTTACTGAACAGTCCCGAACAAGATAACCCCGCAGATAGCCGTCGCTATTGCCCACTAAGCCAAAATAAATGGACATCTAGACAGGGGAATATCCTTGTCCTGCTTGGGCATGACCCACCTAACCTTGCTGCACCTCCCCTATTTTAACCATTCCCGGTTGATGAGGCTTGAGGCTACGATTACCTTTTAAGAATACATTTCTTAGAATGCTCATCGCCCACCTGACGATGTGTTGAAAGCATTCAATCCATACAAGTTCGTTTCGGGTTCGAACGAAACCGAAGGCATTATCTCGTTACACTCATTTTGGAATCACCCTCAGAGTTAACGACGATAACCCTTGCATTCTGAATCTTCATATTTACTTCAGATTCATGACCTATCGTTAATTTGGAATCGATGTGGTTTTCGGATGTTCCTAATGTGGAAAACCGATCCCGGTCTCATCGAAATCCAAAACGTGTCTTTTAAGGCCAAGTTGTCTATTTAGTCTTAACAGTTCAATTCAATATCATCAATATACACACAGATGGATAATTCATAATATCACAATAGATAATCACATCATCATAAACAGATAATTCATATTATCATCAAAACAGATAATTAAATATTATCATACTTAAACCAAGCATCCATATTACATAGATATTACTCATCTCATATCTGAGATCAGAATCAATCAATGAAATGTTAATATAATGCATCCATAAGCAATGATTTATAAATCACAAGCAATAATTAATTTAAAATGAATTAAATTAACTACGTCTAGCCCTAATTAATTTAAAGTACATTAAATTAATTACTTCATCTATAAATCCTGCTTATACAATCATAAATTAATTTTAAATCAAATCAATTAATTAATCTCTAGATATTTATCTTGATTAACTTCTTCGATTAATCACCTTCTAATTACAATAAGTAATTAGTCTTTAATTAATTCTACAAATTAATTATCCTAAATCATTTATAGTAATTAACATTTAATTACTTCATTTATTGATTAAATACAATTAATTACATTATCCTTAATTAATCACCGCATTATTAATTATTTCTTAATTAAACTATTCTTAATTTCATTATTTATTACATTAATTAATGATCTCTAATTCAGATTTAAATTAAATTACTTTATTTAATTTAATTACATTAAGTGATTAATCTTTAATTAAACATAATTATTAATCACCTTGATTAATATCAACCAGTAATTAACTACCTTTAATTACTCATATTAATAAATTAATTATCCCATAATTAATTATCTTATTCAATTAATCCCTTGATTAATTACAAAAGTAATTATCCAAATTACTTTATTAACACATCATCTTTCACTAATTACATTCAGTAATTAACATTAATTACTCTCTCAAGTAATTATGCTCCATTGAATACACTAAGTGATTACACATATCAAATCATCAAATGATTTCTTAAATTAATTAAACTAAATTAATTAACTTAAATAAATCATTTTATCAAATTAATTACAATAAGTAATTAATTTCTTAATTACTTTTATCAAGTAATTACATTTAACAATTTATAATAGACTATCTAATTAATCTGGTTAATTATCAAAATTAATCACATATATGAATTTAATTAATAATCCTTTAGTTAATTATCATGATTACATTTCTACATTTATTTCTTAATGAATTCCTAATTATAAATTAATCTAAATTATTAATTTATAAATTAAATACATAAGTCATTCATTAATTAACCTATCATTTAATTATTTTAAATATCTTAATTATCCCTAAAATAATTCATTTCTTTATTAATGACTTTATTAATATTAAAGTATATTAGAACATTACATTTCAAATTTAAATTCAAAATTTCATTTTGAATTTAAGATTCAAAATGATTATTATTCAAGCATTTATCAAATTTTAATTCAATTTAGAATCCCGTAAATAACATTAACTACTCATATATGGACTTATATTGGAAAGGCCTTTAAATTCAACTGCTTGAATCTTTATTTAAATTTAAACTTCCAAAAGACATTTATATTTTAAACTTGCAATTTCCAAGGTAAAACAATTTATTTAACTTCCATTCAAAAGAACTTTGTAAAAACCAATTCAAATATTTATTGAAAACAAATACTTTTTAAAACGAACTATTTGAATTTAACTTTGCTTTATACATTTAGAATTTAAGATTGATTTATTTTTCAGTTTTGAGTTCATTAGTTTAACTTTGAGTTTAAAACTTTTGATTTCATTAGTTTAACTTTGAATTTAAAACTTGGGTTTTAACTTACTTTTGAAAAACTTGATTTTTAATTTTTGATTTAAAATTCGTTTCTAAAACTTAGATTCAAAAGTTCACTTGAATCTATATTTTGAACTTTTAATTTTCAAACACAATTTAAGTTTTGATTCAGATTTTAAATTAAATTTAAAATCTGAAACTGTCAGGTTGTAAACCTGATAGGAAACCCATATTTGATTGTTTTAAACTTTATTTTTATTTAAATTTGAATTCAAAAGTAGATTTGAATTTATACTTCAACTAGATTTACACTTTATTTAATTCCATTATTTATGTATAAATAGGTTCCAATTGAATTTGTTTTAAAAACAATGCTGCTGCTAGGTTTTACAAAAAAAATGTGGAAACAACCACTGACTCGAGAGAAACCAGACTTGCTTGGAGTCTCCCCTACCTCTACTTCGTGTCAAACACTCGAATAAACTCGAGTCTCCCCGAGTTAAAACCCTGCACACGACCAAAGAACTCAACACACTTTAATGGCACGGTGCACGTGCACCGTGGCCCCAGCCACCTCCAGCCACCCCCACGAACCTTAACACGACGCCAACTACCGCCAGTCACGACCATGACCCCCCAGAGCCACCACGGCAACCTGAAACGAAAGCGAGTTCTAAACTCCACCTGGAAACCAAAAAAATCAGGTTCCTCTCGAAACCTGGAAACTCCACCGCACTCCAACACCGTCCACCAGAGCTCCAGCACCACCGGCCACCACTCCGTCCATGCCTGAGCTACTACCTTCCAGAGTTCCAGCGAACTCGATCGCTCCTAGGCCTCGCGACAAATCAAACATCACAGCACTGCCCAAACTAGGTTTAGAAACTTAAAACTGCCACCACCACCACCACCGTGATCTGCCACCACTTCAACCAATTTTCCCACCATCACCGATGGTTCTACTATCATCTCTGGAAATTACAACCTCTCAGATCCTCGAGAACATCAACAACTCCTCAGATACTAATTCCCAGTAAAAACAGAACTACACATTCAATTTACTATTAAAATTAGTGATTTCATTTTTAAAAATCATTATTTTGGTTAAGTATTCAGTTCATAACCCTGAATCAATGAATTCGAACGTTTGAATTTCATCCAGAACTTAACTCCCTTGTTTATTTTTAGTTTCCAGGGCAATACACAATTTATTCCCACTCAAATAAATTTTTAAACTTTGATAAATGATTAGACAAACAATTTCTTTTCTTTTTATAACATAAATTCTAACAATGACTTGATCCAGAGATAAAGGATTTTAAACTAAAGCTAGAGTTTAAGAACTGGAAATATAAGTGTTTACAGATATTCACAAACATGTATACATCTTACATCCAAAAATGCACAGAAATTCACTAACATATATTCACACAAACACACCTATTTCATACATAGATCATGCAATCCAGATTTATATATTTAAGCTTTTTAAAATAAATGTTACTCACTTGTTCCTGAGAAGATAACAGAGCCCCCCCTTTTTTTTTCTTTCTTGAAAACAGTTTTTGAACTTTTATAACTGGAAATGCTTTGCTTTGATACCTCCGGACAATCATCTTGTTTGAGTTACAAATGAATGATGTTTTAGTTAGAAAGAAAATGAAAAGGCTAATTGTATTTTGATGAATGGAGAGGAACTGGGAAATATGTATAGATATAGAAGAAGGGGTTACAGGGTTTGGCAAAAGCTGTAATTTTTTTTTTCTTTTTAAATCTTTGGTCAGAGATTGTTTTGGAGGCTGAGTTGATTTCGAATTGACTTTGTTTAGGCTTGCATTAAATGTTTAAGTACTACAAGTTTTTATTTTATACCTTGTTTACTTGCCTGCACCAAATCTTACAGTATTGCAAAAACAAAAAAACATTTTCTTGCCTGGTTTGTATAAAGATGTTTGTTCTTTTCTTTTATACTTTTCTTATTTGTTTATAGATTTTTTTCTTGCCTACAGCTTAAGTACAAATTCTTGTTTCCTGGTTTGTTATATTTTGATGATTGAATTAGAAATGAGAAGAGATTATATATGGAAGGAAAAGATACAGGGGAAGGGTTTTACTGGGTATAAACTTATCTTATTTGATCAGAGATTTCCTTTTTGCCTTGGCCAGATTTTTGTACACATTGAAAGGATATTCAACATTTCGAGTAGACCAAATGTTGTGCTAGCATTTAATGCAATGTCCTATATGTTCATGCTTATCCATATTGAAAGTTGCTACTTTCTACTAACAGGCTACACATTTTTTTCTCTCTCTTGCTTGCATATTACTTTACAGGCTATTTGCCTATTTTTTTTATTATTACCTGGCAGTTTTTTTTTTCCTTTCCATATGTACATATTTGAAGTTGTTTTAGTTACGTTATACATTTTAACTTGAATATTTAGTTCTATGCTTAGTTATGCTTACACATATTATTATATTTTTGTACTTATGTTAGCATCATACATTTGATTTATTCTTAAGTTTAATATTTATAAAGTTTATTTTATTTTAAATTTACAAATCATAGCTTTCCAGAATATATAAATAAATTTAAAATAACAATTTCTATTTATATTAAAATCGATTTGTAAAGATATTGCATTATTAATATTGTTTAAATATAACTCATTATTAAATTAAAAATAACTTTTCAAAAGAAACTATCTCTTTAAAATATAAATACTTATTTATCAAGCTATATTAAAAAAAAAACTTTTTATTTAAATTTAAACTCTAGGCTAAAACCATTTTAAACAAATTAACTTTATCTTGAGTAATTTAAAATCATATGGTCATTTATTAAATAGCCTAATATTAAGTTTCTAAATTATCAAAAATATTAGAATTAGAAAACATGGCTGTTTATTAAATTTAAAAACAAAACTTATCTATTTATAATATATACCAATATATACAAATATACATTATAAATAGAAACAATTTAAATTAGCTTTTAAAAGATAAATTATCAGTTAAATATTTCTTTAAAAGAAGATTATTAAATCAATTCAAATTTATTATTAACAATATTTGTCAATTTAATTTAATTTTATCACTGATTATTAAATTGATATTGCCAATAATTCCGGGATATCACATTCCTCCCTCCTTAAAAGAATTTCGTCCCCGAAATTTAAAACAAAGGTAATTTAATAATCCAATTTAAGATTTAATTTTAAAACACAAGCATGTATCAATCATATGTTAACAGTCATAGCAATCAATTCATCCAAACAAACAAATCTAACTATCCGGACAAAATTCCGATTAGAATTTCCTCGAGTTTTCCCAAGTATAAATACCGGGTTATTCGCCCTATAGAATCCAAACAAACAATACTACTAAGCTACAGAGCTTTCACTCATCTAAATCCACAAAACAAGACAGGATATCAGACTACAAAGAGGTCGGACTCAACAACTAAAACTTCCTGAACTGCTGGTTCTACAACCAGAGATAAATCTTACACGTACTCCCTCAGAGATACGTGCAACACAACAAATTCCAGTTATCCAAACTAACAATTCAATCCTGAAGACCACACACTTATCCAAAATCAAATCTTCGATTTTGGAATCCAAATTCCTTCGTCTCTTATCTACTAAACTCTTCGGACGATCCTGGGCTTCCTTCATCCTTACTGATCAGCTCAACACTTGCTGATGCCCTTAGAAATATTCTGAACCAAAAACAATCTAACAAAATGATCTTTCCAATATCAACCAAACTCAAAACACAAACTCTATTCCAAAATCAGAAGGCTGATCTCACTTCTCTTATCCGGAAGAGATAAAACAGGTGCACTCCAAACTGACCTCGAGATCCTGAAAAATCTCCTGTAGAACTTCCTAATCCAAATACTGCAATATCCAATTCCTTCCCAACTAAACAGCTGCCACCATGCTTCCACTGCGCAGCTCTGATTGAACAGATGAAAATGCTGAAGTTGATCACAGACCGGACAATACATTCCAAAAATAAAGTTCACATATCCAGAAATAAAACTCAGAAGTTCCTCAAAAATCCAAGCTGCTTTCCCCCAAACTCAAAAATCATCCTATTACTAAGTTGAACCATCGGTACCAGGCCCGGAAACCCAGTCGACACCAAACTCAATCTTCAGATGCTGACCAAACTTTTGACTTCCTGAAGACATCCAAAAAATCTTGACAACCCAAGAGAACACTCAGCTATCGCAAATCACTTTTGCGATCTATCCAGCCCAATTCCAAAAATACTGCTCTCTCTACTAATCAGAACATCTTACGTTTATGTGGCCAATCCATCGAAGAAATGGAATTACTCTACTGCTTCTGAAGTTACCTCAAGAAAAAATGCTAAGACAGAAGACTTCCTAATCCCAAGCTCCTCGAGAAACTCGGACCTCAAAGCAAACAGAAACATCCAGCTTAACACAGCCACAACACCGAGCAGACACACTTCCTTAACTTGTTCCGAAGAAAACATCTTCGGAGACATCCATAGTCACTATGTTTCATCACACAGCTACTACACCTTGATATATCAAGATATCATGACTTGCTTCTGACCGACTGACAGATCCAAACTCTAGCTCAACCAAACTTACACTTCAAAAATAAACTCCGAATCTTAACAGATTTCCTTCAAAGATTAATGAAATCCTTATATCACCCAAAGCTTACTCGGGACGGTATTAGGTCTACAGTCTCGACAATTACACTTCCAACCTCAAACATTCAAATCCCAGCCATTGGTAGTCGTGTTACACACATCATCACCCTATCTACCTTTATAGCTCATTGGAAAACCTGAACAGGTAACCCAACAAATAGGTAGGAATATATATATATATATATATATATATATATATATATATATATATATATATATTAAAATTACAAATACGATCTCTCAGGAAAGAAATCACTCAAGAGCGCAGGTATTCACTCAACCTAGCGCTCTGATACCAACTGTGACGACCCGGATTCCTACGTCCAGAAAACCGCTTCGTCTTGAAGAAAGAAAGGGGTGAGAAAATAGAAAAGATAGAGAAGAAAGAACAACAACATCAGAATCTCACAGCGGAACGAATAAATTATAATAGATCACATAAGTATTTACATAATATACAACATCAATCAAAGTTATATAGATAATACATCCCATACTAGACAGTTATAAACACCCGTCTAGTTAATCAATACAATACAACACAAGCAAATAACTCAGAGATACCAACACAGCGGAACTACATGTATATCTACAACGCTGAAGCCTCCTGCTCCATTGCTCCTCCAGAATTCGTCAAAGCTAACCTCAATCCCTTGGCTACTCGTAAAAATTTGGGTACCCGAGAGTTTATGAAAAACAAAAATAAACTCCAGGTCAGACATGGGTCTGGTATGAGTAACAGGTTAAAGTTGCTTAATTTTAGAAATCCTTTTGAAATAAAAGGTATCACGTAAGACTTCCCACAAATAAACATGGATAAGTTTTTACCTTACGCTAACCAAAACATTTGATAGGAAATTCTGTGATATTATAGTAGGTCTAGGGTTTTCAAGTAAATAGAAAATAGCCGAAATTGTTACATTATTAAATTCCAGCTACTAGCCACAAAAGTGGGTAATACAATCAAAACCGTTGACACTTATTGGATTGTGGATTCCATACAATGGCAGGGCTACTGGGGTACCGTCCGTCACAGTACGTGGCCTAGATCAACGTACCGAGGATCACTCCCGACCCCCTGCAACACAAGGCCGGAACCATTCCTTACTGAACAGTCCCGAACAAGATAACCCCGCAGATAGCCGTCGCTACTGCCCACTAAGCCAAAATAAATGGACATCTAGACAGGGGAATATCCTTGTCCTGCTTGGGCATGACCCACTTAACCTTGCTGCACCTCCCCTGTTTTATCCATTCCCGGTTGATGAGGCTTGAGGCTATGATTACCTTTTAAGAATACATTTCTTAGAATGCTCATCGCCCACCTGACGATGTGTTGAAAGCATTCAATCCATACAAGTTCGTTCCGGGTTCGAACGAAACTGAAGGCATTATCTCGTTACACTCATTTTGGAATCACCCTCAGAGTTAACGACGATAACCCTTGCATTCTGAATCTTCATCTTTACTTCAGATTCACGACCTATCGTTAATTTGGAATCGATGTGGTTTTCGGATGTTCCTAATGTGGAAAACCGATCCCGGTCTCATCGAAATCCAAAACGTGTCTTTTAAGGCCAAGTTGTCTATTTAGTCTTAACAGTTCAAATCAATATCATCAATATACACACAGATGGATAATTCATAATATCACGATAGATAATCACATCATCATAAACAGATAATTCATATTATCATCAAAACAGATAATTAAATATTATCATACTTAAACCAAGCATCCATATTACATAGATATTACTCATCTCATATCTGAGATCAGAATGAATCAATGAAATGTTAATATCATTCATCCATAAGCAATGATTTATAAATCACAATCTATAATTAATTTAAAATGAATTAAATTAACTACGTCTAGCCTTAATTAATTTTAAGTACATTAAATTAATTACTTCATCTATAAATCCTGCTTATACAATCATAAATTAATTTTAAATTAAATCAATTAATTAATCTCTAGATATTTATGTTGATTAACTTCTTCGATTAATCACCTTCTAATTACAATAAGTAATTAGTCTTTAATTAATTCTACAAATTAATTATCCTAAATCATTTATAGTAATTAACATTTAATTACTTCATTTATTGATTAAATACAATTAATTACATTATCCTTAATTAATCACTGCATTATTAATTATTTCTTAATTAAACTATTCTTAATTTCATTATTAATTACATTAATTAATGATCTCTAATTCAGATTTAAATTAAATTACCTTTTTTAATTTAATTACATTAAGTGATTAATCTTTAATTAAACATAATTATTAATCACCTTGATTAATATCAACCAGTAATTAACTACCCTTAATTACTCATATTAATAAATTAATTATCCCATAATTAATTATCTCATTTAATTAATCCCTTGATTAATTACAAAAGTAATTATCCAAATTACTTTATTAACACATCATCTTTCACTAATTACATTCAGTAATTAACATTAATTACTTTCTCAAGTAATTATGCTCCATTGAATACACTAAGTGATTACACATATCAAATCATCAAATGATTTCTTAAATTAATTAAACTAAATTAATTAACTTAAATAAATCATTTTATCAAATTAATTACAATAAGTAATTAATTTCTTAATTACTTTTATCAAGTAATTACATTTAACAATTTATAATAGACTATCTAATTAATCTGGTTAATTATCAAAATTAATCACATATATGAATTTAATTAATAATCCTTTAGTTAATTATCATGATTACGTTTCTACATTTATTTCTTAATTAATTCCTAATTATAAATTAATCTAAATTATTAATTTATAAATTAAATACATAAGTCATTCATTAATTAACCTATCATTTAATTATTTTAAATATCTTAATTATCCCTAAAATAATTCATTTCTTTATTAATGACTTTATTAATATTAAAGTATATTAGAACAGTACATTTCAAATTTAAATTCAAAATTTCATTTTGAATTTAAGATTCAAAATGATTATTATTCAAGCATTTATCAAATTTTAATTCAATTTAGAATCCCGTAAATAACATTAACTACTCATATATGGACTTATATTGGAAAGGCCTTTAAATTCAACTACTTGAATCTTTATTTAAATTTAAACTTCCAAAAGACATTTATATTTTAAACTTGCAATTTCCAAGGTAAAACAATTTATTTAACTTCCATTCAAAAAAACTTTGTAAAAACCAATTCAAATATTTATTGAAAACAAATACTTTTTAAAACGAACTATTTGAATTTAACTTTGCTTTATACATTTAGATTTTAAGATTGATTTATTTTTCAGTTTTGAGTTCATTAGTTTAAGTTTGAGTTTAAAACTTTTGATTTCATTAGTTTAACTTTGAATTTAAAACTTGGGTTTTAACTTACTTTTGAAAAACTTGATTTTTAATTTTTGATTTAAAATTCGTTTCTAAAACTTAGATTCAAAAGTTCACTTGAATCTATATTTTGAACTTTTAATTTTCAAACACAATTTAGGTTTTGATTCAGATTTTAAATTAAATTTAAAATCTGAAACTGTCAGGTTGTAAACCTGACAGGAAACCCATATTTGATTGTTTTAAACTTTATTTTTATTTAAATTTGAATTCAAAAGTAGATTTGAATTTATACTTCAACTAGATTTACACTTTATTTAATTCCATTATTTATGTATAAATAGGTTCCAATTGAATTTGTTTTAAAAACAATGCTGCTGCTAGGTTTTACAAAAAAAATGTGGAAACAACCACTGACTCGAGAGAAACCAGACTTGCTTGGAGTCTCCCCTACCTCTACTTCGTGTCAAACACTCGAATAAACTCGAGTCTCCCCGAGTTAAAACCCTGCACACGACCAAAGAACTCAACACACTTTAATGGCACGGTGCACGTGCACCGTGGCCCCAGCCACCTCCAGCCACCCCCACGAACCTTAACACGACGCCAACTACCGCCAGTCACGACCATGACCCCCCAGAGCCACCACGGCAACCTGAAACGAAAGCGAGTTCTAAACTCCACCTGGAAACCAAAAAAATCAGGTTCCTCTCGAAACCTGGAAACTCCACCGCACTCCAACACCGTCCACCAGAGCTCCAGCACCACCGGCCACCACTCCGTCCATGCCTGAGCTACTACCTTCCAGAGTTCCAGCGAACTCGATCGCTCCTAGGCCTCGCGACAAATCAAACATCACAGCACTGCCCAAACTAGGTTTAGAAACTTAAAACTGCCACCACCACCACCACCGTGATCTGCCACCACTTCAACCAATTTTCCCACCATCACCGATGGTTCTACTATCATCTCTGGAAATTACAACCTCTCAGATCCTCGAGAACATCAACAACTCCTCAGATACTAATTCCCAGTAAAAACAGAACTACACATTCAATTTACTATTAAAATTAGTGATTTCATTTTTAAAAATCATTATTTTGGTTAAGTATTCAGTTCATAACCCTGAATCAATGAATTCGAACGTTTGAATTTCATCCAGAACTTAACTCCCATGTTTATTTTTAGTTTCCAGGGCAATACACAATTTATTCCCACTCAAATAAATTTTTAAACTTTGATAAATGATTAGATAAATAATTTTTTTTCTTTTTATAACATAAATTCTAACAATGACTTGATCCAGAGATAAAGGATTTTAACTAAAGCTAGAGTTTAAGAACTGGAAATATAGGTGTTTACAGATATTCATAAACTTGTATACATCTTACATCCAAAAATGCACAGAAATTCACTAACATATATTCACACAAACACACCTATTTCATACATAGATCATGCAATCCAGATTTATATATTTAAGCTTTTTAAAATAAATGTTACTCACTTGTTCCTGAGAAGATAACATAGCCCCCCCTTTTTCTTTTTTCTTCTTCTTGAAAACAGTTTTTGAACTTTTAAAACTGGAAATGCTTTGCTTTGATACCTCTGGACAATCATCTTGTTTGAGTTACAAATGTATGATGCTTTAGTTAGAAAGAAAATGAAAAGGCTAATTGTATTTTGATGAATGGAGAGGAACTGGGAAATATGTATAGATATAGAAGAAGGGGTTACAGGGTTTGGCAAAAGCTGTAATTTTTTTTTCTTTTTAAATCTTTGGTCAGAGATTGTTTTGGAGGCTGAGTTGATTTCGAATTGACTTTGTTTAGGCTTGCATTAAATGTTTAAGTACTACGCGTTTTTATTTTATACCTTGTTTACTTGCCTGCACCAAATCTTACAGTATTACAAAAACAAAAAAACATTTTCTTGCCTGGTTTGTACAAAGATGTTTGTTCTTTTCTTTTATACTTTTCTTATTTGTTTATAGATTTTTTTCTTTCCTACAGCTTAAGTACAAATTCTTGTTTCCTGGTTTGTTATATTTTGATGATTGAATTAGAAATGAGAAGAGATTATATATGGAAGGAAAAGATACAGGGGAAGGGTTTTACTGGGTATAAACTTATCTTCTTTGATTAGGGATTTCCTTTTTTGCTTTGGCCAGATTTTTGTACACATTGAAAGGATATTCAACATTTCGAGTAGACCAAATGTTGTGCTAGCATTTAATGCCATGTCCTATATGTTCATGCTTATCCATATTGAAAGTTGCTAGTTTCTACTAACAGGCTACACATTTTTTTTTCTCTCTTGCTTGCATATTACTTTACAGGCTATTTGCCTATTTTTTTTTATTATTACCTGGCAGCTTTTTTTTTCCTTTCCATATGTACATATATGAAGTTGTTTTAGTTATGTTATACATTTTAACTTGAGTATTTAGTTCTATGCTTAGTTATGCTTACACGTATTATTATATTTTTGTACTTATGTTAGCATCATACATTTGATTTATTCTTAAGTTTAATATTTATAAAGTTTATTTTATTTTAAATTTACAAATCATAGCTTTCCAGAATATATAAATAAATTTAAAATAACAATTTCTATTTATATTAAAATCGATTTGTAAAGATATTGCATTATTAATATTGTTTAAATATAACTCATTATTAAATTAAAAATAACTTTTCAAAAGAAACTATCTCTTTAAAATATAAATACTTATTTATCAAGCTATATGAAAAAAAAAACAAAATTTTTTATTTAAATTTAAACTCTAGGCTAAAACCATTTTAAACAAATTAACTTTATCTTGAGTCATTTAAAATCATATGGTCATTTATTAAATAGCCTAATATTAAATTTCTAAATTATCAAAAATATTAGAATTAGAAAACATGTCTGTTTATTAAATTTAAAAACAAAACTTATCTATTTATAATATATATCAATATATACATATATACATTATAAATAGAAACAATTTAAATTAGCTTTTAAAAGATAAATTATCAGTTAAATATTTATTTAAAAGAAGATTATTAAATCAATTCAAATTTTTTATTAACAATATTTGTCTAATCAATTTAATTTTATCACAAATTATTAAATTGATATTGCCAAAAAATCCAGGATATCACAACCACACAAGTCTGTTCTGGGTCCGAACAGAACCGAAGGCACTTCCAAAGAAGCCATTGCAATCCGGGTATTCATAATCCCGATCAGACTTCCCATCACTTAGGAAATCTCTATACCGGCGTGACTCGGTGCAGAGACTATCGACAGGTTATGCTTTCGTTCTCGAAAATACCCAGTCTTCACCACGGGTCTTCAAATGCTATCCATGACGACGTATCATTATTCGGAATAGGTTATATGACACAAAGGTCCTCTTCCGGCTAAACCGAATAATGTGCGTAATATTTAGAAACTATGGGTAATGAGATTTCAGATAAGTCACAACTTATTATCCAAACCTTTCTTTCAAATGGTTTAAATAAATTACCATTTCAAATCTTTTTTAAATAAAAAGATTTACTTCACAAAGATTTATTTACGGCCTTCCAAAACAATTCCATTTCAAATTGGATTAACTATCCAATCTTAAATTAAAGATTTAATTCATAACTTCCAAATCAATTCCAATTCAAATCTTGTATATAAAGGATACACCATTAAAAACCTCTTCGGTTTCAAAACAAGATTAAATCGTCTTCACAAAGGTTAATTCATAGTTTTTCCAAACTATCTACAATTTCATTTCAAACTTGAAATCTTTCGAAATAAATTGGAAATCCTTTCTTTTATGAAGGCTATTATTACTTGAAACAAATAGTTTTCGTTTTGGGAAAAACTGATTACAATTTACATAAGTTAAAGCCATTCAAGTATAAAACTTGGATTTAAATTTAAATTTCCAAAACCATACTTTTTAAATGGTTAAAAACCCATATAACCATCTTTATAACTGTATAATCTTTTTAGACCATAATTTTCAAATCATTAAATTCAATTTCAAATATTGAATTCATATTTAAATCTAATTTATTACATTTCAATTTTATTAAGTTATTTAAAATAACTTTTATTTTTGAAACTCATTTTCAAAAACTTTCAATTCCAATTCCAAAACCATTTTGGATTCAAGAATTTAATCTTTAAAATTGTTGAAGATCTGTGACTTAGCCGATTTCCTCGTGCAATGCATATTTGTGTGTGTATGGTGTAGTCCAGGGGTTTTACACAATAGTGCAACATCATCAATCATCACAGATGCAATCATATCAAATCGATAAGCGGTGTAATCCCTAACGCTTATCTTCATTCACAGATAAAGTAAATTTATTAATCACAACGATTTACCATTATGATTCGATGTGGGTTTCGGATAACCAACTGGAATCCGACTCCCTGTCGCATCGAAGTTTAAATGCCGTTTTACGGGCAAAAAGGGTTTTCACTTAAATACAGAAACAGATCACAAATCACAGTTCAAAGTAAAGCATCACAATCACATATCAGAAATATCAATCCAGTACACCATATTTGACAATTAACTTAAATTAATCAAATTAAACTCAATTAATTACAATGAGCAGTTAAATTCTTAATTACTTTCCTAGAGTAATTACACTTATACAATTTCGTAAATGATTATCATTAGTTAATTAATATAAATTAATTATTAAAATTAAACACATTAATTAATTATTTAAATAATCTTAGTTAATGACCTTCATTAACTAAAAACAATTCTTTAATTACTTTCCTAATTAATCTCTAATTATAAATTAATCCAAATCATTAATTTATAAATTAAATAAATAAGTCATTCCTTAATTATCTTATTCATTAAATCATTTTAATACCTTAATTATCTCTAAGGTAATCCATTTCTTTATTAATGACTTCATTAATATTAAAGTGTATTTAAAACATTACACTTCTAAATTTAGATTCAAATTTCATTTTGAATTTAAGATTCAAAATGATTATATATTTCAACATTAACCAAATTTAAATATCAACTTATAAACCTATATAAGAAAAGGTCTAACTAGATTACTTAAATTTTTATTTAAAATTTAAGCTTTAAAATACATTACATTTTAACTTGCAAATTCAAGTTAAAACAAATTATTTAACTTTTCATTCAAAATCCTTTTTGTAAAAGAACTTTATCAAAATCCAATTCACATATTTATTTGAAAACAAATTTCTTTGGAAAGCTCTTTGATTTAAACTTGTTTAAAACATTCAGATTTAAAAACTGATTTAAATCACAGATTTGAATTCAAGAAACTTGAATCCATATCTAAACATTTGATTTAAACTTGGCTTTAAACTTTGATTTAAAACCTTGATTTAAACTTACTTTTAAAACCTTGATTTTAAATTCTGGATTCAAAATCCCAATTCATTTTAAAAGCTTAAGATTTAAAAGTTTATTTGGAAACTAAACTTAACTTTTTTGAATTTAAACCCAGTTTAAATTCTGTTTTCAGATTTTAAATTAAATTTTAAAATCTAGAGAACTGTTAGGTTTTTAAAAACCTGAAACCCCCTTTTAAATACTTTAAAACTTTAAGATTTCAAAGCCATTTTGAATTTAACTTCATCTAGATTTAAGCTTATTTTTAAATCTACCTCACAATTTAAATTCTATTTAAATTTGCTTTAAATTCAAATTTTACTGTCAGGTTTACTAAAACCTGTAGGAAGACAAAAAAAACCCCGAGGCAACTATTTTACTTCGATTTCAAACCTCTATTGCTTCGAGTAACCACTCGAATAACTCAAGTAAATCCCGAGTGCAAATCTTCTGCATAAACAATAGTTTCCCAAAAAATAAAATGCACGGTGCACATACATGATGTGCACGTAATTGTGCATATATTTACATCCATATTTTATCTCCTTTTTTTAAATAATCATCATATTTGGGCATTTTAACATGTTTAAAACCAAAATTCAATTATTTCCAAACCATCTATTTTCATCATCATTCAGGGGCAAAACGGTCATTTTTGTGCATGTGTCAATGTAAGAATTTTTACTTGGACATTTTTGATTATTTTTATAGGAATTTGGATGCATATGGAAGAGGCTTATATGAAGATACATGCATGCACAAGGAAATACAAAGGAATGAAGAGGAAATAATTCAAGTTCAAGATCATGGAGGACCCCACCCACTTACCTAACTTCCAATTAGAAGCTAAGCACATGCTAAAAGGACTTAAAGCTTCATGTACATATTAAGTGGGGGATTAGTGAATGTTAATGATTACTTGGAGGCTACACCACCTCAAGGGTATTTTGGGAAGCTCCCTAAAAAGAGAATTAGGGTTTTATACATGTATAAATAGCCCTCTTATGTACATGAAGAGGATCATCTACTCTTTCATTTTACTTAGGAAATTAAGAAATCAAAGTGTAAGCTCAATGTTCTATGAAATAAAAATGGCTTCCAAGCCTCTTTCTTCTCTCTTTTCTACATGTTTTTCTTTGTTTTATTGTTAATGTTTATTTATATGCTCTCTTTCTCCTTATGTTCATAGCTTAGATTTACATTTATGCAAGTAGGTAGTAGCTAATCTCTTTTGCTTTCTTTGCTTATTTTCTATTTTCTTTTCTTTAATGTTGAAACTTACTTGTGATGCTTCAATGCCACAAATGAGTAGCTAAACCCCCTCAATTTAGGGGTGATGAAGCTCTCTAACTTTATGTAATTTCAACATTTTTTATGATTTATGATCTCTTTGTTTATGCTTCATGAATGTGAATTTTGATGTAAGTTTATACAAGTGGGTTTGATAGCTTATATTGCTTATGCAAATGAGCTATTCTTACTCAACATAAACACAATTTACATCAACTTTTGCTAATTAATTTTTGATTATGAAATGAAAGTAAAAATGAAATTTGATGATCTATGTTACTAGTTACAATAGTAAATAGATCATACTTAAAATAGTTTTTGCTTTGGCTTCTTTTTCATGAGAATTGTAAGTGGTATAATTGTTGTATTATAGTTTGATGGTTTGAGTTATGTTAACTAATAACATAAACAAACCATACTTATGATAAATGCAATGACTATTTCACTTAATATCAAAGTTAGAGATCATAAATTATGTGTTTGTTGATTTACAAAAGTATGAGAGTGGATTTGCCTCTAAATTGTTCTCTAGTTCAATAGTTTACTAATCACATTTCAATTCTAGTTTAGCTTCATTTTAGTTCTATCCAACAATTTCACTCGACTTTGGTATAATTTGATTGAATAGAAATTTTAAAAATCATCAATTCCCTGCGGATCGACCCGTATTCGCCACGTGCTACATTCGTACACCGTGCGCTTGCGGTTATATTTTAATTTGAAATTTTTCGGCAAATTTCTAAATCAATAGAAATTTTGTCGACGAACAATACACCGTGGCTCTGGCCAACTCCGGCCAACCACCAGACCTTCATCCCATCAACGACCATCACTTGACACCATCACGGCCTTCCAAATCCACCACAGTTGCTCGAATCAAAATCGAGAAGCAAATTCCCAAACCTGGAAACAGCAATACCCACCACCACCAAACCTGTCATCGCCTCATTCTCACAGCTCCGACCGCCAGAATTCATACAACTTCGGCCATGACCTCGTCTACGACCAAGCTACCATCACCCAAAACCCCGAAGCACTCAATCATCTATACAAGCCGTGGTGATCGATTCATTAAACCCAGTAAAAATTGGGGTTCTGAACTAGAATCCATCACTGCTCTCTCCACCTTGAATTGATCATCCATCTAATAAATTTCCACCATTCTCCAGTCATTCCTCCACCTCCAGGAGGAATCCCGACCCCCACACCCAAGTAGATCACCAGAAATATCCAAATCCCCATTTTCTGATGAACCCAGAACTGCTCCCTTAATTCAAACTAGAAATTATGGTGTTTGGTTTAAAAATCATGTTTCTGCTAATTGATTCAATTTACATGCTTGAGTTGATAAATAAAAATGTTTGAATTATGACAAAGTTTAAGCATTCCTGTTCTTATGTTTTCCCCAGAGCAACATTTATTTTAGTTTAATTTAAACACATTTTAAATCTCTATTCTATCCTTTGACAACAAGTTTTGTTTATAGTCTAAATAATAACTGCAATTATAATAAGAGAGTATGAATTCCATTCTAAATTTTAGTTGGGAAAATTTGAACAGAGGTGCACAGATAACATCAGGTATACATACAACTATACATTCATATAAACAGATCATTCACTCATATAAAATCACACAAATCATCTTTATTTTCCAGTTATTCAACATGCAATGAATTACAGATACTTTAAGTTTGTTTAAAAGTGGTGTTACTCACCTAAAACTTTGAAGAGAGAGAAATCTGTGTTTTGAAACTGCAGTTTTTTTTCTTCTTTCTTCCTTTAATTTTCTTTCTGTTTTGTTGAATTGAACTTAAGTTTTGTAAGAGAAATAGTGATGTTTATATTTCCTGTAATGTTAAGTTATTTTCTTGAAAGAACAAAGACTAAAATAGATGTATATATAAAGAGAGACAGTGTTTGCAGAGGAAGGCATTTTCTGGTTTAGTTGGTTTCTTTGTTTGACTAAAGAATTTTTCTTTATTTGATTTGATCAGAGATTTTTTTTCTTTCTGAATGGAGGCTGAGATGATGGCTTTTGAGTACATATGTTTCCATCTTAGTCTACATACTCATCTTATTTAGTTGTTCTTAGATTTGTTTGTGTGTAGATTAATGATATTTGTCTTGTTTCACTTTATTATTCACATCAAATTTAATTTGTATACATACTTGAGTATATATTTCTTTCTTTTGCCATATTACTTTGCATTTTAAATGAAGTTCTGTAACATTCCTGAATTTCAGGTAAAAATAATGTGATAGTTAATTTAATCTTTGGAATTAAATTATGAAATTATTGGTAATTAATTATAAATTTTAGATTTAAAAGTTGATTCGATTGGAAAATATCCAGGATAAATAATGATATGTATTTTTAAATTGAATTTGGAGTTTAAAAATCCAAGGATAAATATTTTGAGAGATAAATTGGATTCTAGAGGTAAATTGATATTTGGGTTTGAAATTCAAATATTATTATTATTAATAATAGTAGTTCGGGATAATATGAATATTCAATAAGATATGATGGTTTAACTAAAAATAGGATTTTAAAACTGTATATATTTTGTAGAAATTTATTTTCTAAATTTTAAGAGACATATGTAATATATTTTGAAAGTTAATTTTTTTTATGTTAATATAAATAATTTTTAAAAGATGTTTAAAAGTTAAATTTATATTTTAAAGACATATATATTCTATATATATATTTATTTATTTATTTAGTATAATTTGATTTCAAAACTCATCTTCTTATAAAGTTGTAAATATAAACATATGTAAAGAAATATAAAGCTTGGGTATATCTTATGAAAATATAAGTTTAAAGAGGCCTAACAAATGGTTAGTATATTTATGAATTTAAAATATAAAAACATTTACATATGATAAGATATGAAATATAAATACATTAAGGTTTAAATTACAAAATATAAATTAAATGAGATAAGGGTTTAAAAATAAAACTTTATAATTTTTTTTAAAACAAAGATATAAATATGTAAAATGTAAAGTATACAAGGATTTAAAACAAAGTTGTAAATTAATTTTTAAACAAGGTTAAAAACATAAAAATACATATGTTAACAAGTGTAAACGTTATACATAAGTAGATTTACAAGTGTAAGGACATGAAGTATGAAATCATACAAATGGCAATATAACTATTTTCTTCTAGTTAAGAATTTTTAAAGGAAAAAAGGAAAAAAACTGACTTCTCATTTCAGTAAAGAAAAAAAAAGAACATCATTTCCAGTTTTCATAACCTGAAACAAAGATCAAAATCTGGAAAAGGGAAAAGAGATCAGTGCAAATTGCAGTTCTTAGATTCGAAAACAAAAGCCTGGAAAACAATTTTTGGATTCAAACTGAAAACACGATTCACAAGCAATTCAACAGATCAAGCATGCAAGATCAAATGCAAGCAATATCAAAACAGATTTGAAGTTAGCAGTGCAGTTTTTTTTCTGGAAATCAAATACAGGAAAAAAAATCAAAGTTTAAATAAAAAATACAGGCTCAAAAATATTCCTCTCTGTTTCTTCCTGTACAACTCCAAGGTGAGCTAACCTTAATTTTTACAACCTGATCTGCTTGATTTTGCATGCTTGTGATGATGACTTGAAATATGTTTGGCATGAATGTTTGTTTTTCTGAAAAAAATAGATGAACATCTCTGTGCATTATGAACATGCCTGTATATGTAAATATGTTGGCCTTTGTTAAGTTTCCAGTCATTAAATCATTTAAATAAATTCCATTCTCCTTGGATAATCAATATTAGGCCATGATCATTGAAGTAAACTTGATTGTGAGAATGTAAATTTACTTTTAGAAATGGGTTTAAGTGTATATGTTAAGTAATTGGTTCAAAATTTATAAGTAACAGTAAAAAATTGTATATGAGTCCAAAATCGAGGATTACGATTTAATGTTTGGATTTCATGAAGCAATTCGCGATGGAAAATTATGATTTTTGACGATCATCTCTAGATTTTTAGGTTTAGAATTGTCGCGTTTTCTCGAGTTGGACGGAATTCGTATTTCCGTTGATCCCAGCGAATGTGAGGAGAAATAGTCGTCGTGCTTTGGGTTGGAGAAAGCGGGTGGTATGGCGATCTCAAGAAAAATAGTGGAGAATTTTTATGACAGTCGTAGTGACCAAAGATTGATGAACTAGGGTTTTGGAACATTTTTCTTTGGGTTCGGTTTAGGTCCGATGTCGACGTCGTCAGATGAAAGGAGGCATGCGGTCCTGGAAAAAGAGATGGCGGTGGTTATGGCGCACCGGTCGGCACAGTTTGATGGTGGATCAGTGTGTACGGCGGCGAGGCAAAACGTTTGCCTAGGGTTGGTTGTTTTCAGGTGGATGTAAAGTTCGAATTTTTTAATTGAGGCACCACCATGGTTTCGGAGAAGCGGGCATATTGGGGGTGTCGACGGCGATTTGGAGGAAAGGTCGGCGGCGTGTGGTGATGCCGGGGTGGGTGTGCACGTGCAAACGTTCATGCACGGTGACTTGGAAGAGAGATGGATGAAGAACAGAGAGTGAAAAAGGAGGGGAAAAGAAGAAAATGTGGACGAGTTTGGAATTCATGTCCTTTGGGCCGATCATGTTGGGCCAGGCATCTGTGTGCTGATGAAAGTTGAACGCACTAATATTTTTAACCTATAGTTGATGCTGTAAATTTCTGTAATAAAAGTTCAAAGCTATTATAAGTGGGATATCATTTGGGTTCTTATTGACTAAACTTGTGTAATTTATAAATAGTTAAAGTTGTCAAATAATAAATTAGTTATTAAAGTGTTATTTTAAAAATAGATATATAATATAATAATAATTACTTAAAGGATAAGTAATTAATGTGAGTAATTTAAGGATAGTAATTAATGATTTAATTAATTAAAAGGGATGATTACTTAATAAAATTAAAGGATAATTAATTTAATGTAATTAAAAGTTGATTAATTAATTTGTTATTAAAACTTAATTAATAATTAAGTAACCAAAGGTTAAGTACTTCAAGAATATCAAATAATTAAAGGTTGATTAATAAAGGGAAAGTAATTAAGGTAATTAATTACTTAAAAATAATTACTTAATTAATTTATGATTAAAGGAAAATTCATCAAGTGATTTAAAGAACAATTATTTGAGGGATAATTAATTAATTTAAAGGCTAATTAACTTGAGGAATAAATTTATTAAGGTAATAAATTTGGGGATAATTAATTGATTTAAAAATTTAGTTAATGAAAGTGATTAAGGGGATTAGATTATGATGAAAGTTTGATTAGTCCAATGATTTTAAAATAATAATAATAATTCATTAAAGGATAATCAATAAATGTGATTAATTAATTAAAGCAATTAATTGAGGATAATTAATTAATAAAAGGTTAATTATTTAATGAAATTGATTAGGAATAATCACTTATTGCAATCAATTAAAGATAATTAATTAAATGGTAAATAGTTAAGGATTAATTAATGTAATTAATTAAGGTTAATTTAAAATGATTTGAAACTAATTAATCAAGATTGTGTAATTAATTCATGAGTAATCAATTTAACTGAATTAATTTAGGATTAAACAATTAATTAATCCTGCTTATAAATGATTATTGAATGTTTGATTTGCTTATAGATGTTTGTATTGTATGAAAAGCCTTGAAATTGATTATTATCTCTGGACTGTAATATTTTGTTCTATGAATTGAGCTGTGTGGAATTTATTTATTTATTTTATCTGTGATACATCCATCTGTGAATATGTGAATGAAGGTAAGTGTTATAGGACTATACCGCTTATTATTATTGTTGTGTTTGGATTATGGTGATTGATTTTGTTGCACTATTATTGGGTAAAACCCCTGGACTACACCCTACACACACAAATATGGATTGGAAATCGGTTAAGTCGCAGATTTAAAAATAATAATATAGTTTTGAATTTGAATTCAAATGGTTTTGAAAATGAATTGGGTTTAAAGTGAGAAACTTTTGAAAAGGTATTTTAAAAAAATGAAAGTTATTTTGAATAACTTAATAAAGATTTGAAATCTGAGTAATTTGATTTAAATTGGAATTCAATATTTGATATTGAATTGTGTATCTGGTATTTATGACGTAATTTTTTTATACAAAGTTATAAATGTGTTGGATTTTAAACCATTTTAAAAATATTACTTTGAGAATTTGAATTTAACCCAAGTTCATATTTAAAGGCCTTAACTCGTGCAAATATAATCGAGTTTTCCGAAACGGAACAAGTGGTTTTCGAATAACAATAACTTTTATATAAGGAAAGAATTTCCAAAATTATGATTTCAATTTTGAAATGAATGGCTTTGAAAGCGATAATTGAATTTTGTAAAAGATAGTTAAACCCTAATTTGAAATTGAAGAAGATTTTAAATGGTGTATCTTTTATATATAAAAGACTAAATCAGGAACTGTTTTGAAAGTTATGAAATGAGTCTTTAATTTAAAGACCGGATGAGTTATTCCAACTTGAAAGTGGAATTGTTTTGAAAAGCTATAAATGAATCTTTGTTTAAAAGATTGGTGAACCTTGTTTTAAATTGAAAGGGGTCTTAAAAGTGAATCTTTTGTTTAAAAGATTTAAAATGTGGAAATTGTTTAAACCATTGAAGGTTTTGAAATGAATCTTTTTGTTTAAAAGATTTGTAAATGGTAAATTTGTTTAACCATTTGAAAGAAAAGTTTTGGGTAATAAGTTGTGACTTAACTGAAATCCCAATCCATATATTTTTAAATATTGCGCTCACTATTTCGTTTAGTCGGGAGAGGACCTTTGTGTCATATAACCCACTCCGAATAATGATACGACGTTATGGATAGCAATTGAAGACCGGTGGTGAAGACCGAATACTTTCGAAAACGAAAGGGTTTCTTGTCGAATGTCTCTGCATCGGCTGATCCCCGGTATAGAGATTCGAGTACCCATTGTGATGGGAAGTCCGGACGTGATTAGAAATTATCCGAATTTGCAAGGACTTCTATGAAAGTGCCTTCGGTTCTGTTCGAACCCAGAACAGACTTGTATGGATGTGTGTCTGACATTACACTTTGAGATGTAAAGCTGGTTTCTATCAAATACATTTCTGTTTGGTGGCAAAGATTTATTCTCTTAGCTTAACACCTTCTCTGAGACGTACGAGCTCAGAGGTTATGTAGTTGATGGTTACTAGTGATACATTCCCAATTTGGTAATGTGACATACGAAGTGCTGCTGATCATTTGTTGATCGAAGCATGACTTTTGTGAAAAGCATAGCTTTATGGATGAGACTTCGTCGAGCCTCACACCTCGGAATGGTCGAAACAGGAAGAATGCAGCAAGGTTTCAGGGGTAGCGCCCCTAGGGTATGACCATTCCTTCTAGAAAAGGGTAGTATCATGTTATGGAGCCCAGATACTTACTCATGTGGGCACTGTAGTATATTTATTACCGTGTGATGTTGTTGGAGGGCCCTCAGATAAAGGTCCCAAAGGACCGGGGGTGGCATATCTTAGGTTTTATTCCTCGGGAAGAGGGTAGCCGGCCTTGTGTTAGTAGAGAACCGAGGGATGGTTCTCGGGGCGTCCCTCCAGAGGCATACACATGTGGCAATGTGAAGTTCCTTGGCCTGACCATTTGTTGGAAAATCCAAAGAAACAATATGCGCCCTGTACGGTTTTAGTTGTATAACCTGCCATGGAATGTGGCGGTAACCTTCTATTGAACATGACAGCTATAGTAGGCATACGACCAAATGTTGTATGCTGGCTAAGATTAATATTATACTTTCGAAATGTTTTCCACTATGCACTAATAATAATAATATAAAATGGATTTCGCGTATCAAGCATTTTTGACTATCATAAGGAGAAATCTCCTCCAATTCTGCATTTGCATAGTGTGTGTGGCGGGAGGCCTTATGGTAGTTTCATTTTTTAAAAGCGTTGCGGATTTCAAATTTTAATTCCTTTGTTTGTTTTATAAGATAAAACCGTTTTGTTTGCTCACACCAGTCCCATGACTGACCTGGAGTTTATTGTTCCCTTTCTAAACTCTGGGTGCCCACAATTTTCCGCACGGGCAGTCTAGAGTTGGGTTTTTCAGAGAGTAGATATAGATATCGATTGGATAACTTTTAGCTTTCTCTTTGGTATTCTTTGGAGATCTTGGATATTGGAATCTTTGGATTCATGGACGAGACTTGCTTAGCTTGGTGAAGCGTGATGAGGGTTCGAGCTTGTGGTTTGGAGTTATAGCTTTGGAGCATTGGATTGGAGTTATCTCTTTTGCTATTCGTTTTCCGCTGTTATTTATTGTCTCTGATATTCTTGTATCTCTGATATTGATATCAATATTGTATATCTAGATATTGTATCAATGTTGTATATATTGATATTCATTCTTTTCTTCCGCCGTGTTGTTATACTTAATGTGTTATAAGCTCCGGCGAACCAGATTCGACGTTTGGATCTGCGGCATTGGAATACGAGTATCGTATTCGGTGCTGATTTTCGAAGATCGAATCAGGGTCATTACAAGTTCTATATTCAATATGTTGTTAGATTTTAGCTAATGTGTTGATTTTATATTTTACATACATAAGTGTATTTCTAACTTAAATATTTATTATCTCTTATGTCTACATATATATATTTATATTTATTATTTTTGTAGTATATTTTTTCTTTTCTTCTTTTGTCTTATTTTACATTTGCATCCTTATATATATAGATATTTAACTTTTAAAGAAATCGTTTTTAAAACTTAATTATACTTTAATAAAATAAACACGCATATTTTTATTCGAATTTGGAGAAACTCAAATCAATTTACCAATTAATTTCACAAAAATTAAATTAATTATCAATTTAAATTTAGTCAAAATTCGAGATCGTTACAGATTCCCCTCTTAAAAAAATTTCGTCCTTGAAATTTGCACGCACAGAAACAACAAAGATAGATACACAAAGATAGAGAAACAGTTTTTCAGGTCAAACTAGATTTCTATTCTGTATTTGGCTCACCATATCAGAATATCACCAATTCTGGACCAAATTGAGATAATTCATTAAATTTGTTTAAGTACCCCTCAAATGATAAACTTCCTTGCTTCAAATCCATAAACTCCTGGTACATTCTAGAGATACCAGCAGACGACATATATCGCTGCTCGAACACTTCCTTGAAACGACTCCAAGTAAATTCATCCGCCGGCTCATCCAATGTAACTATTTCCCACCAAACTAAAGCCTCTTCCTAGAGCTGACACAAAGCCAATCAAAGAATTGAAATTGAATCAAGAGAGATTGATAGAGAAAGATATTTCCGTTGTTGTAGGGCATTGACCATTCGTAGTGGTACTTCCCTGTCCCTTATCTCGTCCTCTTCTTGCACTCATACTCACCATCAATGGATAGTAAGAGAATTTACTGAGGCATTCGAACGGATATCTTAGGGATTACTCATTCTAGGGTATACTTCACCCTATCTCTAATGAGCTACTTAACGTGTTATACTCCTGAGTTGAAGTTTTAACCTTCAGCTCTGATACCACTTGTAATAGTCTAGGCTTTTCAACCATCGACATCGGCCAATCTCGACTGGTAGGCTTTTCAACCATCCCAGCCCCGCCGTGGCTCATGATGGTACCCCAGACTTGCTTTTACGGCCAGCCTTTCGACTATCACGCGTAACCGGCTAACCAACCCCTTAAAGAGGACGTGTGGGGGTAAGAGTCTCCTGCTCGCCACGTAACAAAAAGCGAGAACCCCCCATCACGTTTCACCGAAATAAGCAAGTCTCGTCCACAAAGCTACACTTTTTCATGAAACCCATGCTTTGATCACAAATGATCAACAAATGATCATCAACACACAGCAGCACTTAGTATGCCACACTACCAATTTGGGAGTATTTCGCTGATAACCTTCAACTATATAACCTCTGAGCTCGTACGTCTTAGAGAAGGGTGTTAAGCTAAGAGAATAAATTCTTCGCCACCAACAGATATATATTTGAGAGAAATCTGCTTCATATCTCAAAGTGTAATTTCAGACATATAACCATACAATTCTGTTCTGGGTTCGAACAGAACCGAAGGCACTTCCGAAGAAGGACTTGCAATCCAGGTATTCACAATCCCGATCGGACTTCCCATCACTTAGGAAATCTCTATACTGTCGCGACTCAGTGCAGAGACAATCGACGGGTTATCCTTTCGTTCTCGAAAATACCCGGTCTTCACCACCGGTCTTCAAATGCTATCCATAACGACGTATCATTATTCAGAATGGGTTATATGACACAATGGTCCTCTCCCGGCTAAACCGAATATTGAGCGTAATATTTAAAAACATATGGATAATGGGATTTCAGATAAGTCACAACTTATTATCCAAACTTTTCTTTCAAATGGTTTAAAGAAATTACCATTTCAAATCTTTTTTAAATAAAAAGATTTACTTCACAAAGATTTATTTACGGCCTTCCAAAACAATTCCATTTCAAATTGATTAACTATCCAATCTTTAATTAAAGATTTAATTCATAACTTTCAAATCAATTCCAATTCAAATCTTGTATATAAAGGATACACCATTAAAAACCTCTTCGGTTTCAAAACAAGATTAAATCGTCTTCACAAAGGTTAATTCATAGTTTTTCCAAACTATTTACAGTTTCATTTCAAACTTGAAATCTTTCGAAACAAATTGGAAATCATTTCTTTTATGAAAGCTATTATTACTTGAAACAAATAGTTTTCGTTTTGGGAAAAACTGATTACAATTTACATAAGTTAAAGCCATTCAAATATAAAACTTGGATTTAGATTTAAATTTCCAAAACCATACTTTTTAAATGGTTAAAAACCCATATAACCATCTTTATAACTTGTATAATCTTTTTGGACCATAATTTCCAAATCATTGAATTCAATTTCAAATATTGAATTCAAATGCAAATCAAATTTATTACATTTCAAGTTTTATTAAGTTATTTAAAATAACTTTTATTTTTGAAACTCATTTTCAAAAGCTTTCAATTTCAATTCCAAAACCATTTTGAATTCAAGAATTTAGTCTTTAAAATTATCCGATTTCCTCGTGCAATCCATTTTTGTGTGTGTATGGTGTAGTCCAAGAGTTTTATACAATAGCGCAACATCATCAATCATCACAGATTCAATCATATCAATATCGATAAGCGGTGTAATCCATAATGCTTATCTTCATTCACAGATAAAGTAAATTTATTAATCACAACGATTAACCATTATGATTCGATGTGGGTTTCGGATAACCAACTGGAATCCGACTCCCTATCGCATCGAAGTTTAAATGCCGTTTTACGGGCAAAAAGGGTTTTCACTTAAATATAGAAACAAATCACAGTTCAGCACAAAGCAATACCATCACAATCACATATTAGAAATATCAATCCAGCACACCATATTTGACAATTAACTTGAATTAATCAAATTAAACTCAATTAATTACAATGAGCAATTAATTTCTTAATTACTTTCCTAAAGTAATTACACTTACACAATTTCGTAAATGATTATCATTAATTAATTAATCTAAATTAATTATTAAAATTAAACACATGAATTAATTATTTAAATAATCTTAGTTACCGACCTTCATTAACTAAAAACAATTCTTTAATTACTTTCCTAATTAATCTCTAATTATAAATTAATCTGAATCATTAATTTGTAAATTAAATAAATAAGTCATTCCTTAATTATCTTATTCATTAAATCATTTTAATACCTTAATTATCTCTAAGGTAATCCATTTCTTTATTAATGACTTCATTAGCATTAAAGTGTATTTAAAACATTACACTTCTAAATTTAGATTCAAATTTCATTTTGAATTTGAGATTCAAAATGATTATATATTTCAACATTAACCAAATTTAAATATCAATTTATAAACCTATATAAGAAAAGTTCTAACTAGATTATTAAATTTTTATTTAAAATTTAAGCTTTAAAATACATTACATTTTAACTTGCAAATTCAAGTTAAAACAAATTATTTAACTTTTCATTCAAAATCCTTTTTAACTTTATCAAAATCCAATTCAAACATGTTTGAAAACAAATTACTTTGAAAAGCTATTTGATTTAAACTTGTTTAAAACATTCAGATTTAAAAATTGATTTAAATCACAGATTTGAATTCAAGAAACTTGAAGCCATATCTAAACATTTGATTTAAATTTGGCTTTAAACTTTGATTTAAAACCTTGATTTAAACTTACTTTTAAAACCTTGATTTTAAATTCTGGATTTAAAATCCCAATTCATTTTAAAAGCTTAAGATTCAAAAGTTTATTTGAAAACTAAACTTAACTTTTTTAATTTAAACCCAGTTTAAATTCTGTTTTCAGATTTTAAATTAAATTTTAAAATCTAGAAAACTGTCAGGTTTTTAAAAACCTGAAATCCTCTTTTAAATATTTTAAAACTTTAAGATTTCATAGCCATTTTTAATTTAACTTCATCTAGATTTAACTTATTTTTAGATCTATCTCATAATTTAAATTCTATTTAAATTTGCTTTAAATTCAAATTTTACTGTCAGGTTTACTAAAACCAGTAGCAAGACAAAAACAACCCCGAGGCAACTACTTTACTTCGATTTCAAACCCCTATTGCTTCAAGTAATCACTCGAATAACTCGAGTAAATCCCGAGTGCAAATCTTCTGCATAAACAATAGTTCCCCAGAAAATAAAATTCACGGTGCACATACACCGTGGCTCTGGCCAACTCCGGCCAACCACCAGACCTCCATCCCATCAACGACCATCACCTGACACCATCACGGCCTTCCAAATCCACCACAGTTGCTCGGATCAAAATCGAGAAGCAAATTCCCAAACCTGGAAACAACAATACCCACCACCACCAAACCTGTCATCGCCTCATTCTCACAGCTCCGACCGCCAGAATTCATACAACTCCGGCCATGACCTCGTCTATGACCAAGCTACCATCACCCAAAACCCCAAAGCACTCGATCATCTATACAAGCCGTGGTGATCGATTCATTAAAGCCAGTAAAAATTGGGGTTCTGAACTAGATTCCATCACTGCTCTCTCCACCTTGAATTGATCATCCATCTAATAATTTTCCACCAATCTCCAGTCATTCCTCCACCTCCAGGAGGAATCCCGACCCCCACACCCAAGTAGATCACCAGAAATATCCAAATTCCCATTTTCTGATGAACCCAGAACTGCTCCCTTAATTCCAAACTAGAAATTATGGTGTTTGGTTTAAAAATCATGTTTCTGCTAATTGATTCAATATACATGCTTGAGTTGATAAATAAAAATGTTTGAATTTTGACAAAGTTTAAGCATTCCTGTTCTTATGTTTTCCCCAGAGCAACATTTAATTTAGTTTAATTTAAACACATTTTAAATCTCTAATCTATCCTTTAACAACAAGTTTTGTTTATAGTCTAAATAATAACTGCAATTATAATAAGAGAGTATGAATTCCATTCTAATTTTTAGTTGGAAAAATTTGAACAGAGGTGCACAGATAACATCAGGTATACATACAACTATACATTCATATAAACATATCATTCACTCATATAAAATCACATAAATCATCTTTATTTTCCAGATATTCAACATGCAACAGATTACAGATACTTTAAGTTTGTTTATAAGTGGTGTTACTCACCTAAAACTTTGAACAGAGAGAAATCTGTGCTTTGAAACTGCAGTTTTTTTCTTCTTTCTTCCTTTAATTTTCTTTCTGTTTTGTTGAATTGAACTTAAGTTTTGTAAGATAAATAGCGATGTTTATATTTCCTGGAATGTTAAGTTATTTTCTTGAACGAACAAAGACTAAAATAGATGTATATATAAAGAGAGACATTGTTTATAGAGGAAGGCATTTTCTGGTTTAGTTGGTTTCTTTGTTTGACTAAAGATTTTTTCTTTATTTGATTTGATCAGAGATTTTTTTTCTTCTGAATGGAGGCTGAGATGATGGCTTTTAAGTACATATGTTTCCATCTTAGTCTACATACTCATCTTATTTAGTTGTTCTTAGATTTATTTGTGTGTAGATTAATTATATTTGTCTTGTTTCACTTTATTATTCACACCAAATTTAATTTAGTATACATACTTGAGTATATATTTCTTTCTTTTGTCATATTACTTTGCATTCTAAATGAAGTTCTATATTCAATATGTTGTTAGATTTTAGCTAATGTGTTGATTTTATATTTTACATACATAAGCGTATTTCTAACTTAAATATTTATTATCTCGTATGTCTATTTATATATTTATTATTTTTGTAGTATATGTTTTCTTTTCTTCTTTTGTCTTATTTTACATTTGCATCCTTATGTATATATATTTAACTTTTAAAGAAATCGTTTTTTAAACTTAATTATACTTTAATTAAATAAACACGCATATTTTTATTCGAATTTGGAGAAACTCAAATCAATTTACCAATTAATTTCACAAAAATTAAATTAATTATCAATTTAAATTTAGTCAAAATCCGGGATCGTCAGACATCCTATTAGCTTTTGCGTTACAAGTTATAGCTAAAAAATTACTAGTCATATATATGTAGGATAAGGCCGCTAAAAACACTTTTTTTATGGCACCATTGCAGGAAATGTGCATTTTTTGAGCTAAAGTGTTATCACCATTTATGCTATTAAGATATACACAAGCTATGATCTATCTTGTTTAGCAAAACCAACATCTTTCATCTAAAAGTTATTATTTATTTTCTAGCTTATAGCAGTATGATAGTTAACGCAATCGGTATCGGTACTAGTGATAATTAGATGCCTATGTTATCATGGCATCTCAAAAAGGTTAATTCTATGTTCTTCTTTCTCACAGTCATTTCATACCAGTCTAAAATAATAAAACAAATATAATTTATGCCACTAAAAATTAGCATTGCTAAAACTTGAATAATTTGTCACAATGTGGAAGGCTTATGAAATAAAAAAAAAAAAATCATGATCTCTATTTTCCTCGTTCGCTTTATCATCCAAAATACATCTAGCTTATATAGTTATTTAGAAAAATATGATATCATTTAGGTTCAGGAAATTGGAAGACCGGACAAGAAATCCTGCCTGATAGCAACTTCGGTCCAAGGGTGGTGAAGTACTGGTCAAGGCTTCAGGTTTGTGGGTTTGGTGCTTCGGTCTGGCTATGGATTTAAACTAGACAAGAGAAGAGAAAGTGGGGAAGTTGGCTACTTCTTTGGGTTTTGCAAAGGTTTGTTTTAGGTTTCTCCTAGGCTCACTTCTGGGTTTTGAGCAAGGCTTTGAGCAAGGCTCCGGGATGACTCATTGTGACTTTGGGGTTTCAATGGCGACCAGTGAAGTAATGGCGTGACACTTTGATGTGATGACTACAAAATTTTGGTATAATGAATCTATGACTTACGATGTGTGTCTAGAGGTGTTCCAATGATGATGACTCAACAGTAGGAGTTGCGATAGTGATCCATAAAGACAAGTTCAACGATGGGAACTTGTGAGCAGAATTACGACTGCATTCTACTATGGAGATAAACGATATGGAATATCAATTAGGTTCCATTATGAAGAGACATGCAAAGGGATCATTGATAAATTGGAGGTTTCTAAGGTGCTCGTATGGAGGGGGTATGTGTGCACGTCCACCTGGATTACGACCACATCTAGATCTTATGACCATAGATTGCCCTGGACATTTATGATTGTGAGTCTAGTTCGTAGCCTTACGAAGTGGCATGGATTTGACCAACAAGAAACTGGGATTTTCTTAGGTCTCCAGCTTACGATCATGTTGTGTGAGTTATCATATATCCAACGCACCTAAGTGATGTGAGGATTCTTTGATGGATCCTTGTTTTTCTATGGTTTTTTTGCCACTCTAAAGTGTCACGTGATGTAGGTATTAGTATTATCAACTTGCATACCTAGAACCTGGGTACTGTGCTTTTATTATGGTACACAAATGTAATTTAGATGATAGTAAATTAGCATATAATGATTGTTATGTGCCAACTCTTTGGATGTACGGACAAGTTACGTATTATTGTACAGACCTTATGCCCTTATTACCATATACGATTTTTATAGTATTTTGAGATGATGTATCACTCACACCAAATTGTTGTCTGGTCCGAGGTTTTATCCTTTGCTTCTTATTATCTTAAGTACTCTTAAATGAGTAGATTAGGGATAATAGGTCTGGATAGCGCATGTGTACGAGGTACGATCAGGAGGCTGCATTTTCATATATCTATGC
The DNA here is from genome assembly GCA_030765085.1 of Allium cepa. Lineage (NCBI taxonomy): Eukaryota > Viridiplantae > Streptophyta > Magnoliopsida > Asparagales > Amaryllidaceae > Allium > Allium cepa. Next base: position 492,473,598 of record CM060942.1, read on the forward strand.
GTTGGAGCTTACTATCGCTTATATTCCACTGTGGTGGAGCTATATCAGTACTTGTACTTTTTTAGAGACAGTTACTAGAGCCTACTAATATTTAGGGCGTATAAACTCTATTATTTCTATTTTGCATAACTTGTGATCCTGCTGCACTCTGATGTTCTTATTCATGGTTCATTCGATTATATTACTGTCTCACCCATTTTATTTCTATTTGATTATTAGGTTTTGTATAAATGCTGTGAGATGTTCTATAAGTTCTGTGATTTGGATTTTTGTTTACTTTACATCCTTGACTATCGCCTTACATCAGCTAGATACAGATTACAATGCACTACAACTTATATTTGGTATCAGAGGTGTAAGACTATTGTAGCATCCCTAATTTTGATAACATTATTCCGCAGATTTAATTAGATAAATTAAATAGAGTAATGATGATAAGGGGATTGAGATTTGAATAAATCGTGTATAGGGCCACTAATAATAAAATAGATGGGCTTGAATTGGTTTATAAGCTAATTAATTTACACATGGGCATATTAGTAAATAGCCATTTCATTACACATAGCTACACACCTTTATAATTGTCCATTCACATTTCATTTCTAATCTTCCTCAAATGCAAATCAAATATTAGAATGGAGCCAACCATTAACAAGGAAGAAAAGGAGAAAATTCAATCTAAACCTAACGATCAAAGCTAGGAAGGATTAATCAATAACAAATCTCAATTTCCTTATCATATCTAAGGTGAATAATAATTCCTATTTTGTTGTATAATCACATATTTTTGGATTTAAGATTAAATTCACTTTTATGATGTTTCGGATGATGATATGCTTGAACTATTATTTGTTTGATTTAAACAATTCATTTACATGTGAATTTGCATGGTTTTAGGGTAAAATCGAGGGTTTTTGATTTCAAAATGCCATGGAAATCTTTTATCATAAGTAAAACATGATTTTAAAGATGGGTTTTTAATTTCATATTTTTCCGAGCTATGAAAAATTTATTATGAATTTCTAAAGGAAAATATGGTATAGTTGAGTTTAAAATTCATTTCAAGTATTTCAAGAAGAAATTGGGTTAGAAATTTTAATATGTTTGATTAGATGGTGAAAGAGATTTTCTGTGATTTTTGGGGATTTTCCCCAATAGATTTACTAGGGAAAATAAATTATTTGAAAGAGGGACTTTCCTGCAAATATTGGTTTTACTTAATGAAAGGGCTTAAATGTTAAGTTCCTTTGATTTAGATCTGACACAGGCAGGTTAGTTAAAGAAATTGTTAAAAACGTTCATGATTTCAGCCTTTAATAAAAAAAGAGGGTTCCTCCTCCTTTATTAATGCCTTTCGACTTCATTGCTTCCACTCCAATCGAAAACAACCAAGCCGAAACTCGCTTGGTCAAAATCAATACACAAGGGATCACTTAGATGGTACGCATCAGATTGGAGGAAAGGCGGAAGCTTTGGTGTCAAAAGAAATGCTTCTGATGGGGTCAATATCTTGTTTGGTTTTCAAAGTTAAGTATTTGCTTTGTTTTGCTTAGGCTTTCGACCCAGTTGAAATGAATGTTTACGAAAGGAGTTTATGAATAACTTTCAAAGAAGGTTGCCATATTATGTTTAAAGTATTAGCTTTCGAATGGGTTCCTTTTAGTTTTGAATAAGTGCTTTCGAAAGTAATGGTTCCGACTAGGCTGAAACCCAGCCTCTACTTTCCCTTTTGAGTGCATTGAAGCTATCAATGCTTTCGAAAGGTTGTCTCTGTTTTAACTTAAGCTAAGTCACTTCCTAAATGCTTTTGAAAGGGGTTGAGGGTCCCGAAGGCAATGGGGTTGAAAGGGGGTTTCGATGCTACCCTTCGAAGTTTTAACTTAAAGGTTTTGAGCTTTCAAATAGGTGGTTTCGACACCATCTACTTTTCCCCAAACAATTTTATAAGGGTTTCGAAAGAGGTACTTTCATATATAACCACTTTGACCCAAAAGATGTTTTAAAGAATAAAATCCAATATTTTCGAAATGGGTACTTTCATTAGAAGTTATTTTCCTAAAGATTATTAAGCAAGGTTTTGATGCACTCGAAAGGTATGATTTGGTTTTGAAAGGATTGATTTATAGAGCTTCTAAATGTATATACTTAGAGTTTTTAAAAGTGGTTTTCTATGCTTTTGAAGGAGGTCATCTAGTGGTTTCGAAAGTGATGCTTTAAGGTTTCAAAACAAACAATTCATTTTCGTTTTAAAAGGAAATACCATGGCATCAATAAAGATTTTTGAGAGGATTACTTCTTCAGATATTTATTCACGTTGTAATTAACCCATAATGGTACTTTGGGGAAGGACAGATTAACCAGCCAGGTAGACTCAGTAGTGAATATAACTTATGAAATGATAAAATCTTAATTAAAGATATTGGCAAGGGCCAACAGGTTATAGTCAGCCCATGAAAACTATGATTTGATATTGGTAAGGGCCAATAGGTTTGTAGTTAGCCCACGAAAACTGTATCTGGATGAAGATATTGTTGGTTAATCAATAGGTTCCTAGTTATCCCATGAAAGCTAGGATAATAGAAAAGATATGGAATTACCAATAATTCTTAGTGGTTCCATGAAAACTATGAAATTGGGCAGATAGTCCATAAACATTTAACAGGTTAATAGTAACCCTAGAAACTATAATTGAGACAAATAGTCAGAATGAAAGGGAATGGGTAATCCATATTTGACTTACTTGTTTTGCATATCATCATAGTGTTTTAAAATACTATGTTTTAATCATTGTGGATGTAGGAGCACAATATATGGTTTTAAAAATGTTTTAGGATAATAGTGAGGGGAAAACTCATTTTGCTAAGCAGCGTGGTCTCACTAAATATCTAAATGGTTTGAGATGGTAGATTATTATTCATACCAGACTTTGTATCTGACTTGAAGTTTTTGTTTTCCACTTAAACTCTCGGCTACTCAATTGATTTTGAGTCCCTTGAGAGTTTAGGTTTTTAGGTGTTCTTTTAAACGAATAAAGCATCTGGTGACATGCTGGAGGCATGTTAGCTACTTAGAGTTCTTTTATTTCCGTTGTGTTTGGTTGTAAAGGAAAACTTGTTTTATGGCCATATTTTATAGTCAGATCATCCAAGGGGGCATCTTCATATGTTGCTCTTGGCGTATTTTGTAATAAGCATATTTTGTCTGAACGTGGTCTGCGTATTGGGATTATGTAATGAATTTGAAATATTTTAAAATGGAACGTGGACTTTTTTTGCTATTTTAATTTTTTTCCATATTCATGTATTTATGTGTATAAATGTATCTAACATTGCTATATTTGGTCGTCTAGGATTAATAACTATGGATGACTACAACATCCGTAGCCATTAGGTTGGGCCTCTAAGTAGGAGGATGTGTATCAGAGCATACGTTTATGAAACTTTAAAAGAAATTTAAACCTAAAAGATTTTTCAAACATAATCCAATGAATCAGACAACTTGATTGGGGTTTGGGTTAACGTTATAGTAAAGTACTTGTATTTGATATCAAGGTTATATATAAATGAGTACGTATTCCCTACTCTCTTAGACCATTCTTATGTATCTTACTAAGGCTCGTATGTAGGTTTACGAGAAAGGAGATATGGAAGCAGGAAATGGAAGAGGACATCTTGGTGGAGGAAGCACCACAACTAATGGAAATGCACGACCCACTACCAAAAGGAACCCAGGTCGATCGGCTAATGCTAATAACCAAAATGCTAATGCCAATGTGGGTGCTGGAAATCCACTAGTAGATATAGGGGTGGTGTATCAGTTCTTCATTAATATGATGCAAGCAAAGGCTGCTGCTGGAATGGATGGAAATGTAGGAGGAGTTAATCTTGCGGCTGCAGTTGGCAATAGTTATGCCTTGCTGAATAGAGACTACACCTGTTTGGGTAGGAAGCCATTCTTGTGGACGGAAAATGCTATAGAGGTTGAGAATTGGCTGTTGCACTATAAGCGTATATTTACTGATCTAGGTCTGAATGATGGGCAAAAGAGAAGGTTGTCCTCTAGCCGGTTGCAGAGGTCAGTGCTATACTGGTGGAATAGAGTTACTTCCAGAGTTATGAAAGAGCAGTTGACTTGGGATGATTTTAAAAGGAGATTTGAGCAGAAATATGTGTCTAAATTTGCTAAATCAGAGCTGATGAAGAAGTTTATGGATCTAGTTTAGGGAGAGATGTCGGCTGTCGAGTATGCTGCTAAGTTTGAAGAGCTGTCTCGATATGGATATGTTACCATGGATACAGACATCAGAAAAAATTAGAGGTTCATTCTGGGGTTGAGATCCGAGCTTGCTAGAGCAACCATGACACATGTCCGTGATCCTTGTAATGTGATGGTGGAGATGGTCATTCGCCATGAAGAGTTACTTGCTGATTATGCTAAAGAGAAGTTAGTGGAAACTCAGGGCTATCGAGGGAAGAAGACATATTTTTTAAGAAGATGGGAGCCCAGAAAGGAAATACTGCTAAAAAGTCAAAGGCTGAGATAGTTTGCTATAAGTGTGACAAGAAGGGTCACTTTGTGAATGAGTGCTAGCCAGGAAATGGAAAGAAAGTTGCAAGTAAGAAGAATGTGAAGCGCTTCAACCATGATCAAGTTGGCATTACAAGAATCACTATCTCAAGCCAGTTAGGGAGGACAATGGAAAGGTTTTTGGTATTGGATCAGCTCGGCCTACTATAGCTGAAAAGGGAAAGATTGTGATGGAAGGTACGTTTTTGATTCAAAGTATACCAGTTAGGGCACTTTTTGATACCAGTGCATCACATTCATTTATATCCCAGTGTTTAGTTGATAAGTTATGCGTAGAACCTACCTACATTGTTACTTCCTTAAGTGTTGCAAATCCAATAGGAGGATATGCAACTCTAGGGTTAAGATGTAACTAGTTAGAACCTGATTTGTTGGGTCAAAAGTTTGCATGCAGCTTGTATGTTATTGATTTCGTAGACTTTGAAAGCATCTTGGGTATGGATTGGTTGGGTAGGTATGAGGCTAGAATATTTTGCCAAGATAGGGAGGTATCATTAAGACACTCGAATAGCCATAACCGAATTATATTCTCAGTAGAAATTCAGATCGAAGTAGTTGTGCTTTGTTGAGTGCAATGGAAGTGGAAGAAGAGTTAAGTCAGGTTCGAGTAGCAAGAGATTTACATATGTCTTTGAACCATTCACCAGACTATCACCGAAATGAGCTTTCGAGTTTAGAATAGATCTTGTGCCCAGAGACGAACTTGTGAGTAGACTACTTAATAGGATGACACCTACTGAGATGAAGGAATTGAAGGTGCAGCTAGTGGACCTTGAAGGAAGGAATTTTATGAGGCGAAGCAGTTCGCCTTGGGGAGCGGTCTCGGTGTTCATAAAGAATCCGGATGGGTCATTAAGGATGTGCATTGAATATCTTAAGTTAAACGAGAGGACGATGAAGAATAAGTATCCTTTGCTTAGAATAGACAATCTGTTTGATCAATTGAATGGTGCCAGAGTGTTTTCGCAGTTGGATTTAGCGACAGTTTTCCATTAGTTAAGAGTGGCAGATGATAGTATTCCTTTGACAATATTTCGAACTAAATATAGTTCTTATGATTGGTTGGTGATGCCATTTGGATTAATGAACACACCTGAGTTCTTCGTGGATTTGATGAACCTAGTTTTCCGAGAGTACTTGGATAGGTCTGCACTGGTGTTTATAGATGGCATTTTAGTATACTCTAAGGACGAAAGGGAGCATGAAGTTCAAGCTAGAGTGGTGCTCGAGACGCCGTGGCAGAATCAGATGAAGGCAAAGTTTACCTAGTGTCATTTTTGGAAGAAAGAGGTTAAGTTTCTTGGCCACATGGTTTCAGAAAAATGCTTGCCAGTCAATCCAGATAAGATCGAAGCTGTGAATAATTAAAAGAGATCAAAGATGGTGAATGAGATTAGAAGTTTCCTTGGACTCACTGGCTATTACTGGAGATTCATTAAGGACTTCTGGCAAATAGCCGCACCTTTGACTAAGTTAAGCAGGAAGGAGGTAAAGTTTATCCGATCCGATAAATGTGAGGAAGCATTCCTTAAGTTAGAGCATTTGTTGACCAATGCACCCGTGTTAGTAGTTCCAGATGGAAACGAAGGGTCGGTGGTGTATACTAATGCATGCAGGTTTGGATTGGGAGCAGTGTTGATGCAAAATAGTAAAGTTATTGCCTACGCCTCATGACAGCTTAGACCGAATGAAGTTAGATACCCTACTCATGATTTGAAGTTGGCAGTAGTAATCTTCGCATTGAAGATTTGGAGACATTATCTCTTAGGGGAAAGTTTTGAGCTTTATACTGATCATAATTTTTTAAATTATTTATTCTCTTAGAAGGAGTTGAATATGAGACAGCAGAGGTGGCTGGAGTTTTTAGCTGCTTATGATTTTGGTATAAAGTATACACTAGGGAAAGGTAATAAAGTAGCAGATGCTCTTAGCAAAAAGCATCAGAACGTAGCGTCATCTATGTTGGAGGAATGGAAGGATTTAGAAGCGTTGGCCAGTTGTGGAGTGTAGTTAAGGTCAAGTGCTAGCTCTTGTCAGAGTTCCGACATGTTTCCTTGTTTAGAAGTTCGGCCAGTGTTGATCGACAGGATTGCTTCTAAGCAAAAAGAGGATCTAGTGTTAGCCGCGAGAATTAGAAGGCTTGAGAGTGGATATGAGATCGATGATCTAAAAGACTTTAGTCTTGACCAAATAGGATGGTTGAGAAAAATGAGACGGTTGTGTGTACTGAATATAGAGGACTTGAGGACGGAAGTTCTCGGGGAATGTCATCCATCCAAGTTTACGATTCAACTTGGAGGAACCAAGATATATTAGGATATGAGGGGGTGCTTCTACTGGGAAGGTATGAAGAGGGATGCTAGCTTGTGTGTTAGGCAGTGTGCAAACTGTCATTAAGTGAGCTAAACATCAGAAGCTGAGAGGGTTGCTTCAACCTTTAGAGATTCGAATGTGGAAATATGATTTGATACCTATGGATTTTATGGATGGGTTGTCAAGGACATATAAAAAAAAGAAAGTATATGGGTCACAATGGACAGATTTACCAAGAGTGCCCATTTCATTCCAGTTAAGTCAAAGAGGACGACACCTATTTTAGCTAAGTTGTTCATAAAGAACAAGTTAGACTACATGGAGTTCCTAATAGTATGGTCAGTGATAGAGATGCCTTGATCACTACTAAATTGTAGAAAAGTCTACAGGAAGTACTGGGAACCAAGCTTAATATGAGTACAACCTATCACTTCAGACTGATGAGCAGATAGAGAGAGTCAACAAGATACTCGAGGATTTACCGAGAGCTTGTATCTTAGACTTTGATGGATCTTGGGAAGATCACCTACATTTATTTGAGTTTTCCTATAAAGATAGTTACCAGACTAGTATGGGTATGGCGCCTTTTGAACCTTTGTGTGGTAAGCCATGCAAATCACCAAATGTTGGTTGGAGACTGGAGACAGAATTGTTTTAGGTCCATATTTGGTTAGGGATTGTGTTGATCCGAGAAAGGATGAAGGAAGCTCAATCCAGATAGTAGAGCAACGCATATAAGAGGAGTAAGGACCTAGAGTTCTCAGTTGGAGATAAGGTTTTTATTAAGGTGTCATCAATGAAGGCTGTGGTATGATTTGGAAAGTCAGGGAAGTTAGCCTCGAGATATGTTGGACCATTCCAAATTATAGAAAGGATTGGGAAGCTCCAATACAGAGTATATTTGTGGAGCAGTATGGCATGTGTCCATAATAAGTTTCATGTTTCTCATCTTCACAATTATGTGCATGATCTAGAGACTACTAGCTTTGGAAGACTTGGTAGTAGAGCCTAATTTGACCTTTGTTAGACAACCAGCTCGAGTTTTAGCGAGAGATGAGAAAAAATTGAGGAACAAGGCCGTCAAGTTGGAGAAAGTTTAGTGAAGCGACAATGAGAAGGATTGTACATGGGAGACAGGATATGCTTATCCTAATCTGTTGTGTGGGTTTGTCCACATTAGATTTATATAGATAGTTGCTAGTCTGATAGGCTAGTATGGTTGTTAGGATTTGTTACAAATGATTGTTATGTTCAGTGTTTAGTCCTTACTGAATTTCGAGGACGAAATTCTTTAAGGGGGAGTCTTTAACATCCCTAATTTTGATAACATTATTCAAAGATTTAATTAGATAAATAAAATAAAATAAAGATGATAAGGGGATTGAGATTTGAATAAATCATATATGGGTCGTGCTTAATAATAAAATAGATGGGATTAAATTGGTTTATAAGCTAATTAATATACACATTGGCATATTACTATATAGCTACTTCATTATACACGACTACACACCTTTGGAATGGTCAATTCACGTTTCATTTCTCATCTTCCACAGACGCAAATCGAATATTAGAATAGAGCCGGCCATTAACAAGGAAGAAAAGGAGAAAATTCAATCTAAAGTTAAGGATCAAAGCTAGGAAGGATTAATTAACAACAAATCTCAAATTCCTTAACATATCTAAGATGACTAATAATTCATTCCATATCTATTTTATTGTATAATCACATACTTTTTGGATTTAAGATTAAATTCGCTTTTATGATGTTTTGGATGATGATATGCTTGAACTATTATTTGTTTGATTTAAACAATTCATTCACATGTGAATTTGCATGGTTTTAGGGTAAAAATGAGGGTTATTGAATTCAAAATTCCATGGAAAACTTTTATGTTAAGTAAAACATGATTTTAGAGATAGGTTTAAATTTTCTTAATTTTTCGAGCTATGGAAAATTTATTATGAATTTCTGAAGAAAAATATGGTATATTTAGGTTTAAAATTTATTTTGAGTATTTCAAAAATCTTAATATGTTTGATTATATAGTGAAAGAGATTTTCTATGATTATTGGGGATTTTTCCCTATTTATTTACTAGGGAAAATAAATTATTTTGAAAGAGGGACTTTTCTGCAAATATTGGTTTTGCTTAATGGAAGGGCATAAAAGATTTTCTTTGATTTAGATATGATAAATGCGGTAGTTATTTTGTAAAGTATTTGAAAAGTTTTAAGGCGAACAATCAAAACATTACACATAGGTATTTTAGTTAAAGCGATTACTAAAAATGTGCATGATTTCAACCTTTAATCAGAAAAGAGGGTTTCGCCTCCTTTAGTAATGCTTTTCGACTCCATTGCTACCGCTCTAACTCAGTCAAAACCAACCAATCCAAAACCCACCTAGTCAAAGCTAATACACAAGGTATCACTTAGATGGTACGTAGCGGATTAGAGGAAAGGCGGAAGCCATGGTGTCGAAAATAATGCTTCCGATGAGGTCGATATCCTGTTTGATTTTTAAAAGTTAAGTATTTGCTTTATTTTTCTTAGAGCTATTGACCAAGTCGAAACGAATGATTTCGAAAGGAGTTTAAAAATAGATTTCGAAGAAGGTTGTCGTATTATGTTTAAAATATTAGCATTCGAATGGGTTCTTTTTATTTTTGAATAAGTGCTTTCGAAGTAATGGTTTGGACCAAGTTGAAACCCAGGCGCCACTTTCCCATTTGAGTGCAATGAAGCCATCAATGCTTTCAAAGGGTTATATCTGTTTTAACTTAAGCTAAGCCACTTCTAAATGCTTTCTAAAGGGGTTGAGGGTTCCGAAGGTAATGGGGTCGAAAGGTGGTTTCGACGCTACCCTTCGAATTTTTAACTTAAAGGTTCTGAGCTTTCAAATAGATGGTTCTGACAATCTACTTTTCCCTAAATAATTTTGTAAGGGTTTCGAAAGAGATACTTTCGTATATAACTACTTTGGCCTAAAAAATGTTTTAAAGAGTAAACCACAATGTTTTCGAAAGGGTTACTTCCATTAGTTTCAAAGTTATTTTCCTAAAGATTATTAAGCAAGGTTTTGATGCACTCGAAAGGTATAACTTGGTTTCGAAAGGACCGATTTATACAGCTTCGAAACATATATACTTAGAGTTTTGAAAAGAGGTTTTCTATGCTTTCGAAGGAGATCAACCAGTGGTTTCAAAAGTGATGCTTTAAGGTTTCAAAACAAATAACCCATTCTCGATTTAAAAGGAAATACCATGGCATCAATAAAGATTTTTGAGAGTATTACTTCTTCATATATTTATTTTCATAGTAATAAACCAAAAGGGCGCTTTGGGAAGGTAGAAAAACTAGCTTGGTTGAGCCAGTAGTGAATATAACTTATGAAATGATAAAACCTTAATTAAAGATATTGGTAGGGGCCAACGGGTTCATAGTCAACCCATGAAAACTATGATTTGATATTGGAAGGGGCCAATAGGTTTGTGGTTAGCCCATGAAAACTATATTCGGATTAAGATATTGATAGCTAGTCAATAGGTTCCTAGTTAGCCCATGTAAACTAGGATAATAGAAAATATATTGGAGTTACCAATAGATTCTTAGTTGTCCCATGAAAACTTTGAAATTGAGCAGATAGTCCATAAACATTTAATAGATTAATAGTAACCACTAGAAACTATAATTGAGGCAGATAGTCAGAATGAAAGGTGATGAGTAATCCAGATTTGACTTACTTGTTTTACATATCATCACAGTGTTTTAAAATACTATGTTTTAACCATTGTCGATGCAAGAGCACAGTATACGTTTTTAATTTTTTTTAGGGTACTAGTGATGGGAAAATCCATTTCGCTAAGCGGCGTGGTCTCACTAGATACCTAAACGGTTTGAGATGGTAGATTATTATTCATACCTAGCTTTATGTCAGACTCGATGTTTTTTCCCTTTAAACTCTCGGGTACTTAATTTATTTTGAGTACGTTGAGAGTTAAAATTTTCAGGTATTCTTTTAGACCAATAAAGCATCTAGTGACGTGCGGGAGGCATGTTAGCTATTAGAGTTCTTTTATTTCTGCTATGTTTGGTTGTAAAGGCAAAAAATTTTATTGCCATATTTTATAATCTGATCATCCAAGCGGTCGTCTTCATATATCGCTCTTAGCGTATTTTGTAATAAGCATATTTTGTATGAATGTGGTCTGCCTATTGAGATTATGTAATGAATTTGAAATAATTTGAAATGGAATGTGGACTTTTTTTGTTATTTTAATTTTTTTTCCATATTCATATGTTTCTGTGTATCAGTGTATTGTCGTATTTGGTCATCGATGATTAATAACTATGGATGACTGCAGCATCCGCAGCCGTTAGTTTTGGGCCTCCAAGTAGGAGGATGCTACAACTGTCATCACATAAAATACTTAGTGTAGGAAAAAATACTGGTTTTGATTTATTACAGTTTTTGTATTTATTCTTTTTCCCTTTTCTTTCCATTGATATATTTCTATTTTTGAACCTTTTGTTGTTCAATATCCATTGCCGCATCTCAATTATTTGTATAAAAATTAGTTATTTGAATCGAGAAGGGATAAGTATGATTGTTAGATGAATATTTCCTATGAAATTTTTATTTTACGTATACACGACTAACAAATATTTACTTGGTAAGTATTTTTCTAACGAATAATACTCTACCATATATTTACCATCAACTATTTGCTTTGTAATTATATATTATAAGAAGTATTTGCATCGCATATACAAGACTAACAAATATCACCCATCAAATATTTACCTTACAATTATATGCTTGACAAGTACTTTTCTTGCACTTCTTTGTCATGTATCTACATGGAAAAAATTTGCCAGATATTTGATTGCAAATACTTGCTTGACATATATTTTCCTTGTAATATTTGTTAGTTAAATATTTGGTTGATTATGAAATTTTATTTATACCCGTTTTCGTTTTGATCTTGAACATCCTCATCGGATGATTTATTTCATTTTATTCTATTTTTTTTCTTTTCATCTTCTTCTCTTTTAGTGATGTCTATTTCAAATTGAGTGTTTTTTGATCATTGTATTATATTAGGGTTTTGTCCATCATTTTGTTTTCTCATCATTTTTCTTTGCGTCATCTTTCTCATTATCATTTTCCTTTTTATTAACATTCCCATCATCATTTTGTCCATCATCTTCTTTTTCGTTTTGGTATTGTTTGTTTTGGTTTTGATCGCTATGATGATGATCATCGTCATCACTATATCCATCATCATCAGCATTCGCATCATCAATTTTCTCATTGTTATTTGATCCAAAATTTTAATTAATTTTCACTAATGTCAAACCGTTATGAAATAGTTAGGCTTATGTGCGGAAGCAACCCAAAGGATCAAGGTTGTTGATTAATTATAAACCACCAATTCATTGAACAATAATCACAAAACAAAGAAAAAACAGAAGAGTGGAGAACACAAAGATTTAACATGGTTCGGCCAAATTGCCTACGACCATGGATCAACAACTATTTTTTTATTGAAGAAAGAGAGTACAAGAGAGATTACAAAACAGATAGTAAAGTGGAGAGACTAATTTATAATTTCAAATTGAGTAATCAATTTCTCTAAATATACGTTTACACTCAAAACTCTTTATTTGATTTGACTAAAGAAATCAGGGTTTATTTAAGAAGAAGATAATGACGGATTCTCTCTCGCACACTCACACAAATATGAAGCCTAACTTTCTTCTTTTAAATAGACTTAATGAAGAAGTTACTTGAACATTAAGAAAATTAATTTCCATATTATGTGACAACCTTTTCGAATTTCTTTTTTGATTCCAACGCATATAGATGATGAGAATCTTATGTTTTCATAAATTTCCTTTATTAATTTAATCTCCATTTGTAAACTTTTCAATCTCTATATAATAAATCATTTGACTAATTAATTAATTAGCAAATTAATCAGTTTTCTTTCTTCAAAAGCAATCACATGTAACTTTCCTCTTTTTCCTTTCAATATATAACCTAATTGATTGATACGATCAATTAGCTAAATTCTTTCCTTCTTTGGCAAATATTTGAATCATCCAAATTTAATATCATCTTCATTGTGTTTTCATCACCATCTTCTTCTTTTTCATCACTGTCGTTGTTATCTTAATCATCATATGAGACCTTTTCATTATCCACTTCATTTATTTTTTCTTCAAATTTCATTCTTTTTTCTCAAATCTTCATTTGCTTTTTTGAGAAATTTTATTTCTGTTTCCAATTTATCTATTTTTGAGATTTTCTTCATTTTTTGACATAGGTCCTTCTTATTGCTTTAGTCTCTTTTGTTTTTCTTTTTTTTTTCACCTCTCTTTTCTACAAATTAGTATGAGTATATTTCAGTTTAGTATTAATTTTAATAATTTTGTTGTACTTTTAGAGTTGTACGATAATTATTTGCCAAGCATTGGTATGATTTTTTTTTACAGGCATTAGATTGGAACATATTTGCCTGGTATTAGCATGATAACTTATTTGCCAATAATTACTCTGGAAAATACTTGATAGGAATGACCATGACAAATATTTATTAGGTATTTGTATAGCTGATATCTGCCATGCATTAATCTATCTAATATTTTCTAGGAATTAGTCTGGCATATATTTGCTAGGCATTATTTTGGTAAATATTTACCAAATAAACATTATCTGGATAGATATGATCAAATATTTACCAAATAAACATTATCTGGATAGATATGATCAATTTCTTATTTTATATGTACATTTTGATGTATGATTTCATTTTGTTTGGAGTTATTTGCCGAAGAAACTATTTGCCAACAAAAAGAGATGTTTTTTCATAATTGTTTTTAGGATATATGATGCTTGTCATGCTGTAAATCAATACTACAAAAATTTATATATCATTTGAATTTTAGTTTATATGTAGATTTTTATGATAGAAACTATAATATATTAAGTAATAATGTGTCATCCAGGCTTTTGGCTCGGCTATATTCAAACTGACTAGACAAGTTAGACTAGACGATCATCGAGAAAGACAGTCCGAAGAAATGATTGTTAGGCTCAGAGATCAAGTGCAGGCAATGATATGAAAATACGATCAACCGAGACCAAGAGATAGACTCTCCAGAACATTCTAAAAATGGAATAATGTCTCCCCTACTTTCCCTAGGGGGTCAATACATATCTTAAATTTTTGTCCCAAACTTGGTAAGATTGATATAGAGTGACAAGGAAGGTCTCACGAGGCTATATTTCAAGTTTCAAGTCATTTGGAGTTCATATGCTTAAGTTATGGGCAAACTTCACCTATTAAAAGGGATCGGCATAAAAGAGATCTGTATAAAAGGGATCGTACATATTTAGCTTTCACTACATTTTCCAACAATGATCGGTCAATAACTCAAAATCTACAGTTGCTATCAACATAAAACTTGGAGTATAAGCTAAGTAGTACATATGGAATATCCTATAGGGATCGTATGGCATTTGGAGCAAGCTAGAGGGATCAGTACCTATCTCTCTAGAGGGAACGGTAGAAATCAGAATTCAAGCAACACTACACGGAAAATACGATATCTCACAAACCGTAAGTCAGAATTGCATGAACTTTGTGGAGAAAATAGCTAACATCATGGGTGCCATCCCTCGTAGGGATCGTAGCCCATTTGGATGCCTTTATAGGGATCGTACCAATCCCTATTGTTGGCCCCGATGGGCCTGCAAATTTTTGGGTAGCCTCGTCTTTGTCTCCCGAACCTTCTGCCAAAACTTCAATTCGATCTGTGCATGTCTTCTCCTATAAATACAGCAGGCTTGGCATCAGAAAAGATACGTTACTTTCTTTGCTTAGTCTCTGCCCTTTTTTATTCTTCACTTTTGTACTAATGGATTCCAGCTGATCCAAACACTCTTGTAATCATAATAAAGTGGAATATCAATAAAAATATGAAGTGGACGTAGGCCAAGATTGTCAAACCACTATAAAATTCTGTATGTGCATCTATAATTTCTGCTATGATTTAATTTCATTCTTCGTTTAATCTCTAATATATTCTATTGGGTGTTGATGCCTATTTTTGGCGTTAACATAGCGATATACCAGTAATATTGTTATGAAAAAGAGTATTTTATTTGATTATATACATATTTTTTCTTTTTTATTAGATACCTTCCTATTGAGGTGGAGCCTTGGCGCAACGGTAAGGTCACCGACTGGTGATCTGGGCGTCAAAGGTTCGAGCCCGGAAACAGCCTCTTCGCAAAGCGAGGGAAAGGCTGCGTACAATCGACCTCCCCAGAGCCTGCTATCGTGCGGGAGCCTCGTGCACTGGGTTCCACCTTTTATTAGATACTTTCCTATTATTGTTAGAAATGAAACCGAGTTCATTTGTTTTAGTTTATATATATATGGCAGCAACATTTGTGGAAATGCAAAGTTGGCATTTCAAAATAAGTATTGTAACGACCCGAAATTTTTGAATCTTCAAAATTGAATGTTTAATTTATTTAAATATGCGAATTTAAATTTAAAATATAATAAAATATACATTTCAAACAATTATTCAATTTTTGGTGACGTATTTTTAATTTAATGTATAGGATTTTTCAATAATTTTTAATTTGAAAAATATGTAAATTTTCGTTTAACGCATTTTGTGGCAAATGATGGTAATTTTGAAGACTGTACCAAACAAGTTAACCTGTGTATTTTATTATTGTTTTGTAATCGTGCCACATTGTTATGCTTGATCATATTTTTATTTATGTCGTTCGCGGCTTGTATGTGAACGGGATATTGTGTAGCGGAGTACCGCAAATCTTTTTTTCAAAACCTTTTGAAATAAAATCATATATTAACAAGTTTTATTGTTGATTGATTTAATGAGATGGGTAGTTTGATTTTTTTGGTTTGGTTATAAGCTAGTGCCTTGAATTTTTGGTTATAAGTTTGTGCTCTCAACCTTCACTTCTTTCTTTTATCTTTGATTTGCTTTGTGTTGATGGGTGGCTTACATTTTTGGTTTTGGTTAGCCACTAATTAACTTAGTTTTTATAATTTTGCATTCATTCACTTCACTTATGCTTTTCATTTTTCTACTCCTCTTCCTTTCATTTTCTTCCTCCACTAAAATGAAAATAGACCTCGCTTTCAAGTTCTAAAATCATTATCACACAAACCATTCACTTTCAACAAAATCGTCCAATATGGAAGTTGTTCAATATCATCTCTAGTTTTCTTTAAAAATAACTGTTCGTTGTTTCTTTGAGTGAAGCAACAATTTTCCCCCGAAAAGAAGTAGTGGTCTTGAAGCAATGAAAAACTCGATGAGCACGGAATGTGGATTGAAGGTCATAGTTGTGTTCCAATCGTCAAGGCGTGAATTTGAGTGCTAGTTGTAGGATTTTTTAGATGTGTAAATCGACGTGGGGGAAGAGATGGCCATTTTCTATTCATCTTTTTTTCTAACAATATAAGTCGCTAAGGGATTAACGGAAGGTGCTGGGAGGAAGGTGGAGTCGAGGCTGAGGCAATGGACTTGGTCGTAGGTGGTCCGATGGACAATGGTGGTGGAAGCGGATCGATTAAGGTTTCGGGTGTTTGTTTTTCCTAGGTTTGATCTTCTCGTCGTGAGTGGAGAAGAAGGGCATTGAGTAGGGCTTGACCATCATTCCAACTAGAACGACGAGCAATAGTTCTCCAGTACAGTTGATGGAAAGCACTTTACTCGAATACACAAGAAGATTCAAATTCAAAGTAAGAGTCGGCTATGTAGCTGCACGCAACTCGAGGCCGACACCTACTCGACATTTTCTTCAACATGACAAGACAGTCGGATTTGACCAGAGTAACCGTCATCATAGACCGTCCCAACCAGATTTCACATTGATTATTATACAAAATAGTTATATTTGAACTCAAAGAATCCAAGACTGCACCTGTTGAGCCGACAACCGACATTACAGTTAGCCATGACGACCCATCATGGGTACTGGAGATCGGATTATAGCTCGGTGCAACGATGATGAAGGAATTAGTTGGCTTTCTCTGAATGAATCTTGATGTGTTCGCTTGGACCAATTCTGACATGCATGTAATCTCACCGACGATCACAAGTCATGCATTGAATATCGACCCGAGGCATGTCTCGGTGAGGCAAAAGCAACGGGTCATGGATCTGAAGAGGTCTACTGGACTTAAAGTAGGAGTGGATAAACTCAAAAACAACAGGTTTACCTATGACACCCTTTACTCGAAATGGGTATCAAATCCAATTTTTGTGAGAAAGGATAATGGAAAGTGGCAAGCATACGTCGACTACGCTTACCTAAACAATGCATGCCGGAAAGACAGTTTTACATTTTCAAGGATCAACAAGTTGGTAGACTTAATCGCTGGATATGAACTACTTTCATTTATGGATATGTACTCCAGGTACAACCAGATCCTGATGCACGTCCTCGACCGGAAGCACATTAGCTTCATTACTGATCTAGGGCTATATTGTTATGTTGTGATGTTGTTTAAACAGAATAATGCTAAAGCTACTTACCAGAGACTGATCAAAAGGATGTTCAAAGACCAGATCAGATGATTGATGGAAGTACGTGGATGATATGCTCGTGAAGTCACAACGATCAAACGACCACATCGATGACTCAGCGGATATGTTCAGTATTCTACGAAAATATAAAATGAAACTAAATCCCTTGAAATGCTCTTTTGGTGTTGCGTTAGGGAAATTTCAGGGTTTCATCGTTAACTCTCACTGAATCGAAGTCTGTCCCGAGAAGATTCAAGTAATTCAAAACATCTAGGTATCGAAGACGATTAAGCAGACACAGAGCTTAAATGAAAAGGTATGTCGCCCTAAGACGCTTCAGCCCCAGGGATTCCGAAAAGTATATTTCTTTCTTCGACTTGATCAGGAGAGGGAAGAGAAACTTTCAATGGATGCAAGGCTACATTGATGCATTTTAAGCTCCAATATATCACTTAGAGAGACTCCCATCCTATCAAAGCCATTTGATTGTGAAGACTTACACATCTATTTTGCCGCGTCGGTACATGCCACAAGCACCGCAATGCTATGCGAAGAGAAACAGATACAAAGTCTAGTATATGATGTAAGCATGCAATTGACATGCTCATCCTATGAATGTCTATACCGACTAGCCAATACAACAGGTCCTACAGCAACCTTAGACATCTGCAAGGTGATTCAAATGGAATATCAAACTAAACCAATTTGATAGCGCTTATCTACTTTAGAGAGCTATCCAGGGACAGACATTGGCGGACTTCATAGCTGAATTCACTGCGCTAGACGACTTTCTAGAGAGAGTAGTGGAGAACCGATCAACTATAACATCCCATACCTAAAGGCCCAAAATTAAGCGCTACAGATATTGCAGTCATCTATAGTATTATCTTCCGACGACTAAATATGGGTATGTTAATGGTATCTACAATATCAGTAGTGCTTGAATATGAAACAGAACACGAATTTCAAAATAACATTTCTTCATTATATTTGAAACAGATGTTCCATATTCTTAATACATAATCCCAACACTTTAATAGGCACAGATAAAATATACTTAATACAAAATACGCCAAGAGTGGTATATGAAGATACCCTCTTGGATGATCAGAGTCATATAGTCATAATAGACTTAACGCAAACACAGCCGAAATACAACAAAACATAAAACTGCAACTCCTAAATAGTTATCTGTTTGCCTCCTGCATGCCTCAAGTAGCCTTATTGTCATCATACTAAACCTGAAAAATAACTTCACCTCTCAGCCGACTCAAATTAATTTTAAGCACCCGAGCATTTAAGGGGAAAATATAAACTTCGAGTCAGACATAAAGCTTGGTATAAATAACATTATACTTCTTGGTTTAATATGTTAAGTGAGACAACACCGCTTAACGGAACGAGTTTCCCCTCACTGACATCCTTTTAAAACATATCTTTGCAAAACCTTTTTCTACAACCAGAACTGATTAAATACTGTAAAGCAATTCATTATGTAAACATACATAAATATCAAGTAATAATGAACTATCTGTTCCAAAACATAAGTTTTGTTTGGATAACTTTTAACCTTTGGATGACTATGGCCTACCAGAAAATATAATCAAAATTAATCTAACACATGTTTGCTATTCTTCTTCTATACTATCTATCATTAACTATCTGTTAAATACTTCACTTCTGCATGGTCTGTCCCTAATTAATCATCTCCTAGGTCTTCCTGATCCTAATGGTTTTTCGGGCACACCAATAACCTATCTGTATACAAACATATATTCCGTTCGGTGTATAATCATAATTTTAGTCCATTTGTGACCAAGCTCTACACACTGGAATTTTGGACAATAATTAGCTGGGGGTAATAGCTAATATATAGGGCGCGACCCCATACCAGTCCTATATGGTGTTCTAATATCCGAGTCATTTTCACTTAAGGATCTCCTCCCATAATTTTTCTTGAAAACATTTTCAAAATGATTTAAACCTTTTAAATCAAACTAATACAAGGAAATTATATAATCTTTATGCTTTACTCAAAATCACATTGCCATATTATAGATATCTCCTTTACTCATACTTTAGTTGATGAAAGCATTTAAACATTTGAAAGTATCTCTTTCTAAACTTCTGAAAGCATCTCTTTCGGAAACAAGTAAAATCCTTTAATTATCTAGGCCAAGAGGCCAAATATAACCTCCAAACCTTTCAATACCACTGAACTCAAACCTTTCGAAACCATTGAACTCAAACCTTTTGAAACCATTGAACTAAAACCTTTCGAAAGCATTCAACCTTTTAAAATATAAATCTTTTGAAGGCTTACTGGGTTTAATTTAAAACATGTGAAAAGCCTTCTTTAAAACCTTTTGAATACATTGAAAGCAACCTTTCAAACCTTTTGAAACCATTGAACTAAAACCTTTCGAAAGCATTCAACCTTTTAAAACATAAATCTTTCGAAGGATTGTTGGGTTCAATTTAAAACACGTGGAAAACCTTCTTTAAAACCTTTCGACTACATTGGAAGTAACCTTTCGACTTTGTCTAAAGATCTGCTTCAAAGGCTTTAAAACATATCATTTAAAACAATAGGCTTCTACCTTTAAAACAACTCCTTCGAAAGCTTTAGGTTAAACTTTAATTACAAAACAAGGGTAAATCATCTAAGTCGAAAGCTTAGATACCTTTCGAAAGCATGGATAAGCGACTGGTTTTTAAAATAGGTAAACTTTTCGAAACCATCTAAAATAGAACCTTTTGATTTGTCGAAAGCAATGACTTCAGAACGTTGGAAAAGTGGCAATAACTTTTCGACTGTGTTGGAAGGTTCAAAACAAAACAATGATAAAGCGGCAGTAACCTTTCGACTTTTTCGAACGATTTAAAACCTTTATTTTAAATAATTGACCTGGTCGAAAACAACCAGGTCGAAAGCTCCTTTTTGAAAGCAAGCAGGTGTAAGCTTTATGTTTATAAAACAAACATACCCCAACCTCTTTGGCAGCCAACCTTTCAACTAAGTCCCCTTCGACCTTGTTCAATTCATTACGTACCAAGCAAATGATACCATATGCATTGAACTTTGACCTTGTCAAAAGCTATAACCTTTCAACTTTGTCAGAAGGTCTGGGTCGAAAGGTTTGATGCCTAAAATGGCTGAAACATGCCAAAAGCATGATTTTCTTGTTTTTAACATAAAAAAATAACTTTTCAACCAACCTGCCTTTATTTATCAATTTCTCATTGGTTACTAAATACTTTTCAAAATAGCGCTGCCACTAATTTGAGAATTAAATAATAATTTTGTTTTATAAAATGCTCCTTCTCCTTAATGAATATATAAAACATTTAAGTCTCATACCTTAAATAATTTTATATATTCATCATATCACTTGGGAAAAATCTGGAAAAATCCCAGAAAATATATTTTTATACGTTTTCCAACATACAACAATTTCAAACCCAAATAATTATTATTCTAGCCGTAAATGATTTTTAATCCAATACATCATTTTCTTCACTAGAAAATTAATATAAAATCACATTAATTCAAAAAATTATGAAAATTGAAACCTATCTCTAAAATATCATTTCTGACCTATATTTAAATTTTAAAGGCATTTAGATGTCATTTAATAGAGTTTTCATATCAAACATTTCATAAATACTAACATGAACGTGCATAATTCACCAATAAACAAATATATAACTTTAATCATCAATACATGGCATATAATTGCAAAACATTTCAGATCTATTCTTAAAACTGAAAAAAATAAGAAAATAGGACGTAGTAATTATTCACTTTAACTTTGAGACTAAAAGATGTGAGATTTGATGTTGAATTAGTTGATTGTCTTCCTTCTCTTGAATCCTAGCTTTAATCTTTCCTTGAGAACAATAATGGTGGCCGACCTTAAGAGTTTTTTGTTTGGTAAAATGAGAATGAACGTGAGTTCTAATTCCTAAGGGCTTAGGGTATAAGCCTTTCCTATTTCCCATAATGCCCTTACTCATTTCATAACACACTAGTTTATGTTTTCTCATTTTAATTTGCACATTAACATTGCATGACTACCCTTAATTTAATCAAATCTTAACCTATTATCTTCACATTATTTTATTTTATTTAACTAATTAAATATCCTAGATAATGTTATAAAAATATGGGGAATAATACCAACTGATGGAAAATGTACATGAATGAAGTATTCAATGATCAATAATCTAGCACCAGAGTCATGTTAGTGATTCCTGTGGAACAATCGATCTGTTATCCCTGAAACTCGACTCCCTGTAACAAATAACAAAGACGAACATGAAGCTCCGATTGTTGGGCTCAAACTTCCTAGAAAATTGGAGGCGAAAACTTTGCAATTCTTTTGTAATTCCTACTTACTAGAATGCCAAGTTAGGAGACATTATCTTATTAGGGGTAGTCTCTTGCTCCTTATCTCAGCTAGGTCCAAAAGCTACTTGCCGACTTCGAGTATTATACCATTACACACATCCTCAGTGAACAAAATGAAAAGGCCGAGTTACTGGCTAGGCTGGCCAGTTCTGGGGATGCGTAGCAAATAGACTTTTCATCGTTGAAGTACTCAACATTCCAAGCTTTAACAGATAGAGATCGACTAGATCCTAGAGAAGGAGCCAGAATAGGAGTCATGGATGACTTCTATCAAAGACTATCTACAATGGAGAATTCTTCCTAAATGGAGGAATGAAAAATAATAGATCCTCCTCAAAGCTTCACGCTGCATCATCCAAGAAGGAGTGATATATAGTAAGGGAATTCTCCATTCCCTTGCTTCGGTGAATCACCCATGACGATATTGGATGAGTCTTAAGAGAAGTCCATGAAAAAGAATGTAGCGATCGCACCAAGGGCAAATCCTGACAAAAGAAAATATTCCGCTATGGGTATTATGGCCAACTATCAATCAAGATGCAGATGATCACGCAATTCAATGCGACGATTACCAAATGTTTGCAAAAATTCCAAGAGCCCCACCAAAGAAAGTTACTCAAATGGCAAGTCCATAGTGGTTTGCCACTTGGAGCATTGACATCATCGGCTTCTTACTGATTCCAAAGGTGGTGCGAAATATACCATCATATCAGTTTTACTTCATCAAATGGGATGAAGTAGAACTTTTAACCACGATCACGACGAAGGAAATAATCAACTTCATTGTCCAGAATATCATCTATCATTTTGGCCTTCCACGAACCATTATAATTGATAATGGACCCCTTCGATAGCGCTGAATTTAAAACTTCTACCGTCGGCATCATATTGAAAACAGAATTGTGATAGTTTCTCGCCCTCAAGCAAATGGATAGGTTGAAGCTGTGCACAAAATCATAAAATCTGTTCTGAAGAAACATTTTGTAACGACCCGTAATTTCGCTACTTCAAAAATGAGAGATTTCGTTTATTTTAAATTTATAAAGGGTGTAAAACTTAAATAAGTAAGTTATATATAATAAATAATAATAGAGGAATTATTTATTATTATAACCACTAAATAAAAAGTATAAATTTGGATTTTAGAACAAAACGGCAAAAGTTAAGTTTTGTTAAAAATAAATAAATGCTTAAATAAATAGGTTTAAATATTTGTTTAAAAAGATAAATATTATTTAAAACATCTAATAAAGATAATAAAAGTATATCAAAAGATTTAAAAACATGTTGGTAATCATTTTACAAAAATAACCATAATTTGTCGCATTTTGTCAGTTTTACATACATTGTAAAAATAGATATTTTGATATTATTTAAATATGATTCTAAAATATGAATAGACATGTTTTAATTTATTTAAAAGAAGAAAAAAGTTCATTTTAAATTTGGTTTACATAAATAAATAGTTTAACTAAAATGTCAAAATGTGACTTAAAACATTTTATCGAAAATCAACGTTTTGTCGATTAAAAGTTGTCGCAATATGGTTGAAACTTTATTTCTTATATATGAGCATATATTCAAATTATATAACTATTATTTAATTCACTAACCAAGTTTACTTTTACTAAACAAGTTTAGAAACAATTAGTAAAAGTAAACACAAAAGGACATAACATGTCACATCAAATCCAACCAAACCTTTACTTTTCTTTACCTAAATATTAAGTGATTAAGATATAAAGTGATGATATGATAATGTGATGGCAAGTGTTGAAAAAGTAATAAAAAGTAAGATAATGTAAGGATATTTTGATAATTTTGTAAAGGGTTAGTTTTATAATTCACCACTCCTTACTTTTCCTATAAATACCCATCCATTCTTCTCATTTTATTCACACTTCTCATTCTTTTTCTTCTTCTTCCTTTAAAGCTATTTTAATGGTTTCTCTCTTTAAGAGGGGTAGGAGAGTTAAAAATAGTGGAGTGCTCAAGCACTAATCCACTTGTTACTCTCTAACCTCTTCTTAATCTACTTCTTCCTCTTCTCTTCTTTAATGGCGCTTGGCCATGAGAAATATGGAGGTTAGGAGGCATGGCCGAGATCAAAGAAAAGGTAGAAGTGATGGAAGAGAGTAAGGAGTAAGAATGAGTTGAATTGGATAAGTTTTGGTTGAGTTTAGTAATGATTCAGATGAAGTGTTGTCGTGATTTGAATGTTGGTAGGAAGTTAATCAATTTAGTTAAAGGTGACAAATTCTCATCGCTTTTTGAATTATATTGATTATCAAGTATAATTGCTATATTAGATAATCACTATTATATGATATTGATGTTTGAATAGTTGTTTGAATGTTGGATAATCTATAGTAATGTTATGTCATTTATCGTACTATACCCATATTAAATTTTTTAATGTCATATGATTGCTTGTATGGTTGTAATGTAAATATGGACATCAAATTTCTATCATTATTGATTAAGTTATCCCTTTGTTAAATAAGACCAATTTTGGTAATATGATATACTTTGGAGAAATAATTCCCATTTCAATTAGAAGTGAAATTAAAGTAAAAATAAAAGAGAATTTGAAATTTGAAGTGAAACGGAATTAAAACAGATAGTTAAAGTGACATTGGAATTGAGATGAATAGTGAAATTGAAATTGAAATCGATTTTGAAAATTGAAAGTGAAATTAGGATTGAATTTGAGTTTAAACTGAAACTAGATTTGAAATCTAAGTTTTATTTGAGTTTCGTTTGAAGTTAGAATTGAAATTGAACTGAAATTGGAATTTAAAATTTATCATTAAAATAATAATAGAATAATATTATAATATGAGAATATTGAAAATACATTTTAAATACTTTAAAAGGTGAAAATATTGATATAAAATGATTTGTAATGATTATATAAGTGATAGAATTCAATTTGAATAGATTATTTGAAATATTGAAAAATAAGTTAAAATTAGGTGCGTCCTGCAACGGTAGTTCGCGATTTCGTGCCGAAATGTTCAAATAATTGTTAGAGTGGTATACAGCTCGGAATTCTTTGAGATAAGAAAATTCTGGACTAATATATCCATATCTTCTAAACGAAGAAAGGAAATCAAAATTATGTTGAGTAGATTTTGAAATATATCCAAATCAATTTTCAAGAAAAAACACGCTAGTGCAGTTAAGTAAGCATAACACGAAATCTATTTAAGTGAAAGTTTTTAATTATGGAAAAATATGGAATAAATTTGATAAATCCATTAAAATAATTTAGAAGAAATTTGAATTGAGAAATATGAATTATGAAATATTTAAAAGTTGTTTAAATCAAATAAGCTTATATAGCACTTTCCGCCGCACTTTGATGCAGCGAATTGTACAACGTTTTGAATGTGAGTTTAAACGTGATGATATTTACTGGAGTCAATCGTAAATGTTTTTAAAAGGAAAAATGAATGTTCAAAATTTGGAATTTTATAATCAATTTCAAAATAAATTTGATAATTGAGTATGCGGAAATGACTAGTACATTTGTCCCGCTTGTGAGATCTGAGAAGATAAAACAAGGTGTTTAACTGAGGTTAGGGATGGAGCAACCAATGCCCTGAACTTACCCGGTCTATGTTTTCCTTTCTTAGGCGAGGGGTGGAATAGATCAAAAGGAAAGCCAGATGCTTGAAAATGATTGTATTAAGTTTCTAAAATAAAAAAGATCGGTATTATCCAAAATTTAAGCAATCTCTAAAATGAATGATTTCTATGATCCTATTTACTCAAAAGTGTTTGCTAAGATTGATTTTAGGGTTTATCGTAAACGATGTCTTAAATAACATTGTTTTTGACCTGCCTAATGGTTAAGGAATTTGGATCGAGAGTTAAGTGAGGAAATTTGAGATATTATCCAAAGCAAAACAATGAGTTGCTTAGAATTATTCTAAGTCAAAAGGAAGAGATTTCAAAATCATCCAAAAAGAATTAAAGTGAAAAGAGACTTAATGATCCTGTATACTCATATTCACTTTTTATCGATGGTTGGCTTCAAAGGAACTGGGGTCGGATTCGGATGATTCCTATTCGAAAATCACTTCGAACCAATGTATACGTTCGAAAATGAAGACATGTTGAAGATGATGATTATTGTAGACCGTGGATCTTCATAGCAGGAGGACCGCTTGTTGACATGCTCTGGGTAGCTTCCATTATAGAGTTATTTATAGCGGTGGTCTCCTTGTTGTGGAGATTTTTTGGATTGTAAGGACTACTCGCTACTAGTGGTACTAGAAGAGTGCCTTCGGCTTGTCCTGTTCACGACAACTTGTATGGAAGTTTGTCTAACATTGCATTTCTAAAGATTACGTTCACTGATTTTACAAACATACATCTATAGTGGCGGAGAAGGCAACTTCTTTTAGCTTAACACTCTCCTTGAGTCGTACGAGTTCAAGGGTTGTATTTTTATGGAAGGAAATTAGTAATCAACGGAAATGGCAATGTGGCATTCAGAGATGTGATATGTGCTATGCGAAAAGGTAATCTTTGCCTCAAGCCTCATCAATCGAAAATGACCAAAACAGGGTTAGAAGCAGCAAGGCTAAGTGGGTCATTCCCAGTTAGGGTATGACCATCTCCTTCTGGATGTATTTCTACCCGCTATGACGTTTAGGATGTAAATTAATGTGGTTTGTATGCTAGAGAGCACTCAGTTAAAGGTCGGTAACAACGGGGGATGACATATTTGGTACTATCTAGTTATAAAGGTAGGCCGGTCTTGTGTTGGTAGAGGGCAGATGTTCTATGCCTCGGGACATCCATCTAGAGGTGTACCCATCGGAAGGTAGTCCCTTCACCTGGTCATTTTCATGGAAATCCATTCTCCAATAAGAACCTGCGGTTTTGTTTGTATTGGCGTAATGAATAGCCTCGAAATGCTATATGGGTAACCATTTCGGATAAGATTAATAAGTTTATTTGCAAATGTTTACAAAGACATATCATTAGAAATAATATCAAACGTATTGATATAAAAGTATTTTAAGTTATCATAAGGTAAAAACCCGTCCGTATTTATGTGTGGGCGTGGTCTTATGAGATACTCTTTCTTTTCAAAAGATTTTATTCAAAGGATAATATATGGCACTGTCATTTATTATTGAGTTTTTATCATGCTGGTTTATCAAGCCTGATACGGATATTTTCAATACTCGTGTCAGATCCGAGTACTTTTAGGTTTAGTCGAAGCGTTTGGAGTTTCCAGAGGAGATGTGATAACCCGAATTTCTAGGCATATGTTAATTGGAAATTAATAGGATTAAAATTGTTAAAATACTTATTTATTAATTGAACAAATGAATTTCTGATATATATAGATATCTGGATATATAAATATAACGACTCGCAAATCCGTACCCCTTGAGTCAACACTATTCTACAACAAACAACTCAAGTTGCACAGAAATACGAACCATTAGGGTTTAAGAAGAAGAGGTAGAAGAAGAGAAAACAAAATCAACATCAGAATCTATCCATCGCAGCGGAATAAAATATAATAGAGAATTAATAATCTTTACTCAAAATCAAATATATCAGTTTACATATATTACATCATCAGAGTACATCAGTCACAGCTCACATCAATAACATGCAATGGATACACAACAACTCAACACAGCGGAAATATATATACAAGTACGAGAATACGTATCATCATCCAGCTCGTCCCCTGAGCTCCACAGCATCATAACCTGTATCCTATAATACTCGGTCTGACCCGAGCATTATAGTTAAATAATACCCGAGTCAGTCTGGAATACCAGCGTGAGAAAATCACACCCAATTGATTATTAAAGTTTCAAAATCCTTTGAAAACAAAAGCATCTCGTAAGACCACGCCACAAATAAACATGTCGGGTTTTTACCTTACGATAGCTAAAACAATTTTTATAGAAATCCTCTGATATTACAATAGGGTCTATATACAAATACTTATGAAATAGCCGAAATTGTTACATTATTAAATTCCAGCTACTAGCCACAAAAGTGGGTAATACAAACAAAACTCGTACAAGGCTCGTAGGGAGAATGGATTTCCATCAATGACTAGGCACTGGGGTACCACCTGTCACAGTACGGGGCCTAGATCACCGTACCGAGGATTACTCCCTTCATCCCCTGCAACACAAGGCCGGAACCATCCCTTACTGGACAGTCCCGAGTGAGATCACCCCGCGGTTGGGATTAGCAACCACACCACTAAGCCGAAAATAAAAAGGGACATCTAGACTGGAATGACCTCACCCTGCTTGGGTGCTACCCACCTAGCCTTGCTGCATATCCCCTGATTTTCAGTCATTCCCATTTGATGAGGTTTGAGGCTAAGCGTTACCTTTATAGAACATATTTCTTAGAATGCCCATCGTCCACCTGACGATGTTTCGCAAGCATTCATCCATACAAGTCCGTCCCGGGTTCGAACGGAACCGAAGGCACTATTCCTACTACATCCATTTTGGAAATATCCTCAGGATTAGTAGCGACTAGCCCTTGCACTTCACTGCTCCATCTTCGACTCCGAACACGTTTCGCGAAACGTACAAACCGGATCGAAGTGGTTTTCGAGAAATAAATCTCGATCCCGGTCTCTTCGAAACGATCAACGCAGTTGGCCAATATTGATAGTCGGTTATTTAACTATCAATTAACATTCATAAACATCCATCAAACAATAAATAATTTTCCAAATTATTTATTTATCTCAAAATATCCTCAAAGATATATTTCTATTTTCAATCCTTTGAAAATAGTTTCAAAATCACTTTCCTTTCAGGATAAACTTTCCGAATATTTACTATCTCCTCTGAAATCTCCAAGCACAAAAATAGATTTTTGAAAATAATTTAAATACTTTACTTTGAAATATATACTTTTAAAACACTTAGGATAAAACTACTTAATTAATTTGTTAAAAATACACATTATATGAATTTGAGAAAAATAAGGTTACTTTAAAATATATAAATCAGGTTTTCGCTTTTAAAACAAATACTAAGTCACTTTTAAGTAATTAATGCTATAATATATTAAAAGGAAATATTTGCTTTAGAAATTAAATATTTGAAATAATAAATTTTTCAACACATACCTTTTAAACATTTTTTTAAAACTATTAACTTATATTTAAAAACTTACTTTGAAAACGTGCTTGGTTATTCAGGAAGAAATTCCCAATCTCGATCACTTAAATCAAATTTTCCAAGTTGATTCCCAATTCATTTCATTTAAAATAAATTTCTTTACTTATCAGTTCATTTCAAACTTCATTAATTATGGACTTTATTATATATTTCAATTTGATTTTTAACTCCTTTAGCTGAAATATACTAATCTCAGGTTATTCCCAATTTCTTCTTTATTCTTCTTAAATAATTCCAATCCTCAACTTAAAATAAATGTTTGTTCTTTTAAACAATAACATTGAAATTTAGTTCCATGAGCTCTTTGTTTATTTAAATTTCCTTCCCATACACAAGACTTATTTATTAGAATTTTAAAGTCACTTTATTTCCTTTCCAATTTATTTCATAAATTTATTCAGCTTTGCTATAATTATTTTACTTACGCTTCCACTCCTTTATTTTCATTTCCCAACTCAAATTATATATTTAGTAATTAATTATTGCCCGATTTAAAACAATCAAGCCATAGCATTCAATATTCCCACATAATCCATTACAGGATACCAAATAGTCAGAACAGAGAATATTAAATAATTAAAGAAAGTTGAGGGGTCCAGTTGGATCCCTCCAACCTGTTCTCCCTGCATCCACAGATGTTAGCACAATATCAAATGCCAATTCCAAATATATATACCACACTACAGCACATAAATCAATTCAACCATTTCAAGCAATGATTTAAATTTAATCATATAAAGTTAAATTTTAACTGAGTGAGATTAACTCGCCTTTGCATTTAAATTTGCAATCCAATCCATCTCAGCTTGATTTCTTCACAATTTAAGACCTTGTATAAATATTAGATGATCCTTATTAATATTCGAACTAACCAAACAATCAATTACCGTTTAATAATTACATTTTAACTTAACAATTTGGTTTTAACCAACAAATTCTAATTTCCTCTAATAAAATATTTTTAGGAACTATTTAAATAATTTACTTAAGCCAATTAATACCTATATATTTTTATTTTTATATCCAAAACTCTCATGTATATAATTTATTCTTCTTTTTCTCTTTCCAAAACCTTACATATATATATATATATATATATATATATATATATATTAAATTCTAAATAAGTGAAACTTTCTTCAAACCGATATATATTAAATTAACACACAATTATTTTATATGTATATATTTAAATGTAAAATTAAACTCTTATTCGTATACATTTATAAAATAACCTATAAATTCCAAAGGTCCAACGTTTAATATAATTATTTAAATCAAAATGTTTTAAAATTCCTGTTAAACCTTATATATTTCCAGTCAATACAAATAAACACTCTGGTTATTGTACAATACAGTATGTGTAAAACTTATAAACTAACATAGTTGACATTTCCTAATTTATATATATGAGTATTCGTTTGAATTAAATTAAAATAAACAGTTATACCTCACTGATCGCCACCGGAGACTGCCGTTGCTCATGAATGAGCTCACCTTCGATGATGCACCATCCATCATCTCCAATCGCGAAACCCAAAGTCACGTTGCTGCCTCGAAGCCCTATACCTCACATCCTTCACCGCGAACCCCGACTCCACATCGTTAAACCCTAGGAATGTCGCTTCTTCCAACCGCCGCCCTACCCACTGCATCACCCAAGGTCGGAAATCGTTATCACCCAACGCAACTTGCCCTAGCCCCAAACACTGCTACATGACCGATCCCCCCCCACCTCGATGTCGAGCACCAGAGAAACGACACCCCTCTCTCACTCGACTTCACATCGCCGACACCCCCAAAACCTCGCGTCAACTTGCTCGTCTTCCTACGAAGCCCCACGACTCGCACTCCCCAAATACTCGTCTTCGAGAAGCTAACTCCAACACACGAACGAATACCCACCTCAAACTCCTCTCGCGATCCCCTCCAAGCCCATCACCCAGTCGCTCGAGCACCGCGATGTAACGAGATCGCCTCTACGCTCGAACAGCCAACAAGATTTTGCTTTTTTTTTTTGAGATCGTCTACCTCTTTTTTTTTATTATTAAAACTGATTTGTGAATTACTGGGGAAAGAGGGATTATTAGAAGTGTTGGCTATATCTTTAATTTCGTGGAGAAAAAGGGATTTGTAATGGTTCTTCGAACTGTAAAGAGGGAGAACACTACAAGATTTTTATTTTTATTTTTATATATCCACTGTCGCGTATAGAAGAAGGAACGAGATGTGATGAAGACGGCTTGGTTTTGTTTTTTTTGTTTTTTAAAAGGAAGTGTATTCGAGAAGACACAAGAAGCCTGTTGAAAAAAAAATCTAACTACAGCGACAAGAAAAGAAAGCAAACAGTTTAGATGTGAAGGAATGCTGTTGAAGGTTTGACCAGTTATTAAATTTGAATTTCGATATAAATTTTTTAGCGGGTTTATATAACTTACGCTCACACCACAACTCCAATTACTACGAAATTAGAAATCCGATAATAAAACAATATTACGGGTCCAAATGGAGTTGATTTCGCTGAATTCCGAGACTGTGCCTCGGAAGGCTATTTTTAAATTCAATTTAAACGATAAAATTCTAAAATTGAACAAACCACAGTTAAATTCAATTTTAACACATCTATTGTTTTCCATGTTATCAATATAAATTTTTCAAGCCTTCAAATTATTTTTAACAGGCTTAAAACTCTAGATGCAACAATTTACTCAACTTCTAATTATTAAATTCTATTATTTAATTATCAAATACATAGCAATATTTGTAATTCAAGTTAAAATTATTATATTGAATATTTAAAATCAATTAAATATCCTGATTATAAATGCTCAAAAATTCCGGGTCGTCACATTCCTCCCCCCTTAAAAGAATTTCGTCCCCGAAATTACTAATTAAGAAGAATGGTCCAATACCCGATTACTTATTTCCAAAACCAAACAATTTAACATCTACCAACTACTTTTTTTTTTATAAAAGACCCATTATCATACTTATTAACATCTCAACTCTCCCATGGTTTCAACTCTTGTTTAACTATTCAAGTTTCAATTTAAAACCAAATTTTGGATTATCAAAATTTCTCAAAATTTTTCTAACTCCCTAAATTCCCGAAAAATTTCGCCAGCGTCTCCTTTGCGCGGCTGACTCGGTACAACTACAAAATGGCCCCACGGCCTCCCAAATCCAAAAAGAAAACAAAACGCCAAGTGGCTCAATCCAAAATCCCAAATCAAATTCCATACCAAATTTAAATACATACCTTTTTGTCGAGCATTTCAACTTTTATCTTTTTAAAATCAAATCCAATTCTCATTTCTCTTTATAACACCTGCATATCTTATTTAGCAATAATAACCAATCACAACATTCCAAAACGTTTTATCGACTTCTCACAAATGTTAATATTTATTCATCCCAAATATTAACTTAGAATAGATTTGTAATATTCAATTTCTAAGTAAGAATTGATCATTCCTTACTTAAGTTAACATAAGCAGTTTACATGTTTCGTTATTTATTTCCATCTTACCACTTCAATTTACATCCATTTCTATCCATATTGGTTTATCTCCATTTCTATATGAATTCAATTTATCTTTAACTCTAAATATTGAATTTTATTTTTCATTTATAACTAATCTATGTCATTATTTTAAATTGGTTTCATTTACTAACTTATTTCAATTTCCAATTTGAAATTCTTTTGTCGTTAACAAATTTTCCAAAATTTCCAAAAATTTTCTAACTCCCAAAATTTCAGGAAAATTTTGGCAGAGTCTCCTTTGTACGGAGGAGCTTTTGCAATTTGACAAAAGAGATAAATATATATACATCGACCCACACGGTCGGAAAAACCAAAAACAGTTCATATTTCCTATTTTTATTGCGTAGGCGTACCTTATTTAGCATTTAAGCAAGCAGCTTATTATTTTTAGCAAATAGCCCAACCCAAATCCAGCCATACGGCTTCCAGGTACCTGTACTTACTCAATTTAAACATGTAAGTGCCATATATATGAAGTTTAACTACATTTCACTTATTTACAATAGTTAAACATGTAATAAATTCACACCAAATATTTTTCCATAAGCGATTGTTCCCATGCCAATTCAACTGCTTTAATTCATTTATAACCATTTTCATTCAATTCGAATGGTTTTCAATCCATTCGTATACATCTTCATCAAATTTGAATGGTTTAAAACACAATAGCTTACTTTTAATTTATTCTTAAGCAAACTGAACTCACATTTAATTCAATTGCTTTCAAAATCAATTTATTTTACTCCTATCCATCCAAGGCATTTTAATAACTTCCATTTACATTCAATTACAATCTATTCTTTGCAAATTTGACGAAAACTATGTGAATAAATAAGTATTATGTTTTATAACCAATTTAAATGGATTTCAACTCAATTTATACTTAATTCTATCCCATTTTTAAATTTATTCACAATTCATATATTCTCATTCTCATTGCATTTTAAATTTGAATCTATTCACTCGCATTCCATTTTATTAACCAATTAGTTCATCCAAACCATATACAACCTAGGTTCATCTTAATCGCCAATTAAATTTCCCTTTTTATTTAATCCATTTACAACCATTTACTTAGCTCGACACACTCCCTTTTTAAATTTCACTTACAACTCATTTATTTACATATTCAAACCATTACTATTTTAATCCATTTACATTTTTTATTCGATATATTTCAATTATACTTAATTTATTATCACTTCACAATAAACTTTAATTAATAACTCAAGTTCTGAATTCACTATCCATTTTCAATTTACCCCCAAAGTTCATGAACTCACAATTCATTTACCTTTACTTCATCGACAATTTAAGTCGAATTTAATTTATAACTCGAGTTTTATTTTCAACCTCCATTATTAACTCACAATTCAGTTTTATTCTCTATTTATTTAATTAATTGCAAGACCACTTTCAATTATATTCTCTTCACTAATGATTCAAGTCGAATTTGATTTATAACTTGAGTTTTATTTCCAAACTTCATCATAAACTCACCATTCAATTACATTAACTAATTTATTATCTAATTAGTTCTTCCCTTATTTATAATCCAACACTTGATTTTTTTTATTCCAGATATCACTTCATTTTATTTTCTTAAGTTCGATATACTTTATAATTCAAGTTTGGATTTTCTTCTCATTTTCCAATTCATCAAAATATTGATTTTGGGCTTTGTATTCCATTTTCAATTTAATAAGTCACAACTTATCGTTTTATACAATTCTATTTCATCATAAGCTTGAATATATTCATCTTTTATTTTATTTTTATTTTTTTACTCAAGCTTTCTATTTATTTATATCCCAAGCATATATTTTTTTTTACCTTGGATTTTAATTCTTTTATAAGTTATTCTAATTTATTTACTTCAATTGAATTCTCATCCCAACTCAATTTTTTACTTTAACTCGGATTTATTTAACTCAATTCAATTTCAACTCAATTCGAATACAACTGGATATTCTTTCAGCTTATTCAATTAATTTCAATCCAGTCAAATTTTTATTTTCAAAACCAAGTTGATTTCATTTTCAACTTTCCTTTTTAAATTTAATTTCCAACCCTCAAAGCTTATATTCCATCCCTGATTTAAAAATCATCTTAATGTATAAGCTTACAACTTAT
Organism: Allium cepa; assembly: GCA_030765085.1. Classification (NCBI taxonomy): domain Eukaryota; kingdom Viridiplantae; phylum Streptophyta; class Magnoliopsida; order Asparagales; family Amaryllidaceae; genus Allium; species Allium cepa. The sequence continues at coordinate 492,508,359 of CM060942.1, forward strand.
CTCATCAGAATTTTATACACCCGGCTTTTGATTTCAAATTATTTTGAAATCTCCAACTTTTCAAAATCAAACTTCTCAAAAATTTAACCAACCCTGGTTTTATTCCCAACAAATTTCCTTTGGAATTTCAAAACAACTAACTTTTCTGAGCAAATCAATTTCTGATAGCAATCCATCACTTAGAAACTCGAAACTAAACATCGATGATGCTGCAGTCATCACCGAAGTTATTTTCCAGTAACTGAAGTGAATTCAATGCTATTTCACTTCCAAAAGCCATTTTAAAACAAATTTCCATTCAGAATTACTTCGGAACCAATAATGCCATCATTTATCATTAAAACACTTCGACAAACATTTCCAAATCGCCGGGATTTTAAACTTCTAAAGCCTGCTTAGATAAATTTTAACTACAATTCATTTGTACACTTTATTTGTACAAATTCTTATTTAATTGTATTTTAATGCATAAATTACATTTATAATACATATTTATAAGTTTCATTTTATAATGAATTTATTTCCTTAAATTTTTAGTTACATTTCCATTTCTAGTCAAATTCTCACTTATCAATGATAATGCTTTAACATTATTCTTCCTAACATCCAAGCAACCATATATTAGCTAAATAGTTGTGAAAAACTATTTTTTATATCAAAATATGTTTTTGGATAAAATTATTTCATTCACCCATATTTAAAACAATATTGTGTCAATTGTTCTATTCAAGTGTTTAGAAACCCCTTCGATACAGTTGTACAGACTGTGCCGACGAAGGTTCATATGCCACTCAATAAACCAATCAACACAATATTAAAACCATTTATACTCACTAACAAATACGCGCTCATATCTATTAATACGCTCAAACTCATTTTAGAGTACTACTGACTCTATTCTATGAGTAATTCCCACCAGAGCCAAGGTTATCACCAACCCAAGCTCTGATACCAAGTGTAACGACCCGCAAATCCGTACCCCTTGAATCAACACTATTCTACAACAAATAACTCAAGTTGCACAGAAATACGAACCATTAGGGTTTAAGAAGAAGAGGTAGAAGAAGAGAAAACAAAATCAACATCAGAATCTATCCATCGCAGCGGAATAAAATATAATAGAGAATTAATAATCTTTACTCAAAATCAAATATATCAGTTTACATATATTACATCATCAGAGTACATCAGTCACAGCTCACATCAGTAACATGCAATGGATACACAACAACTCAACACAGCGAAAATATATATATAAGTACGAGAATACGTATCGTCATCCAGCTCGTCCCCTGAGCTCCACAGCATCATAACCTGTATCCTATAATACTCGGTCTGACCCGAGCATTATAGTTAAATAATACCCGAGTCAGTATGGAATACCAGCATGAGAAAATCACACCCAATTGATTATTAAAGTTTCAAAATCCTTTGAAAACAAAAGCATCTCGTAAGACCACGCCACAAATAAACATGTCGGGTTTTTACCTTACGATAGCTAAAACAATTTTTATAGAAATCCTCTGATATTACAATAGGGTCTATATACAAATACTTATGAAATAGCCGAAATTGTTACATTATTAAATTCCAGCTACTAGCCACAAAAGTGGGTAATACAAACAAAACTCGTACAAGGCTCGTAGGGAGAATGGATTTCCATCAATGACTAGGCACTGGGGTACCACCTGTCACAGTACGGGGCCTAGATCACCGTACCGAGGATTACTCCCTTCATCCCCTGCAACACAAGGCCGGAACCATCCCTTACTGGACAGTCCCGAGTGAGATCACCCCGCGGTTGGGATCAGCAACCACACCACTAAGCCGAAAATAAAAAGGGACATCTAGACTGGAATGACCTCACCCTGCTTGGGTGCTACCCACCTAGCCTTGTTGCATATCCCCTGATTTTAAGTCATTCCCATTTGATGAGGCTTGAGGCTAAGCGTTACCTTTATAGAACATATTTCTTAGAATGCCCATCGTCCACCTGACGATGTTTCGCAAGCATTCATCCATACAAGTCCGTCCCGGGTTCGAACGGAACCGAAGGCACTATTCCTACTACATCCATTTTGGAAATATCCTCAGGATTAGTAGCGACTAGCCCTTGCACTTCACTGCTCCAGCTTCGACTCCGAACACGTTTCGCGAAACGTACAAACCGGATCGAAGTGGTTTTCGAGAAATAAATCTCGATCCCGGTCTCTTCGAAACGATCAACGCAGTTGGCCAATATTGATAGTCGGTTATTTAACTATCAATTAACATTCATAAACATCCATCAAAAAATAAATAATTTTCCAAATTATTTATTTATCTCAAAATATCCTCAAAGATATATTTCTATTTTCAATCCTTTGAAAACAGTTTCAAAATCATCTTTCCTTTCAGGATAAACTTTCCGAATATTTACTATCTCCTCTGAAATCTCCAAGCACAAAAATAGATTTTTGAAAATAATTTAAATACTTTACTTTGAAATATATACTTTTAAAACACTTAGGATAAAACTACTTAATTAATTTGTTAAAAATACACATTATATGAATTTGAGAAAAATAAGGTTACTTTAAAATATATAAATCAGGTTTTCACTTTTAAAACAAATACTAAGTCACTTTTAAATAATTAATGCTATAATATATTAAAAGGAAATATTTGCTTTAGAAATTAAATATTTGAAATAATAAATTTTTCAAAACATACCTTTTAAACATTTTTTTAAAACTATTAACTTATATTTAAAAACTTACTTTGAAAACGTGCTTGGTTATTCAGGAAGAAATTCCCAATCTCGATCACTTAAATCAAATTTTCCAAGTTGATTCCCAATTCATTTCATTTAAAATAAATTTCTTTACTTATCAGTTCATTTCAAACTTCATTAATTATGGACTTTATTATATATTTCAATTTGATTTTTAACTCCTTTAGCTGAAATATACTAATCTCAGGTTATTCCCAATTTCTTCTTTATTCTTCTTAAATAATTCCAATCCTCAACTTAAAATAAATGTTTGTTCTTTTAAACAATAACATTGAAATTTAGTTCCATGAGCTCTTTGTTTATTTAAATTTCCTTCCCATACACAAGACTTATTTATTAGAATTTTAAAGTCACTTTATTTCCTTTCCAATTTATTTCATAAATTTATTCAACTTTGCTATAATTATTTTACTTACGCTTCCACTCCTTTATTTTCATTTCCCAACTCAAATTATACATTTAGTAATTAATTATTGCCCGATTTAAAACAATCAAGCCATAGCATTCAATATTCCCACATAATCCATTACAGGATACCAAATAGTCAGAACAGAGAATATTAAATAATTAAAGAAAGTTGAGGGGTCCAGTTGGATCCCTCCAACCTGTTCTCCCTACATCCACATATGTTAGCACAATATCAAATGCCAATTCCAAATATATATACCACACTACAGCACATAAATCAATTCAACCATTTCAAGCAATGATTTAAATTTAATCATATAAAGTTAAATTTTAACTGAGTGAGATTAACTCACCTTTGCATTTAAATTTGCAATCCAATCCATCTCAGCTTGATTTCTTCACAATTTAAGACCTTGTATAAATATTAGATGATCCTTATTAATATTCGAACTAACCAAACAATCAATTACCGTTTAATAATTACATTTTAACTTAACAATTTGGTTTTAACCAACAAATTCTAATTTCCTCTAATAAAGTATTTTTAGGAACTATTTAAATAATTTACTTAAGCCAATTAATACCTATAAATTTTTACTTTTATATCCAAAACTCTCATGTATATAATTTATTCTTCTTTTTCTCTTTCCAAAACCTTACACACACACACACACACACACACACACACATATATATATTAAATTCTAAATAAGTGAAAATTTCTTCAAACCGATATATTATAAATTAACACACAATTATTTTATATGTATATATTTAAATGTAAAATTAAACTCTTATTCGTATACATTAATAAAATAACCTATAAATTCCAAAGGTCCAACGTTTAATATAATTATTTAAATCAAAATGTTTTAAAATTCCTGTTAAACCTTATATATTTCCAGTCAATACAAATAAACACTCTGGTTATTGTACAATACAGTATGTGTAAAACTTATAAACTAACATAGTTGACATTTCCTAATTTATGTATATGAGTATTCGTTTGAATTAAATTAAAATAAACAGTTATACCTCACTGATCGCCACCGGAGACTGCCGTTGCTCATGAATGAGCTCACCTTCGATGATGCACCATCCATCATCTCCAATCGCGAAACCCAAAGTCACGTCGCTGCCTCGAAGCCCTATACCTCACATCCTTCACCGCGAACCCCGACTCCACATCGTTAAACCCTAGGAATGTCGCTTCTTCCAACCGCCGCCCTACCCACTGCATCACCCAAGGTCGGAAATCGTTATCACCCAACGCGACTTGCCCTAGCCCCAAACACTGCTACATGACCGATCCCCTCCCACCTCGATGTCGAGCACCAGAGAAACGACACCCCTCTCTCACTCGACTTCACATCGCCGACACCCCCAAAACCTCACGTCAACTTGCTCGTCTTCCCACGAAGCCCCACGACTCGCACTCCCCAAATACTCGTCTTCGAGAAGCTAACTCCAACACACGAACGAATACCCACCTCAAACTCCTCTCGTGATCCACTCCAAGCCCATCACCTAGTCGCTCGAGCACCGCGATGTAACGAGATCGCCTCTACGCTCGAACAGCCAACGAGATTTTGCTTTTTTGTTTTTGAGATCGTCTGCCTCTTTTTTTTTATTAAAACTGATTTGTGAATTACTGGGGAAAGAGGGATTATTAGAAGTGTTGGCTATATCCTCGTGGAGAAAAAGGGATTTGTAATGGTGCTTCGAACTGTAAAGAGGGAGAACACTACAAGATTTTTATTTTTATTTTTATATATCCACTGTCGCGTATAGAAGAAGGAACGAGATGTGATGAAGACGGCTTGGTTTGGTTTTTTTTTTAAAAAGGAAGTGTATTCGAGAAGGCACAAGAAGCCTGTTGAAAAAAAAAATCTAGCTACAGCGACAAGAAAAGAAAGCAAACAGTTTAGATGTGAAGGAATGCTGTTGAAGGTTTGACCAGTTATTAAATTTGAATTTCGATATAAATTTTTTAGCGGGTTTATATAACTTACGCTCACACCACAACTCCAATTACTACGAAATTAGAAATCCGATAATAAAACAATATTACGGGTCCAAATGGAGTTGATTTCGCTGAATTCCGAGACTGTGCCTCGGAAGGCTATTTTTAAATTCAATTTAAACGATAAAATTCTAAAATTGAACAAACCACAGATAAATTCAATTTTAACACGTCTATTGTTTTCCATGTTATCAATATAAATTTTTCAAGCCTTCAAATTATTTTTAACAGGCTTAAAACTCTAGGTGCAACAATTTACTCAACTTCTAATTATTAAATTCTATTATTTAATTATCAAATACATAGCAATATTTGTAATTCAAGTTAAAATTCTTATATTGAATATTTAAAATCAATTAAATATCCCGATTATAAATGCTCAAAAATTCCGGGTCGTCACAATAAATGAATTTAAAATTTTATCAAAAGTTGAATTATAAATATCTGAAAATAATAAAAGATTGAATATATATAAGCAGATTTTAAGTAGATAAATTTTTATTTTTTAAAACAAATTTAAGACGTTTTTGCTTAAAAGTGTATATTTATGTTCATGAGTTGATTTTTTTTTAATTTGAACTAGAATTGGAATTCTGTATTTTAATTGAAATTTAAAAGATAAATACTTTGAATTATTTTGGATTCAAAATAAGATTTGTTTTATATTATTTTTCTTAAAGGAAACTTTCATTATATAAATTAAGAAAGTGATTTTTAATTGATAAAATAAATACAAAAGCTTTATAAACATTTAAAATAAAGGTATCCTGCATAATTACAAATGTAAGTTTAATAAATAAAATTTGAATAAAGATAAGTTTGATTGTTAAACACACTTAAGATATTATTAGTATAAAATTAAAATTTAACTATAATAAGATAAAAAAAGATTTTTTGTAATTATAATTACAAGTGTAAACCTATTGTTGCATGCAAATACATATTGGTAACAAGTGTTTAATAAGTAGAATAGGTAAAACCAAGTGTAAACAAAATTAACAAGTGTCTTCTCTTTTGATTTTTAGTTTTTAAGAAAATTTATAAAATAATTTTAAGTAATATAATATTTTGACTCTCATTCCTCTCATTCTTTTAATCTCATTTTCAAAGGTTAAGAACCAAAAGGAAGAAAATATAAGCTGAGAAGCATTAAATTCTCAGAATAATTTAAACAAAAGGGTTTCAATCTTTGAATCAGCAATTTAAGATCAAAAGAAAATTCAGGAATCAAGCTGTAAGGCAAAATTCATCTCAGCAAATCGCAATTCAACAATCAGCTCGTAGTGTCAAAGCCTAAATCTTCTCAATCAAGGACTGTGGTTTTAAAGATTTAGTATCTTCTTCAGTTTTCAAAGGATTCTCAGCAATTCCAGTTTTAAATCAAAGTATAGCTTCTCTGATCAAAACAAGTGAGTGATCTGGTTTATTTTCCTCTATTCTTCCTTAATCTAAGAAGTAAATTTTTGAACCTTAGCCGTTAAATCATCTAAATATTGAGCCTGCAACAATTGAAGATACTAACTCAAATTTATGATTGCATGAATGAATAGATGTTGATTGGATATATCAATTTATTCATAGTTTGCATGTATGTGTGAATAAGTGTATATCTCTGTTTTAAATTTCAACAACCTAAATAAGTTCAAATTTTGAAAATCTCTTCACCTGATCACTTTTAGCATGGAACATTCGAAAGAAACTTGTTTGTATTGGTATAATATAACTTATAAAAATGATAACAAATAATATTATTAAGAGATTATCTGGTAAAACGAATATTACAGTAAATGGTAATATATTAGAAATTTTTTTGTTTCAATTACGGGTTTCATTTTATATAATTTCATTTGCCTTGTAAAACTATGAATTTTAGAAATCATTTCCAGATTTTTAAGTAAGTTTATGGAGAGGAAAGGTTAGTTGATCAGTATTTGGGAAGTTTGAAACTGCCGATGATCAAAGATGTTGGAAGCATCTAACTTGTTGTTGAAGCAATATTATAAGTTGAGGAGCTTGGAAAAATTGGTGGGAGGGTGGATTGCTCGCCGTGCTGGTGCGGCAAGAGGAATGTAGGGTTTGGAAGCCTATGTGAGGTCGGATGGTTCATCGACTGATATTCAGAATGTAGGTGGTGTCGAGTTGGATTTCGTATGAAGGAAGTTGTAACAGGGAGTTGCGGCGTTGCTTAGGGTTGGTCGGCTTCGATGCCAGAGGTCAGAGGAGTTAGTTAGTGGGTTCTTTCCGATGAGTGAGTTCCAGTTTCTCGATTCGTTCGCCTCGATTTTGTTCCAGTATTCAAACGATACGTTCGGGTGAACGGAATTGATGATAGGACCGAAGGCAACTTGTCGGCGGTGGCAACTTTGGTCGGAGCTTCGACGTTAGCTCGTGCACGTGCACGAGTTTTGATTCGTTTCAGATGTGCACTGTGAAGTTGAGGCATCGGGAAAAGTTGATTTTGGCTCGAAGATAGTATCGTGACTGATCGAGTTGGTCGTTTTTTTGTTCGTGTGTCGATTGTTTCGCAGTTCGATTTTTTTTTCTTGTACTGGAAATGGTATGGGTTGAATTCAACGTGATTTGGGGAGAGGAAGGAGAGTGGGTTTGATTGCGTTGGACGTGGTGGGCTTCGGCCCATTTTAATTTAAATACTATTTTCGAAATTAAGGTTGGTTCATTTAACCTTAATTTCAAAGGAAAACTAATTTACTTTAAGTAACCTAGTTTAACCAATTTTAAGGATTTATTCCCTTATATAGTAGTGGTATTAATTTTGATTTAGGAAATTGTATAATGGGTTTTACTTAAATAAGTTATGCAAACTTAATTAAATGTATGTAATTAAGAAGTTAATTCGAAGGATAAAATGCTTTGAATTTATACGTTAACAAGGATTTAGTGATTAATAGAGATAAATAAGTTATCTTAAGTTAATCAAGGACCTTGGTGATTAAAGATTAATCAATTAAGGAATTAAATATTAATTAATTAATCATTGATTAAGGGCTAATGAATTAATAATTGAGGATATAATGAATCCATTTGAGATTTATTAAATTGTAATTGGAGATAAAAGAATAGACGTAATTTAAGGGTGAATTTATTTGGGGTTAACTAGTTTAAGTATGGATTAAAGGTCTAATTAATTCCTGATTAGAGGTTATTTGATTAAGGGAAATTAACCAATAAAATGCTTACTTGATGAAGGTAATTTAAGGAAAATTACTTTATGGAAGTAATTAAGAATTCATTTCTTAAGTGTAATTAATTAAAAGATGGATTAATTAAGGAAGTTATTTAAGGTTGTTAATTAATGGGAGTGATTAATTAAATGGATAACTAATCAATGTGAATGATTTTGGAAAATTAATTTGAATAATTAATTATGAATAAATGTAATGAAAGAAGTTTAATTACTTAGTGAAGTAATTAATGGATATTACATGATATAATTAATGAATGGGTAAATTACTCGGTGAGAAGTAATTAAAGCATAATTACTCAGTGGAAGGAATTAAGTGATAATTACTCAGTGAAATCGAAGGATTAATTAATATAATTAATTGAGGAGTTGGTTCAATTGATGGAGTAATTTAGGAAAGTTAATTTTTGTTAGTGACTAATCAAGGTTGATTAATGAAAGGTTAATTTTTAAAATGAAATTTAAGAATAATTAACTAATGGAAGTAATTAGAGGATCGTTTGTTCATGAAATTAATAGAAATGATCAAATATTGCTTATGATTGAATGATGATAAGTTCTTTGAATTGGTTGGTATCTCTGATATGAATTGCTTGTGATAGGATATGTTGGGTTGATGGTGATATTGCGATTATCTATCAAGTATGAACTGCTGTGTAAAAGTATTATCCGGTAATTAAATTTAAATTGTATATAATTGGATAACTTGGGTTTGAATGGCATTGGATACGAAGAGACCGAAGTCGGGTATTAGTAAATACCCGAAACCACTTCGATTTTTATAGATTGGTATGTGAAATCTATAAGCTAGAATTGAATGATTTAAGTGAATTGGACCATATAATCTAAGTTCTGGCACTTAGAAATTGATGTGAGAAATAAGTGATGTCTATAACATCTTGCAAAGAGTAAATTGATATAAGTTACCCCGGGTTTATATAATTTGTTTCCTTTTGTATTCCATGTAAGATGGGTTTACTCATGCTGGTTTCCAGCCCGACCCGGGTGTTACTTTGATGTAATGCTCGGGTCAGACCGAGTATTACATATTTTCAGGTAAGGACGTTCTGGAGCTCAGAAGGCGAGCTGGATGGCAAGAACGTATGGGGAATTTCCGCTACGATATTTTATAGTTTATCTAGGACAGGATCTTTTAAACTATCCAATGTTATTTAAATGTTGTAACTCTAATGTATAAAAATGTAAATATACTGACACGGTTCTTCTTTGTAAAACTATTATTTATGTGATATTATATTTTATCCGCTGCGAATGTGAGATTCTGAGTTTGAGTTTTATGTTTCTTCTTCTTTCTCTATCTTCTTTTCACTAACTATTTGGAATTTTCGGGATCGAAATTTCTGGGTCATTACATTTGGCATCAGAGTAGAAGGTTAAGCGAGAACCTTGGCTCTGGTGGGATTGCTCATTAAGGTTAAGGTCAATGGAACCCTAGAATAAGTTGAGTGTATGTATGTGTGTGTGTGTGTGTGTATACATATATATGAGAGCGTACTTGTTATTTTCTTATATAAAGATTTTAAATGATTTTATAATATATAAAGCAATATTTCTGTCTAACAAAAATTAAGGTAATTGGTTGTTAAATTATTGGAATTAAATTAAGAAGTAATAGAAATACAACCAAATTAAAATTAAATCAAAAATAAGTTCGAAATGGATTCAAACTAAAATTAAATCTAGAAGTTGGGGAAGAATTTCAAAATAAGATTAATTAGAATTGGTTTCAAACTAGAGAAATAGAATGGTTATTGTGTTTAATAATAAGATGATTGTTTTCCAATAAAGAATAAAATGTTTTAAGGAAGTAACCATTTAATGAGAATAACTTGTAAATTAGAAAGGATGTAAATTAAAGTGGGTTTCCAATTGTGAAGTTCTGAATTCTAAATCTAAACATTTTAAGTTGTTTTCAAAGTGTTAACGGAAATAATATTATTCAAACTATTTTGAATATTATCTTATTTTTAAATAAGAAATGTTTGAAAATTTTAAAGAGAATTTGTTTTGAATTGAAACCAAAGGTGGTTTGAATTTTAAAATTTGGCTTGGTGAGCCAAGAAGTAAATATGTATATGTATGGATATACATAATATCAAAGATGGTTTGAAATAAACTCTAAATATTGGGTTTTAATTTTGGAAGGTGATGTATAACGAAAGTGATAAGTTTTGAACTTATAAGTGGGAAAATTATTAATGTGAAGTTAAATAAGTTTGAATGATCAACCTGATTTGGAAATTTCAAGACGAAATTAAGATTTAGCTTGGGAAGTTGAATGGTTGATTTGAATTAGGAGTTTGAGTGATCTCAAAATGGGTTTGAGATCCGAAAATTGGAAATGGATGGTTGTTTTAAAATAATCTGAATGATACCATCCTGTTGTTATTAATAATCTTTAAGCTGAAATTGGATTTGATAAATGAAGAATTGGACTGTAGTAATATATCTATTATTGAGATAAAAAGAAAATTTAACTTTAGTTTGAAAATAGAGAAATGGATTCACTTTGGACTTGAGATTTAGGTGTTTAAAATAGAATTTCAACTGAAATTGTTGAAAATTGGTTTTAAGGTTGAATTTGGTTAATAAATTGGTTTTTGAAAGATTTAATTTATTTAAAATGAAATTCTGGAATGTGGATTTTTTAAAAATACATTTGAAAATTTAACTCAAATTTATATAATTCGGGATGGTTTAAATTTGAATTTTAATTTGAATTAATCAGAATTGTGATTGAAGATGGATAAGTTTAAAAATTCAAATGGAAAATTTGAATTGGATTGATTTGAAATGAAATGGAAGTTGAATAAAGTTAAATTTGGAAAGAAACTGAGGTTAATTCAACTTGAATTGGGGTTGAATCAATTTCAATGGAAATTGAAGTTATTTAAAATTGGAATTGGGTCAATTTAAATGGAAGTGGAAATTTAAATTGAATTGATGAGAATAGAGGTTGGGAAGTGAGCAGTTTTGACTCTGGTCTATTTTTAGTATAAATTGTTTTAATATAAACCTATTTTTCCCAGCTATTCATTATATATACAACTTTTCTTTTAAAAGCCAAACTATCTTATCAACTTTTTTACAATTTTTTTTGAAACTGTTTAATGATTTTCCAACTATTTTATAAACTAATTACTATATTCCAACTATTTTACAAAACGAATTATTATCTTACTATTATTTTGCAATTATCTAAAATTTCTATAATTAATTTAATTATTTTCTAACTATTTTACAAACTAGAATTATTTTCCAATTACTTATCTATTTTTAAAATTTTTCAAGCTATTTTCTAAATAAATTGGTCGGAGTTCAAACTGTTATTGGTTAAATACCCAATCGAGATAAGAATAGAGGTGATAATCCAAATGGATTGAAGCAATTATGAGTAAGTGCACGAAAATCAAAGTGAATGTGAATAGAAATGGAATTGATTTGGCTAATAACCAATAAAGATAAATACGTAGGGTGTACGTATGTTATTCTATTCGCATAATGATTTGATCCAGATTCGAGCACAGAATTTCGAGATAGTATGTCGATCCGAGTTGGGATTTTTCACTCGATTTTCGACGGCAAACCTGGATATGGATTGTTGATTGGTTCTGGATATTCTCTATCATAGTTATGAGTATGCAAGGAGAATGACGGTTTCTGATCAAGAAACCAGATCTGTGTCCGCACTAGGAAGTCGGGTGGATGATCTAGTTCGGAAGTGAAATTGTGTGGTCGAGTGAGCGATCAGATTTGTGACGACCCGGAATTTTTAAGCAATTTAAATCGGAATATTTAATTGAATTTAGATATTCAATGGGATAATTTTCACTTGAATTTACGAATATCACAATTTATTTGATACTTATTATTGAATTAAATAATTTGAAGTTGGATAAAGTATTGGATCTGGAGTTTTAAGCCTGTTAAAACTAATTTAATGGCTAATAAAATTTATATCGATAATATGGAAAATAGTGGAAGTGTTAAAATTGATTTTAGAAGTGTTTTGTTTGGTTTCGGAATTTATATCGTTTAAATTGAATTTAAAAATAACCTTCCAGGGGCACAGTCTCGGATTTCGACGAAACCAGTTCCATTGGGTCCGTAATATTGAATTATTATCGGATTTCAAATTTTGTACTTACTGGAGTTAGGGTGTGAGTGTACTATATATAAACGCATCGAAAATTTAAGTTTAAATATATTATTATATTCTGGTTAAATAAATTTAAGTCACATGCTTTCCTTTCACTTCAGCACAGCCTTCCTTTCAAATCATGTTTCCCCTATTAGAACAGCACGCTACCTATCCCTTCGTTCGCATCATGCTGTTCCTTCTCGTTCCTTTCAAAAAAAAAAGCATACGAAAGGAAATTAAGTCAGGAATGGTCGAACCGATTTAAAAAAAATAAAAATAAATCAAATCACGCTACCCTTCTCCTTAATCAGATCGCAAGCTCCCTCTTTCTTCTTCCTTCGTCTGACTATTTCTTTCCTTCGACTTTTGCCTCGACTATCCCTTCCTCCCTTTCGCCTTGGATTTTCCCAATGCCCAAGAAGAAGCGCTTGAAGCTGAGATCCGAAGTGCTCCCTTCCACGCTCTGGCATGGACATCAATGCCGCTGCTTCGAACGTCAACGCATCTGAGCCTTCGAGTATTGAATCTGATATTTCTATTGCCATTCGATCTATGGGTGACCTTGCCGTTCCTGAGTTGGAGGTGGCTTTGGACGTTGATGCCGGAGTTGATTATAGCAAGTGTAGTTGTTCAAGTTGGGCTCGTATCTTCTAACAGTGGTCAGTCTCGAAGTTGCTGTCCATGCGCTCGTGTAAAAGGCTGAGCAGGTTTTCCCTTTCCCGTTTATCTCCTTGTGGTGCAGCTCCAGTTGCTGGTTGCATCTCCACCTCGGGCTGTTCCTCAGTGATCGTCTGGGTCTGTTCTCCGTTGGGTACAGATTCTCTCTTCTCTGTTAATTTTTAATATATATGTATGAATTCGTATTTAGGTCAAAGAAAGTATGTAGGGATTTTAAATTGCTGTGGAGTTTATATGAAAAAAATTAAAGGAAAAGTAGTTGAAACAAAATCCTTGTTTAAAATTTTTATAAAAAGAGATAAAAGATCTAGTTTATTTTAATTTTAGTATCACGGTACATAACTTGTTAAACAAATTATCTAATTTGTATTAGCTCTGAAAAATAATTAATTATAAATAATTTGTTGAAAATTGAATTGCTCACTCAAAACCAAATTTGTTAATTTAAAATAATTTATTAAATGGTAATTGGTTATTTGATTTGTTCAAATATTAATAAATTGTAGATGTTTATTCAAGGTTTAATACCACAAGGGAAAACAAGTCAGGATCGTATCAGACTGGCAAAAAGAAAAAAAGAAAAGGTGAGTTAATCTCACTCAGTTAAACTTAAATTTAAATTTAAATGATTAAATTTAAAAAAAAATTGTTTGAATGGTTGAATTGATTGATATGCTATAGTATGATATAATTTGAAATTGGCATATTATATTGTGCAAGCGCCTGTGGATGAGGAAAAACAGGTTGGAGGGATCCAACTGGATCCCTCAACATTTATTTAAATTATTTAATACCCCTGTTGTAATTATTTTATATTATGTGATGAATATTGTTGATAATTGGAATATTGGATGATATGGTTTACCTGAATATTTTTCGGTGCACTAAGTTATCAAGATATATAGAACTGGAACTTGGAAATAAAATGAAGAGAATTTGTAAGTGAAATAATTATTAAAATTTTAAATAAATTAAGAATAAATTGGATAAGAACAATAGCAATGTTTAATGTTAATTAATAAAATTCTGTATATGGAAAGGAATTTTTGAATAAACAGAAAGTTAATGAAGTTTGAAAACTTCAATGATATTATTTAATAGAACAAAACATTGATTTAAGATTTAATATTTAAATTATTGAAGGAATAAAGAAGAAACTGGGAAAAGTCTGGAATTTGTATATTTCTGTTAAAGGATTTAAAATCAAACAGAAAATAACAATAATAATAAGTCCATACTTAATGAATTTTGAAATGACCTAAGAAAGGAAATTATTTCAAATGGGATAAATTTGAAATTAGTTTGAGGAAATTGATTTAAGTGATTGAAGTTGGAATTCTCCCTGGATAACCAAGTACGTTTTTCAAAGTAAATTTTTAAATATAAGTTAAATTTTTTTTTTTAGTTGATTTAAAAAGCAAGTTTGGAAATTTTGTTTTTCTAAATATATAGATCATAAAGTAAGCTTTCCCCTTTTAATCTATTATAGTAGTAATTATTTAATGAGTGACTTAGTAATTTGTTTTAAGATTAAAAATTTAGTTATATTTTATAAAGTAACCTTATTTTCAATATTTATATAAGTATGTATTTTAACAATTTATTGAAGTAGTTTAACTTAAATGTTTTAAAAGTATATTTTAAAGTAAAGTGTTTTAAATTATTTTAAAAATCTAGTTTGTGCTTGGCAAATTTCAGGGGAGATAGAAAATATTTGAGAAAGTTTATTCTGGAAAGAAAGATGGTTTTGAAACTGTTTTCAAAGGATTGAAAATAGAAATATATCTCGTGAAGATATTTTTGAGGTTAATAAATAATTTGGAAAATTATTCATTGTTGGATGGTTGCTTGTGAATATTAATTGATAGTTAAATAACCGACTATCAATATTGGCCAACTGCGCTGATCGTTTCGAAGAGACCGGGATCGAGATTAATTTCTCGAAAACCACTTCGATCCGGTTTGTACGTTGCGTGAAACGTGTTCGGAGTTGAAGATGGAGCAATGAAGTGCAAGGGCTAGTCGCTACTAATCCTGAGGATATTTCCAAAATGGATGTAGTAGGAATAGTGCCTTCGGTTCCGTCCGAACCCGGAACGGACTTGTATGGATGAATGCTTGCGAAACATCGTCAGGTGGACGATGGGCATTCTAAGGGATATGTCCTATAAAAGGTAACGCTTAGCCTCAAGCATCATCAAATGGGAATGACTGAAAATCAGGGGTTATGCAGCAAGGCTAGGTGGGTAGCACCCAAGCAGGGTGAGGTCATTCCAGTCTAGATGTCCCTTTTTATTTCGGCTTAGTGGGCGGTTGCTGATCCCAACCGCGGGGTGATCTCATTCGGGATTATCCAGTAAGGGGTAGTCCCGACCTTGTGTTGCAGGGGAGCGGGCGTACTCCTCGGTACGGTGATCTAGGCCCCGTACTGTGACAGGTGGTACCCCAGTGCCTAGTCATTAGTTGGAAATCCATTCTCCCTATGAGCCTTGTACGAGTTTTGTTTGTATTACCCACTCTGTGGCTAGTAGCTGGAATTTAATAATGTAACAATTTCGGCTATTTTATAAGTATTTGTATATAGACCCTATTATAATATCAGAGGATTTCTATAAAAATTGTTTTAGCTATCGTAAGGTAAAAACCCGACATGTTTATTTGTGGCGTGGTCTTACGAGATGCTTTTGTTTTCAAAGGATTTTTGAAACTTTAATAATCAATTGGGTGTGATTTTCTCACACTGGTATTCCAGACTGACTCGGGTGTTATTTAACTATAATGCTCGGGTCAGACCGAGTATTATAGGATACATGATATGATGCTGTGGAGCTCAGGAGACGAGCTGGATGACGATATGTATTCTCGTACTTGTATATATTTATATATTTCCACTGCGTTGAGTGTTGTGTATCCATTGGTATGACATTGATGTTGAGCTGTGTTTGATGTACTCTGATGATGTAATTTATAAACAAAGATATTTGATGGTTGAGTAAAGAGTATTTATTATTCATTATATTTTATTCCGCTGCGATTGTTAGATTCTAAATGTTGTTTTCTATTTTCTTCTTCTACCTCTTCTTCTTTAATCCAAATGGTTTGTATTTCTGTGCAACTTGAGTTGATTTAGGTAGAATTGTATTGACTCAAGGAGTACGGATTTGCGGGTCGTTACACTTGGTATCAGAGCTTAGGTTGGTGATAACCTTGGCTCTGTTGGAAATTACTCATTTAAATTAGAGTCTATAGTACTCTAAAATGAGTTTGAGCGTATTAATATATATATGAGCGCATATTTATTAGTGAATATAAATTGTTTTAATATTGTGTTGATTGGTTTATTGAGTGGCATATGAACCTTCGTCGACACAGTCTGCGCAACTGTATTGAAGGGGTTTCTAAACACTTGAATAGAACAATCGACACGATATTGTTTTAAATATGGGTAAATGAAATAATTTTACCCAAAAACATATTTTGATATAAAGAATAGTTTTTGTAAACTATTTTAGCTAATATATGGTTGCTTGGATGTTAGAAATGGTAATATTAAAGTATTATCATTGTTAAGTGAAAATTTAACTAGAAATTGAAGTATAACTAAAATTTAGGGGAATAAATTCATTTCAAAATAAAATTTATAAATATGAATTATAAAGGTAATTTATGAATTGGAATAACATTAAATGGCAATTTGTATAAACATAAAGCTGTACAAATGAATTATAGTTAAAATTTATTTAAGCAGGCTTTGGAAATTTAAAATCCCGGAGATTTGGAAATGTTTATCGAGGTGTTTGGAGATAAATAATAGTATTGTTGTTTTGGAGATATTTTTGAATGGAAATCTGTTTTAAATAGATTTTGAAAGTGAAATAGCATTGAAATCACTTGGATTATTGGAAAATAATTCTGATGATGACGGCCGCATCATCAGTTTTCATTTTCGAATTTCTGAGTGACAGATTGCTACCAAATTGATTTGTTCAGGAAAACCTGTTTGTTTTTGAAATCTCAAAGGAAATTTGTTGGGAATAAAACCAGGATAGGTTTAAATTTTTGAGAAGTGTGATTTTGAAATGTTGGAGATTTCAAAATAATTTGAAGCCAAAGCCGGGTGTTTAAAAATCCTGATAAGATAAGTTGTAAGCTTATAAATGGAAATGATTTTTAAATCATGAAAGAAATATAAGCTTTGAATAATGGAATTTATATTTAAAATGAAAATGAAATTAACTTGGATTGGGAAATAAAAATTTAATTGGATTGAAATTGATTGAATTAAGCTGAAGTAATATCCAGTTGTACTCGAATTAAGTTGAAATCGAATTGAGATTAAATAAATCCGAGTTAAAATAAAATTGAATTGGAATAAAATTTAATTGAATTATTGAATGGAATTAGATTCTTACTTGAATTAATGGAAAATGAGTTGGATAAGGATTGCATTGAAATAACTACATCATAATAACTTATAAGAGAAATTAAAAATCCATAAAATAAAATATGTTTGGGTTGTAAATAAGCATAAGACTTGAGTTAAAAATAGAAGAAGAATATATTCAAACTTATAATGAATGGAAATATGTAAAATAACAAGTTATGACTTATAAATTAAAAGTGGAGATAAAAATCCAAAATAAATATTATTGATGAATTGGAGAATAAAATAAAAATCAAAACTTGAATTATAAACTAAGTTGAACCAAGAAAATTAAATGGAGTAATATTTGGAGTTAAAATTCAAGTGTTGGATTTTAAATAAGGAAAGAACTAATTGATAATAAATTAGTTAATGAAATGTGTAAATGGAGTTTAATGTAGTTAAATAGAAGCTGAATGGTAAGCTAATAATGAAGATTGGAAATAGAACTCAAGTTATAAATCAAATTCGACTTGAATCATTAATGAAGAAAATAAAATTGATGTGGCAATGCAATTAATTAAATGATTTGTGAATGAAATTGCAATGTAAGTTAATAAATTTGGATGGTAAATTAAAAAGTGAATGGTGGAATCAGAACTTGAGTTATTAATTAAAATTTAACTTGAAGTGTTAACAAATTAGATATAATTGAAATGTATCTAATAAAAAAAAGGAAATGGATTTAAATAGTAATGGTTTGGATTGAAAATAAAATCCAACTAAGTGGAAATAAATTGGAAATGGCCATGTAATAAATGGGATGAACTGAATCTGAAAGGTTAAATTTGATAATAACAAATCAAATGAAGTTGTAAATTTTAAAATGAGATTTAACTGAAATCGAATTAAATTGAATGGAAGAGAAAGATTTACTTGAAACGAAGTGAGCTTAAGTATAAAATTGGAGTGAATAAACTTTAGCTAAAAGATGCAAAAGAGTTGAATTGAATTCAACTAAAAATTAAGTTTAATAATAGTGGATTGGATTTAAATCAAGTAAAAATAAATTTTAATCGAAATAGAATTCGGTGAGTTACCGATAATATTTAATGGAATGAAATTCTTAAATAAATAATTGTAAACTATTTAACTTGGAGTCAATAAGAAAAATAGAATGGTTTTAAATGAAATGCAAATGAATAGATCATGAATGAAATTGAAATGGTTATTGAATGAAATAGCTTGGATTGTCTTCGAGCTAAATAAAATAGTTTGGAATAAACTAACATGGAATGAAATGTAAATGAATGGATTGTGAATGAAATTTAAACAGAATGTATCGAGCTAAATAAATGATTGTGAATGGATTAAAATAAAAAGGAAATTTAATTGGTAATGGAGATGGAACCCAAGTTGTTAATGGTTTTGAATGGATTAGTTTGGTTAATAAAATTGAAATGCAATGAAACTGAGAATATATGGATTGTGAATAAATCCAAAATGGAATAGAATTAAGTGTAAGTTGAGTCGGAGTCAATTTAAATTGAATATAAAACTCAAGTGCTTATTTATTCACATAAATCTCGTCAAATTGCAAAGAATAAATTGTTATTGAATGTAAATAGAAGTTATTTCAAATGCCCTGGATGGATAGGAGTAAAATAATTTGGTTTTGAGAGCAATTGAATTAAATGCGAGTTCAGTTTGCTTAAAAATAAATTAATGTAAACGATTGGGTTTTAAACCATTCAAATTGATGAAGTTGTATATGAATGGATTGAAAACCATTCAAATTGAATAAAGATGGATATGAATAAGTTGAAACGGTTGAATTAGCATGGAAACTATATAAATTGCTTATGGAAGTTGTTTGGTATGCTTATCTTTTAGAATTCATATGTTGTAACTATTTCAAATAAGTGAAATGATGTTAAACTTCAATCATATGGCACTTACATGTTTAAATTAAGTAAGTACAGGTACCTGGAAGCCGCGTGACTGGAT
The DNA here is from genome assembly GCA_030765085.1 of Allium cepa. Classification (NCBI taxonomy): domain Eukaryota; kingdom Viridiplantae; phylum Streptophyta; class Magnoliopsida; order Asparagales; family Amaryllidaceae; genus Allium; species Allium cepa. Next base: position 492,527,975 of record CM060942.1, read on the forward strand.
TTTGGACACGTTAACTGCTAAAAATAATAAGCCGCTTGCTTAAAATGCTAAATAAGGTACGCCTACGTAATAAAAATAGGAAATATGAACTGTTTTTGATTTTTCCGACCGTATGGGTCGATGTATATATATTTATCTCTTTTGTCAAATTGCAAAAGCTCCTCCGTACAAAGGGAACTCTGCCAAAAATTTTCGGAAATTTTGGGAGTTCGAAAATTTTGTTAACGACAAAAACGGTTTCAAACTGGAAAATTGAAATAAGTTAATAAATGAAACTAATTAAAGTGATGACATGAATTAGTAATAAATGACAAATAAAATTTATATATGCAGAGTTAAAGATAAATTGAATTCATATGGAAATGAAAGTATCAATTTGAATATGATAGATATAAACTAAAATGATAAGGTGAAAATAAATAAAGGAACATATAAAATTCTTATACTAAACTTAAAGGAGGAATAGTAAAATTTTAATTGGAAATTGAATATTGCAAATAGATTCTAAATTGATATTTGGATAAATAGATATTGATATTGGTAAGGAAGTCGATAAAATGTTTTGGAATATTGTGATTGGATATTATTGTCAAGTAGAATATGCAGGTATTATAAAGGGAAAGAGAATTGATTTTGATTTTAGAAGATAAATTTGAAATGCCCGACAAAAGTTATGTATTTAAATTTGGCATGAAATTTGATTGGGATTTGGATTGAGCCACTTGGCCTTTTGTTTTCTTTTTGGATTTGGAAGGCCGTAGAGCGATTTTGTAGCAGTACCGAGCTAGCCGTGCAAAGGAGACGCTGGCGAAATTTTTCGGGAATTTTGGGAGTTAGAAAAAAAATTTTGAGAAATTTTTTGATAATTCAAAATATGGTTTTAAATTAAAACTTGAATGGTTAAACGAATAGTATAGTTTGAAACCCGGGGAGAGTCGAGAAGTTAATAAGAATGATAATGGGTCTTTTATAAAAAGAAAGTTGGTTAGATGTTGGATTATTTGGTTTTGAGGAAAAATAAACGATTATTGTACCATTCTTCCTAACTAGTGATTTCGGGGACGAAATTCTTTTAAGGGGGAAGGAATGTGACGACCCGAAATTTTTAAGCAATTTAAATCGGAATATTTGATCGAATTTAGATATTCAATGGGATAGTTTTAACTTGAATTTATGAATATCACAATTTATTTGATACTTATTATTAAATAATTTGAAGTTGGATAAAGTATTTGATCTGGAGTTTTAAGCCTGTTAAAACTAATTTAATGGCTAATAAAATTTATATCGATAATATGGAAAATAGTGGAAGTGTTAAAATTGATTTTAGAAGTGTTTTGTTTGGTTTCGGAATTTATATCGTTTAAATTGAATTTAAAAATAACCTTCCAGGGGCACAGTCTTGGATTTCGACGAAACCAGTTCCATTGGGTCCGTAATATTGAATTATTATCGGATTTTAAATTTCGTACTTACAAGAGTTAGGGTGTGAGTGTACTATATATAAACGCATCGAAAATTTAAGTTTAAATATATTACTATATTCTGGTTAAATAAATTTAAGTCACCTGCTTTCCTTTCACTTCAGCACAGCCTTCCTCTCAAATCATGTTCCCCCTATTAGAACAGCACGCTACCTATCCCTTCGTTCGCATCATGCTGTTCCTTCTCGTTCCTTTCAACAAAAAAAAGCATACGAAAAGAAATTAAGTCAGGAATGGTCGAACCGATTTAAAAAAAATAAATAAATAAATCAAATCATGCTACCCTTCTCCTTAATCAGATCGCAAGCTCCCTCTTTCTTCTTCCTTCGTCTGACTATTTCTTTCCTTCGACTTTTGCCTCGACTATCCCTTCCTCCCTTTCGCCTTGGATTTTCCCAATGCCCAAGAAGAAGCGCTCGAAGCTGAGATCCGAAGTGCTCCCTTCCACGCTCTGGCGTGGACATCAATGCCGCTGCTTCGAACGTCAACGCATCTGAGCCTTCGAGTATTGAATCTGATATTTCTATTGCCATTCGATCTATGGGTGACCTTGCCGTGCCTGAGTTGGAGGTGGCTTTGGACGTTGATGCCGGAGTTGATTTTAGCAAGTGTAGTTGTTCAAGTTGGGCTCGTATCTTCTAACAGTGGTCAGTCTCGAAGTTGCTGTCGATGTGCTCGTGTAAAAGGCTGAGCAGGTTTTCCCTTTCCCGTTTATCTCCTTGTGGTGCAGCTCCAATTGCTGGTTGCATCTCCACCTCGTGCTGTTCCTTAGTGATCGTCTGGGTCTATTCTCCGTTGGGTACAGATTCTCTCTTCTCTGTTAATTTTTAATATATATGTATGAATTCGTATTTAGGTCAAAGAAAGTATGTAGGGATTTTAAATATCTGTGGAGTTTATATGAAAATTTTTAAAGGAAAAGTAGTTGAAACAAAATCCTTATTTAAGAAATTTATAAAAAGAGATAAAAGATCTAGTTTATTTTAATTTTAGTAGCACAGTACTTAACTTGTTAAACAAATTATCTAATTTGTATTAGTTCTGAAAAATAATTAATTATAAATAATTAGTTTAAAATTGAATTACTCACTCAAAACCAAATTTGTTAATTTAAAATAATTTATTAAATGGTAATTGGTTATTTGATTTGTTCAAATATTAATAAATTGTAGATGTTTATTCAAGGTTTAATACCACAAGGGAAAACAAGTCAGGATCGTATCAGACTGGCAAAAAAAAAAGCAAAGGTGAGTTAATCTCACTCAGTTAAACTTAAATTTAAATGATTAAATTTAAAAAAAAATTGTTTGAATGGTTGAATTGATTGATGTGCTATAGTGTGATATAATTTGAAATTGGCATATTATATTGTGCTAACGTATATGGATGCAGGAAAAACAGGTTGGAGGGATCCGACTGGATCCCTCAACATTTATTTAAATTATTTAATACCCCTGTTGTAATTATTTTATATTCTGTGATGAATATTGTTGATAATTGGAATATTGGATGTTATGGTTTACCTGAATATTTTTCGGTGCACTAAGTTATCAAGATATATAGAATTGGAACTTGGAAATAAAATGAAGAGAATTTGTAAGTGAAATAATTATAGAAATTTTAAATAAATTAAGAATAAATTGGATAAGAACAATAGCAGTGTTTAATGTTAATTAATAAAATTCTGTATATGGAAAGGAATTTTTGAATAAACAGAAAGTTAATGAAGTTTGAAAACTTCAATGATATTATTTAATAGAACAAAACATTGATTTAAGATTTAATATTTAAATTATTGAAGGAATAAAGAAGAAACTGGGAAAAGTCTGGAATCTATATATTTCAGTTAAAGGATTTAAAATGAAATGGAAAATAACAATAATAATAATAAGTCCATACTTAATGAATTTTGAAATGACCTAAGAAAGGAAATTATTTCAAATGGGATAAATTTGAAATTAGTTTGAGGAAATTGATTTAAGTGATTGAAGTTGGAATTCTCCCTGGATAACCAAGTACGTTTTTCAAAGTAAATTTTTAAATATAAGTTAAATTTTTTTTTTTAGTTGATTTAAAAAGCAAGTTTGGAAATTTTGTTTTTCTAAATATATAGATCATAAAGTAAGCTTTCCCCTTTTAATCTATTATAGTAGTAATTATTTAATGAGTGACTTAGTAATTTGTTTTAAGATTAAAAATTTAGTTATATTTTATAAAGTAACCTTATTTTCAATATTTATATAAGTATGTATTTTAACAATTTATTGAAGTAGTTTAACTTAAATGTTTTAAAAGTATATTTTAAAGTAAAGTGTTTTAAATTATTTTAAAAATCTAGTTTGTGCTTGGCAAATTTCAGGGGAGATAGAAAATATTTGAGAAAGTTTATTCTGGAAAGAAAGATGGTTTTGAAACTGTTTTCAAAGGATTGAAAATAGAAATATATCTCGTGAAGATATTTTTGAGGTTAATAAATAATTTGGAAAATTATTCATTGTTGGATGGTTGCTTGTGAATATTAATTGATAGTTAAATAACCGACTATCAATATTGGCCAACTGCGCTGATCGTTTCGAAGAGACCGGGATCGAGATTAATTTCTCGAAAACCACTTCGATCCGGTTTGTACGTTGCGTGAAACGTGTTCGGAGTTGAAGATGGAGCATTGAAGTGCAAGGGCTAGTCGCTACTAATCCTGAGGATATTTCCAAAATGGATGTAGTAGGAATAGTGCCTTCGGTTCCGTCCGAACCCGGAACGGACTTGTATGGATGAATGCTTGCGAAACATCGTCAGGTGGACGATGGGCATTCTAAGGGATATGTCCTATAAAAGGTAACGCTTAGCCTCAAGCATCATCAAATGGGAATGACTGAAAATCAGGGGTTATGCAGCAAGGCTAGGTGGGTAGCACCCAAGCAGGGTGAGGTCATTCCAGTCTAGATGTCCCTTTTTATTTCGGCTTAGTGGGCGGTTGCTGATCCCAACCGCGGGGTGATCTCATTCGGGATTATCCAGTAAGGGGTAGTCCCGGCCTTGTGTTGCAGGGGAGCGGGCGTACTCCTCGGTACGGTGATCTAGGCCCCGTACTGTGACAGGTGGTACCCCAGTGCCTAGTCATTAGTTGGAAATCCATTCTCCCTATGAGCCTTGTACGAGTTTTGTTTGTATTACCCACTCTGTGGCTAGTAGCTGGAATTTAATAATGTAACATTTTCGGTTATTTTATATGTATTTGTATATAGACCCTATTATAATATCAGAGGATTTCTATAAAAATTGTTTTAGCTATCGTAAGGTAAAAACCCGACATGTTTATTTGTGGCGTGGTCTTACGAGATGCTTTTGTTTTCAAAGGATTTTTGAAATTTTAATAATCTATTGGGTGTGATTTTCTCACGCTGGTATTCCAGAATGACTCGGGTGTTATTTAACTATAATGCTCGGGTCAGACCGAGTATTATAGGATACAGGATATGATGCTGTGGAGCTCAGGAGACGAGCTGGATGACGATACGTATTCTCGTACTTGTATATATATATATTTCCGCTGTGTTGAGTGTTGTGTATCCATTGGTATGACATTGATGTTGAGCTGTGTTTGATGTACTTTGATGATGTAATTTATAAACAAAGATATTTGATGGTTGAGTAAAGAGTATTTATTATTCATTATATTTTATTCCGCTGCGATGGTTAGATTCTAAATGTTGTTTTCTATTTTCTTCTTCTACCTCTTCTTCTTTAACCCAAATGGTTCGTATTTCTATGCAACTTGAGTTGATTTAGGTAGAATTGTATTGACTCAAGGAGTACGGATTTGCGGGTCGTTACAAGATTGGTATAGCGTACGGATGATATATGTACATCGTACGGATTTGAACGAAAATGATATTGAAAGGTGTACAAATTTGAATATTTGATTTTGAGTAAACAAAGTTAAATACCTTTGTTTTATAAAATGGAACTCCCCTTGTTGAATCTTTTGCCAGAAGAAAAGGGTTTTTGAAAATGTTTGAAGTATAAAAGGAGTTTTATACAAGTTTGAAATGAGCCAAAGTTTTAAAAATTATATATGTCTATATATATAAAGGATCTTATGAGGATTTTTGGAAAGGTTTTGGGAACCTTTGGATTTGGAAAGGCTTTTGATTTTTGGGTAAAATCAATATTGGAATTTGGAAAGCCTAGTTTGAGAATTATCGATTTTGGAATAATCGATTTTGTGTAAAGGGGCTTTTTATGAGATTCATACTAGGTGTATGATTTGGAAGATACTATTTGTGTATAGTATAAAGTGATTTGATGATGGCTCTGGGGAAAAAGGCGCTCCCTTGAAATGAACTTCTCAGGAGTGCCACCAGGTGGTGCTGCCTTGAGTCCCAAGGGGGGGTTCTAAAGTTGATCCTGTGAGGAGCCCGGACAAAACTAGTTCCTGGGGATTATGTGTAGAGTATACCATAGCGAAAGTCGTGTGTGCCGCTGAGAGCCAACAGTCTATGTTTGATTTTATATCGGTAGATTGCGACCTATGGTAACATAGAGAAAATCGTGTGTGCGGCTGAGAGCCAACAGTTTGCGTTTGATTTTATATCGGTAGACTGTGGCCTATATAGGAGTGGAGAAGTTTCATTTCGACAGCAAAAATCAGAGGCCGCAGAGAGCCTGTAGTTACATGGACTTTTAATGTCATGGCAACGTAACCATGAAATGTAACTGCGATCTGTCGTGGCTTCCATGGCGTAATCGAGAGGCCGCGGAGAGCCTGCAGTTACATGGACTTTTGCTGCGATGGCAACGTAACCCAAGATGTAACTGCAACCATGGATGGGGGTGATGATTTTCAGAGCATTCTCACCAAAGATATATCCTCTATTTTCAAAAAAAATTTCCTATATTTTCAATAAAATTATTTTTCAAGTATTTTCCACGGGTGTTGAAAGTGGGTCTGCTAAGTACTTATAGACTTTCAGTCGTATACCTGATCAACGTAAGATCGAATCTCTATGAGAACAAGGATGGACTTGTTGAAACATCGAGTTATAAAAAGTATTTTTATAAAACTATTTTTGTAATACTATATTGGTTTTAAAGTGTTTTAAAAATGATGGAAGAATGATTAATCACATTTTATGTATTGAATAAATCTGGCTTCGCTCCTTTTCGAGGACGAAAAGATTCTAAGGGGGAAGGAATGTGATAACCCGAATTTCTAGGCATCTGTTAATTGGAAATTAACAGGATTAAAATTGTTAAAATACTTATTTATTAATTGAACAAATGAATTTCTGATATATATAGATATCTGGATATATAAATGAATTTAAAATTTTAACAAAAGTTGAATTATAAATATCTGAAAATAATAAAAGATTGAATATATATGTAGATAAGCAGATTTTAAGTAGAGAAATTTTTATTTTTTAAAACAAATTTAAGATATGTCTGCTTAAAAGTGTATATTTATGTTTATGAGTTGATTTTTTTTAATTTGAATTTGAATTGGAATTCTGGATTTAAATTGAAATTTAAAAGATAAATACTTTAAATTATTTTGGAGTCAAAATAAGATTTGTTTTATATTATTTTTCTTAAAGGAAACTTTCTTTATATAAATTAAGAAAGTGATTTTTAATTGATAAAATAAATACAAAAGCTTTATAAACATTTAAAATAAAAATATCTTGCATAATTACAAATGTAAGTTTAATAAATAAAATTTGAACAAAGATAAGATTGATTGTTAAACACACTTAAGATATTATTAGTATAAAATTAAAATTTAACTATAATAAGATTAAATTTTTTTTTTTAATTATAATTACAAGTGTAAACCTATTGTTGCATGCAAATACATATTGGTAACATGTGTTTAATAAGTAGAATAGGTAAAACCAAGTGTAAACAAAATTAACAAGTGTCATCTCTTTTGATTTTTAGTTTTTAAGAAAATTTATGAAACAATTTTAAGTTATATAATATTTTGACTCTCATTCATCTCATTCTTTTAATCTCGTTTTCAAAAGTTAAGAACCAAAAGAAAGAAAATATAAATCGAGAAGCATTAAATTCTCAGAATAAATTTAAACAAAAAGGTTACAATCTTTGAATCTGCAATTTAAGATCAGAAGCAAATTCAGGAATCAAGCTGTAAGGCAAAATTCATCTCAACAAAGCACAATTCAACAATCAGTCGCAGTGTCAAAACCTAAATCTTCTCAATCAAGGACTGTGGTTTTAAAGATTAAGTATCTTCTTCAGTTTTCAAAGGATTCTTAGCAATTCCAGTTTTAAATCAAATTATAGCTTCTCTGATCAAAACAAGTGAGTGATCTGGTTTATTTTCCTCTGTTCTTCCTTAATCTGAGAAGTAAATTTTTGAACCTTAGCCGTTAAATCATCTGAATATTGAGCCTGCAACAATTGAAGATACTAACTCAAATTTATGATTGCATGAATGAATAGATGTTGATTGGATATATCAATTTATTCATAGTTTGCATGTATGTGTGAATAAGTGTATATCTCTGTTTTAAATTTCAACAACCTAAATAAGTTCAAATTTTGAAAATCTCTTCACCTGATCACTTTTAGCATGGAACATTCGAAAGAAACTTGTTTGTATTGGTATAATATAACTTATAAAAATGATAACAAATAATATTATTAAGAGATTATCTGGTAAAACGAATATTACAGTAAATGGTAATATACTAGAAAATTTGTTGTTTCAATTACGGGTTTCATTTTATATAATTTCATTCGCCTTGTAAAACTATAAATTTAGAAATCATTTCCAAATTTTTAAGTAAGTTTATGGAGAGGAAAGGTTAGTTGATTAGTATTTGGGAATTCTGAAACTGCCGATGATCAAAGATGTTGGAAGCATATAACTTGTTGTTGAAGCAAGATTATAGGTTGAGGAGCTCGGCAAAATTGGTGGGAGGGTGGATTGCTCGCCTTGGTGGTGCGGCAAGAGGAATGTAGGGTTTGGAAGCCTGTGTGAGGTCGGATGGTTCATCGATTGATGTTCAGAATCTAAGTGGTGTCGAGTAGGATTTCGTGTGGGGAAAGTTGTAACAGGAAGTTGCGACATTGCTTAGGGTTGGTGTAATGCCCTACCCCGAGACCCACCTTAATATAGAGAATTAACGAGTAATTCCATCTACTATAGCGGAGAATAGGGCTGGTTAAGGGCGACCATCTATATCTTTGTCTTAAAAATCTGGTGAATACATCGATAAATGCAATGTGATTTTTCTTTTCTATCTCAATGGATCGACATACACAGTAAATGCTTAATCCAAAACTATAGGTGACTAACAGATCTATCAGAACAAAATACAACAACTAAATGTAAAGCACATCACAGAACAGTAATCAACATCACATATATACGTATACACCGATACATGTTTAGTACAATACAATATGAATACAATAAAGGTGGTACTCGACCACAACATATACATTGAATCGAACACATCAGAGTATGCGGAAGAACAGAAATTGCTCAAGAGAAAGGAGAGCTGATATCCAGCATCAACTTCATGCTAAGTCCAATAGATAATACCTGAAACAACTCGGTCTGACCCGAGTATAAATACACAGGTGACTTTAGCTAGGCAAATCAGTCAATATCGGTAATATGAAGCAGAACAAACATGAAGATACTTCTTCTCGAAAGAGAAGAATGAATCGATAAACTCATAAGCTCAACACTTAAGTAACAAATGCTACTTAGATGAACAAATACCTCGAAGGAGGTAACTCAAACTCAATACTCAAATCAAACACAAGTGCCTCATATCATAGGCGACATCCCAAAATGTCTACATGATTTCCATGAACCATATCTCCTCAAAAAGAGAAACATCAATACAAACTCTCGCCAAAATGGCAAACATAAAATTCTCAAATAGGATGATCCAAAAGTCAATTATAGATGAATCTCCAAATTCAGTTATACCTCATCTCATCGGTATAAATGTATATAAATCTCAATCTCAACTTGCCAAAATGGCAAAACCCAGAATATCCTATAAAATCCTGAAATTATCCAAACTCATAACTCAAGGAACTCGATAAGAGTTCAAAACATCATAATTGAAATCACCATATATATAACATCTCATATAGCATTAGGCTATCAATGTAATGAAACATCTTAAAAAGGTGAAATCACAACAAAATAGAAAACTCAGAAAATCCGGATTGGCCAAATCCCCGATTGTAATGCCGAAGCAATGTTGCACGTGCTAAACTCAGACGGCCGAAGCTTCAGGCAAGGTCGCTAACACCTCCCAAAGCAGTTTGTCCTCATGACAAGGTCATTGACACCTCTCTAAGCCATGTTGTCATCCCTAACAAGGTCGCTAACACCTCCCAAAGCAGTTCATCTTCCATGACAAGGTCGTTGACACCTCTCCAAGCCATTTTGTCAGCCCTAACAAGGTCACAAACACCTCCTAAAGCAATTCGTCCTCGCGACAAGGTCGCTAACACCTCTCAAAGCAGTTCTGTTAGGTAAACATCGTGAATGTGTCACAAACTCACAGATAGGAACTCGAAAAGTGTTAACGTGTGTCCCATACCACACATTCGCACTTAGCGGTTTACTAGCCGTTAGTCGACGCCACACTAAAAACATCATAAAACTCAGAAAATTATATCTCGCCTAGTCTCATTGGCGAGTGATAAAGAGATACCATACTTGTCTCATCTCATCGATAAGTATTAAATGGCATCATAACTTGTTTCATCTCATCGACAAGTGAAAAACATCATGATGGGTTTCTCATAAACCATAAATCTCAAAATATGAAATCATAAACTCAAGACTAGCCTTATGCCATTGGCAAGTAAATAAAACATCGTGATGGTTCACATCGACCATACTCCTACATAAGAGATCTTAAACCATAATACTTGCCAAATCTCGGTCATCTTAAATAATTCCAACAAATTGGAATTATAAAACTCAAAATATTCCATAAAATGGTAAAACATCTCAGAATCATTAATCTCAAATTTCTTCGATCGTACAAGTCCGAATTAACCGAAATAGTAAACGCACATGTCCCATACCACATGTTTTACTAAATCATTTAATTCTCTTTCTCATATGTTCGAATAGTACAAAAGTGTGTATTATATATATATATAACAATAATAATAATTATAAATTTTTGTAAAACATTTAATTTGAAAGCTTTTCCATTTTTGAAAAAAAATCATTTCGAAAACGGTTTAGAAAACACGTGCACAGAAACAATAAAAATCGATACAAATTCAATAAAATTAACATACGATATAACGCAATTGAAACCGTCAATTCATAGTGCGAATCGACATTAATGTCGGCTTTTCTATTATTAGGAGTAAGCCTTTTAGAACCATCTCAAAAAAAAACGCTCGAAATCATCGATTCAAAAACAATTCAACGGAAAATGCCAAACTTTGCAAAAGAACTCAAGCTAGCGGTTTGTTTTGCCAGTTCGCCCCTTTTTAACTCAGAATTTGAGAAAATATGAAACATAAAAGTTGAAGATGATTGTTACAGGTCTAAGTCAGAAAAATAATCATCAAATTCGGACATTCGAGTCAAAAGTTACGGCAATTTCAATTATCAGGTCTAAAATTATAAAACTGTGAATAATTAGCATAACAACAAGGCTGCGGCTTAAAGAGCCAATTTGACCCTGTAGGTCATAGATTTTGATAAGTCATAAAACATGAAAGTTGAAGATCATTTTCATAGCTATAATTCTAAAAAAACAATCACATGATTTAGACTAACAAGCCAAAAATATACCCAAAATAATTATCAGGTCTGGATTTATTATCGCTGTCTTTTGCTCTCGGGACAGCGATAAAGAAGTGCATTTTTGACCAAATTAAACTCAAAAATTCACAAAACATAAAATATGAAACTTTTATCTAAAAGCCTACATTTTCCAGAACATCCAAAATCATTGAATTTGGATGAGATACGAAAAGTTATGATAAAAAATAGTTCAAGGGTCTTAATTGCAACACCTCTGTCATTTTGATCTCGGGATAGTAAAAATAAAACCCATTTTTCACCAAATTAACATCAAAATTTAAGAAAACTCAAAACATAAAACTTGTAGTACATCATTTGTGCTTTCTAGATCATCCAAATTTATCAAATTCCAATCAAAAACGAGAAAGTTATCGCTAATTTTAGTTTTAGGTTTCAAATCTTGAAAATCGACAGAGCGGAGCATGTATCTCAGTTTCAAACCCAATTTCGCCCTTTAAATCATTTAATTTGCAAAAACTTACAACATGAAAGTTGTAGAAAAATGTTCAAACTTTTAAGTACTATAAATGATATCAAAATCCAATAAGAATTGGGAAAGTAATGCTTAAATTACTAACAATATTTAGCACAGAAATTTGACAGGGCAGAGACTCTTTCTCTGTGAAAAATTCGATTTTGACCAAGAAATCTTCAAAATATGAGAAAGTAATTAAAAAAAAGTTCTTTCTTAGGGAATTATCTTTCTAGTGCAAATAGATTCAACACAATTGGATTTAACAATCAAAAGTTATGTTCATTTTACTCTCAGGTATTAACTCGAATTTTTTTATATGGCTGTGCTATAACATTAGTTTCAAACTCAATTTCAACCAATTTAACTGTAGAATTTCGAAATATGATTAAAAGAGAACTTGTAGATAAATGAAATAAATTTCTACCAAAAAATGATTGAGTCAATTTGGATTATTCTACCAGATATTATCATTGTTTTACTGCAGTGAATTTTTTTAAACAAATTTCCAGCAAACAATAACACAATAATCACACAAGTTTTCAACCAAATTGCATAAAATTAATTCAACAATCATTCAAACAATGATGTGAAGCAAACAAAGATTTAGATGTGAGTGATTAACTCACCTCTATCCTTTAATTAAACATTTGAGATTATCACTTCAGCCCAAATTTCCAAACTAGCAAACCCTAAACAGAGAAGAACTTAATAGATTTTCACAGTAAATTAGATTTTGATGGAGAGATTGGATCTAGATTGAAGATTTCCTGAGTTTATACTTAAATCCAAGTTTTGAAACATCAATTCTTCATTTTATTTTGATTAATAGAGCATAGATTGGGAGGAAGAGAGGAGCACCCATTGTTGGAGTTTCTGGAGAGTTAGAGAAGAGAATGAAAATGTACGTACTGTAACTTTTCTCTTCTCATTTCTTAGGTTAATAGGCCAGAAAAGAATATTTACACTAATTGGGCTAAGGTCCAACAAAATAAAAGAAAAAAGATTATGTTATTTACTTAATCACTTAACCAAGTATGTCAAGAAATAAACTTATCAATATTTCAAGCTCTACTTCTTTAAAAATTATGAAATTCATTACTTATGATAATAAAAATGTTTTATACCCAATTAAAAGATGATTTACATAATTAGACATATTTATTATCATATTTTCCTATTTAAAGAAAATAGCAAATTTACATTATTAATTACAAAACTCATTGTAATTAACACTATAAATTACACAAAAATCACATTTTTATGTCATAAAATTCTATAACTCATTTCAAATATAATTTTATGCTCAACTTATATTTTTAAACTCAATTCCATCATTTTATTAAATATAACCCATTTTAAAATTAATTACTTCTTTTTAAAAAAAATATTGAATGAAGTGAAGAGCAATAATTAACTAAATTATTGCATTAACTCTAAATAAAACACATTTTCCTCATTTTATCCTCAAATATATTATTTATTCCAAATAAACAATTTAAATTTCTCTTTAATTATTAATTTACACTATTAAATTATAACCTCCGTTATAATTTAATATTTTCAGGTAGTCGCTAAAACCAAGGTTGCTACAGTTGGTCGGCTTCAATGCCGGAGGTCGGAGGAGATGGTTAGTGGGTGCTTTCCGATGAAGTGAGTTCCAGTTTCTCGATTCGTTTGCCTCGATTTTGTTCCAATATTCGAACGATACGTTCAGGTGAACGGAATTGATGATAGGACCAAAGGCAACTTGTCGGCGATGGAAACTTTGGTCGGAGCTTCGACGTTGGCTCGTGCACGTGCACGAGTTTTGACTCGTTTCAGATGTGCACTGTGAAGTTGAGGCATCGGGAAAAGTTGATTTTGGCTTGAAGATAGTATCGTGACTGATCGAGTTGGTCATTTTTTTGTTCGTTGTCGATTGTTTCGCAGTTCGATTTTTTTTCCTCTTGTACTGGATATGGTATGGGTGGAATTCACATGATTTGGGGATAGGAAGGAGAGTGGGTTTGATTGCGTTGGAAGTGGTAGGCTTCGGCCCATTTTAATTTAAATACTGTTTTCGAAATTAAGGTTGGTTCATTTAACCTTAATTTCAAAGGAAAACTAATTTACTTTAAGTAATCTAGTTTAACCAATTTTAAGGATTCATTCCCTTATATAGTAGTGTTATTAATTTTGGTTTAGGAAATTGTATAATGGGTTTTACTTAAATAAGTTATATAAACTTAATTAAAAGTATGTAATTAAGAAGTTAATTTGAAGGATAAAATGCTTTGAATTTATATGTTAACAAGGATTTAGTGATTAATAGAGATGAATAAGTTATCTTAAGTTAATCAAGGACCTTAGTGATTAAAGATTAATCAATTAAGGAATTAAAGATTAATTAATTAATCATTGATTAAGGGCTAATGAATTAATAATTAAGGATTATAATGAATCCATTTGAGATTAATTAAATTGTAATTGGAGATAAATGAATAGATGTGATTTAAGGGTGAATTTATTTGGGGTTAACTAGTTTAAGTATGGATTAAAGGTCTAATTAATTCCTGATTAGAGGTTATTTGATTAAGGGAAATTAACCAATAGAATGCTTACTTGATGAAGGTAATTTAAGGAAAATTACTTTACGGAAGTAATTAAGAATTCATTTCTTAAGTGTAACTAATTGAAAGATGGATTAATTAAGGAAGTTATTTAAGGGTTGTTAATTAATGAGAGTGATTAATTAAAGGGATAATTAATCAATGTGAATGATTTTGGAAAATTAATTTGAATAATTAATTATGAATAAATGTAATGAAAGAAGTGTAATTACTTAGTGAAGTAATTAATGGATATTACAGATGTAATTAATGAATGGGTAAATTACTTGATGAGAAGTAATTAAAGCATAATTACTCAGTGGAAGGAATTAAGTGATAATTACTCAGTGAAATTGAAGGATTAATTGATATAATTAATCGAGGAGTCGGTTTAATTGATGGAGTAATTTAGGAAAGTTAATTTTTGTTAGTGATTAATCAAGGTTGATTAATGAAAGGTTAATTTTTAAAATGAAATTTAAGAATAATTAACTAATGGATGTAATTAGAGGATCGTTTGTTCATGAAATTAATGGAAATGATCAAATCTTTCTTATGATTGAATGATGATGATTTCTTTGAATTGGTTGGTTTCTCTGATATGAATTGCTTGTGATAGGATATGTTGGGTAGATGGTGATATTGTGATTATCTATCAAGTATGAACTACCATTTAAAAGTATTATCTAGTAATTAAATTTAAATTGTATACAATTGGATAACTTGGGTTTGAATGACATTGGATTCGAAGAGAACAGAGTCAAGTATTAGTAAATACCCTAAACCACTTCGATTCTTTATAGATTGGTATGTGAAATCTATAAGCTGGAATTGAATGATTTAAGTGAATTGGACCATATAATCTAAGTTCTGGCACTTAGAAATTGATGTAAGAATAAGTGATGTCTATAACATCTTGCGAAGAGTAAATTGATATAAGTTACCCCGGGTTTATGTAATTTGTATGCTTTTGTATTCCATGTTAGATGGGTTTACTCAAGCTGGTTTCCAGCCTGACTGTAACAACCCTAGATTTTTTGCATATAATTTAAATTTGACTTTATTTTATTTTGAAATTATTTTAAACTTGTTTTATTTCAAACATTTCATTTTTAAATATAAATTTTGATTATTATATGAATTTTAATTTCAAACTGGTAATAAATTGAATATTTTGCTGAAAAATTGGAATTGTGGTCAAAACTGGTCAAACTTTGACTTTTAAATTTTAAATTTAAATATTTTAATTCTTTAATTTTGTCTTTTATTATGAAAATAGATTTAATATCATGAATATTGCTTTTTGTTTCGTCGAAATTGGATTTAAATAGTGAAAGTTATACCCTTTACAATATTGTATGTATATAGGGTTATTTAACAATATTCTTTGTTTTAATTTATATAAATGATATTTTTACTTGATAAATCTTATTCTAATTTGTATATTTATGCTATATTATGTATATTTTGACTTTTAAATATTTTAAAGTGATGTTTGAATTTTTCCAAAGCTTATTGAATTTATTTTCTATTTTTAAAGCCTACTTTCTATTTTCTTTGTTATTTTCTTCATTTAAATTATATTTAAATTAAAATTTATATATTTATTTGTGAATTCATTTTATTTTATGTTATTATCTTTGTTATAAATAGTTTTACAAGTCCATATAAATTTTCCAAAGTTCATTATGTTTATTTTCCATTTTTCTAGACTAGTTTTTAATTTTGTGCTATTTTCTTGTTTTTTTACCTTGTAATTAATAATTATTTATTTATATTTTATATTTTGTTGCATTTTCGAAATATTTACTGAAATTATGATTTTTCTCAGTAATGTAAACTTATATAAATAAATAAGGTAATGTGAAAAGGTTTTGACTTTTGGTTTCCAATGGCTCTTTATCTCAACCTTTTCACATTTCAACCTTACTTTTCATTCAATTGGCCACATCTTCTCATTTCTTCAGCCGCCTTTTTTTTAATCATTCACGTAAAACATTTCTCTTCCCATCTGAAAAAAATTTCGGCCTCCATCATCTCCATGAGTTTGGTAATTTTTTTTTCTTTTTCCATTGTTTTTCTTCTTGTTTTTCTACTTGTTTATGTTGATTGTACTTACCTTCTCTTCTACTTCAGGTTCGGCCCCACCACTCCAGCCACCATAGCTGCCTCCTCCACCACCCACCACCTCCTCTCCAGCCCCAAGCCACTGGCCGTGCCCAATAGTCGATCAAACTCCACCTAAATCTACACAAACTTCACCTATATGCACCATAGCCAACACCTATGACTTCATCATCTTCAACCTTTCTTTGGCCGCCACCAACTCCACCTCCACCACCCATGGATGACTTTAAACCCTCTGCCACATCACCCTCCAGCCCACTACAGAGATGGCCGTGCCTGGTCTTGCTTGGGCCGAGCCAATGTTGCCTTGAAATTCATGATATTTTGCATTGTAGTTGTAATCCTTGCACATATCTCATGCATCATCACTTTTGCTCCATCCCATACATGTTTGGCCGACCTCTTATGAACCCAAACCAGATCATTTCCTTGCTTTAGCCGTGCCTTTCCGACCTATATCTAAGGCATATGATTTTGAAAGCAAGTGCAAGGTCTTTGGAGATGATTTTTGTATTCATTCCTAGCATTGTTTATGTATATTTATGTTGTTTTCACCACTACCCAACTTTGCACCATCAACAACCAAGTGTAGGCCGACCATACCCAACCAAAACCTGATCCAAATCTTGCCTTAGACCTGTAGTACACCTTATTGCTAAACCTGAAGGTTGTTGTTAGCAAGTGGAAAGCAATTTTGCTTTGATTCGTGTAGTTGATTCTATCTTATTCTATCGTATTTTGCATTAGAAAACTTATGTTGTTGTTGTTGTTGTTATTATTATTATTATTATTATTATTATTATTTTGTGTGACTTGTATTCAAGGGATTTGATACATTGGCTCTTCCACTCATCTCTATGTCGTGTTATCGTGCTTGTGTGGTTCCCTTTCGTGCATTTATCGTTGTGTCTCCAGCTCAAACCTGTGAGTTATTCTCAGCTGACAATATGTACATATATAACTAGTAAATTGACCCCTTTTGAATCTGTAAAAATGCATAACCATATCACATCTGCTATGTTATGATTATATGATGTTCACTCATGCTTAAACACCTGTTATATCATATGTTACTGTTATATTATGCTGTTCTGTTATTTTTATCAGTTTATCACTGCAAGTTCCCTTTAGATTAGATTCACTATGGATTGAAATGATACATACCCGAACGGACTCTAGAATAGGGGAAAATCGTTATGGGCTGAAATGATAGGCCTGAATGATTTTCAGTTATTTTCATTTACTTGGGACTGCGTGTTTGAAATGATAAAACGCGGATTTTGCTTTGTAAATTACGGGTTGAAATGATATATTACCTGTATCACTTTACCTAGGCTAGAAAATTTTATACAGGCCCGTAGTTAAAATATGTTTTTCTAAAATTTTAAAATATTTTAGAAATGTAATTATTATAATATTTTGATAAAAAATAAATAAAAATGATTTTTGTAAAGTACTATTGATTTTCTGGAAATTTATAAGTTAAATAAATTATGGAAAATTTAAAAAAATCTAAATGTGAGTTATTTTGGAAATTTTGATTTAATTATAATTGGAAATTAAAAATATGAAATTATGATAAAAATTTTATAATTTGAATTTAAAATGAATTTAAAGTGATTTTATAATATATTAATGATTTCTGAATAAAGTTAAAATGTGAAATGAATGATTATTTAAGTTGAAATTTTGAAATATAACCAAAATGGGAATTTGTGAATTTGGCTTAAAAGTGAATTTTAAGTTAAATAAATAAAACTGAAATTAAGTTATATTTTGAAATTTTAAACTTAAGTGTTAATTTGAAATTTAATTCAATGAATTTAAGAATTAATGTTGGAATTTAACAAGTGTATTATTGTTAAATCTTGATTTTGAATGGAAATTTAACTTTATAAAATCATGAACTTAAGGAAAATTAAATAATGTTTGTAAATGTGAAAACGTATGATTTTATAAGTTAAAAGTGTTTTAAATAAAAATATAATTGGTTGTGTAATTATATTGAATATTTGAAGTTAATTAACTGCGTTTTTGAAATGCTATTGATTGCAATGTAAATTATATTACAGCATTTGTAAATGCTGTAGTTGATGATAATGAACTAAAAAGTTAAATTGAATTAAAGGCTATTGTAGCATTTTTGTAACGACCCGTTGAATTTGATAATGTTAAATGAATTAAATTAATATGTTTCTAATCTAATTTAGAATAAAATAAAGGTCTTAAGATTTTATTTGAGAAAATGTAGTAATTTGTTATAGTAATTGGAATTTAATGTAACAATTTAATAGTTACATGGAAATAGATTTGAACTATGTAAATTTGCACACCTTGTTATAAGTTAAATATAAGAAACCAATATAAATGTGAATCAGTGAATATTAACAAAAATATTTACTAGAATGGAATTCATTTAATATAAAATAAATAGTGGAGATTGTACATTTGGTTGTAATAATAAATAGTGACTAAATAAAAGTGTCCGTTGGAATAAATCAATGCAATAAGTGTGATAAGTAATTTTATTGAATGTTGTCTCTAATAAATGTACTTGATTTGGTAATTTAGATATTTATACGTAAAGTATATATATATAAAGATATATTGATTCCAATAGAATTAATTGGAAATCTAATATTAAATATAATGTTGGTAGCAATTGAAATTTACTGTTTTGCAAAATAAATGAGAAATCAAGTCAAATGTGAATTATACCGTAAAGGATCAATTCATTTAAACAGTAGGATTGTAAATAAACAAACATTCTACGTAGGTTGCAATTGGACAATTTATGTAGTTTAATGGAAAAGCAATTGGAATTAATTACCATAAATTGTGTAGTTAGGGTAGTTGTGATTTGTCACTTAAGATGGAGGATTTTTATAAAATGTAATAAATGCAGTTTAAATTAAGGCATTGACGTTTGGGTATTTAAGAAGTGATAAACTAAAATTTATTTATTTATTTGAAAATTTGAAATCCAATTTGTGGATTTACTGCAAATAAGTGAAATTTGTGTTTAACCATTACATCGATAGGAATAAATTAAATTTAAGGTTATATTAATAAAATTTGGGCTAGAGGAATGATATGAATCGTTTTTAGAAGCCTTAAATATAAAATGGGAAGTAGACGAGATTTCACGTTACAACCATTTTTAAAAATCCTGATGTATGTAGAAATATTAATGAAATATAACGTAAACCAATGTTGAATCAAAAGAATAGAGTCAACACTTATTTATTCATTTAATGTGACATAACTATGAGTATGATTTATTGCAAATTACATGGAAATCTAATATATAGGACATTACCTAAAAAGGAAGAGTAGATAAAATTTATGATAAACATATTTGTATATGAAGGTCATTGATTTAAGGAGAAATTGGGCAAGTTTTATGTATTTGGGTTAAGTGCAACCTTTAATAGATAAATTTAGTGCAATTAAAAGAAATTGACATTTAATATTTCGATAACTTAAAATTTGATGGGATAAGAACATTTGGGTAATGAAGGGATGACAAATATTGGCTATGATTTTAGAAGGAATTAAATAGATAATGGGAAGATTAAAATCAGGTTCTAAGCAATAATTATTAAATAACAGGATTTATTAAATTTAACGTTGAATACTACGTTACTGAAATTTAAAATGGACTTTAAGAATAATATTGTGAATCATGAACCAAAGTATGTGGCATCCCTATTTGGATAAAGAATGAGTATATAAAAGTTAAAATCTAATATACGGGGTTTTGAGCATTTAATTTTATAATTCTTAAATATAGGAAAGTGCAGAAATTAACACTGCAAATTGATATACTTATAATTTTAATTCACATCCAAGCTTGTTAAATCATTTGAAATTGATTAAATTATATAAGTAATAAAATTTGGACAATTTTAGAATATAATATAAAATTTGGATTATTTGTAATTTATTTTAATTTAATTAATGAATATAAAAATAGCCATTTTTGTCACAGACTCGGATTTCGGCGAAACCAGTTTCATCGGATCCGTATCGGTGAATTATTATGGGGTTTCAAGTTTCGTATCGATCGGACTTGTCGTTTGATCGTACGGACGCGAAACGCCTTGAAATCAATTTAATTAAAATCAATTTGGAAATTTTGTTTTCAGCATAACTTCTTCATACGATCGAATTTGGTCGTGAAACTTTTTCCATCGCGTTCAGAATATTTTAAAATACCTATTTGGATATATAGATTTAACCAATTCGGTTCCGGGGGCATAGCGGGCTTTTTGGGCCTTAGAGTGTTCCGTACGTTCATCTATCTAGCCTATCTGCTCTAACCCAACCCTACCTATAAATATACGGTTATAAACCCTAGCTCCATCCTATTGTCTATTTGCTGTACGTTCATCTTCTTCAAGCTTCTCTTCTTCTTCAATGGGGGCTAACCCTAGATCCAGTCAGTTCAAAAACAAAGTGAAAATTTAAAGTCCTCCTAAAAATCTCGAAAAAATATATATCATAGTTCTCGATGAACGTAATCTCATGGTGAAATTCGTTTTTCAATTGGAGTTATCGTTCACCCAGAATAAATTCAAACAGTTCGTGGCCATTTATCAGCGCCGTAACAAAGTTCGTCTGATCGCAATTTCCTTTCTGGGTCTTGAAGAGGAGGCCAAGGGGAATTCATCGGCATATGTTATTCGTTGTTTCAACGGCTAGATCGTGCCGTAATCTCGATTAGGGTTTCAAAGAGGAGGCGGCTAACGGCGACCGAAGGTCTGGCCGTGGGTATGGGGACGTGCGCCTGGGCTAGGTGGAGGTGTTGGAGGTGGTCGGCTTGGAAGGAGGTGGCCGTAGGGGGCGAGAATGGTGGTCAAACAGTCGGTCAACGCTTGATATATGGGTTCGGCCCTGATGTTGCGTGTTGGGGGGAAGAGGATGGAGTGCTGTAGCTTCTTGCTGATGTGGCAAATTTACTTATCAAATGTGTGTCATTTTGTTTATATTTAATTTTGAATTCAATCACCATTTTTGCCATAACTTTCTCATACGACCTCGGATTCACGCGAAATTTCTTTTGTTAGGATCGTAATTTAATTCCGGATCTGATGACGCTGGTTTGGACGAATTCCGAGACGGGCGAATTTTTGGGTTTAAATCGAATTTAAATTCGATTTAAATTCAAAAGGTGAGTGTTTAAACCCACTCACAACTACTAGAAGCTTTTATATTTGTTAAATTAATTTTAGAAATAAATAGAAATTTATTTATGAGTATTTGGCATGTTTATTTTATTCATATCTGTTGAATTGCATTTATTTAATTTAACTGTTAATTTAATTAATTTATTGCGTATAAATTTACAGTTAAAATTTATTTGTTTGTATATGAACCGCTAGTTAACAGTTATATAATTTATTACTGAATATAGATTGTAGATTAATAGCTGTTAAATTTAATTTGAATAAAATTGCCAGTATTACCTGTTATGTAGTACCAAAAATAATATTGTTATTGATTGATATTGATTGATGATTGCGATTTGGATGATGGATGATGTTGATGAATGGATGTTTATTGTATATCATTAAATTGCAAATTATCATGCATATTTCATTTCATTCGCGATTGTGGTTTGAAATGATATATAACCCTAAAATTTTATATCTTTTAAATTGCGGATTGAAATGATAAATATCCGTATCACTTGACCATAGGATAGAAAATTATATACAGGCACCGCGGTATATATATATAACTATTTAAATGTGATTTCTATGGTTTGGATGGAATACGATTTATAATAATCTTAAATTTTATATTGTATAAATATTTTTCTTCCATATATATATACATATGAAGTTGAAAATTTTGAAATTAAAAGGTGTATAAAAATCTTTATTAAAAATGGAAGAAAATTAAGAAAATGAAGTTTAATAATTTATATCATATGTTTAAATGTTAAGTTTGGAAATTTTAAGATATGATATTTATAATTGGATTTTTCCCAAAATAAATTGAAATGAATATTCTAGTATAATTTGAATTGGGAAAAATATATATATTTTATTACTAGAAATTGAAGTCTTATTATTTATGG
The DNA here is from genome assembly GCA_030765085.1 of Allium cepa. Taxonomy (NCBI): domain Eukaryota; kingdom Viridiplantae; phylum Streptophyta; class Magnoliopsida; order Asparagales; family Amaryllidaceae; genus Allium; species Allium cepa. The sequence continues at coordinate 492,550,560 of CM060942.1, forward strand.
ATTTTATATGAATATTCAAGATTAATTAATAGAACAATTGGTTTGTTGAAAGAATAAAATCCAACTTTAGTTTGAAATATTGATACTCAAAATGGATATACGTATATATAAATAAATTGAAGTGGTTTTGGAACTTGAGAGAGATAATATAAATTTTGGTTTAGACTTTAATAAAGAAATGTATTTGTAAAGCCATGAGAACTATTTTCTTTACAAAGTAACATTTAAGTTAAACCATTTAATTCATATACCGTTGAATGTCCAAACCATTCAAGTTTTTAGAAGTTTTGGTTTTAAATTATGATTTTCAAAATATTATGCTTTGAAATATTTGACTTTCAGACGTTATGAAGTTAAAGCATTATGATTTTGGAAAAGAATTATATTTGGGATAAGTGATAAAATATGGCTTTGGGTTTAAAATGATATCGTACTCATAGTTTTTGAAATGGAAATTTTTATTCTGGTTTTTAAGTATAAACTATTTTAAATGACCGCGGTGTTATAATAACGATGGGTTGGCAAAGAGACCGGGATCGGATATGGACATACTCTCTGTCGATACCGAAAACCACTTTGACTAACCGTGTACGCGGTGGAGATTCCAGAATGAAGTAGGTGGTGGCGACGTTTCCTGTAAGGTAAATACGTGGACCCGACTCCCGTGAGTTGGCATAAGGTGGCTAAAACAGGAGCGATTCTCAGGCCAATGAGGTCATTCCTCTGATCGGACCCTCCTCTTCGATATTATACTTTGATTTTGGATTGATTCAGTGGCCACTTCTATATTTTGATTTTGGGAAGTTAGTCCGAGGTGGGCGGTAACTGCGGCTACGCGTTTCCACCAGCCTGGATAGCAATTGGTATATCTACCCTGGCATTGCCTAGTTGTGCCGTGTCACCTACCATACCGAGCCTTGTACGAGTTTGGATTTCTCCCGTAGCCCGTGTGGTATCCTCTGGTGGCTTCCCGATCAGGAGGGACTACGATATTGGATGGACTACTGGGACTATTACGTGTTAAGGGGAATATTGGGTCACTCCTTAATGCTATTAAAAAGTATGTTTATTTTATAAATAGACACTATTATAATAGCGCAATATACTACATAGTAAATAGTTTAACGGATCCTTAGGAGATGTAAATCCCGAGCATCTTTTGAGTTACTGCACTCATATTTATTTCTGTTAATTTAACTCACATAAGATCTTTTAGTTCTGACTCGAGTGTTTTGTCTTTTCAAATTCGCTCGGGTCAGTCCGAGTGTTTCAGGATAGAAGACTTTAGCTTTGAAGGACGAAGACGAAGGAGTCGTATTATTATTATCTATAGCATTGCACCACACTCATACTGTTCCGCTGCATTGATTGTATTGGTATGTGTAACTCTGATATTTATTGTATAAAGCAAATCAAGTATTTGTAAACTGTTTTGAACTGCATATTTATTATTATATTTTATCCTTCCGCTGTGAGATTCTGTTTTGTTTCTATTTCTTCTCTGTTTTTTTTTCTTATTTACCCCATAACAATCCGCCCTTCCGTATGGTTTGAACTGGCACGTGTGTCGGTTTAAAGTGTGCGAAAAGGCGGATGTTACAATTTTTGTAAGTGCTATAATTATTGAATTTAACTAAGTTTATTTGAAATTTAAATAAACCCTATTACAGCATTTTTAAAATGTCGTCTTTTGTTAAATTGAACTGTTTTGAAAGTAACTTTCCGCAGCGTTTTCTAAATGCCGCGAAAAGTGAATTTTCATTGTTTTGATAAACTTAAGTGAATAAATGAAATTTGAAAGTTGAAAATTTTGAAAATTTAATAATTTAATTATTAAATGTAATAACTTCATTTTTGATTTAAATGAAGTAATTTGATTTGAAATATAAACTGTTTTGAAATGGAATTTTAAATTGAATGAAATGAATAATGATTTGAAATGAAGTTTTGTAAAGATATGATATTTTGATATATTGAAATGATTTGAAAGGAAGTTTGTAAAGATATGATATTTTAGTATATTAAAATAATTGGAAAGGAAGTTTTGTAAAGATATGATATTTTAATATATTGAAATGATTTGAAATGAAGTTTTGTAAAGATATGATATTTTGATATATTAAAATGATTGGAAATGAAGTTTTGTAAAGATATCATATTTTAATATATTGAAATGATTTGACATGAAGTTTTGGAAAGATATGATGTTTTTGAAATGGTTTGGAATTAATTTAATCTTTATTTAAAGATTTGGATTTGAAATGATATTCTGTTTTGAAGTATAAATACCATTTTAAATTATAACTACGGGTTATAATAACGATTGGTTGGCAAAGAGACCAGGATCGGATATCTGGCATACTCTCTATCGATACCGAAAACCACTTTGACAACCGTGCACGCGGTGGAGATTCCAGAATGAAGTAGGATGGTGGCGACGTTCTTGAGGTATATTACGTGAACCCAACTCCCGTGAGTTGGCATAAGGTGGCTAAAACAGGAGCGATCTCGGGCCAAGTGAGGTCGTTCCTCCGATCGGACACATTCCTTCGATACTATACTCTTACTTGTGATTGATTAGATGGCCATCCTCCGATTTTGGTTTTGAGTATGTTCCCAGGTGGGCGTATGTGGCTGCTGCGTTACCACCATCCCGTGTGCGTAATTGGTATATCTACCCTGGCATTGCCTTGTGTGCCGTGTCACCTACCATACCGAGCCTTTACTACGAGTTTGTTTTTCTCCCGTAGCCCGTGTGGTATCCTCTGGCAGTCACCCGGTGTGGAGATGTCATGATATTGGATGGACTACTGGGACTATTAAGTGTGGGTAGCCCGTAACGCTATTTAAAAGTATGTTTATTTTACTGTAGATATTATTATAATAGCGAAATATTACTACATAGTAAATAGTTCAACGGATCCTTAGAGGATGGGCAGTCCCAGGCATCCTTTAAGTTACTTGTACTTTATTATAGTTCACTTGAGTTGGTTTACATTATATAAGTATATATTGTCCTGACTCGAGTGTTTGTATTTTATTTACGCTCAGGTTAGCCTGAGTTATTCACAGATTTGGATTCCACTTTCTGGAGATTGGAATCGCTGGAGATCATCTGCTTATCTAGTTTTATCTATTCCAGTTCTGTTGTTCTATTCAGCTTGTACTTGGTTATCATCTTGAGACTTCTGTTGTACTTTATTTATTCTGTTGTATTTTATTTAACTCTGATATATTTTCATAGTAGCTTCATGAATTACTATCTCTTTTACTTCTGCTGCATTATTAAATACTCTGTGTCTGTGATATGTGATTATTATTTACTGTATATTTTGAGATTTGCCAAATTTTATTTACAACGTGGTATTTTGAGCAATTCAAGTCCGGCATGTGCGGATGCGGATGGTTGAAAATACCGGGTTGTTACACTAACCCGGGTGTTACATTGATGTAATGCTCGGGTCAGACCGAGTATTACATATTTTCAGATAAGGACGTTCTAGAGCTCAGGAGGCGAGCTGGATGGCAAGATCGTATGGGGAATTTCCGCTGCGATATATTATAGTTTATCTAGGACAGGATCTTTTAAACTGTCCAATGTTGTGTAAATGTTGTAACTCTGATGTATAAAAATGTAAATATACTGACACAGTTCTTCTTTGTAAAACTATTATTTATGTGATATTATATTTTATCCGCTGTGAATGTGAGATTCTGAGTTTGAGTTTTATGTTTCTTCTTCTTTAATCTATCATCTTTTCACCAACTATCTGGAATTTTCGAGATTGAAATTTCCAGGTCGTTACAGGAGAGCTGGAGATATTCATTTACGTATAGACATATTCTATTATCTGCTTTGCTTAGTGAGGTTCGTACATGATAGGGGGTTCTCGCTTCTTGTTAGGTAGCGAATGGATGACTCTTACTCCTACATGTCCCTGGGATTTAGTATCGAGGGTTTGGTTTGCTATTCTGGCTTACAGTCGAGAGGCTGGCCTAAAAGCAATTCGTGAGGTACCAGTGTAAGCTATGGTGGTTGTATCCACTGTCGATGGTTAAAAAGCCTAGATCGTTACATTTGGTATCAGAGCTGAAGGTTAAGCGAGAATCTTGGCTTTGTTATGGGTAAAGACTCATCATAGATGGGATTAGTAACATCCCAGGATGATTAATTCATTAGAGATAGGGTTAGTAACACCCTAGAATGAGTTATGAAAGTATTGTATATACGAGTACATATTTGTTAATTTTATAAAAATGGTTTTGTTTGAAAAAAAGCTGATAAATGAAGTAATTTTAGCTTGGGTTTATATTTTAAATATCAAAGAGGATATTATTAATTTTGGTTAAAAATTAAGGATTGTTTGTAATTTAGCTTAGTAAAACTAGTATGAATATCTTGCGATTAGAATTGCACAATTTGACTATAGATATTCCATATGGAATCAATTAATTGGAAGCTAGAATTTAGAACTCTAATCATATACCCCAAGACATTTGGTTATTAAGTAATAATGATTTAATGATCATCATAATTGATGGATTAAAAGGTGAGTACAAATATCTTGTGAAGTAAAATTCACGATTTGTCTATAAGATATTTGATGATAATATTGAAGCTAGAAGTTGTAATTAAAGGAAGTAAAATAAATGCACACTTAAAAAAATTCTTATCAATAAGATAGAAAAAGATAAGCCGAAATTGAAATTTTGGGTAAATATAATATAAAAGTGTAAGTTCTGTAACTTATAAAGGAGTTAAGATAATTTGTAATCTAGACACTATGATTAGGTTAAAATCAAGGTGAAATTTAGGAATAAGAGAGATAAGAAATATCATCCTTATATAAAACTTGGAATTAGTGATACATTTAGGGCAACATTTGTAATTCAAAATGAAGTAAGATTAGAAGTGGATAGGTTTGAATAATATGATTGGTAGGTTGATTGTTGGATGAAAATGTTTAAATAACAAATACCATGTGAATTAAGTTTCACAATTTGACTATCTGGTATTGATGGATTTAAGGGTAAGAAGTTTGATTTAGAAATGGATAGGTAAATAAATAAAGTGGGTAATCATAAGATTAGTAAGAAAAAGATGTACACTTAGTAAAGTTATCTTGTTAATATATGGATAAGATAAATAATTGAGAGCCTAGATAAATAAAACGAGGGATTAAGTTTTATAATTTATTATTTAGAGATAATAGTAGAATCCCACATTTGTTAAACACCCTAATTGAAGTAGTAACGGTTTGAAGTTTGGGAATATGTATATGTGCTCTTAGGAATAAAGGTATATTATACAAGTTTAAGTTATGTAAGCTTAAGTAACAATGGATTTAGTAGAAAGTAAATGGTTGTGAAATTAACTTGGATTAATAGAAATTTTAAAGGAATATATTAGGTAAAAATGAATGTGAATAAATACGTAAGTAATATGTAGACCATTTTGGCACATAAAATTTTGATCTAAGATTTAAGTACAGAACTTTGAGGTGTTTACATCAATCCGAAAAAGGATTTTCCACTCGATTCTTGATGGCAAACATTGATAAGAGTTTATGATTATGTGCTCAAGTTTTCTATCATAGTTGAGAACTATGCAAAGAAAGGAAGGGTTATTGATTAGAAAGTCCGATCAAAGTCCGCACTAGAAAATCGGGGGATCGATACTAGTTGGGAAGTAAAGCCATGGATTCGAATAGTAGATCGAATCAAATATCACATATATTATGATGTTTTGGGTCTATGTACATAGTAGTTGGATAGTTATCTTAAATAGTAGGCACTAGGATATAGTAGTTGGACTTATGTTTTGACACGTGTATATGTATAGACCTCAGGTGTAGTTCATGCCCAGGTCAGGGGATGGGTAATGTGGATATATTCATTTATGTTGATATAGTATCAGTGTGGTTGTTTTCGGATGTATAATCTTGTTTGGTTGTTGTGTATGTTATCTTAAATATGCAGTACGCACTAGAATGGGTAGAATAGAAGTCTGACTTGATGTATGAATGTATAACCTTAAGTATGTGATAAATACTCAGGTTAATTTGGGGAATCTCTGTATGTATGATTGGTATCGTTTGTTTTCGTATTGTTATGGTATTAACTACTTTTTATATATGCATTTTTTCTATCATCGGTATAAATAAGCCAAAATGTTTGAGGATACGAGTATGAGATAGATTCCTTTATGTACCTTTCATTTCGAGGACGAAATGTTTTTAAGTAGGGGAGAATGCAACGACCTATAATTTTGCTATTTCAAAAATGATAGATTTTGTTTATTTTAAATTTAAAAAGGGTTTAAAACTTAAATAAATAAGTTATATATGATAAATAATAATAAAGGAATTATTTATTATTATAACTACTAAAAAAAAAGTATAAATTTGGATTTTAGAACAAAACAACAAAAGTTAAGTTTTGTTAAAAATAAATAAAGACTTAAAAAATGGGTTTAATTATTTATTAAAAAAGATAAAACTTATTTAAAAAATCTAATAAAGATAATAAAAGTATATTAAAAGCTTTAAAAACATGTTAATAATCGTTTTAAAAAAATAATCAAAATTTGTCAGTTTTACATACACTATAAAAATTGAGATTTTGATATTATTTAATATGATTTTAAAATATGAATAGACATGTTTTAATTTATTTAAATTTAGGAAAAAGTTAATTTTAAATTTGGTTTACATAAATAAATAGTTTAACATTTTGTCAAAAATCAACATTTTGTCGATTAAAAGTTGTCGCAACGTTGTTGCACCTTTTTTTCTTATATATAATATTCAAATAGTATAAGTATTACTTAATTCACTAATCAAGTTTAATTTTATTTAACTAGTTTAGAAACAATTAGCAAAAGTAAATACAAAAGGACAAATCATGTTACATCGAATGCAAACAAACCTTTACTTTTTTTTACTTAAAAATATTAAGTGATTAAGATATAAAGTGATGATGTGATAAGGTGATGGTACATGTTGAAAAAGTAAGATAAAGTAAGGATATTTTGGTAATTTTCTAAAGGGATAGTTTTATAATTACCAACCCCTTACATTTCCTATAAATACCCATCCATTCTTCTCATGTTCTTCACACTTTTCATTCTTCTTCTTCCTTTTAAGGTATGTTAATGGCTTCTCTCTTTAAGAGAAGTAGAAGGGTTAAAAATAGTGGAGTGCTTAAGCATTAGTCCACTTGTTACTCTCTAACCTCTTCTTAATCTGCCTCTTCCTCTTCTCTTCTTTAATGGCGCTTGGCCGTGAGAAATATGAAGGTGGGGAAGCATGGTCAAGATCAATGAAAAGGTAGCAGAGTGACGACCTAGAATTTTTAAGCATTTAAAATTGGAATATTTAAATTAATTGTAAATATTTAAAAGTTAATTTTATATTTGAATTCAAATATCACTATTTATTTGATAATTGAACTATTGAATTTAATAATTTGAAAATTGGGTAAGATGTTGAATCTGGAATTCTAAGCCTGTTAAAAATAATTTGAAGGCTTGTAAAATTTATACTAATAGTACTGAGGATAATAGAAGTTGTAAAATTGAAACTAACAGTGATTTGTTCAGTTTTAAAAATATATTGTTTAAATTGATATTTAAAAATAGCTTTCCGGGGCATAGTCTCAGAATTCAACGAAAACAGTTCTATTGGATCCGTGATATTGTATTATTATCGGATTTTAATTTTCGCAGCGTTTGGAGTTACCGTGTGATCGTACGATATATATACGCGCTGAATTCATTTCGAAAATTTAATATTATAACTGGATCCAAAAAAAGCTATCTTCTCCATACGATCAAATTAGGACTCGAAACCTTTTCCATTGCGTTCAGAATAGGGGTATAACATTACGAACGCCTGGCGGCATGCCTAGATAGAAGTTTGAGATTTTGAGTTGCTATATTCGAGAACATTTGAATTTAAAAATATAATATATGTATATATTGACCAGTTAAGCTGTATTTCTGTCACATGAAAACTTTTTCGTTCTTTCCAAAATCACTGTACCTTGGCTCCCTCAACACGCATCTTCCTCTTTAAAACATTAGCTGAACCGTTCAATTTTATTTTCAAAATCTCAAAAGAAATACCCATTGTTCAAATCAATTTTCGGCCAAAGATAAGTACCCAGATTCAAATTTTTCCACGCTGCTTCCACTCCAAACCCTAAGCTCGCGCACCTTTCTTTCTCCTCTACCCATAAGCGATTCGAAACCGCGAATTCCTCCTTTGCAGTTCTTTAGCTTAGGCCGATCAAAAAAATAAAGTGAGGCTTGGAATCGCGACCTTCGTTCGAGAGGCATACTCGAGGTCAATCGCAGATTTGGGAGGCGGCAGCGTAGGAAGGGGCATGGCGAGGCAAGGCTGGGTGGCGGTGCTGGGGGAGACTCGCGAACTCGCGCGTGTGGAGGCAAGAAAAGGGAAAGTTCGAAGTCGCGAGTGTAGGAGGAGGGGGTCGGCGAGTTCGATCGGGGACTGGGTTGGACGTGAGGCTTCGTAGAGGCAGGTTAGGGTTTTTAGCAGTGAGGTATCTAATCCTGTTTATAATTTAATATTGAATAAAAATTTATATATATACTGAAGAAAAAAGGAACCGAAAATAAGAATTTACAGTAAGGTATTTTGATTTTATTTTAGTTTAAATAATTTATATTGAGATAGTATAGCTTAATAGAAAAATTATTTTTACAGTAAGGTTTAAGATTTCTATTTTAAATAGATTGACAGTAAACAGATAATATTAATATATATAGAAGATTTTGGCAAATAAAAAGAGATTTTAAATATTGAGAGAATTTAAATAAGTTAGATAATTTTTATCAAATCTATAAAGGTATATATCTGTAGTTCGTAAAGACATAAATCTACATTTACATATTTTTATTTTTCTACTTTACCTTTAAATTAAGAGTTTGGTGATTAATTTATTTTATTAAAACTATTGAAATTTATTTTTGTACTAAGAGAATTATTCGAAAGAAAATTTGTTTAAAATTTAATCATCAATTTAAAGCTAAACCATTAGCTGAATTTAAAATTTTAAAATGGTGGATTTAATTGTTTGAGTTTATTTCGAATATTAATTAAATGTAAATTATTTATATAAGGTCAAAATTGTAAAGAAATCAAGTCAGGATTGGATTGGTTTGCAAACAAAATCAAAAGTGAGTTAATCTTACTCAGCTAAATTTTAATTTTAATTTAAATGGTTAAATTTAAATAATTGATTGATTGATTGTATTTGGTGTGTTATATTATATATAGTAGTATATAGTATATCTTGGAATGTTTGATTTCCTGCATTTTATAGTGGATGAGACCTTATGCGCCGCATAATAGCAGATGATTTATATTAATCCCTTATACCGCGATATTCTACCTCGAAGTGGAATTGTTATTTTATATTGTGCTAACATCTGTGGATGCAGGGAAAACAGGTTGGAGGGATTCTACTGGATTCCGCAACATTTATTTAAATTATTTAATATTCTCTGTTGTGATTATTTGATATTTTATGATGAATTATATTGGAATATTGAATGCTATGGTTTGATTGACTATATTTGGGTGTAATGAGTTACCAAAAATATATAAATTGGATTTTGAAAAGAAAATAAAAGAAGTGAATTTGTGAGCGAAATAATTATAGAAAATTCGAATAAATTAAGAATGAATTAAAAAGGAAATGGAAGTGATATTAAAATACTAATAAATAACTTCGAGTATGAAAAGAAATAAGATTTTGAATAAACAGAAATTAATGAATTGAAAAAAAACTAAGTGATATTATTTTAAAGGAATAAAGAATTATTTTCAAATTTAAAGTTTAAACTTATTTAGAAGGATTAAGAAGTAATTTGAGAAATCTAAAATTGGTATTTTCAGTTAAAAGTATTTTAAATCATAATTAAGGAATAAATCTAAAATTAATAGATTTTGGAATAAAAGGGAGTAAATTGGAAATCAATTTGGAAATTGATTCAAGTGTTTGAAATTGGAAATTTAAAGGAGAATGTGAAGAGAAGTATATTTCTCTGAACAGCCAAGTACGTTCAAAGTAAATTTTTAAATATAAGATAAAAAGTTTTAATGTTTTTAAAAAAGCATGTTTTAGGGATTTATTATTTCTAAATGTCTAAATTCTAAAGTAAATATTTTTCAAATATATTATTGTAGTAATTATTTAAAAAGTGACATAGTATTTTGTTTTAAAAAGTGAAAACCTAGTTTTATATTTTATAAAGTAACCTTATTTTCAAATATTCATGTAGTATGTATTTTTAACTAATTATTGAAGTAGTTTAACTTAAATGTTTTTAAGTATATTTCAAAGTAAAGCGTTTTAAATTATTTTAAAAATCTAAAGTTTTGTGCTTGGTGATTTCAGTGGAAATAGAAAACTTTGGGAAAATCTATTCTGAGAAAGGAAGATAGTTTGAAACTGTTTTCAAATGGGTTTGAAAGTGAAAATATACCTTGTAAAGATATTTTTGGGATTAATAAATAATTTGGGAAATTATTTATTGTTTGGTGATTGTTGTGAATATTAATTGATAGTTAAATAACCGACTATTAATATTGGTCAAATGCGCTGATCGTTTCGAAGAGACCGAGATCGGGATTTATTTCTCGAAAACCACTACGATCCGGTTTGTACGTTTTCATGGAAAACGAGTTTGGATTCGAAGATGGATCAGTATAGTGCAAGGGCTAGTCGCTACTAATTCTGAAGATATTTCCAAAACGGCTGTAGTTGGAATAGTGCCTTCGGTTCCGTTTGAACCCGGGACGGACTTGTATGGATGAATGCTTTCAGAACATCGTCAGATGGACGATGAGAATTCTAAGTGAAACGATCTAAAAGGTAACGCTTAGCCTCAAGCCTCATCAACCGGGAATGACTGAAAATCAGGGGTTATGCAGCAAGGATAGGTGGGTAGAACCCATTCAGGGCGAGGTCATCCCTGTCTAGATGTCCTTTTTATTTCGACTTAGTGGTGCGGTTGCTGATCCCAACCGTGGGGTGATCTCACTCGGGATTATCCAGTAAGGGGTAGTCCCGGTCTTGTGTTGCAAGGGGTCGGGAGTGATCCTCGGTACTGTGATCTAGGCCACGTACCGTGACAGGTGGTACACCGGTGCCTAGTCATTAGTTGAAAATTCATTCTCCCTACGAGCCTTGTACGAGTTTTGTTTGTATTACCCACTTATTAGCTAGTAGCTGGAATTTAATAATGCAACAATTTCGGCTATTTTAATAAGTATTTGTAAATAGACCCTATTATAATATCAGAGGATTTTATAAGAAAATGTTTTAGCTATCGTAAGGTAAGAACCTGGCATGTTTATTTGTCCCGTGGTCTTATGAGATGCTTTTGTTTTCAAAGGATTTTTGAAACTTTAATAATCAAATTGAGTGTGATTTTCTCACGCTGGTATTCCAGACTGAATCGAGTGTTATTTAACTGTAATGCTCGGGTCAGACCGAGTATTATAGGATACAGGAAAGGATGTTGTGGAGCTTAGGAGACGAGCTGGATGGCGATACGTACTTCCGTATTTGGTTATTATTCCGATGTGTATACAGTTGTATGTTATTGATGTGGAACTCTGATAATGTACTATGTTGATGTATGGATAAACAATTATAGTTTTCTTTTGTGTAAAGATCTGTTATTATATATTATATTTTATTCTGCTGCGTTGGTAAGATTCTGTTGTTGTTTTCTCTTCTTCTACCTCTTCTTCTTAAACCCAAATGGTTCGTATTTCTGTTCAACTTGAGTTAATGGATGTAGTTTAGTGTTGACTCAAGGGGTTCGGATTTGCGGGTCATTTCACTTGGTATCAGAGCTAGGTTGGTAATAACCTTGGCTCTGGTGGGGGTTACTCATTAAATAGAGTCCGAAGTACTCCAGTATGAGCTTGAGTGTATTAATAGATATGAGTGCGTATTTGTTAGTGAATATAAAAAAATGTTTTATATTGTGTTAACTTATCTGTTGAGTGTTTATGGATTCTAATCGATATGTGGGACACCATTTTATCGATGGGGATTTCTAAACTCTTAAACAAGATAAACCGACACAGTATTGTTTTTAAAGTGGGTAAATGAAATAATTTTACCCAAAATTATATTTTGATATAAAAGAAATATTTTTCTGAAATTATAATATGTTTGGATGTTTGGTTGTTAATACTACAATTAAATAAAAATCTAAAATTAATTGGTTTATAACAAAATAGAATTGTCTAAGTATGGTTTAAATAAAAAGGAATATAACTAAAATTTGATTCAAACCAGAATTTAAGTCCCGGAAATTTTGGAAAAGTGTTTAAATGAATTTAAACAAAAGGGTTTAGGAATTTAAAATCTTGGGAATGTTTGAAATGTTTTTCCTAAAGATTTGAAGGCAATAGTGGAGTATTGTCCTTGAAAATATTGTTGAATGGAAATTGTTTTGGAAGGAATTTGTGGAAGCAAGGAAGCATTGAACTCACTTCAGTCGCTGGAAAATAATCCTGATGATGATGGCCACATCATCAGTATTCGTTTTCGAATTCCTAAGTGATGAATTTGCTACCAGGATTGTTGGTTATGATATTGTTTGGGCTTGTTGGGTATACAAGTTTGTAACGACCCGAAATTTTCGAACCCGAAAATTTCAGATAGTTATGAAAAGAAGAAAGAGATAGAATAAGAAGAAGAATAGAAACATCAATAACTCACATTCGCAGCGAATGAAATATAATAATAAATAATATCAGTTTACAAAAGAATACTATATCTGTCGATTACATTTAATATACATCAGAGTTTCACATATATACAGTCACTGAATATATACAATTATCATGTCTCGGATTAACAATAATATAAATACAGCGGAAATATTCTACACGCTCCTTCCATACAGCTCGCCTCTGAGCTCCAGAACGTACTTACCTGAAAATCCATAATACTCGGTCTGACCCGAGCATTACATCAAAGTAACATCGAAGTGGTTTCGGGTATTAACTATTACCCGACTCCGGTCTCTTCGAACCCAGTTCACAAATTATACAAGTGAAATATAATTCAATTTTAAATAAAGGATATCCCCTTTACTTAGCAATTCCTCATTGATAAATAACCACATTATCATTGCCCACCCAACACACCAGATCACGAACTATTTCATATCAGGGGTATCAATCAATCCAGGGATTTAAATTATCATTTAATCATACTTTAGCAAGATAAATTAATCACACCATCTCGAATAAAACCCAATTAGCCATAATTGAATTAAATCAATTACCTTTAAGTCCTGCTTATTTATTAATTTTCAACCCAATTGTTTAATCATCCCATAATCATTTATCTAAATTAATCCTCCTTGATTGATTATTTTCTAATTACATTAAAGTAATAACTCCTAATTAATTACACAAATTAATTATCCTTAAACAATTTCATTATTGATTTAACTTGGCTACCCATTCATTAATCACTAATTTCTTAATTGTTTCTTAATTAATCAATCATTATTTCTTATTCAAGATTAGGCTTTGTTAACCTTTAATCATAAATTGGTATTTCTTATTCAAGATTAGCCTTTGTTAACCTTTAATCATAAATTGGTGTTAAGTTGTTAAATTTTAAAATTTCTTAAGTACAATCTTATTTAACATTCATGGTCACTTTATTATTAGGTAGAAATTTAAAAGCATTTATATTTCCTTAAGAAAGTCCTGTAAATAACTTCAAGTTAATTACTTAATTAAACTCTTATTTAACTTACACTATAATTTCATTAATCATCTTACATTTGAAAACCTCTTTTAATAAATTTTAAATCACTTAGCTTAGAACTTGTCAACTTTACTTACTAAATAAATTCTGAACTTTGTTTAACCAAACAACTTGAGAAATTAGGCTAATTACTAGAATAATGGAACCCGTGGAAGACGCTGCGTGACTCGAGTAACTCGAGTTCCTCTCATTCCTTTCCCAGCCCCAATCTCTTCCTCATACCTTCTCCTTCTCCCTGACTCTTTTCTTCCTCTTTGTTTTATATTTTGTTAAAGTTAAAGCTTAAATCAAAACTGGAACAAGAATTTGCATAAACACGAGTCTCGACCACGCGTTCAATCCCCTAAAACTCGAGAACAACAGAGTACCCAGCCCCCATCTTTCCACTGACACGCTGACTAGTCGTGCACGTGCACGGAGCGGCGAGCCTCTCTGGCGATCGAGAAAATCTCCACCAGATCACAAATCACCTCGACATCGATTACATAGAATCGAGCGATACCACTTCTTCGTCAACCAAAATCGAGCGAAGCTCGAGAAACTCCAACCCAGACACTATCCACGATCTCACCCCATAGACGCAACTCCGACAATCTAAAAGCTAACGCCGCCGGCCACGTCTCCGACTCACACTCAACTATCTCCTTTCAGAAATTCATGCAACTCGATGCACGAGAGGAAGCGCGGCGACCCCATATTCAAACGCCATAAAAACTAGGTTTACAGAAGAAAAATCGATGCCGCCGTCGCTACCGTGGATGATACCACCTCCGGTCATTTTTCCTACGACCATCGTAGTCTCCTCCACCACCTCACACAACCCGGTCACCCCCTGTTCCACCGATCGCCTGATTCTGGCCAAAAACCCCTTTTTGGTCATCTTCGAACTACTATTACCCCAACCCACTAAAAATCATCAAACACATCTTAAAATTCAAGACTTTAAGCAAGGATTCAAACTATATATTTGAATCAACGTTTTATTTAATTCGAAAATTTTGAATTTTAAAGAATCCTCTGTAAAACATTTATTTTCAACCTGTATATATCTATACTTCATGCAATTATTTTTAGGTTGTAGATCTTACTTAAGTATACATCTTTACTAAAGACATTGAAGCTTGAAAATGATTAAAGTAGAAGAAATGGAATTGTTTGTCTATATTGGTTTCATCCCAAACCAAGCACAGAGAAGCAAAACCTGTCTCTGTATTGTCAAAACAATTTCCATATTCACAGTGTTTAAAGAAGATATCCAAACCATATTAACATAAATCATTCACAGATCATAGTCTAACATAAAATTTGATATTATGTTTGCTCACCTTAAATTTTGTTGAACCAGAAAGCAAGTTTGATGGAGCAACTACAGATGAATCACTGAAAGCTTTTCTTTTGTTTTGATGTTGAACTTAATTGGGTTTTCAAAGACAAGATGATACTTATTTTTCTTTCTTCTCAGGTTTGCATCTAAATTTTTGTTAAGCTTTGTAATCGAGCAAATAATATGATGAATATATATAGAAGGGCTTTGAACAATAGGTAATATCTGGACAAGTTTTACTTGTTTTGACATGCTTTGTATGTAATATACTGGAATGATGTTGTAATTCGGCTCTAAGATTTAATTTGTACAACTGAAGTGACCATTAGTTGTGCTAATTAATGCATGTCTTCAAATTTGTTAACAACTATTTATGGTTTCTGATATTAGTTGTTGATATTTGTCCTGGGCAAAGATATTTTGTATATGTATTTGTATGAAGATATGTACTTTAGCAGGTAGGCTTATGGCTTGTGAAAGAAGGTATGTTTATATATATATTTGTCTTTTCTGTTTGAACTTCAATATACATATATGTTTATGTACATATATTTGTCTTCTTGCTTGATTCATATACACTTGTTTGACTTAATATTTCTAGCTTAATAATGTTTATCTGGTTTATTTTTAATACACTTGTGTTTTCATACGTTGGTCTTGCAAAATTTAAACTGATGTTGCAAGTATTAACTACTTAATTCTTGTTTTGATTTATATTTTTATTTTGATTTGTATTTCGACTATCAATATTAAACTTAGATTCATGAGTTTTACTTATTTATTTATATTGTGACTTACATTAATATTAATATTCTATATTGAACATTGTCATCTATTTATATTTTATATTGCTAGAATTAGATTTTAAATTTTAAACATTATCATCCATATACATTCATTTATCAAATTTCATTTTCTTTTGAAATACCAATATATATATTATAAACAAATGGCAATATTTCCAAAATTATATTCATTTTAATATGATCAGTTCACATTTTATTTAATTAGATTAAATATTTATTAAAATAACAGGGCCAAAATCTAGGGTCGTCACAAAGTTGTTTTAGAAATTTCAAAAGGAAAATTTGTTTTGGTAAAAACAAGTGTTTGGAATCTGGAAATTTGATTCGATATACCAAGTGGGTATGTGTAGTTATCATTTCAAAATGGTTTTGAAAATGAAACCGGGCAATTGAATACTAAGAAATTCTATTTAAATAATGCGAAAAGTTTAAATGTATCAACTATTGAACTTATGAAGTAAAGTTGATATTAATAAGAAGAAATTGGAAATTTTAATCAGGGAATTAAAATTTTAGTTGAGGTAAGTTAAGTGAAATTGAAATTGAATTAAATTGGATATAAAGTTGAAAGGTAAAATGATTATAATTGTGAAATGAAAATTTACACCTTAAGCTAGTAAGTGTTATATATATATATAATCTGAAATTGTGGTTATAAGATGAAATGACTCAAATGAGCAACATAAGCTTTTAAGTAAATAAAAAAGTTTTGAACTCATATATTGAGAAATAAAATTTATTTAAATTTGGATTTAATTGAATCAAAATTCAGTTGGTCATGGATGATATTAAATGGAATTAAGTCCTTGCTTAATGAAATTCAAAAGAATGTTATGTAGCTAGATTTAACTGAAGTTGAGTTGGAATAAAACTTAATTTAAATGAATTCAGTCGAATTATAGATAATATTGAATGGAATAAAATTCTTACTAAAATAAATAAATGTAAACCAAGTAAGTATTGAATTCGATTAATTAGAATTGGTGTGAGTTGTAAACAAATCCAATTCAAGCATAAATTGAAAGACCTTATTATAAATAAATTCAATAATGAATTGTCAATGTGAATTAAAATTTAAGAATGGATAAAAAAAAATAAACTTAAGTTATTGGGTGGAATGGTTTGAAGAAAATAAATAACTTAAGTAAATTGTGTGATGGTTATTTAATATATTGGTTGTCGAGTTTAATAAAATGGTTTGGAATCAAACTTTTTGGATATGAAAGAAAATGCAATGAAAGTTTGTGAATAAATTTAAATTGTGATGGAATCAAGTGTAAATTGAGTTGGATTCAATTTAAATGGTTATAAAGCTTAAGTAATCATTTATTCACATTAATATTGTCGAATTGCATTAGAAAATGGATTGTTTGATGTAAACGAGATTAAATAAAATTCTATGAACTGATAGAAGTGAAATAAAATTGATTTTGAAATCAATTGGATGGAATATGAGTTTGTTTTGCTTAGAATGAATTAAATATAAACGAGTAAGTTGTAAATCACTTAAAATGAATGGAATGGTTAGAGAATTGGTTGTAAGCAATCGTAATAAGTGTCGGAACCTTATATGTGCTTATGGAAATTTTATAACGTGCATTATAAGTGAAATTTATGTGTTAGCTATTGAAAGTAAGTGGAATGTTAATAAATTGCATATATTTAGTACTAATATGTTTGAATTAAGTAAGTACAGGTATCGGGAATCCGTTGGGCTGGATTTGATCGTGCAAAATGCTAAAATAATAAGCCGCTTGCTTAAAAATACTAAATAAAGGTATGCCTACGCAATAAAAATAGGAAATATGAAATGCTTTTGGTTTTTCCGACCGTGTGGGTCGGTGTATATATATTTATATCTCTTGTCAAATTGCAAAAGCTCCTCCGTACAAAGGAGACTCTGCCAAAAAATTTTGAAAATTTTGGAAGTTAGAATTATTTTTAAAATTTTCACTAACGGCAAAGGATTTAAAATTAGTAAGCAAATAGATAGGAAACTGAATATTGAAATCTAATTTAAAATTTTGTATGTAAAGTAAAGTGAAATTGAAGAAATTGTTTAAAGAAACTAAAGGAAGAAAAAGTTGCAAGTAAACTTTTATTTGAGATTTTAAATAAATTATTAAGTGGAACTAATAAAAGGAAATGGTTAATTACATATGGGTTGAGATAAGGCGAATACAATTCAATATTCAAATTTTGAAGACAAAATTGAATGCAAGTAGAATTGAAGATGGAAATCTGAATGGAAATTGGGAAAAAGTATTTAGATTTGAAAGTAATTAGTAATTGAAGCAAATTGAATTCAAATGGGATTGTAAAGGCATAGTGAATAGAAATGGATATAAATTTCAATAGTGAAGCGAAAATAAATTTAAGAGGTGTAAAAAATATTTATATTAAACTTAAGAAATAAAGGATGAAATTCTTAAGTAAGTTTGGTTTTGGAAATATACTAAGTGAATAATTGAATGAAGATTAAAACTGAAAGTTGTGAATTGGGATAATTGTGGATAGTGAATAAAAATCAAAATAACGTGAATAAAAAAAAGAATGGATATAAATACGTAGGATGTACGTATATTATTTTATTCGCATAGCAATTTGATCTAGATTCGAGCACAGAATTTCGAGATAGTTATATCGATCCGAGTTAGGATTTTTCACTCGATTTTCGACGGCGAACTCTAGATATGGATTTTGATTGATTCTGGAAATTATCTATCAAAGTTATGACTATGAAAGGAGAATGACGGTTTCGGATCAAGAAACCAGATCTGAGTCCGCACTAGGAAGTCGGATGGACGATACTAGTTCGGAAGTAAAATTGTGTGATCGAGTAAGCGATCGGATTCGGTATTACGTACGAATGATATAGGCACATTGTACGGGCTTGAATGAATAGTATTGAAATTCTGTAAAGGAGTCAAATAAATAATTTTGAATGTTGTGATTGGATAGTATTGCTAGTAGGATATACTGGTATTTAAAAAGCAGGAGAAAAATTAGTTTTGATTTCAGAAGATAAATTTGAATTGCTCGACAAAAAAGGTATGTGTTTAAATTTCAATATGAAATTTGATTGGTTTTTTGATCTAGCCACTTTGCTTTTGTTTTTTTTGGAATTTGGGTGCCCGTAGAGGCATTTTGTAGCAGTATCGAGCTAGCCGCGCAAAGGAGACGCTGACAAAAATTTTTGAAAATTTAGAGAGTTAGAAAATTTTTGAGAAAATTTTGATAATTCAAAATTTTGGTTTTAAATTGAAACTTGAATGATTGAGCAAATAGTATAGTTTGAAAACTATGGGGGGAGTTTGGGAAGTTAGTAAGAATGATAGTGGGTCTTTAATAAAAGATATGTTATGGCAAGTTGATAAAACTGTTTGGTTTTGGGAAAAGTAAACGGATATTGGACCATTCCTCTTAACTAGTAATTTTGGGGACGAAATTTTTTTAAGGGGGGAGGAATGTGATGACCCAGAATTTTTAAGCGTTTAAAATTGGAATATTTAAATTAATTATAAATATTTAAAAGTTAATTTTATATTTGAATTCAAATGTCACTATATATTTGATAATTGAACTAATGAATTTAATAATTTGAAAATTGGGTAAGATGTTGAATCTGGAGTTCTAAGCCTGTTAAAAATAATTTGAAGGTATGTAAAATTTATATTGATAGTACTGGGGATAATAGAAGTTGTAAAATTGAAATTAACAGTGATTTTTTCGGTTTTAAAAATATATTGTTTAAATTGATATTTAAAAATTGCTTTCTGGGGCTGATCGTTTCGAACAGACCTGGATCGGGATTTATTTCTCGAAAACCACTTTGATCCGGTTTGTACGTTTTCATGGAAAACGAGTTTGGATTCGAAGATGGAGCGGTGAAGTGCAAGGGCTAGTCGCTTCTAATCCTGAGGATATTTCCAAAATGGATGTAGTAGGAATAGTGCCTTCGGTTCCGTTCGAACCTGGGATGGACTTGTATGGATGAATGCTTTCAGGACATCGTCAGGTGGATGATGAGCATTCTAAGTGAAACGATCTAAAAGGTAATGCTTAGCCTCAAGCCTCATCAACCGGGAATGACTGAAAATCAGGGGTTATGCAGCAAGGCTAGGTGGGTAGCACCCATTCAAGGTGAGGTCATCCCTGTCTAGATGTCCCTTTTTATTTCGGCTTAGTGGTGCGGTTGCTGATCCCAACCGTGGGGTGATCTCACTCGGGATTATCCAGTAAGGGGTAGTTCCCGTCTTGTGTTGCAAGGGGTCGGGAGTGATCCTCGATACTGTGATCTAGGCCACGTACCGTGATAGGTGGTACCTCAGTGCCTTGTCATTAGTTGGAAATTCATTCTCCCTACGAGCCTTGTACGAGTTTTGTTTGTATTACCCACTTTGTGGCTAGTAGCTGGAATTTAATAATGTAAGAGTTTTGGCTATTTTAATAAGTATTTGTAAATAGACCCTATTATAATATCATAGGATTTTATAAGAAAATGTTTTAGCTATCGTAAGGTAAAAACCCGACATGTTTATTTGTGGCGTGGTCTTACGAGATGCTTTTGTTTTCAAAGGATTTTTGAAACTTTAATAATCAAACTGAGTGTGATTTTGTCACGCTGGTATTCCAGACTGACTCGAGTGTTATTTAACTGTAATGCTCGGGTCAGACCATATTATAGGATACAGGAAAGGATGCTGTGGAGCTTAGGAGACGAGCTGGATGACGATACGTACTTCCGTATTTGGTTATTATTCCACTGTGTATACAGCTGTATGTTATTGATGTGGAACTCTGATGATGTATGGATAAACAGTTATAGTTTTCTTTTGTTTAAAGATCTGCTATTATATATTATATTTTATTCCGCTGCGTTGGTTAGATTCTGTTATTGTTTTCTGTTTTCTCTTCTTCTACCTCTTCTTCTTAAACCCAAATGGTTCGTATTTCTGTTCAACTTGAGTTGATGGATGCATTTTAGTGTCGACTCAAGGGGTTTGGATTTCCGGGTCATTTCACTTGGTATCTGAGCTAGGTTGGTGATAACCTTGGCTCTGGTAGGGATTACTCATTAAATAGAGTCCGAAGTACTCTAGTATGAGCTTGAGTGTATTGATAGATATGAGTGCGTATTTGTTAGTGAATATAAAAAAAAGTTCTATATTGTGTTGACTTATTTGTTGAGTGTTTATGGATTCTGGTCGATATGTGGGACGCCATTTTATCGATAGGGATTTCTAAACTCTTAAACAAGATAAACCAACATAGTATTGTTTTTAAAGTGGGTAAATGAAATAATTTTACCCAAAATTATATTTTTATAAAGAAGAAATATTTTTCTGAAATTATTATATATTTGGATGTTTGGTTGTTAATACTACAATTAAATACAAATCTAAAATTGAGTGGTTTATAACAAAATAGAATTGTCTAAGTATGGTTTAAATAAAAAGGAATATAACTAAAATTTGAATTAAACCATAATTCAAGTCTCGAAAAATTTAGAAAAGTGTTTAAATGAATTTAAACAAAAGGATTTGGGAATTTAAAATCTTGGGAATGTTTGAAATGTTTTTCCAAAAGATTTGATGGCAATAGTGGAGTATTGTTTTGGAAAATATTGTTGAATGGAAATTGTTTTGAGAGGAATTTGTGGAAGTAAGGAAGCACTAAACTCACTTCAGTCGCTGGAAAATAATCCTGATGATGATGGCCACATCATCAGTATTCATTTTCGAGTTTCTAAGTGATGAATTTGCTACCAGGATTGTTGGTTATGATATTGTTTGGGCTTGTTGGGAATACAAGTTGTTTTAGAAATTTCAAAAGGAAAACTTGTTTTGGTAAAACCAAGTGTTTGGAATCCGGGAATTTGATTTGATATACCAAGTGGGTATGTGTAGTTATCATTTCAAAATGGTTTTGGAAATGAAACCGGGTAATTGAATTCTAAGAAATTCTATTTAAATAATGCGAAAAGTTTAAATGAATCAACTATTGAACTTATGAAGTAAAGTTGATATTAATAAGAAGAAATTGGAAATTTTAATCTGAGAAAGGAAGATAGTTTGAAACTGTTTTCAAATGGGTTTGAAAGTGAAAATATATCTTATACATATATTTTTGGGATTAATAAATAATTTGGGAAATTATTTATTGTTTGGTGATTGTTGTGAATGTTAATTGATAGTTAAATAACCAACTATCAATATTGGCCAAATGCGCTGATCGTTTCGAAGAGACTGGGATCAAGATTTATTTCTCGAAAACCACTTCGATCCGGTTTGTACGTTTTCGTGGAAAACGAGTTTGGATTCGAAGATGGAGCAGTGAAGTGCAGGGGCTAGTCGCTACTAATCCTGAGGATATTTCCAAAATGGATGTAGTAGGAATAGTGCCTTCGGTTCCCTTCGAACCTGGGACGGACTTGTATGGATGAATGCTTTCAGAACATTGTCAGGTAGACGATGAGCGTTCTAAGTGAAACAATCTAAAAGGTAACGCTTAGCCTCAAGCCTCATCAACCGGGAATGACTGAAAATCAGGGGTTATGCAGCAAGGCTAGGTGGGTAGCACCCATTCAGTGTGAGGTCATCCCTGTCTAGATGTCCCTTTTTATTTCGGCTTAGTGGTGCGGTTACTGATCCTAACCATAGGGTGATCTCACTCGGGGTTATCCAGTAAGGGGTAGTCCTGGTCTTGTGTTGCAGAGGTTCGGGAGTGATCCTCGGTACTGTGATCTAGGCCACACACCGTGACAGGTGGTACCCCAGTGCCTAGTCATTAGTTGGAAATTCTTTCTCCCTATGAGCCTTGTACGAATTTTGTTTGTATTACCCACTTTGTGGCTAGTAGCTGGAATTTAATAATGTAACAATTTCGGCTATTTTAATAAGTATTTGTAAATAGACCCTATTATAATATCAGAGGATTTTATAAGAAAATATTTTAGCTATCGTAAGGTAAAAACCCGACATGTTTATTTGTGGCGTGGTCTTACGAGATGATTTTGTTTTCAAAGGATTTTTGAAACTTTAATAATCAAATTGAGCGTGATTTTTTCACGCTGGTATACCAGACTGACTCGGGTGTTATTTAACTGTAATACTCGGGTCAGACCGAGTATTATAGGATACAGGAAAGGATGCTGTGGAGCTTAGGAGATGAGCTGGATGGCGATACGTACTTCTGTATTTGGTTATTTTTCCGCTGTGTATACAGTTGTATTTATTGAAGTGGAACTCCGATGATGTACTCTGATGATGTATGGATAAAAAGTTATAGTTTTCTTTTGTGTAAAGATCTGTTATTATATATTATATTTTATTCCGCTGCGTTGGTTAGATTCTGTTGTTGTTTTCTATTTTCTCTTCTTCTACCTCTTCTTCTTAAACCCAAATGGTTCGTATTTCTGTTCAACTTGAGTTGATGGATGTAGTTTAGTGTCGACTCAAGGGGTTTGGATTTGCGGGTCGTTTCAAGCAGTGTGGCCGAGAGTAAGGAGAAAGAAAGAGTTAAATTGGACAAGTTTTGGTTGAATTTAGTAATGATTTAGATGAAGTATTATGGCGATTTGAATTTTGGTAGAAAGTTAATTAATAAAAGGTGAGAAATTCTCATCGATTATCAAGGTTAATTGCTATGTTAGAGAATCATCATTTTATGATATGGATGTTTGAATAATTGTTTGATTGTTGGATAATCCACATTAATGTTATGACTTTTATCCTACTATACCCATATTAAAATTATTAATGTCGTATGATTGTTATATGGTTGTAATGTTAATATGGACGTCAAATTTCTGTCGTTATTGATTAAGTGATGCGTTTTTAAATAAGACCAATTTTGTTAATATGATCTACTTTGGAGAAATAAGTCTCATTTCAATTAGAAGTGAAATTAATGTAAAAATAAAAGGAGTTTGAAATTTGAAGTGAAACAGGAATAAAAGGGATAGTTAAACTGAAATTGAAATTGAGATGAATAATGAAATTGAGATTGAAATCGATTTGAAAATTGAAAGTGAAATTAGGATTGAATTTGAGTTTAAACTGGAAATAGATTTGAAATTTAAGTTTTAATTGAGTTTAATTTAAAGTTAGAATTGAAATTGAATTGAAATTGGAATTTAAAATTTAATATTAGAATAATAGGAATGTAATAGTATTATAATATGGGAATATTGAAAATACATTTTAAATACTTTTAAAGTGGAAATATTAATTCAAAATGATTTGTAATGGTTTTATAAGTGATACAATTCAATTGGAATAGATTATTTCAAATATTAAAAAATAAGTTCAAGCTAGATGCTTCGCGCAACGGTAGTTCGCGATTTCGTGCCGAAAAGTTCAAATAAATTTGTAGAGTGGAATATAGATCGAAATTCTTCAAGATAAAAAATTCCAGACTATTAATCCATATCTTCTAAATGAAGAAAGAAAATCAAAGTTTCTTTGAGTAGATTTTGAAATATATCCAAACTAATATTCCAGAAAAAATCGCGTTAGCGCACTTAAGTGACCATAACAGAAAATCTGTTTAAATGAAAGTTTTTAATTATGAAAAAATATGGAATAAATTTAATAAATAAATTTAAATAATTTAGAAGAGATTTGAATTGGAAAATATGAATTGTCAAATGTTTAAAAGTTGTTTAAATCAAATAAGCTTAAATAGTCCATAGTACTTTCATGCTGCGAATTGTATAACTTTTTGAATGTGAGTTTAAACGTAATGATTTTTTCTGAAGTCAATTGTAAATGTTTTCAAAATGAAAATTAAGCGTTTAAAAGATAATTTGGAATCTTTATAATCAATTCCAAAATATGATAACTGAGTATGAGGAAACGACTAGTACATTTGTCCCACTTGTGAGATCTGGGAAGATAAAACAAGGTGTTTAACTAAGGATAGGAATGTAGCAACCAGTGCCCTGAACTTACCTGGCCTATATTTTCTTTTCTTAAGCGAGAGGTTGAACAGATTGAAAGGAAAGTCCGGATGCTCGAAAAATATTGTATTGAGTTTCTGAAATAAAAGAAGATCGGAATTATCCAAAATTAAAGAAATCTCCAAAATGAATGGTTTCCATGATCCTACTTACTCAAAAATGTTTGCTAAGATTGATTTTAGGGTTTATCGTAAACGATATCTTAAATAACATTGTTTTTGACCCGCCTAAAAGTTAAGGAATTTGGATCGAGAGTTAAGTGAAGAAATTTGTGATATTATCCAAAGAAAAAGAATGAATTGCTTAGAATTATTCTAAGTCAAAAGAAAGAGATTTCAAAATCATCCGAAAAGAATTAAAGAAAAGAGACTTAATGATCATGTATACTCATATTACCTTTTTATCGATGATTGGTTTCGAAGGAACCGAGGCCGAATTTGGGTGATTCCTGTCTGAAAATGAAATTTAACAAATCTCCCAAATGAATGATTTCTATGATCTTGTTTACTAAAAAATGTTTGCTAAGATTGATTTTAGGGTTAAACGATATCTTAAATAACATTATTTTTGACCCGCCTAAAAGTTAAGGAATTTGGATCGAGAATTAACTGAAGAAACTTGTGATATTATCCAAAGAAAAAGAATGAATTGCTTAGAATTATTCTAAGTCAAAAGAAAGAGTATTCAAAATAATCTGAAAAGAATTAAAGTGAAAAGAAACTTAATGATCCTGTATACTCATATTCACTTTTATCGATGATCGGCTTCAAAGGTACCGGGGTTGGATTTGGGTGATTCCTATCCGAAAACCACTTTGAACCAATGTATACGTTCGAAAGTGAAGACATGTTGAAGATAATGATTATTGAAGACCATGGATCTTCATAGCATGATGACTGCTTGTTGACATGCTCTGGGTAGCTCCCATTATAGAGTTATTTATAGCAGCGGTCTGCTCATTATGGAGATTTTTCGTATTGCAAGGACTACTCGCTACTAGTGGTAGTAGGAGAGTGCGTTCGGCTTGTCATGTTCCTGGACAACTTGTATGGACATTTGTCTGACATTGCATTTCTAAAGATTATGTACATTGGTTTTTATAAACATACATCTGTGGTGGCGGGGAAGGCAGCTTCTTTTAGCTTAACACCCTCCTTGAGACGTACGAGCTCAAGGGTTATTTTTTTATGGAAGAAAATTAGTAGTCAACGTAAATGGCAATGTGACATTCAGAGATGTGATATGTGCTATGTGAAAAGGTAATCGTTGCCTCAAGCCTCATCAATCGGAAATGACTAAAACAGGGTTAGATACAACAAGGCTAAGTGGGTCATTCCCAATTAGTATATGATCATTTCCTTCTAGATATATTTCTTCCCGCTATGACATTCGGGATGTAAATTAATGTGGTTTGTATGCTAGAGTGGGCTCGGTTAATGGTCGATAATCTGGGGGATGACATATTCGGTACTATCTAGTTACAGAGGTAGGCCGGTCTTGTGTTGGTAGATGGAAGATGTTCTGCGCCTCGGGACATCCATTTAGAGGTGTACCCATCAGAAGGTAGTCCCTTCACCTGGTCATTTGCATGGAAATCCATTCTCCAATAAGAACCTGTGATTTTGTTTGTATTGGCGTAATGAATAGCCTCGAAATGCAATATGGGTAACCATTTCAGATGAGATTAATAAGTTTATTTGCAAATGTTTACAAAGATATGTCATTAGAAATAATATCAAAGGTTTTGACATAAAATTGATTTAAGTTATCATGAAGTAAAAACCTATCCGTTTTTATATGTGGGCGTGGTCTTATGAGATACTCTTTCTTTTCAAAATATTTTATTCGAAGGCTGATATATGACACCGTCATTTATTATTGAGTTGTTCTCATGCCGCTTTATCAAGCCTTATCCGAGTATTTTCAATACTCGGATTAGATCCGAGTAGTTTCAGGTTAAGTCGAAGACTTTTGGAGTTTTCAGAGGAGAGCTAGAGATATTCATCTATGTATGGACATATTCTATTATCCTTTGTGCTTTGTTTGTTGCAGTTTGATATTTGTCAGTAATTGTAAGGATAGATGTTTATAACAGTCCAAGCTGAATTTAAATTGGACTCTGATATATGTATTTAAAAGTTTTTCCATTGTAAATATATTTTGTTTAATATTATATGTTATTCCATTCGTGTGAGATTCTGTTCCGTCAATTTTTCTTTATTACCCCTGATAATCCATAATTATGTGAAATTTGGGTCTAACATGTGTGGTTTATTGTCGGCACAAAGGGTACTGAATTTTGGGTCGTCACACATTTGGAAAAGGCTAGAGGCAAGTGGATCGATGAACTCTCATCAGCGTTATGGGCATACAGAACCACCCACAAGTCCACGACCGGCCATACTCCATTCACCCTACCTTACGACTCCAAGGCAGTCATCCTTGTGGAATTTTAAGTCCCCTCTCATTGAGTGACTTTTTACAACCCCATTTCATTATAAAATAATATATAAACAAGGAATTGCAATCCAATTGCAGTTCAACTAGAAGGACTTGGTGACGACTCATGAGCATACAAATGTATCTGAGAGCCAATGATAAGAACATGTACCTGAACGTGCACATGTGTATTCAAAAGCTTCGATGCTTGAAATCGATAGAAATTAGATTTTCAGCTGGAATTATTAAAGAAAAGACTAGATTGGATAGCCAAAGCTTACTAACTCTACAAAACCGAGTACATATAACAACTGGTGGAATACAATGCATAATTTATACTATTGGAAATCGACCAAACATCATGACGATCATAGAGAGTACAACACTTTGGGAAGATAATTCAACGAAAGAATAGCAACTATTCATGAAACTGGATGAATTTATTTTCGACGATTCTGACTTGCTTCGATTCAAAGCACATCATGTATGCAATAAGACATACTTTTGGGGGAGGGCAAGTGTTATCCGGGCTTTAGGCTCGCCTATATTCAAACTGACTTGACAAGTTAGACTTGGCGATCATCGAGGAATACAGCCTAGAGAGATTATTATTAGGTTCAGAGATAAAGCGTAAGTAATAATATGAAGCAACGATCAACCTAGGCCAAGATGTAGACTTTCTAGAATATTCTAAGTATGGAATAATGCCTTCCCTATTTTCCCTAAGGGTTCGGTACATATCCTCAATTTTTGTCCCAAACTTGGTAAGATCGGTAAAAAGTGACAAGGAAGGCTCCATAAGGCTACATTTCAAGTTTCAAGTCATTTGGAGTTCGCATGCTCAAGATATGGACAAATTACTTCACATATTAAAAGGGATCGGTATAAAAGGGTTCTGTATAAAAAGGATCGTCCATATTCAGCTTTCACTACATATTGCAACAATGATCGGTCAATAACTCAAAATCTACATATGATATCAACATGAAACTTAGAATATAAGCTAATTAGGACATGTGAAACACCCCATAGGGATCGCATGATATTTGGAGCAAGTTGGAAGGATCGGTACCTATCCCTTTAGAGGGATCGGCAAAAATCAGAATCCAAGCAACACTACTTGATGAAAAATGTGATATCTCACATATTATACATTGGAATCACACTAAATTTAGGGAGAAATAGCTAGCATCATGGGCCATCCCTCATAGGGATCGTAGCCCATTTGGATGCATTTATAGGGATCAGTACCTATCCTTATTGTGGGCCCCGATGGGCCTGCATATTTTTGGGTAGTCTCCTCTTGGTCTCCTGAACCTTCTGCCAAAATTTCAGTCTGATCCATGCATGTCTTCCACTATAAATACAACAGGCATGACGTCAATAAAGGGAACATCTTTCTCTACCGAGGCTCTGCAATTTTTATTCTTCACTTTTGTACTAATGGATTCCAGCTGATCCAAACACTCTTGTAATCATATTCAAGTGGAATATCAATAAAATATGAAGTGAACGAAGGCCAAGATTACTGAACGACTATAAAAAATTTGTGTTCATTTATAATTTCAACTCTGTTTTAATTTCATTCTTAATTTAATTTGTAATAGATTCTATTAGGTGTTGATGACCATTTTTGGCGTCAACATAATGACATACCATTAATATTGTTATGCAAAAGAGTATTTTTATTTGATTTGCTTTGTATTTTTACTTGTTTTGTTAGATATTTCCTATCATTGTTAGAAATGAAACTAATTTCATTTGTTTCAGTTTATATATGTGTGGTAGCAACACTTGTGGGAATGCAAAGTTGGCAATTCAAAACAAGTATTGTAACAACCAAAATTTTGAGTCTTCAAAATTGAATATTTAATTTATTTAAATATGAAAATGTGAATTTAAAATACAATAAAATATATTTTTCAAATAATTATCCTTTTTTTGTGAAGCATAATTAATTTAATAGTATAGGATTTTTTAATAATTTTTAATTTGAAAAATAACTAAGTTTTCGTTTAATGCATATTGCGACAAATGATGGTATTTTTTAACTTCACAAAATAAGTTAACCTGTGTATTTTATTATTATTTTATGATCGTGTCACATTGTTGTGCATGATAATATTTTTATTTCTTTCGTTCGTGGCTCGTACGCGAACCGGATATTGGGTAGCGGAATACCGCAAATCTTCTTTTCTAAACTTTTAAAAATCAAATCAAAACCATTTTTTAACAAGCTCTAATGTCTATTGACTTGATGAGATGGGTAGTTTGATTTTTCGGTTTCGATTATAAACTTGTGCCTTGAACTTTTGATTATAAGTTTGTGCTCTCAACCTTCACTTCTTTCTTTTACCTTTGATTTTCTTTGTGTTGATGGGTGGCTTGCATTTTTGGTTTTGCTTAGCTACTAATCAACTTAGTTTTTATGAGTGTGCATTCATTCATTTCACTTCTGCTTTTCATTTTTCTGCTCCTCCTTCTTTCATTTTCTTCCTCCGCTAAAATGAAAACCGACCTCGCTTTCAAGTTCTAAAAATCATTATCACGCAAACCATTCACTTTCAAACAAATAGTCCAATATGGAAGTTGTTCAATATCATCTCTAGTTTTCTTTAAAAATAATCGCTCGACGTTTCATTGAGAGAAGCGACAATTATTGCCTAAAAAGTAGTAGTGATCGTGAAGCATTAAAAACCTCGACAAGAGCGGAATGAGGATTGAAGGTCATAGTTATGTTCCTATCACCGAGGCGTGTGTTTTAGAGGCGGTCGAAGGATATTTAGGGGTGTAACTCGACATGGGGGGAGATATGGTCGTTTTCTATTCAGCTTTTTTTCCTGCAATATGGATGTCTATGGGATCAACGAATGACGCTGGGAGGAAGGTGAAGTCGACGCTGAGGCAGTGGACTTGGTCGTCGGTGATTCAATGGACCAGGATGGTGGCGGCAGATCGATTAAGGTTTCTGCTGTTTTTTTCCTGGGTTTGATCTTCTCGTTTTGGGTGGAAATGGAGGGCATTGTGTTAGGTGTTAACTACCATTCCAACCTAAACGGCGAGCAACAGTTCACCAGTACAGTGAATGGAAAGCACGTTACGGGGACACACAAGCAGATTCAAACTCAAAGTAAAAGCCATCTATGTAGCAGCACGCAACTCGAGGTCGACCCCTACTCGACATTTTCTTCAACATGCTTCTAAGCTTAATCTTTGGCCATTTTTAGATAATCGCTCAAAGCATTTAGAGCCCATCACTACCAAACTTAATAACTCATGACAAGACTCTAAGGTTCGACCAGAGTAACCGAAATCATTGGCCGTCTCAACCTGATTTCACATTGACTGTTACGCGAAATAGTTACATTTGAACTCAAAGAATCAAATACTGCACCCGCTGAACTGATAGCCGACATTGCAGTTAGCCATGGCGACCCATCACGGGTACTGAAGATCGGATCACAGCTCAGTGCAACGATAATGAAGGAATTAGCTGGCTTTCTCTAAATGAATCTTAATGTGTTCGCTTGGGCGCATTCTAACATGCATGTGATCTCACTGACTATCGCGAGCCATGCATCGAATATCGATCCGAGGCATGTCCCAGTGAGACAAAATCAATGTGTCATGGATCCGTAGAGGTCTACTAGACTTAAAGTGGAGGTGGATAAACTCAAAAAAAAACAGGTTTAACCATGACATTCTCTGCCTGAAATGGGTATCAAATCTAGTTCTTATGAGAAAAGATAATGGAAAGTGGCAAGCATACGTCTACTACTCTTAACTAAACAAGGCATGCCCGTAAGACAGCTTTCCAGTTTCATGCATCGACCAGCTGGTAGACTCAACCGTTGGATATGAACTGCTTTCATTTATGGATATATACTCCAGTTACAACCAGATCCTGATGCACATCCTTGACCAGAAGCACATCAGCTTCATTACCAATCTAGGGCTATATTGTTATGTTATGATGTCGCTTAAACTAAATAATTCTGAAGCTACTTACCAGAGACTGATCGACAGGATGCTCAAAGACCAAATTAGATGATCG
The DNA here is from genome assembly GCA_030765085.1 of Allium cepa. Lineage (NCBI taxonomy): Eukaryota > Viridiplantae > Streptophyta > Magnoliopsida > Asparagales > Amaryllidaceae > Allium > Allium cepa. The sequence goes on from CM060942.1 coordinate 492,581,975, forward strand.
ACGAGAGTATGTGGATGACATGCTCGTGAAGTCACAACGATCAAACAACCAAATTGATGACTCGACGGAGATGTTCAGTATTCTACAAAAAAATATGAAATGAAACTAAATCCCTTTAAATGCTCTTTTGACTTTGTGTTAAGGAAATTTCAAGGTTTCATCGTCACTCTCATGGGATCGAAGCCGGTCCCGAGAAGATTCAAGCAATTCGAAACATCTAGGTACCGAAGACGATTAAGCAAGTATAGAACTTAAATTAAAAGGTTGATCAGCAAAGGGAAGAGAAACTTTGAATGGATGCAAGGCTATATTTACGCATTTTAAGCTCTGGTAGATCAGTTAAAGAGACTCTCATTCTATCCAAGCCACTAGATCATGAAGACTTATACATCTATTTAGAGGTTTCGATACATGCCATAAGCACCTCAATGTTATGCGAAGAGAAACTGATACAAAGACTAGTATATGATGTAAGCAAGCGATTGACAAGCTTACCCCATTATCGTCTATACCGATCAGCCGTTACGATAGGTCCTACAACAACCTTAGACATCTGGAAGGTCATTCAAATGGAATATTGAACTAAGCCAATTTGATATCGCTTATCTCCTTGAGAGAGCTATCCAGGGATAGACATCAGCGGACTTCATAACTGAATTCACTGCATCAGACGACTCTCTAGAGAGTGTAGTGGAGAACCGACCAACCGGTGCAAATTGTACATGAATGAAGCATCCATTGAATGATATAGCGCCAGAGTGATGTCAGTGATTCCTAAGGAATGATCGAACTACAATGCCCTAAAACTCGACTACCCTGCAACAAATAACAAAGCCAAATATAAAGCTCTGATTATTGGACTTACGCTTGCTAGAAAACTGGGAGTAAAAGCTTTGCAATTCTTTTATAATTCATGGTTATGCCAAGTTAGGGAGATTATCTTGCTAGGGGGCAGCCACTTGCTCCTTATGTCAGCTGGGTCTAAGATCTACTGGCCGACTTCAAGTATTATACCATTACACACATCCTCAAAGAACAAAATATTATAACGACCCGAAATTTTTGAGTCTTAAAAATTAAATATTTAATTCATTTAAATATGCAAATTTGAATTTAAAATATAATAAAATATATGTTTCAAATAATTACCTAATTTTTGGTGACGTATTTTTAATTTAATATACAAGATTTTTCCATAATTTTTAATTTGGAAAATAACAAATTTCGTTTGGCGCATATTGCGGCAAACAACGGTATTCTTGAATATTGCAAAAAATAAGTTAATCTATGTATTTTATTAATGTTTATGATCGTGTCACATTGTTGTATGCAATCATATATTTATTTTTGTCATTCGTGGCTCGTACGCAAACGAGATATTGTGTTGCAGAGTGCCATGAATCTCCATTTCAAGAAAATTCAAAATCAAATCAAAACCATTTTTAACAAGCTTTAATGTTGATTGACTTGATGAGATGGGTAGTTTGATTTTTTGGTTTTGGTTATAAGCTTGTGCCTTTAACTTTTGGTTATAAGCTTGTGCCTTGAACTTTTGGTTACACGCTTGTGCTCTCCACCTTTACATCTTTCTTTTATCTTTGATTTGCTTTGTGTTGATGGGTGGCTTGCATATTTGGTTTTGGTTTTGCTTATCTACTAAGTAACTTAGTTTTTGTAAGTGTGCATTCATTCACTTCACTTCTGCTTTTCATTTTTCTATTCCTCCTCCTTTCATTTACTTCCTCCACTAAAATGAAAATAAACCCCGCTTTCAAGTTCTAAAAGTCATTATCACACAAACTATTCACTTTCAACCAAATCGCCTAATACGAAAGTTGTTCAATATCATCTCTTTTTTCTTTAAAAATAATCGCTTGTCGTTTAGTCGATTGAAGCGGCAGTTATCGCCATGGGGAAGAGATGGCAGTTTTCCATTCGTCTTTTTTCCGATGATATGGGTAGTTAGGGGATCAACAGAGGGTGCTAGAAGGAAGGTAGAGTTGAGGTTGAGGCGATGGACTTGGTCGCATGTGGTCTAGTAGATCACAGTGGCTGCGGTGGATCGATTAGGGTTTCGCTGTTTGTTCTTCTTGGTTTCGATCTTCAAATCGTGAGTGGAGATGAAGGGCATCAAGTAGGTAGGGCTTCAGTTGGAGGTGAGGCATGAGGTGGCGGAGCTGTTTGCATAAGTGGCATGGCTATAGGTTAATGAAGCGGCATTGGAGGAGGTTTGAAGAACATGGTTTCTCATATCTGGAGCACGATTTGAAAGTTTGGGAGGGAAGGAGATGGGCGCAGTAGCTAAGGGTCGGGTCTGGTTTTTAGAGTTGGGCCTGCACTGAAAATTTAGTGAGATAAATTAAAATGATTTATTTTTCACGTTTGTATAAGTATGTGTTGATTTTAAAATACCCTAACCCACTCATATGAAATTCGATTTACCCATGGATTTTTGCGTTGGACTCGTATTGACGAATGCAACATTTTGGTATAACTTTGTCATAGTTTCAGTGAGTATACATTTATGGCTGAGTATTTGTGGTTTAATTTAATTACATTATTTAGAATAACAAAATTGTTAAATTAATCATACTTCCTTGGGGTTTTCTATTTGGTCAAATAAAACATCGTTCTGTTAAATTGAATTTTAAAGATCATTGTGGACATCTATTGAGCAGAATAAATCCTCGTTCTGTGCTTGCCAAGTAAAGATAATTAGTGAAATTAATTCATATACGGATTAATTAATATTGGATAAATGTTGAGTTGACTATTGATTGTTAATTTGTTGAGTCCCATAAGCTTGGTAGCTTGACCGTGTTGAATATGATATTGAAATATGTTAAGAGTTGAACCCCTTTAACATATGAAACAATAATAGCTTGTTTAAGAACCATAGTGGTCGCAATTCCTCTTTCCAAATTTGTAAAATAGGGATTTAAATTAACTTCAATTTGATAACAGTTTGAGGTTAAGTGTTTATAAATAATGTTTTAAAGTTAGTTAATTAATTATCTTATTAATAATGTTTTAAAGTAAGTTATTAAATTATATTATTAAAGATGTTTGACGTTATTTAGTTATATTATTTACATTAGTTAAAATATTTAATTATGTTGTTAATATTGTTTAAAAATATTTAGTTATATTATTTATGTTATATAAGTTTGTTAATTGATTTAATTATGGTACAAGTAAATTAATTGATTTTATTAAGGATGGCTTAAAGGTTAATTAATTTATCTATTAATGATGTTTAAGAGTTAATTAATTAATTATTTACGATGTTGTAAGGTGATTAATTAATTTAATAAAGATGTTTATAAATAATAATTTATTTTATAGAAAGAATTTTATTTTATAAAAAGAATTTACCTAGAAAGAGATTTACAAATGATATTTTGTAAAGGATATTTATAAATGATATTTTGTAAAGGAGTTCTTATAAATGATATTGGTAAGAGATATTTATAAATGGTAAATAAAATAATGGATCTATAAGTGATATTTTAAAGGTAACGTAGATTGCAATAAATATATAAGATTTATAAAATGGGTTTTGGGATTTATAAAATGGACTTTTAAAAAGGATTGAATAAAAGGTTTGTGTAAAGGAATTTTTGAAACAAAGATTTATGTATAGAAAAGATTTTATAAATGGGAAGAGTTTTATTAATAGAAAGGGGTTTTATAAATAGAGAGGAATTTTACGAATCATTTTACAGATTTATAAAAGAAGTTTATAAATTAATTTGGAAATTTATTAAAGGATTTGTAAATATGAAATGTGCTTATAAAAAGGGATTTTATAAAAGGAATGAGATTTGATTGTGATAAGTGATCCTTTTTAATGTTGGTGGTATGAAACATCCTTTCCATACTTAACATTAGAGGATAGTGGTTTGGGTTTTGTAACAACCCTGGTATTGGTGATTACCTATAATATTGAATTATAATGATAATTATAATTTAATATTGAGAATCAAATAAATTTGAGAAAAATAATTTTCATTATATTTGTTTATTTAGAATTAACAATGTGATTTGAGAATAAATATTGGGTTTTTTAGTCAACTTTAAGTTAATAAATCAATTGATTGGTTTATTTCAACATTTATTGGTTGGAATAAATATTTATAGTTAAAAATAAAGTTTTAAATATTTATTTTGTTAAGTTTGAGAAGAAAATGATCAATTGTGATTTTTATTTGAGTCATGGAATAGTGTTGTAAGTAATTGCTTATATTAAAGCTTTTATTGAATTTAAAAGAAGAAATATGAAGGAAAAAAAGTACTTTATTAAAATAAAAGATGAAATATGGTTTAAAAATAATAGTTAATGGTTAAAAAGTGTTAGAATGATTTATTTCTAATTTATTTAGCAAGAAAGAAATTTTTATTTAGTTTGCTATGTAAAAAAATGGTGTTTTTAAACTAAAATTGTGTAAACTGTAAATATTGTTAAAAATGGGGATTAATTGTTAAGATTAAATTTTTATTGTTAAAATAAATTTTATTTTGCCACGGTAACTATTTTATTCCAAAATAAATTGACGTACGTATTTTATTTGGCTTGAAAATGTAGCATTATATGTATATAGGGTAAAATAGGTTAATATGTATACATAACCTTGCATTTTCACTAAGTATATTTTTCTCTTGGACTTATTTGGCAGAAACTAGACCCAATAGCCCTTACTAGAACCTTCTGGCTTGAGAAAAAAAAAATCCTGTACGTAGTTTTCAATTATCTCATCTTCTCCAAAACATTCAGGAAATAAAAAACAAAAGAAAGCAATGGCTGCTTTCATCTAAATCCAATTTCTACCCAACTTTTCTGCGAATTAAAGAGGGAAATCATCTAAATTAAGAAAATAAAGGAAATATCCTTCCAGTACCAAATAGTTTTCATCAAAATATTTGAACTTGAGATGTGAACTGTCTTTAATTTGCTTATGTTTGTTTTGCATGTCTATTTTCAAGTTTCTACAGGTTCTTAGGCCTTCCATCTTCACCAAAGATCATAACCTTCTACCAAATTTGCTGCTAAGTCATAAGATGGGTATTAATCTCACAATAGCTAGCCCATGCAATGCCAAAAACCGCAAAACGAATAAAAGATTTGCGAAAAAATTCGTTTTTGAACTATTTTGATTTTTTGTGTAAACTGTCTTGAGTTGCAACTTCGTGCTGTCATATCTCTCTATTCCGGCAACAAAATGCTGTCGAATTTTTTTCATTTTGTAGATCATGTTTTCTAGATTATGCGTACTAAATTTCAGGTTATTTCGACCTACATAGCTTATAGACATATGCTTCCAAACTTTGATTCGAAGTATGTTTTTACCCAGATTTTTACGGTGAAAACACCGTCTGGGTTGAACTTTGAAACATCATAACTTTTTCATACTTTATGAATTTTGTAATTCTGGGTGCAATTTAAAGTCTTGTTGTTGAGCTTTATGCCTGTTAAATTTTAGGTTATTTTGACCTATAGATCTTATAGAAATATGCTGCCGAACTTGTATTCAGAGCATGTATTTGCCCAGATTTTTACAGTGAAAACACTGCATGGGTTCAACTTTGAGATATCATAACTTTCTCATAATTTATCTAAATTGTATGATTCATTTTGCATTTTAAAGTATAATTGTTGAGCTTTATGCATGTCAAATTTCAGGTCATTTCAACCTCTGTAGCCTATAGAAACATGCTGTCAAACTTTGAATTGGAGCATGTTCTGCTCCAGCCGTTGACAGTGAAATTTGGCTGCAAGTCCAACTTTGAGAGATCATATCTCTCCCGTTTCTTGTCTGATTGTGTCTATTCTTTTTTAGTTTAAAGTAGAGTTGTTGAACTCTATGCCTGTAAAATATCAAGGATTTCAAACCTTTGTAACTAGATGAAAATTTGCTTGGAACTTTGAATCGAAGCATGTTTTTCTCCAGCTGAACATTTAAATTGTTTTACCCGGATTTTTTTGTCGATGATGTTTTTTTATCGGCTTGATCCTAAGATGGAAGAGCCAACATTACCACTTATTCCTATTTTGGATGATGTGTTTTAGGGGATTTTCATAGGATGATTTTATGAATAATTTCATTGAATTTTGTTAATTTTTGTCGTTTCTTTGCAAGTGCTTTCTTAACCGTTTTCGGAAGATTTTTTATCTTCCAAAATAAATATTTTACAATATTTATAATTAATATAAAGCTATTAATATTATAAATTATCTATAATAAAAGAATTTCAAAAGTTATTTTCCAAACGATTTAGAAAATAGTTTTAAAGCTTGTTTTCTATAATAAATATTTTCTGTATAATAATACATGTTTTTGCACTTTTCGGACCTATGAGGAAAATAATTAAATGATCTAGTAAAACACGTGGTATAGGACACGTGAGTTTACTTTTTCGGTTAATTCCGGATTTGTACGATCAAAACCTCTTGAGTATTGCATTTTGAGTTGATATTTGAGATTTAAAATTCCTACTATAGGAATTACCTGAGTTGGCCAATATTTGGCGAGTTGAGATGTTCGAGATCTCCTATTACGGAGTAATAATCGATGAGAACCACATATCGATGATGTATTACTCGCCGATGAGACGAGGCGAGCCTTGAAATGAGATTCCCTTTTTCAGGAATTATGGGATATGAGAAACCACTATGAGATTTGTTTGCACTTGCCAATGATACGAGGTAAGACATATGAGTATTCTTAGATTTTTGAGGTTTGAGATTTTATTTTTATGATGTGGAGTTAACTAGCGGTTAGTAAACCGTTTAGTGCGAATGTGTGGTATGAGACACATGCTTAACACTTTACGAGTTCCTTTCCGAGAGTTTGTGACAAATCCACGAGTATGTCAGTGCTATAGACCGTTGGGTCATCTGAGTTATATAACTTCGGTCACCACGAGTTATGCAACTTTGGTCACCACGAGTTATGCGACTTTGGTCACCACGAGATATGTGACATCGGTCACCATGAGTACGACCTTCGGGTCCACGAGTTAGGTACCTAAATTATAAATAGCACTGGACAAGAGTTTAGCAAGTGAAGCATTGCTTCAGCTTTGCAATCAGGGATCTGGCCAATCCGGGGTTTTTTTTTAGTTTTTCGAGTTTTATACGATTTCACCATTTTGAGATATTTTTGTTACATCGATAGCCTAGTGCTATATAAGATGTTATATATGGTGATTTCATTTTTATGATATTTGAACTTTATCTTGAGTTCCATGAGATTCATATTGGAATTTCGATGGGTTTCTCTTATGACTTTCATATGATTCCTTGCATTTGAGTTGAATGCCATTAAGTATGGATTTCTTTTGTTAAATTAAACCTATTCATGCGACAACCCTTGGTGAACATATACCATGCATTGAGATTGTACTATACTTGTACCCTTCCTTTATAGTTAAAGGAAGAATTCCCTTATGCACTTATATTCATCTTATCTTATACTACTATCATGTTCTAACTAGCCTGAGCCGTGTATTTATTACTAGGGTCAAACAGAGTTGCAGGTTAGGTAGTTGGACTCTTAGCTTGCTTTACCTTTTGAACTTCACCATCGACTTGGGATATGGCATAGTTTTTGTGTAGTAGTCTTTCTGTTAGGAACTTGTGATATATATATTCTTTTGTGGGGAATGTATGTATATATTGTGGTTGTATACCACTAGTGGCATTTGTATTACATTTGATGTATGTATTTATATGTATCGTTTCTGTGTTGCTGTTCTGTGACTTGTAATTAATATAGTTATTATGTTTTATTTCTGCATCGATTCTGTAGCCACCATAGTAGTGTATTAGATAGGCATTAATTATGTTGAATACTCGAGACAAAATGAAAAAAAAGGACTATAAATATCGACGTACTTAGCTCTTATCTAATGCAAGACTATGATGGTCGCCCTTAACCGGCCCTATTCTCTGCATTAGCAGGTAGAATTACTAAGTAATTCTCTTTGTTAATATGGATCTCGGTGTGGGGAGTCACGGCTTGGTATCAAATCTAGATTCAGAAAAAATGTAATAAACAAAGAATACCATATATCGAGTATAATACAAGTGTTAACATCATCCCCAATCGTAAAAAAAACCCAACTTTGTCCTTATCTTTTAGTTCCATTGGGGTAGGTAGAAAGGAATATGTTTAGGAATGTTAATTTTAAATTCTGTAATATTCCTTATTTAATGCATTTGATTTGCTAATATCTACCTCTGTGAATAATCCTATCTCATCCTAACTTTCAGCTATGTCTAGAAGAGGAAGAGGTCGCACTTCGGAGGCAGGACTATCCAGTGGATCTCGTCCCGAAGGAGTTTATATGTCGCCGACCAGATTCTTGAGCTTATTAGGAGCACTCAGCCTCCTGCCCCAGCTCACTCCTCTCCTCCACCCGAATCTGCATTTGCATGCATGTGCAGTGACTTCACCCACCTTAGAGGCAAGCAGTTCGAAGGCTTCGAGACAGTTCTTGAGGTACAGGCTTGGCTTCATACTCGCGACCGCATCTTCACTCGCATGGAGATATCCGATCATCATCGAGTCCCGGTGGCATCGAGTATGCTACAAGAATGGGCTTTAAACTGGTGTGAGCTCATTATTGTAGAGATGGATGAGTCCACTATAACGATCCAGAATTTTCATCATTTGAAATTCAGATATTTAATTGATTTTAAATATCAACAATTAAAATTTGTAAGTCGAATAATTTTTTTTCGAATATCTGGATTTAATTGGATAATTAAATCGATAATTTAATGTTTGCAATTACAGAAATAATTGGAAATTGGGTTTAATGTGATTAAAAATGATTTATAAAGTTATATTAAATCATACAGGGGTTAGAACAATGTTTGTGAACTTTTAAAATTGAATTAAGAAGTTAATTTGTGAAAATTAAATATTTTAATATTTAATCGACTAGTGAAAATTGACATTTTTCAAACAGTCTCGAATTTCAACGAAACCAGTTTCATTGGATCCGTAATGTCAAATTATTGTATGGTTTCAAATTTCGTGTCAATCGGATTTACGGTTTCTCCGGGGAAAGCCAAAACGCATAGAAATTCTTTTAATCGATTTAATTTAAATTTGATCGTTTATTTCTGTAACTCGCACATACGACCAAATTAGCTTCCGAAACACATTCCATTGTGTCCGGAACGTGGGGTAAACCCTAGAAATGCCGGTCACCGCGCGAGATTTGGAGTTCGGAAAATTTTGGATGAATAGTGTTTTCGTCAATTTTCTATATAAGGACCATTATCTTCTATTTTGCAAACAAAGAGAAACCCTAACCCTAAATTTTCTTCAGCCGCCGCCCCTATTTTCAATGGACGAAAGTCATCCTTCTTCCTCCTCCATTTTCTTCAAATCCACACTTCAATTTGAAAAACTTTTAACTACAACATTGTAGAGTGTATCGAGCTATAGAATATCAACGGTCAAGATCTGATTTCGAGCGGTGGATCAACGAAAACTACAGCTGGAAGGCCTCATGTTCATGCACAAAAAATGAGGTGAATAAGCGACCGAGTTGGACCAAATTGCAGCCGAAGGTGGCATTGGCGAAGGGCTTCGTCGTGGCGTAACCCGATCGTCGAGGAAATGGAAGGAAATCGTCGCGTGATTTAGGGTTTGCACGGCTATATTGGGTTGTTGCGTGTGCGTATCATCCTGGAACGAAGAAGAAGAAGGCAACGTCTCTGATGCGTGCAGGGGGATCCAACGGCCCTGATGTTTTGGGTATAAAATTGTAAATTAATATATAGTTAAATTCGTGTAACTTTAAAAATCAATATCTTGTTCATACGAGGTCGGAATTGCGTGAAACGAATTGCGTTGCAATCGTTTTGTCGAGCACTATGCAATGGAGCTAGTTTGGAGTCGTTCGGAGCTAGTGATAATTTCGGGTAAAAATTAAATGCACATTTAATTTTATTCGAAATAAAACGCTACAACTTTTATCGGAAACTCAAGGTGAAAACTTCTCAATCAATCGAATTGTTTCGATTTAAATTTTAAATAATTAGATTTAAAATTGCTTCATTATATGATTGGATGAGAGTTATTATCAGTTGTATTGAAATAGACCCTATACGCCGTATATTAAGTGGATGTCATTTATTAAAAACATATACCGCGATAATTCCAACTTGTATGGAATTGGTATTATATATGTACTTGGAGTTGATTTTCCCGCATTATATAGCGGATGAGACCATATTGCGCCGCATAATAGCGGATAGTATTTTATAAATCCCATATACCGCGATATTCCGTCTCGAAGCAGAATTGGTATTGTGCTAACATCTGTGGATGTAGGGAAACAGGTTGGAGGGATCCAACTGGATTCCTCAAACATTTGAATTTATTTCAATGTTGTGTGTTGATCTATTTATAATCTGCGCGTTATCTTTGTGATTGAAATCGTTAAAGATTAAATTTTAGCCGAATATATTTTTGGTATCGTTAGATGCCGAAAATAAATAAAAGTGGATTTCTAAAAATTTAAGTTGAGAATGCATAATAAAATTTAATTTTGTAATTGATTCATTTTAAATGAATAAACGTTGAAATTTTTATGTTATAAAAATTATGACTTTTGTGAAATATAACCGAAATGTGATTTTTGAAATAAGTAGTTAATTTATTTATAAAATGGTTTAAATTGGGATTTTTGAATTCTTATAAATGATTTATATAAAAGATTTATAAAATTGATATTTATAAATTAAAATATTGGAATTATAAAAACGAGTTTTTATAAGTGTTAAAATGAAGTATAAATGGATTTCATAAGTGGATGAAATCTATAGATTTATAAATTGTGAAGTTATAAAATGAATAGATTGTGTAAAATAAAAGATTTATAAGTAATCAACTTATAAACGGGATTTTGGCGTGTAAATGGAATATGGATAGAATCTGTTAATAAAGTGATTTTATAAGTTGAATTTGTTATAAAATATGAATGGAATTTATAAACGTTGTTTTATAAATCCGAAATTGACTTATTTTGATAAGTTTAATTCTTATAGCTTATGAAAGGTAATATATCCACGATTTTGGACGGTGAATAATATATTAAAGAAATATTTTGGGGAAGTGATATTTCAAATAGAATTTAAACGATTTAAAGATGTTTTAAAATGTGTTAAGTATCGAAACCATAGATTTCAACATTCATTGTTGAAATAGATGTTTTCGAGAAATAGAAGGAAATGGTGGACTATAACACCGATGTTAAAGTAAGTGATTTCCGAAAGGAAAAGTTTTGTATAGTCTTGGGATTTATATGTCTATCTTAATTTCGAATCCCTATACTAGTGATTTTGGGTTGTCGTAACGATGTTTTACGCAACATTCGTTTTGACTCAAATAAATGTGTTTAAGAGAAGTTTTTCTTAAAGAATAAAATATATACTTAATTTGGATTTATGTATATTGAATATTTTCCAAATGTTGAAAATAAATAGATTGGTGAATTACTTATTATTAAATAAGTATGGAAATGTTTTCCAATATGAAGTGAATGTTTTGAGATTGTATCTTTTAAAGATAAATTGAAAGTGAATGATTGAAATCGATTTGAAAAATCATATAAAAAAGTGAATATTTGGGAATGTAAATTCACAATGGAAGTTTATAAGGGAAATTTGTTTTAAAAATAAACATTTATTTATTTTTAATAGTGTGGAAATAAATTTACGGATTTGGAACGTAAATTTAATAAATCGGTAAGGATTTATTTGATTTGTTTAAATGAACCATTTTGAAATGAAAGTTGTAAAGGTGAAAATTAATTTGAAATTTGTTTTTAAAATGGTTGAAGTATGGAAATTATATCTTGTAAAGATATCTTTGAAAATAAATAATTCGGGAAATTATTTGAAATCGGGTGATGTTGTGAATATTGATTGATAGTTAAATAACCGACTATCAATAATGACCCTTAAATGGCTATTTGTTGTGAATTGGTTGAAATTGAATGCTACACTTATTTTTGAATTATTGCGCTCGTTATTCGGATTTCCCATTCCGAATAGTGATACAACGTAATGGATAGCATTGAAGACCGGTGTTGAAGACCGGGTATTTGTGAAAACGATTGGATGACCTATCGATTTTCTCTACACCGTTAGCTACGGTATGGGGATTTCCTTTGTGATGAGAAATTCGATCGAGAATGTGAATACCCGGATTGCAAGGGCTTCTTTTAAAGTGCCTTCGGTTCTGTTCGAGCCCGTAACAGACTTGTATGGTTACGTGTCTGACATTACATTTTGAGATATAAAGCCGATTTCTTTCAAATACATATCTTTTGGCGACGGAAAATTTATTCTCTTAGCTTAACACCCTTCTCTGAGACTTACGAGCTCAGAGATTTTGTAGTTGAAGGTTATCAGTGATATACTACCAATTTGATAATGTGGCATGTTGAGTGTTGCTGTGTGATGATTATTTATTGATCGTTTGTTGATCAAAGCATGGCTTTGTGAAAAAGTGTAGCTTTGTGGACGAGACTTCGTCAGACCTCACACCCCGGAAATGGTCAAAACAGGAATATGCGGCAAGGTTATGAGGGTCGCGCCCTTTAGGGTATGTCATTTCCTTCTGGAAAAGGGTGGTGTCAGGTATGGAGCCCTGATGCTTAACCTATGTGGTTGCTCCAATCTTATCTTTCTGTGTGGTTGTTGCTTGGTGATCGAGGAGCTTGTCGATTCAGTGCTTCACCTTGAAGCCGTCAAAAAGGAAAAATATAGTAGCGATGAGGCCGAGGTTCGAAAGAACCTATACAAGAAGAAATTCCCTTTCCAGCGATCCAAGTCCTTTCCTCCTAAAAAGAAGAAGAAGCAAGGAAATTCCAGTTCTCATCCTCATAGCACACCTCATTCAGCAAAGGTCTTAGCCTGCTTCAACTGTGATTCTCGAGACCATCTAGCTCGTGAGTGTCCTCATCTTCGCAAGTGTCTCTATTGCAAGAAAGAGGAACATATGAATTTTACTTGCCTTAAAAACAAAGGATGCTCGTTCTGGCAATCTGAATGTGGAAAAGGCATCTGGTAGTGCTTCTCAGTCTTGAGGTATATCTCCTACTATTTTGGAGGGTTCTATATTGTTCCATGATCGTTATATTAGAGTGCTCTTCGATGCGGGTGCATCGCATTCATTCGTATCGCTGGAACTTGTTGATACTTTACAACTGGATATTTCTTACTTGATTACCTCGTTGAGGATTGTGAATCCCATCGGGGGAACCACAATCCTTAGTATGCTTTGTGAAGATGTTGAGATCCTTGTTTGTGGATTTTCTTTCCATGCAAATCTGCACGTGGTTCCTTCTCTTGGTTTTAATATGATATTGGGTATGGATTAGCTAGTTCGATACGATGCTAGGATTCTATGTTTAGAGAGAATCCTATATCTTCGACATCCCGACTCTCCTGCTCAGTTGTCTCTTATATTTCTGGATGTCGATGGCAATTCCGAAGCTTCTCTATTCTCTCTTGAATCTCGAGATGATGATGATGAGGATTCCTATTGTTCATGACTTTCCAGACTTATTTGAGCCTGTTTTGGGGTTACCACCTAAGCGGGCTATCGTGTTCCGCATCGACCTTATTCCAGGCGCATAGCCTGTTAGTCGTCCTCCCACGAGGATGTCTACCAAAGAGAATGAGGAACTCAAGAAGCAACTTCTAGAGCTTGAAGCCAAGCATTTCATTCGATCTAGTTCTTCGCCATGGGGATCCCCGATGGTATTTGTGACGAAGTCCGATGGGTCTTTAGGCTATGTGTCGATTATCGCAAGCTTAATGAGTTAATCATCAAGAACCACTATCCATTACTTAGGATCGACGATACGTTCGATCAGTTAAGTGGCTCTAAGGTCTTCTCATAGCTTGACCTTGCCATGGGATTTCATCAGCTTCAAGTTGTGGAATATAGCATTCCACTTACATCTTTCCGCACACGCTATGGTTCATATGAGTGGCTCGTCATGCCGTTCGGTTTAACGAACGCCCCTGCTTATCTCCTCGACCTTATGAATCGATTATTCTAGGAATACCTCGATAAGTTCGTTCTTGTATTCATCGACGACATTCTTGTATATTCTAAGTCTGAAGAGGTCGACATATTAGAATTGTTTTGAGTACTCTTTGACAATATTAGCTCAAAGCAAAACTTTCTAAGTGTCATTTCTAGGAAAAGCAAGTTAAGTTCTTGGGCCACGTTGTTTCTTCCGAAGGCCTTTTTTCGATCCTTCTAAGATCGAAGCCATCAGAAATTGGAAGAGGCCTGAGAATGTCCATGAGATTCGTAGCTTTCTTGGCTTGGAGGGTTATTACCGCCGCTTCATCAAAAACTTTTCCCGTATTGTTCTTCCATTGACTAGCCTTACGAAGAAAGGCGTTCACCATATGGTCCATAAGTGTGAGGCATCCTTTCAAAGATTGAAGGAGCTTCTCACTAATGCTCCTGTTCTTGTGATTCCCAAAGGGAATCAGGATCTTATTGTCTATACCGATGCCAGTCATAGTGGCCTTGGTGTTTTTCTTATGCAGAAGGATAGGGTAGTTGCCTATGCTTCAAGGCAATTACGTCCGAACGAGGTTCGGTACGCTACCCATGATTTAGAGCTTGTTGCCATTGTCTTTGCTTTAAAGATGTGGCATCATTATTTGTTGGGAAAGCACTTTTCTCTCTTCCTGGATCATAAGTCTCTCAAATACCTGTTTGCCCAAAAGGAGCTCAACATGCGACAGCAGCGTTGACTCGAGTTTCTAGCTTCATATGATTTCGATATTCAGTATACCCCTGGCAAGAGAAATCAAGTGGTTGATGCTTTGAGTCGCAAGCATTCAGCTACGGTTTGCATGTTGATTACAGAATGGAAAGTTCTTGAGACTCTTTCAATTTGTGATATTCATGATCGTGCTTCCACATCCAACTCTCCTATTCTATTATATAGCATGGAAGCTCGTCCTACTCTTCTAGATCGGATTGTCGAGGCTCAACAGCAAGACTCCGATATATCTGCTCTTATTCAGAAGTGCAAGTCTGAATCCCATGATGATATTGAGATGAGGAATTTCAGCATCGATATTCATGGGTGTCTTCGAAAGAAGGACCGTCTAGTCGTGCCACCTTTTCCAGAACTTAGGCGGGACATTCTAGCCGAATGTCACCATTCTAAGTACACTATCCATCCAGGAAGCAGCAAGATGTATGCTGATATGCGCTGCTTGTATTACTAGGAAGGCATGAAGCGAGATATGGCAAGCTATGCAAGTAATTGCATGACTTGTCAGCGTATTAAGGCCGAGCATCAGTGACCCAGTGGTGTTCTTCAGCCTTTAGAGGTTCCAATGTGGAAGTGGGACCAAGTATCTATGGAATTCATTGATGGCTTACCACGTTTGAGGTCAGGCCATAGCAGTATTTGGGTTGTTGTAGACCGTCTCACCAAGTCCGCACATTTCATTCCTATTAAGTCGAATAGGATGGCATCTCTTTTATCGAAGCTATATATTAAGGAGATCGTGCAACTGCACGATGACCCTTCATCTATTGTGTGTGATCGTGATCCTCTTTTCACGAGTCGCTTCCGGCGGAGTCTCCAGCAAGCTTTGGGCACAAAGCTTCATCTTAGCACAGCTTATCACCCACAGTCTGATGGATAGACTGAACGGGTGAATCGTATCTTGGAAGACTTGCTTCGTGCTTGTATCTTGGATTTTGGTGGTAGCTGGGAGGATCATCTTTCTCCGGTTGAGTTTTCTCACAATAATAGCTACCAATCCTCTATCGGCATGGCTTCTTTTGAAGCCTTATATGGAAGGCCGTGTCATTCTCCATCTTGTTGGCTTGAGTCGGGGAAAATCTTATTTTAGGCCCCAAATTTATTCGAGAATCATCTGAGAAGATCCATCTTATTCGTGAGAGAACGAAAGAGGCACAGAGTCGCCAGAAATCCTATGCAGACAACCGTAGGAGGCCTCTTGAATTCTCATTGGGTGATCTTGTTTATATTCGAGCTTCTCCTCTGAAAGGAGTGATATGCTTTAGCCACACCGTGAAATTGGCACCACGCTATATTGGGCCATTTCCTATTTCAGAGCGTATCGGTCTTGTTGCTTATCGTGTAGCACTTCCCGATCAGTTTTCTGGAGTTCACAACTTATTCCACGTCTCTCAGTTGAGGAAGTGTACACGAGTTCCAAATTCTGTGCTGGATTCTCATCCTTTAGAGAAGTTGGAGGTTTCTCCAGATCTATCATATGTGCAGCGTCCTATATGAGCTTGTGATTTGGAGACTAAACGTCTTCGAAACAAGACTGTTCCGCTTGTGAAGATTCAATGATCCGATAATCCCAATGACTGCACTTAGGAAACTAGAGAATTCATCTAGCAATCTTATCCTGATTTCTTATCTTCTCACTCCGATGGTAAGAATTTTCCATTTTAATCTATCCAAATTTCCTTAGATTGATGAAATAAAGTGTGTTGAATATAGATTTCCTCTAGAAATTGCGAGGATGCAATTTTTATAAGGGGAGGAGTCTGTAATAACCCTAGTATTGGGGATTACCTATAATATTGAACTATAACGATAGTTATAATTTAACATTGAGAATCAAATAAATTTGAGAAAATAATTTTTATTAAATTTGTTTATTTGGAATAAACAATGTGAGTTGAGAATAAATATTGAGGTCTTTTTTGTTAACTTTAAGTTAATAAATCAATTGAGCGGTTTATTTCAACATTTATTGGTTGGAATAAATATCTATAGTTAAAAATAAAGTTTTAAAGCTTTAATTTGTTAAGTTTGAGAAGAAAATGATCAGCTGTGATTTTTATTTGAGTTATGGAATGGTGTTGTAAGTAATTGCTTATATTAAAGCTTTTATTGAATTTAAAAGAAGAAATATGAAGGAAAAAGGTATTTTATTAAAATAAAAGATGAAATATGGTTTAAAAATAATAGTTAATGGTTAACAAGTATTATAATGATTTATTGCAAATTTATTTGGCAAGAAAGAAATTTTTATTTAGTTTGTTATATAAAACAATGGTGTTTTTACACTAAAATTGTGTAAATTGTAAAATATTGTTAAAATGGGGATTTATTGTTAAAATTATATTTTTATTTTTAAAATAAATTTTATTTTGTCACAATAACTATTTTATTCTAGAACAAATTGATGTACATATTTTATTTGGCTTGAAAATGTAGCATTGTATGTATATAGTGTAAAATAGGTTAATATGTATACATAACCTTGCATTTTCACTAAGTATATTTTTCTCTTGGGATTATTTGGTAGAAACTTGACCCAATAGCCCTTACTAGAACCTTCTGAGTTGGGGGGAAAAATTCCTGTACGTAGTTTTAGTTGTGTCATCTTCCCTAAAATATTCAGGAAATAAAAAACAAAAGAAAGCAATGGCTACTTTCATCTAACTCCAATTTCTGCCTAATTTTTCTGTGAATTAAAGTGGGAAATCATCTAAATTAAGAATAGAAAGGTAATCTCCTTCTAATACCAAATAGTTTTCATCAAAATTTTAGAACTTGAGATGTGAATCGTCCTTAATTTGCATATGTTTGTTTTGCATGTCTATATTCAAGTTTTTAGAGGTTCTTAGCCTGCCATCTTCGCCAAAGATCACAACCTTCTACTCATTTTGCTGCTAAATCATAAGGTGAGTATTAATCTCAAAATAGCTATCCCATGTAATGACAAAAATCGCAAATTGAATCAAAAATTTGCAAAAAAATTCATTTTTGAACTATTTTAATTTTGTGTAAACTGTCTTGAGTTGCAACTTTGTGTAGTCATATCTCTCTATTCCGGCAATGAAATACTGCCGGATTTTTTTGTTTTGTAGACATGTTTTGTATATTATGCATACCAAATTTTAGGTCATTTCAACCTACATAGCTTATAGAAATATGCTTCCGAACTTTAATTTGGAGCATGCTTTTACCTATATTTTTATAGTGAAAACACTAGCTGGGTTCAACTTTGAAACATCATAACTTTTTCATACTCTGTCTAAATTGTGTGATTCTTAGTGCAGTTTAAATTCTTTTTGTTGGGCTTTACGTATGTTAAATTTTAGGTCATTTCGATCTATAGATCCTATAGAAATATGCTGCCGAACTTGTATTTAGAGCATGTTTTTGCCCAGATTTTTACCGTGAAAACACTGCTTGGGTTCAATTTTGAGATATCATCACTTTCTCATAGCTTGTCTAAATTGTGTTATTATTTTTTCATTTTAAAGTATAGTTGTTGGGCTTTATGCATGTTAAATTTCAAGTCATTTCGACCTCTCTAGCCTATAGAAACGTGCTGTCAAAATTTGAATTGGAGCATGTTTTGCTCCAGCTGTTTACAGTGAAATCTGGCTGCAAGTCCAACTTTGAGGGATCATATCTCTCTCTTTTCTTGTCTGATTGTATCCATTCTTTTTTATTTAAATTAGAGTTTTTGAACTCTATGCTTGCAAAATTTCAAGGCTTTTAAACCTTTGTAACTAGATGAAAATTTACTTGGAATTTTGAATCGGAGCATGTTTTGCTCAAGCTGAACATTTAAATTGTTTTGCCTGGATTTTTTTTCCGATGATGTTTTTTTTATCGGCTTGATCCGAGATGGAAGACCCAATATTACGAATTATCCCTATTTGGATTGATGAGTTTTTAGGGGATGATCATATGATGATTTTATGAATAATTTCATTGAATTTTTGTTAATTTTTGTCGTTTCTTTGCAAGTGCTTTCTTAACCGTTTTCGGAAGATTCTTTAGCTTTCGAAATAAATATTTTACAATATTTATAATCAATATAAAGCTATTAATATTATACATTATCTATAATAAAAGAATTTCAAATATTAGTTTCCAAACGATTTTGAAAATAGTTTTAAAAGCTTGTTTTCTATAATAAATACAATAAATATCGACGTACTTTGCTCTTATCTAACGCAAGATTATAATGGTCACCCTTAACCAGCCCTATTCTCCGCTTAAGTAGACAGAATTACTAAGTAATTCTCTTTGTTAATGTGGGTCTCGGGGTGGGGCGTCAAAAGGTTTATAGTAAATAATGTTTTAAAAGAGATTTGTTTTGACCTATTTAATATGATTTTAGAAATAGGAAATACTTCTTAATGCCTTGTGAATAAACTTATACTGGTGAGATAACTATATGAATATTTTTTCAAATATTGAAAGGAGTACAATGGGTTTGTGAATATCCTTTGTGAAGGTATTTTGAACCAAATAATTTAAAAGACGTTTAATTATTAAAAGATTAATTAATAGAGGCTTAGTGAATCTCACATGAGATTTAATCAATGTTTGATTGTTTTATTTATGTGATAGTTAAATAACCGACTATCCTTGACCAAATCTAACATTAGAAATATCTAGGAGAAACACGTAAGTTATATGACACAGTCATCTTCCTGTACTTTGCGTATAAATCTTGTTTTGTTCTCCTAGGATAGATGATAAGAAAATCCATCCACTTAAACGATTAGAAGGTGATCTCCCTCTTATGTATTATTTGATTATTTCGAAAAGAACCAGGGTTGAATTTAAAAGAACTATCGATTTGGTTTTGGAGCGATCGACAAGAAAAGGAGTGTACTTATATGGGATGGCTAGAAATGGTAACCAATCCAAAACCATATGCGCGTTCAACGCTTGGGAAGAGGTTCAAGACTGGTTCGAGATGATCGAAGACGAAGCTCTTTGAAGTGCAAGGGCTGCTTGCTACTACTCCCGAGGGTGATTCCAAAATGGATGTAGTAGAAGTAGTGCCTTCAGTTTGTCTTTATCCTGAACAGCTTGTATGGACGAATGCTGGCATTGCATTGTGCTTGGAAGGCAACGTTGGCATTCTAAGTGGGATTTACTTAGAGAGGAAAAAGGTAATCGTGGCCTCACATGCCTCACAACCCAGTAATGACTTAAACATGGGATATACAATAGAGATATATGGTTCGCTATCATTAGAAGCAGTCAATCCTCGATCTAGAATTGATATTTATGGATTTGGTATGCACGCAAAAAGTGGGGCCAGCACTGGTGCACATTGTTTTTGTAGCCTTGGTACCCGGGGAATGATGTAATCTGATATGCCATGTTAAAGGGGAAGCTAGCTCTGTATTGGCAGAGGATCCATGTGAGGCACTCGGTACATTTTTGTAGAGGTGTATTGTAGTAGGCGGTACCCCTGCGGCCTCGTCGTTGATGGAAATCCAATCCCAACACATGCCCTTATGGATTTAGTTTTATACCTATTATGTTAGAATTTAATTAATGTAACAATTTTGTCTATGGTTCCATTTTTGTTTTGAGCCCTAGACATTATTATAATATCATTGGATTTTATAATAAAAATAATTTGGTTATCATAAGGTAAAAATCGGTCCAAATTTATGTGCGACGTGTTTTTAAGAGGTACCTTTATTTCTGAAAAAAATTTATAACACATTAAGTAATACATTTGATTGTGTTTCTTACACTATTTTTACTAGACTGATCCAGGGGTTATTTTTTTTTACAATGCTCGGGTCAGCCAGAGCATATTTTCCACAGGACACTTTGGAGCTTTAGGGGACGAGCTAGATCCTCCAATACGTATTCATGTATTTCTTTATTTCTGTTGTATTGTTGTTGTTCTGTATTTATCAGTAATTTTTTCGAGAAAAATGTGTGGTACTCTATAAAAAGAGCAGAGCACACATGCAACTATATATGTCACAAAAATAAGACGCTACCAAAATGCCTGGCAGGTAACAAAACTAGATACAAATATCAAAGAACTCAGGTACCCCTAAGATGAGTTCCCGCAAGTCCACCACCCATTACACCCCGATATCGAGCTCTGGCATGGCCACCGTTTGATATTAAGGTGTTAGAAGTATCTAAAAACAAAAGATTATGAAGCTCCATGCATCTGGATCGGAAGCTCCATGCATCACAAACCAAGAAGGAAGCTCCATGCATCTAGATCGCAAGGAATGGAGAAGCATCTACTCTGAAGTGGAACTGAATATGATGCTGAATTGAAAATCTGCTCTGAAGACTCTATATAAAGGAAGAAGTGCCAAGTAGAAGAATAAATCCTCCTGGAGATAATACACCACAATAGAGATGAAAGTATCTTGTATCTATGGTGGAACTGCAAGTAATCATGAGTGGAAAACTCTACTCTGATGGCCTCTCTACAGTCCGAAATCCTATAATCTGAAGACATGAGAACCTACAAAATGAGCCTAACACCCTATCACCCACACTTGCGTCTAAAGTATGACTAAGGAAAAAGTTAGAATGATACATATACATACATACATACATACATACATATATATATATATATGTATGTATGTATATTCATATAATTAATATACACATATATGTATATATGAGGTAGGAAATGAAAACCTAAATAAGACTAAATTGGACAAATACAATAGAATTAAAATACCTATAAACTAATACAAACAAATACAAGAACAATAATTGAAACAACTCTTAAAAGATTCTTACGAATCTTTAATCATAAGTAAGTTATGATTAACATTAAGATCATAATATAAATTTGAAAAATATATTAATACTATTGTTGTTAATGTTAAAAATATTATTGTTGTGTCTAAATAAGTTAATATTATAACTAAGCTTATTAAGATACCCTTTAAATAGATTATTTTTAGCTAATTTATATTTGGGATTAGAAATTCAATTAAAACAAAATGAAGAAATTGTAAAAAATAAATTTTTTAAAATGACTATTATTATTATTAAAAATTCTTTGATTTCTTTCAAACCGTATATACCAACTAATAATAATGAATAAAGTGTCAAGTAAAATCTAATATTCATTTTGAACCTAAATCTAAAACTATTTTAGTAGAAGTCACAATCCAAAATTTTATTTATAATATTGAAATTAAAATTCTTGAAAATATTATTTAGAATGTGATAAGAATCCATGCAATCATAGTATATATGTTTAGTATCTTCAAGATGCAGATTACAAAAATAACATTTATTATCATTTTGAATGTTTTTTCTCTTTAATAATTCTATTGTATTAAGTTTTCCATGCAGTATTAACCACATATGAATTTTAGATTAAGGAGGAGCATTGGATTTCCAAATAAATTTAAATGAGTTAAGGACAAGTTGTTATAATTATCCAAGCTGAGGATAGATTCATTTTGCTCCGATGATAATATGTATATTAAAGTTATTTTCTTTTGTAAAGACCTATTGTTTATTATATGTTACTCGTCACGTTTTGTGAGACTCTGTTCTATTTTTTCTTTCTTTCACCCTAATAATCTGTCTTTCCGACACTTGGATGTTCGAAATGTTAATATCGTGGATGTATTAATGTCAACTTTTAAGGATCGAAAAGGCGGGTTGCTACAAGTATGTTGCATGTAAGTACATTATGATTATTTTACTATGTCTATAGCATCATCAACCGATTTTCTTTTTGAAGCTTCATAAATACCTGACTCGATATATTTTGGTTTAACCATTCTTTATTCTGCAAAGTGCGCATTCTTGAAAATTTTCATATCAGCTTTTACATTAGAATCTTGTAAGTGCGAAACTGTATTGATTGTTAGCCCTTAATTTATTTTCCCACCTAATTTCTCCGAATGTCATTTTCTTTTAAAACTGCTTTTATATCCCCAAAATGAACGCAATTTTCTTCATTGAAAAGACATTTATAGTCATTTCTATTAATGCAAACTCTTTTGTTATATCTTTGTTGTCATGAACCGTTTTTCCGTACCCTTTGAATCGACAATAAACCATACATGTCCAACTCAAATTGCACGAAAAGACGAAACATGAATGGTAATAAAGAAAATAAGACAGAACATAATCTTAAGGAATGGAATAACATAAATATTGAACAATATCTTTACAGCAGAAATTTTTAAAATACATATATCAGAGTCTAACCTAAATTCAGCTTGGACAGTTATAAACATCTATCCTTACAATTGCTGACAATTATCAAACTAAAACTAACAAAGCACAATGGATAATAAAATATGTCATACTTAGATGAATATTTCTAGCTCTCCTCTGGAAAACTCCTACCATCTTCGACTAAACCTGAAACTACTCGGATCAGACTCGAGTATTGAAAATACCCGGATCAGGCTTGATAAACCAGCATGAGAAACTCAAATATAAATGACAGTGTCATATATCAGCCTTTGAATAAAATCCTTTGAAAATAAAGAGTATCTCATAAGACCACGCCCACACATAAACACGGACGGGTTTTTACCTTATGATGACTAAAGCAATTTTATATCAAAATATTTGATATTATTTTTAATAACATCTTTATTAAATCATTTGCAAATAAACTTATTAATCTTAGCCGAAATTGTTACCATTATTAAATTCCAGCATACTAGGATCTACAAACAAAAGCATAGGTTCTTATTGGAGAATGGATTTCCATACAAATGATCAAATGAAGGATCTACCTTCCGAAATGGGTACACCTCTAGATGGATGCCCTGAGGAACAACCCAAAGGAACCTCTACCAACACAAGACCGCCCTACCTTTGTAAGTAGATGAAACCAAATATGTCATCCCCCGGTTGTTACCAACCTTTATCTGAGGGCCCTCATAGCATAGAAACCACATTAATTTACATCCCGAACGTCATAGAGGAAAGAAATATATCTTAAAGGGAATGACCGTACCCTACTTGGGAATGACTCACTTAGCCTTACTGCATCTAATCATGTTTCGGTCATTTCCGGTTTGATGAGGCTTGTAACGATTACCTTTTCACATAGCACATATCATATCTTTGAATGCCACATTGTCATTTCCGTTAATTACTAATTGCCTTCCATAAAAATACAACTCTTGAGCTTGTGCATCTCAAGGAGGGTGTTAAGCTAAGAGAAGTTGCCTTCTCCGCCACCACTGATGTACGTTTGTAAAAATCAATGTACAATCATTAGAATTGCAACGTCAGACAAACATCCATACAAGTTGTCCAAGAACAGAACATACCGAAAGCACTCTCCTACTACCACTAGTAGCAAGTAGTCCTTGCAATTCGAAAAATTTCCACAATGAGGAGACCATTGCTCTTATAACTCTATAATGGGAGCTACCCAGAGCATGTTCAATAAGCAGTCTTCATGCTATGAAGATCCACGGTCTTCAATAATCATCATCTTCAACTTGTCTTCACATTCGAACGTATTCATTTGTTCGAAGTAGTTTTTGGATAGGAATTACCCAAATCCGACCCCAGTTCTTTCAAAGCTAATTATCGCTTTAAAAGATGTTAAGTTCATATGTGGATATCAATCATCAATCAATTACTTCATCTTTTATAAAATATTTTTGTTAGATATATTCTTTTCAATTTATTCCATTTTCTTTTCAAGAGTATAAGGATTCATTAAACCTCATTTATCAAATCATTTGGTTTCTTTAAACCTTTCTTAAATCCTAGAATAATTCCAAATCATTTTCTCTTTTACTTAGGAAAACCATTCCAAATCAATCGTAAAATCTTAATCAAAGATTTTCTTTCTTAACTTTTAACATAGGAAAAATATTCCCTTTTTATAGTATCACTTTCCAAAACATCCATTTAATTTAAAGGATTACAAAATTGTGAATATAATTCCTTTAGTAAACTTTCACATTTTACTTATCAATTTAAATTGATTTCAGATTTATAAAACGGTGTTTATAAATTCCATTTATATTTTATAAACTTCCATATACAAAATTTCTTTACTAACAAATTTCATTTATATCTCACTTCTAAGTCAAAATCCAATTATAATTTAATTACTTATAAAACTCTTATTTATAAATTCATTCCTTTCAAATCTTATTATTTATAAAATCCATTATAAATTCTTTTCAAAATTTCAATTGCAAACCCCTATATTGATTACAGTCCCATTTCTAATATTTATAAAACACTTTTATATTTCCATTACTTTTATTTATAAAATACCAAATTTATAAATCTTATATATAGACCATTTATAATAAATTCAAATAATTTATTTCTTTTCTTTTATCTTAGAAAAAACTTAATCACGATCTTTAAGAGCATTAGGGACTTCCTTTCGATATGTTCCACCCATCGCCTAAGAAAAGAAAACATGGGCCAGGTAAGTTCAGGGCACTGGTTTCTCCATCCCTAACCTTAGTTAAACACCTTATTTTATCTTCTCAGATCTCACAGGCGGGATAAATGTATTAGTCGTTTCCACATTACTCAGTTTGTTATTATATTCAATCTTCTTCACTTATTGTTTAAGTGGTATAAACAATTCCTCTTCCGCATTTATTCAAACTCTCATTAAAACTTTCAAATCGTATTTAAATGGTTTAATTATTCTTTTAAAATCATTCACAAAATATATAGGAAAGAATTGTTAAGATTAAAACTGCATTTCGAAAGTTATTTCAAACTGCTGCGAAAAGCGTTTCGAAAAGCGTTTTAAAAGCTATGTTCTTCAAAACAACTTTTATGTCATTTAAAAATCCATATTTTAAACTTATATATCTTTTAAAACATTTATAAAGATTTTTATAATTTATTTCATATTTTTTAAACATTTAAAATATCAGTTTTAAACTTTGGTCACTTTACTGCAAAAGCATGCTTTTTTTGGAAAATTGTTTTGGACATATTTGAAATATACAAGATAAAAGCTTGATTTTCTTCCTTTATTTCTTTAAACATATTTAAATGTTTATAAAACATTTCTAACTCATTTTAAAACTATTTTCAAAAGGTTTAAGCATTCCATATACGCCATTTCATTTTCAAAAGAAAAGTAATTTCCTTTGTGCTTATCGACGTGTATTAACGTGATTTGGTAAAACAATTTAACAATTATATCAAACAATCAACACTTTACGATCAACGCACATGTAAGTATTCTTAACAATCATAACACAACATCAAACATGTATATATATAAAAAGAGATGATAAATAGATTTCTCATCATAAACGAAAGCGATTAACTTCCTACCAACATTTTAATCAACCCACACTACACTAACTAATTCCTACTCCATTAAACACTATAAAAAAACACTCTCTTCCTTCCAATAGCTTGGCCAAGGCTTGAGATGGAGAGTGGTCGAAAAAATAGAGAAGAAGCAGTAGAGCTTTGAACTTGAATTCTCAAAATTTGAACAAAAAATAGGTCACCTTCTCTCTTGTTTTTGACTCTCTTACTCCTAAACTTTAAAAAATATTTTAACCGAAATTTTTTTTAAAATTCTTTTTTCTTAAATTTAAAAAATATAATCACTTGATTTTGACTAATTTTGAGGAAGATATGGTCCAAAAAAAAGAACTATTCTCGGATTCACAAAAATAAAGCCCAAAAATGTACTTCAAATAATTGAGTTTCCAGTATAGCAAACACAAAATCGAAAAAAGTGATCAACATAAAATTTGTAGCCACCAGAATTTCATATGATTTGAAAAAAATAATTTCTTTATTTGGATCGGTTATGATCGATTTTTGATTAAAATAAAATGGTCTATTCTCTGGCTTAAAAACTGGGTTAGAAAATGCACTTGAAATAAATGTATTTTTGACATAGTTAAATATATATTGAAACAAAGTGTTCAACATGAAAGTTGTAGCCAATTAAAAAATACATGATTTAAAAAAAATTATATTTTGGTTATGTTTTAAAGAAGTTATAGCCGAGAGAAAAGAGGTAAAATATGAAGAAAAGAGGAGTTTGATTTGAAGAGAATGAACATTGATTTCTTTTGAATATTTTGTAAATATTTTTACATTATTTCTTTCTAAATTTTTTCTACGGCTTGAAAGACATTAAAAAAAGAGGAAGAGGATGAATAAGCTTGAGAAAGGAAGAAATGTGAATGAGAGTGAAGAAGGAGTTAGGTATTTATAGATAAAGAAAGAAGTGGTAAATTTACCAAAATAACCTCTTACCAAATTACCAAACTAATCTTACTTCAACCTAAAGCAAAATCCACTTTTTCAAAACTTAACATCATCCTTTCACTTCTCACTTTATGTCTTAATCCCTTAAGAACTAAGCTAAGTAAAATAATAATTATATTGGTTTTGATGTGATATTGATTTGATGTTTACTTTTCTTTTACTTTTTTTAATTCTTACTTAATTTTACTAATGACTTCTAGAAGTTTTCTAATCTTATTTAGTAAAAGTAAACATTATTAGTTATTAAATGTGCAATGTATATGTTAAAATATGTTAACAAAGGTGCGACAACATGGTGACAACTTTTTGTTCAAAACATTGATTTTTTACAAAACGTTTTACGGTCACATTTTGACGTTTTTGTTAAACTATTTATTCATGTAAAACAAACATCAAAATAAATTTCTTATTATATTTAAATAATTAAAACAAGCATATTTATCTTATAAAATAATATAAAACAATATCCAAATCTTCTTATAAAAATATGACATCGATTTATCGATATGCGACGAAATTTGTCAATTTTTATAGAACTAGTTTTATATTTTTTTAAACCATTATAAGTTAAATTAATATTATTATCAAATGAGTTTGATATCGATTATATATATATTTAAAGGAATTACTTATCCTTTAAAAAAATTCATTGATATCTATCTCTTTATTGAAATCCGACTTTCGTCAATTTTACAATGGAAATCCAAAATCTTTATTCAATATCAAAAATAAGTTTACCATACTTATTTATCATATAAAAATTGATTGTTTAAGTTTGAAAATTCGACATTTGAATATTTAAATAATTAAATATTCAATTTTCAAAGTGGTAAATTTACGGGTCGTTACATTTGTAGTTAATTTTTTCTTAATGCACAACTTGATAAAATTATAGAATGGAGTTTCTTGTAATTGTTTGATATGTTTTTTGTAGTTTGTTTGTTTTTACTAACTTCTAAATCAAGCTGTGAAAATATTTTAAACTGCTTCTATAGCTCTCATTATTCTCCTTTTCAATTTCTTTTTATGTTTCTTGATTACTTATTTTCAATTTTTTGAAGATAAAATTTTTCTTTAAATTTTCCAATGTTACATGTTATTTTATTATTTCATTCAATGTCACTTCATCTTCTATTATGAATCAATTAGCACTATCATTTATGATTGTTGTTGAACTATCTCATTTTTAGGTACATCTTTAAGTACATATTCATCTACAGTAGTGCTTTCCTGCAAAGCTCAACTGTTTCAACACCAGTCGATTCTTGGTTATGTTCAGCTTCGATTTTTTTTTTTCAAATTCAGCTAGAGTAACAAATTTATTTTGGCTATTTGAAGTTTTTGTTTCAATCCTTTATGTAGAATCAGTTTTTCTAATTCTCCTACCGATTTCTTTGATAAAGATTTGTATACAAATATGTCTTTGTGTGTTGTTACTTTAATTCTTTAATATTTTATTTTTAATTTATGATTAGGGAAGTGGAACATGTAAAAAAAATTATAATGACATGATTATTATAGTCAATTGTCATTATAAAATATGTGCTAGGCAAATATTTGCTTGACCAATATTTGCCAAGCAGATTTTTGCTTGACAAAAGTTTCCATTGTCAAGCCTATCTTTAATGCTAATACTATTTTTTATTATACATTTATGGTCTAATATCATTATTCAAACTTGAATCCACAAAAACTTATTATTAAACAAAAACTACAGAAAATAATATTAAATATTACAACATTTTAAATGTCTGTATTTGAAAGATTTTACTGGCAAATACTTGATATTATTCTAGAGAATAATATCAAAAATTATTGCATGTTAAACATTTGTCATTCAAAACATTTTTTTAGGAAAGGAAAATTTACGCCCAATAAATATTTTTCAACCAAATTATTGCTATTGTCTAGTTTATTTTTGTAGTCTATTTTTAAAAGTTTATACTATACTATATAATATATTTATAGTTTAATATCATTATTCATTTTTGCAATCCACTAAAATTTAACCTAGTTTTTATTGAAACTGCATTTCAAACACTTATGCTTCAAAACTTTTGACTGGAAAATAATTGCATTTTAAACAATTAATAGGCATTTCTATTCTTGCACCAATAATCACTTAACATACACTAAAAGATATAGTAAACTAGTATATACTAGAACTTATTTTACATACACCATTTATTATATAAAATTAACCTTGTTTTCATCTTCATTAGCTTCCCTCTTTGAAACCTAAAGTTTATTTACATAAATCTAGAAACTCCTATGTCATTAGCCTTATGACCAAGCCCCATTAGGATAAATCATATCGGTCAAATATAAGAATAACCAAGAAGGAATCTAGAGTGATAACTGCCAATCTTAGATGTTGAACAAACTAAGAAGTGAAGTCATAAGCTAGTAGAGAATCCTTAAGAATAGCCTACACATCACCCACTACAAGTTCCAAGCCTAAAAATTCAAGAATCAACTGAAGTCAGGGATCAGTACCGATCCCTAACACTCGTCCAAAATTTTCACATATCTCATGCTACATCAATTTAAGATGATTGCTAGCTAGTGCATATCGTATGGGATGATTCACTTACTATTTTTAATCTGAAACGAATGATGGATAAGTTGAGTGCTTTTGCTCAACCTCCAAAGCAAGAAATTCACTCAAGTTCGAGCTCATATCGATGCAACCAAAAGTTGAAGACAAGGATATAGGTCAATTTATACATCTATAAGAGATAGAAGAAGGTTTAATAAACGAACTTATTGATCAGTATCGATCCATGGAGGATGGTTCGGTATCCATCCTAAACATTGATAAGTTGACCACGATCTTTTGAAAATGACCCTATCAGGACATAAGGAACGTGGACAAGAACATAATCAAGAGAATTCCATCGACCTACGGCTATTAATAGAGGAGGAGGTGCATTATTTAAAGGACTTTTAGCTCGTTCAACAAATTTCGGTACTTTCTCTGTAATATCATGGATCACAATCAAGTTATAGCTACCAATCCATAAGATCAACTTTGTAAAAATCAGCAAAATCCTAAAAAAATTTAGGTGGACATAGGCCTCTGATTAGTCTAACCACTATAATTGTTGCACATTCTACATTCCTCATTTTCCATTTATTTTCTTTTTTTATCCTCTACTATTAATCTTTGGGTGTTTGTGCTAACTTTTGGCGTAAATATTTTGGTGCTTTCTCTAAGAGTACGAACTTAGGCAATTTGTATATATTTTCTACTTTTGGATTGGTTTAGTCCACATGGTAGATCCATTAGTATTGATCTTGTAATTTGTGACTATTTATATTTTCATAAAATATTGTAGAATATGCCAGTATATGATTTTTATTTGATGATAATAAACACACACACACACACACATATATATATATATATTCATTTAAATGTATTTATTATTGTACTATTTTATTTTTCACATAATTAAATAAATATTTATCGAATAAAATAAATACCATAGAATTTTAATTCAAACAAATATTTTATTACAAGTTTGAATAGTACAAATTTGAGCTCTCACTATATATGTACATTCTTAATTATTTCGATTACATCACAAATTTCACTTTGCAATGTTCACCTCACTACATATCACTCATTCACCCGTATTTGTTCTTCAATTCTTGTTCAGTTTGTATCTAGCAATTGAATTATCGACAAAGTAAACATAGAAGCTAGTAAAATTGAAAAAGAAATATTTTGCAGTGTACAATTGAAGTGTGTGTTTTTGAAAATGTTATTTGCCTCAGTTATTTGGGTTGTTCGTCATCATATTCATTTGAATCCATTCATACATGAACAACTTATGACATGCACAGTGTATCATTGTACATGTCACATGGCCATGCATACCA
Source organism: Allium cepa (assembly GCA_030765085.1). NCBI lineage: Eukaryota > Viridiplantae > Streptophyta > Magnoliopsida > Asparagales > Amaryllidaceae > Allium > Allium cepa. The sequence continues at coordinate 492,612,932 of CM060942.1, forward strand.
ATATACAGTTGATAAAACTACAGGGACATGTGAGCATAAGATCAAACCCGAGCCGAGGCTGAATTCAACTCAGGTGCGATACGAAAACAAGTTACAAAGTTTCAAATACACTTGAGCTTGCATATACACATGTGTACGCGTACACTTGTGCACAGCCTCAGCATCTCGAATTTCAGCCAAGAGACATCAGTACACATAAATCTAAAATGAAACCAAACTATAAGATAGGTTCAAATAAAGCGGACTCAACAAGGCAGCGGTATACATGCACATATCAGTTCAACCAGACCAGGCCAAACTAAATTAGTAATGCATCATGAAGATGAACACACATGAAAGGTTAATAAAGACATGGTCAAAGCTATCACCAGACATGTATAGGTTCAACCAAAAAAGGCCCCAAAATAATATACTTGTGAAGATCAAAACAAAATGTTCAAGCAAGTCAACATGGCATGGTCAGGTGCAGGCACATGTCAAGACAGAAAGCATATGCAACCAAATCGGAGCATATCACGTATGGTTATAGAATACAATAAACTGTTTAAAACAGAAAGTAAACATATCAAGTATTCAGGTATGAACTTGACTACAGGTAAAGCCTCAATAAAAACATAAATGCAACCAGGCTCACAAACACATATCAATAAATATGGATATGCAAGCAGCAGTTCAACTCGAAGCAATGCAAAGAAAACACCAGTTCAAAACCAGATCGAGCTAGCATTTCAATGCACAAGCATGTGGTAGGGAAAAACAGCGATAGTAATCAAGTGCAGGTAAGCATACGTGTATACATGCACGAACACACATGTATACATATATATGCAGTGACAATACACAAATTAGAGGGGGTAAAGCATAGTAGCAGAGCATGTGTACATGACCACACCAGACGTGCTCAAGACCAAATGCATACAAGATAAAGACCACATCAATTCAAAGGGAACCAGACTGCAACATCGAAGGCAAAAAGAACACAAAAATGAAAATGCATATGACATAGTCACCACTCGAACACTAACCAGAATTTATATAGCACTAGTACAAATAACTCAACAAACCAAACTCATGTGCAAGGCCAACTATGGTTCAAAATTCAACAAAAAAGCCTCAACATCAAAACAGCAAGTTCAAGTGCACCAACCCAGTTCAATGAACTTCAGACTAGACTCAACCAACAAACAACAAGCAGTTTTACGTGAATTGATATAAGTGTTCAAAAATCATAGAAAAAAATATAAAGCAGTTACATGAGTCAAGATACAACTATAGATACAAGAAAGCAGTCAAATAAATGTCATGGTTCGAAAGAGAATGTAACAGCAGTTAACAAAATTTCAAAGTATCAAAGTCAAAGCCGATAACATGAATTGAAGAAGTCATGGCCATACAAATGGTAGAGGGTAACAAAATTTGTCAAGTTTATATCTATATTCACGATGCCAAAGTCATAGGAGAAAAGATTGAAACAAACTTAGAGAAAATCAAACAATATTAGAAATAGAACGAAAAATCAGAAAACCAAACAAGTCGTGGTGACCAAGCAAAGCATAACAGAAAAATATTCGAACCAAACCAGTTAGAATAAATCAACATCGTCCAGGCACAAAGCAACGCAAGGGATAAATTCATGAAGAATTCAAAGTGAATTATACGAACGTATATTTAGGGATTTACCCCTGTAAATTAAACCCATTACATCATCGAAAAATTCATGAGTTCGAGCCAAAGAATATCAACAGAGCAATCAAGTCGAGTTTAAGTAAAATCGAAAAAGGGCAAAAATAATTATCAATTTTTATCCATTCGACTTCATCACTTGAAGCAGCCGAGAATGAATTAAACGGATCGAAGAAGCTTCAAATTGAATTGAGAGTATACCATCAGAGGATTCGAGTTTCTAATCTCCATTCGACGACTTCAATTTTTTGCAAAGCCCCAAAATTACGCAAGCCTTGGTTTTCCAGAGCAGAGTGATAAAGAGAACAAGGCGGCCATGATAATAAGAGTAGAATAAATCCAACATTTATCTTTTAATTTATGGGCTGGCTGTTTTTATTTGTTACTTGGGCTTAAATATATAAAAAGGGTTTTGTTTTTGTTGTTGTTTTTTATTTTGTAATTTATATTTTAAACTTTTGTAAAATTCTAGTCGTGTGACTAGATTACAAACTACGGTGGTGTAGTTTGAGAATTCGCAACTCAATAGCTGAGTTGTGGTAGGGTTTTGAGCAAAGAGTTAGGTTAGTCAATACGAATATCGTAAGTTTACGTGTGTAAGCGTCTGACTACTTAATTTCTAGTAGAAATCTTGGGGGCATCACGTAGGCAGGGTTTTGGTGAAGGTTGGTAAATCTGTGTAGTTCTATTTTTGCTTTTATTATTCTGCTATTACCTATGCTGCAATTATTTTATACATTTCCACATTAATTTTTATTATTGTTAGTATTACCCTATTCACCCCCCTCATTCTAGGGTGAAATCGAGCCTACAAGTGATATCATAGCTAGGAACAAAGAACATTTTTTTTAAAAAAAAAATTGATTTTTCAAAAACCAATTTTTGTTTTAAAAAATTGATTTTTTTTAATTGGCTTCTTTTAATAATGCTTTTGCTGAGGGACAGTCCATAGTTAGACCACTCATGTTCAATGGTGAATATGCTTACTGGAAAAATAGAATGAAATTTTTTCTAAAAATTGATGCTTGGAATATTGTTGAGGCAGGATATAGGACACCAATTATAGTGTTAGTTAATCAAGAAATTGAAAAACCAATGGATCAATGGACAGATCTTGAAAATAAACTACAGAATGCTAATGCTAAAGCTATGAATTTTATAATTTGTTCATTGGATCAAATTGAATTTAATCGTGTCTCACATTGTCTAACTGCACAGAAAATTTGTCATACACTTTAAGTGACTCACGAAGGAACCTCCCAAGTCAAAGAATCTTACCTTGTCATACTTAGTAGCGAATACGAGAACTTCATAATGGCCAAGGTTGAAAACGTCAAAGAGATGAATGGATGACTTTCTAATCTCATATACAAATCAATATCTCTCGAAAAACCAAACACAGAATTAGAAATAGTCCGAAAAATCCTCAGTGTCCTTCCATGAAATTTTGAAGCAAAAGTTACTGCCATTCAAGAATAAAAGGATTTGAAACAAGTTAAATTTAAAGAACTGATTGGAGATCTCACCACTTATGAGCTAGAAATGAAATTCAAGGAAGAACGTGAAGGAGGTGATATCGAAAGAAATCAATAGCTCTCAAATGAATAACTAAAAGTGATGACGACGACGATGATAGAGTAGCTGAACTGGCTCTGTTAATAAAGAGATTCAAAAGATGGAATCATAAGTATGAAAATCTAGCTCTAAATCAACAACTGAAAAGCCGAATAGTTAAAGTTCTAGATCCTCCAGAAGAGCAGGAGATCATCTGTCACAACTGCAATAAACCCGGTCATATTAAATCAAATTGTCCTCAGAATTGACTCAGCCGAGGAAAGAAACCGAAAAGGAGAAGTTTTGCAACTACTTGGGATGAAACTGGAGGAGCTAATAAAAGCACTAGCAGTGAGAGTGAGAATGAAAATTTGTGTCTCCAAGGAGAAACAACTGACAGTGATGATGACGAGCCAAGCGAGGTATCAAAACTTACTCATTCGAAATTACTTATATATTTTCATGAAGTAAATGCCTATTTGAAAGACTTAGGGAGAAGTGCGCTAAAATTGAATCACAAAGAGATAGTTTGATAGAATTAAATAAACAGCTCGATCAATTAGATAAAAACAATCAAAACAAGTGCCCTAAGTGTGATAAGTGTCCATCATTCGAAAAAGAAATCAAAAAAATCAGAAATTAAAATTAAGTCACTTGAGAATGAAATTATGATTTTGAAAGAAAGTGAGAATACTAGGAGAGAAAATTTTATTAAAAAGTGCACTCTATTATTGAATGAAAATGAATCTCTCAAAACACAAGTCCAACAATTGTCTACAACCTTAGAAAAATTTTCAAAAGGAGAAAGATCGCCAAATATGTTATTAGAAAAACAAACTGTTAATACTGTAAGACAAGGACGGGTATACTCAATCTGAACGTACTAGAAGTGAAATTAATAAAGTCAATTCCAAGTGCATGATTTGCGGAAAAACTGGACACAATCACAATAATTGCTGGTATAGACCCAAACACGTGAAAACCATACCAATTTGGGTTCCTAAAGGCACAAATGTAAAATCTCTTAAAGTTAAGAAAATCTGGGTGCCAAATGAACAAATATAAATTGTCTTGGGTCTACTCAAACATATTTTTCAAATTTTTTGGCACTAGCAACCATGGACCTATAAAAACAAATAGGCCACAAAAATATTTTCTCGTGTAGGTGTGGTGGCAGGCTAAGGAACAATAAGAGTGTTAACTGGATTCTGGCTATTCCAATCACACGATGGGCGATAAATCAAAGTTAGTTAACCTAGTATAAATGTGGAAGAGTCACAATAGGTAAAAACGAAAAATTGTTGGCAAAGGTAAAATAGGTAACAGTACATTTATCTTGAACGATATATTAAATGTGAAAATCTGCAACACAATCTGATTTAATTCAGCCAGTTATGTGACAAGGAAATAAATGTTGACTTTGATTCTGATATGTGCAAAAATGTTGACCAATCATCTTTTCATCCTTGAACTATTTCATATAAAATTTCTTGGACTAACTATATTGCAAGTTTAGATGATAAGAGGTGTTGTCTTGTATTGATTGATGATTACTCAAGATACACATGGATATATTTGTTTATCTTACTGATTCCGGATTTGACACTATATTCACTAGTTGTTTATGTGCACGTTTTCAATTCAAATCCAAAGGAGTTTCATTTAAAAGCTGTAAAAATGATTTAAGGATTTATTGCACACTCCACGGTTTGCTCTAGAAAATCTATCTAATGATAACCTTGTGTCAAAGGGAAATTTAGATGCAGATTATACAGGTAGTCTAGTTGATAGAAAAAGTACTAGTGGAATGTATTTTATGTTGATACATTCATTACTTGCATCATTTCAACTGATTTTCAATTAGCAGACATTTTTTATAAAACCCCTTCTAGAAAATAGTTTTTGTTGACTTCTTTTTGGATTAGGAATTTTCAAAATTTTGATTTTATAATTATTTTTGGATTTGATCTTAAATGACTACATTAACTAATCTGACTCCCTACTGATTATCGAAAAGATAAATAGTGGTTGAAAAAGTGATGAGTGTTGATATTAATCATATATTATGACTTGAGACAGTATATTTAATAAATTTCTTTAAGATTTAAACAAGAGTTATAATGACTTTTGTTGGTAAAAATTCCATGATCATCTCTATTTCTATCGTATTTCTAACGACCATCACTCATTAAAATCCAATATAGTATGTCAAAATGTGGTATTTTAAACGGAAAGTTATTTTTTTTATTATATTTTTTATTTAAAAACATCCAAAGTATTCACTCTTATTTAAAAGTCCTTACGGTTATGCATGGGTGAATAACTTGGAATATTTGTTTATGTGCTTTCATGCTTATTTAAAAGTCCTCATGGTTATGCATGTATGGAACACTTATTAAAATTGATTAATAAATAGACGAGTTGATTCTAATCCCATTTAAAAGTCCATATGGTTATGCGTGGTAAGAAAATGCTTGAAATTCATTATTTGTAAAAATTGGGAATACTGCTAATCTCATTTAAAAGTCCTAACGGTTATGCATGGTTAGTAGATATTCAAATTTTTGATATAAATATACCACACATAGACACAACTATATGGTTTTTTTATGTTGACATCACCCCTATCACTCAAAAGTGGAATATGCGCATAACAAATTATTTATGATTTTTGTTTGATTTTTTTATTGAAAATTAATATTTATACTCAATTGGGTGTTAATGTTGTATTAATGTCTATCACCTTGTCTCTTTTTTTCTAACACTATTACTTTTTTGCTGATAACAAAAGGGGGAGAGAAAAGTTAAGGTTTTGGCAAATAAAGGTCAATTGTTTTATTTTTTATTTGCATATTCCCATCAAGGTTCATTTGCATATTTTTATTTATTTTCATGCATATATGAAGGGGGAGCTTTGTTGTAGAGAGGGAGCATTCAAATAGAGGGAGCAAATAGAATGATCAAATATATCTAATAGAGTCAAAATCTTAATATATGTTTGTTATCATCAAAGGGGGAGATTGTAGAATATACTAGTATATGATTTTTGTTTGATGATAATAAACATGTATGTGTGTGTGTGTGTGTGTGTGTGTGTGTGTGTGTGTGTGTGTATATATTCATTTAAATGTATTTGTTATTGTACTATTTTATTTGTCACATAATTAAATAAATATTTATTGAATAAAATAAATACCATAGAATTTAATTCATACAATTATTTTATTACAATTTTGAATAGTACAAATTTGAGCTCTCACTGCATATATACATTCTCAATTACAATACAATTTCGATTACATCACAAGTTTCACTTTATAATGTTTGCCTCAGTACATATTACTCATTCACTCGTATTTGTTCTTCAACTCTATTCCAGTTTGTATCCAACATATGAATTATCTGCAAAGTAAACACTGATGCAATGAAATTGAAAGAATTTTTTTGTGCTGTGTACAATTAAAGTGTGTGTTTTTAAAAATGTTATTTGCCTCAGTTATTTGGGTTGTTCGTCATCATATTCTTTTGAATCCATTCATATACGAACAACTTGTGACATGCACAGTGTATCACTGTACATGTCATAAGGCCGTGCACACCGATATACACTTGATAAAACTGCAGGTACAGGTGAGCACAAGGTCAAACCCGAGCCGAGGCTAGATTCAACTCAGGTCCAACATGAAAACAAGTTACAAAGTTTCAAGTACAGTAGAGCCAGCATATACACATGTGTACACGTACACATGTGCACTGCCTCAGCATCTTGAATTTCAGCCAAGAGACATCAATACACATGAATCTAAAATGAAACCAGATTATAAGATAGGTTCAAATACAAGTGCACTCAACAAGGCACCGGCATTCATGCATATATCAGTTCAATCAGACCGGACCAAAATAAACCGGTAATGCAACATGAAGATGAACACATATGAATGGTTAACAGAGGCATGGTCAGGGATATCACCAGACATGTATAGATCCAACCAAAAAAGGCCCCAAAATGATATACTTGTGAAGATCAAAACAAAATGTTCAAGAAACTCAACATGGCATGGTCAGGTGCAGGCACAAGTCAAGGCAGGAAGCAAATGCAACCAAACCAGAGCATAGCACATATGGTCAGAGAACACAATGAACTGTTTGAAACAGAAAGTAAACGTATCAAGTATTCAGGTATGAACTTGACTACAAGTGAAGCCTCAACCAAAACATAAATGCAACCAGGCTCACAAACACATATAAGTATATACGATATGCAAGCAGCAGTTCAACTCGAAGCAATGCATAGAAAACACCAGTTCAAAACTAGATCGAGCTAGCAGTTCAATGCACAAGCATGTGGTAGGGCAAAAAAGTGACAGTAATCAAGTGCAGGCAAGCATACACATATATATGCAGTGACAAAACACAAATCAGATGGGGAAAAACATAGTAGCAGAGCATCTGCACATGACCACACCAAACGTGCTGAAGACCACATGCATACAACATGAAGACCAGATCAATTCAAATGGACCCAGACTGCAACATCGAAGGAAAAACGAACACAAAAATGACAATGCATATGACATAGCCACCCCTCGAACACTAACCAGAATTTATATGGCACCAGTACAAATAACTCAACAAAACAAACTCAAGTGCAAGGCCGACCACAGTTAAAAATTCAGCAACAAAGCCTCAACATCGAAACAGCAAGTTCAAGTGCACCAACCCAGTTCAATGAACTTCAGACCAGACTCGACCAACAAACAACAAGTAGTTTTACGTGAATTGATACAAGTGTTCAAAAATCATTAAAAAAAATATGAAGCAGTTACATGAGTTACGATACAACTACAGATGCAAGCAAGCAGTCAAAATAATGTCATGGTTCGAAAGAGAGTGTAACAGCAGTTAACAAAATTTCAAAGTGCCAAAGTCAAAGCCGATAATGTGAATTGAAGAAGTCATGGCTATACAAATGGAATAGAGGGCAACAAAATTCGTCAAGTTTATATCTATATTCACGATGCCAAAGTCATAGGAGAAAAGATTGAAACCAACTCAGAGAAAATCAAACAATATCAGAAATATAACGAAAAATCAGAAAGCCAAACAAGCCGTGGTGACCAAGCAAAGCATAATAGAAAAATATTCGAATTGAATCAGTCAAAATAAATCAACATCGTCCAGAGACAAAGCAACGCAAGGGATAAATTCATGAAGAATTTAAAGTGAATTATACAAATGTATATTTAGGATTTATCCCTACAAATGAAACCCGTTACATCATCGGAAAATTCATGAGTTTGAGCCCAAGAAATTCAATAGAGCAATCAAGTCAAGCTTAAGTAAAATCGAAAAGGGGCAAAAATCATTTACCAATTTTTATCCAATCGAACTCATCATTTGAAGCTGCGGAGAAAGAATTAAACTGATTGAAGAAGCTCCGAATTGAATTGAGAGTATACCATCAGAGGATTCGAGTTTCTAATCTCCATTCGGCGACTTCAATTTTGAGCAAAGCCCTAAAATTATGCAAGCCCTAGTTTTCCAGGGCAGAGTGATAAAGAAAACAAGGCGGCCACGATAATAAGAGAAGAAAACATCCAACAATTATCTTTTAATTTATGGGCCGGTTGTTTTTATTTTTTATTTGGCCTTAAATATATAAAAATGGTTTTGTTTTTGTTATTGTTTTTTATTTTGTAATTTTTCTTTTAATCTTCTATAAAATTCTAGTTGTGTGACTAGGTTACGAACTATGGTGGTGTAGCTCGAGAATTCGTAACTCAGTGGCTGAGTTGTGGTAGGCTTTTGAGCGTAGAGTTAGGTTAGTCGATAGCGGGTTCGCAATTTTACGTATGTAAGCATCTGACTACTTAATCTCTAGTAGAGACCTTGGAGGCAACACGTGGACAGGGTTTTGCCGAAGCTGGGTAAATCTGTGTCGTTCTACTACTTTTTTATTATTCTGCTATTATCTGTGCTGCAATTATTTTATATATTCCCGCATTAATTTTTATTATTATCATCATCATCCTATTCACCACCCCTCTAGGGTGAAATCGATCCTACAAATATATCGTAGGATTAACCGAAACAATGACTCCACAAAACATTAGAGAAAATATGCAGCCTCCAGGCCTGCTAACAATGTTGAGAATGCTGGCTCTCAACATGTTGAAAAAGTTGCTCAGCCAATGCTGTAGAAATTCAAAGTCCACCAGATATGATAAAATAGGTTGAAATAGACATGATGATGAAGAAGATGAATGATAAGCTGCATGAAAGTCATAATGAATTAAGGAAGTAGATGAAGGAAACTCTTAACTTGCTGAACTAGTTATCTTGTAGTCGCAGATAGAGCAGAAGAGAGTTGTCGCCTTTCGATTTCGAAGATGGAGATAGTTCCTCATCATTCGAAGAGAAATATAAAGAAGGAAAGATAAAGATGAAAGATGTCGGGACCTCAAATACTAAGGAAAACAGAATCGGAAAGTCAAGGATCGTTCGATACCGAACCATCATTAAGGGTCGTACATGGTTCGATACCGACACTCCTTTTTCCAGAGTTGATACTGGTGATGTCGAGGTCCTAGATGATGATGTTGATGTTGAAGGTGGTCCGGTATTGGATGTCAGAATACCGAAATAAAGTTGCTAATACTAACAACCCTCGCACTACACGGCCCAGTGCCATGACGAAATGGACAGTGACTAATATTTAGCCACGACGTAGAGCCATAGCTAATTTATATTTCACCACGGCTTAGAGCCTTGGCTAAATATTGCTTAGCATTTAATTTTTTATAATGATATATAGATATAAATATGGGATATAGATGTAATTATATTCCATATAATACATATATATATACATATACATACATACATACATACATATATATATATATATATATATATAATTATGGTATATAGGTATAAATATATCAAAAGAAATTAAGCTAAACTGCATTAAGAAAGGAAATCCAAGTTCATAGCCGCTCAGACTAAATAAAATCTAACCAGAAAGCAATCATGAAATTGTACTACATAGTGTATGACTTAGTTTGAAACAATCATAATACAGATCATGAAAATTAACTAAATCTAGCTTTACACTTGGATAGTGAAGAAAACTAATCCCTCTTTCTCAAAGAAGAATATGTCCCATCTAGCTTAGATGTCTGCACAAAGGAATTACAGATTTAGTTGTTAACTAAAGCTGCAGGATAAGAAAACAAGAAACTGATATCTACTTGAAACTGAGATTACGTATAAGAGATGAAAACTATTTTAACAAGAAAATTAGAGCCTGCAAATAACATAATTTCAAATCAATTTTCCTAGCTGCTTCAAGAGATAAAACTTGTATTGATGCTTGCAACGTTTTAGTGCATTACGAACAATTCTTTCGAACAATTTAAAACTTGGCTGATGAAAAGAAGAAAAAGGAAATTGCTGGAGTATGGGGAAAGATCAAATCGGAAGATTACGAGCTATGAACTAGTGGTGAAGAGGCTTAGCTAATCTTAAAGGAAGATGAAACAAGGTGCAGGTATACTTTTGGGATGATAAGGTAAATGAAACAAGAATTTGGCGAAAGATAGTTTTAAATTATGTAGGGTCTAAATTTTATTGATTTTTAGCATTTAATTATGTTCCAAACTAATAGTTTACATTTATTAACTATTTTTCCATTAGGTAATAGGCAATTTTTAACTGACTGGTAAATTTTGATGATTATTATTAATTTAATGTCATATTCAAACTTCTCTTAGAACCGTGAGACACATATATTAAGGTAAGGAGAACTATTTGAGATACATGAGTGTGCATTAACAAAAAATACCAAACTTATTCGAGATCCATAAAGATTCCTGGAACTAAAAAATGAGTGAAATGTTGAATAATAGTAAAGCATGAGTAGATATGATGTACAATGAATATAGTGGAATTTCTATATCATAAATGCATCAGACATGTTATATATAAAGATTATAAACAATTGGTAGCTGCTTTGACAAAAAAATTGGAAATAAATCAAATTTTATTATTTTACAAATATGCTTAGTTTAACTATGTCATACCAATTTCCATATTGAACAATTCAGCAGTAAGTAATTCTTGCACTGACAACAAATATTAAACTTAAAAAAGGGGAAAACTAAATAAATTCATAACCTTGAAATATGCTCCATAAGTTTCTCTTTTCTTCTTCTTTTAAGAAAACCTATATAAGTTATTTCTCAGGATCATTTGGTAGGTCCTATTTAACAGTTCCAAGATAAAGACCAGAAGCAGGAGCCATTCATTCAGTATTTCTTCAACTGCAATGTATTATTGACAAAAAAAAATGTTTTGATTTTGAAAAAAAACAAAGAAGCATGCTAAAAGCAATGTAATTCAAGAGAAAATGAACATATTTAACCTTTGCTTATAGGCACTTCACCAGTACCAACACACTTTAGGAAACAAACAAACAAACAGTCTAAGGCCAACCTTAGGAATCCATTCATCCGTGTGATTCTCACTCGTACTTCCAGCACTTATACCTGTAAATTGTCACAAACTTTAGGAATGTGTATAACCACTATATTTAGACTACATGTTCGGACATTTCAGCACTTGTGATATAGTTATGTTTTTAGAAATATTTTTTTAGAATACTATTGAGTCATAAGGCAAAGTTTAAAATAGATCTTGCACAAATATACAAATTAGGCCTTGGGCCTGCTTATATTCAATGTATGTGAGATAATCATGGGACTTTGAACATTTCTGATGTTAACTGTTAAGTACTGGATACTGCTAAAGAACTAACAAGTTGGTAATGTATCTACTTATTTTGGACAAAATGTGCTTATTACAAGGTCACTTTACCAAATCTACATGTTTCCGCAACTTATTTTAAGTTCACTTTATTAATACATGGCTTTGCCGTTAATACATCGCTTTACCAAATCCATCTGTTTGGTACATTTCTTACAAGTTCATCACAATCTAGCTAACGCACTTATGGAATACCGAGACTACCAACGCCAAGCCTATGAAAATGCCATTATATAAGCTTAGGCAAATGCCAGGCTTTTCTACAAAAAAAATATGCAGAAAGTCTATCATTCTTGAATAGCCACCAAAGGATGATATTCCTAATAGAAATTCTAACCACACCATTAAATAGGTTGACAAAACTAGGGAAGACTGATAAGTATGAAAAATCATTTGGGATGGAATATCTATATGCCAACATAATGACTGAATTAAAATTAGTCCGTCCTGCTTAATCACTGACATTGCCAAATTGAAACACATACCTTAATACACAAATATAAAAGCAAAATAAAATCCTTAAGAAGAAATTAATCAACTGCCAAATGTTTGCTTTTATTTTACATCACATTTAGTTAAATTCTTCATTGCTTTATACTCTTCATTGCATTATCATGAAAAATTATTATATCTTTACTGCATTGCTAAAACCAACAGAGATGATACGTTAAAATATCTTAGTATACATAATCCAGAGAGCATATGAGGCAAACATCTAACAAATCCGGATAATACAAGATAATATTTGATACATGTACACAGACGTACTTGGAAAAAAGAAGGGAAAAAACTCAAAGAACCAACAACACTTATTTCCGCAACAGACAACTACATCAGGAATGCAACATTCTAATGTAACTGATTAAAAAAATTAAAATTATGTAGGGCATGCTAATTTATTATTGTTTTGTAAATGCCAAGGCTGCATTATATTATAAAGAACGTATTGATGCTATAACTACGATAAGAACACATAACGTACCTTGATTTGCTCCGAATGAACTCTTTGCCTTCTTCCTTCCAAATGCATCACTGTTTTTTCTTCTAGGTAGTTTCTTCTCGCTCATGTCACTTTGAAAGAGCTCCATCATCTCTTCTTTTCTTCCAAGGCTCTTATGAGGATTTCTTACCCTAGTTTCTAGATTTGTTCAATGTTTTACTACTTCACGGGCCCTGTTGCGGTTTTCACAGATTTTACCTGGGCATAACCAACTTCAACTAATGATTTTCCATATTTTGCAGTTCTCTAGCAAAACATAATACAAACTTATAAAGCCAACTATCGGCTTTATGTAACTGATACTTACTGATTGCAAAAGGGCTCTGGGTTCATTTGTATGTTGCCTCTATTAGCTTTTCCTAGAAAGGAAAAAAAATGGAGAAACAACAAATGTTTGATTTCATAAATGCTAAAGGGCTCCGGGTTAAGATTATATGCTTCATAAAATGTCGAATTTGTATATTTTTTCTATTGTAATAAGCCTTTCAAGTGCAACTTAACCAACTAAATATGAATATAAATAATGCTGGTTTAATAAATGATATGGTGTCTTAGGTTAGAAGATCTTCCCATAAATACCACTAATAAATTGGTTAAGCTACCGCATAGCTATTTTATTAAACTAAATTGCTAAAACCGCCGAAACCTCATAGCAGTTAGTGCATTGATTGATTTTAAATACACATTCAAATATCAAAGAGAAAACTTTGTGCACTTGATATCAAGATATAGTTATTTTTAGAAAAATAATCAACCATTTGATGACTTATCAGATTATAGACAAAAGCAATGTAACAACTAAAACTAACCTTGTTATTCCGCCTTTTTCAGCAAGGCCGTGATATCAAAAGATCGACCGAGAAAACCAAAGATAGCTCGTCTTAAAGATTGGTCAACTCAGCATCTTAATAAGGCAAGTTCTGTTGAAAGATTTCTCATTTAAGATCCCCTACGGAGGGGGGGTCCAGGGGGTGCCAACCCCCCAAGGTGGGGGTGCGGGGACAACGCCACCGCTACGGTGTCCGACCTGACTGGTCAGGTCGCAGGGGTCCAGGGGGCAGCGCCCCCGGCGGGGTGCGGGGCAGCGCCCCGTTCAAAACGGTATGCGACCTGGGGCATGAAGTATCCAACGAGCTAAAACTTCTAGCGAGTTAACGGGTTAGAGCTTCCAGCGAGTTAGCGGGTTAGAGCTTCCAGCGAGTTAACGGGTTAGAGCTTCCAGCGACTTAACTGCTTAAAGGCATGAGCGACCTACCCACTCAGAAACTCATGCGGCCTAACCTGTTCACGACCTAACTAGTATCTGACCTAACACTTCTGCCGACCTAAAGGTTGGCAACCTAACAACTTAGCGACCTAAGACCTAACGACTTAGCGACCTAAGACCTAACGACTTAGCGACCTAAGACCTAACAACCTACTACTTACTCACTCCCTTAGATCGCCATTTCTTTAAGTCATGAACCATACTTCCTTAGGTCGTTTACAACCTACCAACTCCTTAGATCGCTCCTGGTACCTCAACATGTTAAGCTGCTTACCAATCTCCTTAGGTCGTCCCTACCGACCTACGACCTAACCCTTAGGTCGTCCCTACCGACCTAACTCCGAACTCTCCTATAAATACTTCACTTACTTCAACTAGAAGGGGACTTTTTCGGATTCCAAAGCATCGAGACTCTGCTGATTTCTCGACTCTTCAAACACTTCAAACACCGAAGAATCTTCATCAAGTAATCTACTTAATTCAACATGAATCCAAGGAGCAACTCATCATCAAAATTCTAATTTCCTTTCTTTAATCATGTTGTAATCAAGAGATCGTGTTGTAAAAGTGTTGTAATCAAGAGATCGTGTTGTAAAAGTGTTGTAATCTTGTAAAGTGTGCTCGAAAAACATAATGGAAGATGTAAAGTGGACGTAGGCTTATTAGAAGCCGAACCACTATAAAAATCTCTGTCTCTTTTACTTTTCGGCAATTTTCTTTTTATTTTGATTCCCGTGCAAACGGGTGGAGCTTTCACTTCATCACGAGCTACACCGGGTGTTAGCGTTAAAGCCATTTTTATCGTTAACATTTTGGTGCTTTCACTGAGAAACGAACTCAGGAATCCTATTAATCAAGACTTGAATCCGGGAGATTGAGACTGAAATCTGAAGAATCATGGTAAGGCGATCCAGTAGATTGCAAAGACCGGAGAATAGTGAGCACGAAGGAAGTCAAGAGGCTTCTTCGAGAGCGAGCCACACTTCAGCCTTCGTTACAAGAGACGAGATGGAGGCAATGATGAAGAGGCAAGAAGATTTGGTCCAGAGTTTGTTTAATCAGATTGGGCAACTTGGAGCGCAGAATCAAAGAGGAACAGAAGTTCAAACGGGAGAACAGATTCCACCATCCCCTCGTTAACTCGGGGGGGCAAGATGAAAGCGTTGGACGAGGACAATCACTTGGCGACAACGACAGATTAGTGGAGATAGTCAAAAAGGCTATGAGAGGTGGTTTGGTAAATAAGGACTTGGAGGACGTGAATATGAGTCCTTTTACCACAGCAATCAGGCGAGCTAAAAACCCACCAGACTTTAAGCTACCATCGCTGGATATGTATAGCGAAAGGACGGACCCTACAGTCCATCTGACAAAATATATGAGGCATATGGAAGTGCTGGGGGCACCAGAGAAAGTGATGGCCCGGTGTTTTCCATTATATTTGACGGATATTGCATCACCATGGTTCAGACAACTGGAGAATGGATCGATCAAGACTTGGAATGATTTGATCGTAAAATTTATGAGAAAATTCAGGGTCCACATCTCGAGGCCCAAGAATGTCATGAGTTTGACAACACTAAAGCAAAGAACTGGAGAATCTTTGAAAAGCTTTTTAACGCGATTCAATGCAGCTGCAGCATCGGTGGCCAGATCCATCCATGGTCCTAATGGCAGCCGTGTCAGGCATAGCTAACGGCACAGAGTTCAAGAATTCATTGACCAAAGATCCTCCTATGGATTTAGGAGAATTTTTGCATGAGGCCGAAGGGTTCTTGCGATTAGAGGACGCAAAGGCTGAAACAGAGGAAGGAGAAGGAATCGATGTTTTTGTAGTCAAAGGTGGGAATCCTTCTGAGAAAGGTGTAGAAACTAACAAAGGTAAACGAAAAGCTGAAGATAACAACGATAAATCAGCACGCCAACAACGGGGATCAAGATTCACTTCATACTCGGAGTTGAATGATATCTTGGAACCAATCTATCAAGACACCAAAGGACAAATTCCTTATCGAAAGCCAATTAAGAGAGATCCGACTAACAACGAGAAAAAGTGGGACAAGTATTGTTTGTTCCATGAGCTAAACGGTCATAGCACGAATGACTGCAGGCACTTGAAAGATGAAATTGAGGGGCATATCCGGGATGGTTTGCTATCTCAATATGTGAAAAAGAAGACTGCAACGGTGGAACAAGAACGACCACCTGCACCAACTGGAGACACCTCAGGATCAAAGCGCCGGCCTGTTATCGAATAATTGAGGTTATGACGAATGAGTGGAAAAATCTACATCAACACAATTAAGTTGTTCACACATGTATGGGACCACGATCGATCCCCAGGCATGATCTGATACAACTATAAATCATACTGATGTAGATGTTTGCACTCGGACGTCAATTCTTTGCTTTTGAATTTTACTTCTGATGGTTGACTACTTTACTTTTGTATTTTACTTCTGATGACTGATTACTTTGCCTTCTGTGTTTGGACTAGGCTTGATATTGCTTTCATGATTTGTTTCTGATAATTGAGATTGACGCTGCGTTGCTTTCATGATTTGTTTCTGATGATTGAGTTTGACTCTACATGGTTTTCATGTTTTTCTTCTGATGTTTGAGTTTGACTCTACTTTGCTTTCATGTTTTGCCTCTGATGTTTGGATTTAATTCCACTGTGCTTTCATGATTTGCTTCCGATGTTTGGATTTGATTCCACATTGCTTTCACGATTTGCTTCGAATGTTTGGGTTTGACTTTTCCAGGCATTTCTACTTGACAACTTTTCAGTTGAATATTTGATTTTTCATGATTTTGAAATGTGTAAGCCCTACGAATAGGCATCATCAAGCCCTACGAACAGGCACCCGACTTCGAACAGTCTCAATGATTAAGTCCTATGAACAGGCACCCGACTTTGAACAGTCAAAAACTCATGGATTTAAGTGCTTGACCGCTAACAGTCGCTTGACTGTGGTCGGCCGCGCTTTAATTTATAACTCGATCCTAAGCAATCGTCGCATAGATTTAAGTGCTTGACCGCGCAGGGCCGCACTTGACTTCAAATGACTCGATCACGAATGGTCGTCGTTTGAAGTTAAGCGTTTGACCATGAATGGCCGCGCTTCACACCGCCAACAATCGCACTTTCACCTCAAATGGCTCGATCCCGAACGATCGTCACTTGAAGTAAAGCGCTTGACTATTGACGGTTGCATTTCAACTCACTTCACCTGATCCTGATCATCATACAAAGTTGAGTGCTTGACCACGGACGGCCGTGCTTCACCTCGAATGGCTCGATCCTGGACGATCGTCATTTGAAGTTAAGCGCTTGACCGCGAGCGGCCGCGCTTTACCACTTGATCGCTCAGGGCCGCACTATACTACAAATGGCTCGACCCCGAGTGGTCGTCATTTGAAGTAAGACGCTTGACCATGAACGGTTGAGCTCTACTATTAGGCCGCGTAGGGCCGCACTTTACCACAAATGGCTCGACCCCAAATGGTCGTCATTTGAAGTAAAGCGCTTGACCATGAATGGTTGTCATTTTGATCGCGCAGGGCCGCACTTTACCACGAGTGGCTCGACCCCGAATGGTCGTCATTCGAAGTAAAGCGCTTGACCATGAATGATCGCATTTCGCCACAAATGACCCGATCCTGAACGATCGTCGCATGGATTTAGACGCTTGACCGCACAGGGCCGCACTTCACCTCAAATGACTCGACCACGAAAGGTCGTCATTTGAAGTAAAGCGCTTGACCATGAACGACCGCGCTTCATCCCAAATAGATCAATCCCGAACGGTCATCATTTGGGGCCATATGAAACTGTCAATTCCTTTACAGGTTATCAACAGGATATGAACGTCCAGATTCTGGCATTACAAAACACACCTTCCTACCACAAGGCATGTTTTGGGGGGCAAGTGTTATCCCGCCTTTTTCAGCAAGGCTGTGATATCAAAAGATCGACCAAGAAAACCAAAAATAGCCCGTCTCAAAGATTGGTCAACTCAGCATCTCAATAAGGCAAGTTCTGTTGAAAGATTTCTCATCTAAGATCTCCTACGGAGGGGGGGTCCAGGGGGGGTACCAACCCCCCAAGGTGGGGGTGCGGGGCCAACGCCACCGCTACGGTGTCCGACCTGACCGGTCAGGTCGCAGGGGTCCAGGGGGTAGCGCCCCGTCCAAAACGGTATGCGACCTAGGGCATGGAGTATCCAACGAGCTAAAACTTCCAGCGAGTTAACGGGTTAGAGCTTCCAGCGAGTTAGCGGGTTAGAGCTTCCAGCGAGTTAACGGGTTAGAGCTTCCAGCGACCTAACTGCTTAAAGGCATGAACGACCTACCCACTCAGAAACTCATGCGGCCTAACATGTTCATGACCTAACTAGTACCCGACCTAACACTTCTGCCGACCTAAAGGTTGGCAACCTAAGACCTAACGACTTAGCGACTTAAGACCTAACAACCTACTACTTACTCACTCCCTTAGATCGCCATTTCTTTAAGTCGTGAACCATACTTCCTTAGGTCGTTTACGACCTACCAACTCCTTAGGTCGCTCCTGCTACCTCAACATGTTAAGCTGCTTACCAATCTCCTTAGGTCGTCCCTACCGACCTACGACCTAACCCTTAGGTCGTCCCTACGACCTAACCCTTAGGTCGTCCCTACCGACCTAACTCCGAACTCTTCTATAAATACTTCACTTACTCCAACTAGAAGGGGACTTTTCCGGATTCCAAAGCACCGAGACTCTGCTGATTTCTCGACTCTCCAAACACTTCAAACACCGAAGAATCTTCATCAAGTAATCTACTTCATTCAACATGAATCCAAGGAGCAATCCATCATCAAAATTCTGATTTCCTTTCTCTAATCGTGTTGTAATCAAGAGATCGTGTTGTAAAAGTGTTGTAATCAAAAGATCGTGTTGTAAAAGTGTTGTAATCTTGTAAAGTGTGCTCGAAAAACATAATGGAAGATGTAAAGTGGACGTAGGCTTATTAGAAGCCGAACCACTATAAAAATCTGTCTCTTTTACTTTTCGGCAATTTTCTTTTTACTTTGATTCCCGTGCAAACGGGTGGAGCTTTCACTTCATCACGAGCTACACCGGGTGTTAGCGTTAAAGCCATTTTTATCATTAACAAACTTCTCCATCAATTGTTAACTGATTTCACCAACAATAAAGTTACCAACAAATACAATAATTGAAAATATTAAAAAAACATAGAAAAGATATAGTTGATTTATCTCCACCATGAAAACATGAACAGTAGACGTGGAGAAAGTATTGCCTTTCGAAATAAGTGCAATAGATGGGAATAATCCATAATTTGAGAAAAACAATAAAAAAATCACTAATAGAATTTGATGTCCTTACCATTGAGTGTTAATTTGATATCATGAGAAATTTAATTTACATGTGATCGATTTTGAAAATTAAAGTTATGATCGATTTTAAAACTAAAATAATTTATATAATTTAATATAAATTTACCTTAAATTATTATGAATTGAAATATTTTTGGCTTTAAAACTAATTTTATTATAACATGGTATTGGTTTTGATTTTTATTATAGTTCTCAATATTATATTTATTTCCGAAAAAGTAGAATAAGTTTACATATACTGTTATTCATATTAAATACTTTTGGTTTTGTAATCCTATTTGATAAAATTATGTGGTACTACCTGTTTGGAGATAAGTTAGTCAATGACAAACTTAATCTCAATCTTTACATTGATTCTACTTTCAATATCAAATGGGACTGCGATTGAATTCTATGGTTAGATAAGAGAGCATCTTTGTAACTATAGTTATACAAAAACAAACTGCACAACTGATAAGTCAACAAAAAGTTCATAACTTCAATCACTAAAACAATAAAAAAATCAATCATAACTTTAAGTCGGTGTAAGTCAATTTGATGTTACAATACAAAAATCACCAATACAATTTGATATCATGAGCAAAACAACATCAATTTTTGAACAGGGATTGAAAATAGGAAAATCAACAGGGACTACCTTGATTTCTTAGGAAAGGATTGTGCTTGCAGCAAAGATTTTGGACCACTACCCGGGCCACGATCAATACAACCGCCAGAGTCACCAATTACCACTGAGTGTTATAAAATAGCACCCGCACGAGAATCCTCAACAATCGAAACACGAACAACTGATACAAGCGATACACAAACCGGAGAGGAGCTAGTGAACTGGAAAGCGAGCTTGAGTAGAAGAGCAATAGATCGGGAGGCTAGGGATGCAGAAACGAAGTCGAGAAAGTTTTAAGAGGAGCAGAGATGGATGTACAAATTCTCAAATCTGAAATTGCCATCTGCCATTTTTTCTCCAAACGGGTGTAGTTTTGAAGGGTAATGTATGGAAAAAGGTGTAGCGTATTTGAGAGTGTAACTTAAGCAAGGATGTAACAAATACAGGACTTTGCAATGGTGTAGAGCCGCTAAAAAATCGTCATACCTCTTCGTTGTCATTTATTTTGCAACGGCCAAAAATCATGGCAAAATTGTCAAGGCTCAAGACCATGGCAAATTTCCGCATTGGAGTATTGCAGAATGGACAGTATGGTGTAGTGCGTGTAAGCCATAAGAACGGTTTTTCTGGATGAATGATTCCGCCAAAGTTAAGAGAGCCTAGATATCATGGAACCAACCAGGATCACTTGGAAGGCCAAACACTCGGAACATGCCACAATCATCGTCGTTCAGTTGACCCAGTGGAGCCAGAGTTTTTGACAGATATGGTAAGAAAGCTAGTGAATGAAAACCATCACATGCACAATGATGATTGAGATTCTTTTCCAAGTAGGAATCCATTCATGGAGGAAGTTATACGAGTAGAATCCCCAAGGAGATGCACTATGCCAACCATGTTGTCCCACAATGAGACGATGGATCCGAGATAGCATTTGCTAAAATATGAATGTCTTTTGGATACGGCCAGAGCAACAGATGTCATCAAGTGTCGATGTTTCACCATTTTCTTGTAGGTGTTATGTAATATCCCGATATTTCGTGCCATTTGTATCCACACATTTCGGAAATTGAATTGCTCAAAATATCATATTGTTAATTTATATTTGGCAAAACTCAGCATATACAGTAAATGAATCAATCATAAAATCACAGACACAGAGTAATATAACAATAAGCAGCGGAAACAAATGAATATAGTTCATGAAGCCACTATATATATAATAGAGTTAAAACAAGATACAGCAGAAGTCTCGAACACATAGAAGTCTCAATACAATGGTCAATAACATAATCTGAATATATCACTGGAGTTAATTGAATAACTGAAAGCTGAATAGATAGATGAATCTCCAAACGAAGCTCCATCTCCAAATGTGAGTCTCAAATGTTGTGACACTCAGTCTGACCCGAGCGTAAAGCAAACACAAAAACACTCGAGTCAGAATTAATATTTTTATTCAATAAATCCAACTCAAGTGAAATATCAACTGAAATACAAGTAACTCAAAGGACGTTTGGGATAACCATCTTCTAAGGATCTGTGGAACTATCTACTATGTAGTACAATACGCTATTATAATATGTCTATATTAAGATAAATTACTAAAATAGTGTTAAGGCGTTACCCATATCCCCCGTAACACATTTTTATATATTCTCATAGTCTATACAGTACCGTAAACTCCACCAAACCGGTGAGCTATCAGAGGGCACTCCATAGGTATGGTACAAAAAAAACTCGTAGTGAGCTCAATATGGTAGGTGACACGGCACAATAAGTCAATGCCAAGGTAGATATACCAAATACACTTAAGGGCTCGTGGTAATGCATAATCACAGCTACCGCAACCTCGATCCACACTCCCAAAAATCTGAGGGTGCACCCAATCAATCATAAAGTAATAGAATGGTATTGAAGGAGTGTGTCCGATCGGAGGAGATATCTCATTTGGCCCGTCAATTGCTCCTGTTTTAGCCACCTTAAGCTAACTCACGGGAGTCAGGTCCACGTATATACCTCATATAGAATCATTGCTAACCACCCTACTTCATTCTGGAATCTCCACCGCATACACAGTTGTTAAAGTGGTTTTCAGTATTGGCAGAGAGTATGACAATAACCAATCTCGGTCTCTTTAACAACCAATCGTTACAACAACACCGTGGTCATTTTAAAATATCGTATCTATTTCAAAACCATATCAATTCGAGATCATTTTTCACTTTAAATATATCCATTTCCAAATTCATATCACTTTCAAAGTTATAACACTTTAGAAATTATAAAACTTAGAAATTATAACACTTTGGAAATCATTACACTTTGAAATCATAATACTTTGGAATTCATAACACTTTGAAACATAACTTTGAATTCATAACACTTTCCTCTTAAATAGTTAAGATAATAATAATAGTATATATATAATAAAATCGTTTATACAAGTAAAATAGTTTATATAGCAAAATAATTAGTATATTAAAATAGTTATAAGTTAACATAGTTTATATTAAAATAATATTATTTAAAATAGTTTATATTAAAGTAATATATATGTTAAAACAGTTTTATATTAAAATAGTATATATATTCAAAATAATATATAAAGTAAAAAATATTTAAATTTTAAAATACTTTACATGATAAAAAATAGTTTCCTCAAAGTTCACAAATCAATTCGAATTAACTCAAATTCCAACATCCCATATAAATCAAATCTCAATTCTTCCATTTCAATTCAATTCAAATCTCAATAAACCATTTTATATCGATTTCAAATATAGATTTGAACTGTAAAATAACCATTTCGATTTCAATAGATTTCAAAGGTTTAAATATTCAAACATTTATAATAATCTCAATTTTGATAAATTCATTTATAATCCAAATTCAAATTTACCATTATTTAATATTGAAATATTCACTTAGTCAATTCAATATCATTTAAATAAAACCTTAAATTACAATTTAAATAAACTAAATATTCCCTTCAATTTAGATAAACTTGAAATATTCATTTAATCACTTTAAACCAAAATCAAGTTATAAAATCATATCTTTAAAATCTCAATTCCAATAAGTTTCAAATCGATTTTATTTAAATACAATTATTAAAAGAATAAGATTTCAAATCAATTTAAATTTATCTTCCCAACCTGAATTTATTAAGATTACAATAAAATCTATTTTTAAAAATAAATTTTTAAATAAATACTTAAAATATATTATATACTAATTAAATTAAAGTTTATTAAATTAAAGCTTATTATTAAATCTATTTTATATTAAAACTAATTTATGCATATTTTAAAATAGTAAAATTATAAGTAAATTCTTAAAATTTATAATTTCAAAACCAACTTATAGTTTTAAATTTCAAAACATATAATTTTAAAAAAAATTAAACATATATAAAACAACATTTATATATACAATATTTAAAATTAAAATTTATATATAACCATATATATTTCCTTTTTAAAACTTTTGAAATCATTTCAAAATATATATATATACCGACGGTGTCTATATATAATTTTCTATCCTATGGTCAAGTGATACA
Organism: Allium cepa; assembly: GCA_030765085.1. Taxonomy (NCBI): domain Eukaryota; kingdom Viridiplantae; phylum Streptophyta; class Magnoliopsida; order Asparagales; family Amaryllidaceae; genus Allium; species Allium cepa. The sequence goes on from CM060942.1 coordinate 492,636,837, forward strand.
GATATTTAACATTTCAAACCGCAATTTAATTATCTGTGGGTATATATCTTTTCAACCCGCAATCCCAAATTCAATGTCAATGAAAATCGCTTGGGTTTATTATTTCAACCCATAACGATTTCTTCCTATTCTTCAAGAACGTTCGGGTATGTATCATTTCAACCCATAGGGAATTCTATACTAACAGGGAATTTGCAGAGGGAGAACATATATGATAATAATATAATAATCAGCAATAGGTATATATCATCAGTGATAAAATAAAATAACAGATCATGGTGTCAGATGTCACAGGTAAGCAGTTACAGATAGTGTCATATCATATATGTTAAATAATTAACAGTTCAATTTAGCAGCATATTTCAATTATCGTTTCAATTGAAATCAAATTTAATAAATATAAGAATGTTAGTCCTGAGTGATTGCACATCTTTTGAGGCTAGAGAAACAAGAGAATAAGATGAGTTATGAATCCTAACACGAATTCCAAAGCAAAGCAAGATTGAACGTGAATTTGACAAGCAAAGCTGATAGCTCGAAATTGATGAAATCAAATCAAAACTGGATTGATGAAGATAAATGGTATAAGTGAACTTATATACATATACATATATATTACTATATATAACTATCATATTCTAAATTCAAACACATATTAAATAATATATATATATATTTCAAAAATAATTGTTTCAAATTAAAACACATATATTAAAATCAAACATGTATACATAATATATTTTGAAATAATACTTATATATATACTCAGCCATATCGTAACTTATATATAGAACTATATATATGAATCTATATATATAAACTTACATACGTACAATACTTGGAATCAACAATATATTAATATATAAACTAATGTATATGAACATATATACAAACTATTGTATATATATATAAACTGACATATATATTCTTAAAATCAATATATATATATATATATATTTTAAAATATCGCTTTTGTATTATAATCGAAACCAACCAGATATAGGTAATCACTAAACAATACTGACACTATACCAAATATATATACACACACACACACACACACACACACATATACTTAAACAGTATACCAAACAACATCTAATTTTTTTTATATAAAACAAGAAGTAGAAGGTTTATCATATACAATTCAAAGTGGAGCATATATGTATTAGCATACATTAGTTCACACGTCAAAGCAACTTTCTGTTCTTGATTTATATATATATATATATATATATATATATATATATATATATTGCCGAAATCAAACTATATACAGCCATGATATATATGTATATTTTTATAGGTAACATGCCAAACTTCATAATTTATTACATATACTTTTAATCATGTAATATAATACTTAACAGTAGATGAAAACTTAGAATATATATATATACTTTTGTAAACTATATTTAAAACAACATATGTCATTATTTCAAAACACAGCATATAAATATATATCTATAAACATCTAACTAATGTATATCCTAACATATGTTTATACATTGCAAAATTAACCTTTATTAAAACAAATAGTACATAACAAATATTAATATATATATATATATATCTGTGTGTGTGTGTATGTATATATATGTATATGTATATATATATATATCACACTGACTAGTACTGACGTACAAAAGTCAATAGAAAGTACATATGTATTGACATATAAAAGTCAACAGAAAATACATACGTACTGACATATATAATCAATATATATGCATACTAACACATATTAAATTACAGATATTAAAACTTATATAAACTAACAATATATATATATATATATTAGACTTATATATATACCTTAAAAGAAGGAGCTGCTGTTGACAGAGGGGAAAGAGGCGAAGAGATACGGGTCGGTGCCAGGGTGCGGGGGAAAGATGGCTGAGACTTATGCTCGACAGGGGCTGCGCGTCGAATAATGGCAATGGATGTGGTGTGTGGGGTGAAAGAGAGGGGAGGTACGGGTATGGAGGGGTGAACATGGCTTTGATTTGCAGGCGAATAGAGAGAAAGGGAGGTGAAAGCCGAAAGGAGGAGGAGTAGTTCCATCATACATGCGTGACTCAATATGTACCATATTTGAAACTTGTTTTTTTTTGTTTTTTCTTAGAGCGGAATGAAGAAAGTAGGAAATGGGAAGATGGAGTTCTGTTTACAAAAGTGAGGGGAATATGACAGCCTTAAACAATATATATTTACTATATTTTCACAATCGAAAGATTAGAGAGAAAATAATGTGAAGCGGCCCAGATAAAATCAACCGGTTGGAATAATAAAAGTCTACCAAAAAATTCTAGAAAATATTTAATAGCTAATGACTATTGGACTAGACTGTGGGAAAAAGAACGATCATAGGAAACAAAAATGGTTCCAAAAAGGTACCGACACGGTGAACCATTTCGTATATTTCGCCGTATACCGGACTCCGAAACACACAAACGAATATACTGTAGAGATTAGTACGACAAGACGAATGAAATGATACATAGATATTAGCAATACGACTATTCTACCAAAAGTCGATATTCGGTACCAAAAAATGCTGCTAAAATGCCAAAAATAAGATAAACGGAGCAACAACAGTCCAAATTTGATGAAACAGAAGATGACGTATCACTCAGAAGATGATTTACAAATTTATTATATAAAAATATACAGGTTTGGAAAATATTCTATTATCATCTAATATTAATTGATTTAAATTTAAATAAAACTACATAATAAAATAAACTTCAATATTATCAAATGAAAATTTACCATTTGCTATGTTTAAATAGACGTATTCCAAAAATCAAATTTTTAGTTCAAAATTTTATTATTTAAAATTTCACAAAAATTAAGTTAAGTACGCTATTAAAGTTATTAAAATTTAGGGGTCGTTACACACTCCCCCACTCAAAACTTTTCGACCCCGAAAAGGAACGAGGTAGGAGAATAGAAACAACCAGAAAGAAAATAGACTCGAAATACAAAATAAGCAATTAATTCAAACCATACAAAATTCAATTTAATTTAATTAATATCCAATTGATTTTAAATTCAAGGTATTTCATTAAGTTGATTTGAATTCAATTTATACATGTCTATACAAAAAGGTTTCTTTCAAACAAGTTTATTTTATTTATCTCATTTATTTAATCCATTTGATTTCACTTAAGTTAATTCCATTTATAATTAAATCTTAAATACTTTTAAATTTATATTTATCTATTCATTATCTTATTATTCTATTTATCTCTATTAACATTTTTATAATTAAAAATTAAGTCTATAAACATTTATTATAATCATATTTTATTTAAATTAATTCTTTCTTTTTTCGAATTCAATTATTCAATTTTTAAATATTTATTCAAAAATTTGGCTTCATTTTATAATTGAGATCATCCCTTAACAAAAAATTTAAGAATTAAATTTTCGATTTCACTTCAAACTATTTAGAAATAAATGTATACATATATGTATTCAAATCAAATCTAAAATCATATACCAATATATATTACATATCAAGTCATACTTAAGAAATTCAAATAAAATTCATTTTCCAAAACAAAAGTGTAGCAAAACTACTAAGAGGTCTCTCCACTCTGAAACTCGAAAATGAATGTCGATGACGCTGCGGGCATCACCGAAATTGTTTCCAGCGACAAAAGAGAAGAGTACAGATTTTAAAAAATTTAAAATTCTTTGGAACGATTTATATTCAAAAATACTTTAAATAATATACTCTAAAAATTTAAAAACAAAATTTCCAAAATACTGGAAATTTAACGCTTAAATTCTTAATTTTAAATTCATTTAAATTCCAAATCAGTTTATAAACCATGTTTTATGATTTCCTTTATTTATATTATGAAGCATAGTCAATAGTATACAAAACCATAATTGAAAATCAAATATTATCATTTTCAACAACCGATTCAGTTAACTATTAAATTTCAGAAAAATTTATACTTATATATATATATAAAGATAATCATATAAAATTGTGTCGGTTTGCTCTGTTCAAGTGTTTTGGAATTCCTATCGATAGTGTTGATCATACGAACGATTGAAACCCAAATCAACAATAACAACTCAAACAACACAATATATATAAAAAGTTAATATTAATTACAAATACACTCCCTCACTCGATGATCAAAAAATGGATTTCATAAAAAAGATAGGGATTCAAATTTAGGGAGACCTTAATCAAATAGAATCCTAATCAGAAGATAAGCTCGATAGGAAGATAAACAGATTACAAAGAGAGAGAAAATGGATAGACTTATATAAATCGTGGGCGACCTTAACTGGGTCAACCGAGACTTCAAGAATAAGATCGATGCACAATTCTGAGGAAAATCGACATTCGATCGCAAGCGATAAAATTCGGACATACCAAGAGATAGTAGCATCTAAACCGAGGATACAGAAATCTCTCGTGAATCAATGCTCATTGTAAAGGAGTTTCACCCCTTTACAAATCATATAGTGGAGCAATGGGATGCTCCAGAATTCAAGAAAACACGAACTGGGAGAGACAAGAATGGACTTCAGAATAAAGGGGAAAGATTCCAAAATTCAAACGAAACCGAATCAAAGAGGAAGGAATTCAAGCTCGAACGAAGATGATTTTGTAATTAAATTTACTATATATGTTAAGTTTTTCCTAAAACCAAAGCTCTGATACCACATGCAACATCCCGATATTTCATGCCGTTCGCATCGACACACGTCGGAAATTGAATTGCTTAAAATATCATATTGTTAATTTATATTTGGCAAAACTCAGCATATACAGTAAATAAATCAATCGCAGAATCATAGAATCACAGACGTAGAGTAATATATTTATAAGCAGTAGAAAAAAATGAATACATAGAAGTCTCAATACAATAGTCAATAACAAAATCTGAACATATCACCTGAGTCAACTGAATAACTGAAAGCTGAATAGATAGATGAATCTCCAAGCGAAGCTCCATCTCCAAAGGTGAGTCTCAAATGCTATGACATTCAGTCTGACCCAAGCATAAAGCAAAACACAAAAACACTAGAGTCGGTATTAACATTTTTATTCGATAAATCCAACTCAAGTGAAATATCAATTAAAATACAAGTAACTCAAAGGATATCTATTATGTAGTACAATATGCTATTATAATATGGTATAGCAGGATAAACTATTAAAATAGCGTTAAGGCGTTACCCATATCCCCCTTAACACATTTTTATATATTCCCATAGTCTATACAGTACCGTAAACTCCACCAAACCGGTAGGTTATCAGAGGGCTCTCTATAGGTATGGTACAAAAAAAACTCGTAGTGGGCTCGATATGGTAGGTGACACGGCAAAACAAGGAAATGCCAAGGTGGATATATCAATTACACTTAAGGGCTGTGGTAACGCATAGTCACAGTTAACGCCCACCTCGATCCACATTCCCAAAAATCCAAGGGTAAACCCAATCAATCACAAAGTAATAGAATGGTATCGAAGGAGTGTGTCCGATCTGAGGAGCTACCTCACTTGGCCTGTCAATTGCTCCTGTTTTAGCCACCTTAAGCTAACTCAAGGGAGTCAGGTCCACTTATATGCCTCATATAGAATCGTCGCCAACCATCCTACTTCATTCTGGAATCTCCACCGTGTACACAGTTGTTAAAGTGGTTTTCGGTATTAGCAGAAAGCATGGCAATAACTGATCCCGGTCTCTTTAACAACAAATAATTGTTATAACACCGTGGTCATTTCAAATATCATATCTATTTCAAACCATATCAATTTGAGATCATTTTTCACTTCAAATATATCCATTTCCAAAATCATATCACTTTCAAAGTTATAACACTTTCGAAATTATAAAACTTAGAAATTATAACACTTCGAAAATCATAACACTTTGAAATCATAATACTTAGAAATTCATAACATTTTGAAAAAATAACTTTGAAATCATAACACTTTCCTCTTAAATAGTGTAGATAAGTTAAAATAGTTTATAGAGTAAAATAACTAGTATATTAAAATAGTTATAAGTTAAAATAGTTTATATTAAAATAATTTTATATTTAAAATAGTTTATATCAAAGTAATATATATGTTAAATAGTTTATATTAAAATAGTATACATATATATATATATTAAAAATAATTTATAAAGTAAAAAATATTTATGTATTTTAAAATACTTTACATGATAAAAAAATAGTTTCCTTAAAGTCCACAAATCAATTCGAATCAACTCCAATTCCAAAATCCCATTTAAATCAAATCTCAGTTCTTCTATTTTGCAATTCAATTCAAATCTTAATAAACTATTTCATATCAATTTCAAATATAGATTTGAACTACAAAATAACCATTTGATTTCAATAGATTTCAAAGCTTTAAATATTCAAACATTTATAATAATCTCAATTTTTATAAATTCATTTATAATTCAAATTCGATTTTAACATTATGTAATATTGAAATATTCACTTAGTCAATTCAATATCATTTAAGTAAAATCTTAAATTACAGTTTAAATAAAGTAAATATTCCCTTTAATTAAGTTAAACCTGAAATATTCATTTAATCACTTTAAATCAAAATCAAGTTATAAAATCGTATCTTTAAAATCTCAAATCAAATAAGTTTTCGATTTTATTTAAATATAATTCTTAAAAGAATATGATTTCAAATCAATTTAAATTTATCTTCCCAACCTAAACTTATTAAAATTATTATAAAATCTATTTTTAAAAATAAAATTTAAAATAAATACTTAAAATATATTATATGCTAATTAAATTAAACTTTATTAAATTAAATCTTATTATTAAATCTATTTTATATTAAAAATAATTTATACATATTTTAAAATAGTAATATTATAAGTAAATTCTTAAAAATTTATAATTTCAAAACCAACTTATAATTTTAAATTTTCAAAACATATAATTTTAAAAAAACAAGAATATAAACATATATAAAATAACATATATATGATATTTAAAATCAATATTTATATATAACCATATATATTTTCTTTTTAAAACTTTGGAAATCATTTCAAAATATATATAGACCGACGGTGTCTGTATATAATTTTCTATCCTATGGTTAAGTAAACAGATATTTATCATTTCAATCCGCAATTTTATTATCTATTGGTATATATGTTTTCAACCCGCGATCCTAAATTCAATGTCAATGAAAATCGCTTGGATTTATCATTTCGATCCCTAATGATTTGCTCCTATTCTACAAGATCGTTCGGGTATGTATCATTTTAACCCATAGGGAACTCTATACTAACATTGAGCTTGCAGAAGGAGAACATATATGATAATAATATGAAAATTAGCAACATGCATATATCATCAGTGATAAAATAAAATAACAGATCATGGTGTCAGATGTCATAGGTGAACAGTTAAAGATACTGTCATATCATATATAGTAAATAATTAACAGTTCAATTTAGCATCATATTTCAATTGTCATTACAATTGAAATCAAATTTAATAAATATAAGAACGTAAATGCGAGTGATTGCTCACCTTTCGAGGCTAAGAAACATGAGAACAAGATGAGTTACGAATCCAACCATAAATTCCAAAGCAAAGCAAGATTGAACGCGAATTTGATGAGCAAAGCTGATAGCTCGAAATTGGCGAAATCAAATCAAAACTGGAATGATGAATATAAATGGTATAAGTAAACTTATATATATGACTATATATAACATCATATTCTAAATTCAAAAATCATTGTTTGAAATTAAAACACATATATTAAAATCAAACAAATGTACATAATATATTTTGAAATAATACTTATATATGTACTTACCATATCATAACTTATATATAAAAACTATACATATGAATCTATATATATATATAATTACATATGTACAATACTTGGAATCAATAATGTATTAATATATAAACTAATGTATATGAACATATATACAAACTGTAATATATATATATATAAACTGACATATATATATTCTTAAAATCAAATATATATATATATATATTTAAAAGTTCACTTTGTATTATAATTGAAACCAATGAGATATAGGTAATCACTAAACAGTACTGACACAATACCAAATATATATATATATTATAATTTAAATATCTATACTTAAGCAGTATACCAAACAGCATCTAATTTTTTTTATATAAAGCAAGAAGTAGAAGGTTTATCATATACAATTCAAAGTGGAATATATATGTATTAGCATACATTAGTTCACACGTCAACGTAACTTTTTGTTCTTGATTTCTATATATAAATTGCCGAAATCAAACTATATATAGCCATGATATATATGTATATATTTATAGATAACAGGCCAAACTTTATAATCTAATACATATACTTTTAATCATGTAATATAATACTTAACAGTAGATGAAAACTTAGAATATATACATATAAAATACTTTTGTAAACTATGTTTAAAACAACAGATGTCATTATTTCAAAACACAACATATAAATATATATCTATATACGTCTAACAAATATATATATATATATACACTAACATATGTTTATACATTGCAAAATATTAACCTTTGTTAAAACATATAGTACATAACATACATACATACATACATACATACATACATACATATATATATATATATATATATATATATATATCACACTAACTAGCACTGTCATATAAAAATCAATAGAAAATACATATGTACTGACATATACAATCAATATATATGCATACTAACACATATTAAATTGCAAATATTAAAACTTATACAAACTAACAATATATATATATATTAGAATTATATATATACCTTAAAAGAAGGAGCTGCTATTGACAGAAGGGGAAGAGGCGAAGAGATACAAGTCGGTGCTAGGGTGCAGAGAAAGATGGCTGAGACTTGTGCTCAGCAGGGGCTGTGCTTCAAACAATGGCAAGGGATGTTGTGTCTGGGGCGAAAGAGAGGGGGATATAGGTTTGGAGGGGTGAAGATGGCTTCGGTTTGCAGGCGAATGGGGAGAAAAGGAGGTGAAAGCCGAAAGGAGGAGGAGCAGTTCCATCATACCTACATGACTCAATATGTACCATATTTGAAACTTGTTTTTTTTTTTGCCTTTTTTTCTAAGAGCAGAATGAAGAAACAAGGAAATGGGAAGATGGAGTTCTGTTCACAAAAGTGAGGGAACATGATAGCCTTAAACAATATATATTTACTATATTTTCATAATTGAAAGATTAGAGTGAAAATAATGTGAAACAAACCAGATAAAATCAACCAGTTGGAATAATAAAAGTCTACAAAAAAGTTCTAGAAAATATTTAATAGCTAATGACTATTGGACTAGACGGTGGGAAAAAGAACGGTCATAGGAAACCAAAATGGTTCCAAAAGGGTACCGACACGGTGTACCATGTCGTATATTTCGTCATGTACCAGACTTCGAAACACACAAACGAATATATTACAGAGATTAGTACGGCAAGACGAATGGAATGGTACATAGATATCAACGGTGCGACTATTCTATCAAAAGTCAATATTCGGTACCGAAAAATGCTACTAAAATGCCAGAAATAAGATAAACGGAGCAATAACAGTCCAAATTTGATGAAATGGAAGATGACGTATCACTCAGAAGGTGATTTATAAATTTATTATATAAAAATATTCAGGTTTGGAAAATATTATATTATCGTATAATATTAACTGATTTGAATCTAAATAAAACTACATAATAAAATAAACTTCAATATTATCAAATGAAAATTTACCATTTTCTATGTTTAGTTAGACATATTCCAAATATCAAATTTTTGATTCAAAATTTTATTATTTAAAATTTCACAAAAATTCAGTTAATTACGTTATTAAAATTATTAAAATTTATGGATCGCTACATGTTATGACGATGCGGTTCTCCCGGTTTCCACTGAGATCTATATCATCATTCAATCGGTTGGCTAGAAAGTTTGTTGAATAGTTTCGCTTACACATTACCCGTCCAAAGGATGTGATGTCATTATCGAACCTTTTCCAGAATATGGAGGAGCTGTTGAATGACTTTTTAAGAAGGTTCAATATGGCAGCGGTGGAAGTAAGAAATGCTAAAGAAGTTATAGTATTGATGGCATTGATCACGGTGATACACCAAGATACCATTTTGAAAGATGGCTGAAGATGAAACCTCCACCTACTATTGATGAATTTTACAGGAAAGCGACTCAGTGTTGGAAGAGTTGGTGTAAGGCAATTGACTGAAGTAATTCAGAGTAAGTTTGCAGTAAAGCAAATCGAAGGGAATTCTGGGAATGTGGCCATAAACATGGAAAACAAAGGTGGTAATCATAAAAGTAGTGACCAAAGGAGCGGTGATAGAAAACCGAACTCTAAGAAGTGTCCAAGATTTCCAAAATACAAAGGCTACACGTCATTGAATAACACGGCTGAAAACATTTACCTTGCTACATAAGATGTGGAGCATTGCAAGAAGCCGCCTCTAAGAGAATCAATAGAGAAAGAAAAAAGATTTGGAAAGTATTGTCGTTTCCATGGAACGATGGCCATAACATGAACAAATATAGGCATTGTGTGATGTGATAGAAGATTTAATCAGGAACACGAACCAGCAATGGTATATGAAAGCCTTCCAAGATGGAGGGCAAGGAAGTGCTCAATCCTAAGGATAATAATTTCAATGTGACCAGGCTGGGCTTAGAGATGATGAGTCTAGGCAGCTTGGAAAAAGATTAGTTATCAACACAATTACTGGTGGCCTCATCCAGATGCAAAAAGCTAGAACCAGATGGAAAGATATGCAAGTTATTCAAGGTATGCTATGCATGAAAGTTGCTTTATTGTCATAGAGGGAGCTCCGACAAAGCAACTTAAGATGATGATTGATGGCATAGTGTTTAGAAATAGAGATGCAGATGGGATTGAAGCAAGATCGCTTGATCCCTTAGTAATATTAGCCATGAGTGGGCTGGCGACTGTGAAGAAGGTTCTAATTGATTGTGTAGTTCAATGAACATTTTTTTTTAAAAGATTACGATCAAATGTTGATGGATGAATAGGATTTGAAGCCATGTAAATATGGAATCCAAGGATTTACCAGAGAGCCACGGAGCCTTTAGGTTGTATCGATTTGCCGATGGTTTTAGGTTAAGTTGACTGCAAGAGGGTGCGGATTATGACCTTCATGGCAATGGATGTATTTTTTCTTGTAATACTTTCTAAGGTCGACCGACCCTTGCTTGTTTTTGGGTGTGCCTTCCCCCATGATGCTTGACAATGAAACTCCCTATAGAAAATGGGTTAGGAGTCATTCAAAGAGACCGAATTTTAGAAGTGAGTGCTACGACACGAAGCTAAGGGAAACAAAGCGACATAAAAAGGGAAAGGACGCCGAGAAGATCCTTTGCATCAAATTAATGGACACAAAACAACCACCACGTAAGCCCTATATTGGTCGGCATAACAAGTTTAACAAAGCTATGGATCTGTGGAAAGAGCTAGAGGATGCGAAGGCATCCCCCGCCGAGTTGACGATCAACATCTCGATTAGTCGGGATGATCCTACTTGGGTCTTGAAAATCAGATCTCAACTCAACATGAGGAAAATGAAGGAATTGATAAGGTTTCTTTAGTCGAACCTGGATGTGTTCGCTTGGACGCATTCTTCCATGTGTGGAATATTACCGAAGATAGCTTGCCATGCATTGAATGTGAACCCCAAATGTCTTCCTATGATGTGTAGCGACACAACCTGGGTCCGGAGCGATCCGCTGCGTTGAAAGAAGAAGTGGACAAGTTGAAAGCTAACAACTTCATCTGCGATGCTCTATACCCTGAGTAAGTATCCAATCAAGTCCCAATCAAAAAGTCCAATGGAAAATGGAGGAAATGCATCGATTATTCAAATCTGAATAAGGCATATTCAAAGGACTATTTTCCACTACCAAAGATCAACCAATCGATTGATTCGACTACTAACCACGAATTTCTATCATTCATGGATGCTTACTCTAGCTACAACCAAATCCCATTGTACATCTCAAATCATGAACATATTAGTTTCATAACTAACTTAAGATTGTATTTGTTACCTTGTTATGCCATTCGGTTTGAAGAATGCCGGAGCCACATACCAGAGACTGCTAAATTCCATGTTTAGAGATCAGATTGGAGGTACAATGGATATAGGTGGACGTTATGTTGGTAAAGTCAAGATGATCAATGAACCATTTGGAAAATTTGTCAACTGTATGGCATGCTCCGAAGATATGGGATGAATCTTAATCTACTGAAATGCCCATTCGGAGTTGCATTAGAGAATTTTTTGGGTTTTATCATTAACTCAAGGGGAATTGAGGTCAGTCTAGAATAGATTGAGGCCCTAAGAATTGTTGAAGCCCAAAAGACAATTAAAAAGTTATAGTGTTTGAATGGGAAGGTGCTAAGCTAAGCAATTCATCACGAAGGCCATGGACAAATGTATCCCATTCTTCGATGTTCTCAAGGTAGGTAAAAGAAACTTTGCCTTGACATAAGAGTATGAGGATGCTTTTTAAGCCTTGTTTGATCACCTAGAAAGACCGCCAGTCTTATCAAAGCCTTTGGAGGATAAAGATTTACTTATTTGGCAGTTTCTGTTCATGCTTTGAGTGCCACCCTTGTACGTGAAGAGACCATAATCCAAAGGCTGGTGTATTATGTCAACAAGTGATTGGTATGAGCACAAAGATATTACTCGAAGTTTGAAAAGTTATTTTTGGTCGCATTGAGGAAACTCCATCCCCACCTCCAAGCCCATCCCATTAAAGTGCCGACCGTTTAGCCTTTAAGACAGGTCCTACAATGACCCAAAACTTTTGGGAGATTGTTAAAATGGAACATTGAACTGAGTTAGTATAACGTAACATATCATCCTAGGGGAGTTGTCCAAGGCCAAGCACTAGCTGATTTTATTATGGAGTTCATCACTTGGGATGATGAAAGAGAAGAGGCTGCAGAATGGAGTGCTTGATGGAAGTTGTACACCGACGAAGCATCCAACGAAAGTTGCTCGAGGGCAGGAGTGGTCTTGGTAACCCTTGAGGAGCAGTCAGTTTGCTATTCCCTAATGCTTGAATTCACCGCAACAAATAATGAAACCAAGTATGAAGCGTTGATCGCGGGACTTAAAATCATGAAATAATTGGGAGTCAAGGCCTTACACTTATATAATGACTCGAAATTGATGGTCTGCCATGTGAGGAAGGAATTCCAAGCAAAGGGGGCAAGGCTAGCCCTTTATTTGATAAAATTTTGGAACTACTCAACGATTTTGAGTATTACACGATAATGTATATATCCACGGAGGAAAACATGAAAGCTAATCCTCTAGCCAAGCTGGTTAGCATTGGGTATGCATAACTCATGAGTTTAGTTCAATTGGAGGAATATCAGCTTCGAGCATTAACCAGATGGATATCGATTGGATCTTCGAGGCTAAATTTGAGAGAGAATCATGGATGACTCCGATTAATGAGTATTTATTGAAGGAAACCTTTTCGGATGGAAGAAGAGAACGAAGAAAAATCATGCACCAGGCTCTGGGGTTCAGTGTTTAGGATGGGTTATTATATATAAGAAGGTTCTTTGTTCTACAACTAGGTGTGTCGTCAACGAAGAAGCTAAAAAGGTCCTTATTGATGTTCACGAAGGAGCATGTGGAAATCAAATTGAGTGGCAAATATTGCTGGAGAAGATTCTTTGTTATAGATATTTTTGGCTGAATATCAATAGAGATGCAACGATTATGCCAGGAGGTGTCATCTATGTCGGTGATTCGCAAAATTCCTAGATCCCTGCCTTTGAAGATTACACAAATGGTCAGTCCATTGCCATTTACGGTATGAGGAATCGACATTATTGGTGTACTACAGATGTTGAGGGGCGGAGCAAAATACGCTATCATTGACACGAGGTGGGCAGAAGCGGAAATTCTCGCCTTGATTACCCTAAAAAAGCTGATCAACTTCGTTGTGAGAAACATCATCTGTCGATTTGGGATTCCATAAATGATCATTTTCGACAACGGGACCCAATTTGACACAATGAATTTAAGAACTTCTATGGAAAATATCGAATAGAGAAATTTTTTTGCAGTAGCACTCCGTAGGAAAATGAACAGGTGGAAGCAATGAACAAAATAATCATTTCTATTCTGAAAAAGATATTGACAAAGACGAAAGGCAAATGGGTTGATGAATTTCCCATGGCTCTTTGGGCCTATCGAACAACCCATAAATCCTCAACCGGCATAATCCATTCGCCATGGGCTACGGGTCAAGGACTATGATTCTTATTGAGTTGGAAGTGCAATCTCATCGAAAGATCCACTATGATCCCAAAAATAATGAGAAACCCCTGCTAGAATCCTCCGATATGATCGATGAGATGTGCATCGAAGCTGATTTGAGAGCTACTGCTCACGGAAGCAAGTAGCTCGACATTACAGCACAAAGGTTAGGAATCAAACCTTCAAGTTTGGTGATCTCATTCTTAGACAAATCTTCCCTAGGTTAGTGAACTCCAGCCCAACCTGGGAAGGTCCTATGCTATCGAGCATAAGCTTGGAGATGAAACATTCAATTGGGCAATTATTGATGGGATTTCACTCCCACGAGCGTGGAATAACGAGCATCTACGACACAATTTCACTTAACTTAGACCTTATATATTTAATCACTTTGATGTAAAAAGACAGAATCTGTCCTTTCTTGAAAATATAAAACAATTTGGCTTTCTGAATTAATGAAGTTGTGTTCTTGTTAGCCTAATCATACGTTACGACCAATAATGAAGTTGATCAAATCCATATGTAATAATGCAAGTACGCAGGAGCCCAGAGATAGACGCTATTCAGAGCTTAATGTCCATGATCAGGCCTATGGAACAAGATTGTTCCTAGTGTCTAGAGATAGATGCCAACCAACTATTCCAAACCACGGTTTGGGTATAAGAACATAAAAATCTAAGGGTGGAACGACATGCTATGCCCTAACAAAGCTCTTGACCAGAGTTTGGCAGAGCATAAACTCCTCACTTGGAGGATGGTGAGGCCAAAGATCAAGGCCCGAAGTTTGGTGGGATCTTACCCAGACGTCCAAGAAATGGACACTATAATCACCATTCCAAGTGATTAACCCGCATCAACGCCCGTAATTAGGTAAGATTGAATATAACATCCATGAAATGGATGTTCTAATCACCATTCTTGATGATCAACCCTGATCAATCCTGATCAATGCCTGAAGCTAGGAAAGATCGAATGAAAACATCCACAAAATGGTTTTTCATACCACCTCTCTAAATGACCAATTCCAATCCAGGCTCAAAGATAGGCTTAACCAAACAGGATGCCTGGTGATAAGCATCCAGGCCATTACTCTCCAAAAATTGAAATAACGTAATTTTAGACATTATCGTTGGTCGGACAGAACTTGACTAAAGATAACAGAAAAGGCTATTTATTTTGCTAAATGATAACATGGACATAATTCATACATTTCTCAATGCTTAAATAGATTGACACAAGGCTTGAAAGAAAACAAGTCTACTTTTTATTAACATACTACTTGGACAATAAGCGAGGGCTGCACTTGCACAACTTTAGCCTATTTGCACAAGTTTTGAACAAAATTAAAGATGATAAAAACGAGGAAAATGCAACCAAGTCTTCTCTCTTCTTTGTCTCCTTCTTCCCTTCCCTGGAAGAATGCTCACCTAACTCACCAGACTCGCCAAGCTTCCATCTGCTTTTTTCCTTGCCTTTACTACCCTTTAGAAGATTGCTCCCAAAGGACTCAAAAGGCACATTTTGAGCACCTTCATAGGTAGGGATGGTAATAGGGGCAAAGATTGACTAACTAGGAAATGAGATAGACAAAGGGGGAGGTGTATCGACATCTTTTCTTTGGCCATCATGACTTAGGATCGGAGCATTTCTTGCATGGTAGGCCCCGAGGAAGGCCCAAAATCCCCGATTTTAGTAATATCCTCCTCCCTCTATACCCCATGGTAGGCTCTGAGGAAGGCTCAGAATCATTTCAACGTCTGTGCCAGGTGTGGCACCGGTTGGAATGTTTGGAGTTGGTTAAGGGGAAGAGATGACAATTGAATCAGTGGTTGTGACATGTGCCCCCATCGTCAAGCTCTCATCCAGCAAAGGGATAATTAAATGTCGTCTTGAAATTGGAAAAATGCAAAAGTAACGGTTAATAATATCAACAGGCACCATGTAGACCATCTCATATACATGTGAGGTCAACAATATGCCTCCATGGATATAGTCTCAGTGTGAGCCGGAGAACCGTCGGAACCTCCCTCCAAATTGAGAGACAAAATAGGAAATGTCGAAAGCGGGGGATCATTAGGATTGTATTAAGCATCCGATGAGGGTGTCGAGATAATTAAAGAGTTGAAAACCACCTCAATAGCAGGAATAATGTTAGAGCTACAAAGAGAAGTTACGGCTTCGAAAATTATCGGTTTTGATGTCAAAGGAGTGGTAATGCCCGTTGTCGAATCATGAAGAGTAGAACCGAAACTCTCACCTTGATCTTTCTAAACCTCAGTAGCCAATTTAGGGTGTAAGATAAGCTTGTTGAACCTTAGTGCTTCTAGGTCCTCCTCATCTAAAGTTGAGTTTTAGCTTCTCTTCATCAACCTCAACTCCACGAGAGTGCTCTTACTCCTGCCTCATGATCTCTTCTTAGGCCATAGCCGAGGCCGGAGGATATCCCTTGTCCAACCATGTTATGTTGCCAAACTTGATAACGTTTGCATTATATCACATATAAGAATAAGCTCAAAACCAGATTTAATTCTATTCTCCATGGCCTCTACCCGCTCCTCAATGCCCTCGCTTGGGCCTCTACATCATTTCTCTCTTTACAAGCGTCTAGTAACTCCTAGCAATAGCCCTGAGATTGGGTAAGAGCATCGTTTCTTCTTTCTTCTCATTCGCCGTCAACCTTTTCAACTTTAATATTTCTAAGATTTTCTCCTCCATGGTTTTCTTGAGTCTCTCGTTCTCTAGCAATAGAGAGTGGCTCCTATGGTGAGCTGCCTCAAGTAATCTCCGCTAGTTCTAGTGTTTCTTCTTGGCTAACTTCGTCAAATCCTCTACCTACTTCTTGGCTCTGGCCAACAATGCCTTTAGCTTGTCGACCTTCTTTTCGAGAGTGGAGATGGTGCGCTTGTCTTGTTCTTGCAACTGTTTCACTCCATCAAGCTCAGCTTTTCTCTTGTAAGCGCCTACAAAAATAACCTCAGCTAATCTTTTCAATTTGAAGTGCTAATCATATACATCATCCATATAAGCAAGCACAGCAAACCTTGACTTTGGAGAGATATCCTTCAGTTGAGGAATAAAAAGGACATCATCAAAAAATATTTTCTGGAAAGCAGTCTTCAAATCATCTATCCAAGGGTTGAAAACAATCTCCAATTTGCTATAATGATCAGGGTTTGAACTAGTCCTCTATCGGTTCTCAAATAAGAAGCATCAGAAGCAGCCAGCCCAGATGATTGATCTAAGCGTTGTGGCACATGAGAATATATCAACGGTCATGTCGATAGAGGAACTGAAATGAAGGTGATCGGGTATATCAATAGACGGGACAAGATCGGGTCTCATCGAATATGGACCCATGTTGTGCGACTATAACGAAGCGGTGAACAAGACCTGCATCATGGAGACAACTTGTGGGGCCTATAATTTTGTCTTGACTCCTATAATCCCAAAACCAAGCGCCTTCCCGAATCAAAATCGCCAGAAGAACCGTGAGAACGGTCGAACGATCCAGATTTTTATATTTTCTCCCATGACTCTGGATAGTGTCAAGTATGTTCTCGTGCTCCATCGAGTCTATAAATAAAACATGAATGAGTTAGCACTAATGATATGGAAACATGGTGCAAATAGAGAAAAAAGGTAGTGTCATATAAGTGTGAATATATCTTAGTGTCCCTACATGGACCATGGACTTGGAGCTTACTAACAGGGTTTATTTCCACCTGCACGAATAGTAGGCACTTCATCAGGAAAACGAATGGGAGATCCAATATCCATGCTGATATTGCCAGAAATAAAGGATCCAAATTCTCCTGGGAAACTCACAAGTGACTCAGAGATATTCGCAAAAGGCCAGACGGGGGTCTCCGCTACCACGGTAGTTGGTGGAGGTTACACGGATGTTCGAGTTGAAATGATCATTATATCGGGTTATGGAGTTATGAGGAATGCACGATCATTATCTCTCCCATTGCTGGAGGATTCATGGCCAATGTCGACGTTCCCTCAACATGCCCTCTCTTGTCTCCACTATCTTTGCCCCTTTGACTTGTTTCTGGATCGATAATAGGGCTTGAAATAGGGGCACTTCATGACCTTCATTGACATTCTAGCTGCATCGTGTTCTTGCGAAGAATCGTCGCCATCATCATCATCCTACCTAACTTTCGGAATATGGCCAACGCTATAGCCTTCCTCTTACAAGCTATAAGCATGTAGATTCTCATCTGTGAGAAGCGTTCTCATTTCCCTTTCTTTGAGCGAGACTTGATGAAGATCTGTAAGGTTACTTGCTAAGACCATGCTGTCAGGCTTTCTTAAATTATCTGCAATCACGAGGAATGGCGATGTGAATAGATGAAGCTACAACATCCATAACAGAAAAAAGTGAAGTTGAAAACAAGACTTACATCCAGATAACCACCATTATGCGAAGCCAGGTGGACAGTGTACAAACAGGAATTCATCTTTAAAGTAACTTAACTTATACCAAAGGCCTAACACTATTCGTAGCCCTAGAAGGTTCGAAGAAATAAGAGAGGGAGATCCTTTTTTTGGTGAGATTTTTTGCCTCTCCACCTCTCAACTGACTAAGAAGGTAATTATTAATGTTTATTCATGGATTTGAATCAACAAACTTAACTTGTATTAAGCTTGCTATAGGGTAGTAACCATGTTGTTGGATGCTTGCATAATTGTGTAGCTGCACTCCAATTGTTTGTTAGAATGTCAAATCTAATTCGTGTTTCCATATTGAATTGTGATTCAATGCAAATATAAATAGATATTGGTGCATGAAAGTAAAGAGACACATAAATTTTTATGTCGTTCGGATTCCTTTGAATCCTACATCAACGGGTCAAGTTCTTTTCTTATATCGTTTTTTGTTAATATAAGAGTTTGATGAAAACTAGAAAGATATAATTTATCTTATTCAAAAAAGGAAGGAAAAGAAAAAGTCCATTCCAATTACCCATCGTCTCCTATTTATTGTGTTGAGGATGTACACAGACTGCCACCATCCTTTCTTCGCCATTATGTTTCCAACTTTCAATCATGTCGTATGTCTTTCATCCACATTTTTGGTTTGATACACTCAGATCATTGAGATGTCTTTGGCGGGAAGGTATAATTTGGGCGGTTGAATTGTGTTTTTTAGTGGAAATTTTGAGATGAAGGTGACAATTCTTGAAATTTAGGAGAGAGATCTTAGTGGGTTGTACATCTGATCCGTTGAAGTATAGAGCCTATGTTCTGCTTGTAATGATGCTACTATGCTTGCTTGACACTCAAATGTAACCGTTCTGAACTGCTTTGGGCTTTAGGGTGTGTGATTTGTGGTTTTCTAGGACTTAATTCAGTACATGTATGAACACAACCTAGATTGGCTGCAGTTTGAACTGACTGTGATCTAAGCTGACTGTGATCCGACTCGCCATGTTGCTAATATGCATGACTAATTGATAAGAGTGCCTCATACCTTTGCTATCTACCTGTAAATATGGATTTGCATTGGAGCGTTGTTTGAGTGGACCTTTGTGCAGCACTTTAGGGTGCTTCTGACCCCGTGTGGTACTACTTAGGTAGAACTCAGTATGCATAGTATAGGTCCCACTTGAGCATATTAACAAAGTATGAGTTCTAGGGATGTTGGGAGTATAGTTTAATCTATCATTTATTGTGGCTTGTAAGCACAGTACCTCATTGCCCGATCTTGTGACTATGCCAAATTTTGGTTTTAGCATCATAATGTAATATTGAAATTGAGGGACATGTGCAGATCTGACGTCTTTATGCCTTTCTTATAGGTGCAGTATTTCACTCTGTTGCCACTTCTTGCTTTTTAGTTGCAGTTATTTTGGTTGGATCAGGTGTTGCGACCCAGGCCTATTTTTGTGCAGTATTCGTTAGGTCACTTCAACCTCTTCACTTTTCATCTAAACTTTTATTGCGATGGTAGCCTGACGACTCTGTGCCTTATTTGATTCCCCTTTAACATAGCTTGTGAAGCATGAGTGTAACACTTTCCATCCTTCTTTCTAATCCCTCTTTCATTTGTTATTGGGGAAAAGCCTTATTGGTTTCTTTTGTGTTTAATGCCATTGTCCATATGTTATTCCCTCATTAGACCACTATCTAAATCATCGTTAAATCATACCTTTCGTTTTCTATGTAAGTTTGTATCAATCTTTGTATTCATTATTTTGGTTACTTAATTGATCGATGTCTCACAAATTCCTTCATTACTTCGATCGTGTGGACACCATTCAAATTAAGGTACATATATTTTTCCTTCGCCTTTTCTTTATTCATTTTTACACTTTTACTCAGTAAAGGAAAAGAAGAAAAGGAAGTTTCGAAATTAATTGTCTCTGCATTTAGATTTTCTTTTAGATCGAAGTAAGAAATTTATTTTGTTTTATTTTCTGTTAGATCTCTTTAGTTTAGAATATTTTCTTTTAATTAATCTTGAGATTTTCGAGATGGCTTCCTCTCCATCTTTCCCATTATTTCCATCTTCAAAAATTACTCAGATGGAAGAAGTCAATTCTATCCTCAATCAATTTGAGTTATAGGGTTTTGAAGCTAGGATTCTTAGACCCTACGAATGTATTAATAATCCTCAGATGGGTTTACTCACATTACTCCTAATAACATACGTCGTTGTCTCTACCTTTCTCCATATCTAATCCTTCGTCAATGGCTTTCTTCCCTCGATCTTATACTTATTCAACTCGCCCCTCATACATATTCTGTAACATCCCGCCTTTCGCACACTTTAAACCGACACACGTGCCAGTTCAAACCATACAGAAGGGCGGATTGTTATGGGGTAAATAAGAAAAACAGAGAAGAAATAAAAACAAAACAGAATCTCACAGCGGAAGGATAAAATATAATAATCAATATACAGTTCATAAACGGTTACAAAACAGTTAATTCTTCTTTATACAATAAATATCAGAGTTACACATACCAATACAAACAATGCAGCGGAATAGAAAGAGTGTGGTGCAATACTATAAATAATACTAATACGGATTCTTCGTCTTCGTCCTCCAAAGCTAAAGTCTTCGATCCTGAAACGCTCGGACTGACCCGAGCGAATTTGAAAAGACAAAAACACTCGAGTCAGAACTAAAAGATTTTATGTGAGTTAAATTAACAGAAATAAATATGAGTACAGTAACTCAAGAGATGCTCGGGATTTACATCTCCTAAGGATTCGTTAAACTATTTACTATGTAGTATATTTCGCTATTATAATAGTGTCTAATTGTAAAATAAACTTACTTTTAAATAGCGTTAAGGCTTTACATTTTCCACCTTAACACGTAAAATGCCAATAGTCTATACAGTACTGTAATACCTCCTGATCGGGAGGCTACCAGAGGATACTCCATAGGTACGACACAAATAGAAACTCGTAGTAAAGGCTCGGTATGGTAGGTGACACGGCACAACTAGGCAATGCCAGGGTAGATATACCAATTGCTATCCAGGCTGGTGGAAACGCGTAGCCGCAGTTACCGCCCACCTCGGACTAACTCCCCAAAATCAAAATATAGAAGTGGCCACTGAGTCAATCCAAAATCAAAGTATAATATCGAAGAGGAGGGTCCGATCAGAGGAATGACCTCATTGGCCTGAGAATCGCTCCTGTTTTAGCCACCTTATGCCAACTCACGGGAGTCGGGTCCACGTATTTACCTTACAGGAAACGTCGCCACCACCTACTTCATTCTGGAATCTCCACCGCGTACACGGTTAGTCAAAGTGGTTTTCGGTATCGACAGAGAGTATGTCCATATCCGATCCCGGTCTCTTTGCCAACCCATCGTTATTATAACACCGCGGTCATTTAAAAATAGGTTATACTTTAAAAATCAGAATAAACATTCCATTTCATAACCATGAATACGATATCATTTCAAAACCCAAAACCATATTTTATCACTTATCCCAAATATAATTCTTTTCCAAAATCATAATGCTTTAACTTCATAACGTCTGAAAATCAAATATTTCAAAGGATAATATTTTAAAAATCATAATTTAAAACCATAACTTCTAAAAAAAAACTTGAATGGTTTGGACATTCAACGGTATATGAATTAAATGGTTTAACTTAAATGTTACTTTGTAAAGAAAATAGTTCTCATGGCTTTACAAATACATTTCTTTATTAAAGTCTAAACCAAAATTTATATTATCTCTCTCAAGTTCCAAAACCACTTCAATTTATTTATATGTACGTATATCCATTTTGAGTAACAATATTTCAAACTAAAATTGGATTTTATTCTTTCAACAGATCAATTGTTCTATTAATTAGTCTTGAATATTCACATAAAATCCATAAATAATAAGACTTCAATTTCTAGTAATAAAATATATATATTTTCCCAATTCAAATTATACTAGAATATTCATTTCAATTTATTTTGGGAAAAATCCAATTATAAATATCATATCTTAAAATTTCCAAACTTAACATTTAAACATATGATATAAATTATTAAACTCCATTTTCTTAATTTTCTTCCATTTTTAATAAAGATTTTTATACACCTTTTAATTTCAAAATTTTCAACTTCATATGTATATATATATGGAAAAAATATATTTATACAATATAAAATTTAAGATTATTATAAACCGTATTCCATCCAAACCATAGAAATCACATAAAAATAGTTATATATAGACCGCGGTGCCTGTATATAATTTTCCATCCTATGGTCAAGTGATACGGATATTTATCATTTCAATCCGCAATTTAAAAGATATAAAATTTTGCGGTTGTATATCATTTCAAACCACAATCCTGAATGAAAGGAAATATGCATGATAATTTGTAATTTTATGAAATACAATAAAACATCCATCAACATCACCCATCATCCAATCACAATCATCAAGCAATATCAATCAATAACATTTATATTTGATAATATATAACAGGTAATAACTGACAATTTTATTCAGATTAAATTTAACAACTATTAATCTAACAGTTTATATTCAGTAATAATCTATATAACTGTTAACTAGCAGTTTATAGGCAAACAAATAAATTCTAACTATCAATTAATACGCAATAAATAAATTAAATTGACAGTTAAATTTAATAAATGCAATTCAACAAATATGAGTGAAATAAACATGCCAAATACTCATAAATAAATTTCTATTCATTTCTAAAATTAATTTAACAAACATAAAAGCTTCTAGTAGTTGTGAGTGTGTTAAAACACTCACATTTTGAATTTAAATTGAATTCAAATCCAATTTAAACCCAAAATTTTGACGGTCTCAGAATTTGTTCAAACCAGCGTCAACAGATCCGGAATTTAAATACGAACCTAACAAAAAAAATCGCGCGTGAAACGGAGTTCGTATGCGAAAGTTATAGCAATATTTGAGATTGAAATTCAAATAAAATAAAATGAAAAGGGAGAACACATTTACATTCTAAGCCACGTCAGCACTAACTTGTTTCCAGAGACAAACGCGTTGCTCTATCTTCCCCTATGCAACCAGTACGTGCTTGACCGAACGAAACCCATCCTCATCCAAACTTTGACCAGCAAATTCGATCGACTCCGTCCACCAGGCCACCTCCAACCACTGCCATCTTCGAGCCCAAGACGAGCCCCACCTCTCCATGGCCACGACATAGCCTTCGGTTGCCCAGACTCCTACCAGTCGCCACGAGAAACCTAGGGTTTCGAACCCTAAAACCAAAATTATGCGACGATCTAACCATCAAACTGCCTCAAAAATTATATTGATGCACTCCCCTCAGTCCCCTCTCCAATACCCAGAAAAGGTTTGACGATCCGACGAAGTTTGCGACGACGATGATAAATGGTCACAGACTATTTGAATTAATTCTGGTCAAACGAATGTTCAAAACAGAAAACGAATTGCACCAGTAGATTACGTGCCTCGAGAACATTAACATATATTTTTGTGGAATTTTTCTGAAGTGTTTGCATTTTCACTGAAATTTGGATTGGGGTAGATCTAGGTTGCATTCATTTGAGGAGGAGAAGGAGATGAAGAAATGAACGTACAACAAAAGGGAAAATAAAATGGGGCTAGGGTTTATTACCGTGCTTATATAGGTAGACTAGAGATAGCGTAGATGGATCGGATAAGTGAACGTACGAAACAAACTATGGCCCAAAAAGCCCGCTATGCCTCCGGAACCGGATTTATTAAATCAATTTTTACATCTAAATTCAAAAATTGACCAAATTTCCTCCCTTTAAATTTTCTTAACTATTTACTCCAATTCTAAACAATTTAAGTGTCAATGGTTGTTCTATTCATCAATTCAAATGTAAATTCTTAACTTCAATATTAATTCCAATTTTAATAAATTCAACATTATAAGTTTGATTAAATTTATTAAATTCACTTTCTTTCTATTATTCAAGGTTATTGATGTCAATTTAATGAAACTAACATTGGCTCAATATCTATACATTAAAAATCTCAATTCTAAACTTAGATCTCAACTTATGAAATAGTTAAATAATAAATTCCATCTAAATCTACATCTTCCTACTATCTAAATATTTAGAAAAATTACTTACCACTTTTTATTGTAAATTTCTAAACTAGTAGATTTGTGTCATTTCTAGCCCTTTGGATATTTTAAATTAACTAAAAGCAAATTTACATATAATTTCCATCGTCAATTATTTTAGTGAATAAATCTTCAAAGGTTACTGCAATTAATCCCATAAATTGCAATAAATTCTAATAAATTTGACTCTATTTGATTACACTCACAAATAAATCAATTATTCCCCAACTACAAAGTTACCGTTTCTTATATATATATATCACTACAGTAATACTTCCAAATGTTCATCCTTTGTTTGCATAAATTACTGTATTCAATTGAATTGTAATATTGTTAACTTACACATAAATAAAACTTAACAACTAATATAATAAATAACTTACAAAATTTGTTGTCATAAATATATTTTATAAGTCTACACTTAATTATTATCTTATAATACGTTTTTACGTTACTATAAAATTTATACACTCTTCCGTTACCATATTAATAATTACTAAAGTAACGTTCAATTTTAATAACAACGTTATACTATTCAACATATAAAAGGACTCCATTCCCCAAATACATTCATTTATATTTATTCCCTTAAAGTTCTCCTTTATTGACTAGACACATTAATTTAGATTCATTTACATCGAATGCCCTTCTTAGCTATATACTCAATACATGTTAGATCTACATAATTTTTACCCTTTTATTCAAATTCACTTATACCATCAATAACAAAATGTTGCCCTAAATTTAGATTCAATTATATACATTAGATAAATGGGTAAACTTTTGTAATTATACTATATATGAAAATATTTTTATGCATAAATTTCCACTTACTTACTATGCATTCATTTATTAAATTACTAATTGCCTTAGTCAACTTATTCCCTATTTACTACCAAATTCCTCACTTGGTTATAGTTTATCAATATATATACATACCTAGGCAAATCAAGTTCTAGTCCTTTTGTTATTTATATTATATTAGGTATGCACAATTAAGTTGTTAATTAACTATTTCTACAAAATTATCTTCATACATTCAGTTCCAAATCTTATAGGATTAAATTCTAGTTACTTACACTAAATCCATGAATTTAACATTCTATCCAAAACATGCTTTTAAATCCTTTTTACTCTAAATAAATTTATTCAATGTTAACATCCACAAAAATCCAATTCACTTCCATAAATATGGTTGCACTTAAATTCAGTTATTATTACATTAATACTATTTCAAATTTTATTCTTTTAGTATTAATTAAACAATCGTATTAAATTAAGAGGTTATAATGATTTTCACTATTTATATACACTCCATTTAAAACCCAACAGTCGTTTCAAACACCTTTGTATTGCATTATATTGGTTTCTTAAAATTAAATCTTTTAACAAAATGTGACAAATTACATTATCCAAATCTATTATCATAAAATTTTATTGTTACATTAAATTCCAATTACTATAACAAATTACTACGTTTTTCTCAAATAAAATATTAAGGCTTTTATTTTATTCTAAATTAGATTAAAAATTATATTAATTTAATTCATTTAACATTATCAAATTTGACGGGTCGTTACAATCTCCCCCACTCAAAACTTTTCGTCCCCGAAAAGGAAAAAGAAGGGAGAAGGAAGAATAAAACAGTACATCTTATTTCAAATATTATTTATAAACAATAATTTACTAAATTTATTTTCTTAAATAAAATATACCTGTTTATAATCATTATATTCTTTTATACTTAGATTATTAAAGCTGGAAAACATTTTCACAAAATTCTATGTCCAAAATTTACGGAAAATTTTGGCAGAGTCTCCTTTGTACGGAGAGACTCTGGAGAAAAGATAATATCAAAATATACAAATATATTACATATATTATCAAAATATTATCCCAACACGGGAAAAATTATATAAAATAGCGCTAAAACGTAATCCGGAAACGTACCTATTTGTCGGGCAATTACGCTAATTATTTTGGAACCAAAAGCAGTAGCAGTTGCTTCCATCACCTGTATTCACTTATATAATCTAAAAGGTTAAATATTTATTTTAAAGTGAACTATTCAAGTGGATTCAATCATTAATCAACCAAACAACTCAACAACCATCAACCTTACAAACAGCATACATACACAAAGCAAAGCAACCATTTAATCCATCAAACAAATAGTTGTTTGGGTTCAACTTGAAATTTGTATGAGGTGAAATTAACTATCAAGTGCATCCTTTACTCAACAGTCTTAGATGGAACAAAGATAGATTATTTATTCATCCAACAACTTCAAGTTCCTTACCCCACAATCATAAATCAAACAATACAATTCAAACCAACAACCAAATTAACTTATTATACATTTATTTCATGCTTCAGTGGTTTGATTTTCTTTCTTTCATTTATGGAGGGATTTCTTTATTCCTTACAATTTTCGTTTTCCATTTATCACAAAATTCATTATATTTGCATTCCAATTTATTGACTAAAGTTTATATCATCTATTTATACTACTTACCTTTACTTATATAGTAAAATTTCCCATTTAACTTAAGTTTATACAATTTATTCTCATTAATAACAGCAAATTTATTGAATACCTTAATTACCTCAAGCTTCACTTGTAAGATTTCCCCTTACATTTCTTACTAACATTGCAACTTGTATAATATGGTAAGTTATGTATGTTTTAAGAATGTAAGTGAAAATTTTCAAGTTTCTTCTCCATTCCTTTAATTAATATATATTTGTTTTATAACTTACAATTTCAACTTACCCTTAATTTCATTCATTTACTTAATGTTTACGCTCCTATTATATTCATTTACAATAACCCTCTAATTCCACTTAATTTATTAACCTTATAACCTGCATTCCTATAAGTGAAAGATTTTACTCATTCATTAACTATGGATTGCAGTCATTTATATTTTTCCTACTTTCCATTATATTAGAATAGGGGGAATTAAAGCATAGTTAAGTTAATAACCCTACAATCAAACTTTATAAATTAAGGAATTTCATTTTTACTTTCTTAAGGTTAAAATCACCTATTAATAATACAACCTTTAATTTTAGTAAAATTCCAATCATCACTTAAGTTAATACCATTAAATTCTTATTTATAACAGTAATTTATTGAATACTTCATTTTTTTCCAAAATTCTACTTGCATAATATTCTATTCCACTCTTAATTTACATTTCAACTTTTTATACTTGGTAAGTTATTTATGTTAAAGAAAAAGCAAAAGAACTTATGCAAGTTTAATCCCAACACTTTTAATTCATTGATTACTTCTTTTATTTCACTAACCTAAATTTTTACAACTAATTAATGGAAATTCAAGAATTAATACCGGGTCAAATTCCAAAATTTATTTAAAATAATAGATAATTAATTTCTTACAACTTTTATATCTCTAATTACCTTTAAACAATTTAAAATTTTAAATAATTTCAAAACTAATCTGCAGTAGAATTTACTACAGTGGCCTTTCCCTTCGAAACTCGAAAATGAAAGTCGATGATGCGGCCGTCATCACCGAAATTATTTTCCAGCGACAGAGAGGAAAGTACAAACTTATTTTCTTCAAAATCCTCTTTAAACCAATTCTTTCGAATTATACTAAATATTTATATAAGAAAATACTTATAAACCAAATCCCTATATCCCATAAATCCATTGAAAACAGATTTTCAAAATCCCGGACTTAAGTTCTAAAATCTCCAATTTGATTTATTATAATTTCAACTTAGCTTCAATTGTTATAAATATTTTTATTTCCTAACACCCAATCTATAGCAACCAAATATATATATATATATTTATAAAAATATTTTTTTATATATAGAAAATATAATAGGCAAAATTATTTCATTCACCTATATTAAAAACAAATATTATGTCGGTCTGTCCTATTAAGTGTTTAGAAATCCCTATTGATGTCATAGCGTCCCATGCACCAACCAGAATTTATAAATACAAAATGGAACAGATTAACACAATATCAAAATCTTTTTATAACACTAACAAGTACGCTTTCTCATATATATACGCTCAGTGACTCCCATAGGGTATTACTACCCTATTATTAAAGAGTCAAACCCCACAAAGCCAAGGTTTATCGCTAAACCAAAGCTCTGATACCAACTGTAACATCCCGCCTTTCGCACACTTTAAACCGACACACGTGCCAGTTCAAACCATACGGAAGGGCGGATTGTTATGGGGTAAATAAGAAAAACAGAGAAGAAATAAAAACAAAACAGAATCTCACAGCGGAAGGATAAAATATAATAATCAATATACAGTTCATAAACGGTTACAAAATAGTTAATTCTTCTTTATACAATAAATATCAGAGTTACACATACCAATACAAACAATGCAGCGGAATAGAAAGAGTGTGGTGCAATACTATAAATAATACTAATACGGATTCTTCGTCTTCGTCCTCCAAAGCTAAAGTCTTCGATCCTGAAACGCTCGGACTGACCCGAGCGAATTTGAAAAGACAAAAACACTCGAGTCAGAACTAAAAGATCTTATGTGAGTTAAATTAACAGAAATAAATATGAGTACAGTAACTCAAGAGATGCTCGGGATTTACATCTCCTAAGGATCCGTTAAACAATTTACTATGTAGTATATTTCGCTATTATAATAGTGTCTAATTGTAAAATAAACTTACTTTTAAATAGCGTTAAGGCTTTACATTTTCCACCTTAACACGTAAAATGCCAATAGTCTATACAGTACCGTAATACCTCCTGATCGGGAGGCTACCAGAGGATACTCCATAGGTACGACACAAATAGAAACTCGTAGTAAAGGCTCGGTATGGTAGGTGACACGGCACAACTAGGCAATGCCAGGGTAGATATACCAATTGCTATCTAGGCTGGTGGAAACGCGTAGCCGCAGTTACCGCCCACCTCGGACTAACTCCCCAAAATCAAAATATAAAAGTGGCCACTGAATCAATCCAAAATCAAAGTATAACATCGAAGAGGAGGGTCCGATCAGAGGAATGACCTCATTGGCCTGAGAATCGCTCCTGTTTTAGCCACCTTATGCCAACTCACGGGAGTCGGGTCCACGTATTTACCTTACAGGAAACGTCGCCACCACCTACTTCATTCTGGAATCTCCACCGCGTACACGGTTAGTCAAAGTGGTTTTCGGTATCGACAGAGAGTATGTCCATATCCGATCCCGGTCTCTTTGCCAACCCATCGTTATTATAACACCGCAGTCATTTAAAAATAGGTTATACTTTAAAAATCAGAATAAACATTCCATTTCATAACCATGAATACGATATCATTTCAAAACCCAAAACCATATTTTATCACTTATCCCAAATATAATTCTTTTCCAAAATCATAATGCTTTAACTTCATAACGTCTGAAAATCAAATATTTCAAAGCATAATATTTTAAAATCATAATTTAAAACCATAACTTCTAAAAAAAAACTTGAATGGTTTGGACATTCAACGGTATATGAATTAAATGGTTTAACTTAAATGTTACTTTGTAAAGAAAATAGTTCTCATGGCTTTACAAATACATTTCTTTATTAAAGTCTAAACCAAATTTATATTATCTCTCTCAAGTTCCAAAACCACTTCAATTTATTTATATATACGTATATCCATTTTGAGTAACAATATTTCAAACTAAAATTGGATTTTATTCTTTCAACAGATCAATTGTTCTATTAATTAGTCTTGAATATTCACATAAAATCCATAAATAATAAGACTTCAATTTCTAGTAATAAAATATATATATTTTCCCAATTCAAATTATACTAGAATATTCATTTCAATTTATTTTGGGAAAAATCCAATTATAAATATCATATCTTAAAATTTCCAAACTTAACATTTAAACATATGATATAAATTATTAAACTCCATTTTCTTAATTTTCTTCCATTTTTAATAAAGATTTTTATACACCTTTTAATTTCAAAATTTTCAACTTCATATGTATATATATATATGGAAAAAAAATATTTATACAATATAAAATTTAAGATTATTATAAACCGTATTCCATCCAAACCATAGAAATCACATAAAAATAGTTATATACAGACCGCGGTGCCTGTATATAATTTTCTATCCTATGGTCAAGTGATACGGATATTTATCATTTCAATCCGCAATTTAAAAGATATAAAATTTTGCGGTTGTATATCATTTCAAACCACAATCCCGAATGAAAGGAAATATGCATGATAATTTGCAATTTTATGAAATACAATAAAACATCCATCAACATCACCCATCATCCAATCACAATCATCAAGCAATATCAATCAATAACAATTTATATTTGATAATATATAACAGGTAATAACTGGCAATTTTATTCAGATTAAATTTAACAACTATTAATCTAACAGTTTATATTCAGTAATAATCTATATAACTGTTAACTAGCAGTTTATAGGCAAACAAATAAATTCTAACTATCAATTAATACGCAATAAATAAATTAAATTGACAGTTAAATTTAATAAATGCAATTCAACAAATATGAGTGAAATAAACATGCCAAATACTCATAAATAAATTTCTATTCATTTCTAAAATTAATTTAACAAACATAAAGGCTTCTAGTAGTTGTGAGTGGGTTAAAACACTCACCTTTTGAATTTAAATTGAATTCAAATCCAATTTAAACCCAAAATTTTGACGGTCTCAGAATTTGTTCAAACCAGCGTCAACAGATCCTGAATTTAAATACGAACCTAACAAAAAAAATCGCGCGTGAAACGGAGTTCGTATGCGAAAGTTATAGCAATATTTGTGATTGAAATCCAAATAAAATAAAATGAAAAGGGAGAACACATTTACATTCTAAGCCACGTCAGCACTAACTTGTTTCCAGAGACAAACGCGTTGCTCTCTCTTCCCCTACGCAACCAGTACGTGCTTGACCGAACGAAACCCATCCTCATCCAAACTTTGACCAGCAAATTCGATCGACTCCGTCCACCAGGCCACCTCCAACCACTGCCATCTTCGAGCCCAAGACGAGCCCCACCTCTCCATGGCCACGACATAGCCTTCGGTTGCCCAGACTCCTACCAGTCGCCACGAGAAACCTAGGGTTTCGAACCCTAAAACCAAAATTACGCGACGATCTAACCATCAAACTGCCTCAAAAATTATATAGATGCACTCCCCTCAGTCCCCTCTCCAATACCCAGAAAAGGTTTGACGATCCGACGAAGTTTGCGACGACGATGATGAATGGTCACAGACTGTTTGAATTAATTCTGGTCAAACGAATGTTCAAAACAGAAAACGAATTGCACCAGTAGATTACGTGCCTCGAGAACATTAACATATATTTTTGTGGAATTTTTCTGAAGTGTTTGCATTTTCACTGAAATTTGGATTGGGGTAGATCTAGGTTGCATTCATTTGAGGAGGAGAAGGAGATGAAGAAATGAACGTACAGCAAAAGGGAAAATAAAATGGGGCTAGGTTTTATAACCGTGCTTATATAGGTAGACTAGAGATAGCGTAGATGGATCGGATAAGTGAACGTACGAAACAAACTATGGCCCAAAAAGCCCGCTATGCCTCCGGAACCGAATTTATTAAATCAATTTTTACATCTAAATTCAAAAATTGACCAAATTTCCTCCCTTTAAATTTTCTTAACTATTTACTCCAATTCTAAAAAATTTAAGTGTCAATAGTTGTTCTATTCATCAATTCAAATGTAAATTCTTAACTTCAATTTTTATTCCAATTTTAATAAATTCAACATTATAAGTTTGATTAAATTTATTAAATTCACTTTCTTTCTATTATTCAAGGTTATTGATGTCAATTTAATGAAACTAACATTGGCTCAATATCTATACATTAAAAATCTCAATTCTAAACTTAGATCTCAACTTATGAAATAGTTAAATAATAAATTCCATCTAAATCTACATCTTCCTACTATCTAAATATTTAGAAAAATTACTTACCACTTTTTATTGTAAATTTCTAAACTAGTAGATTTGTGTCATTTCTAGACCTCTGGATATTTTAAATTAACTAAAAGCAAATTTACATATAATTTCCATCGTCAATTATTTTAGTGAATAAATCTTCAAAGGTTACTGCAATTAATCCCATAAATTGCAATAAATTCTAATAAATTTGACTCTATTTGATTACACTCACAAATAAATCAATTATTCCCCAACTACAAAGTTACCATTTCTTATATATATATATCACTACAGTAATACTTCCAAATGTTCATCCTTTGTTTGCATAAATTACTGTATTCAATTGAATTGTAATATTGTTAACTTACACATAAATAAAACTTAACAACTAATATAATAAATAACTTACAAACTTTCTTGTCATAAATATATTTTATAAGTCTACACTTAATTATTATCTTATAATACGTTTTTACGTTACTATAAAATTTATACACTCTTCCGTTACCATATTAATAATTACTAAAGTAACGTTCATTCTTAATAACAACGTTATACTATTCAACATATAAAAGGACTCCATTCCCCAAATACATTCATTTATATTTATTCCCTTAAAGTTCTCCTTTATTGACTAGACACATTAATTTAGATTCATTTACATCGAATGCCCTTCTTAGCTATATACTCAATACATGTTAGATCTACATAATTTTTACCCTTTTATTCAGATTCACTTATACCATCAATAACAAAATGTTGCCCTAAAT
The DNA here is from genome assembly GCA_030765085.1 of Allium cepa. Lineage (NCBI taxonomy): Eukaryota > Viridiplantae > Streptophyta > Magnoliopsida > Asparagales > Amaryllidaceae > Allium > Allium cepa. Next base: position 492,670,528 of record CM060942.1, read on the forward strand.
TTAGATTCAATTATATACATTAGATAAATGGGTAAACTTTTGTGATTATACTATATATGAAAATATTTTTATGCATAAATTTCCACTTACTTACTATGCATTCATTTATTAAATTACTAATTGCCTTAGTCAACTTATTCCCTATTTACTACCAAATTCCTCACTTGGTTATAGTTTATCAATATATATACATACCTAGGCAAATCAAGTTCTAGTCCTTTTGTTATTTATATTATATTAGGTATGCACAATTAAGTTGTTAATTAACTATTTCTACAAAATTATCTTCATACATTCAGTTCCAAATCTTATAGGATTAAATTCTAGTTACTTACACTAAATCCATGAATTTAACATTCTATCCAAAACATGCTTTTAAATCCTTTTTACTCTAAATAAATTTATTCAATGTTAACATTCACAAAAATCCAATTCACTTCCATAAATATGGTTGCACTTAAATTCAGTTATTATTACATTAATACTATTTCAAATTTTATTCTTTTAGTATTAATTAAACAATCGTATTAAATTAAGAGGTTATAATGATTTTCACTATTTATATACACTCCATTTAAAACCCAACAGTCGTTTCAAACACCTTTGTATTGCATTATATTGGTTTCTTAAAATTAAATCTTTTAACAAAATGTGACAAATTACATTATCCAAATCTATTATCATAAAATTTTATTATTACATTAAATTCCAATTACTATAACAAATTACTACGTCTTTCTCAAATAAAATATTAAGGCTTTTATTTTATTCTAAATTAGATTAAAAATTATATTAATTTAATTCATTTAACATTATCAAATTTAACGGGTCGTTACATATTCCTTAGTAATTTCCACTTTTATTCTTTATGCCGAGAATGGATATAATTCTTTATTGTTATGAGCTTAGGTTTTTATTTGACATTAACAAAACTCCTAAAAAGGGTGGTGCTGATTTTTTCTACACCCAAGCCATGAAAGTGGTCCTGGCAACAGTCCCACGAAAGACCCAGAAGGCTGGGTTATATTTCTATATTTCCAACTCCATTGATTTTCCTTCTTTCCGCCAGCATTCTACCTAGTTTGTTTGTTCTAATAAAGACATCAAGGAGTATGAGAAGCATAAGGAACATATTGAAGAAATAAGTGAAGAGAAGAGGGAACTTGGGATATTTTTTACTAAAGAAATGCTGATAAAGCATGAATTCTTGCGTCTGCATCATCAATATTCTCTTTCCATTTATAAGCCTTCCTCAATTTCGATTGATCTTAGTGGTATAACCTACCAATGACAGATTTTAGAGTTATTATTCTTATGATTATGTTCTCTGTTAGGAGCTTCTCCTGACTCTATTATTCTTTTTCTATATAGGTACAATGAATGCTTTTATTATAACTGCACTTCGCCAGTCAAGGAAAGCATCGCAAAAGGATACTAAGAATAGAGATCATGATTTGGTCCATGATTCTAACTGGGTTCTTAAAAGGTGGCTACTTTCTCTTCTCCTCTTCATATAGAGGTTCTATCCATTTCTAATTCAAAAGTGCTGTCTGTTCCTCCTTTGCAGAGTAGTCCTTTCCACAATACTCGCTAGTTGCCTTTGCCCGATGAGGCTATATCTAATTTAATATAGAAAGTGGGGAAGACTATGGCATGTATATTATCTTATATTGCCTCGTCTTCTCCATTCTCTCTCCTTCCCTTCCATTTCCTAAGCTCTCTTCTTTTGAATTAGTGAACGAACTAGAAAAGTCACGGTCTTACGTAAGCAATATTCTCTTTCTCACTCTCTTCTCTCTTTTTTATCGTATTTTCTTCATTTTTATAGCATGCTGCCCTAAAGGTAGAAGCATAAGAGAGGGGGTGAGCAAGCCGCCACCTTTGATAGTATGGCTAGACTTGAAGTAGACCTTGCTTTAGCTAACATAAGAAATTTAGCCTTGCTTCCACGAAGCCCAGGGTCGAGGAAGATTTTAAAGTGTTTTAGGAAAAGGCCGAAAATGATTTCAACTCTGCTGTGGATGCTATAGCCTTGAAAGATCATGAGTTAAAGGAGAATAAGAAAGAGCTGGCAGCTGACGTGGGGAGAGTTGAAAACAACGTAAGAGGAGTACAAAACGGCGAAGGAAGAGTTCAAAACAATGCAAGAAGAGCTTAATGAAAGCACTTCCGCTACAACCTACAATCTGTATGCTTAAACTTGAAACAAATTTAAGAAGGAGATAAATATCAACTTTTTAGGGACCCAATCTATAATTGACAAGGTTTATGCTTATTGTCAGGCTTAATGGGATAAGGAGTTTACCATGAAGGATATTATGGAGAATGCCACTCCCTCCTCCTCTTTACAAGAAAATGAGGATGAGGAGGGAGAGACCAAAGAAGATGAGGGGCCTAAGGATGCTGGCATGACTACGAGACCAAGATCATTTCAAACCCTAATGTTAGGACTTAAAATCTTTTGTATTACTTTCTTGATGTGTGATTAAATAGGACTTACTTCATTGACTTTGTTATAAATGATTTGTGATGTGCACATAAATGTGCATATTTTTACCAACATATTTAATCTATTTAAATTAAATAAATGATCATATTGGGTATTTTAACTTGTTTTAACCAAAATCCTTATTAATTCTAAATTGTCACATATTCATCTTCATATAGGGGCAAAACGGTCATTTGTGTGCATATATTTCTTTCAGAAAAATTGATTGGAAATTTATATATATTTTTGTAGGAAAATGGTCTCAAATAAGAGTGGTTCCATGAAGGAATATGCATGCACAAAGAATATAAAGGAATGAAGATGGAAATAATTCAAAGTGAAGATCATGGAGGACCTACCTACCCACCACCTTAATGTACAAATTAGAGGCTAATGCACATGCTTATGGAATTAATGGCTTCATGTACACTTAAATAATGATAAGTAGAAGCTAATGATTACTTGTCATCCACACTTTCTCAAGGGTAGTTTGGTCATTCTCCAAATTATGGATTAGGGTTTCATGCATGTATAAATAACCCCTTATGTTTCATGTAATCTCCATCTTCCTTATCCTCTTCTTCTTAGCTAGTCTCTCTTTAGTTTGGTTTTAGATCAAATAAAAGAAAGCTCTCTTCTATTTTTCATGGCTACTTATCCATTTTTATTCTCATGTAATTTCTTTTTTTATGCAATTTAATATATGTCTTTTCCTTTCTTTGTTTATTTCCTTTTATGCAAGTAGTGTAGATCTCTCTTATTTTATGCAAGTAGATTAGTTTTTCCTTTCTTTTTATTCTCTTTTTCCTCTTGTTTCTTTCATGTTGCAAGCTACATTTGTTAATCAAATGACAAATATGAGAGGCTAAACCCCTTCAATTTAGGGGTAATGAAGCTCTCTAATTATGTAGCTTCAACTATTTGTTAATTCATGCTCTCTTTTTATGATTAATGATGATGATAGAAATGGTTTACTAGTTGTTTTTGCTTTGAATTTGATAGCCTATATTGTTGACACCAAATAGGCTATGCTTAAACAATCACTAACACTAATTGCCTCTACTCAATCGACCTCAAACTCCTTCATCACCAGAAAACCAAAAAAAAGTCGAAACCCAAACTCCAGCACTCCTTGAACCGCGAACACGCAACCAACCCAAAACCCAAACCACTATTGAAAATCACAACCCACACTTGAACTCCGATGATCACCCACGACCGAGACCACAGCTTCGCCCAATTCCCCTCGACATCGCCTACTGCTCCAATCACCCCCAAACTCGAATCCACGAAACCGACCACCTAAACAATATCGAAACCACAAAGTAGCTCACCCAAACTTCACCTCCATGACCTCAGTTTAACATCATCCAATCTCCATGACTTGCCATCGAACCACTAGTCACGACCCCCAGCAAATCCGTGATTAAGTAGAAACACAAAACTGAGAAGTTGAGGAGCGTAAATTAGGAAATTGTGAAATTGAGAAGTGATTTTTGGAATTTGATTTTTGGAATGTAATTGGGAAAATTATTATGCGTGAACGAGTGAATTAGCTCAAGCATTCAACGAGTGATTTATGGAATTTGTTTTTCTTGTGAAGTTTTTGGAATTAGCTCGGGTAGAAATTGTGTTTGGATATATTATTGGGCCGGGTCCCCAAAATTTTTTTTGTTTTAGTTGTGTTTTCAATTGTTTTATCCTTTTGTTGTGTTCATTTTGTGTTATTAAAAAAAAGTTTCAATTTCTCCTTGTTTGTTTTGTTTTTTTTCAATTTGTTTGCAATGGTTTTGTTTTGTGCGTTTTCGAGTTAATTTCTTCTTTCTTCATCTTAAAAAAAAGAACAATAACTTGTATTTATATTGTTTTTACTTCCAGATTGCCAAAGCAAAAATTCGCAGAAGGAAAAGTGCTAACCAAAACAAAAGAAAAAATAGCCGCTTGGCTTTGCTAGCCACAAAAAAAACTGCTTGCTTATTTATAATTTTCTTTTTATTTACTTTGCATTGTATATATCTATTGTGTTTGTTTGCCTTGCATTGTTGTTTACTTGCATTAAAAAAATCCATTCGTAGTTGCATTATTAGTACATGTTTAATTTCTGTTTCGCATTTCATTTTGGAATTTGTTAATAATAACGGTTAGAAACCGATAACTCTTAGTTGTATATTGACAATTTGTCTTCTTTGAACAATTTATTTTCTTGGTGTCTACGCTACGACAGAGTAATAACCATTTATAAATATTACGGTGATTCGTAAATATTATAGTGGTTGTTCCTCTGAAGGTAATTAAACCTTCGGCTGTATTGCTACGGTGATTCGTGGTGCACCGATAAATCCTATCTGTTACCTGGCTGAGAACTATCTTGTTGATTTAAGACAATTTGTGATTACACAATTTTGGTTAACTTAGGATAAATAATTTGTAATTAGACCCATGCATTCATTTAGTTGCATTAGTTCATGTATATTTATTAAAAAAACAAAAAAAATTCAAAATCCAAAACTAAAAAAAGTTGTAAATATTTCTTAACTTAGTTCTTTTTTTCCCTTTTCCTTTCAAAATTTTCAAATCAAAATTCAAAAAATCCAAAAAAATTTGAAATCAAAAATCCAAAAAAAAGTCGTTTCGAAAACAAGAAAAAATTGGAAAATTCAAAAATGAAAAAAATTAATTTTCCATTTTGAAAGAAAAAATTTCTATTTGTAAATATTTTTCTCTATAAAAAAAAACCAAAAAAAAAATCTTGAAAATACCCAAGTTTCCCTACTTACGTGAATTTTACAGTAGTTGTGAAAATCAATACAATCCATATAATTTCACTCCAAATTCGTATGGATATTTTATCAACAACTATTCTTTAAACGATTCAAATTTTGAACCACAAAATTTTCAAAATTATGAACAACCCTCGAATCTCGAAAATAGCATTTCCTCTCTACTTGAAATCTCTACACAACAAAATCAAGAGATAAATGATTTGTGTAATTCTTATTTGTGTAATAACTCGAGTCAAGGATTTCAAAATTTGAATTCAATTCAAAATTCAAATGATTACAATTATAACCCATGCCAATTTAATTTCGAACTCCAAAATGAATTTCAAACTCAACATGAAAATGGGAACAACTTTTCAAATGATTTTGGCAATGGGAATAGTTTTAATAACGATACGATTGAAAACTTTGGTTATCAACAAATTCAAAATGAAAATGTTTGTAACGACCCGTAAATTTAGTGGATTAAAATTGGTTAAAATTTATAAGTTTGTAATTTAGTTTAGTAGAAAACGATTTTTACCTGGACATAAAATTTAATATGAGAAATTAATGAAATTATTAAATTGATTTAAAGCAATAAAAGAGTGTAAACAGTAATTGGAATAAATTAAGAAATTATGTTAATGCAAGTGGATCATTTATAAACTTAAATGAAACATTCCAATTTAATAGAGTTATTCGAATGTTATGACTTATTTTAAAGGTAAAAATTGGATTTAATTGGAATTTGTTATATTTGGTTTAAATAGGAAATGAGTAATACAAAAGTAACTGTGAATAGTGAAGTCACAACTGTAAATGGAAGAAATTGAAATAAGGGGCAATAAACATTGAATAAATTAATAGGAATAAATGCCAACATTGAATTGTTATAAATGTAATTAAATATTACAAGTGTGTGAAACGCAAAGATAAGGGTCAAGAATTGTTGGAATGGGTATATTAAAATAATAATAAAGTGTGAATAAAAATTTGATTGGTTATATTAATTGAAGGGAATTCAAATTTGTTCAGAAATGTAAATGGAATAAATGAAGTTATGCAGTAATGAATGAATAAATAAAAATATTGCAATAAAATAGGAAACTGACATAACATTTATAAGTGATAACGAACATTGGTAAGGAATAAATGAGAACAATTGAAATAAAACTTAGAGGTAAATAAAAGTTGAATAGTTACCATTATAAGATACCTATTTGGGTAGTTGATAAACTTTAATGTGAAATGGATTGAAAACTTTTGGCCAAATTTGGGTAGTTAGTGTAGTTTTGATTTGTCATTGTAGTTTCTTAATTCTATAAGATGCAATCAATGTTAGCTTTATTTTAATATGACGTTTTGGGTGATTCAAGAAGTGAAAAACCAAGATTTATTTATTTATCTGAAATTTGAAATCAAATTTGTGGATTTATTGCAAATAAGTGAAATTAATGTTTAACTATTACGTTAAGAGGGTCTAATAAATTAAAAGGGGAAATCAATAGGGATTAATCTAATTTAAGGTTATATTAATATAAATTTGGGTAAAAAGGTGTTGGACCAAGGAAATAATATTAATTGGTTTTAGAAACCTTAATTTAAAATGTGAAGTAGACAAGATTTCACGTCATAACCATTTATACAAATCCAGGATGTATGTAGAAGTATTAATGGAATAAAACGGAAACAAATGTTGAATAAAAAGAATAGGAATCAACATTAATTATTTAATTGGATTTAACTACGATAGTATGATGTATTGCCATTAAATGGAAATTTAATATATAGAATATTGCCTAAAAGGAAAAGTAGATGAAATCTAAAGAAATAAACGAAGACAATAGTGAACTAATGAAAAATTTCCTCTCTTTGATAATAATAGACTGAATAGCAGAATGAAAATGAAATTTTTGAAAATTTAATTTACAAATTCTAAATTCAATGAATTTGAGATAAGCACTGAAGATTGTTAGAAATGTCAACTATGTTATTAGATCATAAGTTTGGACCATAAATAAAATTCTAAAAAACAATAAAACTACAATGAAGCAATGAACTGGAAGGTTCTAACGCGTATTAGAATATAATTTAATAACAGGAATTGGAATACTAAATGTCAGTTTTAATGATGAGTTAAATGAATATTGATTGATAGAGAAAAAGATTTATTTAGTATGTAATTTAATGCTTGTTGGAAACTGTAATTTTATAAACATGTTGCTTGACTATAAATAAGGATTACAATGTTCACGTATTTATTTAATTGGTTTCATCAATTAGGGTCTGTTTTGAAGTGGAAGATTAAAATTAATTGGAAATAAATTTATTAAAATCTTTCAATTGAAAAAGGAAAAGAAACAAAGTGCAATTAATAAAATTAATGTAAGAATGTTTTCATTATGAATGTACATTATTTGGAAATATAAGAATGGATTTAATATTGTATAAGTTGATCATTTTAGAATATAAGAATGTTTACATTTATGAATTGCAAGTAACGAATAAGCATTTTAAGGAAATAAAAGAATGTTGAGGAAATAAAGTGAACGTTTCCATTCTGAATATAAATATAACGTTGTAAAAAGAGAAAATTGAATTTTTAAAACAACATTTTACAGTAGTTAAATAGCAGGCATAGGTTGCACGGAAGTGATTTTATTACTAACCTTGAAATTTAAAATAAATTAAATAATTGAGTTCATAATTACGTGTCGAGAAAAATGTGATTTTTAAATTTGAATTTTTAAATCATGGTTCATATTTTATTTATGTATCCGCTGTCCCCGTTGTGTAAATTGGTCTTTTTAAATTTAGTTATGTTGTGGTAATTAAATCTTTAATGAATGTCAAATTTGGTATGTTTGGGTTAAAAAAAATTAATTGGGTGAAAAAATGTTTTGAAAATTTGAATTCTAAAAGTTTGTTTATAGAGTAGAGTTGGTCCATTCATTCCCTTTCTAAATAATAATTGTCACACTTTTTTTTTCATTATTTACTCATCTGTTCCACTACTCATTTCCATTTACATGGTCTAAAGCCTTTTCATTTCATGAACGTTACATACTTTTCATATTTTTAATTCTTTCTTTCACCACTTTTAATATCTACCATTTTTATTGGGTTGTTCATATTTTTACTTTATTTCAATTCCTACTTTGTCTATATTTAGCTTTATTAGCTTTTCATTAGTTTCATTCCTCATTCTTGTAGCTTCATTTCATTTTTTTTTTTTAATTTCATCTTCTATAGCTTCATTTTTTGTCACTCTTCACCTTCCTCCTTCCTTTTTTCATGTTTCTTCTACAAATCTCCTTTCTCTCTTTTTTTCCTAAAGTTTTTTTCCCCTTTCTTCTTCTAATTCCTCAAATCTTCTTCTTTTTCAAAGTTTCCTTCTTTCTTTTTTTTGTTGTTGTACTTCTTCTTTAATTTTTTTTTCTCTTTTAAACCTTCTCTTCTTTCCATGTCTTTTTCTTCAAATCCAGATTTATATAATCTTCTCTTCAAAACTTTCTATAAAAAAATATATATATATCAAGATAGCAAGGAAAACAATACCAAATGAGAAAGTAGTTGCAGATCCAAATCTGGCTAAGCAAAAAGGTACGCAATACTAAAAATTCCATTGCAAGTTAAATAAAATATATGATGTGATATATAATTTCTTTTTTTTCTTTTTTTGAAATTTCAATCACCATTAATGCGTATAACTTTCTCCTACGAACTCAGTTTCACACGCGGTTTTCTCCGCTAGGTTCGTATTGAATTTCCGGACGCTGTGACGCTAGTTTGAACGAATTCTGAGACCGTCGAAATTTTGGGTTTAAATCGGATTTAATTTCGATTTAAATCCCAAAGCTGAGTGTTTTAACCCACTCACAACTTCTAAAACTTCTTATGTTTGTTAAATTGATTTTAGATATGAGTAGAAATTTATTTATGACTGTTTGGCATGTTTTATTCATTATCTCTGTTAAATCGCATTTATTTAATTTAACCGTTAATTAATTTTATTTATTACATATAATTTGACAGTTAGAATTTATTTATTTGCATATTAACTACCAGTCTTAGTTATGTTAAATTTTTATTTCATATTAACTGCCAGTTAAATTTACATTTATTTTTGCATATAAACTGCTAGTTTAACGGTTGTTAAATTTATTATTGAATATAAACTGTTAGTTAATACATGTAATTTATTACCTGTATAATTTATATGCTCTATATCGATGATTGTTTAAATTGGATGATGATTGCAAATAATGGCTGATGATTGATATTTGGATGAATGGATGCTATATTTATATTGTATAAACTGCAAGTCATCATGTCATTTTCATTTCATTCGGGATTGCGGTTTGAAATGATATACAACCGCATTTTTATTTTAAATTGCGGATTGAAATGATAAACATCCGTATCACTTGACCATAGGGTAGAAAATTTTATACAGGCACCGCGGTGTATATATATATATATAATATTTTGAAATGATTTTCTATTGTTTTGTAAAGTTATATATATATGGTTTATGGGATATTGATTTGGTTATTGATAAAGGTTATTATATATATAGTAATTTCTAGTTTTTAAGCTTTGTATAAATTTGATTTGAAGTTTAGAATAAAGTTTGATTTTAAGATCAAATACGATTAAGCATTTATTTAGAATCTAATTTCTGGAGTTTTATGACTTAAATGAGGATAAGATTTGGAAGATGAATATTAAGTTAAATTGAAATTTAATAAAAGTTAAATTTTTTAAAGGATATGATTTTTATAACTTGATTTTTTTGTAAAGTGATTTAAATGAATATCAGGTTGATTTAAATGAATATATCAAGTTTAATAAATGAAAGATTATCCAATTATGTGAAGTTATAAGTTTTCTTAAAGTATATTGAATTCATTAAGTAAACATTTCAAGTCTAAATAATAAGTAATTGAATTTAATATATATGGGTTTGTCAAATGAGTTTGTTTTTGAAATGGTAAAATATTTAAAGCTTTGAAACATAAGAATTAAAAATGGTATTTGGAAGTTTAAATTGATATTTGGAATTGATTTGTGAAATGTAAAGAAGCTATTTTGTTTTATAAAAGTAATTTAATATTTAACCATTTGAGAGATGGGATTTGTTTCAAAGTTATGGCTTTCAAGGTAGTATAATTTGGAAATATTATATTCAAGAGTTTGGATTTCTAAATATTTTACTTTGAAACCACTATGATTTTTGGAAAGAATATATTGGAAAATAAAGACGATATCATATTGTTTTGGGTTTTAAAAGGAAATTATATCATATTTACATGGTTTTGAAATGGATATTATATTCTGGTTTTAAAAGTATAAATTATTTTAAAGGACCGCGGTGTTATAATAACGTTTGGTTGTTGAAGAGACCGGAATCGGAAGTTGTCATACTCTCTGCCAACTCCGAAAACCACTTTAACAACCGTGTACGCGGTGGAGATTCCAGAATGAAGTAGGTTGGTGACGGCGTTTCCTATAAGGTAATTACGTGGACCCAACTCCCGTGAGTTGGCATAAGGTGGCTAAAACAGGAGCGATTCTCGGGTCAATGAGGTCATTCCTCTGATCGAACGCACTCCTTCGATACTATACTCTGACCTTGGATTGATTCGGTGGCCACTATTGATTTCTTTGATTTGGAGGTGTTAGTTCGAGGTGGGCGGTAGCTGCGGCTACGCGTTTCCACCAGCCCGGATAGCAATTGGTATTCTACCCTGGCATTGCCTAGTTGTGTCGTGTCACCTACCCTATCGCGCCTTGTACGAGTTTGGATTTCTCCCGTAGCCCGTGTGGTATCCTCTGGTGGCTTCCCGATCAGGAGGGACTATGATATTGGATGGACTACTGGGACTATTAAGTGTTAAGGGCTATATGGGTAACCCCTTAATGCTAAGAAAAAAGTAAGTTTATTTTACAATTAGACACTATTATAATGGCGCAATATACTACATAGTAAATAGTTTAACGGATCCTTAGGAGATGTAAATCCCGAGCATCTCTTGAATTAATGTACTCATATTTATTTCTGTTAATTTAACTCACATAAGATCTTTTAGTTCTGACTCGAGTGTTTTGTCTTTTCAATTCGGTCGGGTCAGTCCGAGCGTTTCAGGATTGGAAGTTTTAGCTCTGGAGGACAAAGACGAAGATTTGTATTTCTATTATCTACTATGGTTCCACTACACCATTTAATTCCGCTGCATTGTTATATGGTATGCGCACTCTGATATGTATTGTATAAATATAATCAAAGGTTTTGTAAAACAGCTTCATGAACTGTATATGTTGATTATTATATTTTATCCTTCCGCTGTGAGGTTCTGTTTAGTTTTTCTTTTCTTCTCTGTTTTTCTTATTCATCCCATAACAATCCGCCATTCCGTATGGTTTGAATTGGCACGTGTGTCGATTTAAAGCGTGCGAAAAGGCGGGACGTTACATCTGGTATCAGAGTTTTGGTTTAGCGATAAACCTTAGCTTTTTGGGGTTGACTCTTTACTAATAGGGTAGTAATACCCTATGGGAGTCGCTGAGTGTATATATATGAGAGAGCGTATTTGTTAGTGTTATAAAAAGGTTTTATGTGATGCCCCACCTCTATACCCACGCTAGCCAAGAACATTACGGTGAATGCTGTCGACTAGCACGGAGAATAAGGCTGTTGAGGAGCGACCATCCGTGTAATTTCTTTGCGCGAGCACCGATATGTCAGATAATATAACATGCATTCTATTTCAAGAGGAAATCCGACATACCGACACAAACTCAAAGCTACTACACGGTGGCTATATAAATCCTTCGGAAAACAAATATAGAAATAAGCATAACACAAATCAGTCACAGACAATTCATATCACAAAGGCGGAATAAGATATGAATATTACACATAAAAGTGTACATCAGAGTAGTGGTCAGAAAGATCCACAATATCACAAAAGAATAGTTACACGAACTACACAAAAGAATAAGTATACATTATGGAGTCTATATCTCTAAGGTATACAACAAAAACTACTAATCTAAGTAGTCAACCAAAAGTAAGAGAAATCAATCCCAAGAGAGAAGTCAAGCTGAAGCACCTGTAGCATCTCGGTCTGACCCGAGTATTATTTAATAAGAAAATAATAAACGGATCAGTCTAACTATAAATATCAGATGAAACGATGTAGAATCAGAGTTATGACTAAACACATAATAATCACAAGGCCAAGCTGTGATATATAAGTAGTTGATAATCAACAAGAGATTAATCAATATCACAAAATCTACACAAGAATCAAAGAAGTGTCATACTCTTTATTTCGTTCATCAAACCACAAATATTGACGATAATATCAATGTCAATCACAAAAGTCAATGACGCACGAATTCCAGAAGACTACACAAGAAATCCAGAAATCACTAAAGTCAATGACACACAAATTCACCAATGCACAAATATCGATAAGGCTTATCAATGGAAATCACGAAAAATTGGTGAAACACAAATTCTAGAAATCATCTCAAGAAATCCAGAAATCACAAAGGGGGGAGGCCTATCACAAACGGGAGCATAAAGCTCACCAACACGTGTATCCCAAACGGAACGCTAATTCCATGGTCGCTAACCATCACAAATTGAGCCGAAGCTCCACAAACGGCCCGAAGACCATGGGTTGCTACCCCATCACAAATTGAGTCGAAACTCCGCAAAACGGGGTTTAGTCTCCCTCGCAGACAAAGAGACATCGCACATTGCTAGTCTAAATCACAAAGATGATCGTCATGGTCGACGAGAAGTGTCAATTACACTAAGCTAGTAAATATATGAGTTTAGCTTCATGTCCCATAACCACTTGCTTAACTTAAATATTTACGAACAAACTGTAGATTTCCACTAGAAAATTGTCACAAGAGTTTCAATCGAACAAGTCCAAGAATTAACCAACAAAGTGAACGCAAGCGTTTCATACCACTTGTTTTACTAAGTCGTTTAATTAGATTTCTCATACGAGTGAGGTAAAGGTTTATATATACTAATAGATTGGAAAATGGTTTTATAAACGAATTTGGTATTAAAATAGTATTGAAATCGTTTGAGGAAAGAGTTTTGATATCTACTACTAGTATAGAAAACCTTTATATTTTTAAAGTGACAAAGCACAAGGGGGATTGTAGAAACAATCAATCACAAAGATCACATTCGAAGATGTGAATAAAAATCCAATGAAATAGATAAAGGATCCATCGAAGTGGATATATCTAAAATTTCCAAAGAAAATAAGTCATCAAAGATGATAATAAATGACGACAATAAATAGGATCATCACGAATCGATTTAAATTGGAAATTCAATCCAAAAAGGCAAATTGGACTCAAACAGCAGGTTCAGTCGACTGAACAGAGTTTTCAGTCGACTGACCCTGTGCCTGGAAATTTTCCAGGTTCGGGAAACTTTCTGTTTCCAGTTGCTGTCGACTGAACAGAGTTTTCAGTCGACTGAATCATGCCTGGAAAATCTCGGGTTCCAGGTTCAGCCGACTAAACAGAGTTTTCAGTCGACTGAATCATGCCTGGGCTGTTTTTCAGCCTTATTCAAATGAAGAGCAAACGCTTCCAAAATGCAACCGGACGAACATTGGCTCAAAGGGTTTATGCCAATCGGCAACCCGGCCCTATATGCTCCCCGATGCATCACCAAAAGCATGATCAAACATCCATAAAAGGATTTTCACACAAATTGACTTAAAAACCCAAAAATTGGAGTATTCACAAAACCAATCCAAATCAAGAGCAAATGCACATGAAGAAGTGTTAGGAATTCATACCCAACAACCAAAGATAATTATAGTTATAGATGTGAGATAAATATCTCACCTTTTCACAAAATCGAACAAGAAGAAGCTTGAAAGCAAATGGAGAATCAACCTCTCTTCAACACAACCCAATTGAGCTTGAATCTATGCTCAAAAACAAGAACATGCCCAAAATTAGGTTTAGGAATTTCTGAAATTGTTATGAGAATAAGTTGGAGAAGAAGAAGAGAAGCTTACCAATGGGTTCTTCTTGAGTTTGGAGCTAGGAATTTGATTTGCAAGAGAAACTAGGGTTTTGGAGTTTTAGTTTCCAATCTCTCCCACCATTAATGTTATAAAAACTGAAAAGAGAAGAGAATGAGGGTGAGTGGGGAGAGTGGTTCAGTTTTGGTGTATAAGTTAACATAGGGCTGAGCCCAAAAACCAAACCCAAAGTAAAAAGTAGCAAAAATCAACTTTCTCCAAACATATCGAAGCTTATACTCAAAAAGGTTGCAAACGGCATTTTAAACTCAATGGGAGGGGTCCCGAGTCCTAATTCGACCGTATGCAAAAAGTAGCTTTTCGGACTAAAATCCGACTAACGATAAAATATTTAAATAAAATACTTAAATATATAATCGACAAATATGCGGGTTGTTACAGACTCCCCTCCTTAAAGAAATTGCGTCCCCGCAATATTAAAGAAGAGAACATAAAGTAACAACCATAAAAGCATATTTAACCCAAAAGAAACTTGAAATAAGAAGTTCACCTCAAAGAGCACGAGAAAGTAAGTCCGGATGTGTTCGCTCGATGTACTCTCTAGATTCCCAAGAACAATCCTTAGGATTTGAAGACCATTGAACTTTAACAAGCGGAACATCTTTATTTCGAAGTCGTTTGACTTCCGAAGCAACGATACGAATAGGATGTTGCTCATAAGTCAAATTAGGCAAAACTTCAATCTCTTCCACAACACCGGGCTCAAGAACAGAATCGGAATCTCGAAGACATTTCCGAAGTTGAGAAACGTGAAACACGTCATGGATAGCAGAAAATTGAGCCGGTAATAAAAGGCGATAAGCCATGGAACCAATACGTTCAGTGATAGGAAATGGCCCGATATATCGAGGCGCTAACTTTCCCGAGCGACTGAAACGCACAACACCTTTCATTGGTGAAACACGAATGAACACAAGATCTCCCACAGAAAATTCTAACTTCCTTCTCCGGTTATCGGCATAGGATTTTTGTCTACTCTGGGCTTCTTTCATACTATGACGAACAAGATCAATCTTTTCCGTGGTATCACGAATAAAATCTGGACCTAAAACCATCTTCTCACCGGCCTCAAGCCAATAAGAAGGCGACCGGCATGGCCTTCCATAGAGTGCCTCGAAAGGTGCCATACCAATACTAGATTGGAAGCTATTATTATAGGAAAATTCAACAAGTGAAATATTATCTTCCCAACCTCCACCAAAATCAAGCACACAAGAACGAAGAAGATCTTCAAGAGTTTGATTCACGCGCTCAGTTTGTCCATCGGACTGGGGGTGATAAGCGGTGCTAAAATTAAGCTTCGTTCCTAAAGCTTTTTGAAGACTCTTCCAAAATCCACTAATAAACAATGGATCACGATCACTAACTATAGAAGTAGGAACTCCATGTAATTTAACAATCTCTTTGATAAAGAGTTTGGCCAAAAGAGGAACGGTTCGGTTAGACCGAACGGGAATAAAATGGGCGGATTTAGTAAGTCTATCAACAATCACCCATAAGCTATCATGACCCAAACGAGAACGGGGAAGGCCATCTATAGAATCCATGGAAATTTGGTCCCACTTCCAAATTGGAATTTCTAAAGGTTGCAATAACCCACCGGGCCTTTGATGTTCGGCCTTAACGAGTTGGCAAGTCATGCAACACTTAACAAAGTTAGCAATATCGAGTTTCATTCCCTCCCAATAATAAAGTCGCTTCATATCCGCGTACATTTTACTACTACCGGGATGAATGGTAAATTTAGAACGATGAGAATCTTCTAAAATATCTTTACGAAGATCACCAATATTTGGCACGACAAGTCTACCAAATTTCCGAATGCCGCCACGAGAATCGATATCAAAGTCTTTTAAACCTTCAATATCAATTTTATCCTTAATATTTTGGCCAAGAAGAGCCAATTCAGGATCTAACCCTTGAGCTTCAAGAATGCGGTCTAAAAGAGAAGGATGAGCCTCAAGGCTACATAAAGCAAGAGATGAACATAAATCGGGAACACGCTCTCGAATCTCACGAGTGGATAAGATCTCGAGATCATTCCATTCAGATATCATCATAGAAACAACAGCTTGTTGTTTACGGCTAAGAGCATCGGCGACACGATTACCCTTACCGGGAGTATAAAGAATATCAAGATCATATGGTGCAAAAAATTTGAGCCAACGCTGTTGACGCAAATTAAGTTCCTTTTGAGAGAATAAATACTTCAAGGACTTATGATTGGTATATAGAACAAATTTCTCTCCTAAAAGATAATGACGCCAAATCCGAAGAGCAAAAACAATAGCCGCGAGCTCTAAATCATGAGTGGCATATCTAGTTTCAGCAGGCTTTAATTGCCTAGAAGCATAAGCAATAACACGTTCTTTTTGCATAAGAACGACACCCAAACCAATGCGACTAGCATCGGTATAAACAACGAAATCTTGATTCCCATCGGGAATAACAAGAATAGGAGCATCAGAAAGAAGTTCTTTTAATTTCTGAAAAGAAGCTTCATATTTGTCCGACCAAATGTACTTAACACCTTTCTTCGTTAAGCTAGTGAGAGGCACGGCAATCTTAGAAAAGTCTTTGATAAAACGCCGGTAATAACCCGCGAATCCAAGAAAACTACGAATCTCCGTCACACTCTCCGGTCTCTTCCAATCTTGAATCGCTTCAATCTTTGAAGGATCCACGGAAATTCCGGATTCAGAAATAATATGACCGAGAAACTTCACACGAGATTGCCAAAAATGGCATTTATAAAATTTTGCCTTTAATTGATTACTCCTAAGAGTTTCCAACACAATCCGAAGATGTTTTTCATGCTCCTCCTCGGTTTTAGAATACACAAGAATATCATCGATAAAGATGAGAACAAACCGGTCGAGAAAGTCTTTGAAAACTCTATTCATAAGGTCAACGAAATAAGCCGGAGCATTCGTTAGACCAAATGGCATAACAAGCCATTCATAAGATCCATAACGAGTACGGAACGATATCAAAGGAATGCTATCCTCTGCAATACGAAGTTGATGAAATCCAGTAGCTAAGTCTAATTGCGAAAAGACTCTAGCACCACTAAGTTGATCGAATAGATCATCAATCCGAGGTAGAGGATATTTATTTTGGATAGTAAGATCATTAAGCTTGCGGTAGTCAACGCAAAGCCTAAGTGTACCATCGGATTTCTTCACAAAAATAGCCGAAGCTCCCCAAGGCGAGGAACTAGAGTGAATAAATTGCTTCGTCTCCAATTCAGATAATTGTTTACGCATCTCCTCATTTTCTTTATTGGACATACGATACGGAGGACGAGTGATAGGTTGAGCTCCAGGAATAAGATTAATTTTGAACTCAATTGCTCTCTTAGGTGGTAATCCTAAAACGGGCTCGAATATGTCGGAAAATTCACGAACGACATGAATAAGAGAAATAATATCACCCTCATCATCATCATCGTCATCACGAGGATTTAAAGAATATAAAGATGCGACCAAGCTGGAAACTGAATCTTGAAGATTAATGGAAATCTGCTTAACAGATTGAGGATGTCGAAGATGAATAGTCCGCTCAGGACATAGGATATGAGCTTCATAACGGCTAAGCCAATCCATTCCCAAAATCATTCCAAAGCCTAAATAACGCATGACATGCAAATCGGCTAGGAAAGGAAAATCACACAAAATAATCTCGACATCTTTACACAATAAACTGATTGTTGCGGATCCACCAACCGGATTCGCAATTCTCAAAGAAGTCATTAAACACAAAACATCCAAAGAAAAAGTATCAACAAGTTCTTTTGATATAAAAGAATGGGACGCACCCGTATCAAAAAGAACTCGAATAGGATGATCACGAAATAAAATAATTCCATCCAGAATAGAATGAGAAATACCTTAGCCACGAGATGTGTTGCCAGGGGCTTGAGAAACATTAAGCTTTCCCTCCTTCTTGCCCTGAAGCTTGGGGCATGAAGATATAACATGACCGGGAACTTTGCAGTAGCGACAAGAGAGAGACTTTGGGCACTTGTTCGCATAATGGTCCTTCGTACCACAGTTATAGCATTCCCCACGACCAAAGGAAGAAGTCTTTGCCACAGAGGTTGCTTGCTTCCCTTTCTTATTGGGACAAGGGCCTTTGAATTTGTTTGGCCTCTTCTTGTTGTTGAAGTTTGGTTTGGAACCCACCACTTCAACATCACCCTCCCTATCCGCCTCTTCAAGACGAAGGGCGATATCAACGAGTTGGTCGAAAGAAACTTCTAATTTTAGAAGTAATGGCTTCTTGAGACTTTTGTTTAAGCCATAGACGAACCTCTGGTTCTTCTTTAAAGGGGTGTTGATGCATTCAACCCCATATTTGGAAAGCGACTCGAAAGAGGCGACGTAATAAGTCACGGAGGACTCACCTTGAACAAGGTCTATAAATCGTCGAGCCAATGTCACTTTCTCAGCTTCTGTACAAATTTCAACTCGAAGCGTTCTCGGAATTTCTCCCAAGTGAGATCCGCTTCATTAGTTTCAGAAATAAGAAGCTCGTACCAGTCCAATGCTCTTTCTCGGAGCATACTAGAGGCCACCTGAACTCGGTGAAGATCGATAAGATTCATGCGAGAAAAGATTCGATCGCATGACCTTAGCCAGGCCTGTACTTCAATAACAGTTTCGGAACCTCTGAATGGCTCCCCACCCAAATTATTGTAATCGCTGCACAAGCGTGCAAATCCCGACTTTGGGTGAGTAGGTTCCGGGTTAGCTCCAGCTGCTTGAGCATTCGTCACCAAATCAAGAAGCTGTTGAGCAGTCATAAAAACTCCATCCTGGGGCGGAGTGCTAGATGGCACGGCTCTAGGGCGGCCTGGTCTAGACATTTCTCTTCCTTTAGAAAGAAAGAAGAGGAAGAAAAAGGTTATTTACCAAATTGAATATCAAGCAATCTTGATAGATAAATAAGGAATCATAAGGAAAATAGGATGAATCGGTACGAAGACTCGAATTAAATCCTAAAGCACGACTCCTAAGATGGACTTAGGACGATGATCCTTGTTATAATATTCCATATTGTTCCGAAGTTTGGCTCCGATACCAAGCTGTGACACCCCACCTCTATACCCACGCTAGCCAAGAACATTACGGTGAATGCTGTCGACTAGCACGGAGAATAAGGCTGTTGAGGAGCAACCATCCGTGTAATTTCTTTGCGCGAGCACCGATATGTCAGATAATATGACATGCATTCTATTTCAAGAGGAAATCTGACATACCGACACAAACTCAAAGCTGCTACACGGTGGCTATATAAATCCTTCGGAAAACAAATATAGAAATAAGCATAACACAAATCAGTCACAGACAATTCATATCACAAAGGCGGAATAAGATATGAATATTACACATAAAAGTGTACATCAGAGTAGTGGTCAGAAAGATCCACAATATCACAAAAGAATAGTTACACGAACTACACAAAAGAATAAGTATACATTATGGAGTCTATATCTCTAAGGTATACAACAAAAACTACTAATCTAAGTAGTCAACCAAAAGTCAGAGAAATCAATCCCAAGAGAGAAGTCAAGCTGAAGCACTTGTAACATCTCGGTCTGACCCGAGTATTATTTAATAAGAAAATAATAAACGGATCAGTCTAACTATAAATATCAGATGAAACGATATAGAATCAGAGTTATGACTAAACACATAATAATCACAAGGCCAAGCTGTGATATATAAGTAGTTGATGATCAACAAGAGATTAATCAATATCACAAAATCTACACAAGAATCAAAGAAGTGTCATACTCTTTATTTCGTTCATCAAACCACAAATATTGACGATAATATCAATGTCAATCGCAAAAGTCAATGATGCACGAATTCCAGAAGATTACACAAGAAATCCAGAAATCACTAAAGTCAATGACACACAAATTCACCAATGCACAAATATCTATAAGGCTTATCAATGGAAATCATGAAAAATTGGTGAAACACAAATTCTAGAAATCATCTCAAGAAATCCAGAAATCACAAAGGGGGGAGGCCTATCACAAACGGGAGCATAAAGCTCACCAACACGTGTATCACAAATGGAACGCTAATTCCATGGTCGCTAACCATCACAAATTGAGCCGAAGCTCCACAAACGGCCCGAAGACCATGGGTTGCTACCCCATCACAAATTGAGTCAAAACTCCACAAAACGGGGTTTAGTCTCCCTCGCAGACAAAGAGACATCGCACATTGCTAGTCTAAATCACAAAGATGATCGTCATGATCGATGAGAAGTGTCAATTACACTAAGCTAGTAAATATATGAGTTTAGCTTCATGTCCCATAACCACTTGCTTAACTTAAATATTTACGAACAAACTATAGATTTCCACTAGAAAATTATCACAAGAGTTTCAATCGAACAAGTCCAAGAATTAACCAACAAAGTGAACGCAAGTGTTTCATACCACTTGTTTTACTAAGTCGTTTAATTAGATTTCACATACGAGTGAGGTAAAGCTTTATATATACTAATAGATTGGAAAACGATTTTATAAACGAATTTGGTATTAAAATAGTATTGAAATCGTTTGAGGAAAGAGTTTTGATATTTACTACTAGTATAGAAAACCTTTATATTTTTAAAGTGACAAAGCACAAGGGGGATTGTAGAAACAATCAATCACAAAGATCACATTCGAAGATGTGAATAAAAATCCAATGAAATCGATAAAGGATCCATCGAAGTGGATATATCTAAAATTCCCAAAGAAAATAAGTCATCAAAGATGATAATAAATGATGACAATAAATAGGATCATCACGAATCGATTTAAATTGGAAATTAAATCCAAGAAGGCAAATTGGACTCAAACAGCAGGTTCAGTCGACTGAACACCTGTGCCTGGAAATTTTCCAGGTTCAGGAAACTTTTTGTTTCCAGTTTCAGTCGACTGAACAGAGTTTTCAGTCGACTGAATCATGCTTGGAAACTCTCGGGTTCCAGGTTCAGTCGACTGAACAGAGTTTTCAGTCGACTGAATCATGCCTGGGCTGTTTTTCAGCCTTATTCAAATGAAGAGCAAACTCTTCCAAAATGCAACCGGACGAACATTGGCTCTAAGGGTTTATGCCAATCGGCAACCCGGCCCTATATGCTCCCCGATGCATCACCAAAAGCATGATCAAACATCCATAAAAGGATTTTCACACAAATTGACTTAAAAACCCAAAAATTGGAGTATTCACAAAACCAATCCAAATCAAGAGCAAATGCACATGAAGAAGTGTTAGGAATTCATACCCAACAACCAAAGATAATTATAGTCATAGATGTGAGATAAAAATCTCACCTTTTCACAAAATCGAACAAGAAGAAGCTTGAAAGCAAATGGAGAATCAACCTCTCTTCAACACAACCCAATTGAGCTTGAATCTATGCTCAAAAACAAGAACATTCCCAAAATTAGGGTTAGGAATTTCTGAAATTGGTATGAGAATAAGTTGGAGAAGAAGAAGAGAAGCTTACCAATGGGTTCTTCTTGAGTTTGGAGCTAGGAATTTGATTTGCAAGAGAAACTAGGGTTTTGGAGTTTTAATTTCCAATCTCTCCCACCATTAATGTTATAAAAACTGAAAAGAGAAGAGAATGAGGGTGAGTGGGGAGAGTGGTTCAGTTTTGGAGTATAAGTTAACATAGGGCTGAGCCCAAAAACCAAACCCAAAGTAAAAAGTAGCAAAAATCAACTTTCTCCAAACATATCGAAGCTTATACTCAAAAAGGTCGCAAACGGCATTTTAAACTCAATGGGAGGGGTCCCGAGTCCTAACTCGACCGTATGCAAAAAGTAGCTTTTCGGACTAAAATCGACTAACGATAAAATATTTAAATAAAATATTTAAATATATAATCGACAAATATGCGGGTTGTTACATTTTATATTGTATTAATCTATTCCGTTCTGTATTTATAAATTCTGGTTGGTGCATGGGACGCTATGACATCAATAGGGATTTCTAAACACTTAATAGGACAGACCGACATAATATTTGTTTTTAATATAGGTGAATGAAATAATTTTGCCTATTATATTTTCTATAATATATATAATAAATTTTATAAAGATTATATTTGGTTGAAATATATTGGGTGTTGGGAATAAAAATTAAAAATAATAGGTAACATAAAATTGAAAAAAATAAATAAATGAAAAAATGGGAATTTAGAAATTAAGTTCCGGGGTTTTGGAAATTCTTACAATTGATTTTTGGAATATAATAATAATATTTTTAAAGTATTTTTCTGATATGAGTATTTCAATACAATTTGAAAGAATTGTTTTAGAAGAAACTTTGAAAAGAAATAAGTTCTGTACTTCCCCCTCTGTCGCTGGAAAATAATTTCGGTGATGAGTGCACGCATCATCGACATTCATTTTCGAGTTTCGAAGTGGGAAGGCCACTGTAGTAATTTACTGCAGAATTATTAAGAAAATTTTCGTTTTAATTATAATTGGATATATATATATATATATATATATGTTAAGCGTAGATATCTATCTATTATTTTAAATGATTTAAATTTAAACCCGGTATTTGGTTCTTAAGTTCCAGTTAATTAATAGTACAATTAAGTGTAGAAAATTTGAACCTTTAAGTAAAGAAAAATTTAATACAATAGGAAGAGAAGTAATGTAAATAATGGATTGTAAACCTTAGTAAATGAATTGAGGAAATTCTTTATTTATAAGAATTGAGGTTATAAGGTTACAAATTTGGTGTAACTAAAATTTTACTATTATTAAATATAATAGAAATATTAGCATTAAATAAATGAATGAAATTAAAAGTAAGTTGAAATTGTAACTTATAAAACGAATATATAATTAATGAACCATAAATTAATTAAAGGAATGGAGAAGAAACTTGTATAATTTTCACTTACATTCTTAAAGCATATATATAACTTACCATATAATGAAAGTTACAGTGTTAGTAAGAAAATGTAAGGGGGAAATCTTACAAGTAAAGCTTGAGGTAATGAAAGTATTCAATGAATTTGTTGTTATAAATGGGAATTTAATGTTATAAACTTAAGTTGTAAATTGAAATTTTACCATAATTAAAGGTAAGTATTATCATTAGATGATTTTAAAACTTAAGTAAATAGAATGAAATTCTATAATAAATGAAACTATGAGAAATAAATAAATAAAATTTAGAAATGCATAAATGGAATGTAATAAAAAGAAACTCATATGACATTAAAATGAAAGATGAATATTGTAAGTAGTAAATGAAAATAAATGAGGTAATCACTCAATGAATGAAAGAAAGAAAATCAAACAACTAAAGTATGAAATAAAATTTATAATAAGTTAATTTGATTTGTTGGGTTGTTTTGTTCCTTGTGTATGCTGTTTGTTGAAATGGATGGTTGGGTATTGATTTGTTGTTAGTGATTGAAACTACTCAAATATTTCACTTTCTATAAATTGTTAACCCTTTAGATTTTATAAGTGAAATGCAGGTTATGGAAGCAATTGATACTGCTTTTGGTTCCATAAATCTAGCGTAAATTGCCCGACAAATAGGTACGTTTTCGGATTACGGTTTATAGCGATATTTTATATATTTTCCGGTGTAGGGATATATATTATTTTGGGAAATATTTGTGTATATTGTTATATTTTGATATTATAATTTCTCCCGAGCCTCTCCGTACAAAGGAGACTCTGCCAAAATTTTCCGTAAATTTTGGACTTAGAAAATTTTTGAAAAGTGTTTTCCAAACTTTAGTAATTTGAGTATATAAAAAAAAGATTTAATTGTTATAAATTGGTATACATTATTTTAATTAATTAATTTTGTAAATTATTGTTTTATAAATTTAATATTTTGAATAAGATATATTGTCTATTTAATTTCTTAATTTTCTTTTCCCTTCTTTTCCTTTTCGGGGACGAAAAGTTGAGTGTGGGAGAGTGTAACGACCCGTAAATTTAGTGGATTAAAATTGGTTAAAATTTATAAGTTTTGTAATTTAATTTAGTAGAAAAGGATTTTCACCTGGATATAAAATTTAATTTGAGAAATTAATGAAATTATTAAATTGATTTAAAGCAATAAAAGAGTGTAAACGGTAATTGGAATAAATTAAGCAATTATGTTAATGCAAGTGGATCATTTATAAACTTAAATGAAACATTCCAATTTAATAGAGTTATTCGAATGTTATGACTTATTTTAAAGGTAAAAATTGGATTTAATTGGAATTTTTTATATTTGGTTTAAATAGGAAAGGAGTAATACAAAAGTAACTATGAATAGTGAAGTCACAACTGTAAATGGAAGAAATTGAAATAAGGGGCAATAAACATTAAATAAATTAATAGGAATAAATGCCAACATTGAATTGTTATAAATGTAATTAAATATTACAAGTGTGTGAAACGCAAAGATAAGGGTTAAGAGTCGTTGGAATGGGTATATTAAAATAATAATAAAGTGTGAATAAAAAATTGATTGGTTATATTAATTGAAGGGAATTCAAATTTGTTCGGAAATGTAAATGGAATAAATGAAGTTATGCAGTAATGAATGAATAAATAAAAATATTGCAATAAAATAGGAAACTGACATAACATTTATAAGTGATAACGAACATTGGCAAGGAATAAATGAGAACAATTGAAATAAAACTTAAAGGTAAATAAAAGTTGAATAGTTACCATTGTAAGATACCTATTTGGGTAGTTGATAAACTTTAATGTGAAATGGATTGAAAACTTTTGGCCAAATTTGGGTAGTTAGTGTAGTTTTGATTTGTCATTGTAGTTTCTTAATTCTATAAGATGCAATCAATGTTAGCTTTATTTTAATATGACGTTTTGGGTGATTTAAGAAGTGAAAAACCAAGATTTATTTATTTATCTGAAATTTGAAATCAAATTTGTGGATTTATTGCAAATAAGTGAAACTATTACGTTAAGAGGGTCTAATAAATTAAAAGGGGAAATCAATAGGGATTAATCTAATTTAAGGTTATATTAATATAAATTTGGGTAAAAAGGTGTTGGACCAAGGAAATAATATTTATTGGTTTTAGAAACCTTAATTCAAAATGTGAAGTAGACAAGATTTCACGTCATAACCATTTATACAAATCCAGGATGTATGTAGAAGTATTAATGGAATAAAACGGAAACAAATGTTGAATAAAAAGAATAGGAATCAACATTTATTATTTAATTGGATTTAACTACGATAGTATGATGTATTACCATTAAATGGAAATTTAATATATAGAATATTGCCTAAAAGGAAAAGTAGATGAAATCTAAATAAATAAACAAAGACAATAGTGAACTAATGAAAAATTTCCTCTCTTTGATAATAATAGACTGAATAGCAGAATGAAAATGAAATTTTTGAAAATTTAATTTACAATTCTAAATTCAATGAATTTGAGATAAGCACTGAAGATTGTTAGAAATGTCAACTATGTTATTAGATCATAAGTTTGGACCATAAATAAAATTCTAAAAAACAATAAAACTACAATGAAGCAATGATCTGGAAGGTTCTAACGCGCATTAGAATATAATTTAATAACAGGAATTGGAATACTAAATGTCAGTTTTAATGATGAGTTAAATGAATATTGATTGATAGAGAAAAGATTTATTTAGTATGTAATTTAATGCTTGTTGGAAACTGTAATTTTATAAACATGTTGCTTGACTATAAATAAGGATTACAATGTTCACGTATTTATTTAATTGATTTCATCAATTAGGGTCTGTTTTGAAGTGGAAGATCAAAATTAATTGGAAATAAATTTATTAAAATCTTTCAATTGAAAAAGGAAAAGAAACAAAGTGCAATTAATAAAATTAATGTACGAATGTTTTCATTATGAATGTACATTATTTGGAAATATAAGAATGGATTTAATATTGTATAAGTTGATCATTTTAGAATATAAGAATGTTTACATTTATGAATTGCAAGTAACGAATAAGCATTTTAAGGAAATAAAAGAATGTTGAGGAAATAAAGTGAATGTTTCCATTCCGAATATAAATATAACGTTGTAAAAAGAGAAAACTGAATTTTTAAAACAACATTTTACAGTAGTTAAATAGCAGGCATAGGTTGCACGGAAGTGATTTTATTACTAACCTTGAAATTTAAAATACATTAAATAATTGAGTTCATAATTACGTGTCGAGAATAATGTTATTTTTAAATTTGAATTTTTAAATCATGGTTCATATTTTATTTATGTATCCGATGTCCCCGTTATGTAAATTGGTCTTTTTAAATTTAGTTATGTTGTGGTAATTAAATCTTTAATGAATGTCAAATTTGGTATGTTTGGGGTTAAAAAATATTAATTGGGTGAACAAATGTTTTGAAAATTTGAATTCTAAAAGTTTGTTTATAGAGTAGAGTTGGTCCATTCATTCCCTTTCTAATTAATAATTGTCACACTTTTTTTTTCATTGTTTACTCATTTGTTCCATTACTCATTTCCATTTACATGGTCTAAAGCCTTTTCATTTCATGAACGTTACATACTTGTCATATTTTTAATTCTTTCTTTCACTCTTTTAATATCTACCATTTTTATTGGGCTGTTCATATTTTTACTTTATTTCAATTCCTACTTTGTCTATATTTAGCTTTATTAGCTTTTCATTAGTTTCATTCCTCATTTTTGTAGCTTCATTTCATATTTTTTTTTTAAATTTCATCTTCTATAGCTTCATTTTTTGTCACTCTTCACCTTCCTCCTTTCTTTTTTCATGTTTCTTCTTCAAATCTCCTTTCTCTCTTTTTTTCCTAAAGTTTTTTTCCTCTTTCTTCTTCTTATTCTTCAAATCTTCTTCTTTTTCAAAGTTTCCTTCTTTTTTTTGTTCTTCTTCTTCTTTAAATTTTTTTTTTCTCTTTTAAACCTTCTCTTCTTTCCATGTCTTTTTCTTCAAATCCAGATTTATATAATCTTCTCTTCAAAACTTTCTATAAATAAATAATAATATATTAAGATAGCAAGGAAAACAAAACAAAATGAGAAAGTAGTTGCAGATCCAAATATGGCTAAGCAAAAAGGTACGCAATACTAAAAATTCCATTGCAAGTTAAATAAAATATATGATGTGATATATAATTTCTTTTTTTCTTTTTTTGAAATTTCAATCACCATTAATGCGTATAACTTTCTCCTACGAACTCAGTTTCACACGCGGTTTTCTCCGCTAGGTTCGTATTGAAATTCTGGACCCTTTGACGTTGGTTTGAACGAATTCTGAGACCGTCGAAATTTTGGGTTTAAATCGGATTTAAATTCGATTTAAATCCCAAAGCTGAGTGTTTTAACCCGCTCACAACTTCTAAAACTTCTTATGTTTGTTAAATTGATTTTAGATATGAGTAGAAATTTATTTATGACTGTTTGGCATGTTTTATTCATTATCTCTGTTAAATCGCATTTATTTAATTTAACTGTTAATTAATTTTATTTATTGCATATAATTTGACAGTTAGAATTTATTTATTTGCATATTAACTGCCAGTCTTAGTTATGTTAAATTTTTATTTCATATTAACTGCCAGTTAAATTTACATTTATTTTTGCATATAAACTGCTAGTTTAACGGTTGTTAAATTTATTATTGAATATAAACTGTTAGTTAATACATGTAATTTATTACCTGTATAATTTATATGCTCTATATCGATGATTGTTTAAATTGGATGATGATTGCAAATAATGGCTGATGATTGATATTTGGATGAATGGATGCTATATTTATATTGTATAAACTGCAAGTCATCATGCCATTTTCATTTCATTCGGGATTGCGGTTTGAAATGATATACAACCGCATTTTTATTTTAAATTGCGGATTGAAATGATAAACATCCGTATCACTTGACCATAGGGTAGAAAATTTTATACAGGCACGGTATATATATATATATAATATTTTGAAATGATTTTCTATTGTTTTGTAAAGTTATATATATATGGTTTATGGGATATTGATTTGGTTATTGATAAAGGTTATTATATATATAGTAATTTCTAGTTTTTAAGCTTTGTATAAATTTGATTTGAAGTTTAGAATAAAGTTTGATTTTAAGATCAAATACGATTAAGCATTTATTTAGAATCTAATTTCTGGAGTTTTATGACTTAAATGAGGATAAGATTTGGAAGATGAATATTAAGTTAAATTGAAATTTAATAAAGTTAATTTTTTTAAAGGATATGATTTTTATAACTTGATTTTTTTGTAAAGTGATTTAAATGAATATCAGGTTGATTTAAATGAATATATCAAGTTTAATAAATTGAAAGATTATCCAATTATGTGAAGTTATAAGTTTTCTTAAAGTATATTGAATTCATTAAGTAAACATTTCAAGTCTAAATAATAAGTAATTGAATTTAATATATATGGGTTTGTCAAATGAGTTTTTTTTTGAAATGGTAAAATATTTAAAGCTTTGAAACATAAGAATTAAAAATGGTATTTGGAAGTTTAAATTGATATTTGGAATTGATTTGTGAAATGTAAAGAAGCTATTTTGTTTTATAAAAGTAATTTAATATTTAAGCATTTGAGAGATGGGATTTGTTTCAAAGTTATGGCTTTCAAGGTAGTATAATTTGGAAATATTATATTCAAGAGTTTTGATTTCTAAATATTTTACTTTGAAACCTCTATGATTTTTGGAAAGAATATATTGGAAAATAAAGATGATATCATATTGTTTTGGGTTTTAAAAGGAAATGATATCATATTTATATGGTTTTGAAATGGAAATTATATTCTGGTTTTAAAAGTATAAATTATTTTAAAGGACCGCGGTGTTATAATAACGTTTGGTTGTTGAAGAGACCGGGATCTGAAGTTGTCATACTCTCTGCCAACTCCGAAAATCACTTTAACAACCATGTACGCGGTGGAGATTCCAGAATGAAGTAGGTTGGTGATGGCGTTTCCTATAAGGTAATTACGTGGACCCAACTCCCGTGAGTTGGCATAAGGTGGCTAAAACAGGAGCGATTCTCGGGCCAATGAGGTCATTCCTCTGATCGAACGCACTCCTTCGATACTATACTCTGACTTTGGATTGATTCGGTGGCCACTATTGATTTCTTTGATTTGGGGGTGTTAGTTCGAGGTGGGCGGTAGCTGCAGCTACGCGTTTCCACCAGCCCGGATAGCAATTGGTATATCTACCCTGGCATTGCCTAGTTGTGCCGTGTCACCTACCATATCGTGCCTTGTACGAGTTTCGATTTCTCCCATAGCCCGTGTAGTATCCTCTGGTGGCTTCCCGATCAGGAGGGATTATGATATTGGATGGACTACTGGGACTATAAAGTGTTAAGGGCTATATGGGTAACCCCTTAATGCTAAGAAAAAAGTAAGTTTATTTTACAATTATACACTATTATAATAGCGCAATATACTACATAGTAAATAGTTTAACGGATCCTTAGGAGATGTAAATCCCGAGCATCTCTTGAGTTACTGTACTCATATTTATTTCTGTTAATTTAACTCACATAAGATTTTTTAGTTCTGACTCGAGTGTTTTGTCTTTTCAATTCGCTTGGGTCAGTCCGAGTGTTTCAGGATTGGAAGTTTTAGCTCTGAAGGACGAAGACGAAGATTTGTATTTCTATTATCTACTATGATTCCACTACACCATTTAATTCCGCTGCATTGTTATATGGTATGTGCACTCTGATATGTTTTGTATAAATATAATCAAAGGTTTTGTAAAATAGCTTCATGAACTGTATATGTTGATTATTATATTTTATCCTTCCGCTGTGAGGTTTTGTTTAGTTTTTCTTTTCTTCTCTATTTTTCTTATTCATCCCATAACAATCCTCCCTTCCATATGGTTTAAATTGGCACGTGTGTCGATTTAAAGCGTGCGAAAAGGCGGGACGTTACAATGTTCATTTTAATAATCATGAATTTGATGACCAAATGGAAAAGAATTACGGGGATTTATTACTTGAAAAATACAAAAAAATTCGTGAAAATCACAATCAAATCACAACTTGCGAAGAATCAAATAATAATCCTCCATTTATCGAAATTGACGATTCTTGTTCTCAACAAGTCCAAATCGACAAATTTCAAGTTAATAATTACAAATTTGACTTTGTCAATCAAATGAATGAAATTTACGATGATCACACGAATTTATTGATTAAAACATTGGAAAATTTTCGTCAGAATCAAATTCAAATTTCAATGTGTGACGAGTCAAACGATAATCCATCTTTTACCCAAATCGATGATTTTCAAATAACAACTTTTGAAATTGATAATGACGATCTTAATCAAGTTATTGAAAATACGGTAATTAAGTTGGATTTCAATTCTTTTGAGGGTGCAAAAGTTGATTTAAACTTTGATCTTCCTTTTTCTAAAAATTTGAATATGACAACTTTGAATTTTAAACTCGATTTACACGATGAAGTTGTTAATAATCCAACAAAGGAAGTCGAATTTAACAAACATGAGTTTTATGGACTTTTTGAAAATGAGTTGTTGAATTCTGAAGGGGAAAATTTCGATCACCATTTTGATTTTGAAATCGATAATTTTGAAGAAGTTTTCAATGATAAGTTTGAACTTCAATTTGGTGAAAATAAACTTGAACTTCAACCAATTCTTATATCGACCCCAAAAATCATCGAAAACAAAACAACTCGTACAATTTTCAATAAAACAACATTCGTTTTTCCAAATCAACTTTTATCTTCGAAATGTTTTACGGTTTGGTTTTCTGCGCTTGAGTTGTGTCTCACATACTTGATGAGACAAATGAATTGGTCTTTGGAAGACCGTTTCATTTACTTTTTGACGATATACTTTTTGATCTCGTGTAAATACATTTCATTTTCATGTAAATAATAATAAACGTTCCTTTCACTTAGGTTGACTGTGGGGACACAGTCAAAATCAAGTGTGGGGGGGGGGGGGGAGACTCGTCTTTATTTTTTTTCATGGTTTATTTTTGCTTTAAAATCTCAAAAAAAGTAAATAAGAAAAAATCTCAAAAACAATTTTTCTTTTGTTTTATTTTTAAAGAAACACTATGAGATAAATATATGATTTTGGTTTATTAAATTGAAATTTTTGAAAATTTATTTGTCTTAACAAAAATAAAAATGAAGTTTGATTACAAATAATAATGGTTTAACTAGTATATGGGAAGATTCATACGTGTTAATTATGAAGTACATCCTAATTGAAAATCTTTGTTTTAAAAAGTGGTTGATTTAAAGTAAATGATATAACATTTTTTTGTCATCTAAGTTAAATGGTGCTAAGAATGATTTTGCAAAACTCTCTCTCCCTCTTAAAAAAATAAATAAAAAATAATAACATCCAAAGTATTCACCCTTATTTAAAAGTCCTCACGGTTATGCATGGGTGAATTGCTTGGAATCTTTGATTAAAGTCCTCATGGTTATGCGTGTATGGAACACATGTAAAAAACAGACTTAATAAAACCACCTACGGTCAATCGGTGTATGCACGAAAGTGCATGCACTCGCCATGCTCTGTACTTCCCTCACATAAGCCCGAAAGGCGGTGCATCGGTGGTATATCTGGCCTCTGTTTACCTGAGCTAGGTGTGTAATTTTTCTTACAAATAATGAGAGAGCAAGCAATTAAAATCCCAGCACTATTTTTACTTATTTGATTTGCTATTGAAAAGAAATGAAAATACCACTTTGATAAACTTTGACAATCAACTAAGGATCTTTTTCATAATTACACTTTGTTATCAACCTTAATAACGAGTTAAACTATAGTCTATTTGTTACGATAACTTGATTTTTGTTGGAAA
This sequence comes from Allium cepa, assembly GCA_030765085.1. Lineage (NCBI taxonomy): Eukaryota > Viridiplantae > Streptophyta > Magnoliopsida > Asparagales > Amaryllidaceae > Allium > Allium cepa. The sequence continues at coordinate 492,702,758 of CM060942.1, forward strand.
TTTTGACGAGTAAATGACTTAAATTTTCAAGATAATAACCAAAACCTATATTTAAATTATTAGTGTCAATTTAAAAATAAATCCTTCCTTTGTAAACATTTTCTAAAACTTGCATTCATCTCTTTGTAAATAAATCTTGTATTTTGTAAATATTTTCATCCTGCATCTGGATTTTGTGGGCAGTATCCGCTGAAAACCCTCACGAGACAACACTCGTCCTACCGGGGACACCCAGAGATTTAACGGCTTGTTGCATACACTCAATGCAATCGTGCTTCCTACGAAAACGGATTTATCTTAGTTTTTCTTTATTCGAGGACGAATAAAAAGATAAGTGTAGGGGTATTTGATGTGCACATAAATGTGCATATTTTTACAAACATATTTAATCTATTTAAATTAAATAAATAATCATATTGGGTATTTTAACTTGTTTTAACCAAAATCCATATTAATTCTAAATTGTCACATATCCATCTTCATATAGGGGCAAAAACGGTCATTTGTGTGCATATATTTCTTTGAGAAAAATTGACTGGAAATATATATATAATTTTGTAGGAAAATGGTCTGAAATAAGAGTGGTTCCATGAAGGAATATGCATGCACAAAGAATATAAAGGAATGAAGATGGAAATAATTCAAAGTGAAGATCATGGAGGACCCCACCTACCCACCACCTTAATGTACAAATTAGAGGCTAATGCACATGCTTATGGAATTAATGGCTTCATGTACACTTAAATAATGATTAGTAGAAGCTAATGATTACTTGTCCTCCACACTTTCTCAAGAGTAGTTTGGTCATTCCCCAAATTATGGATTAGGGTTTCATGCATGTATAAATAACCCCTTCTGTTTCATGTAATCTCCATCTTCCTTATCCTCTTCTTCTTAGCTAGCCTCTCTTTAGTTTGGTTTTAGATCAAATAAAAGAAAGCTCTCTTATATTTTTCATGACTACTTAGCCATTTTTATTCTCATGTAATTTCTTTTTTTATGCAATTTAATATATGATCTTTTCCTTTCTTTGTTTATTTCCTTTTATGCAAGTAGTGTAGATCTCTCTTATTTTATGCAAGTAGATTAGTTTTTCCTTTCTTTTTATTCTCTTTTTCCTCTTGTTTCTTTCATGTTGCAAGCTAATTTGTTAATCAAATGACAAATATGAGAGGCTAAACCCCTTCAATTTAGGGGTAATGAAGCTCTCTAATTATGTAGCTTCAACTATTTGTTAATTCATGCTCTCTTTTTACGCTTAATGATGATGATAGACATGGTTTACTAGTTGTTTTTGCTTTGAATTTGATAGCCTATATTGTTGACACCAAATAGGCTATGCTTAAATAATCACTAACACTAATTGCCTCTTCATCAAAATATGATTATGGCAAAAGAAAGTGATTTGAAATTAAAATTTGTTGGTCTATGTTTCTAATCAATGGTTAATAGGCCATACTTAAAATAGATTTCATTTTCATTGTCGTTTTTCATGAGAGTTAAAAGTTGTTTAAGGGGTGTGTTATAGTTTGATGGCCTATGTTGAGCTAATTAATAGCGCAAATAGGTCATATTATGATAAACACATCAATTACACTAACTAATGACCATAAAAGAGAGATCATGATTTTATATATGTTGAACTACATGATCTAGAGAGTAGATTTATTCTCTAAATTGTCATTTCACTCTTATATTTGCATCTCTTTTCTTTTGGTTAGTTAGCTAATTTTCTCACTTTCTAGCTTAAATATTCTCAAACTTTGGATTAATTTGATTGAATGGAATTTTAAAATCATCAATTCCCTGTGGATCGACCTGTATTCTCCACGTGCTACGATCGTACACCGTGCGCTTGCAGTTATTTTTACGTCTAAATTCATTCGACAGTTTTCTAAACCGATAGAATTTCTGTCGTCCGACCAATTTACTGTTGTTATTTTATTCTGCCATTAGTTAATAAATAACTAGATCATTTTCAATTTGTTTTAGTCTTGTGAAGAAGTTTTGTTTGCTAAACTTCTAAGGGAAAGCAAGGACAGGCTCAAAAACCAAACTTTAGATCATCGTGGTCTTAGCGTCACGGCCATCAGTAAATGCGAGAGAGAATTAAATGAATCTTATGCAATACTTAAGGGAAAAATCTAGGAGTTTCTCTAGGGGATTGATTAATTAGTTAAAGAAAAGGAGGCACTCAGTGATTTTGTACTGCATCGATAGCGATACACCACAGGAAATAGTTCCTTTTCACCTAATAACCCTCACTTGGAATGATTTAGGCTTAGACTTAGTAATTAACATAAGGATTGAACTTTGCTTTACCTTTGATACTTTTCTATATATAGTTCCGTTGAATTAATGTAGTTAATAAGGGAAGTTTGTATTGGAACTTTTTTTTTTATTGCCTTTGAGAATGTATATTTTTATTTTGTTACTAATTAGGTTGGCTCTTACAAAATTGTGCCCGAGCCCCACAAAGTCATTACACCTAACTTTCTTTGACGCCCATCATTCCTGGGTCAAATAAGGCAGGCATGTCCAAATTTTAGGTTGAGGTGAAGGGTCCTTCTGCTGGCATTGAGGTAGAGGTTAGCTACCTCAAAGTTGAGAATGATAGGCTTGAAAGGGAGTTGGAGTGGGTCCATAAGGATCTTAAAGAAGCCGAAGATGTGCTTACCCGTCGGTATGAATATAACCCTAAGTTGCGTACTAAGCTTAACACCGTTGAATGAAAGTTAAGTGCGATACTGCAGTTAATGAAAGATAGGGAGAACCTTTGTGGGATTGTTCTTTTGAATGAGATTGAATAACAGAAGAAAACTAATGAGGATATGTCTACGGATATTGCTCGCCTAATTGGAGAAAAAGAGGCCACTGAAATTAAGAGGGTGATTTTAGCACTATGTTGTGATACAGTTCCCACTCTCCCCACAGGTTTTAGGTCTTCTGTAGTGATTGATTAGACGAGGGCAATAGAGTCTAGGGGGCCTTCCCGTCCTTGGACTAAGGGATGGAAAATCAACACCCACAAGTTTTTTTGGTGCTTTCTCAAGATGAACTAAGAAGACTAAGGCTGAGCTAATTGATACTTTGGAGAAAAAAGGGAAAAGGCTATATTAAGGATCCATGTCCTCGAGGATTCTGTGTGTGATGCTTAAGGCAGGATTGCTTCCTACTAGGAAAAATTTAAGTGGGAAAAAAGTAAAAGTTAAAGGGGTAGATTCTCTTACAGCATGCGAGGGATGTTCTCGAATTTTTCTACTCTTCTCTTGATCAGAATTTATTATGTAATATTGCGGGTCTTGAAGTAATCATAGAAAGGCCAACTGACCATTGGTTTGGAGCTTGTTATGACTCTTAAAGAACCTTCTCTATTAGTTCTGCTTTGCCTTTAGCTTCGTTGTCTTAGGTGTTTTGGGATAGTATTGTTTAGAGAATGATTTTGTAACTTACATCATGTTCAAGATTATTTAAATGTTATGTGAATTGATATTTCTTTGTGAAGTTTGCGGGTTTTGTTTTTTTACTTATTTTTTTTATTTGTACTCTCCTTTAATTTCATTTTGTGTGGTCTCATTTTATTTTCAGCCTACTTATTTGGATCAAGGTTCATAAGTTTCCATTTTATAAGGAGGCTAGATTCTGCCATCGCCAGAGTTGCAGAACTGGAACGTTTATTGAAGGATGTTAAAAATATATACAAGGTTGTATATACGAATGAAATTAAAGCTTCGAAGCATAAAGTTGAAGAATTGGATGGGGCAGATTGCAATGCGAATTAGCATGGAAGACACTCCTTTTGCAACCTTGGCCAGTGGTTCATCTTCTAAATTAGGTGCTTCCCCTGCGCCCCCCTCTGGGGCAAACCCGGACAAATTTTTAAAGTGGAAGAGTGACTTGAAAAATTATTACAAAGTCAATTTTAATGAGCTGGAGGATCATTATAAGAATGAACTGGGTACACCAAGCACTTGTGTTTCATCCTTCATTTCTACTGAAGAAAAGCTTTTTGATACCTTCTCTAAGGATACTAAGAAGACAAGAAAGCATCTTTTGGGTGAAACTGAAAGAATTAGAAAGGTGGCTATGGGATCGGTGAATGCTTTTGAGGATAGGGTATTCAACTTGGAATGTGAAGCTCGCTTGGACTCCAATGTTGTTTCCTTAGGTGGATTAATGGATGAGGTTTCCTTATTAAAGCAACTTTATGATGAGAAAGTAAGAAGATAATGGCAGAAAGTGGTAGAAGGTATACAATCAATGTTTTCAAATGTTTTTTTACCCAGACTTGACCTATCTTTTTTATATAATCGCACTGATTATAAGTATGACATGCAAGATTATGAAGATACTTGAGCAGGTGCCATTTATGACGCACGTACGGTCTACAACTATACCGCTTATGGCCATATTGCCCTCATCCTTCCAGCAGTTGTTTTTACTGTGTTGAATGATCTGCGTTTTGCTCTCCAATTATTGGGCAGTTCTCCTTTGCGTCCCGTGGGTCTTTTAGCTATAGAATGATCGTATCTTGCATCAGATTCTTAGCGTTGTTTTGCGAATTGTAATGTAAATCGTATTGTGGTCGTTAATTTTCTATTTTTACTTGTGAATTGTAGATGTATTAAATCACACACGAAGTTTTTGGTAAGTAAAAGTAGGTCTAGAGGAACTTAAGTAAGTTTTTAGTTGCATATGATTGCCTGGCAAGCTTTAATTTTTGAAATTGCACTTGATCCATGAGCTACGGTACATTCCATGGATCGCTTCTCCTTGTCATTCTAGAATTGACTTCCCATGCAGTTTATGAATGTTGAATTGAGCATAAACATGCGTATTCTTCTGCACGTGGGAAGTGATATGCCCTATTTTTTAGAGATACATTCACATTCCTGCGCTTGACATGGTTTGCCTCGCTAGTTGAGAGCAGACTAATATTTGACTGTGAAATAAGGTCACGTGTTTAAAACCTTCATATGCATATGATTTTTTGTACCAGTTCTAGCTATCTAGTATCATACGTAAGCATGTTATGTTAGTAGAAATAACATAGAGTGGTTTTTATACTAATTCGAGCCATCCAATATCTGTGTGACTAGTTTAGTTGAGAAACCCAAGTCAAACGTTATGCAACTCCATTTTGATAATTGGTTCGGACAGTCTGATTTCGCTACGTTCAGTTTGGCTAAGAAGCCGATCTGTATTATGCAGTTTTTTGAAAGCTAGTTCGGGTCGTCTAATATCCCTACGTCCAGCATGAGCTTTTAACTATGCCAAAAGAATTAAAACAGAAGTATTTTTATACTGGTTTTAGCCGTCCATTATCCTTACGGCTATTCATTATACTATTACTTTTCATAATAATTACAATGCTTGTTACGTAAGTAGTGGAGAATGCTCAGAATGAGGTCTGAGATTTTCAACGCAATATTAAATGTTCGTCTTTTACAGTTATAGTCGATGCTTCAACTTTAGTTCCTCCAAAAGACTTCGAATGCATAAAACTTTTGACCTCGAGTTCTCTTCTAACTTTGACACAACTGTAACATCCCCACTTAAAGGCCCAAAACTAACAGCTACAGTGCAACAGTCATCCATAGTTATTAACCCTCCGCGACCAAATATGATAATGTTAGATAGGTTGATATAACAGAAATAAATAAATACGGAAAAAATTAAAATCAACAAACAACTATCTCATTCCATTTCAAAGCATTTCAATTCATTACATAATCCCAATACGAGAACCATGTTCAGAGAAAATATAATTATTATAACATACACCAAGAGCAACATATAAAGATGCACCCTTGGATGATCAGAGTATATAACTAGGCAATTAAACTTTGCCTTTACAACGAAGCACAACGGAATCATAATAGAAAAGAACTCTATATAGCTATCATGCCTCCTGCACATCTCCGGAAGCTTATTCGTCTAAAGAGGTGCCTGAAAACCTCAACTCTCAAACTATCCAAAATCAATTAATCACCTGAGAGTTTAAGGGGAAAACAAAAACTTCTAGTCAGACATAAAGCCTGCTATGAATAATAATCTACCATCTCAAACAATTTAGATATCTAGTGAGACCATACTACTTAGCGAAATGGGTTTCCCATCACTAGTATCTTCTTCAAAACTTTATAAAACCAAAATACTATTCTCCTACATCCACAATGGTTAAAACATAGCATTTTCAAAATATTATGATGATATGCAACAAATAAATCAATTCTGGATTAACCATCCCCATTCATTTTTGACTATCTGTCTCGGTTATTGTTTCTAGGGCTATTATTAACCTAATAGTTTTCGTAGGCTGACTAATAACCTATTTAATACTTATGGGCTCCATGTCCAGTTTCATAGTTTTCAGAGGATCACTAAGAATTTATTAGCCCTTGCTTTTAAATTCGTTGTTTCATGGGTTCTCCCTGATCCTATTGGTATCTCCAATAACTTCCCTCTTATCCCAGTTTTCATGGGTAGGCTAGGAACATATTCACATTTGTCAGAAATTTAATCCGGATATAGTTTTCATGGGTTCACTACAAACCTATTGGCCGTTGCCAATAACTCTTTCTAATCATAGTTTTCATGGGTTTATTTTGATTGGCCCCAGCCAATAACTTTTCATATACATAGTTTTCATGGGTTTACTATGAACCTTTCTATTTGACAACTTCTTTAATCAGTGTTTAGGCATCCTATATTTTGGTCTTCCTGACCTCCTGGATGCAATTCTACTCATTAAGGAGTTAACTCGACCTATCTGGTTATTCTGCACTTTTTCCCCAAGGTACATTATGGGTCCATATTAAAGTGAATGTGTATATTAAAAGAAGCAAACATAATAACACAATAATACCAACACCTGTGGTTTATTATCCGTGAAATTATTTCCATATAAAACATGGTTAATCCTTTAACATACTATTGTATCATGTAAAGGTTCTTCAAAAACTCCAATTTAAAAGAATTTAAAAGCTCTTTTATAATGTCATGGGTTTTACCTTTAAAAATTGAGATTGGGTTCTATGTTTTGAAAATCAAGGCTTTCGAAACCTCTGATCTTTACTTTCGAAACCATTGGAAAACTTCCTTTCGAAGTATTCAAATCTTCTTTTCAAAACACTAGGCACCTGCCTTTCGAAACACTTTAAAACCTTTCTTTCGAAACCTTTCGAATGTATTAAAGTATTAACATTCAATTATAGAAGCATAGCTTCGAAACCATTTGAAAGTATGGGTTTAATTTAAAACATATCTTGTTAAGCCTAAGTGAATACAAGTGAAAGTACTCCTATCGAAACCATTAAAAAGAGTATGAGGATAAACCGATGGCTTTGGCACCATCCTTTCAAAAGCTCAAAATATTTAAGTAAAACATTTGAAGGATAGCTTCGAAACCCCTTTCGAAGCCATTACCTTTGAAACCCTTGAATCCTTTCGAAAAGTTTTAGGAAGTGGCTTAGTACAAATACAAAACAAAGCTAACTTTTGAAAGCATTGATGGCTTCAACCCCTTCGGAAGGCATAGGAATGGTAGAAGGGTTTCGACTTGGTCGAACCCCCCTTCTTCGAAAGCATTGGTTTTAAAACTATGTAACTCCTTCAGAAGCTACAATTTGAACAAGAGGCGACAACTCCTATCGAAATCAATTTAGAAAGACCCCTTTGTAAGCATCTATTTCCACTCCTTCGAAAGAATTTAGTAAAAATAGGCAAGTGCATTTCTTTAGGAAGTAAAGCAAAGGCTGCGAACCCATCCAAAGCTATGTTTTGACACCATGCCTTCTGCCTTTCTCCAATCCACTACGTACCAATGTTTGATACCTTATGTATTGGTTTTGGCTTAGTTGGTTATGACCAGATAGGTTTCGACTTAGTTGAAGGCGGAAGCATAGGGTCGAAAGGTGGCTTCTGAAAGAGGCGGAACCTACTTTTCTAGGTAAAGATTGATTTAATGCTATTTAAAGTAAATATTTATAACTAACCTGGCTATTTGTAAACATTTAATTGGTTGCCATAACTTTTCAAATTCTTGTTAACGCTTAAATTTGAACGCTAACACCCCGGTGTGTGAAGTGTATTTGTGAAAGCACCACCCGATAGATCGGGAAAGAATTATAAGTAAGGAGATTGCAGAAAAGCAGTAAAAACACAAGTTTTATAGTGGTTCGGCCCAAAATCAGGCCTACGTCCACTTAGATTCTCTTTATTGCTGATATGAGTACAATTTATATCACTTTCTTCAATTACAATTAACTTCAGACAAATAGTTCAAACTCCCATGAAGAATAATCTTTCGAATTCATCTTGAATGATTGTGATTCTTCTTTGAAGTGTGTAATAGCGTCCTTGGAGTTTGGAGTGCTTGGAGTGCTGCTTGAGTTGAGAAAATGGCAGAGTAACGGTGCTTCGAGAATTAGCCAAAAAAGGTCCCCTCCACATTGAATGTGGCCATGTATTTATAGGCAAATTTTTAGGCTGGAACTTTCAAGTCATGAGTCGTGACCGACTCATCATGAGTCGTGAGTCGTGGCCGACTCATCGTGAGTCGTCTGCGAGTTAAAAGTTGCCGTCTAAGATGAGGCGACCCTGGTCTTCTACACAGCAGCTTCAGGTTGAGTCATCAATGAGTCATCATGTACGACTCATCTTAAGTCGTAAGTCATCAACGAGTCATCCCCTTGCAGCATGATTCTGAGCTTGTCTCTGAGTCGTGTGTCGTGAATTGACCTATCTTTTGAGTCGTAGCTGCCTTAGGTCATAGACTCCTTAAGTCGTAAGTCTTTTGAGCCATAAGGTTTTATGACTCGGATCTCTCCTTGGGTCGTTGAGTCGTTAATGAACTTGAGTCGTAAGGCTTTATGAACCGTTCATCTCCTGAGTCGTAAACCCAATGGAATACTTAAGGGCCTCGAATGGATGAGTCGCGACCAAATGAGTCGGTCTTTGATGAGTCGGAGCCAGGTCAGATGAGTCGGTGATAGAATGAATCGTGAGGTTTCTTGAGTCGGCAGCTTAATGAGTCGGCCTGTATCATTGAGTCGCTACTAGTTGAGTCGGGGATTCTTTGAGTCGGTCCTTTCCTTAAGTCGTGAGGTCTCCTAAGTCGTTAGGCACCTTAAGTTGTAGGTCGTTTCAAGTCTTAACCCGTTGACGCCTCTAACTCGTAGGCCTTTTAGCTCGTATGCTGGAACGGGGTTAACATTTGCCCCTCGAAGCACACGCTTAAGTCGTAAGTCGTGTGCTTCGACTCATCATGACCCGTGCCGAATCGAGTCCCAACATTTCCAGGTATAAAAATGCTTGAGTCGCTTCTCCTCTTTCTCACTTCTTATTACTTATCCCAGAGCCGCATCTGCCATTAGAGACCTTTCAACCTTTCGAAGGCGAATCCAAGTTAGCTGATCATCAATCCATCCTTTCCACTACATTGCGTAAGTGATTTCGAACTTCAATCCAACAACGTCCATTGCTAGGGCACAAATTTTCGCTTCCTGTTCCCAAATCACCGCCGCATGTCTCACTTGGGCTTTGATTTGAGTTGTGAACGATTCTGATCATTGTTGGCTACGTTGTTGTTGTGATCCTCTAGATTATAGCATCGCGTTTGATTCGCCGTACACTTGAAGCGATTCGAATTGGTTTTTTGGGTGCTTTCTGATGATGTGAGGAGAAGATGATGAATTACAATGTCTTGATTTGACTGGCCCGTGGGTTCGGAGGAGATGAGGAAGTTCTTAACGGGTTAACGGGTTAGAAAGGGGTTGACTGGTTGAGGAAACGACTTAGGATCTCACGACTTAGTTGGTTTTGCTTTTCGGCCACTGATTCTGAAATACCTTGCAATCACAACCGTACACGACTTAATGCTTTTAGCCATAAACCACAAACGACTCAAGCTATAAGTCGTGAACGACTTAAGCCATAGGCCGTGAATGATTCAAACCATGAGCTGTCAACGACTCAGTACTTGCTACTTTCCCATGACTTATCTTTTAAACCGTGCACGACTTAAACCATAAGCCGTGTACGACTCAGTGGCTTCCATGCGACCCAGTAGCCTTTACTATCGACTTTAATCCGACTTAGCAAATTTTACGACAAAATCCATGAGTCGTGACCGGGTTAGAACTTAGAAGGTTTCTTATTGCTTTGATCTGGAGCCTTCCTCCTGTTCTTTGACTTACGACTCATAGTGCTGCCGACTTATAACATCAGCGGTTTAGAGTTGGAGTAACCTAACTTAACTCGCCTCACTTTCCTTAGGTCGTAGTCGAGCCACCTAAATAGCCAACGACTTAGCTTAACCCGTACAAAGAATCCTTGAGTCGTTTACGACTTAGTACTTGTAAATTTTGTTTGAACTCCGAATTATTGCATGGACTCTGAACTGCTATACTGCTGCATTCTTTTACAGATTACTTCAACTTGTAAGCTAATAATCTGTTAATACAACATTCACAGAAAACTGGGACGAATATACTGTCATTGATTGTCCACATCGAACGACAGATTAGTTAATGATATATAATTAACTTAAATAAATCGTGTGAACGAAGTGCTACCAATTTCAAGTGGAATATTAAAGCAGCACTGGATTAGTCAATTGAAACTGACCAGCCTGCATTAATATTATGCTTGAGCTTTAAATAACAAGTTCCGAAATTACCATAGTCAATCAATCGTCAACCAGTTTAATTCCAGTTATCTTTACTTGTTATTATTATTATTTTATTAGCTTTGCACGACACTTCACACTTTTTAGGAAACGTGCACCTTCGCATTTGAACATCCAGTTGCTTGTGTAGAATGACCTCTCATCAAGAAGAGCCGATGGGTCAGGCTGAAGATGTCTTTCCAGTAGCCATCCCTATAGACAACCCTCCGGAGAGGACATCCACAACTTTGAATCAGCGGGCATTTAACCAACTGCGCGTCCAGTTTGGCATTGATGATGCCGACATCTTATTTCCGGGGCCAAATGACACTGCTGACAATCCTCCCTACGGCTTTGTTGCAGTCAATCGCCAAATGTGCTTAAGTGGGGCGATTCCTCCTTTTAACGACTTTCTCCAACAGCTTCTGCTTCGGTTGTCTATCTCTCCATTCCAATTACACCCCAATGGCTACGCCATTTTGATGGGGTTATGTGTTCTATTCAGGAGAGTTTTGGATCGGTTACCAAGCTTCGAGGAGATCTGCTATTTTTGCTCATTCACGAAAACTAAAGACCATCCCTCCATCGTGGTTGTAAGAAGCGCTCGAAATCGCAAACTTATTACTGATCTCTCCGAAAGCGCTCACGGATTTTTGAATCAGTTTTTCTTCGTTCGCTGCCCTCCAGGGTTTTATGCCATCTGGAGAGTGGGAAGTAAGATTTCCTGTCTCTACTTTTTCCGTTTTGAAACTTTCTCGAGATCTGAACTCTCAGCTGCTAATTTCATTCTTTTTCTGTTTTTAGCACTACCACCCCCTGCTAGGGACCCAAGTCTCAAGCAAATTTTTGAAAGATTAAATGCCGTGCCGGTAGAAGAGAGGAGCATAAAGTTTCTGCTAAACGATGAACTTTTACATCAATACGGACTCCTCCATCTCTCTCGCTTTACTCGGCCTCGTGAAGCTCCAACGGAGGTTCCTGACTCTCCGGTGAAAACTCCTGATCTTCCGATCTCCACTAAAGAGCACATACGAGGAGAAATTTCTGCAGAAACCTTATTAGTAAAGTGCTCTACTCCCAGAGATGATACGGGACCCTCCGAAAAGCCCGCACTTGCTCCCATTATTGAAGAAGAAGAGGAGCCCCTTTCCCAAACCAGGGAGAGTGCTGACAAAGGAGATGATGGAGGGAATCAGGTTGGGCATGCCGGTGATGACGTCTTTGGGGATTTAAGTGACATAATTATTACTTCCCAAGAGCTCTTTAAAGAAGACCCTGCTCATGGTAAAGCTATACCTCCGACGATTGAAGCAACATCTGCCCTCCAACAGACTCTTACTCCTTCATCTCGAGAATTGTCATCAACAGTGAAATCTATCACTTCCCCCCAACAGAGGAGTGGTTCGTTAGTCCAACGCGAGTAGCTTGCACTTCACACACAACTAAGGATTTTCCAGCACATTTATGCACTTATCTTCTTATACTTTAGAGATTTCTAAAGCTTATCTTTTCTTATTTCAGATTCTTCAATGACACGCGGCGGATCGTATTATCAGGATTTCCAACGCTACGGGGGGCGTGGTCAATATGATTATCGGCGTTACTTTCCCTCTTATAGAGAGTCTGACGAAGAGAGGGCTGCTCGAAAGGCTCGTGAAAGGAGGGATGCAGAAGAGCGTTATGACAGAAGGGATAGGGATGATTACCATGATTCTCTGCAAAGGAGTGACGACTCTCACAAAAGGAAATCTTACGACGACCGGGGAAAAGGTCATGTAACTGAAGATTCAGGCAAACGAGCCCGACATGGTGAGAGACATACTTCCACTATTCCCGAAAAGCCTACTGCCCCTGCCCCTCTTGACATTACTTCTGACTCTCCTGCTCTTGGGAAGGAGGACATCCAGACAATAATAAGTAGGCCTAAATTTCAAGTGGGACCGGGCCCAGCCACTTTACAAAGTCGTTTTCCGCAGTGGTGTTTAAAGGGTGTGAGGTTCGATCTCGACCTAGTCCCTATTGACAAGCCTGCTATGCTACGAAATCTTGACGCCGTTAAACTTGATATCGAGAGGATGTCAAACTGGCAGAAGCTTGTTGATGAGCTTCAACGAGTTAACCGTGCCAACTTAGAGGCTATGCTCACCATGGAAAACGATAAGGCTGAGTGGCAAAAGGTCCTTGAGCAGCATGATACCGAGATGAGAAGTATTACTTCCTACAACGAGGAGCTCGAAGCAAAGGTTGAGAAGTTGAAAGACGAGCTTGCTGCTTCCTCTACTTCATACTCTCAAAAAGAAGAAGTGCTTCTCAGACAAGTTAGAGATGCTCATGCCAGTCAGAGAGACGCTGAGGACAGGCTTGAAGTACAAAAAAGAATCAGTGACGGCTATGTCTCTGATATTGCCGAGCTTCGAAAGAAAAACAACTCCCAGGAGGCGGAGATACAAATGCTCAAGCTTCAGCTTGCCAGAACTGAAAGGGAGCGCGATGAGGCTGTCGCCGGCAAAATCGCAGCCGAAGAATCTCATGAGGCGACCAAAAACAGCTTCGGCTCAACATTATTCGACTTCTACTTGCATAGCGTCTTGGGGCGTGGAAGCCTCGCCTTTCTTGGTCCCAAGTACGAGATCACTTTAGCTGAAGTGTGGGAGGCCGCCCTCGATATGCTTGGTGCTGAAGGTGCTGGTTATGATGAGTCAGCCCTGGAAAGGCATTATTTTGATGAAGACGCTCGCGCTGCTCTCGCCAGGGGAAAGGAACAACTTGCCAAACTAAGAACCGAAGTGACGGAAGGGGATCAGCTGGGGAAAACCACTTCAACTACTCTAGTCCAGCCACCTTCTTCGTCTGAAGTCGACATTATTGGTTCCAGTTCCCATCTCGCTTCTCCCACCAAAGTTACCGCTGATATTACAAGCACACAAGGTGGAGACGAGGGTGAAGAGAGCGCTGATACGCAAGCTTATGAAGTCGATATCAGGAAACCAGCTTCTTCAGGTAACTTCACTGTTAATTTCGCTACTGTCAATTCTGCTCAAGCTGGTTACTCGCTTATTTCACATGAGTTTCACGAGCTCCTTGGCTATTTTCTCAACCTTGACGAGCCTTCATCTCCTCTCTTTACTGACTTCATTGGTGAACCCTCATCTCCTCTTTTTACTGACTTTAACCTTTTTTCTTCTGTAGAGAGAGTACCAAGCGCTGCTCAAACTTCTACTCCTCCGGTCATCCTTCCTTCGTCTCTTCCGGCGGTGCCTCCTTCTGCCTCGCAACCTGGATCACAGGAGGAACAAATAGAGGCTCTTCACGGCTTGGATGATCCCATCACTTCGCAAGAGCAGAAAGATGAGAGACCTGAGGGAGGTGACATTTCCCCGGAACGGACTCCTTCTGACGACATTGTTCTATCAAAACTTGTCACTCCGGGGAGTGAGTCTTCCTCACAGAGGAGAGAGAAGCGTGGGACATCAAAGAGGAGGGGGAAGAAAATCACCGCCACTGAAGAGGAGCCGGAAGTTGGGCCAGCTGCGCCTACCTCTCCTTCCTCCCTTATACCCACTGGTCGACCTGAAAAGCTGATCATTCGGCCGGGTAAAGGGTCTAAAGGCAGCAAAAAGAAGTGAAGATCTTCAGTTTCTAGTTTTTTGTGTTTTGCATGTACTGGCCGAGAATTGTGCGGGTACCGGCCCCCGCTTTTCTTTATTTTGAAACCTGTACCTGCGTTGTAATTGAATAAAATGATTCCTCGTTTGTACAAACTTTTGTTTGAATTAAAGAATACATTTGTTATTCGTTTTGGCATGAGTTTATTTGATATTGCAGCGAGCTTATGGTATGTTACTTGAGCGTTACCTTTTGCTGGTTTAGTTATACCATATTGTGTGTAATTATACTATATTGCCCCCATTCCATAAGTATGCTGCAATATTCTATACCTCGAGGGGACTTACACTCTTATTTGCTAAAGAATAATTATTTTATTCTTTAAAGAAAATTTTATAGAGTACAACTCCCTTCGTATAAGTTTTTACGCTTGGTCGTTCGAAGAAATCACTTTTTTCTTTTGCTTATGTGCATATCTCATCAAGTGAATTCCTCTATGTGGTAAAGCGGACCTCTGAAGGGTACTTTAACTTCTTTTCTTTTTACGATCATTTCCCACAGTAGGCAAATTATTTTTCCTTTGAAAGTTAAAGTACGCTTTTGATGAGGATTTTTTTTTTTTTTTTTTATAGAAAGTTGTACCTCTGAGGAGGGATTTTTTCACGTTTCAACACTTGGAAGTTTTATTTCAATCTCGGTGAAACGTGTACCTCCAAAGAGTTATGCTTTAGAAATCCTTTTCACGTTTCAACACTTGGAAGTTTTATTTCAATCTCGGTGAAACGTGGGTTTCCAAAGAGGTCTTTTTTCTTAATTGTGTTCCCGGGAGGGGGTTGTACCTCTGAGGAGGGATTTCTCACGTTCCAACACTTGGAAGTTTTATTTCAATCTTGGTGAAACGTGTACCCCCAAAGAGTTGTGCCTTTGAAGAAAGCCTTTTCACGTTTCAACACTTGGAAGTTTTATTTCAATCTCGGTGAAACGTGTGCTTTCAAGAAGGTCTTTGTTTTTACATTTCAACTTTGGTGAAGTGAAATTCCGAAGAGCGGTTGCTACACTTCAACTCCTGGCGAAATGTGCCTCCGAAGAGGGCTTTTATTTTGTTTACATTTCAACTCTGGTGAAGTGAAATCCCGAAGAGCGGTTATAACACTTCAACTCCTGGTGAAATGGGCCTCCGAAGAGGGCTTTTATTTTGTTTACATTTCAACTCTGGTGAAGTGAAATCCCGAAGAGCGGTTATAACACTTCAACTCCTGGTGAAATGGGCCTCCGAAGAGGGCTTTTATTTTGTTTACATTTCAACTCTGGTGAAGTGAAATCCCGAAGAGCGGTTATAACACTTCAACTCCTGGTGAAATGTGCCTCAGAGAGGGTTTTCATCGCCTGGAAGTTACTCTCTCATGGTTGGAGGGTCATGACTCCTCCAATCTTTTTTGTTGAGTAGAGAACTTTCTTTTTTGTGGCGTATGACCCATTAGAGGTCTTTTATCCTCCGAAGAGTTGCGCCTCCGAAGAGGACTTGTGCCGCTGATGGTAGCTTTGGTTGTTCCTCTGTTCACTTGCTTATGCCTTTTCAGCGATCCTCTTTTTTTTTTTTTTTTTTTTCCTTTTCAAGTTTTCATTCCCCTTTCTCTCACAAGTGGCTTGTTTAATCCAAGGAAGTGTACTTCATTGCCAGGCAAGTTCGTGAGAACGGGCACTAGCTTCCTAATTGGATGTTTGTTTGTTCAAACGATCTCAATTTATCAGCAAGGGCTCGTTTCTATCGAAATCATTAGCCGTTCAATTGAAGTATTTCCTATCTAGGATTTGAATTCGGGGTCTTTGTGACTTGAAATTTGTTTGTTGAATGATGGTGAGAATCGTTCAGTCTTATTATGCGCAAGTTTTATTTCCATGGTCTGCAAAAATTTAAATTGACATTTTAGCAATACATCTTATATATTTTTATATCGAAAACAAAGCAAACATATAATGATAATAAGGAACACAAGATTTATAGTGGTTCGGCCATGAAATTGGGCCTACATCCACTTTATATTTTTTTTCATTATTTACTTGCATCAGTTTCACAATTGCTTTCAATTACAAGAATCATACATCCATAATTCTTTTTACAATTTTTCAACAAAATTTTCAAGTAAAGTATGGACGCAAGTGGTTGCTGTTCCATGCCCTTGGAATTTGCTCTCCATCAACAGTGGTGAGCTTGAATGTGCCGTCAAGAAGCTTCTGACCTACTACATACGGTCCTTCCCAATTTGGCCCAAACACACCTGTCGCGGTCATAATTCTTTTCAGGACTAGATCTCCAATTTCAAAGCTGCGTTGACGAACTTTGGAATTGAAATATCTGGCTATCCTTTGCTGATGAGCTGCAACTCTGAGGTTAGCTTCATCTCTTTTTTCATCAAGGAGGTCCAGCGCTTCAAGTTGCAGCTTTTCATTTTCCGCTTGATTGAAATGGATTCTTCTGTGTGAAGGGACCTCTGTTTCAACCGGGATCATTGCTTCCGATCCGTATGCTAACGAAAAAGGAGTATGCCCAGTTGCAGTTTTGTGAGTAGTTCTGTATGCCCATAGTGCAAGTGGTAGTTTATCGACCCAACCACCTTTTGCTTTTTCGAGTTGCTTTTTGATGGTTGATTTGATGATCTTGTTCACTGCTTCCACTTGCCCGTTTGCCTGCGGATGAGCTACTGCCGAAAAGCTTTTCTGGATTTTGAATCGTTTACAAAAATCCTGGAATTCCTCGCTTTCAAACTGAGTACCATTGTCTGTGATTATTTTCTGAGGCACACCGTATCTGCAAATGATATTCTTGGTCACAAAGCTTATCATTTTCTTAGAAGTGATAGTAGCCAATGGTTCAGCTTCAGCCCACTTAGTAAAATAATCAACTGCAACAACAGCATATTTAATCCCTGATTTAGCAGTTGGTAGCGGCCCGATGAGATCCATTCCCCAAATTGCAAATGGCCATGGACTGACCATCTGTGTGAGTTCGGTAGAAGGTGCTCTAGGAATTTTGGCATATCTTTGGCACCTGTCACATTTTTGGGAGTAATCTGTGGCATCCCGATTAATTTCTGGCCAAAAATATCCGTATCGGAGAATTTTCTTTGCTAGTGTTTGACCACCTGAATGATCACCGCATTCTCCTCCATGCACTTCAGCTAGGATTGTTTTGGATTCTTCCCGGGATACACATCGAAGCAATGGCATTGAGAATCCCCGTCTGTATAATCGGCCATCCTGAATTACATAGCGAGAGGCCTTTCTTAGAAGCTTTCGTCTTTCTATCGAGTTTTCTGGCAGAGAACCCCTGAGTAGGTAATCCAGTATTGGAGTCATCCATGACCCTTGTTCTTGAGATACATTCACAATCCAGTCTATATCCATCTCGTCTATACTTGGCGCTGAAAGGACTTCTACAGGGACCAATCCCAATAGTTGAGCTTCACCAGAACTTGAATACTTTGCGAGGGAATCTGCCTTCATATTCTCTTCCCGAGGAATGTGGCTTATTGAATAGTGACCGAGTTCACATAGGAGTTCCCAAGCCTTTGACAAGTAGGAAGGCAAATTTCCACCTTTTGCTTGAAATTCTTTCTTGACTTGGCATACAATGAGCTGAGAATCACTGAAAATTTGTAATGCTTGAATGTTCAGCTCTTTAGCGATTCTCAGACCTGCAATAAGAGCTTCATATTCTGCTTCATTGTTTGTTGAAGGAAATTCCAGTCTTAGTGCATAACATAATGATCGACCTTCAGGAGTTTCAAGTACCACTCCGGCTCCAGAACAGTTGTCATTTCTTGCGCCATCAACATACATCTTCCACCGGATTGGAGAATCATTGACTGCTTTTTCCTCACCATTATCTTTCTCTGTGAATTCTGCAATGAAATCAGCTAAAGCTTGTCCGTTGATTGCTTTTCGGGGGTGATAGGTGATGTCATATTGACTAAGTTCAATGTTCCATTTTAGAAGACGACCCGAAGTTTCAGGGCGAAATAGGACTTGCTTTAGAGGCTGATTAGTGAGTACTTTGATAGGATGAGCTTGGAAATATTGCCTCAGTTTCCTCGATGCAACTAGTAGGCAATAGGCGAGTTTTTCCAACTTGGAGTAATTCAGCTCTGCCCCAGTGAGTCTTTTGCTGATATAGTAAACTGGATGTTGAATCCTTTTGTCTTCCCGTATCAGCGCTGCACTTAGAGCATGAGATGATACTGCCAAGTATATAAGAAGATCCTCACCATTGCCTGGCCTAGAAAGTATCGGAGGCGTTTCCATATGACGGATCAACTCTTCAAAAGCTTTTTGGCATTCGGGAGTCCATTCAAAGTTCTTCTTTCCTTTTTTCAGGGCATCGAAGAACGGGATGCATTTATCAGTAGCTTTGGAAATGAACCGATTCAAAGCGGCGACCTTTCCGTTGAGACTTTGCAATTCCTTCTTCGTTCTAGGAGCTTTAACTTCTTTTAAGGCGGTAATTTGAGCTGGGCTAGCCTCTATGCCCCTAGCACTGACAATAAAACCTAAGAACTTTCCGGATTCGACCCCAAATGTACATTTCAGAGGGTTAAGTTTCATTCTGTATTTCCGGAGGACTGCGAACATTTCTGCTAAGTGTTCAATGTGATCCACTGCTTTCCTGGACTTCACTAACATGTCGTCGACGTAGACTTCCATAGTTTTGCCCAATTGCGGTTTGAACATAGCATTAACAAGTCTTTGGTAGGTTGCCCCTGCGTTTTTCAATCCGAAGGGCATAACTCTGTAGCAATAAAGTCCAACATCTGTGATAAAGCTTGTATCCTCTTGATCTGGCTCATGCATCATGATTTGGTTATAACCGGAGTAGGCATCCATGAAGGATAACAATTCATGTCCCGCAGTTCCGTCTACCAGTTGATCGATCCTGGGTAATGGGAAGCAATCTTTGGGGCAAGCCTTGTTTAGATCAGAAAAGTCGATGCATACTCTCCATTTTCCATTAGCTTTCTTGACCAGCACAGGATTTGAAACCCAATTCGGATACGTAGATTCTTTGATGAAGTTATTTTCCATGAGTCGATCAACTTCTTCTTTTAATGCTGCTGACCTTTCTGGACCTTGGGTTCTTCTTTTCTGTTTAACTGGCGTAAACTTTGGGTTAATATTCAGAGCGTGTACTGCAACTTCTGGGGATATCCCACACATATCGGCATGAGTCCAAGCAAAGACATCCAGATTTGCTTTCAGGAAAGATATCAAGACATTCTGAATTGACACATTAAGCTGCGAACCCACATTCAACACCTTATTTGGGTCCTTCGGGTCAACAGGTACCGGAATTGTCGTTTCCACCGGTACTACTCTATTCTCCCCTGTACTGGCTTTTCTGGGATCCATTTCTTTCCGTGCCCCGCTGTGCTCGCCAGTGCAGGGTCCGCTCTGTAATTGCTACAAAGCTGGTTCCTTGATGCGGACTGGAGTTGCCGCATCCTTTCCCATTTCTCTTTTTCTTGACTCTCGCAGCTCTGTCCAATAACATTCTCGCGCAGCATTTTGATCCCCTTTTATAACTCCTACTCCATTGTCAGTAGGGAATTTAATAGTGAGGCACCACGGGGCTAGGATAGCTTTGAATGCTGCGAGTGTTGGACGGCCAAGAAAAGCATTATAGGCAGAAAACTCATCGACAATCACAAATGTTTGCTTTCGGGCCACTTTCCTTTCTCCTTCCCCAAGTTCTACAAACAAATCGATGGTTCCTACTGGTTGCTTTGGCTCCCCTGTGAAGCCCATGATTTTCTGTGATGAGGCTTGCACATCGATCATAGGGATTTTCATCTGGTCAAATGTCTTCTTGAAGAGAATATTGCATGATGCTCCGCAGTCAATGAGGACTCTTCTGACAATGGCTGGTCCAATACCAGCCGAGATGACCAAGGGATCTAAAGTAGGAGCTTCAATACCTGTAGAATCTCTGGCTCTGAAAATAATATCGTCACTGAAAGTTTTCTGTTGTTTAAGGGGCGTAGTGTCTTCTAGAACAAAGACGTTTTCTTCGGCTGGAGCATATTTCAAAGCCCTGGAATATCTCTCCATCTCACCCCAACTTTTACCAGCTGGGTGAGGTCCTCCTGAAATGACATTGATAACGGGCCTTCCAGATTCGTGCCCCGTAGCTTTCTCTCCTGCCCCAGGCTGATGAACAGGGGCCCGCTGCCCCTGACTCGACGATGCAGGATTGTTGCTATTCTTTTTTACGAATTGCTGCAACTTGTTTTCTCTTAGCAACTCTTCAATCAGATTTTTCAGCTGGCGGCATTCATCAGTTTCATGACCTGGTTGATTGTGGAAGCGGCAGAATTTCCCACTTTGTATGGCTTTTCTCCCAGTTCTCAACGGGATAGGTTTAGGGAAATCGACGGAATCTTTAGTGGCGAGGTAGATGTGCTCCGGTGTATGTGATAATGGAGTATATTCTGATGGCTTGAAGGATCGGGGCTTCTTCAGATTACCCTGTTTCTTCCCATTACTATTCTCCCTTTTTTCCCCCACCGATTCATTCTTGCGTGGAGCGACAGTGTTGTCTTCTGCTTTTTCTAACACTGTCTTTACTGGTAAAGGACGGCTTTCCAAGCGAATGAACTCGTCTGCTTTTTTGTAGAACTTTTCGAGAGAGGTTGGCTCCTTCATATTTAACCATTTCCCAAATTCGCTTGACTTATCGATAGCCCTCATCAGATAAGTCAATATCATTCGTGGTTCAGCATTGTCCACCTCAGCCAGTGCTATATTGAAGCGGTTCAAGAAGGATCTGATAGATTCACCAGGATTCTGCTCTAAACTCGATAGTGACATAATATCCTTGGCCTTCGAAGCATATAGTCTAAACTGCTCCTTGAATTTTCTGGTCAAGTCTGAAAACTGATCGATAGATCGGACTGGTAACTTGGTGAACCACAATAAAGCCACGCCTTCCAGGTATACGGGGAAATATCGGCACTTTATTTCGTCGGAGGCCCTGGCACCTGTCATGTGCCAGTCATATTTATACAGGAACTCATTCGGATCACTCGTCCCTTTGTAAGCTGGAATAGTCGGAGGGACAAACTTCCTTGGAAATTCCGCCTTCAAGATTTTTTCAGTAAACGGAGTTTTACTTGGAGCGAAACCCCATTCCTTCTCATCTTCAATCCTTTGCATACTTTCTTTCATGATCTGCCGGACCATTCCAGAAAGATATTCCTCATCATGTCGAGTTCTAGATCCACCGGCGTCAGGTACTGCCTGCTCAAAGGGACTAGTAGGCCTTTCAGGAGCATTCCTTTCATTAACATCATGAATGTTGCCAGCATAGTTCCTTTCATTACCAGCCGGTTCATTGTTTGCCCCAAGTAAGTCGTTCAACTTATTCAGAATCAGAGCATTCTGGGCACTTTGAGCCTCTAGTTGTGCATTTTGGGCGTTTATCTGCTGGTTTAGCCCTAGAATCACAGCATCCAATTCCGCTTTTGTAACTCCAACAGACGGAGTGGGTAGATTAGGCACAGGGGAAGCGGAGGTTCCCTCTTGAATGTTCCCAGATCTGATAGATCTGCTTTTCCTTCCAGGAGCCATAATCTCAGATATACTTCTGGTTTTTAAGGAAATTCTTTCTTCAAATCTCTGCGAAGCAATGATGACAGCTGTCCTGAGTTCGATTCTCAGTGAAAGCACCAAAAATGTTAACGCTTAAATTTGAACGCTAACACCCCGGTGTGTGAAGTGTATTTGTGAAAGCACCACCCGATAGATCGGGAAAGAATTATAAGTAAGGAGATTGCAGAAAAGCAGTAAAAACACAAGTTTTATAGTGGTTCGGCCCAAAATCAGGCCTACGTCCACTTAGATTCTCTTTATTGCTGATATGAGTACAATTTATATCACTTTCTTCAATTACAATTAACTTCAGACAAATAGTTCAAACTCCCATGAAGAATAATCTTTCGAATTCATCTTGAATGATTGTGATTCTTCTTTGAAGTGTGTAATAGCGTCCTTGGAGTTTGGAGTGCTTGGAGTGCTGCTTGAGTTGAGAAAATGGCAGAGTAACGGTGCTTCGAGAATTAGCCAAAAAAGGTCCCCTCCACATTGAATGTGGCCATGTATTTATAGGCAAATTTTTAGGCTGGAACTTTCAAGTCATGAGTCGTGACCGACTCATCATGAGTCGTGAGTCGTGGCCGACTCATCGTGAGTCGTCTGCGAGTTAAAAGTTGCCGTCTAAGATGAGGCGACCCTGGTCTTCTACACAGCAGCTTCAGGTTGAGTCATCAATGAGTCATCATGTACGACTCATCTTAAGTCGTAAGTCATCAACGAGTCATCCCCTTGCAGCATGATTCTGAGCTTGTCTCTGAGTCGTGTGTCGTGAATTGACCTATCTTTTGAGTCGTAGCTGCCTTAGGTCATAGACTCCTTAAGTCGTAAGTCTTTTGAGCCATAAGGTTTTATGACTCGGATCTCTCCTTGGGTCGTTGAGTCGTTAATGAACTTGAGTCGTAAGGCTTTATGAACCGTTCATCTCCTGAGTCGTAAACCCAATGGAATACTTAAGGGCCTCGAATGGATGAGTCGCGACCAAATGAGTCGGTCTTTGATGAGTCGGAGCCAGGTCAGATGAGTCGGTGATAGAATGAATCGTGAGGTTTCTTGAGTCGGCAGCTTAATGAGTCGGCCTGTATCATTGAGTCGCTACTAGTTGAGTCGGGGATTCTTTGAGTCGGTCCTTTCCTTAAGTCGTGAGGTCTCCTAAGTCGTTAGGCACCTTAAGTTGTAGGTCGTTTCAAGTCTTAACCCGTTGACGCCTCTAACTCGTAGGCCTTTTAGCTCGTATGCTGGAACGGGGTTAACAATTCTTTACCAAAGTAACCGCCACATAATTTTGGATCTAAACAAAGATTAATTTTCATAACTAAGCCCTTCCATTAAGCAAAACAATTAAATCCTTCTTCTAAATAATTTAATTTCCATAGTAAATTACTTAGGAAAAATCCTAAAAAATTACAGAAATTCACTTTTAATATGTTATCTAACGTATAAAAATTTGAGATCCAAATTCTTTATAAAATAATCAAAATAAATTTTTAAACCCAATTATACATATTTTCCTTTGAAAATTCATAATAAATTTTCCGTAGCTCGAAAAATTATAAAAATTACACCATCTCCAAAATCATGTTTTACATAACATATAATTTCCTCATGGCATTCGAAATTCATTATAATCGGTTTTAACCTTAAAACCATGTAAAACTATATTCGAACAATCTTGTTTAAATCAAACATGTTGTAAAATCCAAGCACATCATCATCAAAATCATCATTACAATAGATTTAATATTAAACCCAAAAATCAAATGATCAAAACATAATAAAGAGGATCTAGATTATTATTCGCCTTGATTAGGGTAAGAACTTTGAGATTTGATTGAGATTAATTACCTCTAGCTTGAATCCTTAGCTTTAAATTGATTTTCTCCTCTTTTCTCCTAATGGACGGCTTTGCTCCTCTTTGTTTACGTTTTTTTGTGTTTTGTAAAATGAATGTGTATGGGAATGAGATGAGAATATAAGGTAATGATGTGGCAATTTCCTAATAAGCCCTTGCATTAATTATTTCCTTGTTAATTAACAATTGAAACAATTTATTAGCCCATTTATGTCATTAAGCTCATCCTCTATTTTATTTTCAAATCTCAATCCCCTTATCACTCTAATATTTACATTACTCTATTTAATTTATCTAATTAAATCCCATGAATAATGTTATTAAAAATTAAGGGTGTTACAACTACTTCTGCTTGAGACCTTTCAAATCAATGTACATCCCAGTCACTTTTGCTTGTTGCTTTGCCAGGGCTATGGGTGGTATTGAGAACATAACAACAGAATCTCTTAGTCTCCAAGCAGAATGTGTGAAAACCCTTTACGGCTTGACCGCAGTAATGTTTTCCCATGCTCTTTCATATCATTACTGAAATCGCTATCCATATCAATGAATACCCATGCATTCTGGTTCGATCGGAAACCATTGTTTGATAAAGGAGGTTAATTAGGGAAGAAGAGGTGAAGATTAAGGAGGATGAGATGCTTAAGGGTGCCGAGGGGTCTACTGAAACTATAGCTATCGCTTCCTCACCGCAGTGTTATTCGAAGGACATATGGGATTACCTGCACTAAAAAGCCTTTACTGCTTATATTCTTTCTCTTTTCTTGCTAGTCGGAAAATTCATATCCGAAGATACTCTAGGAATCTCTCTACTGGGATGCGTAGCAGTATTGTCATCCTTGAGGACAGATTGAGTTCGTTTATCAAGTAGTGGTGGGTTAATAATAGGTGACATGAAAATGACTTATGGGTTTCCCTTTTCTGAGAATGCATTTATCACTCGCCCATTGTGTATTCTAAATTATTGGTGAATGATGGCGATGGGCTATGGACGAAGGAGGTGAGTTTTGCCGGATAACAGTAACCGGAGTTACCATTATATTTAATCCCTTCGGTCGTTGATCTGCTTGGTTAGAGGAGGTCCAAACTGTGACTAGGATGGGACCTATAGGGATTTTAGGAATCATAAGTGACCATTTTTGGGTGAAGGGAATAGATGGATCGGAGGTATTCATGACTTGTAGGGAAGCGTCGGTTGACTTTTCAAAAAACAGAAGACTGGGACGGAGGTTAGGTAGACTCGATGGAGATTTGGAAAAGGGAATATAGATGCGGACCCTTATCCTAGCACCAAAAACTATTGATGAGATTTTTCGTCCCACCATACATCAACTTATTAAGAAGGTGATTGTTAACGTTTATTCATAGATTTGAATCAACAAACTTAACTTGTATTAAGCCTGCATTTGGGTAGCAACTGTGTTGCTGGATGTTTACATAATTATGTAGCTATGCTCCAACTACTTATTAGAATGTCAAATCTAATTCATGTTTTCTTATTGAAATACGATCTAATGCAAGTATAAACAGATAATGGTGCATGCAAGTAAAGAGACATAGAAATGTTTATATGGTTCGGATTCCTTTGAATCCTAAGTCCCCAGAGTTCTTTTCTTATATCTTTTTCCGCTAATATAAGAGTTTGATGAAAACAAGAATGACACAATTTCTCTTTTTCAAAAAAGGAAGGAAAAGATAAAAATTCCATTCCATACTCCTGATCATCTCCTTTTATTATGTTAAGGATGTACATGGATTGCCACCATCTTTCCTTCGCCATTATGTTTCCACCTTTTGATCATGTCATATGTCTTCATCCACATTTCTAGTTTGATATACTCGGATTTCTGGCATATCTTTGGCAACAAGGTATAATTTAGGCGGTTGAATTGTGGTTTTTGGAAAGAATTTGAGAAGAAAGCGGGAACTCCTGAAATTGAGGAGGGAGATCTTAGTAGGTTGTACATTTGTGATCTAATGAAGTAAAGAGCCTACGTACTTCCCTACATGATGCTGCCGTGCTTGCTTGACAGTCAGGTGCGAACGTTCAGAGCTGCTTTGGGCTTTAGGGTGCGTGACTTGTGGTTTTCTATGAGTTAATTCAATACATGTACGAATGCGACCTTAGTCGGGTGTGGCCTGAATTGACTGCGATTTGGGATGATTATGATTTGAGTCGCCCTTGCTGCTAATATGCATGAGTTATTAATAATTGTAACTCATATTGTAACATCCCCCTGCTTGGAGGCCCAACTAACGACTACGGATGCTATAGTCATCCATAGTTATTAATTCTTGGCGATTAAATATGGCGACATTAGATACATTGATACACAGAAACGCAAGAATATGGAAAAAAATTAAACAGCAAACAAATTCCATATTCCATTTCAAAATATTCCAAACTGATTACATAATCCCAATTTATAGACCACATTCAGATAACATATAATTATTGCAAAATATGCCAGAGTGACATATGAAGATGCCCCTTGGTAGATCATAGTATATAGATAGGAAAGAAAAAAATTTCCTTTACAAACAGAACACATAGTGGAAATAATAGAACTCAAATAATTGGCTTGCCTCCTGCACGTCCTTGGAAGCTTTATTCGTTTAAAAGAACACCCGAAAACCCTAACTCTCAACCTACTCAAAATCAATTGAGTACCTAAGTGTTTAAAGGGAAAAAAAACTTCGAATCAGACATAAAGCCTAGTATGAATAATAATTTACCATCTCAAACCATTTAGATATCCAGTCAGACGATGTCGCTTAGCGAAACGGGTTTTTCCCTCACTAGTATCCTAAATTTTTTATAAAACCATATGTTGAGTATGCAAGTATATAATTTTTGTTTGATGATAAGAAACATATATATATATATTCAAATTTATTTGTTATTGTACTATTTTATTTTTACATAATTAAATAAATATTTGCTGAATAAAATAATTAACACGTAATTTAAATTCAAACAAATATTTTATTCAAAAAAAATTCTATTACAATTTTTAAATAGTATAAATTTGTGCTCTATATACAATTTCAATTACAATACAATTTTGATTACATCACAATTTTCTATTTACAATGGTCGCCTCACTATATATAACTCATTCACACGTATTTTATCTTCGACCTTGCTCTAGCCTGAATCCATCATCTGAGTTATCTGTAAAATACATACTGACGTAGTAAAATTGAAAAAGAAATATTTGCACAGTGTAAAACAAAATGTGTATTTTGAAATTATTATTTGCCTCAGTTATTTAGGTTATTCGTCATCATTTAATTTTGAAATCATCAAACACGAACAACATGTGACATGCACAGTGTATCACTATACATGCCACAAGGCTGTGCACACCGACATATAATTGACAGGGACAGGTGAGCACAAGGTCAAACCCAATCAAAATCCGGGTTCAACTCAAGTGCAATATAAATAAAGTTATGACACGAGCATAAGGTCAAACCCGAGCTATAAGCTGGATTCAATGCACGTGCAATACAAATGTACAAGTTCAATAAAATGGTCGAGACAACTAAAACAACTCGACCGGTCCAAAATCAAAAATGAACAAGTACAAAAGGTGATGGACATCACACAAATTCCAAAATCACTTGAGCCAGAGAACTTGAAGTTCGGTGGCAACCAAACAAAAATGAAAACTGCAAATACCAAAGTGAAGCCACCGGACTACATGAAGTCCAAAAATAACCATTGGAACCTGACTCGAAGCAATGCTACTCAGACTACTATGACAAGTGACGAGCAACATGTATACATAAATATGCTACAGCAATGAGCAGTTGAGAAAGACCATGTCAACGAAACTTTGAATGAATACAAAACTCAATCTGTCAACAAGCTCCAAGCAGACTACATGATGAAAAAACTTCAAGACCACATGAAACCATGGTCAAGTGCATATATGTAAAAGTTCAGAGTTTCGGCTACAACATGATGGAGATGCACAGTGCAGAATACATGAGTGCATAAGTATTCATATTCATACGCAACCTAAGTACAACGAGCATACATATATACATATGCAAATATACATATACATATATATATACACATACATACATATATATATACACACACATACATATATATATATGTATATATATATGTAGGCAGTGCACATATAAACATAACAAGAAACTTAACCAAACCAAGAACTGAAACCAGACCAAACTCCATGTACACTTACACCAGATCAGTTCACATGAAATGCAACACTTCAATCAATGCACTGTGCAGACGAATGAAATGGCGAAGACCAGACACAACACAATACAACATAGAAATATGGAAGCGAGGCTACAAACCAGATTCAAGTGAAACTAAAATGTAATTCGATAGATTCGATTACAAAATGCATATACAATGAAGCATGGTCAGATCTTAAAATGACACGGTGCAACAAACATACATGTACATATGTATACACACATGTATACAAACATGCAGTGCATAGCATATCAGACTGCAACACTGTAGCAACACAAAACAACACTTAACACCAACTAGACCAAAGGATGAACTAAATCAAGACAGTCAGTGCATATATATATGGACACACACACACACACATGTGTAGGCATACTTATATAACGAGTTGCAGTAATCAAGTCACGGTTCAAACCAGAAAACTACATATATATATTATATTTATATGTATATATATAGACAGTAAAACATGTAACAGAGTCATCATCAGTGGAACCAAGTCAAGCAGTAGGTTTTACAAAAAACACCATAAAAGCTACAAAGCCGTGGTGATCAAGGAAAATTATCGAACAAGTCAGTGTCGAAGCAAAAAAATATTATCACCATATCAAAGTAACCGAAGTCAACAGAGAATCAAAGCCATAGTGACCAAGAAAAAATCGAATAAGCCAAAACCTAAAGAAAGTTTATGAAGCCGTGGTAATCAAGCAACGAGGATATACGAATTGAAAAAGTCAAAGAAATCACCATCATTCAAGAATAATCGAGCAGCCGAGAAAAATTATCGAACGATATTATACGAACGAAAATTAAGGGGTTCGAACCCTATTTAAACCCATATCATCACGGCTAACAAATTAATCGAGTTCAAGCAAATTAATCAGAAAAGAAAAAAGGAAATTACATACCGAAGTCATATCGAACTCGAAGAAATTGAATCAGCCATGTCCAAATCGAAGAATTGATCAATCGACAAAGCAATCAACTCTAAATAATTATTCGATTGATCAATTATTATCGGTAGTATTCATTTCCAGAAACCCTAAAATTTAGAAAGAGAAAAGAACGAAGAAGCAGCCATTTTTAACTTAAAGGATTAAAGGCCGAGCAAATAATAACAAAGATTCCAGGCCGAAGATAAAGAAAAGAAAAGGGGGAACTTTCTTTATGTTAAATTAGGCCGGCTTCTATTTTCATTTAGGTCTTAATCATATTGGGCTTTTTTTTTAAATTAGGGTTTTGTGTTTAAATTGTTGTTAAATCGGTATTTTCTCTTTTAAACTTTTGTAAATTCTAGTTGTGTGACTAGGGGACAAACTACGATGGTGCGGTTCAAGAATTTAATTCAGTGGCTGAGTTATGGTAGACCTTTGAGCGTTGAGTTAGGTTAGTCGATAGGGGGTGTCATGAGTTTACGTGTGTAAGCATCTGACTACTTAATTTCTAGTAGAAACCTTGGGAGCAGCACGTAGGCAAGGTTTTGTCGAAGCCGGGTAAATGTGTGTCGTTCTATTTCTGCATTTTTATTATTCTGCTATTATCTGTGCAATGATTATTCTATTATATCTGTGTTGCAATTATTCTATATATTTCTGCACTAAATTTGTATAATTGATAGTATCACCTTATTCACTCCCCCTCTAGGGTTAAATCGATCTCACACCATATACTGTGCTTCTGCATCCACAATGGTTAAAAACATAATATTTTAAAATGTTATGATGATATGCAAAATAAACCAAATCTAGATTACCCATCCCTATTTATTCTGACTGTCTATCTCAATTACAGTCTTAAGGTTACTATTGACCTTTTAAATATTTACGGACTATCTGTCCAATTTCATAATTATCAAGGGATCACTAAGAACCTATTGTTAACTCCAATATCATTTTAAATGTCCTAGTTTTCATGGGCTAACTAGGAACCTATTTCTTATCTATCAATATCTAAATCTGGATATAGTTTTCATGGCTAACTACAAACCTACCGACCCCTACTAGAGTCAAATCATAGTTTTTATGGACTAAATATGAACCTATTGGCCACTGCCAATATCATACAGTTTTCATATGCTTATGTAAACCTATTGGCCCCATCCAATATCTTTAATTAAGTTTTAACATCTGTTAAGTTATATTCACTACCGGGTCGACCTAACTGGTTATTCTGCTCTTTTTCCCAAAATACAGTTATGGGTTAATAATAATGTGAATAATATTTCCAAAATCTTTATTTATGCCATGATTTTTCATTTAAAAATGAGAATGGGTTATTTGTTTTGAAACTATAAAACATCACTTTCGAAACGACTGGATGACCTCCTTCGAAAGCATAGAAAACCACTTTTCAAAACTCTACGTATATACCTTTCGAAACCAATGATACCTTTCAATGGTATCAAGAAAACATTCTTTAAAACATAGCTTCGAAAAAAATAAAGTACCCTTTCGAAAGAATTGGGTTTTACTCTTTAGAAACATCATTTGGGTAAAAATGGTTATATACGAAAGAATCTCTTTTAAAACCAACTAAAATTAATTTGGGGAGAAGTTAATGTTGTCGGAAGCATCTAGTCGAAAGCAAAGTCCTTTAAAAATTAAAACTTCGAAGGACAGAGTCGAAACTGCCTTTCGAATTCATCACATTCTCGAAACCCTCAACCCCTTTGGAAAGCAATTAGGATGCAGCTTAACTTAGGTAAAAATAAGGATAACCTTTCGAAGACATTGATGACTTCAATGCTTCGGAAGGAAAATAGCGGCTAGGTTTCGATTAGGCGGAACCAACTCTTTCAAAAGATCTTGTGTAACATTCCTAAAAATCAACCACGTTTATTGGACACTTAATTTAATATTGAAATTAAATTATGGGATTATTTGTGAATAAATTAGAAATTTCCAGAATAAATAAATTTTTGATTATAAATAGAAATTTGATATGAAATTTAAGCATAAGTATCTTACAAACAAATATTGGATTTAGGAAAAATAAATGTACTGGGAATAAATAGAAATTTGATTTAGAATATAAGAATAAGTATTTTATAAACAAATATTGAATTTCAAAATAAAATGTATTAAAAATAAGATAGAAATTAAAAGCTTGAGATTAATAAAAAGTTAATGATAGTTTGTTTTCTAAATTTTTAATTATATTAATATTTGGAAGATGTAATAAATTTCAAAAGATTTAATTTTAAGATTTAATTCTCTTATATAAATAAATGTGACTATTGGTTAATATGAAATCAAAATTTTTAAATCCTTCTTTTCTTTTTAAAAGTTGTATAAAAATAAATAATAAAGAATATATGAAAGTAAATTGTATAAATATATAAGTATATAGATATGTTAAACTAAATTAAAGATTGAATATGAAAAAATAAACAATGGAGATAAGATTTTATTTGTGTAAATATAAATACAAAAGAAAACATAACACGTACATAAATAAAAGAAAAATGTGTTTATTTAAATGGGAAACATAATATAAAGTTATATTTAAGTGTCATTAACATGAAAATTTAAGGTGTTTAAAAAACTATAAACATGAGAAAACATATTACAAGATTTATAAATAAAGTAAAGGAAAGGGTTCAAGCACAAATTGTTTCATGTTAACAAATTAATGAATAAGGGGTATGTTTATTATAAAGTAAATATAATATGAAATCTATTTAAAATAATAAGATGGAGATGGAGTAAAGAAATTTACATATATTGAGATCTCATGATTATCTTTTTACAAATGGCATTCCATATCATTGCTAGAATAAAATAATAAAATTAAAAATTTTAGAAAACTTTTCATCTTCCCATATTCAATTATTTAACTTCTCACCAAATCTGAAAGAACAGTAGAACAAAGATTGTGTATCACAAATATCAACACCCAAGAAAAAAATGATGAGAAGAGTATAATCAGGATATATTCAGATTAAACATCTTCTCCCTAAACCCTGGAAATAGAAAATACAAAAGAAATCACATCCTCACAACAAAGAAAATGTAAAGAAGATCAGATGCAGTTCCAGGCTTTGCTTTTCTGTTCAAAGTCAAGTGAGAAAACTTCAGATCAACAAATTTAATCAAAAACTAGATTCAGAAGCAAACAATAAAGCTCAAGTCTGGAAATTCAAAGCAATTAAACTGAAAGAAGGAAAAAAATCAAAGAAACTAGATCAAAATGTTTTCCAGAATTCTTTCTTCCAGGCTCTATTTTCATTTTATTGTAAGTAAACTTCTTTCCTCAGAAATTTGATCTGTGTTATCTTTTCAATGTGTGCTTGAATTAATATTGTGAAATGTGTTTGCACGCTTGTATATATGTATGGATGACTGTTGTACAAAGATCAAGCAAAATTCTAAAGTGAAATCATCACTGCAACCTGAAATTAGGGCATGCAACAAGTTCAAAATCAATTCCAAAACCTTTTCAACATCATTTCCAAGTTCTGTTGTCCTTTGTTCTTCTCTGTTCAAGCTTTAATCCAAGCGAGCAAGCTTGACCTGATCTATCTTTTGAATGCTATATGCCTGTGAAATTGTATGAATATACCTGCATGTATGTGTGTGAAGTGTTGTGGGCATGTTTGTGCTTACACATGAACAACTCTCTGTTGTTCTACAATCTTAAACCCAATAAAACAAAATTTAACTGCTCTTTATATATTCAATATTAAAATAAGATCATTGAAGATAAAATGATGGTTTGAATGTAAAAAAAATTAAAATAATTTCAAGAAAAAATATTGAATAAATTTTGTGAAAAATGGTAATTCCCGGTAGATCATAGTATATCAGAAAAATTCAAACACCTTAACTACAAAATGTGATTATAAAATCAAGTTTGTATCACGAATTTATGAATTTAGATACATGTCTCGGGATTTTTAAGCAATTTGATGTCGAGAATTCTTAGAATGAACAGAAAATTGTATTTTGGGCAATTAATGGCGGTCACGGTGGTTGGGGTTTTCGTAATTGATGTGAGAGGTGGCTGATCGGTTAGTGGTTATCGAAAAAATCATGGGGGAGTTTATTATTCAACGTAGTGGCTTGGCGATGTTGATATAGGGTTTAAGGTATTGTATGAACGTTGTGGTTATCGAGACGATTTGCGGCGATGATCATGCATCAGAGTTAGTTGGACCAAGGGGAAAAGGAACGTGGGTTATCGGTGGAGCTTCGGTAGAGATTGCGAGGTCGCTGACGATCTGTGGTGGTGGTATGCGGTGATTTCGGATGACTGGGTTTTGAAGCCAGACGTCCTCGAATGGTTCAAAATTCAATTGGGAAGAGTGAAGCAAAATCTGGGTGGTCAGTGGTTTCATGAGGTCAGGAATGACTTGCCAGTGATGACAGTGATGGTCGATGATGGCCGGATTGATGGTGCACATGCACCATGGAGAGGTGATATTAGTATTCTACTGTAGGAAGATGAAGAAGAAGAAGAAAGAAACCCGAAGTTTGGATCATGAAATTTAGGTGATGGCTCGAAGTTTTCCTCGTTCATGCTCGGGAAAGATTTTGCTGGCTCAGGGTTGATGGTTTAGGCTTGAGTCAATTTTGCTATCCCAGGTTTAAAGGTTTTTAAGTAAAAAATGTACAGGTTTTAATTTTAAATAGAACAGAGTCCAGATTTTAATAAGCAAAGGAAATCAGTTTAAAAGTAAAGAAAAGGTTTAATAAGTTTTAAGTTTTATAAAAACCATATTTTCAATCTAAAATAAACACTACAACAAAAAGGACTTTTTATAGCGTGTAAAAACCGCTATAAAAACTTTCTACAGCGATTCTATAATCGCCATAGATCAACATGTTGTAAAAAGTCTGGTAGATACTATAGCGTGTCATACTTGCAATGGAAAACGTATTTTTCTTGCCATCTAAAATAGGCCATATTCGTGCAACTGCTTTTCAATAGCATTATGAAACGTGCTATAGAACTTTTCATGACGCATTTTAGTTGCTATAAATATGTCGACATGCTATATTGCTATAGCATTTGAACACGCTATGGAATCATCGTGTCAACCTTTTATGACACATTGAAATGCTATAGAAAATTCATTACTATCTATTATAGCACCGTCTTATTGCTATGAAAACTATTTACTATTTGCAAAATATTTTGTATAGCACTAACATGATGCTATAGTATAACAAAGCTGAACAATTTTTCTTTTTATTGCATAGTTAGAACGCTATAAAAAAATTCTATTGCACATTTTTTGCTGCCATAACATTCAAAGCTTACAATTTTCAATTCTACTTATATATTATAACTCAAAAAACCACATTCATCACATTAACATAAGTACACAAATTCAGTCATAAGACAAATCACAAAATATATATATATATATATATATATATCCATAATATTTCATACATGAAGAATTAAACATAAATATTTGTGATAAAAATTAAACATAAGTACACAAATTGAGTGTAGCATACCAAAACGATACGTACTAAAAATATTTTAATGACCGTCGATAAGCTTGACCGATTTAAGGAGAAGGAGTGCGACGTCATGTATCAACCTCAAAAGCATCATACAACACCTGTGAAGAAGAAACACAAACATACATATGTTAGTCAATATATACATGTATGTATAAGTACAAAAGATGCATCGCCAAAGACTAAGTTACTAAAACTAGCATAACCCTAATAGATAGTAATAAGACGGTTACCATGTTTTACTGAACCTGGTAGATAGTCAATATATGAAAGATTACCCTAATAGTTATAGCATTATGTTTCAGTTACTGAAACCACATTATCATTTGCATGATAGTTACTGAAACATGTTTCAGTTACCAAACATAAACCACATTATGCTAATAGTTACCGAAACATGATGCTATACTATAACTGCCAAAGACTAAGTTGCTGAACCTGTTATTGTGATCAATCTATACCCTAATATGGTACATAAAGATGAACTAAATCAGTCAATATATACCCCTAATCATTTACACTCCACCTGTCAATGTCTTGCACTATGAACTAAAGCATTTTTCATTTGTTTTCTCCACCTCTGCCTAGCAATCTACGTCGATCGCCATCGCCTCCATCCACCCAGACCTCGCCCAGGCAGCCTTCATAAACCCAACATAAACCACATTATCCACTACATCAGCCGTCCCTACCTTATCTCCAATACGAATAACGAAATCCAGCACATTAACCTCTCCACCATCCCACTGCTGACTAATATCACTAACAAAATCACACGCAATAAACTTATCAAAAGACTGAACATCAGAATCCCAGTTAAGATTCCTGATTTAACGCAAATCTATTCCCCCTTACACCTACGTACTAGAATTCTTGCAGCTGTTCATTTTTTAAAAAAACCAAGCCTTCAATTCGCATGTAGCTTCCACTACCCTCCATCTCTACCCACGTCACCTCTCACGCAACCATCCTACCCCTCTCTCCACCAACCCAGATCAAAGTCCACCCAGAATAGCCTCCAAATGCCGCCACCATCTTCCTCTGTTACCATAAACTGCCAAGACCTAACTGAAACTATCACCACTACTGTACTACCACTCTCCACCTTCTGCTCCTCTACCGAAATAGTTACCTACACACTACACTCCAACACATTGAACTGTACCACTTGGGCACACTACACTCCAACACACATAAAATCACACACACACTACACTGTCAAACGGATGAATTCTTTTAAAAAAATTGAAGAATATGAAGCATTTTTTAATAAAAAATTAATGTTATCTGGACTATGATTTAACTGAAATTTTGTAGCATTTTGAAGGCTATGCTATAGTTTGCCTGGACTATGAAACGACTAAATATAAAAAATGCTTCAAAATTTCAGTATGAAATTACTAAAGTAACAAAACGCATGAATTTTTTAATTAAAAAATGGACTGATTGCTCAAAGTCAAGGATACAATGCAATGTGTAATACATGTAAAGTATATGAGCTAGAGTTAAAATGCAATGTGTAATAAATAATTACTATAATTATAGTACACAATTTATCAGTGGGTAGATAGTATTCAACAAAATCAAAAAAGTTTCATATCTAAA
Organism: Allium cepa; assembly: GCA_030765085.1. NCBI lineage: Eukaryota > Viridiplantae > Streptophyta > Magnoliopsida > Asparagales > Amaryllidaceae > Allium > Allium cepa. Next base: position 492,738,844 of record CM060942.1, read on the forward strand.
CAAAGCTTGAATTATACTTACTAGAAATCGATTCCATTATAACGTTCGCAGCAGGCAAGCTATCGTAGTACCAAGTGCATCTTCAACGACTTCTAAATCGGACGTTGTTCTCCATAAACATGATTTTGGAATTATTACAAGATCTACCCAAACTTTAACTGCATTTTTTCCCAAAGGGACACAATGAACCATTGTGTTTGGATCGGTTCAAGACACGTGGCCTAATGCAACTATTTCTCTCTTTCTCGACCAATTAATTAACCTGCATTTACTTTTTTCCATAAAACTCGTAGTCTATCAATTAAAAAAAAGGTTATTTTAGTATGTGCTTCAATAATTTGTCCGATGAAAAATAATTGAATCGCATATAAATAAGTTTGATACCTACCTGCTCGAAACTCCAACATTACTCGTATGATTATTTGATGATGCAGCGTTAAGTGTTTCGATAACTACTTTCGATTCAGGCCATGCAACTTTGGTACCAATGGCTTCTCCAACTCGGGTCAATCCTTTAGTGGGACTCCATAGAAAAGCATCTTTGATTTTTGGATTATCTATCCAAACTGCAATGGCAGCCGGACCAAGAGGAAGATCATTCACAAGTTCTTTTAGATCACACGAATGCAGTCGTCCATCTGCAACTAATTCTTCACTCCCACTCCAATCGATTAATTTGCATTTATGATTTACGTTGTTGCTTTTACTCTAATAAAAAAACATATTATTCTTTTTGTACATTGAAATAAAAAATTAATTAGTAAAAAATATGAAAGATTGCCCCATTATCAGCTTTTTCAAAGTTATCGAAGTTGCGCAAAACAACTCTAGTAACCGACATGCTACTATCTCACCAACAACGTCTCCAATGTGTGTCGAATAAAGTGAAGGTCTCCACAAGAAAGCATCCGGTTTTCTCACAGTGTCTATTATAATTTTATTAGCATCAGAACATAAAGGGATTTGTTGGAAAAGCTCCTTTGGGTTACTTGGCACAACTCTTCCTTCCACAATAATTTTGCCTGTCTCACTCCAATCAAGTAAGTGACATGTGTCATATTGTTTACCATGTTTGTTCTATTATTAATCAAAAGCAAATTATATTATTAATGAAATTACAAATATAATAATATTACACTAGTACTATAAATAACTTTTACCACTTGATGCACATTTGCTTCATCCAGGCTTTCTTTTCTCTGTCAAACAAAAAAAACAGTACGTAAAAAAAACAGTACGTAAAAAAAGCAGTAACGATATATAATTTCATGATATTAATTAAAGATAGTCGGATAAAGCAAAACTAATGATATTAGCAAATATAACGAGATTTTAGTTCATGCCATCATGTCATCCTATGGTAATCTGATTTCTATGCTTTCTCTGATCGCACATTTGCAACCATGCTGGCAAATTTTGGTGATATCAATACCACTAAAGCCTTAAGTATACTTGATTGGATTCACCAAGTCAACCCCTTTTGTATTGGGATATTTTTTGAGACAGACCTTGTATATATGCAGATAATGAAGTCTCATAAGGTATACTGTACTATTGCACCACAGAGTCAATGCTTCGAGGCACTCGGTTGCTTTTACAATATATCATGTTCAGAAAAATAAATTAGATAGCTAAAAGGTACCAACTAATTACATTACATATGAATTATTTTTTACTACCATTTAATCATCATATTGGCCATTTTTACCATATCAAGAAAAAATTTACTACATGTATTTAGGTTTCTCATCAAGTGAAAATTTTGGATGGTTGGAAACCAAATTATGGTCCCGCCTTGGCTAGTATAATGGGATGTCCGGTGTAGAGGAAAGCCAGGAATTGCAATTGCACAAGGCTATATCTGGACTAAATGCCAATATTTTCTACTGATATTACTAAAGTGCTTAGAAAGTAAACTTTATACATAATATATACCTGAATATCAAAAAGTATACCCCAACGCATTTTATTTATTTATATAAATTCAATTTAACTTGTTTCTGGATTTAATAAAGTCTAGTAATAAACTTTCAGACCGACAAATCAACTTGAAGATCTCCTTTGGTTAGCACTGATGTGTCAGCCCCGTGAATTAATTATGCCAGCATCTATACTGGTTTCAATAAGCATTCTTGATGTTTGCATGAGCAAGGAGATCAAATTTTTATTGCTAAACCAGGAAATTTATCCATAAACCACCATACGTTTATACAAGGAAACCGTTTTCAATTTACTAGTGGATATTTCTTGGAAACATTACACATATGTCATAAAATAAAAATGCCAAATATACCTGATTTTTCATAAGCATACGAACCATCGCGTCTAATTCTGAAATTTTATTTTGCATTTCGACCGTTTGTTTATCCCTTACGTGTGACCATATTGCTTTGGTGTAGGTCATACCCCTTCCTATTGCTCTTAATCACCCTGGTCTATCCGGTCCCAATACCTTTGCAAGCGCATCATCTTTATAATTAATTGTTGAGCTAGAATTTGATTCATTCTGTATTTGTTTAATTTTTTCCTACACATGTTGTCATACATTCATATTATACACAATCAAACTATCACAATAGCAAACATATTGTTATCTAATAAAATTTCAAAGTACTTACAATAGCATCTGCAGTAATCGAATTTACCGGTGTGCCATTTTTTCGTGTGTGCGATTTGATCCACACTTGAGTTCGACCGACAGAAGATGGATGAGGACTCGTCTTTTTCTATGTTTAAAGGATATTTTTTACAACACGTCACAATGACTAACTAGCTAATAAATATTATGGTATATAAATTAATAATTCTTACCAAATCATCGGCCACTCGAGCCATTCCTTTACGACTACATGTGTGTGGTATTTGATTGTCTCTAATCGCTTGAAATTTCTGACTCAATTCCTAAGAATAAAATGAAAACATGCATTAAAAAATCCAGCTTGGTTTTCGCATCTCATCAACATTTGAAAATGTAAATGTTACCTTAAACTCTGGAGCCGTTTTGGACTTGACAAATTTCTTCCACTCATTCATACTTAGGTTGTCGGGTTTCAACCGATTTCTTTCTTCTTCGTTCCTTGCTTCCGCTATTTTGCGAACTAATCGAGATTTTGAACCTCTAAAGATGCATCCCATTTGATGAAATATGCACGCTTTTTTCCATTCCTCGTCCAATTTAAATCTAACCTGCAATATTTAAAGGCATATGAACTTGTGAAAAAGAGTTTAAATTTGTCATAGTACACGCTGTGCACATGTAAACAGCATTACTTACATGTGAAAACAAAGAGTTACACGCTTTGCGCATGTAAATAGCAGTAAAAATGGTACAAGAAGATATCGGCACGTGCATGAACGTCAAACTGTCATTGTACAAAAATTCTGACAAATCATTAATTCATCTAATTACTCTACCATGAATTGGACTTGGTGGACAATTATGTTCATTTTTGTAATAAGTTTTCTAGCTGAATTAAATTTACATGCAGCAGTAACATTTTGCAATTTCCAATCAAAATACTTTAAGCAATTTCTTATTGCTCAAGTAAGACGTATAGAATTTTGGATTTTGGAGACTAAAATGAACTTAAATATTAAATAATCATTTCTAAGTTGCATTTGCACATTCATCTTTAGGTGTTGAGTAGCTCAAACATGCATTTTTTAAAATTGGATTATTTAAAGGAAAGATCACATATTAGTTTTTTTTATAATCCCATTTTTATAGCTTAATAGACATTGTCTCGTGCTTGAAATGCAACTTATTATAGATAAAATAATACTATAGCCTGATTTTTAAAAATTCATGCAAGCTCAAAGCGTGCTGCTGAGTATTTAATCCAAACTGCATCTGAATCTTCTATTACAAAAACATTTCTATGGTTATGTATGACTCACCTTGGTACTCTATTTAAATCAAGTTGTTGTCAATGTATCTTACAGTATGTACATGTTGTTGTTTATATAACCATGAAATTTATACAAGCTTTGTCAATATATTTTGCTATTTGTTTTTGGAGGTGTTGCTGAAACTGCATATGCATTGTATATAATAGAAATGAGAAAGCAAATTATATACACCTATATATTAATATCACTAGCATGAGCTAGTTAAAGAACATTGCACTGTTTTAGGATTACTACCAACAATTGTTGCTTTCTTTCAATACAGAAATTATCTTTAGATCATGAAGGACCACTGTACTAATTTTATATGTACTCCAATTTCTTATTTTTATAGAAAAAGAATACTACGAATCATGATGTTGGCTTTGATAAAATAGTATTACAAACTTGACTAATAAACACGCATACTCAATAAGCTCATATCAATTATCGTATTTTTTAATACTATTTTATGAACTTTGGAGTTAAAAGTGTTTATTCTATGTGTTAATAATTCTGTCAGAATTTACTGTGATCATCCAAATTACTGCGATCAAAACAAATTGACCAAAAAAACAAACAAAACAAAATAGCAAGATATAACAAATAAATAGATATAAACAAAAGAAGATATACCCGAATGCAATCCCACAAAGCAACTTGTAGTTCGTCACTTAGATTCTTCCATTTATCAAGCATAACCAGAACATGATCCCTTACTAGCGGACCTAGATATGAAGATAACTTGACAGATCCATCTTCTATTGGTTTGCCATTCAAATCAAATTCAACTTCAATACGGTTAGAAGGGTTCAATGGAAGTTTTTTCACTTTAGTTGGACCTCTGCCATTGCGCTTCACAACTGGATTTTCATTGACATCTCTAGTAGTTGCCTCATTCGTGTCAACTTCAAAATTTTCTAAAACTTGCATTGTATCTATGTCAATTGCTTCATCGTTGTCTTGAATTCGAGCATCGTTATTCTCAACGTTTACATCTATTTGGTTGCCTTGGTTTCCAAGTTCTTGTGAGTTGTCTTCAATACGAATGTTGCTATCCACCATGTTGTCCTTGCCATTTGCATTATCATTGAACGGGGTGGATTCTTCGATTGTTTTTAGCCATTTTTGAGCAGCCCTCTTCCTTTTACTCATTTTCTGCATATAAAAAAAGATTATTGGAAGTGTGCAGGAAACTAAGATGCAGTCCGATTTTTGTAGCATAACACACGCATATAAAACCACAGAAGAAACATCACACATGTAAATATGAAAACACTTTGGAAATCTCAACTTGACAAAAATGCATCTAATATATATTTATAAAAACAAAACGAAAGTAGTAAAATATGTGCAGGCCATTATAAAACAGCGCGCCAGGCACATGCATCACACACAAAAATCAACACACACCCGAAAGCATACATATGTTTAATAATTGAAACTCATAAATATGTTTTTCATTAATTTAGCAGGTTTAAACAAAATATAATATAGCAAATTCTACAACCTCTATTTATATCGATAGCCTTTATCACTTAATTTTCACTAAGAAAGAAAGTTGAATAATTAAAGACATTGAGGTATGCAGGAAAGCATGTGAACAATGCAGACACTCAAAAGAAGTACATATATTCATGCAAATGCAGACAATATATTGTAAAATGAACATGTTTCCCACGTAATCATGTAAGGTTTTCCTATAGTTTCCAAGCGTAATCAATGACGGTTTTTAAAACTTTTCTCCAATATGACTTCACAATCCTCCCTAACATAGCTAGCATCCTCCAAAAAATCGACTTCCATCTCATTTTCTTCACAATCTTGGACAACACCGCTTGTGCTTTCAATAGAATCGATTATCTCTAATTCATGAAAACCTCTTGGTGGTGCCTTCATTACAACATACCAATTAGAGGATTCATTCTCTCTTGACTAAAAAACTTGTTTCGCTTGAGATGCAAGGATATACGGATCCCTCGAAAATGAAACTTGATTTTGATGTAAATTAACAATAGTAAATCCATCTTCAACCTTCACCCCGTTTCCAATGTTTGCCCAATGACACTTGAAAATTGGAATATAAATTTTGTGATAGTCTAACAAGATTATGTCGGTCAAAATCCCATAATAAGTGACCACATCTACTACTTGAGAGACATCTTTCGCACTTGCTCTACACATGGTAGTAGCATCATAAGTCACTCTAGAATTATGAGTTTATCTCTCAATATCTTTTGTGTGAAAACGTAAACCATTAATTATATCTCCTGTGTAGGACAAAGCAGCGCTACTTGGGCCATAGGCAATCCATTTTAATAATTCCTCATGTTCACTTGAGTTTATAGATATCTGGAAAAAACTCAATCCACTCAACATAGTCAAAAATAATATTTTCAAACCTATAAATGAAATTTAAAATATTTAATTAACCTTCTTTTAAATCCAATCGGCGAAGTTTTTTGTGTGAGTTTTCCATAGCAATGTAGCATTTCTTTCCATGCGCTTGTCCAAACTTTGTAACTCTTCCAAATGCATACTAGCGTAATATAAAAAATGCTAAGTTACATTTATAATTACACATATGTTAAGACAAAAAAAATAAAAAAATATGTGCTTACTCTAAATATGGCTCTGTTATAGCCATATTCATTAGCACAGCCAAATGAGCAACTTCCTTCTCATTAGCCGTCAATGTAATTGTCTTTCATGATGATATTGGACGTCCTTCGAGTATTGCATCATCATTCTCATAATATTCATTTCTACCTTCTTTCTCCCCTAATTCTGATGATTTCTGTAGAAAATCGCTAAAGAATCTCATGGATTCGTCTGCGAGATAGTTTTCTGCAATGCATCCTTCAGGTTGTGCATGGTTCCTTACATAGTCTTTAAGTCTTTTCATATACCTTTCGAAGGGGTACATCCATCGAAAATGAACCGGTCCACATAATTGAGCTTCTTTACTAAGATGAATTGTTAAATGTATCATTATGTCGAAAAACGAAGGTGGAAAATATCTTTCAAGATCGCATAAAATTTTAACAATCTCATCATCCATTTGTTGCAACTTCTCTCTATCAAGAACACGCTAGCATATTTTATTAAAAAATATGCACAAACGAGTTATTGCTTTCCTTGGCTTTTTCGGGAGCAATCCTCTAATTGCAACCAATAGCATTTTTTGCATTAAAACATGATAATCATGCGACTTCAATCCACTAACTTTGCAATCCTCCAACGACACACATCTTTTGAAATTTGAGCGGTAACCATCAGGTCCCTTAAAGTCATACAATCTGTTGCAAAAAAAAATTCAGAACTAGACAAAGTATATGGAGCCGGTGGAAGATATGTTCTCTTCCCACGAGGTTGTGCATATAGTGCATGTCGAATTCCCCAATCCTCTAAATCCTTTCTTGAATTAACACCATCTTTTGATTTGCTATCATGCAACATTGTGCTGAGTAAATTTTCGCCAACGTTTTTCTCAATATGCATCACATCTAAATTGTGGCAGAGTGGAAGTTCCTATAAACATCAATAATATGACAATTTAATATTATATAATTTTATAGTTAGATTATTACGAACAAAATAAATTTTGAACACTAACCTCCCAATATGGTAATTCAAAGAAAATTGATCTTTTTTTCCACCTTGATAGCTCTACTTTTGTAGGATCGGCTTTATCTTCTTCATAGGCTGTGCATTTTCTTTTCTTTGTCTTCTTGCCTTTTTCTGTTTCAACATTTTCAATTTACAACGAATACTAGTTTAATGACAAATAATCCAAAAGCACCAAGAATTATTTGAAATAAATATCTTGTGTGACAGCCACCTTTACAGCCACAACTGGACTAAAATCTTTGAAATAAATATCTTGTGAAACAGCCACAACTCAAAATAACCTTAAAAAGAAAATTGCATATTTTTAGTCAACAATCACCCATAACTGGATTGAAATCTTTGAAATCAATAATAAAATGTACTATAATTTATTACAATTTATAGTCCATAATTTAATATATTGCAAGGTGGCAAATCTTCTAACTAACATTGGATTTCCTAACAAACTAATGTCGAATCAGTCAGTTTTTGGATCCTATATATTTGGTCGATAAACACAACAGTAAAAGACATCCAAATGCTTTGGATGTTTGAATATTTGGAACTATCAAGATGCATTTCTTATTCCAGCAACCAAACACTATGAAAACAAAAATGGATCATCACATGCCAAGGCATTTTTTAAATGTTTAAGATGTCATCTAGTAAAAACATTAGCAAAAGTTTTCTATATTTATTTTGTCTGAAAAAAAATACACTTTACATCATTAGCTTGTATACCACAACTTACCATAATCAATAGTGCTATTACCATAATCCTTCTTTTATGAAGTAATATTTTACTGTAAAATTTGGATTTGGCGAGTGTGATTACAATATAAGACATGTTCACAAAATATGCTGCAGTGCAAACTCTGAACTGTAGTGTTATAAGCAACTTTAATGGAGTTCACCTGATCCATCTTTGCCCTCTTTTCTCATTCATACAGACCCAACTAAACTCTAGATTCAACTCTAGATACCAAAAGCAACTATTAATTCAGGTGAGAATCTTGCAAACAAGTCAACTTGGCAAGGAGAAAATTCAATCAAGACAATGAAAAACATAAACAAAGTGCTCAGAATAAGGGATCTTACTCTGCTGCTTCAGCTATTCCTAAAACTGAAGTTAGTGGACTAACAGTTAAATCTGAAACTGCTTCAGCAGTGCTAAGAACTGATGGTAGATACCGTCGTTTAAATTCTGAAACCGTAAAAACAACATCACAACAAAAATCAGACGACGTGCGGAATCAAAACATAGATACCACTTATGAAGACAACAACTTAAACATTCTAATTGATGATTTACCACATGATATAGAGGATGAAACTATAATACTTGCTGCTGATTACTTTTTAAACATAACTACATGCCACAGTAGACAAACCGGAAACATGTTATAACTAAGTTCAGGCTTTCTATTTCTTCTACTAGCTACTGAAATGAACTAACCATATTTATCTAGTTCTATTTTGATTAGCAGCATGTCTTGTTTTCATACATTGTATTATGACCAAGCAACTCAACGGATCGTTCAAAACAAGTGAACAAGCCAACAAATGAATTCCCAAAACAAATCACACAGCAACTGAAACAACATGTAACCACGGTGCAGAGACACAGGTGCATAGGCAATTGACATGAACATATAAGGCATCACATGTATACAGTAATACAGGGTCAAGGACCTGAATCAATTAAAGATATGTAACAAGATTCTTGAATTCAAAATAAACACATAGTAGGGGTCAGTTTCAAGTTCATCAATGTTGCTGCCAATACACTCCAAAAAAATGCAAAGTAAACACAATGAAGGCCGTATTTCAAGGTCCTCAATATTCAGATTACAAAGTAAATAGTCGAATTTTGAAATAAACCAACTCGACTAATTTATGCATAAATGTCCTTCATTGTTACTTATAATATAACACAAGATGTTGCAAAATGACAGCAAGAGCTTTGCCTTAGGTTCGTTAGTGTTCAAGTTCAGCTATGCAAGAACAACACAGCAATCAAATTCCAAAATATCATATATACTTATCGTCAATATCCATCACATTGTATTTTAGATTTAAATTCAATTTAAATCCTATACTTTTTTCTCTATTTTTAGGGATTAAATTTAAATAAACAATTAAACTTGAATAAAATTCAAGTCATGTATGTGTATATATAAGTTGTATAATCAAAAATAGATTGATATACTCAGTAATGATCAAATTATTGAAGCTATATATCGACTGAGAAAGGTGAAACTAAATTTACTACCAGAGATTAAATCCTTGCAAACAAGTATAGTATATGGAGCACTAAGATTATTGAAAGAAGATATATTAAAAATGAAGACAAGCTGAATTACACTCACTATAATTTATAATGTATATATTAGTTTCACTATAATTTTAAAGAGAGGTTATACTCACTTTAGTATGCCTAACAACAATTCAAATCAATCGGATAATGTTCAGAAATTCATACGATTTAGTTATACCCACTTACGAAAAAAATTCCTAGTAAAGTTGTTTATACACACACACTGAAGCAAAAGAGGATGTTATATAACTAAATCAAAAGAGGATGTTATATTCACTTTTTAATTTTATATTTTATATACAAGTTCCTTCCAATAATGCACACTCTTATTATTTTTTCAAAGTATCTTAGGATACCTCCTTTCGGAATATAGCTTATATACTTGCTGCTATAATACTTGTTGGAATAGCAAGTATAGCAAGTATTAAAAAGTTGCACTGTGATATTAATGAGAGTTGATGATCTTTCTTCTAACGATTCTTCCTCCAACTAAAATGTTACTGCATAATCAAATCTATATCCTAAAATGTAATATGCAGAACACATTCTCTCACTTTAATTCAAATTAACTAAAGTGTATTTTTAGTTTAATTCTAAAATGTTATTTAATTTTCCATAAGTCATCAATTCAGTTTAATATAAACTCAAAACAGTTCACATACTCATGTAATACAAACTTATATAAACTAAAGATATACCAGTGTCGCTTAATACAACAAATTCATGTAAAACAGGAGAAAGCCGATTTAAAATTTTGTATAATCATGCTTAGGTTCAAAAAAATATACCGACACCCAAGTTCGAGAAGTTGAAATCTACTTCAGCTGCCTTGAAGAATCGTGCTTCAGCTTGGTTAACGAATCATGAAGTTAAAATCGAGCTTAGTTGACGAATCGTGAAGTTGAAATCATTCAGAATCGAGCCTTGACGAATCGTGAAGACGGGCTTCAACTTCAAGCCATTATTCGCCAGCTATCTCTTAACGCCATTATTATTCAATCGGTGGGAATCACTTGGAATCGAGCCTTGAGGAAGAGAGGGTTGTGGAGCTTTCAGATTAAAGAGGGATTCGTGTCATTGAAGAGTGCGAAGAGGAGAATCGTTAGTAAAGATGGAAGTGAATGAGAAAAAGGAAAATCGGATTTGGGCGGCATAGAAAAAAGATGGAGGGAAATGCAATTGGACCGCACAAAATTTCTTTCACGTGAATAATAATGGCATTAACGTTAATAACGATGGCGTTGAGACAAGTCATCCTCTACCCTATGTAGCCACTAACTACTTAGCCATAGCAAGTCAAGCTCCCATGAAATCCTCAATTGCTATTAATATAACATTTTCTTGTAGTGAAATCTAGTTTAAATATCTCTCTTACATAATGTATTTTATATATTATAAATGTTTTCTTTAACATTTGATTAAGAGGTTATGTAATTTGTTTAATTTAAATTTTGTTAAGTTAAATTGGCAGGTTACATTAAAACTTAAAACAAAATGAAATTAATCAATTGAATAATATATATAATATTTCAAATTTCTGCTTGATTTTGAAGCCTTATGTTAATTTATGGGATAAATTAATTTAAGAAATTAATTTGAGAATAATTAATTAATTTAAGGTTAATCAATTAATGAAAGTGATTAGGGATAATCATTCATTGAAATTAATTAAGGATGAATAATTAATGGTTAAAGATGATTAAGTGATTAAGAAAAATCTCTTATTGTAATTTATTTAAAGAATAATTAATCGATGTGATTAATTAATTAAGGTAATTAATTTATTTAAGACTAACTAATGAAAGTGATTAGGATAATCACTTGTTGTAATTAATTAAGAATGATTAATTAAATGATAATTAATTAAGAATTAATTATTGTAATTTATTAGGATAATTAATTAATGAATAATTAAGGATTAATTATTTAATGATTAAAGGTTAATTGGTTTATTAATAAAGATTAATTAATTTATTATTAAAGGTTAATTAATGAATGATTAAAGGATAATTAATTAAAATTATTTGTGATTAATTAATCAAGATTTGATAATTAATTCATAACAAATTAATTTATTTGGAAATTAAAATTAAATTAATTAAGATTTGAACCATTAATTGATCCTACTTATAAATATTGCATGCTTGGATTGTTTGTATTGTATGAGATGCCTTGAGTTGATTGTCCTATCTGATCTGTGATATTTTGTTCTGTGGATTGAGCTGTGTATAATTTATTCATTTATTTGTGATACAGTTGTATCTTATCTGTGAATCTGTGAATGAACAAATAAACGATAAGCGTTATAGATTATACGGCTTATCGATATTGATATGATTGAATCTGTGATGATTGATATTGTTACACTATTGTGTAATACCCCTAGACCACACTTATATACACATAAATATGGATTGCACGTGGAAATTGGTTAAGTCACAGATTTTTGAAACAGTTTTAAAGTTAAATTTTTGAATCCAAGTGGTTTTGGAAATGGATTAGGTTTATAGTAAAAAGCTTTTGAAAAGGAATTTCAAAGGTAAAAGTTATTTTTTCTGAATAACTTAATTTAGTTTTGGAATTTGATTTAAATTTGAATTCAAAAATTTGAAATTGAATTCTATTTATGATTTAAAGGGTTACACATGTTTATATGGGTTTAAAACCATTTTAAAAGTGTTTTTTTTGGGAATTTAAATCTAACCCAAAGACTTTAACTTGTATAAATGAAATCGGATTTTTCCGAAATAAAAACTATTTTTTTCAAATAATAAAAGCTTTCACATAAGAAATGAACTTCCAATTTGTGTTAAAAGGACTTCAAGTCTGAAATGAAAATGGGTTTCCAAGTTATGAATAAATCTTTGGAAACGGGTTTGAAAGCTATAAGTTAAATCTTTAATTTAAAGATTTAAAAGAGTCAATACAATTGAAATGGGAATTGTTTTGAAAATCTATGAATGGATCTTTGTGAAACTGGGTGAACTTTGTGAAATGAATCCTTTTTTTTAAAAGATTTGGAAATGGTAATTTGTTTAAACCATTCGCAAAAAGGTTTTGGGTTATTAAAAGTTGTGACTTAACTGAAATCCCATATCCATATGTTTTTAAATATTGCGCTCACTATTCGGTTTAGCCGGGAGAGGACCTTGTGTCATATAACTCATTCCGAATAGTGATACGATGTTATGGATTGCATTTGAAGACCGGTGTTGAAGACTGGGTATTGGCGAGAACGATAGGATAACCGATCGATTGTCTCTGCACCGAGTAGCTATGGTATAGAGATTCCCTAAGTGATGAGTAGTCCGATCAGGATTGTGGATACCCGGATTGCAAGGGCTTCTTCGGAAGTGCCTTCGGTTCTGTTCAAACCCGGAACAGACTTGTATGGTTGTATGTCTGACACTACAATTTGAGATATAAAACTAATCTCTATAAAATACATTTCTGCATGGTGGCGGAGAATTTATTCTCTTAGCTTAACACTCTTCTCTGAGACGTACGAGCTCGGAGGTTATGTAGTTGATAGTTATCAGTGATATACTCCCAAATTTGGTAGTGTGGCATGCTGAGTGCTGCTGTGTATCATTTGTTGATCAAAGCATGGCTTTGCTATAAAGTGTAGCTTTGTGGACGAGACTGCGTCAGGACCTCACACCCCGGAAATGGTCGAAACAGGAAAGATGCGGCAAGGTTATGAGGGTCGCGCCCTTTAGGGTGTGTCATTCCCTTCTGGAAAAGGGTGGGGTCATGGTATAGATCCCAGATACTTCATTCATGTGGTCACTGCAAATTTACTACTTTGTGATTGCTTTGTGGTTGTTGGATTAGAGGTACCTCGGATAAAGGTCCCAAAGGACCGGGGGATGGCACGCTCGTGTAGTAGTTACCTAGTTACAGAGGTAACCTGGCCTTGTGTTGGCAGAGAGCTGGTTAAGCTCTTGGGACGTCCCGCCAGAGGCGTACCCATGTGGCAGTAGGAAGTTCCTTAGCCCGACCATTTGTTGGAAATCTAATCTTCAATACGCGCCTTGTACGGTTTTTGTTGTAGTACTTGCCATTTACTTATGGCGGTTGCCACTATTTAGATGGTAGCTATAGTAAGGATAGTTCGGAATGTCTATGCTGGCTAGGATTAATATTATACTTTCGAAATGTTTTTCTGCACTATGCACTAGTAATAATATCAAAGAAATTTTCTCGTATCAAGCATATTTGACTATCATAAGGAGAAATCTCCTCCAATTCTGCATTTGCATTGTGTGTGGGGCGGGAGGCCTTATGGTAGATTCATTTTCTAAAAAGCATTGCGGATTTCAAATTTAAATTCTTTTGTTTGTTTTAAAGATAAATTGTTTTTGTTTGCTCATACCAGTCCCACGACTGACCTGGAGTTCATTGTTCCTTTCCTAAACTCTGGGTGCCTACAATTTTCCCACACCGGCAGTCTAAAGTTGGGTTTTTCAGATAATCGAATAGTAGGTGTAGATTCGATAGCTTTCAGCCTTAGGATTTGGTAATCGCATTTGGATCGAGTTTCTTCTCTTCATCTTGATTGGGAGTTCGAGCTATTTCTGGATTAGTGTCTTGGAAATGGAGATTACTGATACTGGAGTTCTTTCTTGAAGACCATATTGGAGATATTGTTCCTCTATTGGTGTTATATTTTCTTTCCGCTGCTATTGTCCTATATCATTTCTCTGATGTATATTGATATTCATTGTATCATTCAGTTGTATCAGATATTGTATCAAATGTTGTATATGATATATATACTATTCTTTTCTTCCACTGTGTTGTACTTAATGTGTTATAAGCTTCGGCGAACCAGATTCGATGTTTGGATCTGCAGCATTTGAATACGAGTGTCGTATTCGGTGTCGATTTTCGAAGGTCGAGTCAGGGTCGTTAGAATTGGTATCAGAGCTAAAGGTTGAAACTTTAGCTCAGGAGTATAACACATTAAGTAGCTCATTAGAGATAGGGTGAAGTATACCCTAGAATGAGTATATCCCTAAGATATCCATTCGAATGCCTCAGTAAATTCTCCTACTATCCACTGATAGTAAGTATGAGTGCAAGAAGAGGACGAGATATGGGATAGGGGAATACCACTACAAATGGTCAATACCCTGTAATAGCGGAAATAACTTTTCTCCTCAATCTCCTTTGATTTAATTTCGAATTCTTTGATTGCTTCGTGGCAGCTCAAGAAAGAAGTTTCGGTGTGATGGTGGCCCTACGAATCGTTGTAGAAAATCCTTACTTCGTATCTCTATCTGTTTCTTATCAGTTTTTCGTTTTAAACTCTAATGAATTTAAAATTTTAATTGAAATAAATTGGTTAACAAATATAAGGATAAATTTGAATTGTATCAATAAAATGATATCGGTTAAGACTAAATTTGAAATTCTATTGTAAAATTTGGTAAGTATCAAAAAGTCCAAAAGAGACAAGTTATATATACTTTGGAGTATTCCGACTTGAGTTTGGAATCCATATCTAGTGTTTGAGAATTATGGAAGATTAAATCCATCTATTTAATGTTTGGGTCTAGAAATATTCTACGAACGATTAGTTATCCCTTCGAACTAATCAATGCCATTGCATATTCGTAGACCGGTGGACCCGAGTATCTTGTGAAATAATTGTATGAGTTTGTTCTCATATTATTGATATTCTGATTTGGTAAGCCAAATGAAGAATAAATACTCGGTTGGATTTGGGAAGATATTTCTCTATCTTTCATCTTTTCTTTATTCCTAAAAATCAACCACGTCTAATTTGACACTTAATTTAATTTTGAAATTAAATTATGGAATTATTTGTGAATAAATTAGAAGTTTCCAGAATAAATAAATTTTTGATTATAAATAGAAATTTGATATGAAATTTAAGCATAAGTATCTTACAAATAAATATTGGATTTAGGGAAAATAAATGTACTGGGAATAAATAGAAATTTGATTTAGAATATAAGAATAAGTATTTTATAAACAAATATTGAATTTCAAAATAAAATGTATTAAAAATAAGATAGAAATTAAAAGCTTGAGATTAATAAAAAGTTAATGATAGTTTGTTTTCTAAATTTTTAATTATATTAATATTTGGAAGATGTAATAAATTTCAAAAGATTTAATTTTAAGATTTAATTATCTTATATAAATAATGTGACTATTTGTTAATATGAAATCAAAAATTTTAAATCCTTCTTTTCTTTTTAAAAGTTGTATAAAAAATAAAAAATAAATAATATATGAATGTAAATTGTATAAATATATAAGTATATAGATATGTTAAACTAAATTAAAGATTGAATGTGAAAAAAAGAAACAATGGAGATAATATTTTATTTGTGTAAATATAAATACAAAAGAAAACATAACACGTACATAAATAAAAGAAAAATGGGCTTATTTAAATGGGAAACAAATATAAAGTTATATTTAAGTGTCATTAACATGAAAATTTAAGGTGTTTAAAAAAATATAAACATGAGAAAACATATTACAAGATTTATAAATAAAGTAAAGGAAAGGGTTCAAGCATAAATTGTTTCATATTAACAAATTAATGAATAAGGGGTATGTTTATTTATAAGGTAAATATAATATGAAATCTATTTAAAATAATAAGATGGAGATGGAGTAAATAAATTTACATATATTGAGATCTCATGATTATCTTTTTATAAATGGCATTCCATATCATTGCTAGAATAAAATAATAAAATTAAAAAATTTAGAAAACTTTTCATCTCCCCATATTCAATTATTTATCTTCTCACCAAATCTGAAAGAACGGTAGAACAAAGATTATGTATTACAAATCTCAACACCCAAGAAAAAAATGATGAAAAGAGTATAACCAGGATATATCCAGATAAAACATCTTCTCTCTAAACCCTGGAAACAAAAAATACAAAAGAAATCACATCCTCGCAACAAAGAAAATATAAAGAAGATCAGATGCAGTTCCAAGGCTTTGCTTTTCTATTCAAAGTCAAGTGAGCAAACTTCAGATCGACAAATTTAATCAAAAGCCAGATTCAGAAGCAAACAACAAAGCTCAAGTCTGGAAATTCAAAGCAATTAAACTGAAGGAAGGAAAAAAAATCAAAGAAATTATGTAACAACCCGCATATTTATCGAGTTTACATTTAAATATTTTTATTTAAATATTAAATCGTTAATCGGATTTTGGTCCGAAAAACTACTTTTTGCAAACGGTCAAATTAGGACTCGAGACCACTTCCATTGAGTTCGAAATGTCGTTTACAACTTTTTAAGTATAAACATCGATAGGTTTGGAGTTAGTGAAATTTCACTAACTTTTCCCGCTTTGGACTTTGGGTTAGTTTAGCCTATTAAGCCCAAGTTCCAACCCTCTTCTCCTCACTCTTCATAAATTTCCTAACTAACTCAAGCTTTAGCATTAATGGTGAAGAGAATGGGAAATTAAAACTCCAAGCTCAAATTCAATTGCAACTCCATCATTCAACTCCAAATTCAAGTAGAAGATATTGGATTCAAGCTTTGGATTGCTTCTCCTTGCTTTCAAGCTTCATCTTCATAAATTTTAGTGCAAAGGTGAGATTTTTATCTCGCAATTCTAGCCTATAACTATATTGGACTGTTGGGAATGATTCCCCATCACTTTAGCATGTGCATTTGCATTTGGTTTGGATTGGATTGGCGAAAAACTCCAATTTTTAGCGTTTTTGACAAAAAACTGCAGTTAGGTCGCACTGCCTCGGAGTTAGGTCGTTCTGGCCTTAAGTCGTTTCTGGCCATCGCTAAGTCGTCCACGAGTTAAGCCTAAGTCGTAAGTCGCGCGCGTTGAAAAGTCACCGCCTTTGTATTTCTGTTCGCCTGTGTTGAGTCGTTCACGAGTTAGAGTGCTAAGTCGGCTGCGAGTTAAGAGTTAAGTCGTTCGTGTGTTATCTCGTAAGTCGTCTCCGACCTAAGCTCCAGTAAGTCGTTCGTGTGTTATCTCGTAAGTCGTCTCCGACCTAAGCTCCAGTAAGTCGTTCGCGTGTTATCTCGTAAGTCGTCTCCGACCTATGCTCCACTAGGTCGTAGGTCGTATCCGACCTAAGCCTCTCTAAGTCGCGAATTGTTAAGTCGGCTGTCCTTAAGTCGTTCGACCCCACTAAGTCGTAGGTCGCCTCCGACCTTACCCTTAGCTCGTATGACCTGTTTGTTAAGTCGGCTGTCCTTAAGTCGTTCGACCCCACTAAGTCGTAGGTCGCCTCCGACCTTACCCTTAGGTCGTATGACCTGTCATCCACTAGGTCGCGCCACTTAGGTCGTATCCCTTAGGCCGCGAACTCTTTAGGTCGTTAGACCTCATTTTGCTTTAGGTCGTAAGCCGCTTGTCTTCACTTAGGTCGTACCGTGACGGGGCGCTGCCCCCTGGACCCCCGCGACCTTACCGGGCAGGTCGAACCCCGTATAACTCTGCGTAGGCGATCCTATCTGAAGAACATTCAACCGAACTTCCTGAGCTGATTTCCTTGGATTTTATTCGCATCTCCGTATGCGATTTTTGTGACTGATTGTTTCTACACTTACTTATGTGTTTTGTCACTTTATAATATAAAGGTTTCAATACTAGTAGTAAATATCAAAACTCTTTTAACAAACAATTTCAACTCTATTTTTAATAACAAAGCTCTTTTCTTAAACCGTTTTCCAATCTATTAGTATATACAAGCCTTTACCTCACTCGGATGAGAAATCTAATTAAACGACTTAGTAAAACAAGTGGTATGAAACGCTTGCGTTCACTTCGTCGGTTAATTCTTGGACTTGTTCGATTGAACCTCTTATGACAATTTTATTAGTGAAGATTTACAGTTTGTTCGTAAATATTGAAGTTAAGCAAGTGGTTATGGGACATGAAGCTAAACTTCTATATTTACTAGCTTAGTGTAATTGACACTTCTCGTTGATCTTGATGATCGCTCTATGAATTAGACTAGCAATTGCGCGATGTCTCTTTCATTGCAAGGTTAGACTAGACACCACTTGTGTGATTCCATTCACACATACCTTTCTGCTTTTTGGTTAGTCTTGACCTCATTCTGTGTGATTCCACTCACACATGTGGGGTAGCTCCCCATGGTCTTCGGACCGTCATGTGATAGGCCTCTTTCCCTTTTTATGATTTCTGGATTTCTCGTGTTGATTTCTGGAATTTGTGTCATTGACTTGTTATGAGTACAAGTTTAGGGTATGATGCCCCCTTCGAATCTTTGAGAAGATTCTTGTGATATTGATTATCTCTTATTGATTGATCTTCTGTTGATCATTATTTACATACTTATAGCGGTATGTCGTTATGGATGTTTATGTTTATGCCATATCTTTTATGTTATATCATGTCATCTGATATTTATAGCTAGACTGATCCGTTTATTATTTTCTTAAATAATACTCGGATCAGACCGAGATGTTACAGGTGCTTCTGCTTGACTTCCTCCCAGGGATTCATCACTCTGACTTTTGGCTAACTGTTTAGATTAGCAGTTTTTGCTGTATACACTTGAGATATAGACTCATAGTTGTATTCTTTTGTATAGCACGTGTTGCTATTCTTTTGTATTATCGTGGATCTTATTGACCACTGCTCTGATGTACACTTTCATGTGTTAGTTATATATTCATATCTTCTTCCGCCTTTGTGATATGGATATCTGTGACTGATTTGTGATATGATTATTTCTATGTTTGTTTCCGAAGATTATTTATAGCCACCGTGTGATAAGCTATTACATGGATGGTCGCTCCTCAACAGCCTTATTCTCCGTGCTAGTTGACAGCACTTCTCCGGAGTGTTCTTGGCTAGCGTGGGTATAGAGGTGGGGCGTCACAGCTTGGTATCAGAGCCAAACTTCGGAACAATGTAGAATAACTTAACAAGGATCATCGTCCTAGGTCTATCTTAGGAGTCATACCATAGGATTAATTTGAGTCTTCGTACCGACTCATCCTATTTCCTTTATGATTCCTTGTTTTATCTATCAAGATTGCTTGATGTTCATTGGTAAATAACCTTCTTCCTTCTCTTCTTTCTTTCTTTAAGGAAGAGAATGTCTAGACCAGGCCGTCCCAGAACTGGATCATCTGGTGCTGCTCCTCCGGATGGAGTTTTTATGACTGCTCAACAGCTTCTTGATTTAGTAACTAATGCTCAAGCAGCTGGAGCTAACCCGGAACCTACTCACCCAAAGTCGGGATTTGCACGCTTGTGCAGCGATTACACCAACTTGGGTGGGAAGCCCTTCAAAGGTTCGGAAAATATCATCGAGGTCCAGGCTTGGTTAAAATCATGCGATCGAATCTTTTCTCGCATGAATCTTATCGATCTCCACCGCGTTCAGGTGGCTTCCAGCATGCTCCAAGAGAGAGAGCATTGGACTGGTACGAACTCCTTATTTCAGAAATTAATGAAGCGGATCTCACCTGGGAGCAATTTCAGGGACGCTTCGAGTTAAAGTTTGTACCAGAAGCTGGGAAGGTAAGCTTGGCTCGACGTTTTATAGACCTTGTTCAAGGTCAATCCTCTGTGACTGATTACGTCGCAGCCTTCGAGTCGCTTTCCAAATATGGGGTTGAATACATCAACACCCCATTGAAGAAGAACCAGAGGTTCGTTTATGGCTTAAATAAGAGTCTTAAGAAGCCACTGCTCCTGAAACTAGAAGTCGCATTTGATCAACTCGTCGATATCGCTCTTCGTCTTGAAGAGGCTGATAGAGAGAGTGATGTTGAAGTGGAAGGCGCTAAACCAAACTTCAACAACAAGAAGAGGCCAAACAAATTCAAGGGTCCTTATCCCAACAAAAAGGGTAAGCAGGCAACCCCTGTGGCAAAGTATCCTTCTCCTAGTGGTGCGAGTTGCTTCAACTGTGGGTCTGGGGATCATTATGCGAATAAGTGCTCTAAGCCCAAATCTTGTCGCTATTGTAAGAGCCCAGATCACTTTATACATCAATGCCTCAAACGTAAAAGCAGGAATGAGGGAAAGTTAAATGTGGCTCAAGCCCCTGGCAACACATCTCGTGGCCAAGGTATTTCTCATTCCATTCTTGATGGTATTATTTTATTTCATGATCAACCTATTAGAGTTCTCTTTGATACGGGTGCATCCCATTCCTTTATATCAAAGGAACTGGTAGACACTTTTTCCTTAAGTGTTACTGCATTGACGACTTCTTTAAAAATTGCGAATCCTGTTGGTGGATCCGCAACTCTTAGTTTGCTTTGTAAAGATGTGGAGATTATTTTATGTGATTTTTCTTTCCTAGCCGATTTGCATGTCATGCGTTACTTAGGCTTTGGAATAATTTTGGGAATGGATTGGCTTAACCGTTATCAAGCCCATATCCTATGTCCTGAGCGGACTATTCATCTCCGACATCCACAATCTGTTAAACATATTTCTGTTAATCTTAAAGATTCAGAATCATGTTTGGTGGCATCTTTATATTCTTTAAATCCTCGTGATAACGATGATGATGATGAAGATGATATTATTTCTTGTATTCATGTTGTTCGTGAATTTTCCGACATATTCGAGCCCGTTTTAGGTTTACCACCTAAACGAGCAATTGAGTTCAGAATTAATCTTGTTTCTGGAGCTCAACCTATTACTCGTCCTCCTTATCGCATGTCCAATAAGGAAAATGAGGAGATGCGTAAACAATTATCTGAGTTGGAGACGAGGCAATTTATTCGCTCTAGTTCCTCGCCTTGGGGAGCTTCGGCTATTTTCGTAAAGAAATCCGATGGTACTCTGAGGCTCTGCGTTGATTATCGCAAGCTTAACGATCTTACTATTAAAAATAAATATCCTTTACCTCGGATTGATGATCTATTCGATCAGCTTAGTGGTGCTAAGGTCTTTTCACAATTGGACTTGGCTACCGGTTTCCATCAGCTTCGTATCGCTGAGGATAGCATTCCGTTGACATCATTCCGTACTCGATATGGATCTTATGAATGGCTTGTTATGCCATTTGGGTTAACGAATGCTCCAGCTTATTTCGTTGACCTCATGAATCGAGTTTTCAAAGATTTCCTCGATCGGTTTGTTCTCATATTCATTGATGATATTCTTGTGTATTCAAAAACCGAGGAGGAACATGAGAAACATCTTCGGATTGTATTGGAAACACTTAGGAGTAATCAATTAAAGGCGAAATTTTCTAAATGCCACTTTTGGCAATCTCATGTGAAGTTTCTCGGTCATATTATTTCCGAATCCGGGATATCTGTGGATCCTTCAAAGATTGAAGCGATTCAAGATTGGAAGAGACCGGAGAGTGTGACAGAGATTTCAGATGACTAGGTTTTGAAGCCTAACGTGCTCGTATGGGTCGAAATTCAATTGGGAAGAGTGAAGCAAAATCTGCATGGTCAGGGGTTTCGCGAGGTCAGGGATGACTCGCCAGTGATGACAGTAATGGTCGATGATGGCCGGATTGATGGTGCACGTGCACCATGGAGAGGTGATATCAGTAATCTATTGTAGGAAGAAGTAGAAGAAAGAAACCCGAAGTTTTCGTCGTTCATGCTCGGGAAAGATTTTTGTTGGCTCTGGGTTGATAGTTTGGGCTTGAGTCAATTTTGCTGTTCCAGATTTTAAAAGTAAAGAAAAGGTTTAACAAGTTTTAAGTTTTATAAAAACCAGATTTTAAATTTAAAATAAATCTAGTTTAAATATCTCTCTTACATAATTTTTTATATATATTATAATTGTTTTCTTTAACATTTGATTAAGAGGTTATGTAATTTGTTTAATTTAAATTTTGTTAAGTTAAATTGACAGGTTATTTTAAAACTTAAAACAAAATGAAATTAATCAATTGAATAATATATATATATATATATATAATGTTTTAAATTGCTGCTTGATTTTAAAGCCTTATGTTAATTTATGGGATAAATTAATTTAAGAAATTAACTTGAGAATAATTAATTAATTTAAGATTAATAAATTAATGAAAGTGATTAGGGATAATCATTCACTGAAATTAATTAAGGATGAATAATTAATGGTTAAAGATGATTAAGTGATTAAGAATAATCTCTTATTGTAATTTATTTAAAGAATAATTAATCAATGTGATTAATTAATTAAGATAATTAATTTGAGGATAAATTAATTTATTTAAGACTAACTAATGAAAGTGATTAGGATAATCACTTGTTGTAATTAATTAAGAATGATTAATTAAATGATAATTAATTAAGAATTAATTAATGTAATTTATTAGGATAATTAATTAATGAATAATTAAGGATTAATTATTTAATGATTAAGGTTAATTGATTATTAATAAAGATTAATTAATTTATTATTAAAGGTTAATTAATGAATGATTAAAGGATAATTAATTAAAATTATTTGTGATTAATTAATCAAGATTTGATAATTATTTGAAATTAAAATTAAATTAATTAAGGTTTGAACCATTAATTGATCCTACTTATAAATATTGCATGCTTGGATTGTTTGTATTGTATGAGATGCCTTGAGTTGATTGTCCTATCTGATCAATGATATTTTGTTCTGTGGATTGAGCTGTGTATAATTTATTCATTTATTTGTGACACATTTGTATCTTATCTGTGAATCTGCGAATGAACAAATGAACGATAAGCGTTATAGATTATACCGCTTATCGATATTGATATGATTGAATTTGTGATGATTGATATTGTTGCACTATTGTGTAAAACCCCTGAACCACACTTATACACACACAAATATGGATTGCACGTGGAAATTGGTTAAGTCACAGTTTTTTGAAATAGTTTTAAAATTGAATTTTTGAATCCAAATGATTTTGTAAATGGATTTGGTTTATAGTAAAAAGCATTTGAAAAGGAATTTCAAAGATTAAAGTTATTTTTTTGTATAACTTAATTTAGTTTTTGGATTTGATTTAAATTTGAATTCAAAAATTTAAAATTGAATTCTATTTATGATTTAAAGGGTTACACATGTTTATATGTGTTTTAAACCATTTCAAATGTGTTGTTTTGGGAATTTAAATCTATCCCAAAGACTTTAACTTGTATAAATGAAATCAGATTTTTTCGAAATAAAAACTATTTTTTTTTCAAATAATAAAAGCTTTCACATAAGAAATGAACTTCAAATTTATGTTAAAAGGATTTCAAGTCTGAAATGAAAATGGTTTTCCAAGTTCTGAATAAATCTTTGGAAACGGGTTTGAAAGGTATAAGTTAAATCTTAATTTAAAGATTTAAAAGAGTCAATACAATTGAAATGGGAATTGTTTTGAAAATCTATGAATGGATCTTTGTGAAACTGGGTGAACTTTGTGAAATGAATCCTTTTGTTTAAAAGATTTGGAAATGGTAATTTGTTTAAACCATTCGAAAAAAGGTTTTGGGTTATTAAAAGTTGTGACTTAACTGAAATCCCATATCCATATGTTTTTAAATATTGCGCTCACTATTCGGTTTAGCCGGGAGAGGACCTTGTGCCATATAACCCATTCCGAATAGTGATACGATGTTATGGATTGCATTTAAAGACCGGTGTTGAAGACCGGGTATTGGCGAGAACGATAGGATAACCTATCGATTGTCTCTGCACCGAGTAGCTATGGTATAGAGATTCCCTAAGTGATGAGAAGTCCGATCGGGATTGTGGATACCCGGATTGCAAGGGCTTCTTCGGAAGTGCCTTCGGTTCTGTTCAAACCCAGAACAGACTTGTATGGTTGTATGTCTGACACTACACTTTGAGATATAAAACTAATCTCTATCAAATACATTTCTGCTTGGTGGCGGAGAATTTATCCTCTTAGCTTAACACTCTTCTCTGAGACGTACGAGCTCGGAGGTTATGTAGTTGATAGTTATCAGCGATATACTCCCAAATTTGGTAGTGTGGCATGCTGAGTGCTGCTGTGTATCATTTGTTGTTCAAAGCATGGCTTTTGTATAAAGCGTGGCTTTGTGGACGAGACTACATCAGGACCTCACACCCTGAAAATGGTCGAAATAGGAAAGATGCGGCAAGGTTATGAGCGATGCGCCCTCTAGGGTGTGTCATTCCCTTCTGGAAAAGGGTGGTGTCATGGTATGGAGCCCAGATACTTTACTCATGTAGTCACTACAAATCTATTGCTTTGTGATTTCTTTGTGGTTGTTGTATTAGAGGTACCTCGGATAAAGGTTCTAAAGGACCGGGTGATGGCACGCTCATGTAGTAGTTACCTAGTTATAGAGGTAACCCGGCCTTGTGTTGGCCGAGAGCTGGTTAAGCTCTCAGGACGTCCCGCAAGAGGCGTACCCATGTGGCAGTAGGAAGTTCTTTAGCCTGACCATTTGTTGGAAATCCAATCTTCAATACGCGTCTTGTACGGTTTTAGTTGTAGTACCTGCCATTTACTTATGGTGGTCACCTATGTTTAGATGGTAGCTATAGCAGGCATAGTTCGGAATATCTAAGCTGGCTAGGATTAATATTATACTTTCGAAATGTTTTTCTTCACTATGCACTAGTAATAATATAAAAAGAAATTTTCTCGTATCAAGCATATTTGACTATCATAAGGAGAAATCTCCTCCAATTCTGCGTTTGCATTTTGTGTGTGGTGGGAGGCCTTATGATAGTTTCATTTTCTAAAAAGCATTGTGGATTTCAAATTTAAATTCTTTTGTTTGTTTTAAAGATAAACTGTTTTTGTTTGCTCATACCAGTCCCATGACTAACCTGGAGTTTATTGTTCCTTTCCTAAACTCTGGGTGCCCACAATTTTTCCACACGCGCAGTCTAGAGTTGGGTTTTTTAGATAATCGAATAGTCGGTGTAGATTCGATAGCTTTCAGACATAGGATTTGGTAATCGCATTTGGATCAAGTTTCTTCTCTTTATCTTGATTGGGATTTCGAGCTATTTCTAGATTGGTGCCTTGGAAATAGAGATTACCGGTACTGGATTTCTTTCTTGAAGACCATATTGGAGATATTGTTCTGCTGTTGGTGTTATATTTTCTTTCCGATGCTATTGTCTTGTATCATATCTCTGATGTATATTGATATTCATTGTATCGTTCAGTTGTATCAGATATTGTATCAAATATTATATATGATATATATACTATTCTTTTCTTCCGCTGTGTTGTACTTAATGTGTTAAAAGCTCTGGCGAACCAGATTCGACGTTGGGATCTGCGGCATTTGAATACGAGTGTCGTATTCGGTGCCGGTTTTCAAAGGTCGAGTCAGAAAGTCGTTAGATCTTGTTTAAAGGAAAAAGGAACCCCTTCGTAAGCTATTATAAAGTCCCTTTCGAAAGCATGGCTTTCGACTATGTTGAAAGATTTAAGTAAAACAAAGCGGGAATTTAACTTTAGAAAACAGGCTAAGGTTTCGACTTTATAGGGAATCAACTCCGTCGAAAACCTTTCAAGAACTAGGCAGGCATTTATCTTTTTTAAACTGAATCTTGGTTTCGACTCTGACGAAAGCATAGCTTTCGACACCCTACCTTCCGTTATTTACCAATTCATTTCGTACCAATTCTATTGATACCATGTGCCTTGGTTCCAACAATGTGGATTTCGACAGAGATGGTTTCAACTAAGGCACGGAGGTAAAGGAGTCGAAAGGTGCCTCCGAAATTGGTGGAACCTCCTTTTTCTGAAACGATGTCTTATAGCTAAACATGGTAATTGCTTTATAACTAACCTGCTAGTTGTAACTCCTTGATTGACTACTTCAAAACTTTTCAAGTACTTTATCATTAATAACTGCCATATTGATTAGATTTAAATCAAATCATTATAACGTTAAACCCTCCTATATGACAAAACCAATATTTATAGAAAAGTCCCTCTTTTAATATAATTTATTTGCTTAATAAATAATCTAGGATAAAATCAGGAAATTATTGTCAAGTACAAAATTTCTCAACATTTTAGCTTCAAAGACAGACCTCCAGCATTTTTGCCTGAAGGACAACTTTCTTTAGGTATCAGTTTTTAGTTATTGATAGCAGTTTTTATGTATCAGTTTGTAGTTATCCGTAGTAGTTTTTAGGTATCAGTTTTTAGTTCGATAGCAGTTCTGGAAGAATGTTTGTCCTTGTGAATAATTTTGGAAGAATGTTTGTCCTTATGATTAGTTTTTAGGAGAATGTTTGTCCTTATGGTTGAACTATTGAGATCGTATCCTTGAGGCTAAAAATATACAAATTTTTATCCTTTAAATCAATTCTCCAGGAAAAAATCCCCAAACATCACATAAAATCTCTTTCATCGTATAATTAACATATCAAAATTCTGGACCCAAATTTCTTCCTAAAATACTTGAAGTAAATTTTAAACCCAATTATATCATATTTTCCTTTAGAAAATCGTAATAAATTTTCTATAGCTTGGAAAATTCTGAAAACCAAAACTCATCTCCAAAATCATGTATTATTCAACGTGAAATTTTTCCACGGCATTCGAAAATCTAAAACCCTTGGTTTGCCCTTAAAACCGAGCAAATCCATATGTATATGAAATAAAGTAATTCAATCATAACATAATTCAAGCATATCACCATCCGTGTCATTATAAAAACAAATTTAAACATAAATCCAGAAACACATAATCGTAGAATAACATAGAGATGGTATAAAATTATTATCCACCTTAGATTTTGATAAGGAATGTGATTTTTTGTTGCTTAATTCTCCCTAGCCCTAATACGTAGTTTAAGATTGTAATCTTCCTCTTTTCCTTCATGTTAATGGCCGGCTCTTAGGGTTTTTGCGTTTTATTTTTGGTTTGAGAAAAGTGAACGTGAATGGACAATAGTGAGAAATGTATTGCCATGTAAAATAAAGAGACTATTTTACTAATATGCCCATGTGTGAACTAATTATCCTTTAAACCAATTAAAGCCCATTTATTTAACTATTAAGCACGAACCTTTTACATAGTTTATTCAAATCTTAATCCCCTTATCATCATTATTCTATTTAATTTATCTAATTAAATTTTCCTAAATAATGTTATCAAAATTAGGGATGTTACGGGCTCCCTCTTTAGAGAATTTTATCCTTGAAATTCAATAAGAATAAATAGTAAACATAGCAATCATCTATAACAACACCTGACAACCATACTAGTCTAACTAACTAGACACTATCTATATAAATTTAATATAGACATACCCTTAAAGTAGATCAGGATAAGTATCTCTAATCATGTCCTCTTCCTCCCAAATACAGTTCTTCTCGTTGTCGCTCCACTGAACTTTCACTAACTCGACTGCCTTGTTCCTTAATTTTTTCTCATCTCTAGATACAAGCCGAACTGGTTGTCTAACAATAGACAAATTAGGCTCTACCACTAAGTCATCCAAGCCTATTGGAGGAATAATAGTCTTTGGATCATGCACATATTTGCGATGATGTGATACATGAAATACATTATGGACCCTTGCCAAGCTGCTCCGCAACTCTATTCTGCATGTAAGCTTTTCAATCCTCTCTATAATCTGGAGTGGACCAACATATCATGGGGCTAACTTCCCTGACTTTCCAAATCGTATCACAACCTTCGTTGGTGATACCTTAATGATAACCTTATCTTCAACTGAGAATTCTAGGTTCTTACGCCTTTTATATGCGTAACTCTTCTATTTGGACTGAGCTTCCTTCATCCTTCTTCGAATTGAATCAATCTTTTCTAAGGCCCCTTTAACCAAATCTGGACCTAAGACTAATCTGTCTCCAATCTCCAACCAACATGCTAGTGATTTGCATGGTCTTCCATACAAAACTTCAAATGGCTCCATTCCTATACTAGTCTAGTAGCTAAGGAAAACTTAACCAAATATAGGTGATCCTCCCAAGATCCACCAAAGTCTAATACACAAGCTCTCAGTAGATCCTCGAGTATTTTGTTGGCTCTCTCTGTTTGCCCATCTGTCTGAGGTTGATACGCCATACTCATATTAAGCTTGACACCCATCACTTCCTATAGACTCTTCCAAAATTCACTAGTGAATAAAGCATCTGTGTCACTAACTATATTACTAGGAACTCCATACAATCTAACTATGTTCTTCAGGAACAACTTAGCTAAAACATGTGTCGTTTTGGTTGACTCAACTGGAATGAAATGGGCACTCTTAGTCAATCTATCCACTATAACTCATATACTTTCATTACCTCTATTTGACCTTGGCAACCCGTCTATAAAATCGATAAATGTCGAATCCCATTTCCAAACTGGAATCTCTAAAGACTGAAGCAACTCACTCGGTTTATGGTGTTCAGCTTTCATATATGACAATTTACAAACTGCCTAACCTACAAGCCAACATCCCTCTTCATGCCTTTCCAGTAGAAGCTCCTCTTCATATCTTGATACATCTTGGTTTCTCCAAGATGAATCATAAACTTAGATCGATGACATTCTCCAAGAACTTCCTTCTCAAGGCCTCCACATTCGGAACGCACAACCATCCCTTATTTCTTAGCCATCCTTTCTGGTCAACGTTAAAATCTTTTATATCATTGATCTCTGTTCCAACCTCTAGTCTTCTGATCCTTCAGCTAATATTGGATCCTCCTTCTGAGTAGAAGTAATTTTCTCAATCAATACTGGTCAAACTTCTAAACAAGACAACCTGGCGGAATTCTGACTAGAACTAGCGGTTGATCTTAACTGCACATCTCAACTGACTAAAGATTTTATACCTTTCCACTCTGCCAACATAGCTAACACCACATTCTGATGTTTCTTACTAAGAGCATCAGCCACTTTATTACCTTTTTCTGGTGTATATTCTATACCGAAATCATATGCAGCTAAAAGCTCCAGCTACCTCTGCTGCCTCATATTCAACTCCTTCTGAGAGAATAAGTAACATAAAGACTTATGATAGGTGTACAATTCAAATCTCTCCCCTAAGAGATAATGTCTCCAAATCTTCAATGCAAAGATCATCTCTGCCAACTCCAAATCATAAATAGGATATCTAACTTCATGCGGTCTATGCTGCCTAGATGCATAGGCAATGAATTTACCATTCTGCATCAACACTGCTCCTAATCTAGTTCCACATGCATCAGTATACACCACCAATCCTTAGTTTCCATTTGGAAACCAATCGATGAGATGATTCAGTTGCGGGACGTTTGGAAAAAGGCGCAGACTGGAACTGTTATGTAGGCTTTTGTCTACTAACATAGGTGCATTGATTAACAAATGCTTTAACTTAAGGAATGTCTCCTTACATTTGTCGGCCAAACAAATCTCGCTTCCTTTATGGTTAGCTTAGTTAAAGGTGTTGTTATCCATGAGAAATCCTTAATTTATCTCTGGTAGTAGCCAGCAAGTCTAAGAAAACTCCTGATCTCAGCCACCGTCTTTGGTCTCTTCCAATTATTCGCGGCTTCGATCTTTTCTAGATCGACTTACAATCCTTTCTCTGAAACCATGTAACTAGGAAATTTTACCCCTTTCTTCCAGAAATGAAACTTAGTATACTTCGCCTTTAGGTGATTCTGCCTCAGCGTCTCAAGTACCACTCTAAGATGAACTTCATGCTCTCTCTCATCCCTAGAGTAGACTATAATGTCATCTATAAACAACAACACAAACCTATCCAAATACTCTCGGAAAACTCAGTTCATCAAATCCACAAAGAAGCAGGTGCATTTGTTAATCCAAATGGCGTCACCAACCACTCATGTGAACTATACCTAGTTCGAAATATTGTCAAAGGAACACCGTCCTCCACCACTCTTAACTAATGGAAACCTGTCGCCAAGTCTAATAGAGAAAACACTCTGGCTCCACTCAATTGATCAAACATATCATCTATTCATGGAAAAGGAAGCTTATTCTTAATTGTCCTTTCGTTTAACTTGCGATAGTTAATGCACATCCTTAATGATCCAATTGGTTTCTTTACGAATATCACGGCCGCACCTTAAGGCGAACTACTTGGTCTAATAAAACTCCTTCCTTCTAGATCCACTAGTTGCACCTTCAATTCCTTCGTCTCAGTTAGTTTCATCCTGCTAGGTGGTCTACTTATAGGTTTAGCTCCTGGTATAAGATCTATTCTCAACTCTAGAGCTCTTTTCGGGGGCAGTCTAACGATTGGCTCAAAGACATCTGCAAACTCTCTTACTCCGAACTTGACTTAACTCATTTCCTACTTCCATAGCATTAAGCATAGCACTAACACTCCGACCAGTATTCTCTATTGAGAATATCACTCGGTTATGACTATTAGGGTGTCTAAGTGATATTTCCCTATCCTGAAAAAATATTCTAGCGTCATACCTACTCAACCAATCCATACCCAAAATGATCTTGAAATCTATGAAATCAATAACATACAAACTGCATGCAAATTTATAACCCAACAAATCAAGTTTTAATTAGTCACATCTTAACCCTAGAGTTGCATATCCTTCAATTGGATTCGCAAACCTTAAGGAAGTAACAAGGTAGGTGGGTTCCAAGCATAATCTATCAACCAAACACTGAGATATAAATGAATGTGATGCACTGGTACCAAAAAGTACTCCAAATAGAATACTTTAAATAAAAAGCCTACCTTCCATCTCAGTCTTTCCTTTATCAGTTGTAGTAGGCCTAGTTGGTCCCATACCAAAAACTTTTCCTTTGTCCTCCCTAACTGCCTCTGGACACTTATTCTTGTAATGCCCAACTTGATCGCAGTTGAAGCTTAATGCAGCTTTCTTATCATTTCTTGACTGACATTCATTAGTAAAGTGACCCTTCTTATCACATTTATAGCAAACTACCTTAGACTTTGACTTCTTAGTAGTATCTCCAATTTGGGCTCCCTAATTTTTACAGAACTTCCTTTTCTTCCTCTGAGAACCCTGAGTTTCCACTGACTTCTCTCTAGCTAAATTGGCAAGTAACTCCTTATGGTGAATGGCCATCTCCACCACTATATTACAAGGATCACGTGTTAGAAATGCGGATTACGGATCTTAAGGCTAGGATTAGCACTAGAGGGGAGTGAATAGTGTTTATAAAGAATTACTAAATCTTTTTGAGTTTATGTTAATTTAGACACAGATGTATGCAATCTGCAGATACAGGGATAATCACAGAAACAAACACAGATGCAGAAATAAAATAAAAGTCGTAAAGGAAAGAGCACACCGGATTTTATACTGGTTCGGAGTTACCCTACGTCTAGTCCCGCACACAAGTACGGATTTCCTTTCAAAAGCAATTGTACAATTACACCCTCGATTTCAAGGCTGCGAGGTACACCCTCCAGAATTTCAATCCTTTGGGTAGAGATACTTGATTTCCGAGCCACAAGTTTACCCAATTGTTTTACCAAGGCTACAATCACACCTTTTCTCGCTTGATTGATTTTCAAGGCCACAATCACACCTTTTCTCACTTATTATATTACAAAGAAGCTTATGACTCTTAATAGCACTGAGAATCTTGTTGAGATAGTGATAGAGAATCAAACTAAAAGTAATCGAGTATGATTCAATATTGATTTCGGCAAAGTAATGGTAAGAATATGTATTAAGAAATGTGGAAGAAGAAGAGGAGTGAAAAACCAGAAAATCTGATGTTAAATTCATTGAAACTAATCCATATTTATAGAAGAACAATAACCATGTCCATTCATAAAGAGTTATGGCGAATAGACACTTCTTTTGAAATTTAAATTTTTAACTCAACTGACACCATGTCGACACGGTCACCATAGGCATGTCGACATCCCAAAGCAATTTTTGATGATTTGATTTTCTTTGAAAATAACATTTATCTTATATAAAAACCATTTTAAACTTTTTTAATATACTTGACTATAGTTAAAATACATAAGTAAATATAGAGAATAATTATATAGAATTTAACTATAATTTTATATTTAAATCTTAAGTATAAATATTTAAAAGTTAAATATGTTATTTTAAAGGATAGTATAAAATCAGGAGTAATTTGATTTTGAAATTAAAGATAATTTTGAGGCTAAAATTATTTAAAATCATGATTGAGGTTTTTGAAGCTTTGAAAAGGAAGGTTTTGAAAACATTTTGAAAACAGGATATAATTTTGAAAAATCATTTTTGAATAAAAAAGTTTGCGGATACAAAACAATGTTCCACTAGATTTTTCGTGGGTTCCATCCTACTTAGGGTTCCATCCCTTTAACAGGCTCGAAGTGGATTCCATTCCACGAATAAATTGGATTTTAAGATGTCAGTGCTTTTCTACAAGTTTTAACAAAAATTTCTAATAAAAATACTTATCCTTGAAATCTTGAACTCTTGATAATCTGTATACTCATGAGTCTTCTATCTCGATATCTTGAATCTCTATACTGTACAGTCTTCATTCTTGGTACCTGCATGATGAAATTCTGCATATACATATATATTTAAACTTATAATGTTATTATTTATATTTTATAATCTATTCTAAGGTTGTTGTCATCAAAACCATCATCTCACGGACTAACAATCTCCCCCTTTTTGATGATGACAACCTTTGTTTATAAAATATTACTTCTATCTTAA
Organism: Allium cepa; assembly: GCA_030765085.1. Classification (NCBI taxonomy): domain Eukaryota; kingdom Viridiplantae; phylum Streptophyta; class Magnoliopsida; order Asparagales; family Amaryllidaceae; genus Allium; species Allium cepa. Next base: position 492,772,245 of record CM060942.1, read on the forward strand.
TAACTCCCCCTAAAACTAATAACTCCCCCTTAATCTTGCCTAATTACCCTATTTTATATTTCTCCACCTTTTTCATCAACAAAAACAAACTCTAAACTTTATAACTCCAAACTATATAACTCCAAACTATATAACTCTCCCTAATTCTAATATTCTATGTGATTATAATGATAGTGTTATCATAAATAATCAACACTTAGATCTAATAATAAATCTAATCCTAAATTACTAACTATCTTAAGTATATAATAACCGTATAGTTATATGTATTAATAAGAAGAACACATATAAGAACACAATTAATTTATTAATCATATAGTTGTATGTATATTTTTCGTTGTAAACGTAAGAAGGAATAAACAACAATGGTAAAGAAAGAGAAGAAACTAAAATGTGTTTTTAAACATAGGAGATCTATGAATCAAACAGTTTGGATAGTGGAAACAGAAATTTCCACGTTGTTCGACAAGATTCCCATTCTTGTCAAAACACACTTCTCCAACACACACGACTTGGTCATCATCCTCCGCGTGCGCTTCTTCCATAGGTTCTTCTTCTACTTCGCTGACCTCTTGATTGAATGAAGAATCTTTATCAATCAAGATAGGGTTGGCTTGATTATCCATTATAAATTTTTGCAAATTCCTAAGAATCTTGCCTTGCTTCGCTTGTTCATTTGCTATATGGAGTTGAATCACTTGAATTTCAGTCATCATCTGAAGTGCATCCTTCAGAGAGTCCTCTATTTTAGTTACATGAACGAGAGTAGTACGTTGAAATGGACCAGAAGTAGGAGAGGGGAATGAAAAGGTTGATTTTATGTTTGATTTGGAAGAAGAAGCCACGATTTTATTTATTTCAGAAGTAAAAATATAGAGAGAACAGAGAGAATGATCAAAAATTCGAAAATAAGAAGAATATATAACCAATTTTTTGAATTTTGGTGGGAAAAGAATTTAAAAAGGAAAAACATTGCATGTCGACATGGGCATATGGGGGATGTCGACATGGTTCTTTTTATTTTTACTATTTGATTTATTTTAATGTTAATTATTAATTATACTTTGTTATTTATATTTTATATTTCAGTTATAGAACAAATACCTAATTCTCTTCTAAATTTAGTAAATATTGATTCATTTAAGGGTTTTGTTAAGATATCAACAATTTGATTCTCAGAATTGATATAAACGAGAATAACTACTTCCTTACTTATATTATCTCTGAGAAAATGATGTCTGACATCAATATGTTTAGTTCGAGCATGTTGCGTAGTATTTTTGGATAAATTTATTGCACCAGTATTATCACGATAAATTGGTGATTTTGAGATATTTAAACCATAATCTTTTAAAGTTTTTGCATATATATTACTTGAGAACAAGCCAAAGCAGCAGAAATATACTCTGCTTCAGTTGTTGACAAAGAAACTGTGTTTTGCTTTTTATTAAACTAGGAAACCAGAGAATGCCCCAAAAAGTGACAAGTTCCACTTGTACTTTTTCGGTTTGATTTAGATCCAGCATAATCAGCATCACAGTAAGATATTAAGTCAAAAGAATCATTTTTAGGTTAAAATAAGCCATAATCAGATGTGTGTTTAACATATCTTATGATACGTTTTAAAGCTTTTAAGTGGGTCTCTTTAGGTTGGGATTGATATCTGGCGCATAGACAAACACTGCATGATATCAGGTCTATTAGCAGTAATATAGAGTAGTGATCCAATCATTTCTCTATATATTTTTTTATCTACATCTTTCGAGAGATCTTCCTTACTAAGGTACTCATTGGTTGCCATGGGAGTGGGTTTTCTACTCGCAATAGTCAAACCAAATTTACTAATTAGGTCTTTAGCATATCTTTCTTGACCAATAAAGATACCATTATCTAATTGTTTTATTTGTAATCCTAAAAAGAAATTTAATTCACCCATATGACTTATCTCAAGCTTTTTTGTCGTTATTTCAGAAAATTCTTTATTCATTTCAAAATTAGTTGATCCAAAAATGATATCATCTACGTAAACTTGTACTAGTTGAATATCATTTTTATGTCTTTTAATAAAAAGAGTATTATCTACTTTACCAATTTCAAAATTAGGTTGCAATAAATAAGATCTTAGTCTATCATACCATGCTCTAGGAGCTTGTTTTAGACCATATAAAGCTTTCTTAAGTTTGTAAAAATGATTTGGTAATTTATCATTTTGAAAAAGTGGTGGTTGTTCAACATGTACTTCTTCTTTTACAAATCCATTTAAAAGACACTTTTAACATCCATTTGAAATAATTTGAAATTATTATGATTTGCGAAAGCAAGTAGAATCCTAATGGCTTCTAATCTTGCTACGGGAGCAAAGGTTTCATCAAAATCTATTCCTTCATCTTGACAATAACCTTGAGCGACTAATCAAGCTTTATTTCTAACTACCTCTCTTTGTTCATTCATTTTATTTTTATAAACCCATTTAGTTCCAATTATAGTTTTATTTTCAGGTCTAGAAACAAGTTCCCAAACATCATTTCTAGTAAATTGATTTAATTCTTCTTGCATAGCCAAAATCCATGAATCATCAGCTGATGCTTCTTTTGGATTTTTGGGTTCAATAGTTGATATAAAAGCTACATTACTCATTTGACTTAGTTGATTTCTAGTTTTAACAAAAGATTGCATATCTCCCAGTATATTTTCTATAGGACGATCTTTTAAAAGTTTTGTCCTTTTATTAGGATGATTAATTTCATTATTAGTTTCAACTGATTCTTGATTTTGAGTGATTAAATCCTCTTCATCATTTGTATCTTCAAAAGTTTTGAAATTTTCATCAAATGAAACATGCATTGTTTCTTCAATGGAGTTAGTTTTTAAATTAAACACTCTATACGCTTTTATTAGAGTATCTAATAAAGATACCTTTGTCGGATTTAAGATCAAATTTATCTAAATTATCTTTGTATTTAAAATAAAGCATGTACTTTCAAAAATTATGAAATAAGATACCTTAGGATTCTTTGAATAAAGAAGTTCATAAGATGTCTTATCAGTTAAAGGTCTAACTAAAATTCTATTTAAAATATAACAGGTGGTAGCAACTGCTTCTGCCAAAAATTCTTTGGTAAATTACTATCTGTAGGCATAGTTCTCGCACACTCTTGAATCGTCCTATTTTTATGTTATACTACTCCGTTTTGTTGTGGAGTTCTTGGAAATGAAAATTTGTGCGTTATTCCCTTTTTATTGTAGAATTATTGAACTTTTCATTTTCAAATTCACCACAATGATCACTTCAAATAGTTATTATTTTTAGAGAAAATTGATTTTGAATTCTTTTTGAAAAGGTCTTAAAACATTTAAAAGTATCACTTTTATGTTTCAAAAATATTGTCCATGTAAATCTAGAATAATCATCTATAATTATAAAAACATATTTACTATGATTTATTGACAGAATTTGAGATGGACCAAATAAATCAAGATGAAGTAATTCAAGAGGTTTTGAAGTTGAAACCATATCTTTTAATTTAAAGGAACTTTTTCTAAGTTTTCCTAACTGGCATGCATCACATAAACTATCTACTTTAAAATTCATTTTAGGGAGACCTCTTACTAGATCATGTTTTGACAGTCTAGATAAGAGTTTGAAATTCAAATGCCCAAATCTCTTATGCCAAATCCAAGGGTCACTTGTATTTGCCAACAGACACAGGTTATCATTTGAAACTTTCATACTAAGAATATAAATATTCTTTTTCCTGACTCCCTCAAATATTATGATTGCATTATTATCTTCGATGTGACATTTATCTTTTTCAAATTTAATTTTATATCCTTTATTGTAAAGTTGACTTATACTTAGCAGATTATGTTTTAGATTCTTAACTAGCAAAACATTAGTAATAATAGGAGTTTCAGAGTTACCGACTTTGCCGATGCCAATCACATACCCTTTTGAATTGTCCTCAAAGTTAACCAGTCCACCGTCTTTGTATATAATATCATTCAGTATATTTGGATTTCCAGTCATGTGTCTAGAACACCCACTATCAAGTATCCATTTGTTCTTTCTGATCTACACAATTTGTCCGTTGTGGATTGATTCCTCAACAGCCATAAAGCATGATTCCTGCACATCAAACAATTTTGGTAGATAACTTGAATTTGAATATTGATTATATGTAGACTCATGAAAAAATGATGATTTGAATATTTCTAAACTAGTATTAACAAATATAGCTATTTTAAAAACTTTTTCAAAAATCAGATTATGAAACTTTGAAAACCTTGCTCTGATACCAATTGTTAGAAATGCGGATTACGGATCTTAAGGCTAGGATTAACACTAGAGGGGGGTGAACAGTGTTTACAAAGAATTATTAAATCTTTTTGAGTTTATGTTAATTTAAAAACAGATGTACGCAATCTACAGATACAGGGATAATCACAGAAACAAACATAGATGCAGAAATAAAATAAAAGAAGTAAAGGAAAGAACACACTGGATTTTATACTGGTTCGGATTTACCCTACATTCAGTCCCGCAACACAAGTACCTTTCAAAAGCAATTGTACAATTACACCCTCAATTTCAAGGCTACGAGGTACACCCTCCAGAATTTCAATCCTTTGGGTAGAGATACTTGATTTCTGGGCCACAAGTTTACCCAATCGATTTACCAAGGCTACAATCACACCTTTTGCTCGCTTGATTGATTTTCAAGGTCATAATCACACCTTTTCTCACTTAATAGATTACAAAGAAGCCTATAACTCTGAATAGCACTGAGAACCTTGTTGAGATAGTGATAGAGAATCTAACTAGAAGTAATCGAGTATGATTCAGTATTAATTTTGGCAGAGTAGTGGAAAGAATATGTATTAAGAAATGTGGAAAAAGAAGAGGAGTGAAAAACCAGAAAATCTAATGTTAAATTCGTTGAAACTTAACCCCTATTTGTAGAAGAACAACAGCCATGTCCATTCATGAAGAGTTATGGCGAATAGACACTTCTTTTGAAATTTAAATTTTGAACTCAACTGACACCATGTCGATATGGTCACCACAGGCATGTAGACATCTCAAAGCAATTTTTGATGATTTCATTTTCTTTGAAAATAACCTTTATCTTATATTAAAACTATTTTAAACTTTTCTAATATACTTGACTACAGTTAAAATACATAAGTAAATATAGAAAATGATATATATATATATATAGAATTTGTGACACCCCACCTCTATACCCACGCTAGCCAAGGACACTACGAGGTAATGCCGTCAACTAGCGCTGAGAATAAGGCGGTTGAGGAGCGACCATCCGTGTAATTGCTTTGTGCGAGCACCGATATGTCAGGTAGTATAACATGCATTTTATTTCAAGAGGAAACCCGACATACCGATACAAACTCAAAGCTACTACACAGTGTGTAACAACCCGTAAATTTTCAATAAATAATTGGTTAATTTAATTTGAAACTTTGTAATTTAATTTAGTATGAAATAAATTTTTGATTTACAATAAAATGTAATGTTAGAAATTTTAAGTAGCAATTGTAAATAAAAATTTACAATGTAAAATGAAGTCGCAATTAAATGAAATAATGTACAATGTTGCACTTAGGTATAAAATATAAAATAGGTAAAAAAAATTAATGAATGTATTAAATTGGTAAAGGTCAAAATTTATTGCATTAAATAAATTCAGAATTAAATTTCATTTATGGCAATTAAATGTTATCTCAATGTAAAAAAATTAGATAAATTCTGAAATTTATGCTAACTCCATTCAGAGTATGACAATTGGTGAAATATTTGGCTGGTAAGCATATATTATAAGTTACGTGTTAAATCAGTAGATGGAATTTGAATTTGAAATAAATGTTAATAAAATAAATAAAAGTTATATTAATGTGAGAAGTGTGAATGAAAATTTGATAGAAACAATGCGAAATTAAAGTTAATGATTTATGAACTTGCAAAAATTTCCAATTTTAGAAAATAATCTAAAATGTATGTTTTACTATTAATTGTACACAAGTAAATAAATGGATTGAGAAACTAAAGGAAAGTAGTAAATTGATTTATGTAATAAAACATTGTAACAGTAATTGAAAAAAAAACTTAAGGAATTGTGTTAATGCAAGTATTTGATTTATTAATGAGATAATACCGTGTTAATGACAATTTTATTAAATTGGTGTATATATGGAATATTAACCGTTGTCGTCAAATAATAAACATATAAATGCAAGAAAAGGAAAATTGGTAACAATCTATATATGTTATTTATTTATCTTAATATGTTAAATAAAGGTTGGAATTCAAATTTGCAATTAAAGGAGATTAGGTAGTACATTATTAAGAAATAAATTTTAAAGGTAGGATAACAACTATTATAAATTTCCTAATAAACTGGTCAATGAATTTATTTGTAATAACGTTCATTTAAATGTTGAGTAATTACAATGTCGTTTTGATTATAAGCGTTACTTTAATAATTATGATTAATTGAGAAATTAATACGAGAAGTATGTAAATAACTATGAAAGTAACACGTTACAAATTGATTATGACCTAAACTTAAGTGTAAGTTAAAGGTTGAAATTGAACCTAATCCGTTAAATTGGAAACTTATTAAAATAAAATGGGATTCTATCAGATTTGGTTTAGACTTCTATCAAATGGTGGTTTCTATAAACCATCACAAGTCAGTGCTATTGAGTGGTTCAATGTGTTTAAGGCTACGAGATGGAAGACTAGAATGACTAATCTACTCCTAAAGTTGCTTAAGAAATTGGTGTATGCTGTGTGGACAGAAAGGAACAATAGAGTGTTTGGTATTGATGTTAAAAACTCCTCTCAACTCTATAATTCCATTCATGGTAGCATTCTTAGAGATTTGCAATCTGTTTGTAACTAAAGTGCAACTACTGCTTGTTTGATGCTTGGATTTTTAATAGCATGATTCCTGAATTTGCAAGTGAAGTATGATAATTCTGTTATCATGGCTTGGAGTGGATGATTGGTTAGAAGAAAGCATGATGATATGTTGATGACTGTATTATGGTTCATTTGTAGTAACAGTTAGTTGTCAATTTTTCTTTTCAGTAAAGTGTATTTGTATTGTGATTATATTTAGTTTAGTCTGTTGTCAAAAATGTACTGCAATTGCTTGTAATTTTGTGTTTTGTTGGTGTGTGTTGTAATTTGATTAAGTCAATAAAATGAGCTTATTGCTCTTTGCTTTTCAAAAAAAAAAAAAATGGGATTCAATTTATAATAAAGTGTTTTTTTTAAGAAATTGAAATAAATTCTATAATGAGTGAATTAAGCTACTTTAAATTTGAGACGGAAATTGGTTTAAAGAATTATAAATTTATAAGTAAATCAAGATGATAAAATTTATGAATTATAGAATTTGAATTTTTAATAGTGAGTTAATTTATTTAATTTATAATAGTTGGATTTATTGCAAATGAATGAAATCAAATATGTAATTATTATGTTGGTTTAAAAATTAAGTTGAAATTGGAAAATATTTTAGGTAATAAATTTTAATCCAATGGTAAACCCTTCTATTTGAAATTTATGAATGGAATAATTATGGGTTAATTCAATTTAACGGAATTTTGAAAATTTATCTATAATTTTGAATTTTATGAAATTGAAGATTTATTTTGATTAATCGTTAATAAATTGACATTTAAAAATTGTTAAATCAATATAAATGTTTGAAAATTTTAAAGTGATGAAGATTGCGAATTTCAGAATTTTAACGCGAAATTTGATTTAATTAATCTTTTTAAATTTATTTAATTAATGGAAAAATAGCCATTTTGGCCACTGGCTCGGATTTCAACGTGAAACGTGAAACGCCTTGAAACGAACGTGAAACGCCTTGAAATCGATTTAACTGAAATCAATTTGGAAAATTTGAATTTAGCATAACTTCTCCATACGATGGAATTTAGACGCGAAACCTTTTCCATTGCGTTTATAATATTTTAAAACACCTATTTTGATATATGAGTTTACCCAATTTCGTTTCAGGATCAGAACGGACTTTTTGGGCCACGTTAGCATTAGCACGTATATCTATCAACCCGATCCATATATTTTATTTCAACTTTATATACAAATACCCTACTAAACCCTAGCCTCCACCTATTCTCATTTATCTACATGTAAAATTTCATCAGCTCCTCTTCTTCTTCAATGGATGCAAACCCTAGATCCAATTACAATCCAAAATCAAAAGTCAAAAATTCAAAGTCCTCAGAAAAAGCTCAAAAGAATATATGTTGAATCCCTCGACGAGCGAAATTTCAATGGTGTAATTCATTTTTGCACTTGAGTCACAGATTGGTCATAAATCGTCGAAGAAATACCTACCGTTCGTATTAGGACGTGAGATTCAACGGTGGATTTTCAACGATTTGTCAATCGGGAAGTGGCAGTGGGTAGAGGTCATCAAGGCGAGTTCATCTGTACGGTTACGTCTTCTCGAAGATGCTTCAATTCGCCGCGACTGAATGATGATGGAACGGCGGCCGTGAGCAGGAGTTGACGTCGCAACCCACGTGAGGGCGGTCGGGGGAGGCGAGTCCGCGTGGTCGAGGTGGTGGCAGCATCTGATTGCGTCGATGGAAATTGGAGGCGTGGTAAAAATTAGAGGAAGGGTGGCGGCCGAAAACCCTAGATCGCATGCATGTTCCTTGGTTCTAGAAATCGCTTGTGGCAAGAGATGATGACGTGGTCGCGGTTCGTTTCCTTTTTAATTTCTTTTTATTTTATTATATTTTGATTTCGAATGTTTTAAACGATATAACTTTTACGTATGATATCCAATTCACACGCGGTTTTCTCCGCTAGGCTCGTATTTGGATTTCGGACATTTTGGCGCTGATTTGGACGAAATTGGAGACTGTGAAATTTTGGGTTTAAATTGAATATAACTTCAATTTATATTCAAAAGGTGAGTGTTTTAACCTACTCACAACTTCTAAAATTTCTTATGTTTGTTAAACTGATTTATGATATGAGTAGAAATTCATTTATGACTATTTGGCATATTTTATTCATCATCTCAGTTAATTGCATTTATTTAATTAAATTGTTATTTATTATTTATTGCATATTAACTGCCAGTTAAATTTATATTTATTTTTATTGAATATAAAATGCCAGTTAAACAGTTATAAATTTGGTTTTGAATATAAACTGATAGTTGATACCAGTTATTTATCACCTGTTATATATTGATATATTGTTTGAATTTGGATGATGATTGCGATAAAAGGATGTATGATTTTGAATGATGAATGGATGTTTATTTGTATTAACTACAAGTTGTTAAGCATTTCATTTCATTCGGGATTGCGGTTTGAAATGGTATATAACCATAATTTTTATTTTAAAATTACGGATTGAAATGATAAATATCCGCATCACTTGACCCTAGGATAGAAAATTTTATACAGACACCGTCGGTCTATATATATAATTACTTTGAAAATGATTTTTATGGTTTGGATAGGATACGGTTTAATAAGTATTAATTTTTGATCTTATATAAAATCTTATTTTATATATACATATATAGTTAAATTATTGAATTTAAGCTATGTATGAATTTGTAAATGAAAATAAATAAGTTGAATAATTGAGTTTGATAATTTGTATTATATGATTAAGTACAGGTTTAAGATATTGTGTATATATATAGAGTTTAAATGGTTCAAATCAATTAAGATTGGAAAACAAATTGGAAATTATTTGGAGTTGATCTTATTTAAAAATTTAACTCCACAAGTTGGTGTAAACTTATTAAACTTGGAAATTTTAAAGGTATGATATTTATAACTGGATTTTTATTCAAAATAAATTAAATGAATGTTTCTAGTATAAATAAATTGAAGGAAATATTTAATTGTTAGAAATTTGAGTTTTATTTTATGGATTTATTTTGTGAATATTTCAAAACTAAATAATAGGACAATAAATTATTGAATAGAATTTCCAACCTTAGTTTTTAAATTTTTAAATACTCAAAGTTTGAATATGCTGAAATTGAAGTGTTTTATTGAAACCAAAAGTGAATCTAAATTTATGGGGTTTAGACCTAAAATTTTAAATGAATAAAAATTGTGAAGTCGTGGAAATTATTTTATAAAGTAATTTTAAATTCAAACTATTTTATTCTATATACCGTTGAATATCCAAACCATTCAAGTTTTAGAAGTTATGGTTTTAAAGCTATGAATTTCGAAGTATTATGTTTTGAAAGTTATCATTCAAATGTTTGGTTTCCAGATATTATAAATTTTAAAGCAGTATGATTTTGGAAAAGAAATATATTTGAAATAAAAATGATATTATTGATTTGGGTTTTACAAAAATAATATCAAAACGAGTTGTTTTGGAAATGGAAATGATATCGTATTTATGGGTTTTGAAATGGATAATTATCTTCTGGTTTTAAAGTATAAACTATTTTAAAGACCGCGGTGTTATAATAACGTTTGGTTGTTGAAGAGACCGGGATCGGAAGTTGTCATGCTCTCTGCCAACTCCGAAAACCACTTCAACAACCGTGTACGCGGTGGAGATTCCAGAATGAAGTAGGTTGGTGGTGGTGTTTCCTGTAAGGTAAATACGTGGAACGAACTCCCGTGAGTTGGCATAAGGTGGCTAAAACAGGTCCGATCGACGGGTAAATGAGGTAGCACCTCTGATCGGACACTTCCCTTCGATACTATACTTTGATTTGGATTGATTCGGTGGCCACATTCACTTTTGATTTCTTTGATTTGGGGGAGTTTGTCCAAGGTGGGCGGTAGCTGCGCGCTACGCGTTACCACCGACCCGGCAGCATAATTGGTATATCTATCCTGGCATTGCCTAGTTGTGCCGTGTCACCTACCATAACGAGCCTTGTACGAGTTTGGGTTTCTCCCGTCGCCCGTGCGGTATCCTCTGGTGGCTTCCCGATCAAGAAAGACTACGATATTGGATGGACTACTGGGACTATTACGTGTTAAGGTGGAAAATGTAAAGCCTTAACACTATTTAAAAGTGTGTTTATTTTACTATAGACACTATTATAATAGCGAAATATACTACATAGTAAATAGTTTAACGGATCCTTTAGAGATGTAAATCCCGAGCATCTCTTGAGTTACTGCACTCATATTTATTTCTGTTGATTTAACTTACATAAGATCTTTTAGTTCTGACTCGAGTGTTTTTGTCTTTTCAAATTCGCTCAGGTCAGTCCGAGCGTTTCAGGATTTGAAGATTTTGCTCTTGAGGACGAAGACGAAGATTTGTATTATTATTACTTATATTATTGCACTACACTCATACTGTTCCATTGCATAGTTATTGGTATGTGTAACTATGATATGTATTATATAAATATAATCAAATGTTTTGTAAACAGATTTATAAACTGTATATTTGATTATTATATTTTATCCTTCCGCTGTGAGATCCTGTTTTCTTTTTATTTCTTCCTTGTTTTCTTATTTACCCCATAACAATCCTCCCTTCCGTATGGTTTGAATTGGCACGTGTGTCGATTTAAAGTGTGCGAAAAGGCTGGACGTTACAATCTGGTATCAGAGCTTTGGTTTAGCGATAAACCTTAGCTTTGTGGGGTTTGACTCTTTGCTAATAGGGTAGTAATACCCTATGGGAGTCGCTGAGTGTATATATGAGAGAGCGTATTTGTTAGTGTTATAAAAAGATTTTAATATTGTGTTAGTCTGTTCCGTTTTGTATTTATAAATTCTGGTTGATGCATGGGACGCTATGACATCAATAGGGATTTCTAAACACTTAATAGGACAGACCGACATAATATTGTTTTTAATATAGGTGAATGAAATAATTTTGCCTATTATATTTTCTATATATATAAACTAAATTCTTATAAATAAGATATATATTTGGTTGCTATATATTGGTTGTTAGGAGATGAAAAATAAATAAAATAGTTGAAATAAGATTGGAATGAAACTAAGAATTTAGAACTTAAGTTCTGGGGTTTTGAAACTTTCTTTTGAATGATTTTGAAATGTAAATAATAATATTGTTAAAAGAAGTATTTTCTGATATAAATATTTCAATATAATTTGAAAGATAGGTTTAAAAAAAATTTTGGAAAGAATAAGTTTTGTACTTCCCTCTCTATCACTGGAAAATAATTTCGATGATGAGTGCACGCATCATCGATGTTCATTTTCGAGTTTCGAAGTGGGAAGACCACTGTAGTAATTTACTACAGACTTGTTTTGAAGAAGGAAGATTTATTTTTTATTTTTTTTAATTATAATTGGATATATAAGTAAGTATAAACCTTTATCTATTATCTTTAAAATAAAATTGAAATTAAACCCGATATTTAATTTCTTAAGTTTCCATTATTTTACAGTTTCAATTAGTATGGTAAAATTAGAAAGTATGTAATTAATAATTGAAACTTTTAAAGTAAATAAGAGATTTTATGCTAGGTTATTAATGGATTTAAAGAAATTTGAAATTGTAACTTATATAAGCAAAGGATAGTTTTATTGAACTTTAATTTAATTAAAGGAAATAGAACAAACTTGTATAACTTTCAATTACACCCTTAAATAACATATATATAACTTACCAAATATTAAAAGTTGAAATGTTTAATAAGAGATTGTAATAGAATATTATACAAGCAAAAATTTGAAATAATGAAAGTATTCAATGAAATTGCTGTTAAATGAGAATTTAATGTTATAAACTTAAGTTATAATTGAAATTTTACCAAGTAAATATAATTAAAGGTAAGTTGACAAATAGATGATTATAAACTTACGTAATTAAAGTGTAAATAGATGAGGTTATGCAATAATAAATGAACGAATATTATAGTGGGAAAAAAAGGGGAACTGGCATGACCTGAGTTAATGGAAATGAATAATAGTAAGTAATAAGTGAAAATAAATGAATGTAATATAATAAAGAGAAATTGTAAACTTAAGTAAAAGGGTTGAAGTTATTTCTAAATAAAATTTAAAGAAATAAATGAAAATAAAAAGATAAACCGTTATATGAATGAAAAGAATCAAACAACAAATGTATGAATGGAATAAATAAGAATAGACTAAATCTATTGTTGAAGTTGTTGTTTGTCGTGGTTTATGGTTGTTGGGTAAGGAAACTTTAAATTTTTTTGGGATGGATGAATAATCCATTGTGTTTTATCTAAGACTGTTGAGTAAATGATGCACTTGATGGTTTATTTTTCGTACAATTTAAAGTTTTGAACCCAAACAACTATTTGTTTGTTTTGCTTGAAAGGTTGATTTGTATTTGTTGTGTATAATGTTTGTTGAAATTGATTGTTGTTGTATTGATTTGTTTTTTTGTGGTTGAAGCAACCTTTAATATTTCATTTTATATGATTGTTAACCTTTTTAGATTATATAAGTGAAATACAGGTTATGGAAGCAATTGCTACTGCTTTTGGTTCCATAAAAATAAGCGTTAAATTGCCCGACAAATAGGTACGTTTTTCGGATTACGGTTTATAGCGCTTTTTTATATTTTTCCCGGGTTGGGATATATATTATTTTGGTAAATATATGTTATATATTGTTATATTTGATATTATATTTTCTCCCGAGCCTTTCCGTACAAAGGAGACTCTGCCAAAATTTTCCGTAAAATTTTGGACTTAGAAATTATTTTGAAAATGTTTTCCAAATTTTATTAGTTTGAGTATAAAAGGTTTAAGGGTTATATATTTGTATATTTTATTTACAATAATTAATTTTGTAAGTTTAGTTGTTTATAAAGTTAATTTTTTAAGTAAGATATATTGATTCCTAATTCTCCTTTTCCCTTCTTTTCTCTTCTTTTCCTTTTCGGGGACGAAAAGTTTTGAGTGGGGGAGAGTGTAACGACCCGTAAATTTTCAATAAATAATTGGTTAATTTAATTTGGAACTTTGTAATTTAATTTAGTATGAAATAAAAAATTTGATTTACAATGAAATGTAATGTTAGAAATTTTCGGTAGCAATTGTAAATAAAAATTTACAATGTAAAATGAAGTCGCAATTAAATGAAATAATGTACAATGTTGCACTTAGGTATAAAATATAAAATAGGTAAAAAAATAATTAATGAATGTATTAAATTGGTAAAGGTCAAAATTTATTGCATTAAATAAATTCAGAATTCAATTTCATTTAAGGCAATTAAATGTTATCTCAATGTAAAAAAATTAGATAAATTCTGAAATTTATGCTAACTCCATTCAGAGTATGACAATTGGTAAAATATTTGGCTGGTAAGCATATATTATAAGTTACCTGTTAAACCAGTAGATGGAATTTGAATTTGAAATAAATGTTAATAAAATAAATAAAAGTTACATTAATGTGAGAAGTGTGAATGAAAATTTAATAGAAACAATGCGAAATTAAAGTTAATGATTTATGAACTTGCAAAAATTTCCAATTTTAGAAAATAATCTAAAATGTATGTTCTACTATTAATTGTACACAAGTAAATAAATGGATTGAGAAACTAAAGGAAAGTAGTAAATTGATTTATGTAATAAAACATTGTAACAGTAATTGAAGAAAAAAAACTTAAGGAATTGTGTTAATGCAAGTATTTGATTTATTAATGAGATAATACCGTGTTAATGACAATTTTATTAAATTGGTGTATATATGGAATATTAACCGTTGTCGTCAAATAATAAACATATAAATGCAAGAAAAGGAAAATTGGTAACAATCTATATATGTTATTTATTTATCTTAATATGTTAAATAAAGGTTGGAATTCAAATTTGCAAGTAAAAGAGATTAGGTAGTACGTTATTAAGAAATAAATTTTAAAGGTAGGATAACAACTATTATAAATTTCCTAATAAATTGGTCAATGAATTTATTTGTAATAACGTTCATTTAAATGTTGAGTAATTACAATGTCATTTTGATTATAAGCGTTACTTTAATAATTATGATTAATTGAGAAATTAATACGAGAAATATGTAAATAACTATGAAAGTAGCACTTTATAAATTGATTATGACCTAAACTTAAGTGTAAGTTAAAGGTTGAAATTGAATCTAATCCGTTAAATTGGAAACTTATTAAAATAAAATTGGATTTAATTTATAATAAAGTTTTTTTTTTTAAGAAATTGAAATAAATTCTATAATGAGTGAATTAAGCTACTTTAAATTTGAGACGGAAATTGGTTTAAAGAATTATAAATTTATAAGTAAATCAAGATGATAAAATTTATGAATTATAGAATTTGAATTTTTAATAGTGAGTTAATTTATTTAATTTATAATAGTTGGATTTATTGCAAATGAATGAAATCAAATATGTAATTATTACGTTAATTTAAAAATTAAGTTGAAATTGGGAAATATTTTAGGTAATAAATTTTAATCCAATGGTAAACCCTTCTATTTGAAATTTATAAATGGAATAATTATGGGTTAATTCAATTTAATGGAATTTTGGTAATTTATCTATAATTTTGAATTTTATGAAATTGAAGATTTATTTTGATTAATCTTTAATAAATTGACATTTAAAAATTGTTAAATCATTGTAAATGTTTGAAAATTTTAAATTGATAAAGATTGCAAATTTCAGAATTTTAACGCGAAATTTGATTTAATTAATCTATTTTAAATTTATTTAATTAATGGAAAAATAGCCATTTTGGCCACTGACTCGGATTTCGACGAAACCAGTTTCATCGGATCCGTATCAGTGAATTATTGTAGGGTTTCAAGTTTAGTAGCGATCGGACTTGTCGTTTGATCGTACGAACGCGAAACGCCTTGAAATCGATTTGATTGAAATCAATTGAAATCAATTTGGAAAATTTGAATTTAGCATAACTTCTCCATACGATGGAATTTGGACGTGAAACCTTTTCCATTACGTTTAGAATATTTTAAAACACCTATTTTGATATATGGTTTACCCAATTTCGTTCCAGGGTCAGAACGGGCTTTTTTGGCCACGTTAGCGTTAGCACGTATATCTATCAACCCGATCCATATATTTTATTTCAACTTTATACATAAATACCCTACTAAACCCTAGCCTCTGCCTATTCTCATTTATCCGTGCGTAAAATTTCATCAGCTCCTCTTCTTCTTCAATGGATGCAAACCCTAGATCCAATTATAATCCAAAATCAAAAGTCAAAAATTCAAAGTCCTCCGAAAAAGCTCAAAAAAATATATGTTGAAGCCCTCAACGAGCGAAATTCAATGGTGTAATTCGTTTTTGCACTTGAGTCATGGATTGGACATAAATCGTCGAAGAAATACCGGCCGTTCGTATTAGGACGTGAGATTCAACGGTGGATTTTCAACGATTTGTCAATCGGGAAGTGGCAGTGGGTAGAGGGCGTCATGGCGAGTTCATCTGTACCCTTACATCTTATCGAAGATGCTTCAATTTGCCGCGACTAGATGATAATGGCACGGCGGCCGTGAGTAGGAGTTGACATCGCAACCCACGTGAGGGGGTTCGGGGGAGGCGGCTCGGCGTGGTCGAGGTGGTGGTAGCATCTGATTGCATCGATGGAAATTGGAGGCGCGGTAAAAATTGGAGGAAGGGTGGCGGCCGAAAACCCTAGATCGCATGTGTGTTCCCTGGTTCTGGAAATCGCGTGCGGCAAGAGTTGATGATGTGGCCGCGGTTCGTTTCCATTTTAATTTCTTTTTATTTTATTTTATTTTGATTTCGAATGTTCTAGACGATATAACTTTTACGTATGATATCCAATTCACGTGCGGTTTTCTCCGCTATGTTCGTATTGGGATTCTGGACATTTTGGCTCTGGTTTGGACGAAATTGGAGACTGTGAAATTTTGGGTTTAAATTGAATATAAATTCAATTTAAATTCAAAATGTGAGTGTTTTAACCCACTCACAACTTCCAAAATTTCTTATGTTTGTTAAACTGATTTATGATATGAGTAGAAATTCATTTATGGCTGTTTGGCATATTTTATTCATCATCTCAGTTAATTGCATTTATTTAATTAAATTGTTATTTATTATTTATTGCATATTAACTGCCAGTTAAATTTATATTTATTTTTATTGAATATAAAATGCCAGTTAAACAGTTATAAATTTGGTTTTGAATATAAACTGATAGTTGATACCAGTTATTTATCACCTGTTATATATTGATATATTGTTTGAATTTGGATGATGATTGCGATAAAAGGATGTATGATTTTGAATGATGAATGGATGTTTATTTGTATTAACTACAAGTTGTTATGCATTTCCTTTCATTCGGAATTGCGGTTTGAAATGATATATAACCGTAATTTTTATTTTAAAATTACGGATTTAAATGATAAATATCTGCATCACTTGACCCTAGGATAGAAAATTTTATACAGACACCGTCGCTCTATATATAATTACTTTGAGAATGATTTTTATGGTTTGGATAGGATACGGTTTAATAAATATTAATTTTTGATCTTATATAAAATCTTATTTTATATATACATATATAGTTAAATTATTGAATCTAAGCTATGTATGAATTTGTAAATGAAAATAAATAAGTCGAATAATGGAGTTTGATAATTTGTATTATATGATTAAGTACAGGTTTAAGATATTGTATATATATGTAGAGTTTAAATGGTTCAAATCAATTAAGATTGGAAAATAAATTGGAAATTATTTGGAATTGAGCTTATTTAAAAATTTAACTCCACAAGTTGGTGTAAACTTATTAAACTTGGAAATTTTAAAGGTATGATATTTATAACTGGATTTTTATTCAAAATAAATTAAATGAATATTTCTAGTATAAATAAATTAAAGGAAATATTTAATTGTTAGAAATTTGAGTTTTATTTTATGGATTTATTTTGTGAATATTTCAAAACTAAATAATAGGACAATAAATTGTTGAATAGGATTTCCAACCTTAGTTTTGAAATTGTTAAATACTCAAAGTTTGAATATGTTGAAATCGAAGTGTTTTATTGAAACTAAAAGTGAATCTACATTTATGGGGTTTAGACCTAAAATTTTAAATGAATAAAAATTGTGAAGTCGTGGAAATTATTTTATAAAGTAATTTTAAATTCAAACTATTTTATTCTATATACTGTTGAATATCCAAACCATTCAAGTTTTAGAAGTTATGGTTTTAAAGCTATGAATTTCGAAGTATTATGTTTTGAAAGTTATCATTCAAAAGTTTGGTTTCCAGATATTATAAATTTTAAAGCAGTATGATTTTGGAAAATAAAGTATTTTAAATAAAAATGATTTTATTGATTTGGGTTTTATAAAAATAATATCAAACTGAGTTGTTTTGGAAATGGAAATGATATCGTATTTATGGGTTTTGAAATGGATAATTATTTTCTGGTTTTAAAGTATAAACTATTTTAAAGTCTGCGGTGTTATAATAACGTTTGGTTGTCGAAGAGACCGGGATCGGAAGTTGTCATACTCTCTGCCAACTCCGAAAACCACTTCAACAACCGTGTACGCGGTGGAGATTCCAGAATTAAGTAGGTTGGTGGTGGCGTTTCCTGTAAGGTAAATACGTGGACCCAACTCCCATGAGTTGGCATAAGGTGGCTAAAACAGGAGCGATCGACGGGTTAATGAGGTAGCACCTCTGATCGGACACTTCCCTTCGATACTATACTCTAACTTTGGATTGATTCGGTGGCCACCTTCACTTTTGATTTCTTTGATTTGGGGGAGTTTTTTCGAGGTGGACGGTAGCTACGCGCTACACGTTACCACCGACCCGGAAGCGTAATTGGTATATCTACCCTGGCATTGCCTAGTTGTGCTGTGTCACCTACCATACCGAGCCTTGTACAAGTTTGGATTTCTCCCGTAGCCCGTGTGGTATCCTCTGGTGGCTTCCCGATCTGGAGGGACTATGCTATTGGATGGACTACTGGGACTATTACGTGTTAAGGTGGAAAATGTAAAGCATTAATGCTATTTAAAAGTATGTTTATTTTACTATAGACACTATTATAATAGCGAAATATACTACATAGTAAATAGTTTAACGGATCCTTAGGAGATGTAAATCCTGAGCATCTCTTGAGTTACTGCACTCATATTAATTTCTGTTGATTTAACTTACATAAGATCTTTTAGTTCTGACTCGAGTGTTTTTGTCTTTTCAAATTCGCTTGGGTCAGTCCGAGCGTTTCAGGTTTTGAAGATTTAGCTCTGGAGGACGAAGACGAAGATTTGTATTATTATTACTTATATTATTGCACTACACTCATACTGTTCTGCTGCATAGTTATTGGTATGTGTAACTCTGATATGTATTATATAAATATAATCAAATGTTTTGTAAAAAAAATTATAAACTGTATATTTGATTATTATATTTTATCCTTCTTCTGTGAGATCCTGTTTTCTTTTTATTTCTTCCTTGTTTTCTTATTTACCCCATAACAATCCGCCCTTCCGTATGGTTTGAATTGGCACGTGTGTCGATTTAAAGTGTGCGAAAAGGCTGGACGTTACACAGTGGCTATGTATAATCTTTGAAAACAAATATAGAAATGAAAATAACACAAATCAGTCATAGATATCCATATCACAAAGGCGGAAATAGATAAGAATATATAACACTTAAAAGTGTTCATCAGAGTAGTGGTCTAACAAGATCCACAATATCACAAAAGAATGGTTACAAGTGATACACAAAAGAATAAGTATATATCATGGAGTCTCTATCTCTAATGTATACAACAAAATAAACTACAAATCTATGTAGTTAGCCAAAAGTCAGAATAGTAACCCCCTAAGTGGAGTCAAGTGGAAGCACCTGTAACATCTCGGTCTGACCCGAGTATTATTTAATAAGAAAATAATAAACGGATCAGTCTAACTATAAATATCAGATGAAATGATATAGAATAAGAGATATGACAAAACATATAATAATCACAAAGCCATACTGTGATAAATATGTATTTGAAAATCAACAAGAGATTAATCAATATCACCAGAATCTTCTCAAAGATAAAAAGGAATGTCATACTCCTTACTTCATTCACCAAGCCATAAATATTTACAACATATCAATGCCGATCATAAAATTGGTGAAACACAAAATTCTAGAAATCATCAATAGAAATCCAGAAATCACAAAAAAAAGGGAGGCCTATCACAAAATGGGAGTATGAAAACTCACCAACACGTGTATCACAAAACGGGACGCTATCCCATGGTCGCTAACCATAGAGCCGCAACGACGTAGTACAACGGTACGCCCGAGGAACCTGAAACTCATAAAATTAGAAACAATGACGTAGTACAATGGTACGCCCGAAGATCCGGACTCCATAAAAACGTGGGTCGCTAGCCTACAAAAATTGAGTCGAAACTCCAAGAAATAAATAAGTCGTTAGCCTATAATAAAAATGAGATGAAACTTAATAAAACGAGGTACCGTCCTCTCCGTGGACAAAGAAACATAGCATGACGCTAGTCTAAATCACAAAAATGATCATCAATGATCATCAAGAAGTGTCAATTACACTAAGCTAGTAAATATATGAGCTTAGCTTCATGTCCCATAACCACTAGCTTAACTTAAATATTTACAAACAAATTGTAAATCTCCACCAGAAAATTGTCACAAGAGATTCAATCGAACAAGTCTAAGAATTAACCGACGAAGTAAATGCAAGCGTTTTATACCACTTGTTTTACTAAGTCGTTTAATTGGATTTCTCATATGAGTGAGGTAAAGGTTTGTATATGCTAGTAGATTGGAAAACGGTTTGAGAAAATGAGCTTTGTAATAGAATAGTGTTGATATCATTTTGAAGAAAGAGTTTTGATATTTACTACTAGTATAGAAAACCTTTATATTTTTAAAGTGACAAATCACAGAAATGATTGTAGAAACAATCAATCACTAAAATTCACATTCAAAGACGTGAATAAAATCCAAAGAAATCGATACCGAATCCATCAAAATGGATATTCCCAAAAATCCCGAAGAAAATATCATCGAAGTCGATAATAAATGATTGCAACAAATCGGAATCAACACGGATCGATAAAACTGGAATTCTTAAACAAAATAGGCAAGCAGGAAGCAGATTCAAACGTCTGAAATAGGTGGTTCAGACGTCTGAATCTGGAAAATTAGAAGTTTTCCAAAACGTAATTCAGACGTCTGAACCAAATGTTTCAGATGTCTGAAATAGGTGTTTTTAGCCTATTTCGTTTCTGTTTGAAATCGAGCCAATTCAGACGTCTGAAATTCTAGATTCAGACGTCTGAAACTGGAATTCAGAGAATTTTAAAATGGCCAAATGAATATTGGAAGCGATCGGACGAGCAAATGACGACTAAGTATTTACGCCACGCGATAACCCAGCCTTAATGGCTCTTCGATACCCCTCAAATATCAATGTCCAAATATCCGTAATAGGATTTTCATAGATTTTGATTTCAAAATACCAAAAGTTGGATTATACACCAAATCAATCCAAACCAAAATTAGTTGCACAAGAATAAGTGTTAGGAATTCATACCTAACAATCGAAGATAATTATAGGCTAAGATGTGAGATAAAAATCTCACCTTTGGACCCAAAACAAATGAAGAAGAAGCTATAGGGCAAAGGCAAGGACAATCACTCTTCAATTCCAACCCAAAGAGCTTGAATTTAAGCTTAAAAGAGAAACATTTCCTAAGTTAGGTTTAGAAATTTCTGAAATTGGTAAGAGACTGAGTTGGAGAAGAAGACGAGGAGGCTTACCAAAGCTTCTTCTATAAATTTGGAGCTAGAACTTGATTTGCAAATGAAAACTAGGGCTTGGAGTTTTAATTTCGAATTCCTCCCTCCATTGTTGCTAAAGCTTGAGTATTAGGAAATAGAATGGAAGTAATGAGGAGAAGGGTGAAGCTTGGTTCTAATGGGCTGAAACAAAACCAAAGCCCTAAGTGAAAAAGTAGCAAAATTCTACTATCTCCAAACATATCAAAGTTTATACTCAAAAAGATCGCAAACGTCATTTTGAACTCAATGGGGGTGGTCTCGAGTCCTAATTTGACCGTTTGCAAAAAGTAGCTTTCTCGGGCTAAAATCCGACTAACGATGAAATATTTAAATAAAATATTTAAATACTCAATCGTAAAATATGCGAGTTGTTACAGAGTCCCCTCCTTAAAGAAATTGCGTCCTCGCAATATTTAAGGAGAAAATATATAGTAACACCATGAAAGCATATTCAACACAAATGAAATTTGAAAAATAAAAAAGTTCACCTCAAAGAGCACCAGAAAGTAAGTCCGGATGTGTTCGCTCGATGAATTCTCTAGATTCCCAAGAGCAATCCTTAGGATTTGAGGACCATTGAACTTTCACAAGCGAAACATCTTTATTTCGAAGACGTTTGACTTCCGAAGCAATAATTCGAATAGGATGTTGCTCATAAGTTAAATTAGGCGAAACTTCAATTTCTTCCACAACACCGGGCTCAAGAATAGAACCGGAATCTCGAAGGCATTTTCGTAATTGAGAAATGTAAAACACGTCATGAATAGCAGAAAATTGAGCCGGTAATAAGAGGCGATAAGCCACAGAACCAATACGTTCGGTGATAGGAAATGGACCAATATATCGAGGTGCTAACTTTCCCGATCGACTGAAACGCACAACACCCTTTATAGGTGAAACACGAATAAACACAAAATCTCTCACAGAAAATTCTAATTTCCACATTCAGTTATCGACATAGGATTTTTGTCTACTTTGGGCATCTTTCATCTTATGACGAATAAGATCAATCTTTTCTATGGAATCACGAATAAAATCTGGACCTAAATCCAGCTTCTCACTGGTCTCAAGCCAACAAGAAGGAGATCGGCATGGCCTTCCATAGAGTGCCTCAAAAGGTGCCATACCAATGCTAGACTGGAAGCTATTATTATAGGAAAACTCAACGAGAGAAATATGATCTTCCCAACTTCCACCAAAATAAAGAACACATGCACGAAGAAGATCTTCAAGAGTTTGATTCACACGCTCGGTTTGTCCATCGGACTGAGGATGATAAGCGGTGCTAAAATTAAGCTTCGTTCCCAAAGCTTTTTGAAGACTCTTCCAAAATCCACTAGTAAACAATGGATCACGATCACTAACAATAGAAGAAGGAACTCCATGCAATTTAACAATCTCTTTAATAAAGAATTTGGCCAAAAGAGGAACGGTCCGGTTAGACCGAACGGGAATAAAATGGGCGGATTTAGTAAGTCTACCAACTATCACGCATAAGCTATCATGACCCGAACGAGAACGGGGAAGGCCATCTATAAAATCCATGGAAATTTGATCCCACTTCCAAATTGGAATGTCTAAAGGTTGCAATAACCCACCGGGCCTTTGATGCTCGGCCTTAATGAGTTGGCAAGTCATGCAACGCTTAATGAAGTTAGCGATATCAAATTTCATCCCCTTCCAAAAATAAAATCGTTTCATATCCACGTACATTTTACCACTACCGGGATGAATGGTAAATTTAGAACGATGGGAATCTTCTAAAATGTCTTTTCGAAGATCACTAATATTTGGCAAGATAAGTCTACCAAATTTTCGAATGTCGCTAGAGAATCAATATCAAAGTCTTTCAAACTTTCAATATCAATTTTATCCCTCAATCTTTGGCTAAGAAGGGCAAATTCGGGATCTGGCCTTTGAGCTTCAAGAATGTGGTCTAAAAGAGAAGGATGTGCCTCTAGGCTACATAAAACAAGAGAAGAACATAATTCAGATACACGATCTCGAATCTCACAAGTGGATAAAATCTCGAGATCATTCCATTCGGATA
This sequence comes from Allium cepa, assembly GCA_030765085.1. Lineage (NCBI taxonomy): Eukaryota > Viridiplantae > Streptophyta > Magnoliopsida > Asparagales > Amaryllidaceae > Allium > Allium cepa. Next base: position 492,796,142 of record CM060942.1, read on the forward strand.
TCATCATAGAAACAACCGCTTGTTGCTTGCGACTAAGTGCATCGGCAACTCGATTTCCCTTTCCGGGAGTATAAAGAATATCAAGATCATAAGATGCAAGAAATTCGAGCCAGCATTGTTGACGCAAATTAAGTTCCTTTTGAGAAAATAAATATTTCAAAGACCTATGATTGGTGTAAAGAATAAATTTCTCTCCCAAAATATAATGACGCCAAATTCGAAGGGCGAAAACAATAGCCGCGAGTTCTAAATCATGAGTGGCATATCTAGTCTCGGTTGGCTTCAATTGCCTAGAAGCATAAGCAATAACACGTTCTCTTTGCATAATAACAGCACCCAAACCAACACGACTAGCATCGGTATAAACAATAAAATCTTGGTTTCCTTCGGGAATCATAAGAATAGGAGCATCGAAAAGGAGTTCTTTTAGTTTCTGAAAAGAAGCTTCAAATTTGTCCGACCAAATGTATTTAACACCTTTCTTTTTTAAGCTAGTAAGAGGCACGACAATTTTATAAAAGTCTTTGATAAAACGACGGTAATAACCCGCCAACCCAAGGAAGCTACGGATTTCCATCACACTCTCCGGTTTCTTCCAATTATGAATCGCTTCAATCTTTGAAGGATCCACTGATATTCCGGATTCGGAAATAATATGGCCGAGAAACTTCACACGAGATTGCCAAAAATGGCATTTAGAAAATTTTGCTCTTAATTGATACTCCTAAGAGTTTCCAGGACAATCCGAAGATGCTTTTCAAGCTCCTCCTCGGTTTTTGAATACACAAGAATATCATCAATAAAGATGAGAACAAATCGATCGAGGAAATCTTTGAAAACTCGATTCATAAGGTCAACGAAATAAGCCGGAGCATTCGTTAAACCAAATGGCATAACAAGCCATTCATAAGATCCATAACGAGTACGGAACGATGTCAAAGAAATGTTATCCTCTGCAATACGAAGCTGATGAAAACCGGTTGCCAAGTCCAATTGTGAAAAGACTCTAGCACCACTAAGCTGAATGAATAGATCATCAATCCGAGGTAAATGATATTTATTCTTGATAGTAAGATCATTAAGCTTGCGGTAGTCAACGCAAAGCCTAAGTGTACCATCGGATTTCTTCACAATAGCTGAAGCTCCCCACGGCAAGGAACTAGAGCGAATAATTTGCTTCGTCTCCAATTCGGACAATTGTTTGTGCATCTCCTCATTTTCTTTATTGGACATGCGATAAGGAGGACGAGTAATAGGTTGAGCTCCAGGGATGAGATTAATTTTGAACTCAATTGCTCGCTTAGGTGGCAATCCTAAGACGGGCTCAAATATGTCAGAAAATTCACGAAGAACGTGAATAAGAGAAATGACATCTTCCTCATCATCATTATCGTCATCATGAGGATTTAAAGTGTAACGACCCGAAAATTTCGATCCAGAAAAATTTCGGATAGTTAAGGAAAGAAAGAAAGAGAAAGAAGAAGAACCATAAAACAAGACAAAGAAACCTCACATTCGCAGCGGATCAAAATATAATATCAAATAATATTCTTTACATAAAGAAATATGTATCAGACAATTACATTTTAAATACATCAGAGTTACAACAAATATACAAACAGTGGGCATATACAACCAAAATGTCCCAGATATGCGACAATTTCACAGCGGAAACACTCCTAACGTTCCTGCCATCCAGCTCGTCTCCTGAGCTCCAGAACGTCCTTACCTGAAAATCTGCAATACTCGGTCTGACCCGAGCATTACATCAAAGTAACACCCGGGTCAGGCTGGAAACCAGCGTGAGTAAACCCGTCTAACAAAGAATACAAAAGCATGCAACTTATATAAACCCGGGATAACTTATATCAATTTACAACTTCACAAGCTGTCATAGACATCAACCATTTCACACATCAATTTCTATGTGCCAAAACTTAGATTTAAATGGTCCAATTTACTTAAGTCATTCCACTTCAGCCTATTAGTTTCACATATCAAATTTATAAGAATCGAAGTGTTTTCGGGTATTAACTAATACCCGACTCCGGTCTCTTCGAATCCTATGTCATTTAAACCCAAGTTGTCCAATTAATTACAATTCAGCTTAAACTATCGAATAACACCTTTACACAACAATTCATAATTGATTGATAATCACATGGTCATCGTCCATTCAACAAATCATATCGCAAAGCAATTCATATCAGAGATATCAACCAAATCAAAAGCACCCATTATCATTTAATCATTAATAAGCAAGATTGACTACTTCCCTTAATTACATTAATTAATGATCCCCTAATTACTTTCACTAGTTAATTATTCTTAAATTTCATATAATAATTAACTTTTAACTTAATTACATTTATTAATCAATCTTGATTAATCACAATCAGAAATTAACTTTCCTTTATTACTTCATCAATTAAACCAACTCCTTGAAAAATTTTGATAAATTAATCCTTCAATTACACTGAGTAATCATTACTTAATTTTCTTCCATCAAGAAATTATCCTTTAATTAATTACATCTGGTAATTATCCATTAATTACTTCACTAAGTAATTATACCTCATTAATTACCTTAAATAATTACACTTAACTCAACATCAAAGATTACCTTTAATTAACTACTGAATTAATTAACTAAAATTAACCACATCATCCAAGTTATGCTGAGTAATTAATTCCTTCAATTACTTCATTAAGTAACTATTCATAATGATTCCTTTATATTAAGTAATAACCTCTTGTTAACAGTTAATGAATAATTACTTGATTTAATCAATTAACAATAATTTAATTAATCCTTATTACTTGATTAATTAATTATTAATCATTAATTAAGATCTAATCTTATCAATTAATGACTCTTAAATTACAAGTTAATTAATCTTGAACTTTTAAGTTTAAACCCTTAATTACCTTAAGTAATTATCTATTTCATTAATTGATTAATCAAATTAATTGTCCAATTAATTACCCTATTAACTAAATGCATACAAATCATAAAATTATATTCTAACTTCAGAAATCAATTTAAAATCAGTTTAAAACCTTTAAATTTAAATAATGCTTTTCTTATAGAAGAAACTTTTACAATAGTTTAAACAGATTCCTTATAAATTCAAACCCTTATTACTTAATCCTTCAAATTCGTTAAACACTTAGATTTATAAAAGCTTAAATCTATTTTGAAACAAAAATTCAAATCCAGATTCAAATCAAATTTAAACTTCGTTTAAAACATTTCTTTATTTTTCAATTCCTATTTTAAATACAAATTTCGTTAAAAACATTTTTCTTTTAAACAATAACTCCCTTTTAAAGTATTTTAAACAAATTTGATTTTAAAAACTTCATTCATTTCCAACTTAAGATTTAAACTAACTTGAATCCATAATTGAAATTTTAGATTTAAAACTTTATTTAAATCTTTGCTTTACACTTTAAAAATTCAGTTTAATTTGAAAACAAACACGTTTTCTAACCATGAATCAAAACTAACTCGAGCTACAATTTGTTTGAGTCTAACCTAAACTAGCTCGAACAACGCTAAAATGAACTCGAGTAACTCAAGTACCCTTTCTATTTGAAAACACTCAAACCAAGTACTGACAGGTTTATGTATAAACCTAAAACATCCATTCTCACCCGAGTCCATATCCCAATTACTTCGAGTCCAAAAACCTTCAGCTTCGAGCAAAAACAAGAATAGCCCAAACCTTACTCGACCAAATCCCACTCCTTCCCAGTTCCTCACGCACATGTCCTTTATTAAATGCACAGTATTTCTACTATCAAACCCGAGCATAAACCCGAGTCATTCCTTCCCTAACACGAGTGTCACTTCGAGTTTCTAACAACCCATCCCTCTAACACACGAGACCATCGCCGTGCACATGCACTAGTGACGGAGTCACCATCCACCTCCGATGAACCCTTCAACATACCATCCCTTATTGTTGCAACACTTCCAGACCAACAGAAAACTCGTGCAAGCAATAGATTGAAATCGAGTAGCCCAGTTGTGAACTGAGCACAAGCCGTTGCCAGAAAACGACTCGAACGACCAACGTTGATCACCAGAGTGCCAGAAATTTCAACCACATCCCCACATACCCTTCTTGCATCTCTTACCCAAACCCGATGCAACTCGATGCATCATAGTCGCCTCCTCGTCCAATATTCCAGACATGCTCAAATTAGATTTAAAAACCTAAATCTTCTTCTTCCAGTCGCCTCGCTGATCTGGAGCTCTTCCAGGTAATTTTTCCAAACACCCCGCAACTACATTCATCTCCAGTTAAAACCCCAAGACCTCTCGACTCTTAGATAATCAGGAATTGCCTCATGAAAAAATTCCAGTCAAACCCAAAATATAAACCCAATGCATTATTAAAAATTCAGATTTTAATTTTAAAAATCATAACTTTCTAAATAGGTTGAAATTATAAACTTGAAACGTCAAACTATGATGTTTGTGAATTTGACTTATTTTGAATCTTGACTGTAATTTCTCAAATTTCCATAGAAACCAGCTTTGATTTACTTCAGACTGTTTTTTTTTAAAGTTTAAATCCTGTTAAACTAACATCTCTTGTCTAGAACTATTTTCTATAATGAATCAGCGGGATGAGATATGATTTTTGAACAGATTAAAATGCCTGTAACCTGGAAAACAAATTCATATGTCTGATCTTTCAGACATGCACAACATTTTTAAACATGTGATCATGTTTCAGAGTCTAAAACCATCATGCAATCCCATTTTAGACATACACTACTAGTTCACTTCAACCATTTAGCATATGAATCAAATTTAAAATGATTCATGTTTACAGATAAAAACAGAGGTTCAACTAAGATCAGAGATGTTTTACAATCAACAGAAATACCATAAGCATCCATACATACAAAAATGCAGAGGGGTCATCACACGGTTTTTCTCTAGTTATTTAAGTTTTTTTAAAATCTAAAAAGTTTACTCGCCTCTTTAAATATGCAGAGCAGTCTTTAAATTTATTCCAGGCACTTGAATATATAACTGAAAAGATGCTTTGATTGCATGCTTCAATTGATGCTCTTAAAATGTTAAGCTTGATCTTGAAACTGTGGAGTTGATCATCATTTGAATTGCAGGAGGTTTTAATTGATGTTGATTTAAATTGTTGTTGATCCTTCCTTGAATTGCAAATGATCAATTGTTGCAGGTTTGAGGATTTGCAGATTTTAAATTCTCAGGTTTGTATAATTTTTTTCAAATTTGAAGTAGTTTGTTAATTTGCCATTAATTTGAGAAGAAGAAAGGAAATTTGGAAAAGAGAAAACAAATTTCTTTATACTTGTCCCTAAATTGAACACATGTCATTCAATGTGTTTAATTTATTTACAAATGTTTCAAAGATGATTAACATGGTTACATTTGTATTTAAGCATTTTTTTATGTAAATAGAAAACTTACTTACATAAATCTCTTAATTAATAAATGTTTACATATGTATAATAAATTTTACTTTTAAAAGGAGATATTCTAAAATTAATTATAATGCAAATATATTTTCTTCTACATGGATTTAAAATCTAAACATTTGTATATATATACACTTATAACCATTTTATATATTTTAAAAGAAAACAAAACAAAACTTTAATTAAATCCTTTTTACACAATCATATTTAAAACAACAATTATCTTATATTTTTAAAACTATTGAATTAATTCTAAATTAACTTTTTAAAAAAAATATTCATTTTAAAACAAAGCTTTAAATTATAATTTATTCATATATAAATTATCAACAGGTTATATTAAATTTCAAAACAACATCAAATTATAACATATAATTACATATATATTACAATTTGAAAATTCATCTTTAACTTAAAACAAAAGATATTCTATTCACAATATATATCAAGTATATATATTATAAATAGAATAAAATTTTATTAGCTTGAAAAATAAATCTTATCAATCTTTACCAATTATCAGATGCTCGAAAATCAGGTTATCACATTCCTTCCCCCTTTGAATCTTTTCGTCCTCGAAAAGGAACGAAGCCAGATTATTAAATGCTTAAAATTATATAAATTTTCTTTGATCATTTTTAAAATACTTTTAAAATCCATATAATATTACCAAAAGAGGTTCTATAAAAATATCATTTTATAATCTCGATGTTTCAACCAGTCCATCCTTGTTCTCGTAGAAATTCGGTCATACGTTGATCAGGCGTACGACTGAAAATCTATAAGTACTTAGCAGACCTGTTTTCAACACCCAGTGAAATTACTTTGAAAATAATTTTATTGAAAATATCGAAAACAGTTTTTTTTTTGAAAATAGAGGATATATCTTTGGTGAGAATGCTGTGGAAATCATCACCCCCATCCATGGTCACAGTTAATCTGATGGTTACGTTGTCATCCCGACAAAATCCATAGATAACTGTAGGCCTCCGCGCCCCTCGATTACACCATGGAACCCGCTACAGATCGCAGCTATAACTGGGGTTACGTAGCTATCACAGAAAAAACCCATATAACTGTAGGCATCCGCGCCCTCGAATTTCGCTGCCAAAAGAATGAAACTTCTTCACTCCACTCGACCATAGATCGCAGTCTACCGAAGTTGCGTTGCTTCCCGGCAAAATCAAGTGTAGACCGTTGACACTTATCCTCCACACGATTTTTGCTATGGTCCCCACAGTAGATCGCAGTGACATCGAGTTTCACTGTCGTCACAGCAAACCCAAATGCCCCTGTAGGCATCAGCGCCCTCGACTTTCGCTACCCAATAATCCTCAGGAACTAGTTTGTCCGGACTCCTCACAGGATCAACTTTAGAACCCCCCCCCCCCCCCCCCCCCCCGTGGCTCAAGGCAGCACCACCCGGTGGTACTCCTGAGAAGTCCATTCCAAGGGAGCGCCTTTTTCCCCAGAGCCATCATCAAAACATTTTATACAATATATATAGTATCTTTAAATCATACACCTAGTATGATCTCATACAAAGCTTCTTTACACAAAATCGATTATTCCAAAACCGATAATTCTCAACTAGGCTTTCCCAATTCAATATTGATTTTACCGAAAAGTCAAAAGCCTTTCCAAATCCCTAGATTTCCAAAACCTTGTTTCAATATCCTCATAAGATCCTTTATATATATATATATATATATATATATATATATATATATATATATATATATACAGATATATATAATCTTTAAAATCTTGGATCATTTCAAACTTGTATAAAACTCCTTTTATACTTCAACACCTTCAAAATCCTTTTCTTCTGGCAAAAGATTCAACATGGGGAGTTTTATTTTATAAAACAAAGATATTTAACTTTGTTTACTCAAAATCAAATATTCAAATTTGATTACTCTTTTTAATATTTTCATTCAAATCCGTACGATGTACACATATCATCCGTACGCTATACCAATTTGATCGCTCTCTCGATCACACAATTTCATTTCCGAACTAGTATCATCCACCCGACTTCCTAGTGCGGACACAGATCTGGTTTCTTGATCAGAAACCGTCATTCTCCTTGCATAGTCATAACTATGATAGAGAATATCCAGAACCAATCAACAATCCATATCCAGGTTCGCCGTCGAAAATCGAGTGAAAAATCCCACTCGGATCGACATAATTATCTCGAAATTCTGTGCTCGAATCTGGATCAAATCACTATGCGAATAGAATGACATACGTACATCCTACGTATTTACCTTTATTGGTTATTAGCCAAATCAATTCTCTTTCTATTCACATTCACTTTAATTTTCATTTACTAACTCACAATTGCTTCAATCCATTTGGATTATCACTTCTATTCTTATCTCGATTGGGTATTCAACCAATAACAGTTTAAACTCCGTCCAATTTAAATTTAGAAAATAACTTGAAAAGTTAAAGAAATAGATAAGTAGTTGAAAAATAATTAGTAGTTTGTAAAATAGCTGTAAAATAGTTCAGTAATTGTAAAATAATTGGAAAATAGTTAAATAGTCATAGAAATTTTAAATAATTGCAAAATAGTTATAAAATAGTAATTAGTTGTTGAAAATAGTAATTAATTTATAGAATAGTTAGAAAATTGTTAGACAGTTTCAAAAATAATTGTAAAACAAGTATAAGATAGTTTGGCTTTTAAAAGAAAGGTTGTTTATATAATGAATAGCTTGAAAAAATAGGTTTATATTAAAACAATTTATATTGAAAATAGTCCAGAGTCAAAACTGTTCTCTCCCTAATATCCATTCTCATCAATTCAATTTAAATTTCCTCTACCATTTAAATTGACCCAATTCCAATTTAAATAACTTCAATTCCCAATGAAATTGATTCAATCCCAATTCAAGTTGAATTAACCTTAGTTTCTTTCCAAATTTAACTTTATTCAACCTCGATCTCAAATTCTACTAATTCAAATAAATTTCAATTTAACTAGTTCCGATTTCAATTCATTTCTACTCCAGTTTGAATTGATTCCAATTTCAAACTCCATTTCCAAATCAAGTTGAATTATTCTTGATTTCTTCCCAAATTCAATTCAAATTCCATTTGAATTTAATACCATTCAATCATTAATTATAATTCCAAATTATTCCAATAAATTTGGACTAATTTCAAATTGAATCCACTACAATTTCAAATCATTACAAATTAATCCAATTCAAATTTTCCATTTGAACCTTATACTCATACATCTTCAATCACACTTTCAGTTACTTCAAATCAAATTTAAACCATCTCTTATTCATTTAAACAATTCCAATTCACAACTTAAAGATTTTTAACAACAATAGGATGATATTATCTAATTATTTCAAAACATCCATCCATTTTCAATTTTCGGATCTCAAACCCAATTTGAGATCACTCAAACTCCCTAATTCAAATTAACCATTTAACTTTCCAGGTTAAATCTTAATTTCATCTTAAAATTTACAAATCAGGTTGAACATCCTAACATATTTAACTTTTCCCAAGTTAAACTCAATTCACTTAATCCAGTCAACCTTACATAGTTGAACTCCCATTTCAAATTTTGAACTTCTCATAAATAATCTTCCCACTTATTAAGTTCAAAAACTTAGCATTTCGGGTATCACATCTTATTCCATATTCAAAACTCAACATTTAGAGTTTATTTCAAACCATTTTTGATATTATGTATATCCACATATATATATATATTAATTTCTTTCACAAACCAAGTTATACTTTAAAATTTTAAACCACCTTCGGTTTTTTTTCACAACAGATTTCTTTTAAATTTTCAAACAACTCTTGTTTGAAATAGGACCATTTCATTCAAATACATTAAAAACATTATTTGTTATTTCTTTAAATTAATTATATCATTAATTAATCACATTCGGTAATTAACTTATTTCTTAATTACCTTTATTAAGTAATTGTCCTTTAAATTACTTACCTCTAGTTACTTCATTAAGTAACTTCCTCTTAATTTATCATTTCCAATTATTATCCACTAATTAATCTCATTAAATAAAGTTTAATTAATTACATAAATTAACTGATTATCCTTATCCTGAAACCTTTCCCAAATTCAAGATCTAATTTCAGTTTGAATCCATTTCAAACTTATCTTTAATTTAATTTCAATTTCAATTTGGTTGTATTTCTATTATTTCTTAATATAATTCCAATATCTTAACAACCAATTTCCTTAATACTTATTTAGAAAGAAATATTGCTTTATATATATCAAAAATATATTCTTATATAAAATCATTTAAAATCTTTATATAAGAAAATAAAAAATACGCTCTCATATATATATACACTCAACTCATTCTAGGGTACCACTTACCCTATCCTTAATGAGTAATCCCACCAGAGCCAAGGTTCTCGCTTAACCTTCAGCTCTGATACCACATGTAACGACCCAAAAATTTCGATCCAGAAAAATTTCGAATAGTTAAGGAAAGAAAGAAAGAGAAAGAAGAAGAATCATAAAACAAGACAAAGAAACCTCACATTCGCAGTGGATCAAAATATAATATCAAATAATATTCTTTACATAAATAAATCTGTATCAGACAATTACATTTTAAATACATCAAAGTTACAACAAATATACAAACAGTGGACATATACAACCAATATGTCCCAGATATGCGACAATTTCACAGCGGAAACACTCCTAACATTCCTTCCATCCAGCTCGTCTCCTGAGCTCCAGAACGTCCTTACCTGAAAATCTGCAATACTCGATCTGACCCGAGAATTACATCAAAGTAACACCCGGGTCAGGCTGGAAACTAGCGTGAGTAAACCCATCTAACAAAGAATATAAAAGCATGCAACTTATATAAACCCGGGGTAACTTATATCAATTTACAACTTCACAAGCTGTCATAGACATCATCCATTTCACACATCAATTTCTATGTGCCAAAACTTAGATTTAAATGGTCCAATTTACTTAAGTCATTCCACTTCAGCCTATTAGTTTCACATATCAAATTTATAAGAATCGAAGTGGTTTCGGGTATTAACTAATACCCGACTCCGGTCTCTTCGAATCCTATGTCATTTAAACCCAAGTTGTCCAATTAATTACAATTCAACTTAAACTATCGAATAACACCTTTACACAACAATTCATAATTGATTGATAATCACATGGTCATCGTCCATTCAACAAATCATATCGCAAAGCAATTCATATCAGAGATATCAACCAAATCAAAAGCACCCATTATCATTTAATCATTAATAAGCAAGATTGACTACTTCCCTTAATTACATTAATTAATGATCCCCTAATTACTTTCACTAGTTAATTATTCTTAAATTTCATATAATAATTAACTTTTAACTTAATTACATTTATTAATCAATCTTGATTAATCACAATCAGAAATTAACTTTCCTTTATTACTTCATCAATTAAACCAACTCCTTGAAAATTTTTGATAAATTAATCCTTCAATTACACTGAGTAATCATTACTTAATTTTCTTCCATCAAGAAATTATCCTTTAATTAATTACATCTGGTAATTATCCATTAATTACTTCACTAAGTAATTATACCTCATTAATTACCATAAATAATTACACTTAACTCAACATCAAAGATTACCTTTAATTAACTACTGAATTAATTAACTAAAATTAACCACATCATCCAAGTTATGCTGAGTAATTAATTCCTTCAATTACTTCATTAAGTAACTATTCATAATGATTCCTTTATATTAAGTAATAACCTCTTGTTAACAGTTAATGAATAATTACTTGATTTAATCAATTAACAATAATTTAATTAATCCTTATTACTTGATTAATTAATTATTAATCATTAATTAAGATCTAATCTTATCAATTAATGACTCTTAAATTACAAGTTAATTAATCTTGAACTTTTAAGTTTAAACCCTTAATTACCTTAAGTAATTATCTATTTCATTAATTGATTAATCAAATTAATTGTCCAATTAATTACCCTATTAACTAAATGCATACAAATCATAAAATTATATTCTAACTTCAGAAATCAATTTAAAATCAGTTTAAAACCTTTAAATTTAAATAATGCTTTTCTTATAGAAGAAACTTTTACAATAGTTTAAACAGATTCCTTATAAATTCAAACCCTTATTACTTAATCCTTCAAATTCGTTAAACACTTAGATTTATAAAAGCTTAAATCTATTTTGAAACAAAAATTCAAATCCAGATTCAAATCAAATTTAAACTTCGTTTAAAACATTTCTTTATTTTTCAATTCCTATTTTAAATACAAATTTCGTTAAAAACATTTTTCTTTTAAACAATAACTCCCTTTTAAAGTATTTTAAACAAATTTGATTTTAAAAACTTCATTCATTTCCAACTTAAGATTTAAACTAACTTGAATCCATAATTGAAATTTTAGATTTAAAACTTTATTTAAATCTTTGCTTTACACTTTAAAAATTCAGTTTAATTTGAAAACAAACACGTTTTCTAACCATGAATCAAAACTAACTCGAGCTACAATTTGTTCGAGTCTAACCTAAACTAGCTCGAACAACGCTAAAATGAACTCGAGTAACTCAAGTACCCTTTCTATTTGAAAACACTCAAACCAAGTACTGACAGGTTTATGTATAAACCTAAAACATCCATTCTCACCCGAGTCCATATCCCAATTACTTCGAGTCCAAAAACCTTCAGCTTCGAGCAAAAACAAGAATAGCCCAAACCTTACTCGACCAAATCCCACTCCTTCTCAGTTCCTCACGCACATGTCCTTTATTAAATGCACAGTATTTCTACTATCAAACCCGAGCATAAACCCGAGTCATTCCTTCCCTAACACGAGTGTCACTTCGAGTTTCTAACAACCCATCCCTCTAACACACGAGACCATCGCCGTGCACATGCACTAGTGACGGTGTCGCCATCCACCTCCGATGAACCCTTCAACATACCATCCCTTATTGTTGCAACACTTCCAGACCAACAGAAAACTCGTGCAAGCAATAGATTGAAATCGAGTAGCCCAGTTGTGAACTGAGCACAAGCCGTTGCCAGAAAACGACTCGAACGACCAACGTTGATCACCAGAGTGCCAGAAATTTCAACCACATCCCCACATACCCTTCTTGCATCTCTTACCCAAACCCGATGCAACTCGATGCATCATAGTCGCCTCCTCGTCCAATATTCCAGACATGCTCAAATTAGATTTAAAAACCTAAATCTTCTTCTTCCAGTCGCCTCGCTGATCTGGAGCTCTTCCAGGTAATTTTTCCAAACACCCCGCAACTACATTCATCTCCAGTTAAAACCCCAAGACCTCTCGACTCTTAGATAATCAGGAATTGCCTCATGAAAAAATTCCAGTCAAACCCAAAATATAAACCCAATGCATTATTAAAAATTCAGATTTTAATTTTAAAAATCATAACTTTCTAAATAGGTTGAAATTATAAACTTGAAACGCCAAACTATGATGTTGTGAATTTGACTTATTTTGAATCTTGACTGTAATTTCTCAAATTTCCATAGAAACCAGCTTTGATTTACTTCAGACTGTTTTTTTTTTAAGTTTAAATCCTGTTAAACTAACATCTCTTGTCCAGAACTATTTTCTATAATGAATCAGCGGGATGAGATATGATTTTTGAACAGATTAAAATGCCTGTAACCTGGAAAACAAATTCATATGTCTGATCTTTCAGACATGCACAACATTTTTAAACATGTGATCATGTTTCAGAGTCTAAAACCATCATGCAATCCCATTTTAGACATACACTACTAGTTCACTTCAACCATTTAGCATATGAATCAAATTTAAAATGATTCATGTTTACAGATAAAAACAGAGGTTCAACTAAGATCAGAGATGTTTTACAATCAACAGAAATACCATAAGCATCCATACATACAAAAATGCAGAGGGGTCATCACACAGTTTTTCTCTAGTTATTTAAGTTTTTTAAAATCTAAAAAGTTTACTCACCTCTTTAAATATGCAAAGCAGTCTTTAAATTTATTCCAGGCACTTGAATATATAACTGAAAAGATGCTTTGATTGCATGCTTCAATTGATGCTCTTAAAATGTTAAGCTTGATCTTGAAACTGTGGAGTTGATCATCATTTGAATTGCAGGAGGTTTTAATTAATGTTAATTTAAATTGTTGTTGATCCTTCCTTGAATTGCAAATGATCAATTGTTGCAGGTTTGATGATTTGCAGATTTTAAATTCTCAGGTTTGTATAATTTTTTTAAATTTGAAGTAGTTTGTTAATTTGCCATTAATTTGAGAAGAAGAAAGGAAATTTGGAAAAGAGAAAACAAATTTCTTTATGTTTAAATTCAAATAAAAAAAAATGTAGGCCACTTGTCCCTAAATTGAACACATGTCATTCAATGTGTTTAATTTATTTACAAATGTTTCAAAGATGATTAACATGGTTACATTTGTATTTAAGCATTTTTTTATGTAAATAGAAAGCTTACTTACATAAATCTCTTAATTAATAAATGTTTACATATGTATAATAAATTTTACTTTTAAAAGGAGATATTCTAAAATTAATTATAATGCAAATATATTTTCTTCTACACGGATTTAAAACCTAAACATTTGTATATATATATACACTTATAACCATTTTATATATTTTAAAAGAAAACAAAACAAAATTTTAATTAAATACTTTTTACACAATCATATTTAAAACAACAATTATCTTATATTGTTGTTTTAAATATAAGATAATTGTTATTGTCCGCAAGTAGTGGCGCAGTGGTAAGATACTTGCCTCCTGTTAAAGAGGTCGCGAGTTCGATCCCCGTCTGCCCTACTATCATTCAACGCGCGGAGATGGGTTCCTGTTAAATCCACAAATAATGGTGGGGGACATAAGTCTCTGTGCTGGGCTAGTCTAAATCCCAAGTGTCAGTGGTCGGACCTGGCGTGAGGAGGCTCCTCTTATCCCTTCGATTTCATCAGGGCTCTAGGTTGAGTGTAAAAAAAAAACAATTATCTTATATTTTTAAAACTATTGAATTAATTCTAAATTAACTTTTTTTTAAAAAATATTCATTTTAAAACAAAGCTTTAAATTATAATTTTTTCATATATAAATTATCAACAGATTATATTAAATTTCAAAACAACATCAAATTATAACATATAATTACATATATATTACAATTTGAAAATTCATCTTTAATTTAAAACAAAAGATATTCTATTCACAATATATATCAAGTATATATATTATAAATAGAATAAAATTTTATTAGCTTGAAAAATAAATCTTATCAATCTTTACCAATTATCAGATGCTCGAAAATCAGGTTATCACATAAAGAATATAATGATGCTGCCAAGTTGGAATCCAAATCTTTAAGAACGATAGAAAGCTGCTTAACAGATTGCGGATGTCGAAGATAAATAGTCCGCACAAGACATAGGATATGAGCTTCATAACGGTTAAGCCAATCCATTCCCAAAATCAATCCAAAGCCTAAGTAACGCATGACATGCAAATCGGCTCGGAAAGAAAAATCACATAAAATAATCTCGACATCTTCACAAAGCAAACTAAGTATTGCGGATCCACCAACCGGATTCGCAATTCTCAAAGAAGTCATTAAAGCAACAATATTTAAAGAAAAAGTATCAATAAGTTCTTTTGATATAAAAGAATGGGATGCTCCCGTATCAAAAAGAACTCGAATAGGTTGATCATGAAATATAATGATGCCATCAAGGATAGAATGAGACATACATTGACCACGAGATGTGTTGTTAGGGGCTTGAGCAACATTTAACTTTTCCTCCTTCTTGCCTTGAAGTTTGGGACATGAAGATAAAAGATGACCCCGAACTTTTGCAATAGCGACAAAAGAGAGGTTTCAGACATCTATTGGCATAATGGTCTTTAGAACCACAGTTATAGCACTGCCCACTACTAGGGGTAGGAGTCTTTGCTATAGGGGTTGCTTGTTTTCCTTTCTTGTTGAGATTAAGGCATTTGAATTTAATAGGCCTTTTCTTATTGTTATTGAAGTTTGGTTTGGCACACACAACTTCAACATCACTCTCCCTATCCGCCTCTTCAAGACGCAGAGCGATATCAATGAGTTGATTAAAAGAAACTTCCAATTTCAGAAGTAATGGCTTCTTGAGATTTTTGTTCAAGCCATAGACAAATCTTTGGTTCTTCTTCAATAGGGTGTTTATGTATTCAACCCCGTATTTAGAAAGTGACTCGAAGGATGCGACATAATCTGCCACGGAGGATTCACCTTGAACATAGTCTATAAAACGGCGAGCCAAAGTTACCTTCTCAGCTTCTGGCATAAATTTTAGTTCAAAGCGTTTCCGGAATTTCTCCCAAGTAAGATCCGCTTCATTTATTTCAGAAATCAGAAGCTCGTACCAGTCTAATGCTCTTTCTTGGAGCATACTAGAGGCCACCTGAACTCGGTGAAGACCAATAAGGTTCATGCGAGAAAAGATTCGATCGCACGTTATTAGCCAAGCCTGACTTCAATAATGGTTTCAGAACCTTTGAATGGCTTCCCACCCAAGTTGGTATAATCGTTGCACAAGCGTGCAAATCCAGACTTAGGGTGAGCAAGTTTTGGATTAGAACCGGCTGCTTGAGCATTCTTTGCTAGATCAAGAAGCTGCTGGGCAGACATAAATACTCCATCCTGGGGAGTAGCACTAGATTGACGGGCGCTGGGACGACCAGGTCTAACCATTTCTCTTCCTTAAGAAATAAAGAGGGACGAAGAAGAAGGTTATTTACAAAATGAATATCAAGCAATCTTGATAGATAAAACAAGGAATTATAAAGAAAATAGGATGAATCGGTACGAAGACTCGAATTAAATCCTAAAGCATGGCTCCTAAGATGGTCTTAGGACAATGATCCTTGTTAAATTATTCTACATTGTTCCGAAGTTTGGCTCTGATACCAAGCTGTGATTCCCCACCTCTATACCCACGCTAGCCAAGGACACTACGAGGTAATGCCGTTAACTAGCGTGGAGAATAAGGCTGTTGAGGAGCGACCATCCGTGTAATTGCTTTGTGCGAGCATCGATATGTCAGGTAGTATAACATGCGTTTTATTCCAAGAGGAAACCCGACATACCAATACAAACTCAAAGCTACTACACAGTGGCTATATATAATCTTCGGAAACAAATATAGAAATGAAAATAACACAAATCAGTCACAGATATCCATATCACAAAGGCGGAAATAGATAAGAATATATAACACTTAAAAGTGTTCATCAGAGTAGTGGTCTAACAAGATCCACAATATCACAAAAGAATGGTTACAAGTGATACACAAAAGAATAAGTATATATCATGGAGTCTCTATCTCAAATGTATACAACAAAATAAACTACAAATCTATGTAGTTAGCCAAAAGTCAGAATAGTAACCCCCTAAGTGGAGTCAAGTGGAAGCACCTGTAACATCTCGGTCTGACCCGAGTATTATTTAATAAGAAAATAATAAACGGATCAGTCTAACTATAAATATCAGATGAAATGATATAGAATAAGAGATATGACAAAACATATAATAATCACAAAGCCATACTGTGATAAATATGTATTTGAAAATCAACAAGAGATTAATCAATATCACCAGAATCTTCTCAAAGATAAAAAGGAATGTCATACTCCTTACTTCATTCACCAAGCCATAAATATTTACAACATATCAATGCCGATCATAAAATTGGTGAAACACAAAATTCTAGAAATCATCAATAGAAATCCAGAAATCACAAAAAAAAGGGAGGCCTATCACAAAATGGGAGTATGAAAACTCACCAACACGTGTATCACAAAACGGGACGCTATCCCATGGTCGCTAACCATAGAGCCGGTGCAACGACGTAGTACAACGGTACGCCCGAGGAACCTGAAACTCATAAAATTAGAAACAATGACGTAGTACAATGGTACGCCCGAAGATCCGAACTCCATAAAAACGTGGGTCGCTAGCCTACAAAAATTGAGTCGAAACTCCAAGAAATAAATAAGTCGTTAGCCTATAATAAAAATGAGACGAAACTTAATAAAACGAGGTACCGTCCCCTCCGTGGACAAAGAAACATAGCATGACGCTAGTCTAAATCACAAAAATGATCATCAATGATCATCAAGAAGTGTCAATTACACTAAGCTAGTAAATATATGAGCTTAGCTTCATGTCCCATAACCACTAGCTTAACTTAAATATTTACAAACAAATTGTAAATCTCCACCAGAAAATTGTCACAAGAGATTCAATCGAACAAGTCTAAGAATTAACCGACGAAGTAAATGCAGCGTTTTGTACCACTTGTTTTACTAAGTCGTTTAATTGGATTTCTCATATGAGTGAGGTAAAGGTTTGTATATGCTAGTAGATTGGAAAACGGTTTGAGAAAATGAGCTTTGTAATAGAATAGTGTTGATATCATTTTGAAGAAAGAGTTTTGATATTTACTACTAGTATAGAAAACCTTTATATTTTTAAAGTGACAAATCACAGAAATGATTGTAGAAACAATCAATCACTAAAATTCACATTCAAAGACGTGAATAAAATCCAAAGAAATCGATATCGAATCCATCAAAATGGATACTCTCAAAAATCCCGAAGAAAATGTCATCGAAGTCGATAATAATGATTGCAACAAATCGGAATCAACACGGATTGATAAAATTGGAATTCTTAAACAAAATAGGCAAGCAGGCAAAACACAGCAGATTCAGACATCTGAAATAGGTGGTTCAGACGTTTGAATCTGGAAAATTAGAAGTTTTCCAGAACGTAATTCAGACGTCTGAACGAAATGTTTCAGATGTCTGAAATAGGTGTTTTTAGCCTATTTCCTTTCTGTTTGAAATCGAGCCAATTCAGACGTCTGAAATTCCAGATTCAGACGTCTGAAACTGGAATTCAGAGCATTTCTTGAACCTGGACCAAAAATGGCCAAATGAATATCGGAAGCGATCGGACGAGCAAATGACGACTAAGGATTTACGCCACGTGACGCCTTAACGGCTCTTCGATATGCCTCAAATATCAATGTCCAAATATCCATAATAGGATTTTCATAGATTTTGATTTCAAAATACCAAAAATTGGAATATACACCAAATCAATCCAAACCAAAATCAATTGCACAAGAATAAGTATTAGGAATTCATACCTAACAATCGAAGATAATTATAGACTAAGATGTGAGATAAAAATCTCACCTTTGAACCCAAAACAAATGAAAAAGAAGCTATAAAGCAAGGGCAAGGACAATCACTCTTCAATTCCAACCCAAAGAGCTTGAATCTAAGCTTAAAAGAGAAACATTTCCTAAGTTAGGTTTAGGAATTTCTGAAATTGGTAAGAGAATGAGTTGGAGAAGAAGAAGAGGAGGTTTACCAAGCTTCTTCTATAAATTTGGAGCTAGAACTTGATTTGCAAATGGAAACTAGGGCTTGGAGTTTTAATTTTCCATTCCTCCCTCCATTGTTGCTAAACCTTGAGTATTAGGAAATAGAAAGGAAGTAATGAAGAGAAGAGGGGTGAAGCTTGGGTCTAATGGGCTGAAACAAAACCAAAGCCCTAAGTGAAAAAGTAGCAAAATTCTACTATCTCCAAACATATCAAAGTTTATGCTCAAAAAGATCGCAAACGTCATTTTGAACTCAATGGGGTGGTCCCGAGTCCTAATTTGACTGTTTGCAAAAAGTAGTTTTCTCGGGCTAAAATCCGACTAACGATGAAATATTTAAATAAAATATTTAAATACTCAATCGTAAAATATGCGGGTTGTTACATAATTTAACTATAATTTTATATTTAAATCTTAAGTATAAATATTTAAAAATTAAATATATTATTTTAAAGGATAGTTTAAAATCAGGAGTAATTTGATTTTGAAATTAAAGATAATTTTGAGGCTAAAATTATTTAGAATCAGGATAGAGGTTTTTGATGCTTTTAAAAGGAATGTTTTGAAAACAGGATATAATTTTGAAAAATCATTTTTGAATAAAAAAGTTAGCGGATACAAAGCAATGTTCCATTAGATTTTTCGTAGGTTCCATCCTACATAGGGTTCCATCCCTTTAACAGGCTTGAAGTGGATTCCATTCCATGAATAAATTAGATTATAAGATGTCAGTGCTTTTCTACGAGTTTTAACAAAAATTCCTAATAAAAATACTTATTCTTGAAATCTTGAACTCTTGATAATCTTGATACTCATGAGTCTTCTATCTCGATATCTTGAATCTCTATACTGTACAGTCTTCATTCTTGGTACCTACATGATGAAATCATGCATACACATATACATCTAAACTTATAATGTTAGTATTTATATTTTATAATCTATTCTAAGGTTGTTGTCATCAAAACCATCATCTCATGGACTAACATCACAGACATGTGCCATGTCATTCTAGCAAGCTCGGGACTCAATCCTCGAATGAACTTCTCATTCCTTTTAATGTCAGTATCTATAATAGCATATCCATATCGAGACAGATCTTCAAACTTAGTAGCATACTCTACTACTAACATTTCTCCTTGAACTAAATCCATAAACTTCCTCATCAGCTCAGACTTAGCAAACTCATATACAAACTTCTTCTCAAATCTCGTTTTAAAATTGGCCCAAGTTAACTGCTCCTCCAAAACTCCAACGGTGACACTATTCCACCAACGTAGCGCTAACACTTGCAACATCTAGAGGTTAACCTTTTCTTTTGCCATCATTCAGACCTAAATCAGTAAATATACGCTTACAATGCAACAATCAATTCTAAAATTCTATGGAACTTTTCGTTCCCAAGAATGGATTCCCATCCAAACTAGTGTAACCTCTACTCAGCAAAGCAATATCCCAAATGGAGCCATAGGACTATCTCCTCCTACACTTCCAGCAACTCCAGCAGCAGCTCTTGCTTGCATCAAACTAGAAAAGAACTAATACATCACTTCCACATCTACTGGCAGATTTCCAACACCCACATTGGCTACAGCATTTTGGTTACTAGCATTAGCCCATCGACCCGGATTCCTCTTGGTAGTTGGTTAAGAATTTCCATTAGTTATGGTGCTTCCTCCATCGAGATTTCCTCTTTCGATTCCCACTTCCATATCGCCTTTCTCTTAAACCTACATATGAGCCTTAGTAAGATATAGTGGAACGATCTAAGAGAGCGGGGAACATGTACCTACAAATATATAACTATATATAGCAAATATAAGAACGTCGCTATAATGTTAACCGAAATCCCAATCTTATTACCTGATTCATTGGATTATGATTGGAAAAATATTTAGGTTTAAGTTTCTTTCAAAGTTTCATAAACCTTGCTCTGATACTAACTTGTAATATCCCCCTACTTGGAGGCCCAAAACTAATGGCTACGGATGTTGCAGTCATCCATAGCTATTAATCCTCAGTGACCAAAAGACAACGATATTAGATACATTGATACATTGAAACATAAGAATATGAAAAAAAATTAAACAACAAACAAATTCCACATTCCATTTCAAAATATTCCAAATTGATTACGTAATCCCAATTTGCAGGCCAAGTTCAAATAACATATAATTATTATAAAATACGCCAAGTGCGACATATGAAGATGCCCCCTCGGTAGATCAGAGTATGTAGATAGGCAAAAAAACAATTTGCCTTTACAAACAAAACACATGGTGGAAATAATAGATTGCCTCCTACACGTCCTTGGAAGCTTTATTCTTCTAAAAGAACACCTAGAAACCTTAACTCTAAACCTACTCAAAGTCAATTGAGTATTCGAGAGTTTAAGGGGAAAACAAAAAACTTCGAGTCAGACATAAAGCCTAGTATGAATAATAATTTACCATCTCAAACATTTTGATGTCTAGCGAGACCACGCCGCTTAGCGAAAGGGTTTTCCCCTCACTAATATCCTAAAACATTTATAAAACCATATACTGTACTCCCACATCCACAAAGGTTAAAAACATAGTATTTCAAAATGTTATGATCATGTGCAAAATAAACCAAGTCTGGATAACCCATCCCCATTTATTCTGACGGTCTGTCTCAATTATAGTCTTAAGAGTTACTATTAACTTTTTAAATATTTATGGACTATCTGTCCAATTTCATAGTTTTCATGGAATCAATAAGAACCTATTGGTAACTCTAATATCGTTTTAAATATCCTAGTTTTCATGGGCTAACTAGGAAATTATTGACTATTATCAATATCTTAATTCGGATATAGTTTTAATGGCTAACTACAAACCTACTGGCCCTTGTCGATATCAAATCAAAGTTTTCATGGGTTCGCTATGAACCTATTGGCCCCTGCAATATCATACAGTTTTCACAGGCTTAATGCAAACCTATTATCCCCTGCCAGTATTTTTAATTGAGATTTTAACATCTATTAAGTTGTATTCACTACTGGGTCAACCTAACTGGTTATTCTGCCATTTTCCCCAAAATAAAATTATGGGTTAATAACAATGTGAATAATGCTTCAGAATCTTTATTTATGCCATGGTTTTTCCTTTGAAAATGAGATTGGGTTATTTGTTTTGAAACTTTAAAACATCATTTTCGAAACCACTGGATGAACTCATTCGAAAGCAGAGAAAACCTCTTTTCAAAACACTACTTATATACCTTTCGAAACAAATGATACCTTTCGATGGTATCAAGAAAATATTCTTTAAAACATAGATTCGAAATAAATAAAGTACCCTTTCGAAAGCATTGTGTTTACTTTTTAGAAACATCATTTGGGTCAAAATGGTTATATACGAAAGTATCTCTTTCGAAACCAATTAAAACTAATTTGGGGAAAAGTTGATGGTGTTAGAACCATCTAGTCGAAAGCAAAGTCCTTTAAAAATTAAAACTTCGAAGGACAAAGTCGAAACCCCCTTTCAACTTCATCACCTTCGAAACCCACAACCCCTTTCGAAAGCAATTAGGAAGCGGCTTAACTTAGGTAAAAACAAGGAAAACCTTTTGAAGGCATTGATGGCTTCAATGCTTTGGAAGGAAAATAGCGGCTAGGTTTCGACTAGGTCAGAACCAACTCTTTCTGTAGCATAAACGATTTTGTCGTGATCCGAAGGTCGGCATTCTTACATCCACTGTATCAAATGCCGCATAATCGAATGCCGGAAAACTGAATTGTTAGGGTTAAAAAGAAGAGGTAGAAGAAAAAGATAAAAGAAGTAAGAAAACAGAACAGAAACGATATCGGAATCTCACATCGCAGCGGAACAACATATAATAGATAAATGAATAATCTTTCAAACAAAGAACTATATCAGTTATTACATTACATTATCATTAGAGCGTACAACAACAATATACCATACAATACAAGAATGGACAGCTATACAAACATGTCCCTACAAGTGAATTATATAGCGGAAAGATAATATCATATACATGTAATACGCCTCGCCATTTAGCTCGCCACTTGAGCTCCATAGCACTCCTGAATCCAGAATGACCTGATAACCTGACTCTAGACTGCCCGTGTGGAAAATTTTGGGCACCCAGAGTTTAGGAAGAAAACAATAAACTCCAAGTCAATCATGGGACTGGTGTGAGAACTCAAAACAGTTATTTATCTTTTAAAACAACAACAAGGGAAGTGAAAAATATCCGCAATGCTCTTAGAAAATGAAACTACCATAAGGCCTCCCCGCACACACACAATGCAAACGCAGAATTGGAGGAGATTTCTCCATATGATAGTCCAAGATGCTTAATACACAAAAACAAATCATTTTTGATATTATTATTAGTGCATAGTGTAGAAAAGCATTTCGAAAATAGAATATTAATCTTAGCCAGCATAGACATTTCGAACTATGCCTACTATAGCTACCATCTAAACAGTGGTGGCCACCATAAGTAAATAGCGGGTTATACAACTAAAACCGTACTGGGTCCGTATTGGAAATTGGATTTCCAACAAATGGTCGGGCTAAGGAACTTCCTACTACCACATGGGATCGCCTCTGGCGGGACGTCCCGAGAACTTAACCAGCTCTCTGCCAACACAAGGCCGGGTTACATCTGTAACTAAGTAACTACTACACGAATATGCCACCCCCCGGTCCTTTGGGACCTTTATCCGAAGGCCCTCTATCACCAAGCAACAACCACACAGAAAAATGAGATTGGAGCAACCACATAGGTTAAGCATCAGGACTCCATACCTGACACCACCCTTTTCCAGAAGGGAATGATATACCCTAAAGAGAGCGACCCTCATAACCTTGCCACATATTCCTGTTTCGACCATTTCCGGGGTGTGAGGTCTGACGAAATCTCGTCCACAAAGCTAAGCTTTTTCACAAAGCCACGCTTTTTCACAAAGCCACGCTTTGATCAACAAATGATCAATAAATAATCATCACACAACAACACTCAGCATGCCACATTAACAAATTGGGAATATATCGCTGATAACCTTCAACTACAAAACCTCTGAGCTCGTACGTCTCAGAGAAGGATGTTAAGCTAAGAGAATAAATTCTTCGCCACCAACAGAAAACTTATACAATTGTAAATCATTTCAATTAAAATTCTTTACTTGTACAATTGTTGCTTCTATATAATTTATTCTTTCACAATTGTTTTTTTTATCTTTCAGATTATTCAAACAACTTTAATTCACTTATATATTTTCTTACATTTTCAACAATCAAACTATTCAATTTTACATACACTTGATAATTCTAAAAAAAATTATTCCTTTATATATAAAATATAATCGAGGTAAAATTATTCCATTTACCTAATTTAAAATGATACTATGTCGGTTTATCTCGTTTTAAGAGTTTAGAATCCCCTATCGATACAGTTAGCTAGGCTGCACCGACCAGAATCTATAAACAATCAACTGATAAGTCAACACAATACAAAACAATTTCATATTCACTAACAAATACGCGCTCATATCTCTTATTACACTCAAACTCATTCTAGAGTACTACTGACTCTATCTCTAATGAGTAATTCCCAACAGAGCTATGGTTGTCGCTTAACCATATGCTCTGATGCCACATGTAACATAAATGATTTTGTCGGGATCCAAAGGTCGGCATTCTTACGTCCACTGTATCAAATGCCGGAAAACCAAATTGTTAGGGTTAAAAAGAAGAGGTAGAAGAAAAAGGTAGAAGAAGTAAGAAAACAGAACATAAACAATATCAGAATCTTACATCGCAGCGGAACAACATATAATAGATAAATTAATAATCTTTAAAACAAAGAACTATATCAGTTATTACATTACATTATCATCAGAGTGTACACCAACAATATACCACACAATACAAGAATGGA
Organism: Allium cepa; assembly: GCA_030765085.1. Classification (NCBI taxonomy): domain Eukaryota; kingdom Viridiplantae; phylum Streptophyta; class Magnoliopsida; order Asparagales; family Amaryllidaceae; genus Allium; species Allium cepa. The sequence goes on from CM060942.1 coordinate 492,821,050, forward strand.
CAGCTATACAAACATGTCTCTACAAGTGAATTATACAGCGGAAAGATAATATCATATATAAGTAATACGCCTCGCCATCCAGCTCGCCACTTGAGCTCCATAGCACTCCTGAATCCAGCATGACCTGATAACCTGACTCTAGACTGCCCGTGTGGAAAATTTTGGGCACCCAGAGTTTAGGAAGAGAATAATAAACTCCAGGTCAGTTATGGGACTGGTGTGAGAACTCAAAACAGTTATTTATCTTTTAAAACAACAATAACAAGGGAAGTGAAAAATATCTGCAATGCCCTTGGAAAATGAAACTACCATACGGCCTCCCCGCACGCACACAATGCAAACACAGAATTGGAGAAGATTTCTCCTTACGATAGTCAAAGATGCTTAATATGCAAAAACAAATCATTTTTGATATTATTATTAGTGGATAGTGTAGAAAAGCATTTCGAAAATAGAATATTAATCTTAGCCAGCATAGACATTTCGAACTATGCCTACTATAACTACCATCTAAACAGTGGTGACCACCATAAGTAAATGGCAGGTTATAAAACTAAAACCGTAATGGGTTCGTATTGGGAATTGGATTTCCAACAAATGGTCAGGCTAAGGGACTTCCTACAACCACATGGGATCGCTTCTGGCGGGACGTCCCGAGAACTTAACCAGCACTCTGCCAACACAAAGCTGGGTTACCTCTGTAACTAGGTAACTACTACACGAATATGCCACCCCCCGGTCCTTTGGGACCTTTATCTGAGGGCCCTCTATCACCAAGCAACAACCACACAGAAAAATGAGATTGGAGCAACCACATAGGTTAAGCATCAGGACTCCATACCTGACACCACCCGTTTCTAGAAGGGAATGACATACCCTAAAGGGAGCGACCCTTATAACCTTGCTGCATATTCCTGTTTCGACCATTTTCGAGGTGTGAGGTCTGACGAAATCTCGTCCACAAAGCTACGCTTTTTCACAAAGTCACGCTTTGATCAACAAATGATCAATAAATAATCATCACACAGCAACACTCAGCATAACACATTACCAAATTGGGAATATATCGCAGATAACCTCCAACTACAAAACCTCTGAGCTCATACGTCTCAGAGAAGGGTGTTAAGTTAAGAGAATAAATTCTTCGCCACCAACAGAAATGTATTTGAAAGAAATCTGCTTTATATCTCAAAATGTAATGTCAGACACGTAACCATACGAGTCTGTTCCAGGCTCGAACAGAACCGAAGGCACTTCCAAAGAAGCCCTTGCAATCCGGATATTCACAATCCCGATCGAATTTCCCATCACAAAGGAAATCTCCATACCACAGCTAACGGTGCAGAGACAATCGATAGGTCATCCTATCGTTTTCACAAATACCCGGTCTTCACCACCGGTCTTCAATGCTATCCATTACGTCGTATCACTATTCGGAATGGGTAATCCGAATAACGAGCGCAATAATTTAAAAATAAGTGTAGCATTCAATTTCAACCAATTCACAACAAATAGCCACTCAAGGGTCAATATTGATAGTCGGTTATTTAACTATCAATCAATATTCACAACATCACCCGATTTCAAATAATTTCCCTGAATTATTTATTTTTAAAAATATCTTTATAAGATACATATCTTCCACACTTCAACCATTTGAAAACCAATTTCAAATCAATTTACACCCTTACAACTTTCATTTCAAAATGGTTCATTTAAACCAATCAAATAAATCCTTACCGATTTATTAAATTTACGTTCCAAATTCGTAAATTTATTCCATACTTTTTATAAATAAATCAATGTTTATTTTTAAAGCAAATTTCCCTAATAAATTTCCATTGTGAATTTACATTTCCAAATATTCACCATTTATACGATTTTACAAATCGATTTCAATTATTCACTTTCAATTTATCTTTAAAAGATATAATCTCAAAACATTCACTTCATATTGGAAAACATTTCCATACTTATTCAATAATAAGTAATTCACAATCCATTTATTTTCAAAATTTGGAAAATATTCAATATACTTAAATCCAAATTAAGCATATATTTTATTCTCTAAGGAAACCATTCTCTTAAACACATTTATTTGAGTCAAAACGAATGTTGCGTAAAACATCGTTACAACTACCCAAAATCACTAGTATAGGGATTCGATACTTAACACCTTTTAAAACAATTTTGAATCATTTTAATTCTATTTAAAATATCACTTTCCCGAAATATTTCTTAAACATATTATTCATCGTCCAAAATCGGGAATATATTTCCTTTAATAAGCTATAATAATTAAACTTATCAAAATAAGTCGATTTCGGATTTATAAACAACGTTTATAAATTCCATTTATACTTTATAACAACTTCACTTATAAAAATCACTTTATTAACAGATTCTATCCATATTCCATTTACACGCCAAAATCAATTTGTAATTAATTACTTATAAATCTTTTATTTTACCAAAAATCCATTCATTTTATAACTTCACAACTTATAAATATATAGATTTCATTCACTTATAAAATCCATTTATACTTCATTTTAACACTTATAAAAACTCGTTTTATAATTCCAATATTTTAATTTATAAATATCAATTTTATAAATATTTTATATAAATCATTTATAATAATTCAAAAATCCCAATTTAAACCATTTTATAAATTAATCAACTACTTATTTCAAAAAAAATCACATTTCGGTTATATTTCACAAAAATCATAATTTTTATAACATAAAAATTTCAACGTTTATTTATTTAAAATGGATCAATTCCAAAATTAAATTCTATTATGAATTCTCAACTTAAATTTTCAAAAATCAAATTTTATCTATTTTCGGCATCTAACGATACCAAAAATATATTCGGCTAAAATTTAGCCTTTAACGATTTCAATCACAAAGATAATCACACAGATTATAAATAGATCAATAAATAGATCAACACACAACATTGAAACAAATTCAAATGTTTGAGGAATCCCGTTGGATCCCTCCAACCTGTTTCCCTGCATCCAAAGATGTTAGCATAATACCAATTCCGCTTCAAGACGGAATATCGCGGTATATGGGATTTATAAAATATTATCCGCTATTATGCGGCGCAATAGGGTCTCATCCGCTATATAATGCGGGAAAATCAACTCCAAGTACATATATAATACCAATTCCATACAAATTGGAATTATCGCGGTATATGTTTTTAATAAATAACATCCGCTTAATATACGGCGTATAGGGTCTATTTCAATACAACAGATAACAATTATCATCCAATCATACAATCAAGCAATTTTAAATCCAACTATTTAAAATTTAAATCGAAACAATTCGATTGAGTGAGAAGTTCTCACCATGAGTTTCCGATAACAGTTGTAGCATTTTATTTCGAATAAGATTAAACGTGCGTTTAATTTTACCCGAAATTTTCACTAGCTCCAAACGACTCCAAACCAGCTCCATTGCGTAGTGCTCGACAAACGATTGCAACGCAAGTCGTTTCGTAATTTTCCGACCTCGTAAGACAAAGTTACGATAGTTTAAAGGTTATACAATTTTAAATATAATCAATTTACAAATTTATTTTAATTTTTATACCCTTATGAAATCAAAACCGTTCATTTTCCTAGCCCAAAAATCCAGGCCGTGCTCACGCCTTCTTCCATCACGCGTTTCATCCAGTATCACTTTCGAACCCATGAGCTTCCATCAAACCCTAATACACGCAACCCCTTGCTTCACTTCTACGACGATCAACGGCCACCACTGCGAAGGCCTACTCGAACTCCACCTTCGGCCGTGATATAGGCGAGCTCGGCCTCCATTCTACCCTCGAAATAAGTGAGTGAAGCATGCAACTTCTAGGAAAAAATTCGACCTCCACGACACTCAATCGATGATCATCACCGTACGGATCTGAAGCTCTCATCGAGCTCTTCAATTTTGTAGTTGACAACCTTTTGAAATTATTAACGGGTTTGAAGAAAATGAGGGAGAAAGAATTGAATTTTCTGGCCATTGATTACATAGCCGGCGGCTAGGGTTTGGAGATGGAACCCTAATTTCTTTGTTTGCAAATGAATGAACACAAGTCCTTTTATAGAAAATTGCCCAAATTACTATTCATCCGATATTTTCCGAACTCCAAATCTCGCGCGGTGACCGACGTTTCTAGGGTTTACCCCGCGTTCCGGACACAATGGAATAGGTTTCGGAAGCTAATTTGATCATCTATGCAAGTTATGGAAATAAACGATCAAATTTAAATTAAACCGATTAAACTAATTTCTATGCATTTTAGCTTGCCCCGGACAAACGGTAAATCCGATTGACACGAAATTTAAAACCTTATAATAATATAACATTACATATCCGATGAAACTAGTTTCGTTGAAATCCGAGATTGTTTGAAAAATGGCTATTTTAACCCGTCAATTAAATATTAAAATATTCTATTTTCACAAATTAACTTTTAATTTAATTTTAAAAGTTCGATAACATCTTTATAACTTCAATATGATTTAATATAACTTTATAAATCATTTTTAATCACATTAAACCCAATTTCCAATTTATTTACGCAATCTCCAATATTAAATTACCGATTTAATTATCCAATTAAATCTGAATATTCGAAATATAATTTATTCGACTTATAAATTTTACTTGTTGATATTTAAAAATCAATTAAATATCTGAATTTCAAATGACAAAAATCCAGGGTCGTTACGCTTTCGAAAGCTCTTATATAAAGGAAAAAGGTACCCCTTTGAAAGCTATTTATAAAGTCCCTTTCGAAACCATGGCTTTCGAATATGTTGAAATCTTTAAGTAAAACAAGGTAGGAATTTAACTTTAGAAAACAAACTAAGGTTTTGACTCTATAGGGTATCGACTCAGTCGAAAGCCTTTCAACAACTAGATAGGCGTTTATCTTTTTAAAACTAAACCTTTGTTTCGACTCTGACGAAAACATAGCTTTCGATGCCCTACCTTTCGCTACTTACCAATTCACTTCGTACCAATTTTATTGATACCATGTGCCTTGGTTTCGACTATGTGGGTTTCGACAGAAATGGTTTCGACTAAGATGGCGTGGAGGTAAAGTAGTTGAAAGGTCCCTTCGAAATAGGCGGAACCACCTTTTTCTTAAACACTGTCTTATAACTAAACATGGCAATTTCTTTATAGCTAACCTGCCAGTTATAAGTCCTTGATTGGCCACTTTAAAACTTTTCAAATACTTTAACATTAAAAACTACTGTATTAATTAGATTTAAATCAAAGCTTTATAACGTTAAACCCTTCTATATGACAAAACCAATATTTGCAGAAAAGTCCCTCTTTTAAAATAATTTATTTTCCTTAATAAATCATCTGGGAAAAAATCCCTAAAATTCATAAAAAATCTCTTTCATCGTATAATTTAACATATCAAACTTTCGGACCCAAATTTCTTCTTGAATCACGTGAAATAAATTTTAAACCCAATTATATCATATTTTCCTTTAGAAAATCATAATAAATTTTCTATAGCTTGGAAAATTATGAAAATCAAAACCTATCTTCAAAATCATGTATCATCCAACATAATTTTTTCCATGGCATTCGAAAATAAAATACCCTTGGTTTTCCCTTAAAACCAAGAAAATTCTTATGTATATGAATTAATATAATTCGATCATAACATAATTCAAGCATATCATCATCCATATCATTATAAAAATGAATTTAAACATAAATCTAAAAACATATAATCATAGAATAAAATAGATATGATATAAAATTATAATTCAACTCAGATTTTGATAAGGAATTTGAGATTTGTTGTTGTTTAATCCTCCCTAGCTTTGATCCTTAGTTTAAGATTGTAATCTTCCCCTTTTCCTTCTTTTTAATAGCCAACTCTTAGAGTTTTTGCGTTTTGTTTTTGATTTGGGAAAATTAATGTGAATGGACAATAATGAGAAATGTATAGCCGTGTAAAATAAAGAGTCTATTTTACTAATATGCCCATATGTGAACTAATTATCCTTTAAACCAATTAAAGCCCATTTATTTAACTATTAAACATGGCCCTTTTACATAATTTATTCAAATCTCAGTCCTCTTATCATCATTATTCTATTTAATTTATCTAATTAAATTTTCCTGAATAATGTTATCAAAATTAGGGATGTTACACATATCTTTACTATCTACGTGTATTTGTGGATCTGCATTGGAGCGTTATTTGAGTGGCCATGTGTCCAGCTCTTTGGGATACTTCTGACCTCGTACGGTACTGCTTAGGTAGACCTTAGTATGCACAGTACAAGTCTATCTAAGGGTGTTAACAAGGTATGAGTTTAGCAAATATTGACACCGCGGTTCAATCAGTCATTAATTGTGGCCTGTAAGCGTAGTACTTCATTGCCCACTTCTCGTGACTATGCCTGATTTAGTTTTAGCATCATACCATAATACTGAACTAAAGGATAGGTGCATATCTGATGTCTTTGTGGCTTTCCTTGTGGGTGTAGTATTTCGTTCTGTTTTTACTTCCTACTTTTTGGCTGCACTTATTTTGGTTGGATGTCGCAATCGTAGGTATATTTTTGCGCAGTATTGGTTGGATCACTTCAACCTCTTCTCTTTTCATCATAATTTTTTTTGGCTCTGTGCCTTATTAATTACCCTTTAACATAGCTTGAGAAACATAGGTGTAACACTTTTCGATGCTTGAAGCTGTATAGATAATGGTTCTCCTAGGCATTGGGCTTACGGTTCTGATGACAGATGAAGATTATATACATGTTATTCAAAAAAGCATAGTTGTTCGGATATAGCAGGGTCGGAGCTAACTTCATAAATTGCAAAATTGTGCGAATAAAATGGTTAAATAGTGGAATACAACCAACCATGAACATGTATCGATTGCAGGCTGTGAACCCCCTTAGGGGCAGATGCGCCCGCTGTAGCATATAGGAACTAGTACATCTTCAAATGGAATAGCATGCTTCTCGCATATTCTCCTGAGAGATGCTTCATCAACCTTCGAACCTTGAGAATCTTGAAGATTTTCCAGGGTAATAGCATCGCCTGTATCGATATCGGGGGGTACCCTTAGAGCGGGCTTTTCAGCCAAGAGAAAAGGAACTATATCCAAAGCCTCCCCTGCTTGATGATCGATCAAATGAGATTGAGATGGAGCAGGAGTGAACTTTGTCGCAGGTGCAATCATCGAGCCAAATTCAGTATCAAACTTGGAATATCATGTTGTAGAAGGGCCTACGGTCATAACGGAGAGAAGCGAGAAGCGTCTATAATCCACATGTAACGACCCGTATTTTACGTGTCGACAAAATCATAAAATAGTTGCTTTAAGTCGTATTGTTGATAAGTCATTCAGAGTAAGTTATTGGGTACTTAAGTCGTGTAGGAATTGGCTTGAGTAAAGCTTAGGTCGGTGGGTAAATGAGTCGTTCATACAACTTAGGGATGTTGCCGACTTAAGGAAGGTAAGTGTTGAATTAGGGAGTCAGAGTTTTGAGTCGTGACCGACTTATAGAGGGCCGACTCATAGGTGTTGCCAAGTTAGTGGGTTAGCGAGTCAAGAGAGGCAACGGTTTACAATTTTGGACGAGTCATGGAGTAGCCGACTCATAGTAAGACCGACTCAGAGATTTGTGGAAGTAACGACCTAAGGGTTGCCGAGTTATAGCTTAAGTCGTAGGCGAGTTAACAGTTTAAGGGGAAGTGACCGACTCAAATGATGACCGACTCAAGGGGAGAGCAACGACCTATAGAAGGACCGACTTAAGGCTTAGCAGTGTGTTGATGGGTCGATGAGGCCATGGGTCATGAGTTATTTTGTGTGTATAGTTGAGTCGTCATACGACTTAGGACTTGGGAGTGTTAGCAGCTGTGTGTTAAGTCGTTGGTCATAGGTCGGTTAGAGCTTAGGTCGGCCATAAGAGTGAGTGGTTGAGTCGGCAGGAAGGGATAAGTCGTTAGGCCGTATTGGTTGGATTGTTGAGTCGGCTATTGTTAGGTCGTTAGGGGTGTTGAGTCGTGTCTGGGGTGAGTCGCGTACAGGTTAGACGTGAGGCCCTGTGTTTTGTTGAGTCAGCATGATGATGAGTCGGGGACGACTCAAGGGGTGGGTCGGCAACGACCTAAGGGGCGACGACTCATAGTGGTTTCAGCCTATAAATAGAGGGGTTTGGCTCACTTTTTGGCACCGGTTTTTGAAGCGACGAAGTGCTGCCATTTTGGGAACTCGACTACAACATTTCTTCATCTTCTTTTCTCTATTCCAATCTAATTCTAACATCCATCCAAGATCGAAGATTGAGATTGAAGATCCAAGAGACAAAGTTGAAGATCTTCATCCAACGAAGCTAGATTTCATCGTTTTAAGCGAGATTTCGCCGGATCAAGCCTTGATCTTCGCTGTCCAGATCTGAAGTGTTTAGTTTTTGAGGTGTTTAGGTGATTTGGTGAGTGGTAGTTATCTCTCACGCGGACCCAAAGGAGTATATTGGATTGGTGGTTTGTTGGAGTGTTGTAGATAGTGATTTTGTGCATTTTCCTTAGATCCAAGTATAGATCCATTGTTGTGAAGATGTTTATCTATGCAAGTTCATTTATTAAGTTATAGAAACAAAACCCATGTTTTATATTTGATAGATCTATGCTTAAAACTAGGATTTCATGTATGTTAGACTTATGCTCATTTATTTACGAAATTGCCACTATAGTTAATATTGCTTATTAGATCTTGTTTGAATGCTTGAATGTTTGGATGTATGATTGATTAGATTGTTTCAAGTTAGCAAATGGTTGATTTGGAACAAGATGGTTGGAGATGATTCAAAAGCTAAGTGGAAAGGCTCTTGAATGGTGAAAGCTGCCGGTGACATATGAAGCGGATGTGGAAGCTCATATGGATGGATTCGATGATGATGGTCTTTGCTATGATGTGATGAGACAAGGCATGAGATCGTGATGGAACTTTGCTATGATGCGATGAAGCAAAGTGTGATGTTGAGATGGGACGGGTCATGATGACGTTCCAAGCACGTGCTGCGACGACGTGCAAAGTTATGTTGATAACTCGGTGATGCGATCCGGGTTGGTGATAATGGTTAGCTTGAGAGGTGCTTGAGCTATTATGGAAATAGTCGTCGAGGAGGATGACTAGGAGGCTGAGATCTTATCGTTGTTGAAGGTTCTAGCATGCTCAAAGCAAGAGTACGTTGGAACGGGCTGCGACGACGTTCCAAGCACGGGCTGCGACGACGTGCTAGTACTCTGGGTAGTTGCGAAAATTCCTAGGCACGGGCTGCGACGACGTGCGGAGTTATGTCTAGAACCAGGGTTACCATTAGCCCTTGACAGGTGGTCATTCAATTAACGGTGAAATCATGGCAAAGATAACAGTGATAGCCAGAGTCATGGATGTTTGGTTGTATTATCATTCGGTCTCAAGAGCGGTATTTTCTGGGTGCTTATCTGATCTTGGTTTAGGCCTTGGGGGTTTGTATTTGGAAAGCATCGCCCTTGACTCGAGTGATTATTGCTTTACTTTAATTATCTGCTATATTATGCTTGCTTTTCCTTAGTGTGTGTCTGGGGGCTATCACTGTAGAAAGAGGTGGAGTGGGATGGTTTGGTTCCTATTCCTTTTATTCCTTATGCTCTTTTGGTATGTTTGATAGTTGATTTACTACTCACTAAGACTTTGTCTGACTCAAGGTTTTATGTCTCCTCTTATTACCTTGGGCTGTTCATCCATGTTGGGATGGGCAGACAAGGTAGCAGGTGACAGGTGCTGTTCTTAGAGATCTACGCTGATGATGACGAAGACGAGCAGGAGGCTTTGCATATTAGTTTTCTTACTATATGTACTGGGTGTTCCGCTGTTGTATCTGATTGAGTGTTATGTAGTGAGGCTTGGATGTATGGATGATTCATACGTTTGTATAAAACTACTATGATGCTTATATGATGATTTTCTGCTATGGAGCTTCACTATATATTTCTCTATTGTATTTTATCCATGCGCTGTGAGATGTACGATAGAGTTTGCTGTTTTATTTTACCCTGACTACTGTCCATGGCTACCTGGCACGCCCTTCAGCGCTCTTTTCTCTTGTTTTGGTGCGGGAGTCATGGGCGGTCGTCACATTTTGGTATCAGAGCTTTGGTTAATCGATTTTAGCCAACGCTCGCTGACGTAGTACGTATGAGAGACGTAATTGTATTTTGATGGGTGATTACTATATATAATATAGTAGTTTAGAAGGATTTGAACTCCTTATGCAGTTGTTTCTTAAGGTGTTCTAATCATTCTTATTACAGATATTAAGGATGAGTCGAAGAGGGAGACCAGCTGCAAGGGAAGGCCGTGCTACTGAAGGGGCTGTTGATTATGGAACTATGTTCGAAGCGATGATGACTTCGATCATGAGAAGGATACCAGCTCCAGGGCCATCTGTAGATGTTGGAGTTCAAGTCCAAGCTCCAAGACCGGTGGATTTTGCTAAGCTTTGTAAGGATTATACTTCTCTTGGAGGAAAAGCTTTCTTGGGGACGGAGTCGACTATTGAGGTGCAGAGATGGATTGATGCATGTCGAAGGATCTTTGGTGACTTAGGGATTGAGGATGCAACCAAGAGAAAGCTCGCATCAAGGCAACTTCAAGGGAGAGCTTCGGATTGGTGGAATTCTATCACCATTGATACTCCGGAGGAGGAGATTACTTGGGAGCAATTCCAAGCTAGATTTGAAGCTAAGTTCATCTCTACAGCTCAGAAATCTGTTTTGTTCAAGAAGTTTGTAGAGCTCAAGCAAGGTGGGAGATCGGTCCTTGAGTATGTTTCTGAGTTTGAGGCTTTGTCCAAGTATGCCAGATCGTATATTGATTCTCCCTATCAGAAGAATGAGAAGTTTGTGACTGGTCTGGATGCTTATCTTGGGAGGCAGTTGGTGGATCACTTGGATGATCCGTTTGAGAAGCTTGTGGAGAAAGCTCTCAGGCATGAGAGTTTGTTTCCTAAGGAAAGTTCTGTTGTTGCTGTAACCAGGGAAGGATCTAAACCACAGCGGAGTGAAAATAGGAAGAGGAAGCAGCAGCAACAGAAGGGTAGGGATGGCCAGAAGAAGCCGAAGGGCGAAGTGACTTGTTATAATTGCCAGCAGAAGGGCCATCTCTCCAAGGATTGTAGGAATCCAAAGGCGCCGGCGAAATGCCACAACTGTGATAAACCAGGGCATTTCAGGAAGGACTGTCCAGAACCGAGGAAGGACAGGCAGGTTGTGCAAGCTTATGCTTTGGGAGCTGTGCCGTCATCTTCAAAAGCTCCTACTGCTGAAGAGAAGGGGAAGAGTGTGGTGGTTCAAGGTACTCTTTCTATCTGTGGTGTTCCAGTTAGAGTGTTGTTTGATACTGGAGCGTCGCATTCTTTTGTTTGTAATGATTTGGTAGACCGGTTAGGTTTGAGACCGGATATTGTTGATAGGCCATTGGTTGTGACTAATCCAGTTGGGGGTTCGTCATGTTTGTGTATGATATGCCGTGGTCTAGTTGTGTCGAGTCATGATTGCTCGTTTGTTTGTGATTGCTTTGTTCTGAACTTTGCGGGGTTCGGAATTATTTTGGGTATGGACTGGCTTAGGAAATATGCGGCAAGGATTGATTGTGAAAGGCTTGAGGTGACAGTCGGGAATGTGGAAGGGCGAAAGGTTGTGATACGATGTAAGCATGAGGAAGACGTCTTCATGAGCTTCATGTATTCGCTGGTTGTTCCACGGGATGGACTGTCATCGGTGCCTATTGTGAATGGATTTGAGGATGTCTTTGACGAAGTCAAAGGGTTGCCGCCACATAGGGAGATCGAGTTTCGTATCGATCTAGTTGAGGGAGCCAGACCTATTGTGATGCCTCTTAGGCGGATGGCGCCTAGGGAGCAGCTAGAGTTGAAGGTGCAGGTTGATGACCTTTTACGGAAGGGATTCATTCGGCGTAGTGTGTCCGAATGGGGTGCACCAGTTGTGTTCGCAACCAAAGTGGATGGATCGTTGAGGTTGTGTGTGGATTATCGTGAGCTGAATAAGTTGACTAGGAAGAACAAGTATCCATTGCCGAGAATAGATGACTTGTTTGATCAGCTTCACGAGGCTAAGGTGTTTTCTCAGATGGATTTGGCAACGGGATTTCACCAGTTGAGAGTGGCGAAGGATAGTGTGCCGAAGACTGCTTTCAGGACACCATCCGGATTTTATGAGTGGTTGGTAATGACGTTTGGATTGACTAACGCGCCAGCATATTTTGTGGATCTTATGAATAGAGTGTTCAGAGATCAGTTGAATAAGTTCGTGCTTGTGTTCGTGGATGATATTTTGGTTTACTCCAGGACTGAGGAAGAGCACAAGACGCACTTGAGAATTGTTTTGGAAATCTTGCGGAAACATCAGCTGAAGGCTAAGTTTTCGAAGTGTCACTTCTGGAAGAGTGAAGTGAGGTTCTTAGGCCATGTTATCTCTGGAAATGGAATAGCGGTTGATCCCGCTAAGGTGGCAGCAATCCAGGATTGGGTTAGACCTAAGAATGCATCTGATGTAAGAAGTTTTCTTAGATTAGCAGGATATTATCGTCGGTTTATTAAAGACTTTTCCAAGATAGCTGCACCGTTGACAGGATTGACGAAAAAGAACCAAGTGTTCAGATGGGATGATAAGTGTGAGCAAGCTTTCGTAATCCTGAAAGAGCGACTGACGAGTGCTCCTGTTTTGACTATTCCTAGTGGGAATGATGAGATGGTGGTTTACACCGATGCATGTGGCACTGGACTTGGAGCAGTGCTAATGCAAAAGGATAAAGTTGTTGCGTATGCTAGTTGACAACTGAAGCCGCATGAAAGGAATTATCCGACTCATGATTTAGAGTTAGCAGCGATTGTGTTTGCTTTGAAGATATGGAGACATTACCTATTGGGAGTTCGATTTGAGTTGTTTACGGATCATAAGTCGTTGAAGTATCTGTTCTCCCAAAAGGATTTGAATCTTCGACAGCAAAGATGGCTAGAGTTCCTAGCATCATATGATTTTGGTATAGCCTATACTCAGGGAAAAGGAAACGCGGTGGCAGATGCGTTAAGTCGAAGACATGCAGGATTGGGAGCCATGTTTTCGGAGTGGAAGAGTCTCGAGTATTTGGCTGAGTTTGACTTCAGGCCTAGATGTGAATTGGAACCTGAGATGTTGGCAAACTTATCGATAAGACCTACTCTTGTGGAAAGGATTGGCGAGAGCCAAAAGCAAGACGATAAGCTTGTCAGGATTATCCGTGGTTTGGAATCTGGATTGGAACCAGAGAAGGATAAAGGATTCGAGATCGATCGAGAGGGTCGGCTTCGAAAGCAAGGACGACTGGTTGTTCCCGATATAGATGGATTGAGAGATGAAGTTCTAAGGGAAAGTCATCACTCGAAGTTGACGATTCATCCAGGTGGAAATAAGATGTATCGGGATATGAAGAGAACTTACTACTGGGAAGGCATGAAGAAGGATGTTGGAAGTTTTATTTCCAAGTGTATGAACTGCCAGTTGGTGAAAGCTGAGCAGAAAAAGCCCAGTGGATTGCTTCAGCCATTAGAGGTTCCTACATGGAAGTGGGAGCAAGTGTCGATGGATTTTATCGATGGTCTACCTAGGACAAGGGCGGGAAATGAAGGGATTTGGGTCATAGTAGATCGTTTGACCAAGAGTGCAAGGTTCATTCATGTTCGATCAACTAGGACTGCATCGAAGTTGGCTGAGTTGTATGTTAAGTGGATAGTTCGATTCCATGGTGTTCCGAAGTGTATAGTGAGCGATCGAGACCCATTGTTCACTAGTGGATTTTGGAAGAGCTTCCAGGAAGTTTTGGGAACCAAGTTGTGTTTGAGTACAGCTTATCACCCTCAAACAGATGGTCAAACTGAGAGAGTTAACCGAGTTTTGGAAGATCTTCTCAGAGCTTGTGTTTTGGACTTCGGAGGATCATGGGAAGATCATCTTCATTTGGTGGAGTTTGCATATAATAACAGTTATCAGTCGAGTATTGGTATGGCACCATATGAGGCATTATATGGAAGACCGTGTAACTCTCCGACATGTTGGTTGGAAACTGGAGAAAAGCTGATACTTGGGCCAGAGATGATTCGACAGACTTCGGATTGTATAGAGATCATTCGGCAACGAATGAAAGCAGCCCAAGATCGTCAGAAAAGTTATGCCGATAATCGTCGTAAGGATTTGGAATTCGACGTAGGTGAGATGGTTTTTGTGAAGATTTCTCCATTAAAGAGTGCTATTAGATTCGGAAAGAAAGGAAAGTTAACTCCGAGATTTGTTGGACCATTCCCGATTATAGAGCGAATTGGAAAGCTCGCTTATAGATTAAAGTTACCGGAAAAGATGGCGGGTGTGCACAATGTTTTTCATGTATCTTATCTACGGAAGTTTGTGCATGATCCAACTACAGTGGTTTCTGCTGATAGCTGTGAAGATTTGGAGGTTGATCCAGTGGTTACGAAACCTCGTAAGCCGCTTCGTATTGTTGAAACCGATACGAAACAGCTTAGGAGGAAGACGATTACGTTGCTCAAGGTACAATGGAGTGATGATGTTAACGACTGTACGTGGGAGGAGGAAGAGAGGATGAAGGCAGCTCATCCCAAACTCTTCGAGGTATGGCCCTAAAGTGTCGTGACATCTCATGAATTTGTAGCTTGTTCTAAGTCTTAGAATTCTGCATGCTAGGTTAGAAATTGGATGCATGGTTTGTTGATTGCTATGGATGGTAGGCATGCAGAATAATTTTGTTCGCTCTTGATTGTTTGGAATTTCGGGGGCGAAATTCCTTAGGGGGAGAGAATGTAACGACCCGTATTTTACGTGTCGACAAAATCATAAAATAGTTGCTTTAAGTCGTATTGTTGATAAGTCGTTCAGAGTAAGTTATTGGGTACTTAAGTCGTGTAGGAATTGGCTTGAGTAAAGCTTAGGTCGGTGGGTAAATGAGTCGTTCATACAACTTAGGGATGTTGCCGACTTAAGGAAGGTAAGTGTTGAATTAGGGAGTCAGAGTTTTGAGTCGTGACCGACTTATAGAGGGCCGACTCATAGGTGTTGCCAAGTTAGTGGGTTAGCGAGTCAAGAGAGGCAACGGTTTACAATTTTGGACGAGTCATGGAGTAGCCGACTCATAGTAGGACCGACTCAGAGATTTGTGGAAGTAACGACCTAAGGGTTGCCGAGTTATAGCTTAAGTCGTAGGCGAGTTAACAGTTTAAGGGGAAGTGACCGACTCAAATGATGACCGACTCAAGGGGAGAGCAACGACCTATAGAAGGACCGACTTAAGGCTTAGCAGTGTGTTGATGGGTCGATGAGGCCATGGGTCATGAGTTATTTTGTGTGTATAGTTGAGTCGTCATACGACTTAGGACTTGGGAGTGTTAGCAGCTGTGTGTTAAGTCGTTGGTCATAGGTCGGTTAGAGCTTAGGTCGTCCATAAGAGTGAGTGGTTGAGTCGGCAGGAAGGGATAAGTCGTTAGGCCGTATTGGTTGGATTGTTGAGTCGGCTATTGTTAGGTCGTTAGGGGTGTTGAGTCGTGTCTGGGGTGAGTCGCGTACAGGTTAGACGTGAGGCCCTGTGTTTTGTTGAGTCGGCATGATGATGAGTCGGGGACGACTCAAGGGGTGGGTCTGCAACGACCTAAGGGGCGACGACTCATAGTGGTTTCAGCCTATAAATAGAGGGGTTTGGCTCACTTTTTGGCACCGGTTTTTGAAGCGACGAAGTGCTGCCATTTTGGGAACTTGACTACAACATTTCTTCATCTTCTTTTCTCTATTCCAATCTAATTCTAACATCCATCCAAGATCGAAGATTGAGATTGAAGATCCAAGAGACAAAGTTGAAGATCTTCATCCAACGAAGCTAGATTTCATCGTTTTAAGCGAGATTTCGCCGGATCAAGCCTTGATCTTCGCTGTCCAGATCTGAAGTGTTTAGTTTTTGAGGTGTTTAGGTGATTTGGTGAGTGGTAGTTATCTCTCACGCGGACCCAAAGGAGTATATTGGATTGGTGGTTTGTTGGAGTGTTGTAGATAGTGATTTTGTGCATTTTCCTTAGATCCAAGTATAGATCCATTGTTGTGAAGATGTTTATCTATGCAAGTTCATTTATTAAGTTATAGAAACAAAACCCATGTTTTATATTTGATAGATCTATGCTTAAAACTAGGATTTCATGTATGTTAGACTTATGCTCATTTATTTACGAAATTGCCACTATAGTTAATATTGCTTATTAGATCTTGTTTGAATGCTTGAATGTTTGGATGTATGATTGATTAGATTGTTTCAAGTTAGCAAATGGTTGATTTGGAACAAGATGGTTGGAGATGATTCAAAAGCTAAGTGGAAAGGCTCTTGAATGGTGAAAGCTGCCGGTGACATATGAAGCGGATGTGGAAGCTCATATGGATGGATTCGATGATGATGGTCTTTGCTATGATGTGATGAGACAAGGCATGAGATCGTGATGGAACTTTTCTATGATGCGATGAAGCAAAGTGTGATGTTGAGATGGGACGGGTCATGATGACGTTCCAAGCACGTGCTGCGACGACGTGCAAAGTTATGTTGATAACTCGGTGATGCGATCCGGGTTGGTGATAATGGTTAGCTTGAGAGGTGCTTGAGCTATTATGGAAATAGTCGTCGAGGAGGATGACTAGGAGGCTGAGATCTTATCGTTGTTGAAGGTTCTAGCATGCTCAAAGCAAGAGTACGTTGGAACGGGCTGCGACGACGTTCCAAGCACGGGCTGCGACGACGTGCTAGTACTCTGGGTAGTTGCGAAAATTCCTAGGCACGGGCTGCGACGGCGTGCGGAGTTATGTCTAGAACCAGGGTTACCATTAGCCCTTGACAGGTGGTCATTCAATTAACGGTGAAATCATGGCAAAGATAACAGTGATAGCCAGAGTCATGGATGTTTGGTTGTATTATCATTCGGTCTCAAGAGCGGTATTTTCTGGGTGCTTATCTGATCTTGGTTTAGGCCTTGGGGGTTTGTATTTGGAAAGCATCGCCCTTGACTCGAGTGATTATTGCTTTACTTTAATTATCTGCTATACTATGCTTGCTTTTCCTTAGTGTGTGTCTGGGGGCTATCACTGTAGAAAGAGGTGGAGTGGGATGGTTTGGTTCCTATTCCTTTTATTCCTTATGCTCTTTTGGTATGTTTGATAGTTGATTTACTACTCACTAAGACTTTGTCTGACTCAAGGTTTTATGTCTCCTCTTATTACCTTGGGCTGTTCATCCATGTTGGGATGGGCAGACTAGGTAGCAGGTGACAGGTGCTGTTCTTAGAGATCTACGCTGATGATGACGAAGACGAGCAGGAGGCTTTGCATATTAGTTTTCTTACTATATGTACTGGGTGTTCCGCTGTTGTATCTGATTGAGTGTTATGTAGTGAGGCTTGGATGTATGGATGATTCATACGTTTGTATAAAACTACTATGATGCTTATATGATGATTTTCTGCTATGGAGCTTCACTATATATTTCTCTATTGTATTTTATCCATGCGCTGTGAGATGTACGATAGAGTTTGCTGTTTTATTTTACCCTGACTACTGTCCATGGCTACCTGGCACGCCCTTCAGCGCTCTTTTCTCTTGTTTTGGTGCAGGAGTCATGGGCGGTCGTCACACCACAACTATCAAAACTTCCTACATAAGTGATATCAGGCATTTTAAAAGCTATATACTTCATGCTGGAAAAAGAGCCATGTATGGTCGATGTACCAAACCTGATAGTAAAGACGTGTGTCGATTGATCGAATCTCACACATCGACGAGGGGCAATAGTGACCGTTATCGAAAACCATCCCAATGAACCATGAATCTTTGATCATGGCTTAACAAAGTCTTCTATAAAACTCCTTTTGAACATTTTTGAGACTAGTTGGTTGAGCTTGAACTAGATGCTAAGAACACTTCATATAACTTGGGTTTGCCATAGGTAAAGCTCAAGGCTGGCTCGAGTCAAAGTTCATAGACTCAAACTCGAGTCGTCCTCGAGAAAAATGCCTTCTACTTCGAGTAAACCATATGTTTTTACAAAGGCTCCCCCCGTAGTCCAATTTCTAGCATGATCTCTTAAGCTTGGGTTTGGGTACCGATCCCTAAAATGAAAGAAATGGATTCCATCAACTTTCAAGCATAGCCGAAGTTCAAATCAATGGCGAATCATCCCCAATCCATGCTACCCAGTTGAGGTGTCTCAATTCGGTCGAGTTTGGATAGATTTAGATCTGAATCTCAAGTTTTTCAGATGGTTCGATGCTCGAAGATGGAGTCTTTGGTGATGACAATGACTAGGGGAGATAATGATGGCTACTTGGAATGGTGGGTCGATGACCTGAAGGTTCGAAATGATGAGCTTGATGATAAGAAGTCTTAAGGCAAAGAAATGAAAACATATAACAAAGTTGTAGTATGGGCTCGTGCTTATACAAGTGTCAATGCATAAACTGAGGCAGAAGAACTGCCTAATTCTCAAGCACATTGATCAGTACCGAACCATGAATTTTTTTGAAAATAATAATGATGATATATATGTATGTATATATGTATATGAATGTGTAAGCATCAAGTGTATGTATATATGTGTGCATGCATGTCACAAGGCAACTGGAGTTCCAAGAGAACAAAGTTCGACCAGTAGAATTCAAAGAAGGAGATCGTTGATAGCTTTTCCAAACTGGAACGACAAACTTGAAGAACATGCTTCAGTTTTTTATACTACAAGAAAGTTACAAGTTCAAAACTGCTCGAAGCGATACAAAGGTTGGGAAAAGATGCTAAACTTCGTAGAAGCAGTTCGAAGGAAAATTAGCATCTATTTGAAGCAAGACAACCAAGAGTAAGGAATCTGTGATTTGTCTTGATCCAAATCATATCCTGCTAAAATAAGATATAATTTGGGGGGAAAATGGTATTCGGTCTTATGACCAAGCCCTATTCAAACAAATCAAGTTGGTCAAATAGAAGACTAACCAAGCAGGAATCCAAAACGATAACAGCCAAGCTCAGATGTCGAGAAAAACTAAGAAATGAAGTCATAAGATAGCCAAGAATCCTCAAGAATAACCTACACATCAGCCACTACATGTGCCAAGCCTAAAAATCCAAGGACTACGTGTAGTCATGGATCACTATCACTATCGATCCATGACCATGGATCGGTTCTAATCCCTAAAACTTGTCCAAATTTGTCACATAGCTCATGCTACACCAAGTTAAGGTAATTGCTAGCTAATGCATGCCATGTGGGATGGTTTACTTACAATTCTTGACCCAAAACGAATGATGAATAAGTCGAGTGCCTTTTCCCAACCTCCGAACTAAGGTATTCACTCAAGTTCGAGCTTATATCGATGTAATCAAATGTCGAAGACAATGATACAAGTCAACTTAAACATCCACAAGAGATTGAAAAAGGTTCAATCAATGAACTTATGGATCAGTATCGATCCATGGAGCATGGTTCGGTATCAATTCCTGAACATTGATGAGTTGGCCATGATCTATTGAGAATGACCCCTTTAGGACATGGAGAACGTGGGCAAGAATGTGGTGGAGAGAATTCCGTCGACCTGCAACTATAAATATGGGAGGATGGGCATTGCTTAAAGGACTTTTGGCTTTTTTAACAAATATTTGTACTTTTTCTGTAATCTCACGGATCACCATCGATCTATAGCTACCGATCCATAAGATCAACATTGTAAAACTCAGCGAACATAACTAAAGTTCAAGTGGATGTAAGCCTCTGATTAGCCGAACTACTATAATTATTGTGTGTTCTATTTTCCTCATTTTCCATCTATTTTCTTTATTTTATTTTCTACTATTAATCTCTGGGCGTTTGTGCCAACTTTTGGCGTAAATATCCTAACCCTAAAAAAAAAAAAGGGCAGCAACATTGTAAATTCTTTAATTTTTTACTTAGTTTTAACAAAATCAACTCTAGTTAAAGAAGAAAAGTTAATTACTTTTGAATTTAAGCATTAAGTTGTTAAAGTTGTCTTGACTGATATTTTAGGTTTCATGACAAAATCATTAAATTCCTTATAAAAATGTACAGATTTAATCAAATATCATTAATTTTAATATTTTAATTTTACGAGCTATATGAAAAGATTATAATGTAGTTAAGAATAAGGGTGATTTAGGTATATATTTTTTTAGAAAAATAATGGTGTATGTTAAGTAATTTTTGGTGTATAAATAGAATTAACCCAACTAATATTTCTGCATTTTAAACATTTGTAATTTAGAATATTTATCTGGCAAATCATCGATATTATTACAGAGATTATTGTCAAATATTATTGCATGTTAAACATATGTATTTTAAAACAATTGTTTGACAAATATTTTCCAAGCAAATTTTTGATAGGCAAATGCTTTTCTTTGCAAATATATTATTGGCAAATATTTGCTAGGAAAATGTTTATCATGCAGATGACATTATGTAGTCTATTTTTACATTCTACCATTAAAGCTAATATTGTTTTATACAATATAATGTGAAATTGTTGTCGAATATCTTTATTCAAGCTTATAATCTAGTAAAATTTAACTTAATATTTACCAAAATCTGCAGAGAATATTACCAAATGGTATTATTGTGGTCAAATATTATCGTACCAAAATTAACAGAGAACATTACAAATTTACAGAGAATATTCACCAAAACCGCGATTAAATATTATCAGACATTTTTTAAATGAAAGAGTGCCCATCAGTTTGAGAAGAGAAATCATTATTATTATATTAAAATGGATATTCAGAAAACATTAATTAGTCTAATGAATGACTACATATAATGAGCATAAGATGAAACAGGACAAGAGATCGTTACCTAAATGATCGACTATATACATAAGTAATAGCTATACAGCATACTATAAGCGAGAAAAGTGCATTGGCTGAGTAGTGATTCCAAAACAAAGCCCAGTAAGAAAACTGTAGCAGCAAAATATCCGAGTAGAAACATCAAAGAGCATAGCCTTAGAAGCACACTACCAATTGAGGACTGATACCGAGGGAGAAGTAATGAAATGTTCTACTGAAAGGTGTGAGCTGCTGCATGTGGGCTTGAAGTATGCACGCCTAAAGTGGGCTGTGGCAATGAGACCCGTACGTGAACACGAACGAAGACAAATCTTCAATAATTTTTCGGTTTATTTTCTCAAAGGAGGCGAGGAGGATCATGGTGTGATGGAGTGTTGCTCATAATCCGATCTAGATGGAATCTCCAATCTGTAAGGCTTCTACATGCCCTTGTCCAAAGTGAAGTATGTCAAACAATAAAGTATAAAATAGTAGAAGGATTTCTATATGGATTGTTGAACAACCGTTGGTTTCTTTCATTCCAAAGACTCCAACAAATATTATCAAATAGTATTGGAAGTTAAACATTTGTATTTCAAAACATTTGCCTGAAAAATATTTGCCAACTAGAAAAACTTTTGCCAGATAAATGCTTTATCTGCAAATATAAGACTGACAAATATTTACTAGACAAATATTTTGTTGGCAAATATATCACTTTGCCATGTAGATTTTTGCCTAACTAGTCTAATTTTATAGTGTATTATTAAAGCTATACTATTTTGCACAATACAATGTGAAATTTTGTCAAATATCTTTATTCAAACCTGAAATCTATAAAAATTTAATTTAATATTTACCAAAATTTGTAAAGATTAGTATTTTGGGAATACTATACCTATTTTTTCTTCAAGTTTCGAATTTCCATTTTGATTTTGGCTTTATTATGCTGTGTCAATTGTATCCATTAGTAGCAATTTCGTTAAAAGGTTTGTTTTCGTTGATGAATTTGCAAGTGCTTTCCACTGCTATACATTTGACTTAGATTTTGAGAGACACATCGGATTTAGGTATTGGATTTAAATTTGAACGACGAATCACGACGGACTTTCGTGTAATAGATGCCACAAAACCGATTTAGGCTTTTGAGAAATCGTTTTGGGATAATGTGTGATTTGCGTATTTCTTTTAGAATATGAGCTGTTATTTTATGCAAGACGAAAACCGTTTTATTCAGGGCAAAAGCGAAATTTTATAAAATTATTCCGAATATAGAGATGTATTCCAGAAACTATATTCGAAGGGATGTGAGCCTAATTTTTTTAATTATAATAATATGTCCAAAATTTCACTTTAAACTATATAGATAAATTTAACCAACTACATTTATTAATCCTCAAATAAATCCTAGAAATATGACGAATTCAACATGAACATTATATTTATGTTGATAAAATCGGCGAAAAATATTTTCCTTGTTGGGGTGTCTCCCATTGTACGAGAGTAATGAGCGCATATTGGAACGAAGAATGGCTTTACATCGTAAAAAATAAAAAAAGCAAAGTGATATATATATGAGTTTGGTTGGATGTAACAATAAAAGATTTTTTTATTGAAAGATGTTGTTCAAACTCTGTATTGTTCTCACGGAAAGAATATGCGGACCGATTCAGAATTTAAACTTGATTCGTGTGATTTTCTATCTTTTGTCCTCTTCGTTTAGCAAAAAAAATAAGAGTAAATCTAATATTTTTGATTTACAAATAAAAAAAATTTACGGTAAAATGCTTGGGAACGTGCACTCGAACTGCAATGCAGTGGGTGGGTGGGTTCCTAATTGAATGAAATTCATCCCTCTTGTCTAAGATGGTCACTCAAACCCACTGGAGGTATTCAATTCTCTATCAACGACCAGTGTATATATTTTTTATTTCTTATTAAATCCTAAGTTAATTTAACATAACAAAAATGAAATAGTTGTTTCCTCTCCATGTCGATATAATTCGTATGTATTGTGTTATTATTATTAATATAAAAATAAAATAATAATGAAAAAAGCTGGATTTAAGCATCCTAAATTACATCTCCCCGTCGCTTCTCACGAAGCTGCAATCGACAAGTTCTTGTAATTTTTCATCAAAAACTCCTTTTTTAACAAATTATGTGAACTCCTTTCGTGTATGACTAGCGTGAATTGCTTGGTTTAGGACGCAAAGTGGGACATTTAAAGCTGGGAATTTGCTGGTTAATAAGGATGGGTTGAGGATTGTTTCCAATGGCGAGGAAGTAGATGTAAGATTTATATTATTTTTGGGTTGATTTTACTCTTTTTAAGTACAGAGGAAAAAAGACGACCCTGTACCACTTTTTCTGGGAGTTGTCTTCCATGTGTACTTTGAAATAGCATCTTTTATTCTGAAATTGCTATCGCAAATATGCAACGTGGTACCTCTTTTTTGCATTGCATGATTAATCCTTAATGTTTAATGTATGGAAATTAGTCAGTTTCCTCCGCTGAATTTAGTTTTATAGCTAAGAGGTGCTTAATAGCAGCATTAAGCACCTGTTGCCATAACTGTTTTATAGTTAATTATCACTATTGAACATTAATCAAATTTGTTGTACTTATTGAAGTTCTCAATGTCTGTTACACTACAAACACACACACACACACGCACACAATTGTGATAGTAGACAAACACATTTGAAGTTATTCAACATTCAGCAATAGACTCTTTCAAAATAAAAGCAATACATGGTTGTTGTTATCTGAATTGCAGTTACTTTTAGGCCCTTCAAAACACGTTGGTGAATTTTTAATTCAAATTGGTAGCATATTGTCAATGAGGCAGCCTGGTTGTTGCTGGTCTATTGACCTTGGCGGTGTCTGGTTTCAATGATAAAATGGCCAGACTTGAATAGTTGTAAATTCCATTATGTGATTATCTATCGATTTTATAACTGTAACGAGGAAATTAGTGTTGACACTATGGCAGTAAACTGTTTTACTACATGAGTCTTCTGACCTCCCTTCACGAATTTGTTACCCTTGCATGATGAGGAACCGCCAAATTATTGCATCTCGCCTATCACTTGACGGTCACCGTAATAATATTCTGTATCTTGTTGTACAGTGAAGAAAATGGTAGTATAAAAGCTGCTGGCCTATACAAATATAGCAAATGCTTAATTCTGTAGTTTTTCGTGGGTAACACAATGTTCCACTGACCCTGCCGAGATAGTAAAAAAGGTTTACTGTTATCCTAATAGTTCTACTGGTATGTACTTATGTCAATAATATGCCTCCAGTGACAGCAATAATATGGATATATTGTTGCATATACATGGGTGGTTTATCTTTTTTATATTGCATTCATAAAATAATCTGTAATTGAATTCTAAAAGTATATGCAATTTGACCGGGTTTGTTGTGTTTGCTCTTGCCTTCTTTTCTTCTGATGGTATACTAGTGTATCGGGTCCACATGGTGTGTGAATACATACACGAGGTGCTTGATTATTTCTTTAATTAAGTAGTTGACTACAGTTATGATGTTTACATGCAATATAATGATACAAATTCGGAGGGTATTTACATAACTTCAACGATGGTTGAAATCACATATAATCAAGTCCCTCTGTTAACGGTAGAGATACTGGTTGAATATTCAAACCAAAATATATAACCGACTATTGATTGCTAAAAACCCAGTGCGGTTATGGATGTGAAAACTGTATCTTGATTCAGGATATTCAGATTTAACTAATAACTTTTTATTAGACAACAGGCCAAAAGTCTAGCGTATATTTTTACTTCAGTATTCCCTGACATAGTGCATAATTCTATACTGCCTGGCCAATTGTATAGGGTTATGCACTATTTTGGGACATTCTTCGTCAAGTTTCTGACGTTTTGATCCAAAATTATTGCACTAAACTAGTCCGAGGCTATAAACATGTTTTATTTACCAAAGTTTATAAGCGATATAGTAATTGTACACTAATAACCTTTTTTAGGCTGCACTAAAATGCATCTAACTGTTTGGTAAATATGAAACTGGTAACAAGTAGATACTATGAATTTCTTTCTGATTAATGAATACTTTGATTGACTACAGGCTCCTCTTGTTAAGCTGTTGGAAAATCAGTTGACCTTAGCTGACTTGGACTTGGTTAAAGTTGTTGGGAAGGGAAATGGTGGGATTGTACAGTTGGTTCGACACAAGTGGACTGGACAATTTTTTGCACTCAAGGTATTTCTTAGTTTCTTTTACAAGTCTTGCAAGCGAAATGATTTGTTTTTGGAGTGAAATTTCTTCTAAACTAATTTTTTTTTTTCATGTTCCTTGTTCCATAGTCTTGTCTCGTTGCCACCAGCAATGGTATATCCTTACATAGTGCATAATTGTTTTGCTTTAATCCTTGAAACTTTATATCGTGAATTGTATTGTAGCATTATTACTGGCACAGCTTTCAGCTTAAAACCATTAAAATATCTAGAAATATAATGTAATGCCCCTAACTTATAATGACTCGTTAAGTTTGTAAAGCTGCCCTCAGATTAGTTCTGAAGTTATTGACTAGCAGAGTTGAAGAGTTTGAACTATACATGTCACGTTGACGAAAAAGGTTGCGTGTAGCGAACAGGTTGTTCATAGTAGACACTTTGAAGTGCAATACCGTAGATTGGATTTTTGAATTTCATGCAATGGCTGTATATAGTTTTCTCGAAATTTTGATAAGTTTTTACAAGAAGATGAAAGAATGTCAGTAGCTGGTTTAGGTTCTCTCTTTTTACTATTATTTATTTTGATAAATATCGATTATTATAAGCTATTTCTTGGAGATTTCTCGCATCATAGATTATGGGCTAAGTGTGATTTGAAATGTGGAATGCTATGTTGGAGAATATACGAAGAATAGAGTGATATATACCAGTTGGTAAACATGTAACTGTGAAAACCCTTTTGTTACAATAGTTTTCTTACCAGAGTATGTGCCACTTCATGTGTTTGCTTCTATTGAAAGATGTATGAATGAATCCTAAGTGCATGGACATTGTATTAGAACTTGCAAAATCTGGTATTAGAGCTCACATTTCAATGAGCCAGGAAGCGGTGCAAGTATCTTAAAAAGACTTATTCAACATGAACGATAGCTATTGGATCAGAGTATGTGCCAATTCATGTGTATGCTTCCATTGAAAGATGTATGAACGAATCCTACTTGCATGGACATGGTATTAGAGCTCACAAAATCTGGTATTATAGTTCACATTTCAATGAGCCAGGAAGTTGTGCAAGTATCTTAAAAAAACTTGTTAAGTGTGAAAGATAGCTAATGGATCTAAGTTGAGCTGCACACGTAAGTTGGTGCATCCTATTAAGACTCCAGTGGCTATAGTGCATTAGGGCGTTAAGCGTATGATCTTGTGCATGATATGATGCAAGCAAGGTGAAGTTGTTAGAGATGTCTTGCAATACGAACTAGGGGTTGAGTGTAGGTCAGAATATGGAATAGTTTCATCAGGAAATCTAAAAAGAATGAAGTGATCTGTGTGTATGTATGTACCTATATGTAAATACATATATGGGGAGGGATCTAGAACCCCATCCTCTAAATCCCCTTTCATCCCCACCCTTTATTTTGCGCAAAAAAATTCATATCAAAGTGATTTTTTAAGATATGTTTTATTTATTAGCGAGATCATCTGCAGAAAAATGAATCATTTCCAAACTTTTAAACCTTTCCAAATCGCAAGTCCATTGAACCATAAAAAATGTTTATATTAATGTTGATTTGATAATATTTGTTAGACATGATTTTTAATTCAACTTAGCAAAAATTAGAATTTTTAGTAACTTTTTACTCATTCAAAATCTTAAATTTATACGAAGCATCAAAAATATTTATTTTAACCATTGATTTAAAATGAATTTCAAAGGAGAAATTTTGTAATGATTGAAAATAACAGTGATATTCGTAGTAAAAAAAATGTATATATATACCCAACTTTAGCTAAATTAATGAGGTCTATATTACAGTTAAAGAATCCGCTACACCACTTATGCTACACCTCTTACTCTAGCCTTAAAGTCTTCTGAATTTATACAATTCAAAGTAAAACCAAACTTTGTAAGTAGGTTTTTCTGACATTTATAATCATCTTTATAAAACTTTGTTTTGTTTAGGTCATCCTAACATTTTATAAATGCTTCTCAAATCAATGATTAAATTCAATAGTTGAAACTAATTTAACATTGTGAACATGGTATTCTTGTTGAAATGATCTTAAATTTTGTGAAGATCGTATATGATACAAAAACTTGTCTACAAGATTTGATTTCACTTCAAATTGTATAACTCTATATAACATTAAGATGTAACATATGGATGTAGATGATCTCTAACCCACACACACACACACGTATATATGTACGTACATATGTACATGTGTGTGTCTTTAAATCTCCATCTTCTATTCCTCGAAATTGATTTTTTTCCAAAGTTTTAAAAGGCGAAAGCGTACGTGATGCTTTTTTTGATCGTGAAGCCGGGCTCATGCCTTGAAGCGTTGAGAAGTAAGTGTTTCAAGTAAATGATAAATGCATGACAAATCAAAGAATTATACATCTCAATCAAGCAATTAATTGTACATTTAAAAAAAAACAAACACGCATTGTTTAGAGTTTACTGAATAGTAAACATGCATTCTTAATAGTAAACATGCATTGTCTATTCATACAACTTAGTAAGGTAGCAACGTTAAGCTTAGTAAGTTAACAACATATAAATTGGTAGTCGTAGCTTATTGAACAATAAACAACATTGTGAAGTTATGTAAGTTATTCTTTTATTTTCTTCTTCATCCTCATCAGTCTTTCTTTAAATAGTTCAATCAAAATCAAGAACCAATTTCAACTTAGAAAGCAATTTTGAAAGCGATTACTTCATAATGGTTCAATATTATATTTGCTAATCAAGAAAAATAAATGCTTTTGTTTTTTATGTTCTTTTTTCTTTACTATGAAATAATTAAGATTTAGTATTTTTTATTTGATTCGGTTTTTATTAGGAATAGAGGTATTTTTATCTTAAAGCATATGCTCAACATCTTGAGGTGTGCGAGGCATACATTTAGTATGCCTCAAATTGCCGTGGGATAAGCTTTAGAGGAAAAATTAGTCCCTTTGAGCAAGCCTTAAGGCATTTTATATTCTTTTACCTTGAAGCGCTCCTTGATACCAACCTT
The DNA here is from genome assembly GCA_030765085.1 of Allium cepa. Classification (NCBI taxonomy): domain Eukaryota; kingdom Viridiplantae; phylum Streptophyta; class Magnoliopsida; order Asparagales; family Amaryllidaceae; genus Allium; species Allium cepa. The sequence goes on from CM060942.1 coordinate 492,849,261, forward strand.
TGAGTAAACCTTAAGGCATTTATATTATTTTACCTTGAAGCGCTCCTTGATACCAACATTGAGGATTTTTTTTTTAAAATAGCGATCTTTTCATATTAAAAAGTATCGAATTGAGCTAACTATTTATATATAGATATCAATTTTTATCGGGTAGTTCATATATGCAAAATTATAGGTCTTTCAAAACTTCTACCTTCTTCAAAATTACATTTTAAAACAACAGTTAATATCACGTGTGAATTTAAAGGAGCTAAATGTTATTAAGTGATATAATTTTTTGAAGATCTATACTATAAGATCATACCTTTAAAAAATTAGCTTAATCCACAACTTTTGATATAAAAAAATTGAAGGGGAACAATCGAGTAATAAAGTGATGAGCTTTGAAGGCTCACCATATTGTATATTGGCAGAATTTTAACAGGTTTGGAGGTTTTGGTTTCTAAACCTTTAGATGTTAGTTACCCTTTTTTTATAATAAGAGTAGTACTTTATTCAAGCTAACACTTGTTAATTACTATTTTTTTATAGTAAGGGTGATATTTTATTTAAACAGAGTACTCATTTTGATGTCTCAGGGGTTCGAACCTATGTCTAGAGCATCAAACCATTAACTAGTTGAGCCAATGACATTGACATTAATTACCAATTTTCATCTTATACAATTGATTTTCTCTCGTCATTCCTAATATCTTGCTGCTTCCAAAGTAACCTTGCCTGCCACTCGCTCGTCCTTCCGCTTGGAGGTTCAACGTAATGTTCTAGATCATGGACAATGGATTGCCCTTTTTTGTCGTAACCGCCTCTATTTGTCTTTTAATTGCAACTATATACATCAATACTTATAGGAATGCTAAAAGATTGCACCATTTATAGGTATTAGTCATTAGATTGACGAAATCAATGGTTCGAATAATAATAGAGGATGTGAGAGTATTGAGCATTCATATCAGATTTGGCCATTGATTTTAACTAATCCAAGGGCTAATATTTGAAGTTTATATATATGCAGCAAATGGGGAAGTTCACATATGTGTGTGTACACATATGTGATTTTTTGTGTGTACACATATGTGATATTTTATGACGAATGAAATTACAATACGTAACAATGGTAGGCATAATTCATACCCACTCAGCATTTCAAAGTATGATTGGTTGTCCAAATATTTATTGTATGTATGTGTATGCACGTGCATACACATGCACGCGAAAGAGCTTTTAAAAGCGTACCTAATATCTAATGTCATTTCAAAACTTTTATCTTACTCAAAATACAATATGATTGATGATTCATCATTTTTTTAATTATTTTAACAACCAATTTCAATTGTTGTTTTGAAATGATACAAAAAGTGATGGAGCTGAGTTTGATGGAAAATGGATTATATCCACGAAATAATTTCGATAACCTTGAACACAAAAAAAGATTGACAGAGGAATATATATGTATGCCTGCGTGCATATACATACATACATATATATATATACACACACACACACACACACATACACACAAATACATATCATATATGCATGCATGTATGTGTCCGTAGGCGTAGTACGGTTGACAAGAACATCTAACTCCCACAAGATGGACGAGAGTTCGATTCTTGCCTAACGCACTTTGTCACTTTGTCCTAAAATTAGCCCGGGATATAGAGGAGCAGGATAATCACTGGACAACTTTAGTATAGCCTTTAGGAGTTCATTGGTCAACTGGGTTCTCCTTGGGGTGTGTGTATATGTATGTGTGTATGTGCGCACGCGCGTGCATGTGCACATGCCTGCATGCAATCAAGCGTGCTTCAGCATGAGTTGACAGACATGTATATGATTTTTGTTAGTAGTGTGTATCGATTCTTGTGAATCCAAGCATTGGAGGATGGAGGGATGGGATTCAAGCTGTATTAGCATGCGATGATGATATTAAACACTGTTGTTGTGATTAAAATAACTTACAGCTAGCCAAGCTAATACCTAAATGTTCGCTAAATCCTACGCAAAAAATGTGGTGTATAAAGCTCACATTCAGATACATTCGGTGTAAGTTTTGGTTAACCAAATTTTAGTGTCATTTGCAGATCATTCAGATGAATGTCCATGAAGATATAAGCAAACAAATTGCGCAGGAGTTGAACATTAATCTATCAGCTTCCAGTCCATTTGTTGTTGTATGTCACCAATCTTATTATGATAACGGTGCAATTTCTATAGTTTTGGAGTACATGGATGGTGGCTCTCTTGCTGACCTTTTAACCAAAGTCAAGTCTATTCCCGAGCGATACATCTCAGCAATATGTAAACAGGCTAGTTTTTTCTTTTGGTCATAAAGTACGAGTCTTTTTTGTACCTGAATATAACTACGAACATGGTTTTCTCTGATTTTCAGGTAGTCAAGGGTTTGATATACCTTCATTATGAGAAGCACATTATTCATCGGGACCTGAAACCATCGAACATACTAATAAATCATAGAGGAGAAGTTAAAATTTGTGATTTTGGTGTGAGCGCCATTCTCTCAAATTCTTCTGGACAACGTGATACTTTCATTGGCACACGTAACTATATGTCTGTAAGTACAAATTAAACCCTATAGTTGAGATTAATTACTTAATCGAGTATTAAGATCATGGGGGTTAACTGCAGTCACAAATATTTTACATGACTGTAAAAGATAAAGGTTTAGTTACAAATTATGATGTAATTTATATTTAATATGGTAATCAGTGCAAATTTACTGTAATGGTACCAACTATTACAACACAATTCAATAAAAAACCGTATTTCAAATTAGTAAAGGTAAAATAAGATTAACAGGAACTCAAGAGATGCGATTAATCTTGATTTGGGGTTTCCCTCTATACACCCTAGATCAAGTACAACATTAGAATCCGCTGAAAACAGTTGTAAATCAAGAGCCAGCATATCTTAGACATCCAATCGCAGAAAAGGAGAAAACCTTCTTCTCCAAAGAGATAAACCAACGCTATTAAAAGTGTTGCTACCTTTATTTAGCAAAATGTATAAGAGGAACCTATTGAATATTCCACTGTAGATTGAAGTACATAAAGCTAATGCAGCTAGTTAATTTATTTTTGGATATTCTGATGAACTATATGTATAAGATCATAGAGTAAAGGCAATATTCAATCATACTGAGAGCCTAGAATGAAGTTTATTAAATTGAATTTTCAAAGATTTTTTTGTTGTTGTTGTGGATTTGGATAGTAAAAGATTGGAAAATTCTTGAATTTGATTTGTTGCAAAAGAAATATGAAATGAACGGGTATGTTCTTAAAGATCCTCTCCATGAATAGTAGTAAATAACTATAAATGTAGCCATTAAAGTTGCCTTCCAGCAGTCATTTTTCTGACTGTTGAGAAGTCCACATTGTAAAATTGCCTTTTGCACAAAACTATGGTTTTGTCAACAAAATAGGTCTCTTAAGTAAAGTTGAGAGAACCATAATTTTGTTGACAGAACATTGGCACCTTTTAACTTTTGGGAATTTGTTTTCTTAAGGGTTCTTACATCTACAGAACTGTGAAGTCTCAATAATTCGGATTTTATGGTTACATAAGAAAACCCACAAACTCTTGAGCCTATATTCTTCTTTAAAGACATGGTTAGATTACTTTATTAAGTATTGGTGAAAATTTACGAAAGATGTTTTGGAAGAACTTTACAAACATGTTCGTGCATGTGTTGCGATTGTGGGATTCCTTTGCAATACTTGATAAACTGATAATCTTTGCTAACAATACATGATTATTCATGGAAGTGATGAAACATAAAATGACAACACAGTTCGTCTTTTGTACTCTATACAGAGTCACATACACGATATTCTAGCTCTCACAGTTCCAGAAATATAGAAGATGATTCTTTTTATCTCAAAAAAATCATCAGCATAGCGATAATTGTAAAGTGATGGCTCGATTTAACCAAATTGCTCTCTACGTTTGTGCTTGCTGGTTATAAAAAAGAAGGATGAAGTTGTGAATCTTCTGATACACGTCATGCAATTTGTGTTGAAAGAGTTGTTATTTGAACCCGCTTACTTTGATGAACTTGACAGTTCTATCTTCCGGTTTAAATTGGCCATGTTCTAATAGATTGTTATTCTTTCTGAAAAAATAGCAAACACGAGACAAACTCCTCTCGTATGTTAACATGAAGGCAGGAGCCATGAATAATAAATCCACTTCCATATCCACATCAGAAGCCATGAATAACAAGCTGTCATGCCAGCTTGTTTCATGTGGTTTCAAAGCTTTCAAAGCAGTATCAGAAAAAACCTGTGTGGATCGGTTTGTTATTCATGGCTCCTGCTTTTCCGATTTTCCAAACGAGACTTCCAAATGAGACGGGTGTAACTTTTGTTAGCTCCTTTTCCCAAAAAAATATTTATCAGAACGTGACTAATTTACATTGGTGGATAAAATTGTTTAGTTGATCGTATGAAGAGGGTTCAAAGAACAAAACTATTTAAACACAAACTATGTGAAGTGCATCACAACTTCGTCCTTTTTCTTTTTCTAAGCAACCAGCAAGTGAAAATGTACAAACTAGTTGCTGATTTGGGATAACTCAAGCCTTTGCTGATTTGGGATAACTCAAACCTTCATTTTCTAATTATCGTATGCTGATGAATTCTTTGTGATCTTTATTTATTTGGAAGTGTGAGAGCTAGAACATCGAATCTGCATGGAGCGCAAAAGACAAACCATGTTTTATTTTACTTTACATCAATTCAACAAATAACTGGGTATTGTTTGCCTGAGCCTTTTATGCTCTGAGTAAACGAAGTGGGGGAATATTTGTTTGGGGGGCTTCTTTCTATTGATTTTCTGAACTATTATACATCACTTTTGTATATTATGCTAACATGCTGAAAAATAGCCAGAACGTATTAGTGTGACTAAACATGGATTTCCAAGTGATATATGGAGCCTTGGCCTTGTCGTGCTGGAATGTGCTACAGGTCAATTTCCATATCCTCCTGTTGAAAGCTTCTTCGAACTTCTAGAAGCAGTTGTTGAGAATCCAGCACCTCGTGCCCCTCCGGACAAATTTTCTGAAGAGTTCTGCTCATTTATATCTGCATGGTAATAACGTTGTTTATTAATTAAGCTTCTTTTATTTCGGAAAGAAATCCTTTACCCAATAATCGTTTCTCTTTAACTTGTTTATACAACCGTAATGTTAAATTTTAACTAAGTCACTGAGTATGGCTCATAATTCTTTTTTAATATATTCCAGTATACAGAAGAAGCCAACGGATAGACATACTGCATTATTGCTCCTGGTAAGTATATCAAACTATGATTATGGTCAGAGTTTTATATTCTTGTTCCTGTATTAGAGTTTTAGAACTACAGTTCAGAATTTTGTATGCCAAAAAGTTGAGGGGTCCTTTTGGATTAGCTTTGTTGACTTTTTAAACTAAATTAAACGTCAATTATTTCAGAACTTTTGTTTTTTCCAGAAATTCCAAAAACAATAATAAAGGTATGATGATAGATTAGTAGAGCTGTTATTTTAAAGATTGCCACTTTTGAAAGAGCATTACTGTACCATTTTTGTTTGCTAGACCAAAAACGAACAGCGTTGCCTTTAGCATATTGTCGGTATACAGAAAATTGATATGTAGATAAATTCTGTCGGTATACTGAAAATTGATATGTAGATAAATTGGTAGCCATCATAGTGAAATATTTCTTTTGTTCGAAAAAAAAAAAAAATGTTGGTGTTTTTGCAACGTTATTATTCATCACACGTTCCAGCATGCCACATAGTAAAAGTCAAACGAAAAAAAATAACAAATGCAAGTAGCATTACTTGACCTGAATTTGAAGACAAAATTCGGTCACTTGCTTGCTTATTTTTGAAAGGATGCATTAGTAAAATAAAAATTATACATGGGCAGGTAAATTACAGTAACCTTTTTTTATTTTTATTTTTATTTCTGTAATACCATCGTTGCTTTACCATTGAAAATGGTTAATTCACATTTAGTGTACCAATTGTACCTAAGGTTTTCAAAATGGGATTCAAATTGTAAATCGTAGATTCAAAATGTCCATGTTTTAAGGTTTGTATACACTTCAAATTCATTATCATGTTTGAACTTATATTTCTAAACATAAAACTCAGTTTTCTTTATTCTTCCATTTTTATTTTGTTTAGAAAACACTAGAATCAGAATTCTGATCCAAACAAGCATATTGAATATATACAAATATAGATTGAATGGTTTTCCTGAACTACAATTTTAACAGAGACCAAATCAATATGTAAATTGAATTGGAGGAATCGGAGAGATCCGATCCAAAATGGAATTTAAATATATATACCGACTTAGTTGAAAATTTGGTAGCAATGAAAAGTTGACCCTTGTTATAACAACTCTTATTACTCTTATGTATGTGTATCCAAGGGGCGTTCAATGACACCCCTACTTTGCAGCATCCCTTCAGCTTTTTGATTTCCACCGCACATTCCGGATTAAGTAATAATACTTCGTCGCGCTTTCCAAACGCATATTATTCAATTCGAAACTTGTGAAAATCAAGGGCTAGATGTATGTTTGAACGCTCGTGTATATATACACATACACACATATACACATATTTACATACAACATACACAGAAAGAGTTCTTGTTTGTGTGGTGTTTTGGGACACACACATATACACATATCTACATACAACATACACAGAAAGAGTTCTTGTTTGTGTGGTGTTTTGGGACAGAAACATGCTTGGTTCTAACGATATATTTCTCTTCATAGGAACATCCTTTCTTGCATATGTACGATGATCTGCAAGTAGATCTTGCTTCATATTTTGCAACTGCTGGAGCTCCGTTAGCTACATTTGAATACGTCTAATTTATGGTCCTGAATGATTAATCATAATTCATGATTCTAGTATCGTGTGTATATCGTATATAAGAAAGATCATCGTTTCCAATATTGTAAGGTTTGTTGTCCAATGTTGAGAGCTAAATAGACTAATTTTATTTTAAGTTTATGTTTGGATAAAAACATGCCAAACTTGCCATTGTCACTCGTTCCTTGCTTGTTTCTCATTTCATTGACGAATAATGCAAAAAGATGCAGCACCTCAATCTAATATTGTGTCTGTGTATAAACTTGAGCTTTGCATTTTGTTCTACGCTATAAATTTTGATTCAGGCCTTATTGATGTTTGAAAAAACGTCGAAATCTTTAAAGGTCAAATATGCAAAAAAAATTAAAGAGATTCCAAAGCGTTTGGCGAATTCATCCTTGAAGATGAGCTATGTTTCGCTTGATTGAGGATGCGTTTGCAGACAAATTTGGTTGGAGATTAGAGTGTACGTGGAACTTTTTTATCAAAGGTTGATTGTAGGTTGGGTAGGATATAAAAATTGTTTTGCACCGTGCAGATTGTTATTTATTTGTAATAGTTAAATAATAATTCTAATTATTAATTAAAATTGTCATCACCAATCAATGTTGATTTGAACATCCCGAACCATTTTAGTTTTGTTGCGTAATTTCTTTTTGTGAATTCTTTTCGATTACTATAGTGCTTGTCTTTTTGCAGTTACCGTATCTAGCGCTTGAGTTGTTTCTGCAACGTGAATTTATTAGCAGTTTTTTGGTAAATTAAAATTTTTCTTTCTTTGGGTTGTTGAGGATTATTCAACGTAAAATTTTGCAAATAAGATGGACAAGTAAAAATTCAAGAAAAGATTGTTTTTTGCTAGTGCAAACTATGAATGAAGATTGGTTTTCTGAGAATAATAAAGTAAGTGAATATGTGGATTAAGAAAGTGGAGAGTGGTATATATAGGAGGGTTGTGGACATTAAAAGGTACATCGGACATATATATTACATCTACAATTTTCTCTTCAATTCCAAATGGTAAAACGCATGTTGACGTAAAATTTATGTTCGTATTTTCGATACGTCGGACGTAATTTTCCACTGCCGTTGCTCAAAGGCTGATCCGTTTGTCTGTGAAGGCACCCTAATTGTTCAAAAGATCCAAAAAATATGAAGGAACCAAAGTGAATTTGCTCTTTGTGATTCGATTAGAAAATGAGAATCGAGTACCATGAAGCCGAAAACACAATGGAGAATAAGATCCTGTTTGGTTTGTCATTTTTATTTTTGTGTTTCGTCCAACAATTGTGCAGATGACACATGTATTTTTGAAAAACAAACAATTTGAAAAATGACACCAACACATATCGTGTTTTGAGAAATAACAAAAGATTGGAAAACAATCAATTCCATTCGTCGTCTTTCCATCCTCTCCACTGTCCCTCTATTGTAGTCGTAATGACATAAAATTTTAAATTTCTCTTCCGTTATACTAAAGTCCCGTTTGATTCCGTTTTGAGTTTTGTGTTTTCAACTTGCACTATGAATTGCTAGGAAACAAAAGAAGAAGCTTTATAATTCTTAGTCATTCCGACGACTAATGGAAAATGTAAGAGTTGGATTGTTCTCCTGCTTTTGTTATCTTTTAAAATACGAGAAACAAAATAAACTTGTTTTCTATTTTACATGTTAATTTCATTTTTCAAAATTGTTTGTTTTAAATAATACATACGACGGATGCATTTTTGTTTAGACAAAAACACAAAACTAGGCCTTATATTTTGTTATAATATTGAAAAGGGAAAACAGAAAATTGAACCATACACGCCCTAAGTTTAGCTAGTTAAAAATTAAATATTACAATTTGCCAACCGAGTCACCGTACTTCGTTTGGTACTAATTAATTTTTTTTTAATTTTGTGGTTTATGGCAATGATTATATTAATTCACAAGATCAAACCGCTTCGAAAATGTATTTGAACGATGGTGGTGGTCCATTCACTTCGCATCACATCACTAATATGATATCCTTGTGAAAGATAACAAATGAAGAAATATAACGTGGAACACTCTGCCATGTGATTCTATCCAAGAAAAATGAGCTCTGATTCGAGTCTTAGTAGTTCAGACCCAAATGAAAGTACACAGTTTTTTTCCGACGAAGACACTCAACTAGTTGGGAATCATAAAGCGACATAAGAGGTAGTGGGCACTCATACTGATGTGTTGTTCAATCAATGTCTGCTTACTATTGAATGTAATATAATGCATCAAAGTTAGAAAGATTGTAACGGTGAAGGCGATTCACAAATCAGAGCTACATATAGACAATACAACTGGATGAATAAGTGGCATGCAAACAAGGTTGAGCTAAAGCAGACGTTAACAAATTTCTTCGTTAACACCCAAAAGGTTAGGGAAGGGAAACTTGGTTGAAGGAAGGCTTGAATATCCTTTATAAATCGCAACGAGTGTTGGAAAAAGCGATACTTGGTTGAGCAAGGGCTTGAGAAATTAGGCTTAATATGTTTAAGTCCATGATGACATTATAAGTATGATCATGGCGAAGTCATGTAATCTTAAAATCACTCTATGCAGATCAATCAATTTTATGAGTGCATTTGAAACTCGAAGCAAGCTATGATTTAAAAATCACAAGTGCTTTGGAATTTGAAATCAAGTCTTAATTCAAGATGTCTTTAGTCGAATATCATGAAAATGTTGAATGTACAAGGTCCTATGTACAAAAAGTACAATCGAAACTAAATCCCTAAATCAATTTAGGGTTACAAAGTTTAAAATATAAGAAGTTGAGAAAGAATGATCGACCCCTTCTACAATGCCCTTAGGCCTGTATTTATAGTGTTAAAGTTGCGCATAGCAGCTTGATTTCAGCATTGATCAGCTTCGGCGTTAACACCGCATGACATTAGCTTCGTTTAATAATATCCTTAGGCATTCTTGGGTGCATAATTGAGCTTCGTTGCTGCTGCAATAGAGGCGATGTTCGAGACCAAGAAGGAGCGACATTAGTTTAAAGTTATTCCATCATGGATCAACACTGATATGGAAAGCATTGCTATGGTACGATAATAACATGTGGCGGCATCATTTTATATGATGTCGGTCTTGATAACTCCTATCAATGTTGATGTCTTTCGGCATCAATATCGCATGTATATATGTTCGACATCAGTTTGAAGCGATATTAGTGTGAAGCGGTATTGATGAGGAGCAACATTGAGGAGTGACATTGTAACCTTCATGGATACTGATGGCTTTCTACATTAATATCGCATTTATAGATGTGCGGTGTCTTCTCTTGATTGACGAGATGCGACATCCATATGGGCGACATTGATAAGAAGCGACAATATTTGATGGTCAACACTAGCGGGGACTAGTAAGGGGGCCAAGAACAGGTACATCAAAGAGGCTAGTGAAGGTGTATTCTCCATTCAAGAAGAGCCCAACTTAAAAATCTACGACTCAACATCACAATGCCAAATCTTGTCATTACTCCCCAAGAGTTGAAGAGGGGAGTCCGTCACCCACAAAATGATCCCCTAATGATCATGGCTCAAATTGGACTATCTATAGTGTCCAAGATTCTTGTGGATACTGGTAGCGCATTCAGTGTCATTTTTAAGCATGCCTTTAATCTGATGGGCATCCCTGAGGACAAGCCAGAGCCCAGCGTTGAACCAATCTTTGGGTTCTACAAGAAACGATCGACCCCAGTGGACAAGTAAAATTTCTAGTACAGATGGGGGGTACCATAATGTTGCCGAACCTTCGAAACTCTCTTCGTGATCATTAACCAGCCATCCTATTACAACGCTTTCTTTGGCAAACCCACACTTGATGAGATCGATGCTTTTGTCTCGTCGAAATATCTGATGGTGAAATTATTAACCAAGAGAGGCTGGGGCACTATCCACGAAGAGCAATTCATCTCTTGCGAAATGTATTTTGCTACGATTGAGCAAAACAAAAGGGAATATTATGCTTACTTTGATTCTTCTACCGTTTTTCATGAGTCTAACAAATGTATGCATGAAAGGTACATTTCCCCTAGAAGCAAGATGAAGAGGGTCGATGCTGATTCTGTAAGGCCAAATCATCACAGAATTTGATTGATGTGGGGAGGTGGAAAGAATAAAACCCATAGTAGACCTTGATGAGACATGCATAGACCTAGATAATTCCACTAAAGTAGTCAAAGTGGGAAAGAATTTGGATTGAAACTTGAAGAAGGACTTGATTTAGTTTCTTAAAACTAATAAAGACGTATTTGCTTGGTCTCATTTATATATAGTTGGGATTGATCCATCGGTTATGTGTCATGCACTAAACATCAATCCAAAAGCAACCCCAACCAGATAGTAAAAGAGATAACTGAATAAAGTGCGGTCTGACGCCATATAAGAGGAAGTTAAAAGGCTACCTGAAAATGGATTTATTCGGGAAATCTACTACCCAAAATGGCTAGCAAACCCAGTAATAGTAAAGAAGTCAAACAGTTAGTGGGGGACTTGTGTCGATTATACTAACTTGAACAAGGCCTGTCCGAAAGACTGTTTTCCATTACCGCGGATTGGTCAGTTAGTTGATGCAACTAGTGGGCACAGAATGTTATCTCTCATGGATGCATGCTTAGGATACAATCAGATACCCATGTTCAAGCCAGATGAGGAACATACAAGTTTCATTACTAATTGGGGAATTTACTGCTACAAAGCAATACCTTTCAGATTAAAGAATGCAGGGGCTACATATCAAACGTTAGTCAATAGGATGTTTAAAGAACAGATTGGTCGAAATATAGAAGTTTATGTTGACGACATGCTAGTGAAGTCTTATGGGACTAAAAGTCACCTTGAAGATCTAGAAGAAATGTTTGAAATATTACGGAAATATTAGATGAAACTGAATCCCCAGAAATGCTCTTTTGGAGTCCATTCAGGGAAGTTTTTAGGCTATCTCGTGAGTTCTCAAGAGATTGAAGCTAGCCCAGGCCAGATTCAAGCTATCAAGGACACGTCTGAGCCCAAAACTAGCAAAAGTGGTAATGAGTTTAAACGGAAGGATAGCCGTTCTAAGCAGATTCATTTCCATGGCGACTGATAAGTGTATCCCCTTTTTCGATATAATCAAGAAGAAGAAAAATTTTGAATGGGGAGAAGATTGTATGAAAGCTTTTCAAGAGTTAAAAAATCATTTGGAAAAATCGCTCATACTGTCTAGTCCCGAGAATGGTGAAATCTTGTGCCTATACATGGCAGTCTCAGAACATGCGGCGAGTTCGGTTTTGATCAGAGAAGGAAGTGGGACTCAACTTCATGTTTATTACGTAAGCAGGCGATTAAAGGATGCAGAGGTTTGGTACCCAGTAATAGAAAAACTTGCTTATTGCTTGATACTCACAACGTGAAAACTTGGAGCATACTTTCAAGCACATCCAATAAGGCTATTGACCAGTTTTCCCCTTAAACAAGTCTTCACTAAGCCAGAAACTTCAGATATGCTGGGAAAATGAGGAATTGAGCTTAGTCAGTATGATATCTAGTTTCATCCACAAGAAGTTATCAAAGAGCAAGCATTGGGGGATTTTATTAATGAGTGTACCAACTTCATCAAGGAACAATTAGAAAAGGAAAAGGATCAAAAACCTATGTGGCAGTTATTCGTCGGTGGTGCATCGAATGAACAAGGAGCTGGTGCGGGGTATGTCATAATAGCACCAGACGAACACCACCTACACGCTGCCTTGAAATTAGGATTTCCCACAACAAACAATGTAGCCGAATATGAATCAATGGTGGAGGGGTTGACTTTGGCATTGGAACTCAAAATCGCATGGATTCAAATCTTTAGTAACTCCCAATTAATGGTAAATCAGATAAAGGAAGTATATTAGGCTAAAGACGCCAAGCTATCTCTATACGTAAAGAAGATATTAAAGATGCTCGCGTTTATTGAAGGCTTTTCTATACATCAAGCTCCAAGAGGAGAAAAACTCATAGGTGGATTCATTAGCAAAGTTGGTTAGCTCAAGTGAAGCCCCTAAAACTCGGCTTGTGCTAGTAGGGTACCAAACAACCCCAAGTATTAAAGAGCGAACACCCGAACAAGAAAATGAACTGTTAGTCTTAACAAGGTCCCAAGCCATGTTACAAGAGAAAGAAGGAACATAATTTAGTAGAGAAATCTTAGATAAAAGAGTCAATTGGACAAGGATAGATGACTTGTAAAATTACACCTGGATGTCAGCTATTGTCAAATATCTTCCTAAAGGGACATTGCCATCTGACAAGGGTGAGGCTAGAAAAATCAAGCGAAAAGCTCCAACTTTCACGATAGTAAATGGAATCCTTTACAAGAAAGGATATGCACTACCTTACTTAAGATGTGTAAGCCTAGAAGATGAGATGAAACTATTGGTGGAAGCACATGAAGGATTCTGCGGAGATCACTCTAACAGGATAAAGTTGGCAAAAAAAGATAATGAGATAGGGTTTTTATTGGCCTCGTATGATAAGTCAAGCCATTGAATATGTAAGGAGATGCGAGAAATGCTAGAAATACTCGAAGTTTCCCCGACTGTCACCAAGTCAGTTAACTCCGATTTTAAGTCCATGGCCCTTTGACATATGGGGAATTGACATAATTAGCCCATTGCCAATTTCTAAAGGGGGAGCAAAATATACTGTAGTCTCCATAGACTACTTTACTAAGTGGGTCAAAGCAGAACCACTCCCCATGATCACTTATGGGAAAGTGCTCATATTTGTCATTAAAAACATCATAACCAGATTTGGAATTCCCGATAAGATTATCTCAGACAACTGAACACAGTTTGAAAGTGAAGAATTCTCTCGGTTTTTGTCATAAGAATGAGATTATTAAAAGCTTTTCCTCCATGGCACATCCAAAGGAAAATGGGGTCGTTGAAGCTGCAAATAAGACTATAAAGCCTATTCTAAAAAAGTTACCAAACAAAGCTAAAGGGAATTGGGTAGAAGAGCTGCCACTTGTACCATGGGCTTATCGAACATCAACCAAAACAGCAACGTGACATACTCCCTATTCATTAACATATGGATGTGAGGCGATGTTACCTATTAAAATTGAAATACTCTCACATTGAAGGATCTCATATGCGTTTGATTTAAACTAGGAGCCAAAGAGAGAATCGCTGGATTTCACACATGAGTTGAAAGATGAACCAGCAATTTGAATAGCAGAATATCAAGAAGAATTATGAAATATTAAAACTCAAAAGTGAAAGCAAGATCATTTCAAGAAGGAGACCTAGTACTCCGATGGGTAATGGCAAACACGAGAAACCCTACGGATGGACCGCTAGGACTGAATTGGAAAGGTCCCCTAATCATATGCAAAGTAATTCCCTCAGGAGCTTACAAGTTATGTCGACCAGACGACAATATAGTTCCTGAAACATGAAACGCGATACATTTATGACCATATCTTCCTACAATAAATAAATAAAACATCTTTTTTTTTTTCAGAATAAAAATCTACATAGTTGGGAATAGAATTCTCCTTGTACTTGTACATTGCCTTTAACGGTCAAAGCCTTGGTTCGCACCGAGTTAGCCAAGTCAAAGCGCCTCCTATAGGGATGTTAGAGCTAGCCTTTATCCGTGCCACACTATGGCCAGGTTAAAGCATCAACAATCCCTTGGTCGCACCACTCTATGGCCAGATCAAGGCGCCACATGGAGGGAGGTTAGAGTTAGCCTTTATCCGCGCTACGCTATGGCCATGTTAAAGCATCGACAAGCCCTTGGCCGCACCGCACCATGGCCAGGTCAAGGTGCCTCTTGGAGGGAGGTTAGAGTAAGCCTTTATCCATGCCATGCTATGAACATGTTAAGGCATTGACAAGCCCTTGGCCGCGCCATGCTATGGCCAGGTCAAGGCGCCTTCTGGAGGGAGGTTGGGTAAGTCCTAGGGTCATGCTAGAGAATAAGCTAACCAAGCACGCCAGACAACAATGGACTAAGACTTCCATGCCCAAGAAGTGGCATATCAAATGATGGATTACTATGTCCAAGCCGTGAAGCGACATACCAAACAACAGAATAAGACGTCCAAGCCCATGAAGCGACATACCAAACAACGGACTAAGACGTCCAAGCCCATAAAGCGACATACCAAATGACAGACTAAAATGTTCAAGCCCGTGAAGCGGCATATAGAACGATGGACTAAGATGTCTAAGCCCGAGAAGAGGCATATCAAATGACGGACTAAGACGTCCAAGCTCGAGAAGCAGCAAATCAAACAACAACTACATACAAGGCCTAAAGGTTTGGCAGATGTCGAAAGGGACCAAACCCAAAGAGCGAAAAAAAAAACAAAAGGCTTAAAGAAGAATCTATAGCCTCCAACTAATCATCAAAGAAGAATTTCTGAACTTCCACTTATTAATACCCGAATATAGGTTTCTGGTCTTTCATTATTAAATTCTGGACTTCATTTGTTAATACCCGAATCTGGGTTTTGGGTCTTTACCAATAATTTATGATCTTCATCATATTCGAATCTGGGTTTCGAGACTATAATTAATTACCGGACTTCACTTATTAATGCCCTAATTTGGGCTTAAAATTTCTATTATGAAGATAATTATTATGGATTTCTGATTATCCACCACTAATACCCGAATCTGGGTTTGAGAGCCCTATTATGAAAACCATTCCTGATTATCAGTTGTTAAAATCCGAATCTGGGTTCCGGACATCTTACTATTAACTGCTGAACTTCACTTATTGATGCCGGAATCTGGGTTTTCGATTTATGAACTTTCTAATACCTGAATTTGAGTTTCAGGTCTTTTACCATCAATATTGGATTTCATCTATTAATTCCCGAACCTGGGTTTAAAGCATTTGGTATTGAGATTACAGTAGACGTCTATATCTTCAATCAAAACTTTAAGTTTGTCTTCTTAATATCCAAACCAGGGTTATTGATTTTCTACTCTAAACAACATTTACTAACATCTGAATCTTGGCCACTGGATCATTCTTATCTCCAAATGGAGTTTCTAAATACCCATTACTTACCCCAAATAAGGATTCATGGATTACAATAACTTATTTCCAGATGGCATCTTATGACCTTCTATTTTCAAACTTTGTTGTCTCCAATGGAAACTTCTTGGATTTCAATTATTATACGCTTGGATTACTATTAATCTTATGGGAGTTCAATTTATGAATTTCATTTTCAACTACAAAAGTTGAATGGTGGGACTTATAATACTACCAGACAAAAGTCCTTAGATCTCAATCATTTACAATTGTAGATTTCATATCCTTTATTAACTCAAGATGATGGCAATTTATTCTTTAGGGTTTAGAAGCTCTACTATATTGACTTTATTTCCAAATCATGAAGCATATATTTAGATAAGTAATGAGCTAACGACATAAAATGTTATTTGCTTTGAATTTTGCAGGAGTATAAGGTTATTAAGAACAAAGTAGATGTTAAATCTTTTTCCTAAAGAACAAAAGCTTCTTTCATATTGGGGGAGGGGGCAAAATGTTAATCATAAAATCCACTTAAGAACAAAGGTATGAAAGAAGGCTTATAAAAGTGCCAAGCTCTACTAAAATTAAAGGCACGGGTTTCGCCAAAGTCCAAAGATGAGTGTTTTTCGAAGGCATTAAGATGGCTTTGAAAGGATTCGCAAGCACCAGGTACCATTACAGATGATAAATAGGACAAAAGCTTTCGAATAGATGGAAAAGAAGGCAAGGTTACCCTTCGGACTCACTAAGACCTTCCAACGTAGATGGATTTGCATATGTAAGAAAAGAAGAAATGGGTTCTGTAGCGACCCTGACTCGACTTTCGAAAATTGGCACCAAATACGACACTCATATTCAAATGCCGCAGATCCAAACATCGAATCTGGTGCGCTGGAGCTTATAACACCATTAAGTACAACACAGCGGAAGAAAAGAATGTCAATATATATAACATTGATACAATGACAGATACAATATCTGATATAATATGATACAACAGAATGATACAACAGATATCAATACTATCAGAGATACAAGAAATAGCGGAAAGAAATAGATAACACCAGCAGCGGATAATCTCCATCTCCAAAACACCAATCCAAAGCTAGCTCGAACCATCATCACGTTCACCACGTTAAGCAAGTCTCGTCCTGATCCAAAGACTGGACTAACTCTATATAATCTACTAAACCTGATTATCTGAAAAACCCAACTCTAGACTGCCCGTGTGGAAAATAGTGGACACCCAGAGTTTAGGAAAGGAAGAATAAACTCTGAGTCAGTCATGAGACTGGTGTGAGTAACAAAAACAGTTTATCTTTAAAACAAACAACAGAATTTAAAACAAATCCGTAATGCTTTTAAAAAAAATGAAACTATCATAAGGCCTCCCGCCGCACACACCATGCAAACGCAGAATTGGAGGAGATTTCTCCTTATGATAGTTAAACATGCTTGATACGAGAAAATTTCTTTGATATTATTATTATAAGTGCACAGTATAGAAAACATTTTGAAAGTAGAATATTAACCTTAGCCAACATACGACCATTATCGTATGCCTACTATATCTACCATGTTCAATAACAGGTTACCATCACATTCCAAGGCTGGTTATACAACTAAAACCGTACAAGGCGCGTATTGTTTCGTTTTGATTTTCCAACAAATGGTCGGGCTAAGGAACTTCCCACTGTCCATGGGTACGCCTCTGGCGGGGCGTCCCGAGAACCGAACAAGATCTCCGCTAAGACAAGGCTGGGTTACCTCTGTAACTAGATAACTACTTCTCGAGCATGCCACCCCCGGTCCTTTGGGACCTTTATCCGAGGCGCCTCTAAACCACAAAGCAACAACCACACAGAAATGAGATTGAAGCCCACCACATAGGTAAATATCTGGGCTCCATACCATGATACCACCCTTTACCAGAAGGGAATGACACACCCTAAAGGGCGCGACCCTCATAACCTTGCCGCATCTTTCCCGTTTCGAACATTTATGGGGTGTGAGGTCCTGATGCAGTCTCGTCCACAAAGCTACGCTTTATACAAAAGCCATGCTTTGATAGCAAATGATCAACAAATGATCAACACACAACAGCACTCAACATGTCACACTACCAAATTGGGAATATATCGCTGATAACCTTCAACTACATAACCTCTGAGCTCGTATGTCTCAGAGAACGATGTTAAGCTAAGAGAATAAATTCTCCGCCACCAACAGATATGTATTTGGAAGAAATCTGCTTTATATCTCAAAGTGTAGTGTCAGACATACAACCATACAAGCCTGTCCCGGGTTCGAACAGAACCAAAGGCACTTCATAAGAAGCCCTTGCAAATCCGGGTATTCACAATCCCGATCGGACTTCCCATCACTTAGGGAATCTCTATACCGGCGCGACCCGGTGCAGAGACAATCGATAGGTTATCCTATTGTTCTCACAAATAACCGATCTTCACCACCGGTCTTCAAATGCTATCCATATCGACGTATCATTATTCGGAATGGGTTATATGACACAAGGTCCTCTCTCGGCTAAATCGAATAATGAGCGTAATATTTAAAAATATATGGATATGGGATTTCAGTTAAGTCACAACTTATAAAATCCAAAACTTTCTTTCAAATGGTTAAACAAATTGCCATTTTAAATCTTTAAACAAAAAGATTTATTTCACAAAGTTCACCCAGTTTCACAAAGATCCATTTGCGGATTCCAAAACAATTTCCATTTCAGTTGGATTAACTCGTTAATTCTTTAAATCAAAGATTTAACTTATAGTTTTCAAACCGTATACATAACTTAGGAATCATTTTCATTTCAGACTTGAAATCCCTTTCAACATAAATTGGACGTTCATTTCTTATGTGAAAGCTTTATTATTCGAAAACAAATAGTTTTCATTTCGAAAAAATCCAATTATATTTGCACGAGTTAAAGCCTTTGAATTTTAAATTTAAATTCCCAAATTAATACATTTAAAATGGTTTAAATCATATATAACTAGTATGACATCTTTAATTCCTAGATTCAAATTATAGAATTCAGTTTCAAATTTAATTTCAAAATTTTATCACATTATTCAAAAATAAATTTTATCTTGAGATTTCAATTCAAAAGCTTTTCACATTTAATCCGAATTCCATTCCCAAACCGTTTGAATTCAAATTGTCTATTTAAAAATCATTTCAAAAATTCTGTGACTTAATCGATTTACTCGTGAAATCCATATTTGTGTGTGTATGGTGTGGTCCAGGGGTTTAACACAATAGTGCAACATCATTTAATCATTACAGATCAAAACACATAAATATAGTTGATAAGCGGTATGAACAATAACGCTTGTCGTTCATTCACAGAACACAGATATGTATATCACAGATAATAAGTTACATCACAGATAATTAATTACATTACAGATCACAACATAAATCAGGATATATCGCAAAGCATCACATATTAGAGAATATCAAACAATTCACAACATTCAATAAAATATAGTCATCCATAAGTGAGACCAATTAAGATATCTGATTAATCTAAACCAGAATCATTTGCCTTTAAATGAATTCCTAATCATGATAAATCAATAATCAATTAATTACAATATATTTAATTAATTATCCTTTAATAATAATGAATTAATAATTAATTCTTAATTAATTATCCTTATTTGGTTACAATAATTAATTAATTACTTCTTAATTAGTAATTATTTCTTAATTACTTTCGTTAATTAATTAACCAAAGCTTTAAATTTAAAACCCTTGATTACTTTAAGTAATTATCTATTTCATTACTTTATTAAATAAATTAATTATTCATTTAATTATCTTAAAATTAAGTGAATTACAAATCATTAAATCTTTATCATCTTTATGATAAACACATTATTACCATTTCAAAAGACATTTGAAAACATCCATTTTCAATTTTTACCTTTAAATTAAAGATTTTAAAATGAACACTAATTTATCTTTAACAATAGTTTAAAACAAATTTTCAAATCCTTTAATTACCTGTTGAAGTAATATTTTTTATTTATAAAGAAATAAAAAAAAATTCTTTTATTTCAACATAAGGATTCAAATTTAGATTTGAATCCAGATTAAAACATAGGTTTAAATCTTTATTTTTATTTAAAGCTTTTGTTTTTCTATTCAAACCTTTTAAACCCCTTTAAAGTTGTTAAAATATCTTAAATTTTAAAAACTTTATTTTATTTTGAACTAAAATTCAAACTAGGCTGAATCAGGTTAAAAATTTAGATTTAAAACTTGTTTAAATCTTTTACTTTGCATTTAAACTTCATTTGTTTAAAACTTTTAAATATTGACAGGATCAAACCTGAAATCCAAACAACCCGAGGTCATTGCTATTTGCTTCGAGCTTAACCCACCAAATCTTCGAGAAAAATACTCAAACTACTCGAGTAAACTCGAGTTCACCCTCTGTTCCAAACCCAGAAGTTCTCTAGAACAAAAGGTGCACGGTGCACTGCTATTTGCTTCGAGCTTAACCCACCAAATCTTCGAGCAAAATACTCAAACTACTCGAGTAAACTCGGGTTCACCCTATGTTCCAAACCCATAAGTTCTCTAGAACAAAAGGTGCACGGTGCACTTGCACCGTGACTCTGACCAACACCAGCCATCACCCATACCTTCGTCACATCGACGATTACCCCCAGATCCATTCGCGACCACCTGCACTTCGTCAACGCCACAAAATTCATATTCGACTTCGAATGCCTGAACTTGGGAGCACAACAACAAACACCCCTTCAAACCTGTCATCGCCTCGTGCTCACCGCTCCGACCACCTGAAGGTCAACAGCTCCGGCCACGACTTCAACTACGACCAAGCTACCACCACACCAAAACTCACTACACTCGATCAACTTCACAGCCGGGATGATCGATTCACTATGCACAGAAAAAAGTAGGTGTGAAAAATTAAAATGTTCGCTGCCGCTTCCACGACCAACTGCACCACCACCCACCATTTTCCCCAAACCGTGTTATCACCCCTCCATCACCATAGAGAAACCTGATCACTCCAAACCCAAGAATCACCAGAAATTGCATATAACCCACTTTTTGTTCAAACGAGAACTGTAGCCTCAATCCATTACTAAAAATCATGATTTCAGTTTTAAAAATCATCTTTTGGTTTAAGAATTCAGTTCACATTCCTAAATTTATGAATCAAGATGTTTGAAATTTGGCTTATATTAAGTTTACACTGTGTTTTATATTCCCAGAAACAATACTAAGTTATTTTAACTTAAACAAGTATTTAAATTAAAATCTATGATCTAACGAACATGTTTTGTTTAATACTTGAATCCACATATAGATTGGATCAATAAGTAGTGACTTTGTTTAGGCTTTAGCTTGAAGATCTGGTAACAGAGATGTTCCAGGCAATCACTTATTGACATATACATGCATTCATATATAAGCAGAGAAGTTACTAAACATATCTATGTATTCATACAAACACAGATCTTCCAAGACTTAACATACAACCAGGATCAGTTTAACGATTTTAAAGATGTGATGTTACTCACTGTGGTTTTGAAGAAAGAATAGAACTTCATGTTTGAATAGGCTTTGAAATCTGTTAGCTGAGATCATCTTCATAATCTCTGGTTTGTAGTTTTGTTTTGTATTGTAGTTTATGTTGAATTTTGTATAAGTTTTTTTTGAAATGAGATTTACTTCAGATTTTCTGCTTTGGATGGACGAACTGGAATGAAGTTAATGATATATAGGAAATGAATGTACAGGGTGTAATAATTCTTGTTTGTACAACAGGGTGACATATTACTTTGGCTTGTACAAATATATCAGAGATATTTTTTACCTTTGTGTTCTTTGACTAAGCTATTTCGGCTGATAATCTCTTTTGGGTGGCTGATATGATTTGTTTTGGTGGCTAAAATACTTGTATTAATTTTCTTTATCTTGTTTTATAAGCTTATACTTTCTTCTTTTATTTGTTTGTGCTGAGATGATTTTGTATTACTTTTCTTTGTCTTCCTATGCAAGCTTACATACTCATCTTTATATATTGTTCATATTTGAGTGTTGTTTCTTTTCTTTTCTTTTCTTTGCTTTGTTTTATGACTTTTAAATAATTTTTTTTCTTTTGTTTCTATCTTTCCAGGTTTACTTACTACATTGAATACTTGTAAATATATATATTTCTTTGCTTTGGTCCTATACTTAGTTGAGTATATTTTTACTATCTTATTACTTTGTTTTACTTCTTCGTTTCTGTTTTGTTCTATTTCTTTTATTTTAGATGAAATTCTATTATTAATATGTTGTTTAATTTAGCCAATTTGTTTACTTTATATTTATTTTTGGTTAATTTTGTAAGTATATTTTGTTTGTGTTTTATCTTACCTTGTATATTTACTTTTATTTTAACTTAAACATTTATTTTTATAGTTTATAGAATTCTAGAATTATTTAATATGTTAATTTTACATAGCCATATAATTTATTTAAGATATTTATTGTCTATTCTTATTTCTTTTAAAACTTAACTATCAATTTTATTCAATTCCTTTTAAAGTTTAATTATCTAACATCAAAGTTAATCATATCAAAAATTCAAATACAAATTCATTTCCTAAGATATTTAAATTAAAATCCAAATTCAAATTCTATCTTTATATACATATTTATCTCAAATATCCAAATTAATCTCAATTAATTCATAATTTAGCAACTATTTTATGTCAATTACCGATTATTCACAAATGTTTATTCAAAAATTAAATTAATTAACAATTTAAACTTAATTAAAATTCGGGATCGTTACAGATTCCCCCCTTAAAGAAATTTCGTCCTCGAAATTGCAGGCACGAAAACAAGAAAGATAGATACACAAAGACAGAGAAACAGTTTTCTAGGTCAAACTGGATATCTATTCTGTATTTGGCTTACCAAATCGGAATATTGACAATAGATATGAGAACAAACTCACTCAATACTACACAGGATACTCGGGTCATCAAATCTATGTAATATACAAGGCACTGATTAGTCCAAAAGGATAACTAACCATTCGTAGAACATATCTGGACCCAAAAATAGACAGATATATGGATACAATTTCAAAACTTTTAGTTTAGAACTGAAGTATACCTATTAACCATAGCAACCAGAACAACCAATTCATCCAAACAAACAATTCTGACCTATTTGGAGTTTATGTGCCATATTAATATATCGAATCTTCTTCCTGGATCTACCAGGAACCATCGAAGAATTGAAAAGAGATGCTGAACAAAAGAGATTGATAGATGGATTCAACCTTCTACAATTTTCCAAACACAAAATATGGATTCCAACTTAGGTCGGAACACCCCAAAATATATACCAACTTGTCCCTCTTCGAACTTCGATCTACCGAAGAAATTATAATAGAATTTTAAGTTTGGTTTTAAACGAAATTATTTTATCGATTCAATTTAGCTTCATATTCCATTAACCAATTTAACTAAATTTAAATTTCCAATTTATTTAGAATTTCAATTCTAAATTTCAAATTCATTAAAGTTTAAATCGAAAAAATGATAAGAAACCAATGAAGATACGAAGTAAGGAATTTCTACAACGATTCGTAGGGCCACCACTACGCTGAAACTTCTTCTTGTAGCTGTTACGAAGCAATCAAAAGAATTTGGAAAGAAGAAACAAAGAAGATAGA
Source organism: Allium cepa (assembly GCA_030765085.1). Taxonomy (NCBI): domain Eukaryota; kingdom Viridiplantae; phylum Streptophyta; class Magnoliopsida; order Asparagales; family Amaryllidaceae; genus Allium; species Allium cepa. The sequence continues at coordinate 492,872,940 of CM060942.1, forward strand.
TAGAGAAAATTATTTCCGCTATTGCAGGGTATTGACCATATGTAGTGGTATTCCCCTGTCCCCTATCTCGTTCTCTTCTTGCACTCATACTCACTATCAGCGGATAGTAAGAGAATTTACCGAGGATATCTTAGGGATTACTCATTCTAGGGTTTACTTCACCCTATCTCTAATGAGCTACCTAACGTGTTATACTCCTAAGCTAAAGTTTTAACCCTCAGCTCCGATACCAAATGTAGCGACCTTGACTCGACCTTCGAAAATCGGCACCGAATACGGCACTCATATTCAAATGCCGCAGGTCCAAATGTCCAATCTGGTGCGCCGGAGCTTATAACACCATTAAGTACAACACAGCGGAAGAAAAGAATATTAATGTATATAACATTGATATAATGACAGATACAATATCTGATATAATATGATACAACAGAATGATACAACAGATATCAATACTATCAGAGATACAAGAAACAACGAAAAGAAATAGATAACACCAGCAGCGGATAATCTCCATCTCCAAAACACCAATCGAAAGCTAGCTCGAACCATCATCACGTTCACCACGATAAGCAAGTCTCATCCTGATCCAAAGACTGGACTAACTCCAGATAATCTACTGAACCTGACTATTTGAAAAACCCAACTCTAGACTGCCCGTGTGAAAAATAGTGGGCACCCAGAGTTTAGGAAAGGAACAATAAACTCCAAGTCAGTCATGGGACTGGTGTGAGTAACAAAAACAGTTTATCTTTAAAATAAACAAAAGAATTTAAAATAAATCCGTAATGCTTTTTGAAAAATGAAACTATCATAAGGCCTCTCGCCGCACACACCATGCAAACGTAGAATTGGAGGAGATTTCTCCTTATGATAATTAAACATGCTTGATACGAGAAAATTTCTTTGATATTATTATTATAAGTGCACAGTGTAGAAAACATTTCGAAAGTAAATTATTAATCTTACCCAACATACGACCATTATTGTATGCCTACTATAGATACCATGTTCAATAGCAAGTTACCGCCACATTCTAAGGCAGGTTATACAACTAAAACCATACAAGACGCGTATTGTTTCGTTTGGATTTTCCAACAAATGGTCGAGCTAAGGAACTTCCCACTATCCATGGGTACGCCTCTGCGAGACGTCCCGAGAACCTAACCGGATCTCTGCCAACACAAGGTCGGGTTACCTCTGTAACTAGGTAACTACTTCTCGAGCATGCCACCCCCCGGTCATTTTGGACCTTTATCCAAGGTGCCTCTAAACCACAAAGCAACAACCACACAGAAATGAGATTGAATCCCACCACATAGGTAAATATCTGGGCTCCATACCATAATACCACCCTTTACTAGAAGGGAATGACACACCCTAAAGGGCGCGACCCTCATAACCTTGCCGCATCTTTCCTGTTTCGACCATTTCCGAGGTGTGAGGTCCTGATGCAGTCTCGTCCACAAAGCTACGCTTTGTACAAAAGCCATGCTTTGATCACAAATGATCAACAAATGATCATCAACACACAACAGCACTCAACATGTCACACTACCAAATTGGGAATATATCGCTGATAACCTTCAACTACATAACCTCTGAGCTCGTATGTCTTAGAGAAGGGTGTTAAGCTAAGAGAATAAATTCTCTGCCACCAACAGATATGTATTTGGAAGAAATCTGCTTTATATCTCAAAGTGTAGTGTCAGACATACAACCATACAAGCCTGTCCCGGGTTCAAACAGTACCGAAGGCACTTCATAAGAAGCCCTTGCAAATCCGGGTATTCACAATCCCGATCGGACTTCCCATCACTTAGGGAATCTCTATACCGGCGCGACCCGGTGCAGAGACAATCGATAGGTTATCATATCGTTCTCACAAATACCCGGTCTTCACCACCGGTCTTCAAATGCTATCCACATCGACGTATCATTATTCGAAATGGGTTACATGACACAAGGTCCTCTCCCGGCTAAACCGAATAATGAGCGCAATATTTAAAAATACATGGATATGGGATTTCAGTTAAGTCATAACTTATAGAATCCAAAACTTTCTTTCAAATGGTTAAACAAATTACCATTTTAAATCTTTAAACAAAAAGATTTATTTTACAAAGTTCACCCAGTTTCACAAAGATCCATTTGCGGATTCCAAAACAATTTCCATTTCAATTGGATTAACTCGTTAAATCTTTAAATCAAAGATTTAACTTATAGTTTTCAAACCGTTTCCATAACTTAGGAATCATTTTCATTTCAGACTTGAAATCCCTTTCAACACAAATTGGACGTTCATATCTTATGTGAAAGCTTTATTATTTGAAAACAAATAGTTTTCATTTCGGAAAAATCCAATTATATTTGCACGAGTTAAAGCCTTTGAATTTTAAATTCAAATTCCCAAATTAATACATTTAAAATGGTTTAACTCATATACAACTTGTATAACATCTTTAATCCCTAGATTCAAATTATAGAATTCAGTTTCAAATTTTGAATTCAAATTTAATTTCAAAATTTTATCACATTATTCAAAAATAAATTTTATCTTGAGATTTCATTTCAAAAGCTTTTCACATTTAACCCGAATTCCATTCCCAAACCGTTTGAATTCAAATTGTCTATTTAAAAATCATTTCAAAAATTCTGTGACTTAATCGATTTCCTCGTGAAATCCATATTTGTGTGTGTATGGTGTGGTCCAGGGATTTAACACAATAGTGCAACATTATTTAATCATTACAGATCAAAACACAGAAATATAGTTGATAAGCGGTATGAACGACAGCGTTTATCGTTCATTCACATAACACAGATATGTATATCACAGATAATAAATTACATCACAGATAATTAATTACATTACAGATCACAACATAAATCAGGATATATCACAAAGCATCACATATCAGAGAATATCAAGCAATTCACAACATTCAATAAAATATAGTCATCCATAAGTGACACCAATTAAGATATCTGATTAATCTAAACCAGGATCATTTGCCTTTAGATAAATTCCTAATCATGGTAAACTAATAATCAATTAATTACAAAATATTTAATTAATTATCCTTTAATTAATCATTAATTAATAATTAGTTCTTAATTAATTATCCTTAATTGATTACAATAAATAATTAATTACTTCTTAATTAATAATTATTTCTTAATTACTTTCATTAATCAATTAACCAAAGCTTTAAATTTAAAACCCTTGATTACTTTAAGTAATTATCCATTTCATTACTTTATTAAATAAATTAATTATTCATTTAATTATCTTAAAATTAAGTGAATTACAAATCATTAAATCTTTATCATCTTTAAGGTAAACACATTATTACCATTTGCAAATACATTTGAAAACATCCATTTTCAATTTTTACTTTTAAATTTTATTTTAAATTCAAGATTTTAAAATGAACTCCAATTTATCTTTAATAATAGTTTAAAACAAATTTTCAAATCCTTTAATTACTTGTTGAAGTAATATTTTTTATTTATAAAGAAATAAAAAAACTTCTTTTATTTCGACATAAGGATTCAAATTTAGATTCGAATCCAGATTTAAACTTAGGTTTAAATCTCTATTTTTATTTAAAGATTTATTTTTCTATTCAAACCTTTTAAACCCCTTTAAAGTTGTTAAAATATCTTAAATTTTAAAAACTTTATTTTATTTTAAACTGAAATTCAAACTAGGCTTGAATCAGGTTAAAAATTTAGATTTAAAACTTGTTTAAATCTTTTACTTTGCATTTAAACTTCATTTGTTTAAAAATGTTAAATATTGACAGGATTAAACCTGAAATCCAAACTACCCGAGGCCACTACTATTTGCTTCGAGCCCAACCCACCAAATCTTCTAGCAAAATACTCAAACTACTCGAGTAAACTCGAGTTCACCCTCTGTTCCAAACCCAAATGTTCTTTAGAACAAAAGGTGCATGTTGCACTTGCACCGTGACTCTGACCGACACCAGCCATCACCCACACCTTCGACACATCGACGATTACCCCCAGATCCATTCGCGACCACCTGAAATTCGTCAATGTCGCGAAAATCACATTCGACTTCGAATGCCTGAACCTGGGAACACAACAGCGAACACCCCTTCAAACCTGGCCTCGTGCTCACCGCTCCGACCACCTGAAGTTCTACAACTCCAGCCACGACTTCAACTACGGCCAAGCTACCACCACACCAAAACCCGCTGCACTCGATCAACTTCACAGGCCGGGATGATCGATTCTCTATGCATAGAAAAAATTAGGTTTGAAAAATTAAAATGTTCTCCGCCGCTTCCACGACCAACTACACCACCACCCACCATTTTTCCCAAACCCTCTGATCGCCCCTCCATCACCACAGAGAACCCTGACCACCCCAAACCCGAGAATCACTAGAAATTGCCTATAACCCACTTTTTGTTCAAACGAGAACTGTAGCCTCAATCTATTACTAAAAATCATGATTTCAGTTTTAAAAATCATCTTTTGGTTTAAGAATTCAGTTCACATTCCCAAATTTATGAATCAAGATGTTTGAAATTTGGCTTATATTAAGTTTATACTGTGTTTTATATTCCCAGAAACAATACTAAGTTATTTTAACTTAAACAAGTATTTAAATTAAAATCTATGACCTAACGAACATGTTTTGTTTAATACTTGAATTCGCATATAGATTGGATCAATAAGTAGTGATTTTTTTAGGCTTTAGCCTGAAGATCTGGTAACGTAGATGTTCCAGGCAATCACTTGTTCACATATACACGCATTCGTGTATAAGCAGGGAAGTTACTAAACATGTCTTTGTATTCACACAAACACAGATCTTCCAAGACTTAACATACAACCAGGATCAGTTTGAAGATTTTAAAGATGTGATGTTACTCACTGTGGTTTTGAAGAACGAACAGAACTTCATGTTGGAACAGGCTTTGAAATCTGTTAGCTGAGATCATCTTCATAATCTCTGGTATGTAGTTTTGTTTTGTATTGTAGTTTATGTTGAATTTTGTTTAAGTTTTTTTTGAAATGAGATTTACTTCAGATTTTCTGCTTTGGATGGACGAACTGGAATGAAGTTAATGATATATAGGAAATAAATGTACAGGGTGTAATAATTCTTGTTTGTACAACAGGGTGACACATTACTTTGGCTTGTACAAATATATCAGAGATATTTTTTACCTTTGTGTTCTTTGACTAAGCTATTTCGGCTGATAATCTCTTTTGGGTGGCTGATATGATTTGTTTGGTGGCTAAAATAGTTGTATTAATTTTCTTTATCTTGTTTTATATGCTTATACTTTCTTCTTTTATTTGTTTATGCTGAGATGATTTTGTATTACTTTTCTTTGCCTTCCTATACAAGCTTACATACTCATCTTTATATATTGTTCATATCTGAGTGTTGTTTCTTTTCTTTTCTTTGCTTTGTTTTATGACTTTTAAATAAATTTCTTTTTTCTTTTCTTTCTATCTTTCTAGGTTTACTTGCTACATTGAATACTTGAAAATATATATTTCTTTGCTTTGGTCCTATACTTAGTTGAGTATATTTTACTATCTTATTACTTTGTTTTATTTCTTCGTTTCTGTTTTATTTTATTACTTATATTTTAGATGAAATTCTATTATTAATATGTTGTTTAATTTAGCCAATTTGTTTACTTTATATTTATTTTTGGTGAATTTTGTAAGTATATTTTGTTTGTGTTTTATCTTACCTTGTATATTTACTTTTATTTTAACTTAAACATTTATTTTTATAGTTTATAGAATTCTAGAATTATTTAATATGTTCATTTTACATAGCCGTATAATTTATTTAAGATATTTATTGTCTATTCTTATTTCTTTTAAAGCTTAACTATCAATTTTCATTTCAATTCCTTTAAAGTTTTATTATCTAACATCAAAGTTAATCATATCAAAAATCCAAATACAAATTCATTTCCTAAGATATTTAAATTTAAATCCAAATTCAAATTCTATCTTTATATACATATTTGTCTCAAATATCCAAATTAATCTCAATTAGTTCATAATTTAGTAACTATTTTATCTCAACTACCAATTATTCACAAATGTTTATTCAAAAATTAAATTAATTAACAATTTAAACTTAATTAAACTTCGGGATTGTTATAGGTTCGGAACACCTTTCGAAGCTATTGAATGAAAGGCTTACATACATGAACCAGTTCCCTCAAAATAAATGGTTTTTTCATTGTCAATTTGCCACTTGAAGGATTGATTGCAGTACATCTTTCAAAAGAAAGAAAGCCTTTCGAAATAGTTGGAACCTTTCGAAAACATGATGAAAATTCTACATGAAAGCCAAGAGTTCTTTCGTTAACACTTATATGTTACTTTCATTCCTTTTGAAGTAATGCGAAAGCTCAACTCACCTCTCAGTTGCAACAGTATAGCAACACAAAGAAAAGAGTGCTTCTACCACCCTTTTGACGAGGTCAAAAGCAGTCTAGTAAAAAGCAAAGAAAAAGAGGCACTCAGACCTTAACGGAAGCAAAAGGTTGTCAAGGAGATCCTTTCGACTGAGTCGAAAGGTCTGGAATGAGAAGTTATGAAACACAAGAATGGATGAGAAAGCTTGAAAGGATAGCCTTTCGATAGCATCAAAAGCAGGCACGCCAAAACTAAAAGAAGGCCTTTCGACCATCTCGAAAGGATGAATGCGGAAGACAGGTGGAAGACCTTTCAACGGATTCGAAAGGATGAGCGCGAAAAGCGGCCGACTGGCATCTATAGATATGACCCTAGGGGTTTGATTTTAGGGACCGGATTTTTTAATTTTAAACTCATTCTCCCATTTCTTACTTCTTAAGAAGATCAAATCTTTGTAACCCTAAATCAATTTGGGGAAAAACACTCATAATTGTAACTGAATTTGGATTAATGTTAAAAGAGTAAGCACATGGATTCAATAAAGATTTGGATCATGAGGGAGATCATTAGCTTGTCTAATGATCAATTGCACATAATGCTAGCTTATCTTCTTAATTTCTTTTTTTCTTATGCGATGCTATAGATCATTTTGGATAATATTTATACAAATGACATTATCGTCCTGTTTAACGATAATTAATGATAACAAAGAAATAATGATGTTTCGATTCAAATGAGTTCATAGAGCTTATGTTACCTAAGATGATATTCCGTTGCATTTAAAAACATAGAGCGTGAATATTATACATTAAATCTACTTTGAAAGAATAAAAATCGCTTTCAACTTGGTCGAAAGGGATGTTACGAAAAGGATTTGATGTATAAATGATAAGCAATCTTATATGGATGAATTCCTTCAAAAGGTGCATGCAATCTACTATCCATATAATCCTTTCGATTAGGTTCATGCCCTGAGGACTATAAATAATGTTGTCAAAAGCAAACACTTTTCCTTTAAGGGAAAATGTCCCTTTCGACACAGTCGAAAGGAATGAATGTCTGATGTAAATTTTCTCTTTCGACTCACTCAGAAATGAGGTAATAAGAAATTCGATATACCATCTTCTAATAATAAGAAATCCATAATACAATTTGATAACAAGAAATCCCAAATACCATCTAATAACAAGAAATCTAGAATACCATCTGATAACAAGAAATCTAGAATACCATCTGATAACAAGAAATCTAGAATACCATCTGATAACAAGAAATCTAG